>JAUMJK010000159.1:0-2400000 GCA_033558105.1 Coccyzus lansbergi
CCCCCTCTGCCCTCCCCCTCCCGTGCCCTTTTAAACTCGGCGGGGCCCCACGTGTGCGTGAGGTGCGGGGGGAGGAAAAAGGGGGGTGGTGCCCCCTTCTTCCTCTTCCCCCCCCCCACTCCTCCCCGCGCGCTGCGTAGCGGAAGCGGCGCCTTCGGGGCCCCCGCCAATGGGGGGCGGGGGCGTGGCGAGCCGGAAGCCAATGGGCGCGCGGCGAGCGCCTGGCGCGCTCGCCGCGCGCCCATTGGCTGCCGGCTCGCCCCGCGCGCGCGGAGTTGGTAAACACGGAAGTGGAGGTGGGCGGGGGAAAAGAAACCGGGCAGCCCCCACACGTGGTCGCCCCCGGTTCCGTGTCCTTCCTCCATTTACCTGTGTGTTTAAGAGAAGCCTTTAGAGGTAGAGGACTCCAGTCAACTTCATTTCTTTTGGTATTCTTTTGGCATAGCAGTCAGGGATGCAGATACACGCGGCTAGTGTTCCCGCCCTTACGCTATCAAGCTGCTATATGTCTGTTTACTTATTTATGTAGGTAGGTGGTGTCATGTGGATTTAGGAGAGGAATCCTTTATCCTAAGGGATTGTATTAATTATGCCTTGCCTGCTGGCCTCAGTGTTGACAAAACTTTAGAGTGTTTAGAATCATACAATCACCAGGTTGGAAGAGACCCACCAGATCATCGAGTCCAACCATTCCTATCAAACACTAATGCATGTCCCTCAGTCCCTCATCTACCCATGCCTTAAACATCTCCAGGGAAGGTGAATCAACCACTTCTCTGGGCAGCCTATTCCAATGCCCAATGACCCTGTGTGTGATAAAACTTCCTCCTAATCTCTAGTTTGTTAACTGTGGGAAGAAAGGTGGACCAAAATTGTTACTGCGTGAAGTTATAGAATCATAGAACTACTAGGTTGGAAAGGACCCTCTGGATCATCAAGTCCATCCATTCCTGTCGATCACTAATCCATGTCCCTCGGAACCTCATCCACCCATCTTTTAAACACCTCCAGGGAAGGTGACTCAACCACCTCCCTGGGCAGCCTGTTACAGAGCTCAATGACCCTTTCCGTGAAATAGTTTTTCCTGATGTCAAGCCTGAACTTTCCCTGGTAGAGCTTGAGGCCATTCCCCCTTGTCCTGTCCCCCTGTCATTTGGGAGAAAAGACCAACACCCACCTGTCTGCAGTGTCCTTTCAAGTAGTTGTAGAGAGCAATAAGGTCTCCCCTCAGCCACCTCTTTTCCAGGCTAAGCAACCCCAGTTCTCTCAGCTGTTCTTCATAAGACTTGTTCTCCAGACCCCTCAACTTATCTCAATTCCTTATTGTTAGAGCAACTCCAAAATGACTTTAGAAAGATGTTTTGGCTTTGTAGCTAATGTTGTTTTCAATATTGGTCTGATAACTTATGTTTCAGAGGGAAACATGCTTTGAGATGATTGCATCCATCTTCATTAGTGATGTGTGGTACGCAGTGAGTTATATATCATCCTTAACCTGTGTGCAGCTGAAAGTCCCTTGAACTCACAAAGCCAGGCTTAGGAAATACTTAAAAACTTAAGGAATTGTGCTGAGTTTCTGAGCAAATGTGTGCCATAAAACAAGCAGTAAACTGAAAATGTCCTCTTTTCCAGTCAGCTGTTGCATACTAGAAGATTTGTGGGTATTACCTGCATGGGCAATTCAACTGTTTTTAATTAAAACGTGGTTTAAGCACTGTGACTGCCTTCCACTGCTGTTTACTGTGGTGTTTAAATGCTGAGATAAAACAAGCATGTGAATGCCAGTAAACTTTAATGAGGGCTGTTTGTGTGTAGTAATTCTTGACTAAGTTCCATGCTTGGAATTGTGAATTATTCGTTAAAGTGTTGCTTTGGTTGCCTGATAGCATTAAAGGATAAGCTATTATAAATCAGGTGCTACAGTTAAGTGTTGACCTTGTAACTGCAGACATTGATAGCTATTCAGATAAAGAGCTGGGGAGCTGTAGTGCAGTTTCAATAAGTACTATTTTGAAAATTTCAGTTCCATTTTTCTCCTCTCATCACTTGCTTTAATTTGTTTTGCAGCTCTTTTTGTTTTAGGTTAAAACTGAGGGCATTGTTACAAAATTGATAGGTTGCCAGTATTCTCTTCTGTAAAGCTAAAGTATGACCCTGTCAGACTTAATTCCCAAGTTTGGTATTTTGAAACAGCTGTTCAGAGCCTTGGACAATCTACTGTACATGGTATTTGTTTAGAAAGTGGAGCTAGAAGACACTTGGTCAATAGTGAAGATAGATATCAACTATCCTAGTTAACTGTTTGCATTTTAAAAACTGAAATTTTCCTTCCTAAGAGGTTTAATTCTTTTTTTGAAAACAGACTGGGAGCATTTTTAATTAAGTGTTCTAAAGTAAAGTGCCAAGGCATCAGATTGTTTCATAAAAGCAGTAAGACGAGATTTGATTTAAAAGAATGAAAGATAAGTGGTGTCATTGGCTTTGATGCGTTCTAGATTGATAAAACGTAGTTCTCATGTTTCTCAGTTACCAAAGTCTGAAAAATCTATTTCCATCTCTTACTACTTTGCTTCATGTCTGTATGTGTTTTTCTTCCTGAAATGAGTGTATAAAGCAGCAGCTATGTCTGAAGTTGCTTACTCAGGCAGTACTGTTTATTTTACCTTTGTGAGTCTTGTATAGAGAATCATAGAATGGTTTGGGTTGGAAAAGGACCCCTGTGACGTGTGCAACTGGATCAGGCTGCTCAAAGCCTCATCCAGCCTGGCCTTGAACACCTGGAGGGATGGGGCAGCCACAACTTCTCTGGGCACAGTGGCCAATTCACAGGAGTTCACAGTGCAAATACAATAAAAAATTTGTGAATTGGGCATTACTAAAGAAATGGCTTGTACACAAGGTTCTTTAGTCAGAATTTTTTCTGCTTGCTGCAGTATGGTACTTGTACATCACAGCCTTGGATGTACGGAGAGAAGATTAAGGTTGCTGTGAAATGTGTTTGTGTGGCACAAGACGTGTGAGCCTGAAAGGTACTGTGGTGATAACTGCCAGGGATTTTTCTTTGGTGATGGCTTTTGGCTGAAATTGGCTTTTTTAAGTTGCAGAATCATACTCCTTTGGTTTGCTTTTTTCCCCAGTCTTTATTGTGAGGAGGAGCTACCAAGTGTTGTGATACCAGCATCGTTTAGTTGATGACACTTGGTTTAGTCTTCCAGCAGCCACCTGGTTCTCCCTAGTCCCATCCACTCTGAGGGAACAGGTTCTCTCACTTCATCTTTTAGGATACCTTTCCTAGCTGTGTTTTTTATTACTATCACACCTCCAGACTTAGCACTCTGACTGGCTGTCTTCTATTAATTAGACATTTTCCAGCTTGGCAGAAAGACAATATATGTAAAATGCATTGAGATACAAATTTGCAGGTTTCTTTTTCCAAATGTTTTGATGCAGTAAAGTTTCCTGAGCACACCTGAAAACTCCTGATGATCACTGGCTGAGCCTGTGAGACCAAAACCGTGGGCTGGCTAAGGGAGAATGCAGCTAGCTGAGAAGGCTTCAAACTTGGTGATAGCACTCATTGTTGTAATTATTTTACTAGCTTTCTTTTTGGCAATGTTAGTTTAGGTTAACTGCTGTGATAGACAACCAGCATGTGTGGTGTTTCAGCCAAAGCCAGAAGTGTTACTATTTTTTGCTTGATGTTTTTTAGGTGGCAATTTTAGTGGAGCCTTAAGTAGCTTGTATTGGAAAAAACATTCGTGAAGTTTGTATTATCAAATGTCAGGGGCTTTTGAGGAGCACATTGTGCTGGTTTTATTGGAAATGGAAGGGTTATGTTGAGCAAAGGTCATGTGGCTCCGGTGTTCCTTGGATCTGTTGTTAGAGCATTGCAGCCTTAGTCTGCATATAAAAAGTAGGATATGAAAAGTAGGGAAGTAGGAAAATTTTGTATGTTTTTAAGCATTTAGGAGTAGGTGACTTCACTAAACTAATTCAGTACTCTCTCACAATTGAAATTTGGGAATTGTGTTTGAATTTCTTTATGGAAGTCCTTTATATACTGAACGTGGTCTCTGCACAAAAGCAAGCTTGCAGTTTGTCTGAAAAATGGTAACCAGAAACAGAACTGAGAATCATGCAGTCCTCTGCTGTGGGGAAGGCAGATGGGTTCATGGAAGAGCTTTGCTGACACACTTTCAATCTCTTTTTGTACTTCAGAATAATCATATGTTGAATGCTGGTTTGTGCTCTCTTATTTTGATATTGATGTAGAATTAATACACTTATGCTGACTAGCTGAATACTGTTCCTGTCTTCTGACGTTCAGTGGAAAGTTGTATTTGGTAGGTGAGGGGAGACTTAGCGATCAATTTCTGTGTAAATGAAGCACTTCTTTAGAAGGAAAAAATGTTTGAGTAGAGGGTTTCCTGCAGGGTCGCTCAGTTTTAGTGCAGGTGTTCAGCTTCCAGGCAGCCTGGACTGCTGCTTGGGGAAAAAACCAGCGCTTTCCCCAGGCATGGGGAGCACACAGGACCTGTGGCTGGGGCAAGGGCTCACAGTCTGAAACTCTTCCTGATTGTCACTGATTATCTGAGGAACAGCATGTACAATAGAGACCCTTTCCTTTAGAGTGATTTTTCCCTGCACTTAGGAAGGCTTTTGTTGTTCCCAGCCTGGGGCAGAGTGATGGTGGAGTGTCGGCTTTATCATCCAGCTGCTATTCCAAAAGATAAAACCCCCTAAATAACATCCCAGGAGAGGGCTGTGGTAGGAATCCAGCACAGAGCCAGCAGGTGGGCAGGTTCAGCGAGGTGTTTCATTTGCCCAGAGTTAGACATTTGTGTGTCTTCCAGATTTTGTTCACTCTTAGCTCCTGGTTTAAATCTTCAGTCTGCTGGCCAGTAGGTTTTGCAGTAGGTTGTTAATCTTTGCGTTTAAATAAACTGCAATATACTGGAAGGTTTTTCCCCATGAGTACTGTGTGAATCTGCTTGTATCCATTATTTTCTTAAGTCAGAAGCAACATCAGCAGTATTTTTTGTTATTATCACTAAAAAATGTTATCTTAAGATGTTTTCAGTAACTGGATAGCTGCCTTGAAGCTCTCCTAGAGAATTATTGCCGAATCCTCTTTAGTTCTCTGACGCTGGAGATAGGTGACCCTGCTGACGCTAAAGATAGATTTCCTGGGCTGCTGGCTGCCTCACTGGAGCGATTCAGCTTTGAGCAGATGGCCATAAATGGAAAGAGCAACTGGAGAGAGCTGGCGTACCTTAGGGAGAAGTGTGGATGATGTGCAACAGGTGTTTGTTTCTGCAGTCACCTCTCGTAAGAACCTTTGCAAGGGTGAGGAATATTGAGTTGGCCCTGAATAGGGTTGTAGCTTTAATTGATAAGTCGTGGTGGTGTTTTTTTCTTTTTTTTTTGTTTCTTTTTTTTTTTTCTTTTTTTTTTTTGTGTTGCTGCTGTGTTCAGGTTGCTGTGATCTGCACTGTATCAAACCTAGGGTGCGCAAACTCAGTGCTCTCTTGAAGTTACTTTAAATGGTTTTTGATTAATTACTCTAGTTTTCATAAACTTTCAGAACTTGGCAAAAAGATTTTTTTAGCCTCTTCCTTAGCTACAACTTAAACCCCTCCTGGTCCTACATACTGTTTATTATGCTTTGTTCTTTTGATTTTTTAACAGCCAAGCCTGCTAAACCCAACTGACAGATATTTTTTAATGTCAGAAAATGAAACTGGATATCTCTGTTCTGTAAACTGATACTGTATTCTTAAATATATGCGTATTTATTTATCCAGATGGACTGAAAATCTGAGGAGAGGTGACATTTAGATTTTAATGGGACAATAGTTGGAGATGGTACAGCTTCCCTGCTCTGCTGTGTTAGTTTGTAACTCTCCTCATTACAAGTTGGTTTGTTCTGGTTAACTTGAAGGCAGAAGACAAATCACAGAAACTCGTGAACACCTCATAAAATGAGATTGGTTACTAACCAGCAATTTAGTTTAAGAAGTGACAGTGTTGTTTCTGCCTGTTTCGTGTCCTCCCTGTACATTTGTGGTGACAGAAAGGTGTAAAAGGTGCGAAGACACAGTTTTTGGATTTTTGTGTTTAAGATTTGACTAGTGCAGTTGCATAGCAATACATATGGACTTTTATCAATAATCTGTTCTACCTGTTGTTTTTTTTTTTTTCAATCCCTCTATAGTGGAAGCATCGGTTCATGGAAGTAATGTGCACTGCATGGATAAGACAATTGAAGCTGCAGAGGCCTTGCTTCATATGGAGTCTCCTACCTGCCTGAGAGATGCCAGGAGTCCTGGTATGTCAGCTGCAGTTTCTGCTCTGTGAGCCATTTCTCCTTCCTCTAATTAATTAGTAAAGCAAAAAAAATTGGAAACCTGCCTCTGTGGAGAACTATGTACTGCTTAAAATGTTTTGCTTGCTTATTTCAAAACTATTGATTTCTTAAAGTTTTTATATGATTTCTCCACCCTGTAAGAAGCATACTTACAGATAAATTAAGAGATTATTGAGTACAGATCTTTGAGTAGCTGCACATTTAAACTTTTCAATCTGAACATCAGGAAAGACTTTTTCATTGTGTGGGTGACCAAGCACTGGCACGGGTTGCCCAGAGAGGCCGCAGAATCTTCTTCCTTGGAGATAATCAAAGGCTGACTGGACATGGTTGTGGGCAGCCCCTGCTAGGTGGTCCCTGCTTCAAGGGGTTGGACCAGCTCCCTTCCAAAGTTTGCTTCTGACCTCGACCATTCTGTGGTTCTGTGAATTTGACAGTTTAAATTGGCAAAACAGAAAGTTATTTTAGAAATCATATCTGGATACACTGTGTTGCAAAGTCATACCAGTTTAAAAACCCCGAACTTACTCTTGATGATTACTTGAGCTTGATGTTTCTTCTCAAGTTAATTATTATAAATTGGATGAAGTAATGGTCAAACTGGAACCCAGTAAGTACAAAATAAGAAATGGAAATCAGAGTAAGGATCAAAGATTAGACTCTGATTTTTTTCACTTAAAAGTTGAGTTCTAAAGAATATTGGTGCAATACTTGTCTTATAGCTAGCAATGCCTCCAAGTGTCCATGTTTTTGGGAATTGGATTGACTTTCTAGGTGGCAGGTTGTTGGAGCAGAGTCTTGCTATACTGTTACATGTGCTTTGTTAAAAAATAATTTTGTGTAAGAGACATTAAAATAATCAGATAGAAACTTTATCAGGTACTTTTTTTTTTCTTCCCTCATAGTGGAAGTTTTTGTCCCTCCTTGTGTGTCAACCCCAGAATTTATCCATGCGGCCATGAGACCTGACGTGATCACAGAAACTGTGGTGGAGGTATCAACGGAGGAATCTGAAGCAATGGATTCGTCTCCTGTTCCAACTTCCCCTGATATCCATGAACCAATGAAAAAGAAAAAAGGTGTGTGTGGCTTTTTGTAGGAGCAATCTCAGAATTTTTCTTATGTGCGCTACTGCAGATGCTGTGGTTGGTACTGGTAGAGGAGAGGTAGGTTAGGTCACCTGGTGTCTCTGCTGATATAATAAGACTACTTGATTCTGAAATATGAGTTCTTGGAAAATGCAACGAGGAAAAAAAGTAGCAAGACAATGGGCTTTGCCAAGCAGTGGAGGAAAATGATATTTTTGCTCTGTTTTTTAAGCATAGTTTTCTGAACTGGAGGAAGGGTAGAGAAGGATTCGAAGAGGATATGTGTGGGTAACCATTGGTGCCTGCAATAAAAATATATTTGACTCAGTGTTCTTCCAGTGAAACGGCAGGCTAAATACTAATGTAAAAATCCATAAAGCAGTTTACAAAATCAGTACAAGCTCTGCCTTGTGGCACAAGTATCTCATTTGATTGGCATGTGTTCAGCTACCAAATGAGAAGTTGGCACCTGCTGAGATTTCTCCCTGGTCTCGCATTTTTCTTGCAGCCATCAATACAATTCACATCACTGTAGGAACACTGGTTTTATTAGAACTTACAGACATGCTAAGATGGAATGTTTATTTATAATTTTGATGAAAAAAACCAACGTAGTGATAAAGTGATATAAATTAAGATCTGTGAGGTTTAGATTTAATGCACACACACACAACAGATACTGTAACTCTACTGTAAATTACATTGGGAAGCAAATTATGATTAAAGCTTTTCCGTAGCTGTAGTCGTACACTAGATTGAAACTATTTCTTCATTTTCTGCTGTCTGTTTATGGTCATTACTGGTCAGATTGTGCTAAAGGGCTGCGCTCAGGAAGTTTTAGGAAGATTATTTTGTAAATATTTTTTTCCTATTAAACAGTCCAAGTCCCCACTCTTATGTGTGTAAGGTTATTCTGCCATAGTTACAGAGCTTTAACTTTGGTCGACATTATTAATGCTTTTTGGAGTACGATGTGTAATGAAGACATTGTTCATGAGCAACAATTAATACTCCAGTATAATTTTATGTTTAAATTTATAATTTTAAATTTAAAAAAATTAAAGTTTCTCCTAGCAAGCTGGGACAACAGGCAGCTGCAGGTAGGCTCCCAGCACAGCTCAGAGTTGTCCTGCATCCCTGAGGTTGTAGGTACTATTTGTAGCACCACCTGCATGCCCAGTGAAAGCTTTTATCTATAGCTTTTAACATACAGGTGCAAGGTGGAAATGAACCCTTATGGCTTAAGTAATAAAATTCTTAGGGAAACTGATTCCCATACCAAAAAGCCATAACCAAAACTGAACAGGAAATAATACGTTTCAGAGCAAAACAAGCACTGCTCTGAAAGAGTGTAAATAAATTCAAGTTTTATTTTGTACATTGGATGCTTACCTCACTTGCTATTGACTTGTCTGAAATCGAGTTAGATCTACTTATGAAATAGGCAACCAAATGTTGAATTAAACTGGATGTGCAATGCTAGTAGTTTAAGAATTTAAGCTTTTTCTTACCTGTAGCAAGGAAATGTCACGGGGTGAAAAAAGCAAGAACAATTTCTTTCAGCAAAGACAAAATTATAAAATGCTTTTATTCAGCATATGATTAATACTTTTCCCCCCCTCCATGTTTTCTGCACAGCTGGCCGTAAACCAAAGACCCAGCAGTCGGGTATATCTGATGGGTCTCCAGATCTAGGCATAAAGAAGAAACCGAGGGAAGGCAAAGGTATATTTTTCCATTTATCAAGTCTTTAAAATCATGCAGTACATGTGTATTGTATCTGTTGCAGGAAATATGCAGGACTTTAGTAGTTTGGTGGATGAGTTTGGACTGCCTCTGTTAGAGTTTTATTTTTATTCAGTGTCTCTGCATTTTTTTGTACAAGATTTGGCACAAGGATGTGTGGAACTGCTCTAGTAGTGCCCTGTAATGCATTTTGCAGTCTGATCTTTCATTAGCTTTGCTTTGTGCTTTTTGACTTGTGCTGACTTTCATTAAATTACTGTTAGGCACAGAATTTGTTAAGCCGCTGCTGAAGGAAGGCTTCTCAAGTAGAAGCAGCTTATGGCTGTTCATAATGGTGATAGCTGAAAGTAACATTTTCTTAGTTGATTCACCAACTTCAGTGGGAATATGTTGCCTGACTAATAGATTCAGTTTGGCATAAGGGGAAGAACAAATGATGATAGGTTTCTGTTCTGGTTGAGTGAGGGATTTTGTGCAGGAGAATCATACTTTCTTAATGTTTTTCTTGATAAATTGTGATTCACCCAGCACAGGGACAGCGGGACATTTGCTCACAGGTTACCTTTGAGACAGCATAGGGCATATCAGCTTTTGCCCTGGTTATAGGTGCAAAACTTGGATCTCTTCCCCAGTCACTGCACTGAAAGTTGTTCGCAGATGTTGCCATGGCTAGGAGAAAGAAAGTTGAGTGACTTCCAGTGGCAGGACGCTAGCTGGAAGAGACTGTAGTGTCAGCTCCACTATGATTCTGGGATTTGTTTGAAAGCAAGCTCTCTGCTGTTTACGTAATTCCTTTTATAGCTCCTGAGTTGTCAGTAGGGCAAGGAAGAAGGGGACTGATGTCATGCAGATGGCAGCTCATGAAGCAAACTGCACAAACAGTAATTGAACTTCCCTGCAGTGGTCACTGTTGCTGTGTTTGACTGAGTGTAGCAGTGGACCTTAATGAAGTTCTTGAGCTTTTTGCATCTCATGCACTTAAAAGCAAACCCAGAAATTCTATTTCTGAGGAGCTGAGGGGGCAACAGAAGGTACGAGTACTTGCAGCAAAAAGTTGTACTAGCTTTCCACCTAGAAGGATGCAGCATACGTTTCTGCAACATATATTTGAGAAGAGTCAGAACAAGAGGTTGTCGCCTATTGGTGTGAGAGCCCCAGATCCTGGACAGGAGGTTATGCTACAGATTTAGCACAGTTGAGATGGCTTCTTACTGAAGGTTATGTGCCTTTTAAAAATTACTTATTTATATCCTCCTGTCCTTCAGTGTCATAAAATGCAGTGGCGCTTCCATTCCCTGTTTAAGCACATATGAGAAGAAGATTCTGAGCTCTCCTCCTGCCTCTGCTGAACAGACGTAGGTTGTAGTGACTTGGAGTGCCCTCCCACACTTCTTTGCAAGAACTGAGAATGGGCGCTGGATTGAAGAGGCTCCTGTGCTATAAAGCAGATCACTTGGATTAGCTCCTTTCAGAATGTAAATATTTATGGAAGCTTTACTAAACTTACCTGAATGAATGAGTATGTGCAGGTTGCGTTAGATATCGTCCTTCAAGTAGCATTTGCACCTAATGGAGGACATTTGGAGTTACCTATATGTGAAGAACTTTGTTACCCGTGAAAGTGGGTTTCTAATGCTTAAATGCTTTCCCTTTATAGGAAATACAACGTATTTATGGGAATTTCTTCTGGACCTTCTCCAGGACAAAAATACTTGTCCTCGATATATTAAATGGACTCAGCGGGAGAAGGGAATCTTTAAACTTGTGGACTCAAAAGCTGTCTCCAAACTATGGGGAAAACACAAAAACAAACCTGACATGAACTATGAAACTATGGGAAGAGCTCTGAGGTAAAAACTCCTATATCCTTAAGTTATCTGTTATAACTTTCAATCTGATTATTAATTTTGCCTATAGAAAAGTAATGGTTTTGAAATTATAGATCTGGCCTCTTGCTGATATAGCTGTTCAAAAAGCATCAGTCTTGCAGATCCTATTGTTTTTATGTTACCACCTAATTTGTGTTGTAATTCCTGAAGTACAACTTTGAAAGGTCAGGTTTTTTTTCAGCTAGATCCTTCATATACTTTGTCAGTGTGCTCTGCCAGCTTCTTTCCATACCTTCCCACGTGGTAGGTTTTGCCATGATTATGTCAGATTTTGTTAGCTTAGAATAAGATTTTCTTTCAAATCTGTTACTGTGTTGGTTACTATTTTTTGCACTTTCTTGCAGATATTACTATCAAAGAGGAATCCTGGCAAAAGTTGAAGGGCAGAGGCTTGTGTATCAATTTAAGGAGATGCCAAAAAACATAGTTGTCATAGATGATGACAAAAGCGAGTCTTGCAGTGAAGATTTGTCAGCGCCTACGGATGAAAAGTCATTGGAAAGAGTATCTTTATCTGCAGAAAACCTTTTAAAAGCAGCAACCTCTGCACGTGGAGGAAAAAATTCTTCTCAGCTAAGCTGTACCAGAGCAGAAAAAGCAATCACCAGAGTTGTTAATATCGCCTCACCAGCGCATCATACATCGTCATCTCGTCCCTCAACTACCACTACTACTGTCCCAGCAACGACAGCGCCCAGGTTTGTGTTCATAGAATCTTTGTAGCCCTCCCCTGGACCTGTTCCAACAGCTCCATATCCTTCTTATGTTGAGGATTCCAGAGCTGGACACAATACTCCCAAGAGAAGAATAGAGGGGCAGAATCCCCTCCCTTGACCTGCTGGCTGCGCTTCTTTTGATGCAGCCCAGGATATGTTTGGTCTTCTGGGCTGTGAGCACATGTTGCTGGCTCATGTCAAGCTGTCAAGCTTCTGATCAGCCAGCACCCCTGAGTCCCTCTCTGCAGGGCAGCTCTCAATCACATCATCCCCCATCATGTACTGAAAATGAGGATTGCAGTAACCCAGGTGTAGGACCTTGCACTTGGCCTCGTGATGTTCTTGCAGGCAGACCCACTTCTCCAGCTTATCCAGGTCCCTCTGGATGACATCCCATGTGTCTTGTGTTTTTGTGTGTCTTGGGTTCGTCATTTACTAATGATAAGCAGTATTTTGGTTGGGAAACTGACTTCAGGTTTTTGCTTTCGATTTTAAATGTTGGAAACAGTTTCTAAATTGGAAGCAGCAATGTAGTGTGATAAAATACTATAGAAGTCTAGCTTATGATACCAGAGCCAAGTGTCTATATGCTCGCCCTCCTGCAGATTCTAAAATTCCGTGGAGAGAAGGAAGTGAAAAAAAGATAGGAATGCTGCTGAATTTTTCAAGTCCTGTTGCAAGATGTGACAAAGGTTTAGGTTTTTTTGGACTGTTTTTTTTTTTTTTTTTTTAAAGTCTGCAAATCCTGCATTTGTTTATACCTGTTGTCATTTCTCATGTATTTTGGCTTAAATGCACATATCTTTACTTTTGCAGGACTGTACGTGTGGCAATGCAAGTGCCTGTTGTTATGACCTCCCTGGGGCAGAAAATCTCAACCGTGGCGGTGCAGTCGGTAAATGCGGGGTCACCGTTAATCACCAACACCAGTCCAACAACAGCGACGACTCCAAAGGTAGTAATCCAGACAATCCCTACTGTGATGCCAACCTCTGCTGAAAACGGAGACAAAATCACAATGCAGCCTGCCAAAATCATTACCATCCCTGCTACGCAGCTTACGCAGTGTCAGTTACAAACAAAAACAAGCCTGTCTGGGTCAGGGAGTATAAACATCGTGGGGACCCCGTTGGCTGTTAGAGCACTAACCCCAGTGTCTATAGCTCATGGGACACCAGTAATGAGACTATCGGTGCCTGCTCAGCAGGCATCTGGCCAGACTCCTCCCAGGGTGATTAGTGCAGTTATAAAAAGTCCAGAAGTTAAATCTGACACGGTGGCTTCAAAACAGGAACATGAAGTGAAAACACTGCAGCTTGTCAAAGAAGAGAAGCCGGCAGATGGAAGCAAGACTGTGACCCACGTAGTAGTAGTTAGCACGCCCTCAGCTATTGCGCTCCCTGTAACTATGAAAACAGAAGGAATCATAAAGTGCGAGAAATGAACAATAGGTTGCTTCCAGCATGGACTTGGAGACTGTTACGGTTCTAAATATACTGACATAATTTTGGGGGAGGGAAGTGGATGTGATCGCCAAGTCGAAAAGGAGAATTCTGAAATGTTAATAAATGTGCATATATTGAAGACTTACTGGAAAAAAAGAATTATTTTCCCGTGTTTCAGTGGGAATTGAAAACCACATTGATATGCTGACAAAAACTGCCTCTTCCAGCTGGGAAACAGCTGAACCTACAGAGAAGGAAAGATAGAGGGACTGAAAAGGGACCAAACAGTTAACTACGTTACCTGTTGCCAAGTCACACTAAAACCTGGAACACTAAGAGAGAGTTGTGTGAGAGGTTTGCCTTGGTTTTTAGTTTTCAGGGGGAAAAGGAAGTTACAAATAGCAAATTTGATGCATTTTATATGCAAACCAGCAAAATAATACTGTGTGCCCACAGTACTCCACTTGGTGCTATGTGAAAAACTCTGCTACTTGGTATTGTAGAATGTGACATAAAAGCAAAGATTAAAGAGCTTCTAAAAGAAGACGGAGCCCTAGAGGGATTTTTTGTATCATACAGCTTAAGCAGATTCAAAATGAAAGCCTTAGACTGATTTTCAGTTCTCTTTCTTGAAATAAGCTAATGGCTTGTTTGTGTAAAGCTTTTTTATTAAAACAAATTTTTTAAAAATCTTGTACCTAGCACAGTATTGTTATAGAATTACATGTAACATATTTTGTATGGTAGTTAAAGGTCTGTTGAAATTTCTTAATTGTGGACAAAATAGCAGCAGGCTTTCTGCCTTCTGCTGTAACCTGCCTGTGTCTCTCACTTAGCCTCGACATCCGTCATACATTTCAGTTTCAGCTCTACTCTGTCACTTGGAAGGTCACACCCAGCATGAGCTTTTGTCAGGTAGTTCTAAACCTGTACTTTTTTTTTTAGTTAAGAGGGAAATACCGGTGTTCAGAATGAACTATAATAGTTTGTATATTCAACATTTGAAGTATATTCTATTTTGTTGTACTCTTGTTTCAAAGTGTATTCAAGTAGGTTTTGCTGAAATATAGAAATGAAATTTAATGATGTTTGGTCTGTTTTTTATTTTTTCCTTTCTGCCTATTAACTTTGTTTTCTGCTTATTTGAAATCTTTCAGGCATTCAGCTTAAGATAGCTGATAATAGTGTGGAAGTTTGGAACTCCTCACTGCTCTGGTACTCGGAACGGCTGACCAACTCTCTCACACAGTATGCAGAAATATCTTTCATAGAAGTATCTGAGAAGCTTGCAGTAGTTGCTGAGGTAACTTTTGACAGGGGTCTAGATCTCTTACACAGTTTCGGGACAATGCAGCTTTCCTGCATTGTCTTAATCACACAAATACTTGAATACTTGTAGAATAAGCAGAGTAGCTTAAGAAGTTACTGCCCTCCAGCTGACAGGTGATAACTCTGTGTGTGCTCCCAGTTCTTCTAATGCAAAGAAGACAGAGTTTACTTAAATGACTCTTGAAAAATCAACTTCTAGAGCTCTGGGAACTACCTAACTATTCCTGCAGCTATACCTTAATTTCTTAAGGCTGCACGGCAAAGGAAAGGTAGAAATGAGCAGACTTGGCTACTGGAAATCTTTCTGGTGATCTCTTAGAGGCAAGCTGAAAGAACTGGTGGGTAGAAGCTGTAAAAAAACTGCTCCTTTTGATCTTGTTGCCATTGATGTTTCTGACTTGATATTTTGGCTTCAGCACAAATAGGTGACTTCAGGTAGATGGTATTTTCTACGTGAAGTATCTTAAATAGGTTTTCCACTGCAGTTAATGGGTATCACAATGTATTATCCAGGGTAAAGTTCAGGTGAGAGCGCACAGTCACAAAAATTGCTCCGTAGTTGCAGTCCATGTGCAAGTTTGGCTTAAAATAGATGCAGGGCAGCTTACCCTAGTTTCATGGAAACCACACTGGCACTACAACAGTTACTAGAGAAGCAGCACATGGCCTCGTGGGGAGCCAGGTGCCCTGGAAAGTCTTCAGAGGTGGAACCTGGGTAATCTTGAAGTGATTTAAGTACTTCATACCTGGAGGAGCAATTGTAGCAGAAATCTGGAACTGAGGTCTTCAGTAATGAAAAAGGAGACCAGAATTAAATACATACACTTGAGTTCATTTTTTCCCCTATAAGTTTTAACTTTTTTAGAGTTACCTCTAAAGTTCTACCAGTAAGGACCGTTCGTTCTTACCTTCGACTGATAAATGTGGGAATAACTCTGTACAGGCAAGGCAGCATGTGGGGAGCTTCAAAAGGGTTCTGAAAAATTGGTTACTTTTCATACTCCAAGCAGGGAAGCAGAGTTGAAGAACGAATGAACAAGCGGAAGCAGGTGAAGTGAGGCATGGAAGGCAGCAGTGTCTTCCACCAGCAGTTAACCTGAAGAAGCAAAGGTTATTACAAATGAGCTGTGTTTCTGGCCTGGGGTAGAGGACGAAGACTCCTTCGCAGGAGGACATGTAGAAGGAAGAGGGTTTGTCTTGCCAAGAAAGTGGTGGGACAGAAAGGGAAGCAGGGGGAAGCTGAGCAGTGTGTTGACTAATGTGGTAGTCTGGGAGGCACTGCTGTTCTGGTTTAAGGGAAACGGAGCAGTGTGAAGAGAGACAGATAAAACCAATTTAAGCTAGAAGACAAAAGAGGAAAGTAATAGCATTTTTAAACCAGTTTTGTAAGACTTTTCTGTAAGAAGTCCTTTTCTAAATGGCTGTTACTTGATCATATGTTGAAGGAGATGATATATCTCAGTGTCTTCTCTCAGGAGTATTTGTAGTTAAGACCTTTCCAATACCCAATTTAGATACACTGGAAGTCAAATGGGGACAAACTCTTCCTGGAAATAAGGATTTCCAGCTGATGACCTCGTCCTCTTCAAGTTAAAGCCAAGACTTCATCATGTAATGGCAGAAATTAAAGGAACGAAGGTGTACATCTGCTACTGCTGAGATAGGCAGCTTGCAACTGTGCCTGTGACACTGCTGTTGGTCTCAGCGCTGTGTCTTGCCACAGACCTGGTGACAGTCCTTGGGCTCTCTCCCCTGGCCACCCGGCAAGCAGCACAACACCATAAAGGCTGCCAGAGGAGATTTATCAGAAGCTTGCTAAGCTCTATGAGAGTCTCAGTCTGTATGAGGATGCACTTTAACCCAAATGGAAAGGGTACTTAACCCATCTTCAGTAAAGCCCCTTTTTGTTAACCTTTCCTTGAATGCCTTTGCGCTTCTCGCATCTAATTTTTTCTAATTTAGCTGCTAAGGTTAGAAGTATAGACAGGCTTTTAGTCACAGTCAGGTGGCGATTTCAGAGTATGTGCACAGTTCTTCAGCATGACTTGGTGTGTGTGTGTGTGCGGTTCCTTTGAGCTGTTCTGAGATACGGTGGTTGTTCAGCAGTGGTGTGCCACCTAGGTAAGGAGCTTCTTCCAAGAGGCAGCTTCTCCCTGGATATTTCTACAGGCATGTGTCAGAGGGGCAAGATTCCCACCTCTAATTTAAAGTCTGATCATTCTCTAGGTCTGTGCCAGCTTGCTTTTCAACATGCTGTTTTATGCAGACATAATTACTATGGAAGCAAGAACTGTTTTTACTGGTGGTTTTGGAGGACAGTGACCTCTGGATGACCTCCTTTCTTCAGGTTTGTAACCTCTGAAACAGATAAAGGAATGCTAAAACACTGAAGAAGTTAGCATCTAGCTATGCTGCTAGATTTTTGCAATGGTGTTGAAAAACCTGTTATTGTGTCCATGTGTGAAAGCAGGACTAGCTTTTACTTCCAGAGCTGGTGGCTTGTGTAGAAGAGTCCAGGCTTAAATCATCTTTGGCAAGTAGTAACAAAATGTGCAAGTGGAATGAAACTCTAAGCTTAACAATTTTACTTTTCAGATAACTGAAGTTATAGGAAGGACGGGGTAGTGCTATGTAATCCCCAGGAAAAAAAAAATTCTGTGAATTGCAACTCAGAATGAAGATCTGAATATCAAATTTTCTGGCTTGTGGCAAGAAGGAGCTACTGAGGGAACTGGGGTTGTTTAGTCTGGAGAAGTGGAGGCTGAGGTGAGACCGTGAGGGTCCCCCCTTCCAACCTGGTTGTTCTGTGATTCTGTATCACCCTCTACAATTACCTAAAAGGAGGTTGTAGCGAGGTGGGTGTTGATGTCACAAGAAGCGATAGGATGACAGGAAACGGCCTCTAATTATGTGAAGGGAGGTTTAGACTGGATATTAGGAAATGTTTCCTTACTGAAAGAGTAGTGAAGCTTTGGCACAGGCTGCCCAGTGGTGTGGTGGAGTCTTCTTCCCTGGAAGTACTCAAATAATGTGTGGACGTGGTACTTCAGAACCTGGTTTTAGTAGGCACTGTGGTGTTGGGCTAACAGTTGGATTTGATCTTGAAGGTCTTTTCTAAAGTTTATGATTCTAAGAAATGTGTGACCACTGTTTTTGTTACTTTCTCTTGGACAAAGTCCATCTTGCTTAGCGCTGAAGTGCTTTGACGCAACTCGAGTGATCTGGGTGAAAGTGTTGCAGGGAAGGCTGAGCTCTTGGGATCCTCTGCTAATTGATTTTATCAGCTCTAGGACTTTAGAGAATTACATCTGAGCTGATCAAGGATCAGTAACCCAGAGGCAGTCAAGAGCTGATGAGAAAGTGGAGAGGTGCCTGAAACCTCAGTTCCTGCTCACTGTGATGTGTGCAGCAGGGTTCTCGGTCTGAGGCAGAAGCAGCTAAATTCAATTTCTGCCTCGTAAGAGCCAGATCAAATAGCAGGTATTAAGCTCATTAAGTGAAGACGATCTAAGTGACACTATCTACTTCTGATCTAATTGTTCTCCAGGAGAGAGAGTGTTTTAATAAGTTTGCAACAGCTTCTGCCTTTCAGCAAATTAAATAAATGGGTCATTTCTTCCTTCAGCTAGCTTGAGGGTGAGAGAAAGCTGTCACTGCTATAGCTGGTGCAGCTTTTATTCAAGATTAGAATGAGGGATCTGATGAGACCTTTTTAAACCTTGGTGTGCTTATTAGGCAGATAGCCACAAGAAGAGTTTCGAAGGTGTTTTTACTAAGAGTCATCCTGATACACAGGAGAAACTACAAACCTTCCTGCTTCTTCCTATGAAAAATATTAACTAATATTTAGAGCTGGCAAAAGCATTTTAGTGCTGCAGGCCTGCCTCTCGCTGAATAAAACAAAGCAAAGGCAGTATGTCACTTAAGTTTTCCAAATGAGTCTGTCTGCAAAATACATTTTATACCAAGTACGAGAATAAAAGGGTGAAGCTGTGTGGGAAGTTACCAGTGAATTTCTGCATCTTGTCTACCTTTTATTAAAGTACATCAGGAAGGGTTAACTCTTGCGCTATAGCAGGGATGCGTGTTTTCCTATGATAGTATTAAGAATTGCATTGTGATGGGGAGAGTCCCCAGCCTTTGCTCAGTTATTTCACCCTCCCCTTGCCTTTAGAATTGCCCTTTTAGGGTGTGAAGCAGTGAACATCCACATGTGTCCAGCTTGAAATAAGAATCCCAGCCCTTTCCACTTCCGAGTTGCTCTGCAGTGATGCTAATATTGTCACAAATGGTCCTGTTTCCCTGCCGCAGGCTTTCTTCTGTAGGAGAGAGAGTGGTGAAAGTAAAATGGCATAAGGATTGTCCAGCTATTAAATACCATCACCCTGTGAGAGCTGTAGCTGCTATATTTTAGCTCCTGGTGGTAAACCAAGCCTGCCTATAATCAGTGCTGTGGCTCTGTGCCCTGCCAGTGGTGAAACAGTTCAATATCGATGGACACCCTTGGCTGTCCTTAGGAAAACAGAGCTGCAAAATGGAAATTAAGAGTGGTTTTTTTTGTAGACAAGGGGGTTTTTTTAATTGTTTTTGTTTGTTTGTTTGGCCGTTTTGGTTTTGTGGGTTTGTTTAATACAGTTCTGCATACAGTATTGTCCTTGCTTTCAAGTCACCAACTTTCTACCACAAGTGAAGTTTCTTTTAGAAACTGCCAAAAGGGTCTGAAGGGCAACTCCAGCTTCTGATGTGACTTTTTGTGGTGGATGAGCAAGGTGTTGGCTTGTTAAAGGTACCACCTTGTAGGTCTTCATTGTGACACTGCATTTAGAAGTGTTTACCTCCATTAATGGGCACTTGTATTATTTCTCCTCCTTGCAAAGACTGTTTGAGGGAAGACCTGAGAGCAGACAACCCTAAAGGAGAAGTGCTGCATCTCACCCCCTCAGAAACCAGTTGGGGGCTGCCAGCAGCTTGAAAAGGAAGTTGTCTCAGTCTAGTTGGTATGAAATGCTTGTGGTGGGGATGCTCAAAGGTTTGTCTTTCTGTTGGGCATTAGGAGCATCACACTATGGCTGCACAACACAGTACTTCATTTGCATGAAAGGGAACGTCTTTGTGTGGGAACTGGGGGGACTTCCAGTTGCCAGTCTGTGCGCCTCACTTACCAGCAACACAAGTACAATGACTTATGGGCTGTGTAAAGCACATACCTGTGGCATTTCTTGCTCTCCAAATGACGTTTTAAAAGAACATGATAAATTACAGCTGCCTGTTGTGACGAGGTAGCTCAGCAGTCCTCAGTGAGGAATACTTGTCCCCTGCTTTACTGCACTGGCCAGGTTTGTAGCTCCACACAACAGCTGGAAAAAGGGTACTATTTCCAGTAATAGAATCTAGGCTTCATCTTTATGTAGGGGAGAGAGCAGCTTAATGTTGCTAAAGGTAAATACCTTTCCTACAGACTTGCTGTGGCATTTGAGCATTTCAAATTTGAGGAAAAGTACTTACCCTGAAAGCAAAGGAGCCAGGCCAGCTTGTAAGATTATGACCGTGAGGCTGGGGGAAAAGAGGTCTGGAAGGGGTAGCATCACCACTAAGATGAAGCTCTAACAGTCACTAGTTAAGACAGATAACCTGCTTACAATAGGGAAAGGAAAAAAGATGGCAGCAGAGACAAAATGGCCTTTTTTTCCCCAAAAAATTTATTAATAAAACACCTGGAACATTTAAGAGTCACTATGGGCCTTACTACATACGGAAGTACTACTTTATTTGCTCTGCCTCATCTTTCCCAACTATCGAAATGTCAGCTGAACTCCAGCTGTTGTCTCTCTTCCTATCTCCCTCCATACCTTGTTTTCCAGTTTAGGGGCATGGTTGACAACCCACATATGCAATACCTACCTCATACCACTCCACACAAGACTTACTGTACTAACACAGCTCAGGTGTAGCCTAGGTCCTTAGCCAGCATGACCCTAGGCAACAGAAAGAGGCTCCTCAACATCGCTTCTCTAGGATTTCAAGTCAGATGCAGGATCACCAACTTCTGTCAATAAATAAATAATCTTCTAACAGGTTCCAGTGTAGCTTTAGATTCTCAAGATAAATAAAACAAAGTCTTTCAATGTGAAGATTGGCCCTTTACTGAAACAGCAAGATCGACAAGACTACAAATTTAAACCATTTAGAAAAGTAATAGAAAGCAGAGGAGGAAGGAATCCCTGGTTAGGTGTGTGTTCTCTGGAGGGAAGCACAGAAGAGATCAAGGTTAACGGTCACTGTGTGTACATAACTACAGGCCATATGTGTGTAATGGACACATGCACATTCATCTCAAAAATGAGGATACTCCTATAGCCGTAGAGTTGTTAGCCTCTATTTCTTCTCCTGCTCTTACTGGAAGGGGCCTTTCTCACACTGTGCTATTATTGGTTCACTTTTAATGAAGCTGTCATCTTGCATCATGTAAAAATGTAATAGGAGCTTAGATCTGTTTATATCTCAACTGCATTAAACCTCCTTCGTATTGCAACAGAGAAAGAGTTAAGAGGATCTCACAGAGTAGTCAAGCCTTGTTCCCTTTGGTACTCACAGAAGCTTAACATGAAATAAATAAAATTGGCATGCTGTCAGGGCAAGTTGTTTTACAAACACAAGTGTTTTGATTTAAATACTAAACCTTCCACATTCATTAGAGGATTAAATCCTTAACCATGAGGTTTAGTGAAGGATAAAGCTCCTTTGCCTTCCCGTTTTCAAACTCTGACACGGCAAGAACACCACAACAAGAACACTGAGTCCTTTCTTCCTCCCTTGGAGGCCCCAGATGAACAAGTGCTGAATGACAAGTGTAACTCCAAACAAGTGCCTAAGATAACACTTAGGCAACAGCATTTCCTCATCTTTCACTAGCTTCCAGCTTCAAGAGTTTTCTCTAAAAGGAAATCGGGGCAAGTTAAGACACTGGGATAGCCAGTGGCTTCCCACCACATTATAGCAGTCTGTCAGGGTCTTGGTTGAAACTAAAGTCACACACCAGAGAAAGGTGATCGGAAGGGTAATTAAACGATGGCAGCCTGTTGGGCCCAATCTGCTCTTCAGTCAGCAAGCCCAAGGCTGAGTTCACATTCAAAGCATGCTGGGAATACCAGATATAATCCAGTGTGTGCCGGCACTCTCCTGAGGGCCGGATCTTCCAGGTGGTGTAGGGGGGCTCTGACTGCCCATCAGGGCTCAGCAGCTTGTAGGCGCTGTTTAAGTTGAGGCTGGAGTTGGAAAATTCTTTGTAGACCTCCTCAGTTGGCTCTGCATTGAAATCTCCACAGATAATCAGAGGGATCTTTGCACCTTGGGTAATACTCTTGAGGTTCTGGAGAAGATCGCAGCCTTGCGCAGACCGAAACCTCTCCCAGCCCATACGGGCTTTCAGGTGAGTGACGGCAATGCAGAGCAGCCGTCCCGTTTCAGTGCATTTCAGCGTCTGCACTATGGCCACTTGGTTGGTCTTCCGCTTCATGGCGGTTAGCCGGATGTTAGCGCTGTTGATAAGCTCAAAGCGGTCTTTGAGGAAAAACAAGGCACAGCCATCCGGCCCATTGTTCCGCTCCACATCTAGGCACGGGGACCATGGCTTTGGGAAGAAAGTGCACTGGTAGCCGAGTCGGCTGAGGAGGGGCTCAAAGGTGTCAAAGTAGTGGTCAACTTCTTGCAGGCACAAGACATCAGGCTTGTACTCAAGGATTTCCTCCAGGATGAGGCATTTCCTCTCTTCCCATTTCAGAGCTTCCATTGGGCACTGAACAAAGTTGTCTTTACCTTCTCCAAGAGCTGAAATTAGCAGGAAAGGAGAGAGGGGGCAAAAAAAAGGTTACCGACAGCTGAAACAGGCTTTCTTCTTCCAAGTTTGGCAGAGGCCAGAGGCAAGGCTCTGCTTCCATGAGCCAGCTGCCACCTTGCAGCGACCAGTGGCTGCTCACAGCCCCACATGAGGAGTCACAGTACAAGAGGCTGCAAGGGGAAGCAACATGAGGCTTTTGCAACACTTCATTTTGTCTACTAAATGGGTGTACATCACAGGTGATGGGTTTTTCAGGAGTAGCTGCTGACTTTAGTGGGGCCAGGATTGTCAGTGGCTGCGAGAAGCCCTTCTCAAAAGGCTTATATCTCTCCAAAATTAAGTTCCGTTTACAGATGCAAGTTAGGTAAGAGACTTCTTCCCCCTCTACCCAAAAGTTATTACATGGTGGCAAATGCTTCCACATGTGGTTGCCACAGCTTAAATCCACGAAAAAAAAAGCAGTGGCATAGAAGTGACCATGTTAAGGCAATGCCTACATGAGAGATTTCCCACCCCAATATTTTAAGATGAGGTTGTTGTACAAGTGAGTTTACAGCCTTGACTCTAGGGGTCTGTAAAAAAAATCAGTTAAAATTATTTTGAAGAGTTAAGAATTAGCACAGCACATCTGAATCCCTGAATATTCACCAATAAACTGATCAGAAAACCATAGAGAAGCTTTACAAAGAAAACTTGTGGAATGATGAGTCTTTTCTGGGGATTAACAACTGTTTAAAAGTGATGGTCACAGCTTTTTTTTTTAATATGCTGTATTCAGTTAAGATGGGCATTCAGAGCTACCTTTGGCATCACAGTTGCAAAGATATATTTTGTCCTTTCCTATAGAATGGAAGGCAAGCCACTATTTCAAGTGCTGAAAATCCTCCCCTCCTCATCCCCTGGTCAGTTGTGCCTCACGTAATCAATGTCTCTCCCTTTGCTCTGCCAATCCCAGGCATGTCTAACTGTGTAGACAACCTGCACTTAAGGTTTCCATTGCTGTATTTGATCTCAAGGTCACACCTTGAGCTTAGAGGCAGCTCCTACCTTGGGCAAGGATGTTCCACTGCATGACCCGAATCGGGCGCTGGTTACTGGTAGAGTTTTTCCTCAGGTCCACAAAGTTCCTGTGAAACCGGGGTGGCCGTTTCTGCAAAACCATCTGACATTCCTCCAGCAAATCCTTGGGGTCTATAGGATCCAGCTGTGCTGAGTCCGCCTGCTCCAGGCAGTCCTGGTGCTGGGAGACAGCACC
The DNA here is from genome assembly GCA_033558105.1 of Coccyzus lansbergi. NCBI lineage: Eukaryota > Metazoa > Chordata > Aves > Cuculiformes > Coccyzidae > Coccyzus > Coccyzus lansbergi. The sequence goes on from JAUMJK010000159.1 coordinate 23,673, forward strand.
GCTGCTCAGCGTCTTGGCGAGTGCGCTGTAAAGCCGGCTGGTGCTGTTTCCCATGGAACACACTGGAAAGGAAAAAAATGATGTCAGAGATGTCCACCGCATCTCTTCGCAGCACACAGGTGTCTTACAGATAACCCTGTTACAGTGCCAGCAATTTGATGTTTGTGCAGGGGACCTGTTCCTGAATCCAAGGCAAAAGAAGGATGCAGATAGGGTTGCTTCTGTCCGCAGTCTCATTGTGGTTTGCTTGTTATCATGGACAGCTAACTCTGCAACATGCAAACGGTCTTGTTCAGGACATCGTGCAGGTGTCTGCTAAGGGAAGAAAGGAGTCTTTCATCCAGAACAGCAGGGCTAAGATTAACTTCTGCACGTGTTAGAGGAAACAAAAAGAGAGTGTACTTTTTCCCCTCCTCACAATGGAGAGAGCCCAGCAGGCAGACAAATTTTGCCTGCTCCATATTTCATGTGCAGCATTTGTCTCTTAACAGGGACAGCACTTTGCACAGCCTGGCACCCTGTGCCTATCTGGGACAGTGCTGAGCTGTGGGCCTCCTGCCCGCAGAGCGGCAAGCAGGGCAACTCCTTATCTCAGGTTAATATTTAATTGGAATCTCTGATCAGCATTTCACTTGCCCTCAAAGCAGCAACGTTTTCATGAGTGTGCAACTGCCAGATATTTCTGCTGGCTTAGACCTCAGGATGGTGATGGAAGAAGGACGTTTCCCCCTTTCAGGCCCCCAATGCTCATTCCCCTCACCCTGCTTTCTCCCTTTGGCTCCTTCGTGCTGTGCCCCAGCTCAGCAGCTTCCAGCAGATCCTGCTGTCCTCCCTAAGTCCCAGTAGCCTCCTGCTCCTTTGGCCATCTTAAGCACGCATCCTGCAAATAAGCAGCTTTCCCCTAGCTCTCCCTGTTAATACCTGCTAGCAATTAGTTCCCCCCGCTTGACCTGTGACTCCTGCAGGGAGGTCCCCCCATCCCACACACGCCCACAACAGAGGCATAAGCAACTCCATATCACCCTTCGGCTCCCATGCAACAGGTGGCTGCAGCCCTTTCCTTAGCAGAGGTGCAGCAGCAGAGCTGTCAGCAGCAGCTCTCTCGTGCCACAAAACACCTCCTTTTCCCCACTTTGGGGAGACCACAACCAGCACCACAGTGCAGCAGTTAACACCCCGAGGCTCGCTTTCTGTAAGCACCCAGGAGATGCTTAGTGATAAGGGCCAGGCTTCAGGGCAGCCGTGGAGGAGTTTGCAGAGTTCATTGTACTCCTATGCTTCTCCAAAGTCCTTGGCACAGCTGAGCACAAACCAACACTTCCCTGGGGGAGGGTTTTGCTCTGAGGTGCCAGCCTTGCCACAACGCGTGGGCAGCGCTTGAAAGGAGGGTGTGTTTGCGCTTTTTCACACTCAGCGCTTTGCCTGGGCACTTGGTTTTCCTTTTAAACAGAGGCAGGAAGGGCAGCGCTCACACAGCAGCAACTTGCGTAAGAGGCAGTGCTGACGGAGTTCCGGTGTTGTCTCAGCTCATTGACTCCAAAGGCGTTTTGCGAAGGTAATCTTGAGCCAAAGAATGAGTTTATTTGTACCTTTGAGTTACTTAAAAACAGAAGAGAAGTGTTATCTCACACATCTGTGGCGCACACGGGCATGTTCAGCTTTTACTAGCTTGAACTACGGCATTACCAGTTGTAAAGGCTGGTGACAGACAGACCTGGCTAGAGGCAAACATGGAAGCTCTAACAGTTAAATAAACATACTTAGAAGGAGTAAAAGCCAGATTGTGCAGCAGAAGCCCCACATCCTTGTCTTTAGGTAAATAGGTACTTTTAAAGACACTAAAAAATACTTGCTTTAGCATGCATTTTATATGTGTAAGCCAGTGGAATATTCTCTTTTGAGCAGTGCCAAGAAAGCTGTAAATTGGGAATTTAAATTGGACGTAGGATGGGTCTCTCCATCTCCATCCTTATAGTTGAAGTACCACCTGTTCCTCACACAGAGATGGGAGCCTGGGCTCACAAGCATGGATGTCTTTCTAGGAGAACTGTGTTTAAACTGTTGTAATTTCTACAGTCTGTCTTACTTTAGAAATCTTGTCAAGAAGCCATGTACAGCTGAGGTAAACAAAATGCCATGCAATAGTGAGGGAAGTGGGTCCAAACATGAAATCCCCAAACAGGACTGACACAGCTGCAAGGGGACAGAGAGCAGGAGCAAAAGCACACTCTGTACTTGTTAAAGATGGGTCCAGCTTACATGCTACCGGACAGCCTTGCAAAAACCCAAAGAAATCAATAGAGCTTTTAATGACAACTCCATAGGGAGCTCCTCACCTATTCTGGGGGTTGGTACAGCCCATGGTTAAGTGCTGCAGCTGTAGGGAAGTAAACAGTGCTTTCTGCTACCTGAGGGATGCAGTTGGCAGCTGAAGAAGAGTCATGAGCCCTATGCCCTGCACATCCATGCTGTCACTTGGGCTTCCCACCACTGGGCTAGTGCTGTGCCAAGGGGGAAGCCGAGGTTCTTGCTAATGGCTTCTTGAAGCAGAATAACTCCCCACTGCTCCTTTGGAGAACACTGCAGGATCCATGTTCATTGCTGGATCTGACTCAGAGGGAGGACGTCAAAAAGAACAAACTAGATGCAGCGCAGCTGGAGCCAGAAGTCTACCCTCTGAGCAGCTCTTCTCTTACAGGAGGATGAAGTCTAAGTTCAGTCACGTACCTGCCGAGCAGCAAACAAAGCCAGAGCTTTGCCTAAATCTCCTCGTTCCTGGGGTCACAGGGTATCCTGCTCTTTAATCAAGTCAGGCATAGCCTAACACAGATCTGCAGCACAGATCTGGGAACTTTCAAAGTCAGTAACATCTCAGGAAGGAAAAAGAGCTTCTGTCTTCTTGCGAGAACCCAAAGAAGGTTGGGTGAAGGAGGGTTTAAGCTGTAAATCGGACACTTTCAGGCCTATTGTAGATGGCCTGGGCATCCTTGGCTGAAGGGAGGCTCCAGCTTTAGATGCCTGACATCAAGTTCTGTGTCCATAAAATGCTGAAACTGTCAGAGCACAGACTAAACCATTCTGTGGAACGGGGGTCGGACCAGCAACCTGACCACTGAAACTCCAAACACACTTGCTCTTTTTGCAAGGCTTAACAGGCAGTGAGGCAAATGCAGGGCCACTGTTCCAAGATCCTTACAGTCTAAGTTAAATGACCTGTAACCCTCTGAGATAACACCTGCTGCAAGTGATGTGGCACTATGGTGCTGGTGTAAGCAGAGGAACCGGTGGACTCCTGAGCTTGCACTTTAGCAGAGGGTGATGATCATGGACACAATTCTCTTGGTGTGATGTTGCAATACAGAATGCCAGCTCAGCAATTAAAATTCAAGGTACTTGTGGGAAAAAAAAAAAAAAAAAAAAAAAAAGAAAAGCCATTCTCTCAGCAAGGGCGAGTCCTTAGCATAGTAAGGGCATGGGAAGAATTTAAACTGTTCATTAATCTCCAGAAGAAAAGGGTGCAGAGTTTGTGGTTTCTTGTATCATCCATGAAAACGATAGAAAAGATGAACTTCCAGGATCTCATGCAATGAGCAGTCACAGACTTAAAGGATTTTGCTTCAAAGATAAAGGGCTGCAGCAGGCAGTCAGGTGCAGAGGGGTCTCAGGGCCACAACCCTTACCTTTTGGGTAAGGTAAAGAGCATTCTAATTTCCTACCTCCTAGCGCTGCTTTTGGCCGAGAGCCCCCACCTTGTTCACTGCAGGTATTCTGCTGCCAGGTAAATGGCTCAACCACAACTGCAGCCTGGTCTGTAGCTGCATCAGCCTCTGCAGATGAAGATGCCCTCCCTGCAACCTCAGTTCTAGAAGAAACTTGGCAAAGGCCATACCCATGTGACAAATCCTGTGCTGCAGGTCACCACACTACACATACAGCCTTGTCTGGGCCAGCAGCAGGATTGCAGCTGGGTCACTTGCATTCAAAGCAAGCTCCTTGGAGCTAAAGAGTCGTGATTTTGGCGCCTAGGTCAGTTTACACACAGTGTTACCCTCATATGTGAACTTGGAGAGCTTGTCACAGCAGCAAGGGAGGTGTTGCCTAGTCAACAGGAATCACCAGGAAGAGGAGGGAGCCTCCAATCCTACCCTGAGTAATACAAATCAGTATTTGGCACAAGTTCTGGAAACCCTTTTCCTCACGAGTGGAATCATGAGCTCATTGGTGCCAGCTGCCAGCACGCAGGCACATATGCTCCTCTTCCCTGTAGCTCCATGAAGCTTCAATCCTGCCTTTTGGCCTCCTGGTCTGGCTTCTACAGAAGAAGTAGAATCATTACGTTCGAGGAGACCTTAGAGATCATCAACTCCAACTGTACCTGTCCACTACTAAATCATGTCCCCAAGCACCTTTTAAAGACACCTCCAAGACTGGTGACTCAGCCACCTCCCTGGGCAGCCTCTGCCAGTGCTTGAGAACCCTTTCTGTGAAGGAATTTTTCTTAATGCCCAATCTAAGCTTCCCCTGATGCACCTTAAAGCCACTCCCTCTTGTTCTATAACTTGGGAGAAAAGACCAACACCTACCTGTCTGCAACCTCCTTTCAGGTAGTTATAGAGAGCAATAAGGTCAACCCTCAGCCTCCTCTTCTCCAGGCTAAACAACCCCAGCTCCCTCAGTGTCTCCTTGTAAGACTTGTTCTCCAGCCCCTTCACCAGCTTCCAGTAGAAGCATTCTGCCCCAGCCTGGCTCATAAAGTCCTCCTGTAAACAGCGCCAACAGGGAATGAACACACTTCACTCCAACCCTAGCTAAGGATAGTAGGGAAAAGTGGATCTCCTCCATGCCAGGTAAGTAATACAGCCTCAGATGTTGCCTAAAAGGTGTCAGACGTCTCGCCTCTCCCACCAGCACCAGCCTGGAGCAAAGGTGGTCACTGCCCCAGCCTTCCCTTTTTAGCCATAGCCAAAGGCAAGGTGCATGTTGAAGACGTGGCTTAAGGCTGTATCTGAAATGCAGAAGCAGGGCAGGTGTGTCACCGCTCTGCTCCGAATCCCTGTGCAGGTCAGCGGGCAAAGGGTGGAGAGCATGGTGCATACCTCGGTGTCATCCTCACAGAGACTCCAGGCAGAGCACGCATCCAAGGACCTGTGGGACCTTCAACACTTTCCAAGCCTCATTTCAAGAGCAAAGAGTAGGGCATAATCATCTACACACAATAGGCAAGTAGAAACATGATGTGTTAGCATTTTCGCACCTGCGTGCCTGAAGGCACACTGCACACTGCCTCTAGAAGAAAAAATCCCCTGTGACTCAAGTACTTCCTAGACAAACTGCAACATGAGAAAAGACAAGTCCAGTTCAGCCAGAACAGTCCGTGTCTGACAGTGGAATAAAGAATCGCCCCACGAGTATCTGTGTATATTCTTAGCAGCCAGCCTGCATTTGGCATGTCATTTAGCAAAAGTCACACCTACTGCTCAGTTCCAGGGAGACAGGAAGACAACCTTCCTGTACTTAAAGGGGGGCCTACTGGAAAGCTGGGGAGGGGTTTAATGACTTGAAACTGGAAAGGAAAAGATTTAGATCAGCTATTGGGAAGAAATTCTTCATGATGAGGGTGTGGAGACATGGGAATAGATTGCGGATGCCCCTTCCCTCGAGTGTTCAAGGCCAGGTTGGATGAGGCTTTGAGCAACCTGATCCAGTGAGAGGGATCCATGGCAGGAGGGGTTGGAACTGGATGGACTTTAGGTCTCTTCCAACCCAAACCACTCTATGAATTCTCAGGGTACCACCCAGCACAGAAAGGCATCTCACAGAGGAACCAGAACTGAAACTGAAAATAAGCTCTCTAAGACTGTTTTTTGAGTTTTAGAAAGCGAACACCCTTTATCAGGCCAGGGCAACAGGAGTGAGCGATCTCCACCCATCACGTGCAGCGAGACAAGAGCTGGGACAGAAGGAATTTTCTACTTATATGCAGATATATTAATTTTCCCAGAAACCTTATGCATATTCTATTACTTCCCGAGGACTAATCTTAATGTTACTATGACCTTCATAACAGCCAAACTTCTTTCTTATTTGGAGCTTTAGATCCAGGTCTGCCTGACCTTGACTTTGAGATGGTGAAAGGCTGCAAACAGGTGATCCCAGCAGAGACACCTGCTCAGCACCGATCGCACTGCACACAAGGTGTTGTCAACTCCAGAGAATGAACAGCGTCTGGAAAACACACTGTCTGAAAGGAAACACGCTGCCAGAGGCATGTTCTGTTGAACCTTCAACAAAACCACAATTACTGAAATGAAACTTTACCTTAACTTAAATAAAACAAAACTATTCTGCTTTTTGTAATAGGAACCACTTTTTGTATCAATATTACTTGAAACAAAACAACCCACGCTATATATAATTCATGCTGTCAGAGGGATGTTTTGTCTAACTTCCAAAAAACACAATTACTGAAATGAAACTTAACAAAACTTCAGCTGACGTCAAAACTATTCTGCTTTTTTTGTAATAGGAACAACTTCTTGTATCAATAGGGAAAAAACCAACCCAAAATGTGCAATGAAAACCACACTGAGAAAGGAACATTCTGTCTAACTTCGAAAAGAATACAATTACTGAGGTGAAACTTTAGTTAAAATCTGCTTTTTGCCATTGACACCACTTCATTTATCAACAGTAATTGAAAGAAAACCAAACCCACACAATAAAACCCCAGGCTGTCAGAGGAACATTCTGTCTAACTTTCAGAAATACAGAGGCCTGGATGAAAATCTAACTGTGCTTTAGCTTGAATAAAAAAAATACTCTGCTATTTTAAATAGGACCCACTTCTTGTATCAGTAGTATCTGAAAGAAAAGAAAGCCATGCTACGAAAAAAATCATGCTGTCAGAGGGACATTGTGTCTTACTTTCGAAGAATACAATTCCTGGGATGAAACTTCATGCTACTGTAGCATTAATCAAAAATATTCCACTTTTTGTAACAGAAACCACTTCTTGTATCAATGCTATTTGAAAAAACCCAACTCATACTATATAAAACTGTGGTTTCAGAGGAGGACTTTGTATAACTTTAAAAAATTCAGGTGCCCAGATGAAAACCTAACTGCAGGTTTAGCTTGAATCAAGAATATTCTGCTATTTTTAATAGGAATCACTCTTTGTATAAGTAGGATTTGATAGAAAAGAAAGCTATGCTGCAAAAAAAAACATTGTCAGAGGGACATGGTGTCTAACTTTCAAAAAACACAATCACTGAGATGAAACTTAACTCTTCTTTAGAATCATAGAATCACCAGGTTAGAAAAGACCCACCGGATCATCGAGTCCAACCATTAGTCCTTTAGCCTAAATAAAACATATACTGATTTTTTTAAAGAGGATCTGCTTCTTGTATCAATGACATGGGGGGAAAAAAGCGCTATGGTATAAAAAACACGCTGTCAGAGGGATATTCTGTTAATTTAAAAAAAATAATTATTGCAATGAAACTTTAGCTTAAATCAAGATCATTTTGCTTTCTGTAACAGGAATTAGAATCATAGAACCACCAGGTTGGAAGAAACCCACCGGATCATCAAGTCCAACCATTCCTATCAAACACTAAACCATGTCCCTCAGTACCTTGTCCACCTGTTGTTTAAACATCTCCAGGGAAGGTGAATCAACCACCTCCCCAGGCAGCCTGTTCCAGTGTCCAATGACCCTTTCTGTGAATTTTTTTCCCTAATGTCCAGCCTGAACCCCCCTTGGCGGAGCTTGAGGCCATTCCCTCTTGTCCTGTCACTTGGGAGAAGAGGTCAGCACCCTCCTCTCTACAACCTCCTTTCAGGTAGTTGTAGAGAGTAATGAGGTCTCCTCTCAGCCTCCTCTTCTCGAGGCTAAACACCCCCAGCTCTCTCAGCCGCTCCTCATATGGAATTAGTTCATTTATCAACAATATCTGAAAGAAAAACAAGGAGATTCTGCCTAATCTTCAAAAATAGAGGTGCCTGGATGAAAACCTAAACGTGGTTTAGCTTGAATCAAGAACATTCTGCTATTTTTAATAGGAATCACTGTTCGTATAAGTAGCATTTAAAAGAATCATAGAACAACCAGGTTGGAAAAGACCCACCGGATCATTGAGTTCAACCATTCCTATCAAGTGCTAAACCATGTCCTTAAGGACCTCGTCTACCCGTGCCTTAAACACCTCCAGGGAAGGTGAATCAACCACCTCCCTGGGCAGCCTGTTCCAGTGCCCAATGACCCTTTCTGTGAAGAATTTCTTCCTAATCTCCAGCCTAAATCTCCCCTGGCAGAGCTTGAGGCCATTCCCTCTTGTCCTGTCCCCTGGCACTTGGGAGAAGAGGCCAGCTCCCTCCTCTCAGGTAGTTGTAAAGAGTAATGAGGTCTCCTCTCAGCCTCCTCTTCTCCAGGCTAAACAACGCCAGCTCTCTCAGCCGCAAAAGAAAATAGAGCTGTGGCATCAACCCCCGCCCAGGCTGTCAGAGGGACATGGCGCTGGCTGTCACAGCACGCGCCCCCCGAGCCGGAACCCGCACCCACCTGCTCGTGGCGCTGCCCGCGGGGCCGCAGGCCCTCGGGGCAGCGGGAGGGCGGCGGAGAGGGAGCGCAGGGCCGGGCAGAGGCAGCGAGCGGGGCTGTGGAACATGCTCCCGGCAAGGACTACGAGCGGCGACACCGGCGGCACCGGCACCGGCGGCCGCGGTTATAGCGGGACACCCGGCACCGACCAACCCGCCTCGCCGCGAGGGGGGGGGGCGGGGTGGGGGGACACGCACCAGCCGCGCCTCACGCTCTGCGGCGGAGGCCGCGGCCTCGCGCGCCACCCCCTTCCAACCCCCCCCCTCACAGGCCGAGCAATGGACTCGCCCGGACGGGATTTTCCGCCGGTGGCGTCAGAAAGGGGAAGCTTAGGCGCCTTCCACGCGCTGTGCTTCCACGCAGTCTCCTTCCACGGCGTCTCCTTCTCCTTCCGCTCCATCTCCCCCTTCCACAGGATTTCCTTCCACGCGATCACCTTTTTCTCCCCTGCGATCTCCTTCTCCCTCCATGCGATCTTCCCCTTACACATCATCTTCCACGCATTCACCTTCTCCTCCCCCATGTTCTCCTTCTTCCACACGTTCTCCTTCTCCTTCCGTGCATTCTCCCATGGGATCCATGTGTTCTCCTTCCATGGGATCTCCTCCTTCTACGCATTCCCCTTCCCCACCACAGTCTCTCGGGATGCTCCATCCACAGCATGAGGAGTGAGGTCCCCCCAGGTGTGGGGCAGCGCTGGGAAGGAAGTCCCACCACATGTGGGGCAGCACAGTCTGCTTAAAACGTCCCCTGCCTACCCCTGTTATCCTTGCTTTCCCTCCCCAGGAGGGCTAGGAATCATAGAATCATAGAATAATCAGGTTGGAAGAGACCCACCGGATCATCGAGCCCAGCCATTCCTATCAAACGCTAAACCATGTCCCTCAGCACCTCGTCCACCCATGCCTTAAACACCTCCAGGGAAGGTGACTCAACCAACTTCCCTGGGCAGCCTGTTCCAGCGCATAGTGACCCTTTCTGTGAAAATCTTTTTCCTAATGTCCAGCCTAAATCTCCCCTGGTGGAGCATGAGGCCATTCCCTCTTGTCCTGTCCCCTGTCACTTGGGACAAGAGGCCGTCCCCCTCCTCTGTACAACCTCCTTACAGGTAGTTATAGAGAGCAATGAGGTCTCCTCTCAGCCTCCTCTTCTCCAGGCTAAACACCCCCAGCTCTCTGAGCCGTTCCTCATAAGGCCTGTTCTCCAGCCCCTTCACCATCTTTGTTGCTCTTCTCTGGACTCGCTCAACATCCTTCTTGTGGTGAGGGGACCAGAACTGAACACAGGATTCAAGGAGCAGTCTCACCAGTGCACATATGGCACAAGAGCTGATCCCTGCATTTTGATGTTTCCATGCCACTGTTGAGGTGCTTTTTTTTTTTTTTTTTTTTGTTTTCCCTGCTGGCTGCCTGCTCAGCTCTGGCCTTCTGGGGCTGAAAAAGAATGCCAGGTTTCATCAGAAAAGCAGGACTTCTCTTTCCCAGTAGGTTGGTGCTCTGATGTGATGAAAGCGCTGACTTTCTAGGACAATGTAGGTGCTTATCTGTCTTAAGTGTAACGGCTGATCCCAATTTCCCCAGCACAAAAAGAAGATTGCATCTTGACTTGGCTCTGGGAGACATGAAGTGCAGTTGATTGCTGCCCTTGTTCTAGCAGCCTTTTAATCTACTTGAAGACTGTCACAGGCCTCTCGGTCTTTCTTTTTACCCCCCTAGTAAAAAGAAACTTCCTTCAGATCTCATCTTCTAAATTTCCTTTCGTTATTGCTCTCTCCTCGAGCCTGCTCTTGCCTGCCCAAGCCCAGAAGCGAGGTGCCCATGGCAGGCACAGAACTGGCAGGGCCTGGAGCAGTGCAGTGCTTCCTCGCTACATCCTGCAGCCCTCCCAGTGCTCAACCCATCATGAATTTGCTTTGATTTCTTTCATGGCCGTACTGTGTTACTCTCCATTCCAGCCACAGACCTTTGTATTTGCCTGATCCAACCCTATGGCATCATTGCTGTGGGGGCAGCTTGGCATAGCACAAGGGTCTCTGGAGTAACTCCTTCTTTGAAGGCATCCTTTGGCTTTTTCCATCACCTGAGACCACTCTTCTTGCCTGGATTTTGGAAGGTGCTTGCTAGGAGTTCAGAGATGTTTTAGGAGACTTTCTAGAGCTTCCTGGGATGATGGAGGTATCTGTTAGCTTGCTTTCTGTCCACCTTCTACGTGCTTTGCTTCTACACAACAGACTTTTCTGTGTCTCCTCCTTATTTCAAGAGCTGGTTTTTATGCCTTGTACCATTTTGATGCTTTGAACCCTCTTGGCTCTGACTGATTTCAGTTATGAGCTGCCCTGATTTCACTCCTGAAGGCTTGTGCTACCCTATTCTTCTCATCCATAATTTTATCTCCCTCTCCCTCTTTGCTCCTCATTTCCTTTTTGATTATCAAAGCATAGATGGTGGCAGTTTCACAAGCTCTCTACTGACAGTGTTTTTCTCCCTATGTGGATTTTCTTTTTAAAAAAGGGAGTAAGTTGGAACATGTATAGAGCTGCTGTCATTTCCAAGGTGAGACCTAGAGCTAGGTGCTTAAACTTAATTTCCAGTCTGGGCAACCTTACTGAAGGGCAAACTCATGACTAAGAGTTTGTTTCCATGCCTGTGGTGTGTGCTGATACGTCACCAGCTTTTTTTCTCCCCCAACTCCTTCTGGAAGACCAGATGCTTCTGGAAGGAAAGAGTGGCTGGTGATCCAAGTAACCTGTGTGCTAGCCTAATGGCCCTGCCGTTTCTGGCAGGATTTGGCAAAGAAAATGTGTAACAGCAGTGGCCTTAGGGGTAGTTAACCTAGGTTTTGTTGCATAATCCACACCCCCTCTGATAGTTGATAGACTTGTTGGCAGGGAAGCTGCTGGCTGACTTTGTGGTCTGGCTCCGCAGATGAGCTCCGAGCAACCTGTCCTCAGCTCCTGTCAGACAGTCGCTGATGTTCAGGTGCATCTTAGCCTGGTGGCTCTTCATTCTGCTTCTCCTACCCCATGGGAAAACCCTTTGCCCCCAGAGCTGCCGCTCCCCAGCCCCTCCTGCAACTAGTTTCATGTAGCTGCTCACTGCCCAGAGCGATAAGCAGTTGTTAAGTAACTGATGACTGGCAAGTATGAGACATTTATTATTCATTTTATAACTCTGATGACTCAAGTAGCTGGGTTTTGGCCAAACCGCCTCGTGTAATCTGTGAGGAGGAGGAGGGAGAGAAAGTTTCCTGCTCCCTGCTGTACTGAATGTGCTTTTCTCTGCTGTTACGGGTGTTGTCTTTCCGCAGCAACATGTGACCACGCCAGTGTGACAATAACAAAGGTGATTTTGAAAGAAAGAGAAGTTCCTGATGATGCACAAAGCTGTTTTCCACACCTACCACTTTGTCCCTGGGATTTGAGAAAAATGGTGATTTAGCTCCAAAATAATGAATCACTGTTTACTTGGTGTCCCTTGGGGTGATTCAAAAGTCCTAATAGCCTGGCCATGGGACATAAAATCCTTCTGAAAATACACAAAAGATGCAATTAATTTTAGGTACATGTGACTTAGAAAAAAGCGAGAAGTTGCTTTAGAAAGCAGTGTCAGCTATCTTGTGCACACCTGGCTGATGTTTCCACCAGCCACGAACAGAGCAAGGGGAGAGAAAGGGTTGGACCAGAGTCTGCTTAGACTGCAAAAAAAAAAATGCTTTTTTCTTAACTTTGTGACCTGTTCTTATCCTGGAGATGCTGATGTCTCAAACATCTTAGTTAGTGGACAGACTGTTAATCCTTTCCCAACGCTGTGAAAATCTCAGGCCTGCAGTACTATGCTACTTATTTAAAAAATATGCATATGACTAATGTTTTTCCAGCACGCAGTAAACCCAGTGCTTTCTACAAACTCTGCTTCTTTGGGATTAATAATGAGCTGAGAATAATGATCCTTCCACCTCCTGGGTCAGGCAGCTCCTACCAATCCTTCATCCCTGTGTCAGGAAAGTGCTTGTGCTGCATTTGGTACTGCTTCCCCAACACCACCAGCATTTTCAGCCTGAAAAAGCATGATCAGAATGGAAACTATGGTCCTGGGGTTGGGGGGATGGACAGGGATCACTGAAGTATCACTGTGGATTAATAGGAGAAAACTGTGGCAGTTTGCACAGCACAGGTTGAACATGCTGATCATGGTGGTTTCTAACTTCATGGTGCACACACTTGCCAGCACGTTTTTACTTCTCCAACAAGCAAAGCCATCACCTGACACGGTGGCTGCTTTCCCATGGGATGCCATTCACCTCCAGGATTCTCCTTTACCCTGCCACATCCCCAGGAGCCCTTTACCTCCCCACCATCGCCCTACTGTGGGGCATCCTCACCAAGCAGCAGGGCTGGGAGTGCTTGCCTGTTCTCCCCTGTTCAGTTTTGAGCACCTTGGAAGAAGCAAGGAGCCAGGACTTGGTGGCACACATGGGGAATCTCCATCGGTTTGAAGGAGATTCCCAGAAACAGGTTCACCTGAGGTGAAAGCAGGGCAGAGGATGGATGTTTAAAACAGGCAGCGTCACCACAGATGGCTGAGAAAGCTTTCCAAAGCACTCCGCTCTGATTTCTCAAGCATTTCAGTGACTAAAGCATCTCAGAAAGAGGAGCTTTGCCACTTTAACCCAATATCTGTCTCACTGAGAAATGAGTAGCAATAAGTCTGGGCAGCAGATGGGAGAGTCTTCCACGCAGCTGAGGAGGACAGAAGGAATGATAGTGACACTTCTGACACCTCGTTAAATAAACATGCATATTGCTTCATCTCAGATATGAACATATACTGCAGTGGGGAGGATTAAATAGAGTACTGCATAGTTAGAAGTAGGTATCTGCCTAAGAAGTGTCTGCCTGTTGAATCAAAATTTTCGAGACATGCAGCAGCCAGCCTTTGGCTTGACTTGCTCATGACTCTGAATGTGCTTCCTAACACTAAATAATATTTGGAGTAATTATTTATGCTCCAAAGACCTGCAGTTTAGCTTCTTGGGGCAAAACCATTTTAATTTCCTTTTATAGCGCTGGCAGCGTTGAAGAGAATTGGTGTGTGGATAATTCTCCTTAGAACCAGTGCACCCACTTGTGCTGCCAGGCTCACCTGTGGCTGAGGAAGGGGTAGATAAACAGTTTCCATTTAGCACACGGGGGAAAATATTTCCATTTAAACCTTAGCTTGTCTTCTGAGAGACAGAAAAGTGCAAATTGTCTGTTCAGGATGTCAACGTGACCATCAGCATTTTGGTGGTAGCTTCTGAACAGCTATTGGATGGTGACATGATTTTCAGCAGACTCTGGAAAGGTCAGGCTCTGATAAACCTGGCAAGGCTGTCTTGTTCCCCCCAACTCGCTGGCAGTTACTGCAACCCTTACCCAGTGGACTGTGTTGATTATTGGTGATGCAGGAATTGCTAACCTGTGTGTGCTTCCCAGCATGAGGGAAATGTGAGCTGGGCAGAGTGAGAACTGTGAAAAGCCTGGGATTCACACAGTGTTAATTTTGATTGATGCTTTTCCAGAATCTAACTTTGTAGAGGTGCTGACTCTGTGGAACTCTGGGCAGAGAAGTACTCCTAGCACACAGGCATTTAGAGGCATGAGGAGGGGGGCTGGTCCTGCCTCTTAGCACTATTCATTGCACCTGGTGCTGGGACCATCCTTCAGATGTAGTCTATAAATGCTGCTCTTTGCCATGTCCTCCAAGTGATAAAAAAAAAAAAAAAAAAAAAAAAGTCTCCTTTGCAGTGACTGCTTCAAAGTGAGTGTATCTTAGGCAAAGAAGCTGGTGAGGGTCCTAGAGCACAAATTTCATGAGGAGCAGCTGAGGGAATGAAATTGTTTAGCCTGGAGAAGAGGAGGCTGAGGGGTGACCTCATCACATGCTAAAACTACCTGGAAGGAGGCTGTAGCAAGGTGGGTGCTGGTCTCTTCTCTTAAGTACCCAGAGATGGGTTAAGAGGAAGTGGCCTCATGTTGCACCAGGGGAGGTTTAGATTGGGTATTAGAAAAAAATTCTTTATCAAAAGAGTGGTGAAGCATTGTATCAGGCTGATTGGGGAAGTGATAGAGTCTCCATCCCTGAAAGTATTCAAAAAAACATGTAGGTGTGGCACTTCAGGACATTATTTAATAGGCACGGTGATGTTTGTGAAGTTGATGGTTGTATCTGATGATCTTAGAAGTCTTTTCCAGCCTTAATGATTCTATGATTCTATAATTGTGTTCCCTTCCTTTCTTCTCTCTCTTAAGATGCAAATAAATCTCTCTTGGATGGAGCATGAACTCTTCTGTTGTATTGGATTAAGCACAATTTTTAGCAACAGGCTGTGTAGAGGACTTTCTTTCCTACCCTCTCCTCAGGTGTCCAGTTTCAAGAAGGTCTGACTGAGATCTGCCTTGCTCCTGCTTTCAGCAGAATGCAAAAGGATATGTTTGATTCCTGCACCATGAAAACAACCCCCAAGTAGGGGCTGAAATTCCAGCTTGCCAGGGCTGGGAGAAGGGAGGAAAAAAAGCTGTGCCAGAGAGCTTTAACTCTGGTTTTGTACAGTTTTGAATTATTTTGTTATAAAATCTCACCCTGGTGTTGCTATGGAACAGTGAAGGAACTTCCTATACCGCTGCACCTGTGGTCTGGGGTGGACAATATCTATGTGGCTTTAAAAGTGAATATCTCAGCGTCCTGACTGTGTTCTACAGCAAAACCAGGTGATGGCTATCTCAGCATGTGTGCTGCTTGTGCAGATTGCTTGTTAGCAGACTCTAGACTGAGAGGTGAATTGTAACAGGGACCACCTGGGGACCCAAGCATTTCACCATGTGACCTCTGGAGCCCTTGAGATCATCCAGTATCCTGTTTTCAGTCCCATTTGAGAAGGCTCAGGTGTTTTATCTCATGTTGGGGTGCAGTACTTAAAACTTGCAGATCTAAACACTTATAAATCAGAGTCCTAGAGTTTTCCTCCTGGAGTAACTAGTTTGGAAGCTGCTCTGTAAATCACACAGGGGATATTTACACATTAAGCTCTATTGCTGCTGGTTGAGCTCCTCTTGACAAGCAAAGTGATGAGTACTGATGGGGGGTTGTTGCCTTTATGGTGATGCTGAGGACCCTTGGCTGGACACTGCACTCCTCAGGTAAAATGGTGTTAATGTTTATCTTGGGAAACAAATGTAAATCCTCTTTTTCATGCTTTACTGCCCTGGTTTCATGGCATCTTGGTAAATAAACTTGCCAGTCATCAGTTTCTAGACAGTAAACTTGTAATAGAAGAGGTGGGGCTAGAAGCCAAGCTGGACTTTCACCCTGGGGGTGTGTTCGGCCACGGCATGGTGGTTGGACTACCTTGGAGGCAGGGCTGCAGGTATCTCCCTTTGCCTGGCTTGCCTCCAGCCCAGGCTGCCATCCAACCCTGCCTCGCGTCACCAGTCTTACTGGTTATGTAAGTGCCCCAGTACCCGTGTTCCCCTGGGATGGGTTTTGTAACCCAGCTGGTGGGGTTTTCAGAGTTCTTTGCCCTCTGCCCTCCTGGCTACCCTGGGTCCTCCCAGCACAGAGGCTTTGCTTTTCTTTGACTGGCCTCGGCAGGAGTTGAGGAGCACTAAATTCAGGCTGGAAAAACTCTTGGTGCTGCAGGACGCTTCAAAGCAGAGGCTCCAATGTGGACATCTGATGGGGTTTGGGGCTTCGTGCTTTTTTCTGCAGCCCCTCCGGGCACTGTGTTGCACACAGCTGAGTAGCTCCTGGCCCTGCTGTGAGCTGGCAAAGCCCGAGGTCTTGCTAATCCCCAGCCATGAAAGCCAGAGTTGGTAACTGGCAACTTCCCAGAAGGCTGGCTGGGCTGTCTCCTCTCCCCAGCTGTATGCCAGAGGGATTGCTCTGCAGAAGTAATGCAAACCAGTCATGGTAAATGCCACCTGGCTTGTGCCTTGAAGAAATTTTGCACATGGCAAAAATGTTCTATGTAGTTGATAGCAAATTACTCTATGAATTGCCTGCTTGCAATACATCAAACAGAGATTTAATTATGAATAGGTTTTTGTCCTTCCAGGGCAGCTTTATGACATAGAAAGGTATTTTCCCCTCTGCAGGTACATGCTGGTATTTGGGTGAAATTGCTGCTGTTTTCCTCAGAGAGCATCTGGATTTTCTGAATTAATTATATTGAAATTTCTTTATTTGAAAGAAATTATGATTTTACCTCTGGATCCCAGTGATATTAGGGGACTGATGGAGACTCTCAGTAACAGACTTTCAGTAGCTCTGAGTCCAGAAGACAATTTTCACAGAAAGGCAGAGTTGGATGCTCATCCTTGCAGTGTGAAAGTGTCACTCTTTCTGGCACTGCTGGCTTCAGGGGAAATACTGAATCACTCTGTTGTTGTGCACCCATCTCCCTCAGCTTCACTTCAGCCTGTTTCTTTCAGTGCTTTACTGTCGTGGGGTTCGATGATGCCACCTCCACTGCCTGGTCCTGGGGTGAAGTCACGGATGGGGCAGAGTGTGACTTGCAGAGCCGGCTGAAACCCCAGTGGTGTTCTGAGGTGGCAAATAGCATGAAATGATACTGATTTTATTATCTCTGGACTACTTGGTGGAAGTGTTAGTGAGTTGTTTGGAACCCTCCTGAGCTCCTGCTGAAGGTGTGTGTTTGTGTGACATTTCAGCCTTGGCTTCTTGAGATGAAGTACTGTTGTGCTCAACAGCTGACAAGGCAAGGACAAGGAAGGAATCATGTAATACATCCAAGAATGTGGTATTTAAAAAAAAAATATAAATGACTAGACTTTTGGGGTAGCTTTAGGATTTCTCTATGTGGCCTAAGGGACATTTTTTTGAACAACTTGTCCTTTGCATGGCAAGAGACTGCCCTGTGAAAACCCCTTCACCTCAAGAAAACAGGACCTTGTTCAAGGCAAAAATCCATTTCCCCTCCACTGAACTGGGACCAGAACAGCAGCAAATTCCCTCTAAGCTAGGCAACACAGCCCTGGGAACAGAAGCTCATGGAGAGAGGATGAGAGGGTGATGTGGACACAGCCCAGTGAGCTGGTGCTGCAGTGGGGTGGCATAGAACAAATCTTTGGACTCAAAAACATGCTTGCAAGAGCAACAAAGCTGAGGTGGTTGATCATTAGTGACTCCAGTGAGGCTTGAACTCATATCCTGAAGGGGAAAGAGTGACTGTTTCCTCTTCTGTGACCGAATGGAGCATCCCTCCTGCAGTGCCATTCAAGATTCAAAGTCTAGTGAAGTAAAGGTCTGATTTTTGTTCCAGCTCAGGGGTTTTAGGGCACTTTCAAAGGCCAGCATCCTGGCCTGAGATTAGGAATTAGGACTCCTGGCAGCACATATTCCTCATTTAATACAAGATGGACATATACAGGAAGAAAAACTCACTACCACTGACTGAAACCTTGTCCAGGTGCTAGTAGTAGGCATAGCTGACTTGACCTTGTCACCAAACCTTCTGTAGCTGCAATACTGACTTTTCTCGTAAATGTAGGAGATTATCATTTGATTGTGCTAGTGAAACAGAATGGTTGTACTGCTTTAAGTGGCCTCACTCCTCTTGAAGGAAATCTTATAGCCTATGCTATCATCTTAATTTAAATGGCCAAGAGAGGACACAAAGGCCAGCTCTGTTTCTAGTTTTGGAAACTAGCAGGATAAAAGAAATGCTGCTGCTTCTCCAGGTGAGGTGTTAGGCAAAAGGCAGAGCTCGACCTGCTTGCAAAAACTTAGGCAGGCTCTGCGCATTTTTCCTCACCTGGAAAACAGTGGGGTTTGACTGAAAAATAAATGCAACCCGAGGCTGTTTTAAAGGGAAAAAACCATAAGCTCATGTGTCTCATGGCTTCAGATCATGGGATGTATTTTGCCTGTGTTTTTTTGTAGCTTTCAGCATGTGAGCACAAGCCCTGTGTTGCTTTAATTGTGTGATATTGGGGCCAGAGCTGGCTTGGGGAGCTTAGCACAGCTGGGCTAATTCCACAGCTGCACATGCAGGCATATGGCAAAACAGGGTCTTTTCCAAAGCACCTTGGCTTAATGAGCACTGTGCCTTTTCCAGCAAATTGTGTCCAAGTCCTTCCATGCCTTCCACTGAGACAGATGGTGAACTCAGCAGGAGCTTATTGTTAATTAAAAAAAAAAAGCTATATATTTATTATATAATAATCAACTATGAGATGATGACTTTGGATGATGACACTTTTTATTTGCAGTGTCACTTACTTAGCGTCTGCAGCATCAGTGCTGTGTGCTGCATGTCTTTGCTCTTATGAGGAGGCTGAAATGCCCTGCTTGAAGCTGCTTTCAGGGAGAGGTGATGTTGCCTTAGGGGTAGGTGTGGTGATGCTGGCACCCTGCTGGGGTGTGTGATGGGCTGGGAGGTGCTGAGACTCCAGAGCTATTTGTTTTTCAAATAGTATTTGTGGCAGTTTCCATTTCATGCGTTTTCCAACTGATGACCAGCTGTTGGGTTGCTTTGAGACAGATGCAGTGCTCCTCCAAGGTCACCTCCTACTGGAGGAGTTCTTGACACTGCTGTCACCTAGTGCAGGGGTCCTGGGCTCACCCTGAAAAGTGGATGGGCTTCTGCTTGAATTGGAGAGAGATGTGCCAGGAGCACCTCACAGCTTGTGACCCTAGCGGTGGTCACTGTGCTGTTTGCACAGACGTCAGAGATAGTGAGGTACACGTTATCAATTCTTGTCATGATTCCTGTGCTTTATTTTGCACTACCACAAAAGCAGCCAGGCCTGTGCTTGTTCCTATCCCATAGCTGAGTTCTTTCTCTTTTGACTCATCTCCCTGTTCTTTTTAGAGTTTGTTTCCTTGTAGTAAACTCCCTTGTTCCTGGCGTCTTTCTTCTGTGGCTGCAAATATATTCCCTTTAATTCCCCCAAATGCAAAGAGGCTATAGTATTTGTAAGAGCACCTCATTGTGTTGGTGACAAACCTGGCATCCACTGCAGGTGTATTTGCCAACTATTTCTTTTTCTTTTGGTGTCCACACCACTGCGGCTGTTGTTTGAATGCAGTGGGCTCTCAGGTGGGCAGGTGATATGGTATCCACAACCTTGCCCTTCCTCCAGCATCAGGAGCCTGTTTTCTCCTCTCCTGAACCTTTACTGTTGCTTGAGGGGACCCTACGACAGAGATGGGATTAATTTCTTGTTTCCATCACTAGCTCATTGGTCTCAAGGGCTGCAAATCCTTGTGGAGGAGGTAGGGCAGAGCTGTTCTCTGTTCAGGCTAATGGTAATGCTGAGCACTTGAACTGCTCCTCTGAGTTCTGGTGCCTGTTACCCAGCTCACTATCGAACTGCCCTACGTAGTTCCAAATGTATGCACCTTTACTCTCGGGAAAAATGATTTTGTAATGTGGAAATAAAAAAGTGGGCTTATTAGGAGCTGTTGGCACACCAGTGTTCAAGGCATGTGTTTGGGAAAACTTGTATGGCTGCGGGGTAGTGAGGGACATGGCTTTTTTTTTTCTTTTTATAGCAGTAATGAGAAATATTTCAGGCCTCTTTCCCTACAAAATTAGCTCCAATAATCACAGCCGTGGGGATGGAGGTTTCACTACATTGCTCAGGGTGCAAAATCTGGGCTTGCCATGAAATCTCTTGGCACTGCGGCACCAGATGTACCTGTCACAAGTATAATTATAAAGGTGGGGTCTACCATAGCCTCCTTTCATGCACTGGTGGGCTTCAACCAGTGCTTGGCAGCCCCTCCAGTAATCAGAAATGTCCTGTGAACTCAGTCTTACTTTCTAGTTGTGTGGGTTTTTTTTTTTTTTTTTTTTTTTTTTTTTTTTTTTAGGTAACTGAAATGCAGTGCCTTGCAAGCACTCAATTTTTGTTGCTAGGTGAATAAATGAGTTTCTGCTGGGTTGTAATTCAGCCTCGTTTGTGAGTGACCCTTGGTGATCTCCATTCCAGCATTTCCCAATCCCCCATCTCAGCACTCACAGGTGCAGCCTTGTTGTCTGAACTGAAAGTTCAGTTTTCCTTCGCTAGATGTCACTCTCTATACAGAGAATCTCAGAAGCTGGCAGAAAGGATGATTAAATTAGAGGGAAAAAAGTGCAAGCTCTTTTGAGAGGGTGTGTAAGTGACTGAAACCCGCATTTTCTATTACATCCAAAATAAGATGATTTTCCTTTTCTTTATTGCCCTACTGTTTGCAAGCGACATTCAGTGCTGCCTGGGAAAATAAAGTCCCTGAGAATCTTTTCTAAGCAAGGCATGGGAGGCTGGTGGCCATCTCGCCTTCCTCTGTCCTAGCATTTGCCAAGTGCAGGTGGTAGGATTGAGTGTGCTTTAATCTTCTTTCTCTCGGGACACAGACCAAGAATAATAGTCAATAAGAACAAGTCCTCTGACTGCAGTGAAGGAACAACTTTCATCTAGCTTCTAGAGTTTCTTCTTTTTTTTGCCTTAAAAAAAATCTGCATTGTGGAGAATTTTAATTAACCCTTTAATTAAGCTTGCAGGTTGAATAGACTACAAAGCAATGAGAACATGTGATATGCATTTTTTTCTGGCTACATGAGACTGTGTTGCTTTAGTTGGAAAGAATAAATATTTCTTGCATGGAGTAATGCCATTCTTTCCTCCTTTCCTCCAGGTTTTTAGTCAGTTCTAAGGATGCTTCAACCATCTAGTTATGGCACTAATAATAAGTGCCTTAGGCAGAGCTGTTAACAAGGCAAATCTGGATTTTGCAACTTTTTATTTAGGTTCTGGTGTGGGGTTAGCATCCCAGATGTCCTCGAGATTACAGAATTTGCTTCCTTAAAGATTTTAACTTGCAAGAGGGCCTTGAGAGCTGGGCTTTGCTGCGCTAGAAATATTACTTCTTTATTGGTTTGGCAGGCAATGGAACATATAAATGCACTGCTGTTCCACGTCTGCCTTTTTTTTACCGTGTGGCCTTCCCAAGGGATGACACACACATGCTTGTGCATTACACTGATATCCTCGTGCCAAGGGAAGGTACAAATCCAGATGTCCTCATGGAGAGTGACTCAGCTTGCACAGAGGGTGAGGATGCTGCAGTGGTGACCTCCTGGGATGCAGGGCAGCCTGCAGCAAGGAGTAAATTGAGTGGGCTTCTTGGAATTTTAATAGAACAATAAAAGAAGAGATAGTAATGATGATGATAAACAATACATTAAAATACAACCTCTCATCACCCTATGATTAGCCCATCCTGAGAAACAATAGCAGTGAGAGTTGCAACAACAGCTAGCGTGGAATACTGTGGAACTCTGCCTACTTGTCCTTCTGCCGAATTCCCATTTTTGTACGGAGTGTGATGTTATGGTTTGGGATATTCTCTTGGCTAGTTGGGGTTAACTGTCCTGGCTCTGTACTTCTGCACTAGCAAAACATGTGAAAATGAAAAATCCTGTATTTCTTAGCAATAGCTACCCCGCCTTCCCACCCCATCAGTCTATTTTCCTCATTCATGTGGTACTAAATACAAAAAACAGTGGCTGCTGGGAAGAAAAGTATTTCTATCCCAGCTGAACACCAACGTTACCTGTCAATAACTAAAACAATATGCGTTGTCAACATCATTTTCATACTAAATCCAAAATGCAGCAGCTGCTGGGAAGAAAAGTAACTCTATACCAGTCAAAACCAGGATATACACCGGAAAGGTATAAGCTGTTCTCAAGTTCCTTTTGATATCCTGGCACTCAAATACTGTGCAATTTGGAAATAGTCAGCACTGACACCTGTTGCAAATCTAACAAGTGGTTGGTAAGGCCTTTGATGGGACTTAGGTGCTTGAATGGCTCAGAAGACCAACTATATCCTGGACTGCATCAAAAGAAGCGTGGCCAGCAGGTCGAGGAGTTGATTTTCCCGCTCTACCTCATTCTCATGCAACCCCACTTGGGGTCTTTGTCCAGTTCTGGAATCCCCGACATAAGAAGGATATGGAACAGTTGAAATGGGTCCAGAGGAGGGCCATGGAGATGATCAGAGGGCTGGAGCATCTCTGCTATGAGAACAGGCTGAAAGAGCTGGGGTTGTTAAGACTGGAGAAAAGAAAACTCTGGGGAAAACTTATAGCAGCCTTCCAGTATTAAAGGCAGCTACAAGTCAGTCGGTGGGGGGGTTACTTTTTACAAGGGCCTGTAGTGATAAGATGAGGGGGAATGGCTTTAATTTGGAAGAGGGGTTGATTTAGATTAGGCATTAGGAAGAAATTCTTCATGATGAAGGTGCTGAGGCCCTGGCACAGGTTTTCCAGAGAAGCTGTGGCTGCCACATCCCTGGAGGTGTTCAAGGCCAGGTTGAATGGGGCCTTGGGCAGCCTGGGCTGATGGGAGGTGTCCCTGCCCATGGTAGGAGGGTTGGACCTAGATGATCCTAGATGATGAAAGGTTCCTTCCAACCCAAACCATTCCATGATTCTACGAGTCTGTTAATTACATCCCCTTCTGTGTCTGAAGTAATTGATTTCTTCATCAGCTTTGCTCCCTGCTTCATGGAGTGGGACAGGTACTGCATCTGTCAGTGTGACACTTGCGGATATATTGAAGAAATGTGGTGACTCTTTATTATTATTATTACTAGGATACAAGCAAAATCCTTCATCAAATGCAAACTTTCTGGCTGTTCTTGAGGTGCATGTAGGGACACAAATCATGTGTTTTACAACTGTTTGTCTCTGCTTTCTTATAGTAACTCTTTAACACAATTTTCCTCTTCCATTTTCATTAGCGT
The DNA here is from genome assembly GCA_033558105.1 of Coccyzus lansbergi. NCBI lineage: Eukaryota > Metazoa > Chordata > Aves > Cuculiformes > Coccyzidae > Coccyzus > Coccyzus lansbergi. The sequence continues at coordinate 47,072 of JAUMJK010000159.1, forward strand.
AGAAGAGCTACAGGAGGGCTTTTGACAGTGGTGCAATGATATGTACGACCTATGAAATTGCTTCCTCTTTAACCTTGTAAGGGCACAGTGGAGCCTCAGATACTGTCTGTGGGCTGGAAGGAGCCCCATGAGACAGGGGACCTGAAATGTGTCTACCAGTGCTTGTTTTTATGCCTTGTCTTTCCATAATGGAGTCCTCTTACTCAGAAAAAAGAGGCTGAGGGTATATGAAACAGTGCGAGGACTTGACATCATCCTCACTGTGGTCTGTAGGGTTCTGTTAAACTGAAAGAGAAATGGAAAGAGCAGCTCCGTGTCGGATGAATATCAGTTAATGCTTTTATGAAACACGCCTGGGGAGGCTTGGAGTGAAAATAATGCGTAGGAAGGAAGCCAGCAGACGCAACTGAAAAATGGCAATTGCTTTTTGTAAAACATTCAAAGCAAACAGGATGATATTAATTTTATTTGGAATTTATAATCAAAGGGAAAGTTGCCGTTTAGATTGGAGATGGAAAATTGCCTGATTATCTTCACCGTTTCTGTGCTTGTGTAGGGAAGTGTTTCTCTGCTGGTAAAGTGCAGGGAAATATAAAAAGGAGAGGATGGAGTAGGGAGAATAATACTGCTTTTTTTTCTGCTTAATATTCTGGTATCAACATTAGCAAACAATACTGTTGCTTTTCAAAGCTGTTCTCCTGCATATGTGAGGCCTCCCTGGGGAATGACAGCAAGGCACAGCCTTCAGCAGCTGCAAATCTGGATAATTTCTTTGCTTTTCCGCAACTTCTTCAGTTCTATCGGGCTCCAACCTGCTGGCTGTTTTTTCAGCCTCCTTATCTATGAAATGGGACAATTCTTATTTGTTTTGTAGAGGTTGTGGGGAGGTTGAGGGTTTTTCTCTTTTTGACATATCTAAAATCAAAAACATCACAAAGTTTTTCACTTGTTTGGTTTGGAGAAGGAGGGATGAAAGCCATGAGCATCAGGGGCAGTACAAAATGCCAGATCTGGGTGAGGATTTTTTCTGAGTGGGCTGCTGTAGATCTGTCCTGCGGTCTAGTCAATGAAAGAAAAATGAGGGGGGAAAAAAAAATCCAACCTCACAGCTTGACCATTTGAGGTAGATATATTTTATTTATTTATTGGAGGTTTTTAATGGTGCTATTCCTCTGCCTCTAGTGCTGACATCCTTTTGGAAGGAGCTGTTACATGTCGTAGAATCACCAGACTGGAAGAGACCCACCAGATCATTGAGTCCAATCATTCCTTTCATACGCTAAACCACGTCCCTCAGCACCTCATCCACTTGTGCCTTAAACACCTCCAGGGAAGGTGAATCAACCACCTCCCTGGGCAGCCTGTTCCAGTGCCTAATGACCCTTTCCGTGAAGAACTTTTAACTAATGTAAAGCCTGAACCTCCCGTGGCGGAGCTTGAGGCCATTCCCTCTTGTCCTGTCCCCTGTCACTTGGGAGAAGAGGCCAGTTCCCTCCTCTCCACAACCTCCTTTCAGGTAGTCATAGAGAGCAATGAGGTCTCCCCTCAGCCTCCTCCAGGCTAAACAACCCCAGCTCTCTCAACCATTCCTCGTAAGGCCTGCAACTGGCTATGGATAAGAGGAGAGGGGTAGAGAGACAAATAGCCTCAGTTGCTGAGCGCTGGTGTACCCTTGCTGTGTGCCCATGCAGGACTGCCTGCTGCTCTCCCTGCTGAGCTGAGGAGGGCACTGAGGCCCCATCAGCACCAGGGTCCTGTTCCATCTCTCCTCTCATAGCTTTTCATCCATTCTTTCATACTCCTAAAGCCTGCCAATTGGCTCAGCTGGACTTCGGTAGACAATATATGAGCAGGTATGGAGCTTTCTGGTCTCTCATAGACAGAATGAATGTCTGTGAATTGAGAAGCCTTACTTTTTTCACAGGAATCTTCCCCTTGTCCACCAAGCTCCCTGGTGCTGGATCGCCCAGGAGGAGTGCAGTCATCGTACTTGCATCCAGCACTTCTGATGACCCCGCGAATCGTGGAAGTGATGTTTCCCCCCAGCCTACATCTGTGTGTAAGGATGTCCCAGCATGGGTGTCACCTCTTCCCTGATGTGTGGGAGACTGATAAAAGCCGTTATTGTTTTTTTTTTTCCTCTTGTGACTGAGCTTTCAGGGGCTGCTGTGATCTGTGTGAGTCTGCCAGAGCATTGCACAAGTAACCCTCTGTCCTCACAAACCACTGGAGCACAGAGGAGGAGGAAAGAAAGTATTTCCTTTTGCATCCAAAGTACATAAGCAGAGAACTGCTGAAGCCTTGGGGCCGCAGGAGTAGCCTTACCCTCACCCAAGCACAGGTGCTGAGAACTGAAAGTGATGCTTGGGCTTTTGGCTTAAACCCCCTAGGGTAAATAAGAGAAATGGTCAATAAATTATGCGTATTTGGCACGGCCTTCCTTTAACCAGCTCTTCTTGTGCTTGCCAAGCTGTGGCATGATATTTGAGCATCTGTGTCTTGTCTAGGTGGTAGCTTAGTGAGCAGAACAGGGGGTGCTCTGGCAATACCCAGAGGTGACAGCTCAGCAGGCAGAGGGGGAAAGTTGATAAAAGCAAGCTAGATTTCTCCAAGGCTGTTCACTTTTCTGTATGCAGCCTTTTAAATGGTCCTTGTTTTCTTTTTCCAAATACTGTGGCATGCCTGATTAGAGCTGGTTAGTGCAAATTGCTGGATTTGATTTGCTTTTATCTCAGTGATGTTTGAAGGACTTAGGAAGATTTTTAGGGCTCGCTCCCTTTCAGGAGCAAGGACAAGACTTCTGCGGCTGGCCCCCCCTCCCTTGACTCGCCTCTAACAGTGAGTCACTGCATTTTTAGTATGTCCTTCATGGAAACAGCTCCTTAATATCAGTTGAGCTTTTTGCATATCTCTCCGTCTCTTGGTGTTTCGCTGTTCCCTTATCTTGTTTACGAAACTGTATTATGTGAGACAAAACTCATTTGTTGGCGAGGAAGGGACATTGTACTCAATGGGATATTTACTGTGTACCTGAGGTATAATCTATCCTCTGCAGTAATACAGACTCCAAAATGAATGGGTATTTATTTATAATAATATAGCAGACAGTCCATAGGGAGGTGTCATCTTGTTTGTAATCAATCCCGGCGCGATGCTCCGGTTGCAGCACAATAACGCTTTGCATTAAGTGATGAATTGGTTTAGTCTTCTTGTTCTGACTGTCATTTTTCTTCACTGAAGATGCATTGCCTCCATTATGCGACCCTTGTAGCTGAGCATCAAATATCTGCGGGCGCTTAAGAGGGAGAGAGTGAGATCATGCGTATTGCCGTGTAGAAAGGGAAGAGAGCAGCCCCCTGAACAGCCGCGCTGGTGATTATAGGGAGTATTGGGTTCCAAATAGGTGACTGGGTGCAGCGTGAGCTGCGCTTGCGGTGAGGTAAGCAATGATTTATTCTGCTGAAGTGGGTCATTATTGAACTAACATTGTATTTCTGGATTGATTTCAACTCTGAACCTGATGACAGAGTGGATATTTTACTGCTGGAGAAATAGACCATCTATGATGCCAAACAAGCTAGATATATTTCAAAAGAGACATTCTTGGTATGCTGGGAAAAGCGGCAACAACAATGAAACCTCTATTAAAAGAACTGAATATGAGTACAACGGAGATGGAGTCAATATGCCTATGTTGTAAATGTGTGGCTGTTACCATTAAAGAGGAAAACGTGCCCCTCGCTCAGTAGCTCATGAGCTAGTTGCTAAAAAAATAATAAGCTGCTTTATGAAAGATACCATAGAAAATGCGGTCATATAGTCACATTTGAAGGCTGTCTTTGGTTCATGTCTGTGTTACACTAAGTGATGCTGCCCAAAGAGGGAAGTCTGGGGTCGGTATGCCAGCACGGCTGTGGGATTGGGAGAGAATGTGGGGCCAGGCTGTTGGTTTGGTCCTGTGTCCTTCCCTCCTACCCCCATGTGCTGTCATTGCCAGGTCATTTGTCTGGGTCACTTGTGAAATGGGTCTGTACCTCCAAGATGTCCTTTAAAGTGTGGTAGGTTGGACTGCCTGTGTGCATCTTGGCTTGTCCTGCGCATAAAAAGGATTGAGAGCTGAGAGACCCTTAAAAGCAAAAGGAGGAGAAAACAAGTCCACATTTTTAGTCCTTTCTGGTCCTTTGTGGTGTATGAGAAAAGCTTGCATATGTCCTTCTGTCTTTGTAAAATCAGAAATACCAGGGGTATGAAGTCTGCTCTTCATAGTATTTCCCTGGAGGCAACAGAAATGTCTCCGCTCTCAAAGGAACAGCTGGGCTGAGCAGAGACAGCTCTTCTCCTTGTCTCTGGGAGCTAGGGAACGGATGAGGAAAATACACAAAACACCTGATGTATGCTACATGTTCTTGGTAACAACTGCTCAGTTGTCAGCAGGAGTAGCTAAAATAATAACCCTTCCCCTCTACCACTTTTCCATAAAGTCTTCTAAGAAAAATGGGGTAGGTAAAAATACATTGAAACACTGGGGAGAAATTGGCAGGTTTGAAAGAGTCTCAAGAACATCCTTGACACCCTTCGACGCAGTACAAAGAAACACAACTGGAAAATTGCTTTTCCTTCCTAGGCTGCCTTTGCAGAGCGTTAAATTTGGAAAAGCCACTTAACTCTCACAGGCTGCACTGTTTTAGTGCTGTCCTCCCTCCTGCCACCACTTGTGTGATGTCTGGTCCTAGCCACAGGCTCCCCAACCCGCTGTGGTGGCATCCCTGTGCTGGTGGAGGAGGCAGGTGCTGGAGCAGCCTGCTTTTCCCACTGTCCCCTCCCTGCCTGCAGGAACCAGTCTCTGCGCTAACATGAGAAAAGGCCTCAAAATCAGTTATTCTTCTGAAGTGGGAGCTCCCACTGGGACCTGAGCTTGCAGCCAGCAGGGGCGGGGGATCTGTGGGCTGACAGTGCCAGTCAGCAGTGGAACTACCTGCCAGACCTCAGGCTTAGTTGCTGCTTCCCTGGGTTTGGGATGCAATACAGGTGGGTACATATCTGATGTGTACAGGTACAGCACCTGCAGCAGACTTCCTCTTGATCCTCAGGTGGCTTCTAGATGTAGACACCCATCGCTTCATTCCACAAGGAGGTTTTGTGGTCCTTCCAAGCTTAGCAGGTCAGGCAGTGGGCAGTGCAGATATGGTGCTGAGCTTGGAGATGATTTGACCCCTTGAGGGCTTGCCTGCTCTTTGGGCACTCGGCAGCACCATGCTCTGCCTGCTTGTTACCTGCTGTTTTTCCCTGTGGTCAATTTAACTGATGGCTTTCTGAGGATGTGGCTTTCTGTGGTTTGATAAAGGCATATTTTCCTCCTGCTCTTGATGAAACCTGGAGAGAAGACAGAGCCCTTTGCAAGGGCTTTAGACAAGTGGAAAAACACCGTAAAATCAATGTGTAAGGAAATTGCAGATGCTCTGGGGCCAAGTGCTCAATGTAAAATCAAACTACCCATCATGAGTGTCACCTTCCACTTCTATTGACACTGTTAAAGTCACTTTCCAAACTGTCAGTTCAGAGCATCCTCTAGGTATGGACTGTAACTCACATGATCATTTCCAGAGCGCAGTCAGCTTTCGCTGTAATGCCCTGTTTTATACACCCACCTCAGATACAGGCCGTTAAATCTTTGCTCCAAACCATAGTGTAGGAGGCTTGATTACGTGCAGCCTTAACATAAAGATCTTGCTATGACATGCCAAATTCTCCATCAAATTCAGTCTTTCGAAAAGAGAGAGCTTTCAGCTGTAGGACCATCTCGAAATTTCCTCTTTTTGGAAAGGGAAAGCTAAAGCTCTGTGTCCGTTTGTGAGGTTAATCATCTACAGCAGAGCATTTTCCTTGGTGCCTAGGAGGCAATGTGGCTCCTAGCTGACATGGGCTGCTGACTGATATTGTTTGGGTCCAATTACAGCTCATTTACTGACCTGGGAAGTGGCATAGGATACTCCTTGCCTAAAATTCCCAGTTATAAATTTGAATAACTACTGTTGCTTCTGTTATCTGATACTGTGACAGTGCCATCATGAGAAGACTGGGCAAGTAATATTTATTAATTTTCTTTTTAAATACATTTCGATTTGAACTGTTGCCTTTATAAAGGGTTTTAATTTAGATCTGTCATCATATGTAAGCTTTTCTCTGGGTCTGTCTTTACTGAGTTAGATGTCTGATGTAAACTAGCTGGCTGGGCTTCCTTACAGTCAGTGTAGGAAGCATCCCCTGCAAAGACAGGTAATACATTTCAAATCAGCTGTGATGGATCCTGTCCTAACCTTCCCATGTGTAATAAATAGATCCTAGTTGTCTTGCATAACTCTGTTCTCTTGTGAATCCTGTGCACTTGCAGTTCCAAATGAAGCCTCTTTCTATGTGTAGCTGTGGTGCTTTGAAGGAGTTTTATTTGAAAAATGCAAGACGTGTAGAATTACCATTGCCCGCCGTTTACAAAATCACCTTTTTAAGGGAAAACCTCAGCTGCAAGGTGAGGTAATAATGCAGAGGACTGGAAAATTATTCCTGTCTGTTGTTTACCAGTTGATATAGCAGTTCTGTTTTTCCCAAGATGAACTTTGCTTTAATGAATCTTGCTGGTACTGTACTGCATATACAACATGCTCAGTCTTGGGCTCATCCTTACAAGATCTTCTATTTTGGTCCATAAACTGCTTTTCCACACACAGCTGGCACTCTGCTTCCACCTCTCTTGGAGCCCTGCTTGAGTCCTCAATGAGTGGCTAGAAACCTTCTCACCTAGGTGAGATAACTTGAGCCCATTAGCTCCCTTCTGTCTGTTCTTTGCTTCCCTTTCATTGTGAAGCAGATTTTAGTTCTGATGCCTGATTTTCCTTTGTGTGTAGTTCTCTCAGTCTATTAAAACTTGCTAATATGATCACGATCTTGTTTCTTTTCTTTATTGGCCTCTTTGCTCAATACAGCTGCTTGTAAGCTTAATGTCGCTGTAATGTATTTTTCATCTCTGTCACTCAGCTGCCCTGCCTTCTCTACTAGCAATTTCATGGAGTCAGCAAAATCACCCTAATTCACAACTTTTAATCAGTCATTCCTGTCTAAATCCAATCTGTGGCTACAGAAACAGTAGCGAGTCGCTGTTCTTGCTGCTTCTATTTTGAGAAAAGAGAAAAATGCAGAAGAGAAGGAGAGAAGAGATGCCACCTGCGTGCAGAACTAGAAGCTAAGGTCCTATCTTTTTCCTGCATGACATAAATTCCTATAACAGTAAATAGGATTTATATTCTGTAGTGGAGAAAACGACTTCAGGAGCTAGTCCTGATTACTGTAGCGCTAGGGAGGTCACTAAAGCCTCTATTTCACTTCTAACCAAGCACCTTTTGACTTTTTAGAGGTGCTAAGGCCTTTTACCACCTGCTGACCTTACTAGGAACTAGATGTATACAGCAGCTTGTGAATATCTGAGTGTTTGTGTGTGTGACTCACTCTCTATTAGCTCATGCATCTACAAAATGGAGATAGCAGTAATTGCTTGCTGGCCAGGGATGCTGTAAGGATTAATGGCCATGCTACAAAGTGCTTTGATGATAATGAACACTGTAAGACCTACCTACTTCTTAGGTCTTCAGAAGAAACTGAACTCATCATCCTCTTTAAAACCTCCTTATCTTGGGCTGAGCTCTGGCTGTGCCTCCATGCTGGGCTGGGAGAGGCAGGTTTAGGTGCACGGAGAGGGATTACGTGTCCCCTTTTCATGGGATGTTTGGTATGTGTTGAGTTCATAGTGGTAGGACACAACCATGTGGACTCAGAGATACTCTCTGCCTCCTTATCAGGAAAAATCCCTTAGTGCTGGTGTAGCCATAAAGATACACACACAAGGCAGTTTTCCCTAGCATAACTCTTGCCCTTTGTGGGGAACAGAGGAGGTCTCCTTCTCTTGCATCTGCAAATGGCCTCTGTGTATGTGCAATTTGACTGTATAGCCTATACATTGTGCTAGTTTTCTATGTGGCAGGCTAACATAGCACAAACCCACGTGTGTAGTGATTTTGTTTAGGAAACCTGAGACAGAGACGTGGGAGTCATTCTACATGCTGTATATGTACCCACCAAGGAGCAACCCCCTTCACCCTGTTTGAACCACTGTCCTATGAGAAGTTTGTGGTGTGGTTACAATAATTTTTTTTGTCCCTCTGTGACTGGACTGTCAGTTCAAGGTCAAAAAATGTGTACTTAGCAGTGGCAAAATATCTCCTTTCCATGTGTCATAGTGGCACAGGTTAGCTAGTAGGCATCTTTGATGGCTGAGAGAGAAGATGCTTGTGACCTCTCTTTAAGACTAAAAGTTTGAGCTAATATAAGTGATCAAGGGCAGGTTTTAAGAAGGATTTAGGCGCTTGAAAGCCATTGCAATTCAATATAATGAGTGCAGTGACTTTGCAGAGTTTTATTTGCAGACACCGGAACTCCAGAACAGCTGAATATCAGCCAGACTGAGAGTACCCTGACCTGAAAGTGAACAAGCAGAATATGTGAGAGACGAGCATGTAAGTAATGGAGGCCAACACTAGAGAAGCAAGGATGTGATTATGTTTAAAGTGGAAGCTGAACACCCAAATGTAAGAGCAGTGGAAGGCAAGTGAGAGATGGAATAAACAGTCTGTAAGGATGCTGTGTCCAGATGTTGGTTGAAGGAGTCATTGATTCGTATTTATAGTTATCACTGCTGGAGAAAATGACAGGACTGGCTTTTGCTGCTGGTATTTTCCCTTCTGAATTGGTCCCTTTTTTTAAGGTCTAGAGGTATCCTTACCTGCAGAATAGGCAAGTCCTTTGCTCTGACACTCTGTTGGGCCATTCTGGGAATTGCCAATGGCCAAGCTGTATTTTGAGCAGAGATTTATGATCACCTTTGCAGTCAATTAAAATTCTAGATATTGCGAAGGCAGAATTCAATTAAGGTTAATTGGAGCTTCTGAAAACTGCTTTTCCGAAGGGAAACAATGGTGGGATTGTAGATCCTAGAGGGTTTCTATCACTTTTAAATAACTTTCAGTTCTGTTCTTTCCTGATGCTGCTCTAATCTTCCCTCAAGCCCCATGCTCCTGCTATTATCAAGCAATTCAAATGTTGATTTTTTTTTCCTGTCATAATTTATCATTTTGACTTATTTGTTCTTTTTATGTCTTCTTCTAAAGGCGAGGAAAATAATAAAAAAAAAGACAAACCCTGCAGAAACCTGGAAATGTTTTTGTATCAGTCCCAGTGGCCTGACATGAAAGATATATAGCCACTTGGAAGAATTTGACAACACTTCAGTAACAATTATCCAGACAGGTACAATAACAACTCCCTTTTCTTTTGCTGTTGAGAGGGATGATAAGGCTTTAATGAATTGTCGATAAAGATTAAAAAGGAAAAAAAATAAACAAAGACTAGAGAAAACAGGTGCAAAGGAAATGGCATTAAAATGCAACTCAGGTTTCCCATTCTACCCTAAATTTTATTTTCGTGGCATCAAGGACTATTGTGACAGTTCTTCGCACACTTGATTGAACTGGGAAAACACATGGGACTGTATCTTAGTCACAGAATGCAGAACATGTAGCTCTCAGCTCACAGAGCAATCTCGCAGAGGGATGAATAATCCTTTCAGCAGTTCATTTTGTCAGAATTTGCAACCTGTTGTTTACTGTGTGGGGACTAATAACGAAATGCCAACAAGGAATTAAAATAAGTGAGAGAAGGAGCGACATAGAGAGACAGAAGAGCGACGGTTTGAGGGTCATCTTCCTTCTCAGCCCTGTAACGTGTGGTTGTCACTTGCAGACTGGAAGATTTTTTTAGTTGAGTTTTACTTTCCATGGTTTCAGGAGTAAATTAACATTTCTCTCTGCACATGCCCTGTGTTTTTCTGTTTAAAGGAAACCAGAGCAACCCCTGACACAAGTATATTTTTAGCATTTCCCTCTCTTCAATGAAGATAAAGGGAAGCAAAACCATGGGTGATTATTGTGTAGAAGTTAAAGGGAAAAGTTTCTTTGATAAGAGATGATTGTGTAATTATACAGTTGCCAAAGGAGAGGAACATGTAGGTGGAGGCACTCTCTCATGTGTGATTACTAATGAATTCTCTCTATTCCTTGTGGAAAAGAGCCACAACTGTAAAATTAAATAGTCAATGCCTCTGATGAAAGGGTTTGCAACCACTGATATCCTTTATCAAAATACAGTGAGCTTTGAAGGAACAGCAAGAATAGCAAGCCTTGGCTTCAAATAAAGCAGTTGGAATGGAGAAATTTTACAGGAGCCTTTTTCTCTAGAAAATTTGTTTATAGTGATTTCCAGTAATAGAATCCTTTTGCCTGGGAAAATGAGGGGTAGGCTATTACCAGGAGGCACACAGCTGCTGAAGTTATGGCCAGCACAGTACAACAGATGAGCAGAAAATACTAGATTCAGTGTCACGTTTGTGTGCGTGAGCTAGCAAGGACTGACAGGTAGAGAGGCTTTAAAATCATCCTTGCTTAGAAAGGTGAAAAGTACCTTATGACTACTTAGTGAAGCATGCGTCCTACTTGACAGTCCAGTCAGTGCTGGTGTGCATCCCTCTCTTCTTTCTGTTCTTTTCTTTCCCTTCACTTCCTTCAGCTCTCCACATAAGCTAATACATTAACTTTTGAAAGAAAGCATTTCGTGATGCTTCCTTTTTTTTTTTCCCCTCCATTTTTTCAGTCTTGCAATTCACTCTGTATTCCTAGGATAAGAATTTACTTGTTTAAGCGTAGCACTCACCAGGAAAAGAAATATTTGTCTTTGGGATAACATATGACAAAGTCAGCTTTGACCTAGTGTTTTGGGTTGTTGATGTGGCAATTAGATGCTCTCTGCTACAACTAAGGGGAAGAAGTACTTGTAAGCGGCAAGTTATTTCCTGGAAAACAGAAAAAGGAAAATAGTATGAAGGCAGTGGTATCAATCCCTGGCCTGTCCAGTGCCAGAAGATATTTTGAATTGTAGCCAGAATGAGGGTGGACTGGAACCTGTGTGGCTCAGTGGACTTTCTCAGGCAGCCTCACTGACAATATTAGCACCAGCAGAACACTAATATATAACATAATGTAACAGCAGAGTTATGAAAACAGTTGTTTATAGCATCCCTCGCACGTTCCTTGGCTGGAACCAGTGTGGAGGACTCTGACATTCCCTGGAGGAGAAAAGTGGTGAGTAGCTGAATATTTTTATTTGCTAAAAAAATAGCTGAGAAAGACCTCTTAATACAGTACTTCAGCCATAAAATCAGAAATTATTCTCTCTGCTCTTATCTTCTCAGGAAATAAATTCAGCAAAGCTTTTCCTAGGCCATTTTAAAGTAGTATTGTTAAATACATTAAAGGCCGCTTATTTTGAATTTACATACACCAGGAGACATGTTATGACTTTATAACTAAATGGAAGCCCTAGTAAAAAATGCACTTTTTTTTTTGCTTAAGTTGAATACTGCTATTGCTGCCTAGGTAGAATATTCTGAAGAAAGGATCTGCCACCTGAAAATTCTCCATTGCTGTCCATTGGGATGTTGTGAAGAGGACTTAAGAGGATCTAGGTGATCCCAGCATCCCCAGAAAAATAGCGATGGCAAGGTTATCTGGCTCAAGGCCATCAATAGTAATCTCCTCTAATATTAAAAGAGTGCAAAAGGCTGTACAACAACCCTCACAGCTGATGTTGTGAAATGAGAGGGAAAGGAACGTTGAAACAACACTTGGATAAACAAGTGGAGTAGATGTATGATGAAGTGGGCATATTTCCCTATAGGTACAATATAGAGCATACACAGAGCTGAAGGAAAATGCTAAGCTGCAGTCTTTGCATGTTATACTGCAGTCTTTGAAAAGGAAAGAGCACAGGCTGGAGCTTGAGATTAGCTACTTCAGGAATGGGGTTGAGGAGTCTTAAACTCTTCTTCCTTCTTTGCCTTTTGTTTTTTTCAGACTGAAAATGCTTTTTCATGGGGGCTTGTACCAGAGAGGCTCAGCAACGCTTCTGTCATTACAGCGCATTTGTCTTGGATCACTCAGGATGTATTTGTGTGTAGCTCAAATTCCTGCTAGGTACCGAAAATGCAGAGAGATTATTTTATTATCCCTTTACTGCATGGCATATTAAAGGTTTCAAGAAAATCCAACCAATTGATCACAGAGCTTGCTGTCCTTGAAAGGTATGCTAGTCTTTCCAGTACATTTATCAACGAGGCAACTCAAGGCAATTCGATCTTGGCATCAGATTTCACATCCACAGGTTCCTAGCCAGTGCTTATATCCACACTTATTTATGTTTATCTCAGCTCCTGTGTTGAGAATTCAGGATATGTGTATGTGCATGCTTGCGTGTCCGTGTGTGTGTGTTTACATCACAGAATGACTCATAGGTGGTTGAAGTAACACTCTTTGTGTTTGTTAGGCTGACTTGCTCTCTCCAAAAAACAGGGCAACTCTTCTTTGAAAAAGGAGACTGTAACATCAACACTGACAGATTTGTTCAGGTTTTTTGTGTATTACGTGGCATATCATAAAGGTTTTGTAGTCTTCCTCATCCTAAGCCTTTATTTTTGTTTCCTTGCTCTGATTGTTTCTTTAAAAAAGATGAAATATATTTTTTTCTGTACCTGCCTATGGCCATCAGTAAGGAAAACACCCAGAAGAACCTGGGCAAACATGAATGTTTAAGTTTGAACTTTAAACAAATGAACTTTTATCTGTGCAATTTAACCGCAGGCTTCCTTTCCTAATGATTTTGCCTGAAGAATATAGGTATTTGGGGACTTTATTGGTAGTTATCTCTATAATATCACAAGATACCCTAACAAGAGCTGCCGCACCTTTGCTCTGATAGACCTTAAGAATTTATCTGGTTATTGAACGCAAATTGCCTTTCAAATATATAAATCGGTAGAAAAAACATATTCCAGTGATAAGCACCAAGGGAAATTTCTATGAAAATTTGATCAAACACAGCTTCTCTTGCAGATCTCTTTGTAAAGTCTGAGGTTTTTTTAATTGGATACTTGTAGAATTTAGTTGCTTCAAGACTTATTGTTACATATAGTTTTCCAGTACAAATACCCTGAAATTACTCTTAATCCAGACTAAGTTAAACAAAAAATGGAGAGGAGTGATTATCCAGGAAATTTCAAATGAAAAGGCTGTTACTGAGTTGTGGGGTCAGCCAAGCAGCAGTGAAGGGGAATGTTGCTAGCTAGAGCTTGATTTTTGCATCCCTAGGTGGACGAGCTACTGAGCTAACATAGGATGTGCAGCATTGCTCATTGCTACCTGCTTCTCATCACACTCTGTGCTGTGTTGGAGATGGTTCTGACCTGTGTTCCTTCATAATTCGGTCCATTTTCACAGTCACTTTTTTTTTTTTCCTCCATCATTTGCTAGATATTTAGTTGGAGCTAGCCTCTTGCTTCTTGTCACTGCAGGGGTGGGTGCCCCATCCTGGAATGTGTCCAGAGAAGAGCAACAAAGCTGGTGAAGGGGCTGGAGAACAGGCCTTATGAGGAATGGCTGAGAGAGCTGGTGTTGTTTAGCCTGGAGAAGAGGAGGCTGAGAGGAGACCTCATTGCTCTCTATAACTACCTGAAAGGAGGTTGCAGAGAGGAGGGAACTGGGCTCTTCTCCCAAGTGACAGGGGACAGGACAAGAGGGAATGGCCTCAAGCTCCACTAGGGGAGGTTCAGGCTCAACATTAGGAAAAAAATTTTCACAGAAAGGGTCATTGGGCCCTGGAATAGGCTGCCCAGGGAGGTGGTTGAGTCACCTTCCCTGGAGGTGTTTTAAAGACAGGTGGATGAGGTGCTGAGGAGAATAGTTTAGTGATTGATGGGAATGGTTGGACTTGATGATCCAGTGGGTCCTTTCCAACCTAGTGATTCTGTGATTCTTTGATTCCGCTTAGGGAGTGCTGCTCCATGCCAGTGCTGCCTGGTGCTCAGGTGGGCAGTCGGTGCCTCCTGTGAGTTTAGCAAGCAGCGCAGCTGTCTGCTGCTTCTGGGGGTTTATTCTCAGGGCAAAGCCCTTTCAGGTATAAATCTATGGTTTCTCCTTTTTCATTTGTGAACCTTTGTGAAGCCGGGATGAATACCTAGAGCGTACTAAAGAGCAAGTATGAAGGTAGTTAATCACCTTGCAGCAGCTGTGGTTTGAGTGGTGTCCCCGGCTCTGCTTCTGAAGGACACTGGGGCAGGGTGTGAGAAAGGTGCTGTGAATGCCTGATGAGGCTGTGGCACTTCCTAAAGCTCCTGCTCAGAGCCAGAGCTGTGCTGGCTTTCCCGAAAAGTGCCATTAGATGGCAGCAACGGCTTTTGCAAAGAGCATCGCTGGAGGATTTCTTTAACTCGAATTGTTTGTCGCTTTGGGATCATTGTAGGAGACCTTGATCATAAATCCCGCATGCAGTAAGGGATTCATAATGCATCCTACAGAGAACATGCTGTATTGTTCCCCGAGATATAAAGTTTCATTTTCAGTAGAAGAGGCCTTTTTCTTTCCCCTTTCCCATTTCTTTTCACATCTAGCAGATTCCCACTGTTTAATTTTCTTTGAAAGAAACGGGAGAGCTAAGCCTTTAATGTGCACTGACCAAGACATCTGTGTGATGGTTGCAGGGAAATGCGGACTTGATAGTATGATGGAGCGAAGATGGATAAGCCACGGTTTTTGGCAGACTGGGTATAGAGGGTTATTCCTTCCCTAAAAATGAGCATTGCCCTTGTCAGAACTGTACTCATGCTGATCCACGGAGACAGAGTAGCCAGACGCAGAAAAGCTTTTTGCTTTTTTCCCTGCTTCGTTATGGGGAAATAGTTAAGAAGGAAATTGAAACTTGATTTTTGCCTTGTTTTGTCATCATCGCTAGCTACCGGGTAGGAATTCGGATGTAAAAAAAATGGGTGGGAAGAGAAACAGAAATTCTCTTCTGCCACATGGATGCATTATATGCTCCCTTGATAATAATGTGATATGGAAAGAATTACTGATGCTCATGAAGGTGAAGAAAAGCAGACTTATACCTGCCACACGCCCACACTTCAACCTGTTCTTATCACTGGTATTACTTTTAGCACATTCTTCTCAGCAACAGTAATGAAAAATAGGTGAAAAGCCATTAGCGAGATTTCCTCCTTTCATCTTGCAGGGGAATGGTGCTAAAGACAACATGATTTGCTTGAAAACAGCCGTTCTAGAAGTGTACGTTATAATTTGGTATTTGGGGGCTGCATCACAGCAGGCAGTTTTGGATTCTTTAAGCTGGTTCTGTGTGATGCTGTTGATTAAGTTGATGAGGGAATATATGCAGAGGCAACCACGGTTTGAATCATACTAATGGACCACTGGGATGACAGAAAGCTAGAAAAGCCTCGGTTTGCACAGCCACCCAGGGGCGTTCCTTATTAGCAGCATGTGCTGCCTTAGATCTGAAATACAGAGATGAGGATCTCGGTAGAAGAGGCTGTTTTGTGGTGTTCCTCACACCTCCTGCTTTTAATCAGCCCAGAAATGCCAAGTGGTTGGCTTCCTGAGGATGGCTATGCTCTAGTCCAACATGAACCGGCAATGCTTTTTTTGTAGAGTTTGGTTAAGGAGGGAACACGATGGGTTATTGTAAAAGATGGATTTGGGATGCAGGAGTGTTGGTCTTCCCTACACTGGGAGCTTGATAGATACTCAGGTACTTGCCTGCTGTCTTCTAGCACTGAGTGAAAGCCGAATGTCTGCAGAAGGATCTGGGAGTGATTATTGCTCCTCTTGTGCCTCTTCAGGTTCTGTCTGAGATAAGCTTCTAAGAAGCTTCTTAGTTTTCTCTGTGACCTTTGTGGGCATGGTCAGGTCCAACACAACTGTTTGACCATGGGCCAGGGCCAAAATTATCTTCCTGATTGCACTGACTTGGCAGAAGATTTGCCTTTGATTGGGGTAAGGGCATTCCCTTTCTCACTGGAAATCAGATGGTGACTGAACAGTGTGAAGATTTTACCCTGTCTGGTTTTGTCAGTTGCATTGTCAGGTATAATAAATAAAAACTGCTACCTGGAGGGTGGTTTTTTTTCTGTGAAGGGCTTTATCTCCTCGATTGTCTCAGAGACCACTCTGAATTAATGCAAACATCTTGATTTTTAATTAGGTTGAAAGTATATCTGCATTGCCAGGATTTTGGAGTGATTTGAAGGATGGAATGTATCAGTAGGAATATCAAGGCTGGGTTAGTTTTAATTTTATTTCCTTTTCTCCACTTCTCCACTTTATGGAAGTACTTGATTTTCCATGCCTTACACTTGAATCTGTGTTCTGAGTTTCTTCAGGTTCCTGTAACCCTTGGTGGTTTCTTTTCTGTGAAAGGGTTGTGTGGATGGGTGAGTGATGTGTGGACCACTCCATCTTTTATTTTTTTTTCCTCCCAGGAACTTACCAGAGCTTGCTCAAAATGCAGATATTTTAGAATTATACAATCATAGAGTAGTTTGGGTTGGAAGGGAACTCAAAGCCCACCCATTTCCACCCCCTGCCATGGGCAGGGACATTTCCACTGGATCAGGCTGCTCAAGGCTCCATCCAGCCTGGCCTTGAACACCTCCAGGGATGGGGCAGTCACAACTTCCCTGGGCAACCTGTGCCAGTGCCTCACCACCATCAGTGTGAAGAAATTCCTCCTTATGTCTAGTTTAAATCTGCCTCTCTCCAGTTTATAGCCATTAGGATTAAGTATTACTGGGAAAAGGTTCAAAGGAAATTTATGTATGAGCAATTCTTATTTTATTGATAAACCTTTCCTGAATGTTTTCTTAAGATCCAATGCTATTTTATAAGCTGACTTTGGTTAATGATAATCTCTGGGGAAGGAACTGTCTCATGGCCCAGAGAGGTTGTAGTTATCTGGCTTTGAAATTCTGTGTGTATCTGAATTGTCACAGCACATGTCTGAAACCTAGGGCTGAGACCTACCCTCAGTAGCCCCCAAACAACACTGTATCTTGAAGATATGGGTATAACTTAATTTGCCTTTAGAGTGGTAATCTTGGAAGCCTTAGCCTTGGCTTCACAGACAGAAATGGAGAGAAATTAAAATTTGTATCTGCTTTTCTTTTTCCTTCTCTCATCTTGCCAGCCTTTCTGTGATGCTGATGCAGGGACAAGGTGTCCCTCAAGGCCACCCTTTTTGTTACATTGACCCAACAGCAGATTCCCCTTGGAAACTTCCCTGCAGGAATTTTTTGTAGGTTTCCTTGGTCATGATGGCTCAGTCCTTAGCCTGGACCAGAGCAGCAGCTCCTTCCTGAGAGGCAGCAAGCCAAGTGTTTGTGTGGATGGGTAGGAGCAGAGCTGGTAGCTGGGATGCATGGAGATGGTGGTGCTGCTGGAAGTTTTCTCACACTGTAACCTGGGCACAGGGCTCCCAGCTACCCAGGAGCTCAGAGCTGGCTCAGCCCTTCCTGCAGCCTCATATAAGAACATAAGCCTGAAGTAATGTGTCAACCTCGGAGAGTCCTTCAGATTTCACCTTCTATTCCTAGCATGTCTTTTACCCCTTTCTATAATTGGAGATATGGTACTCTGTGGATAACACCTACCCACTCTGCTTGGAAGCTGATAGGTATTGTATAACATTACTTTCCTGCTACCTGACTTCATGATTGACAGAAGCTTTCACAAGTTTTTTTTTTTTTTTTTTTTTAGCTTGAAATGCAATTTGTCCTTAAACCATTTGTGATGTTCTGGAAAATAGTTTCCCTTCTCTTTTTAGGCACTTTGAAAATCTTTCGATATGCTGGAATTGAGAGAGAAGTAAGGAGTGTGGGAATGCTCCTTTGCAGAAACTCGTAGTCAGGTTCTTGACCTTGTAGCAGAAGATGGTTGGGAAGGGATTCATCATGAAAAATTCAATTGGTAATATTTCAGGGTGCTTGTCACGCAAACAAAAATGAGATGGACAGAGCTTCTGTGAATACCTGGTGCTCCCTGAGGTATATACCATAGAGCATTATTGATTGCACAAGATTTGCAACACTCCTGAATGCTGGTGTCTTTCTTGATCCCCATTTCACTGATTTCGTGCTTACATATGCAATTCCAATGTTTGTATTCAGTAAACTGTACACATGGAGAACACAAAGCACTTCACAGCCTTTTGACTGCCAAGGAAAAAAACTTCACGGTTCCATTTGACTCTGATATGTTTAGTTTTCACAATACTTTATATCTTGGTGGTTTTTTTTTTTTTTTTTTGTATCCAGGGAGACTGAGAAATATAGAAAACATGAATTTCATGGGATGGCAAGTTTCACCACAAACGTACAGGCGTCCTAATTTTTGTTAGAAGTCAAATATCTGAGATAGATTAGAAGTGTATTTTGCAATTGGAAATTTAATTGGATTTGTGCTCAGAGGAGGAATCCAAGTGAATGAAAGGGATCTCGGAATGTTCTTTTTCAAGCTCAAAAAATAATTGTTTTGATGAAATGCAAATCCTTGAATATTAGGTTTTTTTTTTTTTTTGGCTTGGTGGGTATTTGCCGCATCCCTGCTCGGAACTGAGGCAAATCCTATCAACCCTTTCAGTCCTTTCAGCATTTACAGTTACCTTTAAGCCCACTTAGGGATTTCAACCTAGTTAGTGCTTAGTGAAATTTAATGAATTTGAATGTATTTACTAAATGTGTTTGCAGCTCTGAGGGATGGCAGTGTTGCCATCAGTAAATGTATTTCTATCTACCTATGCTTGTGCACGGATGGATTTTCTCAGTGGTGCTAGGTGCAACTGACCTGTCACAATGGGGCTGGATGAAGTCCTTATTGCATCTGCACTGCTAAATGTGTCATTTAATTCCCACCTTTGACAGCTGTTTCATCTCTGGTTATGCAAAACTGACGGAAAATAGTGAAATTATCTTAAAATGAGGCTTGTGGGGTATTTTTCCTGCTCATCCCAGTGGATCTGAGTCCTACAAATTCACGCTGAGGCTGCTTGGACCATAATTTGAGGGCAGCATCAGCAGAAGAAATCCTCGCTTCAGCTTTGCCCTTTCTGTTGTGTGGCAGAAGCTGCTTTTGCTGCTACGCAGTGAACTAGATTTAGGAAGCTGAAAAACAGTTTTCCTCCCCTCCCTGACTTTTTCAGCTGAACCTGTACCCAGGAGTTGCACCAAATTAAGGGCCACACTTGAGTGTGTCGTTTAAAGAGGAAGGACAAGAGGGACTGGAAGATTTCAGCTGGTTTAAAGACTGCAGCTTCTGGGTGTCTAAGGCCAGACAGATGTATGCTACTTCTCTGGTTACTACCCGCTAGAGGCTCTCCCTTTCAGGCTGTCCAATTTTCTGTCCTCTGTTTGCAGGCATTTGCTTGACATCTCCGTAATCCCAATGATGACAACTCCCTGAACTGTGCAGAATCAAGCCTTGCACCTCTGGGTACAGGCTCGTAGTGTTTCCTCAGGCAAAGGTAAAGCATACAGCTGCGGCACAGAGATATGCACAAGAAACAACATAATTATTTACACTGTAAATGCTTGGTTCCCTTTGTGTTATTTCCAATATTCCCAACAAACTTTGCTGGTTGCCCTTGTAATACAGGAAATAACATGGCAGTTAGAACAAACTCCTTCCATGAATGGCTCATAGTTTTCACTGAAGTATTTCTTTTTCTTGCCTTCATCTAAAACCAAGCAAGCAATGTTTCCGTGACACAATAAGAAAGCTAGCATGAGAGAATTTGTCTCCAGAGACCGCAGTGCATTCTCAACTATCAACCTGAGGCATTTCATGCTCTGTGAAAGCTGTTTTTGCAATTCATCTCCTGTCCATTCCTTGGCTTTTATGTTATCGTAGGGCCTGACAAACAGTGATGTGGGAGGCGGATTAGCTCATGAACAGGCTCATGATTGAGCCTTGGAGTAGAAATTATACACCTAATCAGACATGCATCTATAGCTGCTCTGTATCAGGTCTCTGCCCCTTCTCCCCCGCCCCAGATAAAATATTCAGTCTTCATGAATTCACACAGTGAGGTAAACCTCCTGACTCGCACATTTGTAACACAGACCTGTAACAAACCTTGTGGTTTTTTTCCCCTAAAGGTTTGCATTGGCTAGGATGGAAACCCCCTCACAGCTGAAGCAATCTATATTTAAAACATTTTCCCTTCATGTGCCTTCCAGTTAAAATGTCATCTGAAGTACAGCTGGAAAATCTCTTATACAAAGAATAATTCCTTTTCCTTTCTGCTTTCTGGCTATTTCTGTATGTTTTACCTCAGATCCACCTGTCCTCAGGCCCAGACAATGCTCCAGTAATTTATAGATGCCCTTTGCTGGTATTTGCTGCACTGGAGTCTGCAGAGGTTCTCCTGCCTTCAGAAATGTTTGATGGTATCTTCATACATGGGCGGCACTGTGATTCCTGCCTGCAGAGGTAAAAGGGCTGGAAACAGTGGTAGGAGTACATAGACAGGGTGATTAAGAGCAGGCTGGGATGGGAAGAGGGGATTGACAGGGAGATAATGAGAAACAAGCCTGCAACCTTAGAGTTCTTCATTTTACACTTGATTTCTTCTCTTAATGTCTATGTCATGTCTTATTTTTGCCATAGCTGTTTCACGCACGTGAAAACAGCAGCATAAATAAAATGGCCAGGAAACATCTCTCTTCTAGGGCTGAACAGGCTTGAACCCCAAGACCTGTCTCCTGTCCATGCCTCAAAATCTGTGGCCCCAGAAGTGGAAGAGAATAGCAGCTGAAAGTCAGAGTTAACATCACGTGGTTGTATGACCCTATTTCTTCAGGGCTGTTTGCCACACTGCTATAATCACTCCAAGACCAGCAGGTCACATAAGGTTTGCAGGCTGTGTTCCTACTTAATTACTAAAGGATTGACAGGGCAGTGCGGGCTTTGCCTGGGGCTCAGCTTCTGTCTGACCCTATAGTTTTCCTTGTGTGCCTCTGATCACAACTGTACTACCCAGCAAAACCTCACATCAGGTGAGTACATGTTGATGACAGGCTGGCTGCAGACTAGCCAGAAAGCTATTTTTCATGCAGAAAGGTCAAGATGTGATCTAAGGAGAAGGAGGAGGTGTGATGGGACTCATGAATTTTCCTTCTCCCAGGAGCACATAAAACTACGGTTGATCTTAGCAGGCACTACAGGGAATGAAGTAATCAAAAGTGTGACTGCAAGGTAGTGTAGACAGACTCTGGGCTGTCTGTACGCTGAAAACTAACTGGGTGCTGCTAGCTATGCAGCCATGGCAGTGTAGAGCGTAGTCTGCACGGCTGAAGTGTTTATCCAGCTTGTCAGGAGTGTTTTTGCAGCTGCACAAAGCTTGGTTGTGTGGCAGCACTGAAGGAGGGTATTCAGCTTGACAGGTATGTCCCCTCAGTGCTCTTTCATCCCCAGGCATCGCTGTGGAACACCCACCGTGGATAAGGTGTGGGATGCAATGCCCTGTTGACATTACTGGTGTGTCTTACAGGCTGAGAGAGTTGGGGTTGTTCAGCCTAGAGACAAGAAGGTTCCAGAGAGACCTTATAGCAGCCTCCTAGTACTTAAAGCGGGCTGCAGGAAAGCTGAGGAGGGGCTCTTTCTCAGGGAGTGCAGTGACAGGACAAAGGGTAATAGTTTTAAGCTGAAAGAGGGGGGAATTTAGATCAGATATTAGGAAGAAATTTTTTCCTCTGAGAGTGGTGAGCCACTGGCACACATTGCCCAGAGAAGTCATGGATGCTCCATCCCTGGAGGTGTTCAAGGCCAGGTTGGATGAGGCTACGAGCATCCTGACCTAGAAGGATGTGTCCCTGCCCATGGCAGGGGGGTTGGAACTAGATGATCCTGAAGGTCGCTTCCTAACCATTATATGATTCTATGATCTTTGGCATCTCCAAAATGAAATTTAAAATTCAAGCATTTTTATTGCTGCCTCATCAGTGAATTACCTAGTAGATAGCTAACTCAGAGGCTGGGCAGAGGCTGGCATTTGGGACCACCTCTACCAGCTCTCAGAAGAGTTTTGCTGCATGCTAGCAGAGCAGTAACTTGGGAGTCTGAGCTGTGAGGAGGGTCCACTTTCAGTACAATAGGAAGATAATCAATCATGCTACAAGCTTTTGTCTTGGCAAAGGTATTTATCTATCAGCCAGCTGGTTAGCTGCCTGAAGGCCACCTGCTTGACTGAAAAATAGAGAATCAGTTTCTTTCCCTTGCAAAGGGAAGTAGGGAATATTGACTTGTGTGATAATTTTAGGTGGATGATTAAATTTGGCCTCTTAGGCCCCAGCTGAAAATTCAATTCAGATGACTGGTTTTCTTTTCATACACTGCAGAGCAATCTTGTGCTCTGCCACCACTAATGTTCCTGATGTTGATTGTCCTTTCACTTTTGCAAAGCGCACAAATGCCCAGCCTGGTCTCTCTTTCCTGTGGCTTTGGGCTATCAAAAGATAACGAGAAGACTGCTTTTGGCTTAACTTAAGGATATGGACTCTCTACTCCCATAAAAGTCACGTATTGACATTGTAATGGGTGCAATGAATTGTCAAATCAGAAGGATCATAACTTTTCTACTGACTTAGCTTGTTTTTTAGTATTCCAGTTTAAACTTCCCAGGTCTTTGACATGTATTTCCTGGGAAAAAAACCCAAACCAAAACAGGAATGAACAACCTGTTGTTATGGTTGGGCTTGATGATCCGGTGGGTCTCTTCCAACATGGTGATTCTATGAGTCCATGAACCTACATGAACGGTAGGACTGTAGTATAAACCCCTCTGTAAGCAGGTGTGAGCGAGGTATGAAAGACATGGGTGAGGAAGGGGAAAAAGGAGAAGAGTATTCTATTTTGTGGTATGATCCCATGGATATACGTGCACTGAGGAGTCTGAATAGGAATGTGAGAGCAACACTACTGAAATACAGTGAAACTTAATGCTGATGGAAGCAACTGATTGCCTTAAAGCTAGTTTTGCCATGTGACCTGTGCTTTCCTTACTGCTTGGTGCTACTGCATAGGCTAACGATATGTTTGATACCCAGAGGAAAATTAAGTAGCAACTTTAATGGGCAGTGTTATTACACATATTATTTACAGTGACTCTGTTTTCACTAGGATCACTAGACTGCTGCCTTAACTAATGTTACATAAATCATTAGTGGAGAGTGGATAGTTTAGCTGCTCTGTATCTTGTCTTTTTAAGTCTGTTCTTTCAAAAAAACATAGGGATTCACTTAAGAAGTCTCCACTGTTGCAAGCACAACTTATTTCCCTTGGCTAATGAATGCAGGTGCTCAAAAAGTGCTTTCAGGTGACAGATTCAAAGCAGAGTGCTCACATTGTAAAGGGATTCTGAACAGTAGCAAAAGCTTCTGAAGAAAAGAGTACATAAAGGGCAGTTTGGAGTGCGTTACCCAAAAAGCAGCATTAGGAAGTGAGCTTCTGATAGCTGAAGATACACTGCTGGATGGTTTTAATGGAGCTAGAATACAGCTGAGTTTGGGTTTAACAGATAAAGTGGATATAGATAATAGGATTAGGAAATAAGAGAAAGATAAATTCGTTCGCTGTAGAGCAAAGGCCTTTGCCCTTAGCAGTACTTTCTTATTCTGAAAGCAAGAAGTGGATGACATTTCAAATATTGTCTCAAAAGAAGGGAAGGTCTGCACAATATCTTTAAGCTGAGCAAGGGTAGGGAGAAGGCAATCTGCATTGCCTTGCAAAAGGCATGTTTATTGCTTTTAAATAGGCGCATTTGAGAGGTATATTTATGCAGCAAGCAAATGTGTGATTACAGTACAGGTAGGTAAAATGCAGATTTAATTCTGCCAGCTATAACCTCTCAAATGGTATTGTGCAGAGCAGACTTTAGTATGCGGTGTGCAACTGAAGGATAAATCCTGCAGCAACCTTGTACTCATGCTCCAGTTGCTAGGTGGTGCCACTGCATCTTCGTTAGCGTTTTTATCTAATGACAGCCAATACCTGTAGCGATCACTTTGCTTGTATCAAACCAGTATTTTGCACAGCCGTAACCTATACAAGGAATGGGAAGATATAGACTGCTTTGCCGTATTGCTAATGAAAGATGAAAACATTTAATTTCCCTCTTCCAGCCTTTAAACTTAGCTGAAAATAAATCTGTTAGAAAGAAAAAAAATGCACGTGTGAATAAAATTAACTGTAGGTTATAGCGAATGGGACAGATTATTATAGCACATAGTACTAGATGCTTTTTATGTTACTGGTGGTTCCGGAAAGTTGCATTTAGTATTTTGCCTGCCTGATGCATCATACGATATATCACAATCGCCTGACGTGCAATATAAGACTTTAGTCATTAGGAGTGAAAACTAATGGATAACAACATACAGGAGGAGACAGCTGAGTTGTTACCAATTTGTGTAGACGACTTTTGCAGCTCCAATAAATATTCTGATAGGAGTATTTATGACTACTTGTAACAGAATGTGAGCTTCCTGTAAATGTAAGAGCGGTTTGCAAGATTTGTAGGTGGTCAGCGAGACCTCTTCTCTGCTGGAGAGCAATCATCAGGGCGAGGCCATGATTATTATGTTTTTGTAGTGCGCAAGCACCTCATGGAAATGAGCAGAAATCCGGTCACAGAGTCTGACAGATCAGTCTCATTTTCCAGGAAAATAACTAAGGACTATTACAAATCAAATAATAAAACAGAAACAGCCAGAGCAGTACAGCGATATGGCTTTACAGTGGAACTGAAAACACAAGTGTAGCCTGTGCAGTACTGTCACACACACTTTAACCGCTTCCTGTCTAATTCCAATCTACATTATCAACCATTAGGATGATGACTGTATGTGGGATTATCCTTATGAATTTAGGAACACCTTTCCTACAGCCTCGGTCTGCATCTCAGCTTTGGTGCTGCTACTGTGCTTTTTTCCCCCCTGTTAGTGTAGGGAGCTGATGAGCAGCTTTGTGCTACTGGCTGACACTGGAGAATGGTGGCAGCTCCTCACGTTCATTCAGAAAGGTGCTGTGTATTTTGGTAATCAATTTTCAGGGGATTACCTGAATTATATGTAGAATTTTCAGCTCCACTTGAAAGATCTAGCTATCCTAATGAAAATGATGAGATCATAGGAATGGGCATGATGCTTTTGATTTGGGAGGTTACTTACTTAGTTGAACGTAAGCAGAGAGGCTGTGACAGGAGAGCCTGCTGCTCTAAGCTCAAGACACAAGAATGTATTTGCAGTTGCTAAAATTGTCAGGTTATGACTTCTACCTGTAGATTTTTTTTTCTGTCAGGTTATGATTACTACCTGTAGATTTTATCATTTCTGTCTTAACTTCTGTCAGTTTTTGTATAAGGGCTGGTTGATTTAGTCTTCTTTCCCCCCACCCTTTTCTTTTTTAGATGCGTAGTTAAACAATAAACAGTTTCATCTTTTACTTACAGTGCGTGTTTCCCCTCAACTCAGATAGTAACCAAGCCTGGCACTGGGGCTTACCAGGACTGCAAGAGAAAGTGAAGTCGAAGAAGGTTGAATCTTTTCATAAGGGCTGGTCACAAACCAGTAACCGTGGGCATGGGCAGTTCCTGTAGGTGCATACTCTCCAGCAGCAGGCGTGGGAGAAGGTAAGGCATGTCATGGCTGAGACAGTAGCACATAGGGTACAGCTATGGAGATAGGTGAGCTTCACGTCCCACCTAAGAGACTTTGGGAACACAAAGGGAACAGAAGGAGTGTCAAATTCGTCTCCTTTTATACGGTTGGACTTGATGATCCGATGGGTCCCTTCCAACCTGGTTGTTCTATGATTCTATGACAACCATTGCTGAAGACACAACAGAGCTTAGAAACTGAAAATGAGGGAAACCAACATCTATGAGGGATAATTAGTATTTCCTGATTGAAGTTTTTCTAAAAGAAACTCAAGCAGATGAATGAGCCAAGAACCCACAAGCTAAGAAAAATATACTCGTGCATACTCACTTCACATATGTCATTAACCACTAGAAAGAAAAACTGCTTAATTTCCTCTCAGCTAAAAAGCATATGTCTGGGGCTTAGTGAACAGAAGCCCTAGTTCCTGTAATAGGATTGGACAGTAACAAATTTGGATTAATAGGGCATCCTTTCTTTCTGAGATAGTTTTTTAAAACAAATGGTTTTGCTTAGTATTTTAGGTAAGAAAGTAATATTTTGGGATTTGTAACCAGCAGCCAGTTGTATTTTATTTTCACAGCAATATGTGTTGGGAGCACAGCAGAAGTGTTTTCTCTCTGCAGCCTAGTAAGTGTTGCTGGGGTGAGAATGATGGATGCTGCAGTACCCAAGTCTGAGGAAGCCTGTGCAATTCCAATCTCAGGATTGTCATGATGAGACAGGATTAATTCCCAGCCCTCTTCTCATTACAGTTCGTGGCACTGGAATGTATTTTTTTCATACCTCAAAACGCTCTTGTTGCAGTCTTCATTGGAGGCTCCAGAACAAGCAAGGAGAGCAAAAAGAAGACAAAATAGTGACAAATATTGCAAAAAGTCAGCCAGTGCTTATGAATGATGTATTCATTCATGTTACAGGGGAAAAAAGGGCTTGCTTCCGTGTAGGGAGTTAATGTAGAGCAAGCAAGTGACACATGAACATAATTAGTATGGTGAGAGACATACCTAAGGTGAGAGATTGCAAATGTAAAGACCCTGACCAGGCTGACTACTGGGGGCATCTTCTGGGAACATCAGGTACTTCAGCTTATCCAAAGGAAATGCAAAATAATGCCATTGTTTTAACAAAGAGCAGAATGAAGACCAGGATCTTGGTGTGCCAAAAAAGGACACTTGGTTACAGGGCAGAAATGCATGTTCTTGGTCCTCTGAATATTTTTAGCATGTCTCCTGCCTCAGCCCAGTTCAGTCACCTGGGGTAGAAGCAATGATGAAAGTTTAATTTTATCCAGACAGAGACTCAGGGTGAAACTCTGAGGACAGAAGAGGAGGGAGATGAGATCCATGTGGATAGAAAGTGAAGGAAAATCTTTGCATGGCATCTTCAGAAGCAACAGTGCCCTGATGGAAACTTCACTGTTTTACTTAGATAGCATGTTCAGGAAACAGCTTCTGCCAGCCCTAGGTACAGACTGAGACAGTGAAACAAGGTAAAACAGCTTAATCTAAGTGAAGGATAATGCTTTTTCTTTTTCTATTTATGCTGACCTGCAGCTGAGTAATTGTCCATCAATATGTAGTTTGATTGGCTTGGCATTTTGAACCCTCTTTGTATGCTTTTTTGCTTCAAGAAATACTGAAGGCTAGATAAAATTGGAATCGCAGCCTGGTAATGAGATCATTATATATAAATACTGAATTGCTCGCAGGGGGTGTAATGATTCCTCAGCCCAGATATGCCACATGTAACTCTTAACTACTAAGCCCAACCTGCCTTAGAGGTATATTTTCAGTGGTAACACACATACACCCCTTCAGCCTAAAGTTCAAGTCACAGAATATGAATGACTGGGAATATGTTATTTACTGCTTGCACTACGAGTTAAAGTGAGCTAGAGCTTGTTATTTACTTTTCATGTGGAGTTTTAAAGAATCCTAATTGACTGAAAAGGCAAAGAAGCAAGAGGGGGCGATGTTAAAGGATGAAAACCATATCAACTCACTGTGTGAAGTCAGCTTCAAGAGCCGTTCCCTTTGCACAGGTGTGCTCAGGGAATTAAGAGTATGTTCTGAGATAGATCTGTGAAAGGTGCCGTGAAGCCTGAGCTACTCCTGTCTGTGAGCAGCAGAAATGCTTGGCGCTGGGTGCTCAGTGTGTTGGAGTAGAAGCTGCCCTTTATGTTTTGGGATTTGCCTGTGTTGCCAGGCCGCTGTGCTAGGCTGGGAAGTGGCTTTGATTCCCTCACCTGCTACAGGTTTCTGAAGTGATTTTGTGTTTAGATTACAAATGGGGAACTTGAGGTAAAGAGAGAGAAAGACCAAGCCTGTGTGCATCCCTCCTCGAGTTCTCACCTCTGAGATAAAAAACATCAAATCTGCCTCAGAGAGCATGAGGGCAAGTGCATTAAAGATTATGAGGTGTTGAGGTATAAAGATGAGGAGCAATGAGTAAATACTGATGACAGATTCATTGCTTCTTATGCCTATACAAAGAGGAGAGGGCCGATAAAAGTAACAGGCATCTCTGGACTTGTTACCCTGGCTTATATGTTCGATCTCCATTGAAATTACCTGAGTTCGAGCTGCTGCACAAGTAACAGATAGTTGTGGTGCTGTTCATAATAATGAGAAAGAACATGCCCTATTGAAAAAACACGTCAGCTGCATAAAGAAAAGGTGCAGGAGAGGCATTTTCTGTTGAGCTGCTTGCTTTCATGACCTTATGTAGGTCTGTACATTGAAGCTGAAATCCAAATATGCCTTTGAGCTTCGGAGTTTCTAGTTATTATTTTGCTGCACCAGAAGACAAATTTGGGATGTAGTGTTTGCTCTCTGCTGCACTAGCTCTGTAGGATGTCCTGTGTGTATTTTCCCTGACGTCTAGGATTATTTTTTGTCTCCTGATTTGATGAAACAAACTGTCTTTATATGTGTTAGAACAAAACCAGTCCTGGAGAAAATGGATGAGGCATGCATCTAAGTTGCTTGACTTATATAAGCCTTGTCATACCAGTAAAATAGACAGCTGCCTAGAATAACAAGCTAGCAGAGGTACTTGGATGACTGAAGGCGAGGAGGGGGAAGACATCTGTCTGACTGTGTTGAGCTGCCAGACTCCTACACCCAGCCCTAGGGACTAAGATCCTGCTGTCACTGTCAATATAAAACTCTTTAGCCTGGCATTTAGTGTGCCTTAACCTGGAAAGCTATATTTAAGCTAATAATCCACACTTTTTGTATGGGTGAAATAAGTGGATTTTAGGATCACTTGCAGCTGCCTGGCATTATGGGTGCAGAATGAATTTGTGTCAGCAAACTCAAAGTGTTCATAGGACTCTACTTCTCTAAAGGAGCTGCTGCCAACCCACAGAAAGAAATATTAAAAAAAAAAAAAAGAAAAGAATTGTAGTGGCCTGTTCCAGGTGGTGTGTCTTGTTACAGTGGTGACACAGGTACAGCCACTCTGAGCTGCATGAAGGCAGGGACTGAAGAACATTAAGGGATGCTTTGTAACTTCAGAGAAATCAAAAAAGACATGGCTTTTTCTTAACAGAATCTTGAAGGGTTTTCTCCTCTTTTAATTTCTTTTTAATTCCTTTTTATGCTATCTCAGACCTTCTCAATGGACCCACTTCAAAGTCTGAAAAATGAACTTGACCCCTTCTGGCAAAGGTTGGGCTGGGCTTAATAATAAAGCTACTGCTTCTCTGCTTCAGACTGCATGCCTAAAGCTCTGTTAAAATATAAACCCCCATCAGTGGGTTAATGGATCATTAAAGCATTCTGCTTTTCCTGTTCTGTCTGTTCTGGGAAGCTTTGCAGAGTTAATTAGGCTGCTGTAAGGATTAGGACATGACATTCTGTAACATTTCCCTGGAAAAATAGTGACTGAGTCCACTGTAGAACATCTCATAACCTCTCTGCCAAGCCACTGTGTCTTTTCCTCAGCTGCCATCCCGTTCACCAGTCTTGGTGTAGAGGAGAATTGCCCTGCCTCTGAAGAGCTGACCCACCTAGTTTTGCCTGTGAACCAGTGTTCAAGCCTTTGTTTCACAGCACCAGAAACTCTGCATTTGTGCACACTGTTGTCAGTGTCCTGCTTGTGGCTTTATGTAAGCTTCATAGGCAATTTACTCTAATAAAAAATTAGAGTCTCTTTATTCATCCCTTAATAGCCCTCTCCTTTTGTTCTCCTTTCTCATCAACAGGGATTTGCATTACTACAGAACATCTGCAGTGGTGCCTTCTTTGTTTTTGTTTGTATGTCTCTTTGCCTGACATTGTCCCAAAATTAATTGTATGGGAGGTGAGTGGTGTGAAGGGAGTTCACTGGGATTAAACTGCAGAGATTTCAGAGTGGTGTATTTAGCGTTCCTTGCCTACTGGAGGAAACAAGGTCTTAACATGCAAACAACTGTGCTCCAAGTAAATTAAAAGCCGCTATCTGACCTATGCTCATTATAGAGTTAAAACGTAGCCTATCATCACCACAGCACTTTCTGGTCTTCTCTGCAGCCGCAACATTTTAATGTGTCTATTTGGCTATATAATTTATTATCCTCAGGGTTTCTCAAAAACAATCCATTTGGCTGAGACAGGGTCGTGAGACCTAAAACAGTTTAGTACTATTGCTCTCCTAGTTGGTCAATAACTTTTGAACGCTTGACCATCTAGCAATTGGCAAAGAAAGGTCTCCTGACCCTGTGAACTAAAAATAGATCAAGCTCTCCAGAAGGTAAATCTAAAGCTTGAAGGACATTTAGAGAAAAACTGCTTTTTAAATGGAGATTTTTAGATATTATTCCACACTTTGTAGCTTCTAGGGCTTGCTTCTTTGCTCCCTGCTTGCTTTATGAGGGTGTCAGACAGATCTCATAGGGGAGAAATTGTAAAAAAAAAAAAAAAAAAAAAAAAAAAATCAAACTATACTGGAAATAAGAATAAATAAAAATACTTGCAGATACTTCCAGGGAAGTTAGGCAGCATTTTCAAGGCTGTCTTGACTAAAATGAGATTTTCAAGTTGATATGACTGACAGTAGCTATATAAAAAACAGTTGAGGAGAAATGTCACTGGTATTAATCCAAGATGGAGGCAGGGGTGCTTCCATTGGGGCTGCAATGGTACATGACAATGAGGGAGCAAAAAATACTGACTTGCTGTATAAAAGTGTGGTGTGTTTTTTTTTTTTTTTTTTTTTTTTTTTTTTCATGTGGCAGATGAAAATGTCTACAGCTTGGACTTTAAATTTCCCAAGGAAATGTTGTATGCTTTATCACAGTAGGGATACTAGATACCAGTGGTGATTGCTGCTATTAAAATTGCTCTCCCTTTTCTGCTTTCACAGTCTTCTGCTCTCTTTTGGTCCAGAGGTGAGGCAAAATTCTTTTCCCTTAGATGCTCTTGTGCAATTCTTGCTGGGGTGCAGAAATTGCAGCTGCTGTTTCCCTTTTTTTCACTCCCCCCCTCATTTATTTTATTCTTCAGGATGGATGAGGCCCAACCAGCAAGGGAAAAGTTTTGCCTGATTGCTGAATAAGTCTTGCTAAACCAGCATCACCTCCCCTTTAGATGGGAAGGGAGCTTGTGCTGTGTGGGCTACTTCTGTATGGCCTGGTGAAAGAAAATGCACTGTTTGGGGATCATTTCTGCTCTCCATTTGAATAATATTCCTCCTTCACCAAATTCTGAGTCTGACTAGCCTAAGAACACGTGATTTTTCTTATTGACAGAGCTGCTAGCAAGGGACTGAGATTCTGCTGCAAAAAATTACATGCTTGGAGAACAAGAGTTCCCCATGCTATTTCCGGCAAGATTTTCCTTCTATTTAAGGCTTTCAGGAATATATTGTTTAGCTGGAATAGGGCTTTTTTTTTTTTTTTTTGTGGAAAACCCAATGAAACCTCTACCACTGGCTGCCTAAAATGCATGTATTTTTTTTCTCTCTGGTCAGACTGGCTGCCCATTGGCACAAGCAGCCCCCTGAATACTGACCTGTTGCATCAGTATTGATGCAACTTGTTAGGATGAGTTCCCCACTTCCTGAACAAAAACCCTTGATGCCTCTGTGAGGGGGAAGAATTCAGAACAGGATTTGATGCCCTCTCCCCACCCACCGCAGCTGTGCTGGCAGCAGCGGTTGTGGCCGAGGTTGTCTTTGAGCAGAGCAGGACCCTGATGCCCATTTCAATTTGCAGCTCTTTGTTTCCCCACGGACTGCCACTGGCTGAGCGCTGTGTCCTAGGCAGTGGGCTGCATACAAGGATTTCTCTGAATTAATTTTGGTTTTATTTCCTGCCTTTGAAATGCCTTTTGCTTGAGATGAGCTAGGAAGCAGTGTTCCTCTACCAGCTACAGGGATGAGTGGAGATGGCTGATCTGTGTGTTCAATACTGTTCCCTTCTCCTTCGCCCTTCCAGCCCTGTTTGTCTGCTTTCTGTTAGAATCTGGATGCCCTTGTTTTCTCCTAAAACATCCCAGTAGAGTGTCAGGATGTGTTTTGGCAAATGCAAAAGCCAATAGTCATTGAGACCCCGATAATCTCCTCTGCTCTGCAGAAGTCTGCTTTCACTCATCTGCATCTACGTGAGGTAAGGAATGAGGCTATTACTTTCTAGGCATTAATTAGCATTAGCAACAATACACTACAAAAGTCGTAATGTAAGCAGCACCCATTACTATGTTCATATGGCACCCAAGAACCCCCAAAGCATTGCTAATGGGTAATGAGCTGGACAAACCATTTATTTTAGTGGTTCAGGCACCACTTCCATCTTTGATTTTGAAACGTACACAGTGATTGCTTGTTAACAGTACACCAAGGACGTTTCCAGGTGCTTTTCTGTTGAAAGAAATTGCAGACAATAAGCTGTCACTAAAAATATTCTGAGCTGCAGCCATTCTTGAGTCGGTGAGGCTGCAGTGGGAGCTGGGGCGTTTGACTGGTGGAAAGCAGCAGGACTTGTCTTGGTGTTGCAGAGATGCAACTCACACTTCACTTGTCTTGGAAATGGGGGAGGAAAGACCACGTCTCCATAAGGGACTACAAAGGTCTGACTTCTAAACGTTCTAATACTAGACTTGAGCAACACAAGTTACTCCCTGAAATTCAAATGCCAGCTTAGATGTTCATTTGACTAATTTTAAAGGAAATCATCCTACAAGTTGTTAATGTTGAATAACTCGCTTGCTAAGACATGGACAAACCAGTCTTATTCCACTGCACAGGGCAATGACTTTCTAATATGTGCTAGTGAATGCATGGAAGACTGTACAGTCTCTCCCTGCTTGAAGAAGTAATAACACACTGCAGTTCATGTGCTTTATGGAGGAAAGTATCTTCTAATACTCTTATGTAGTATTAGGGCAAAGGGATATTGTACAAAAACGTGTTATAACTTTGGCAGTTTTGAAGCTGTGGGTATTTATCAAGCAACAGGTTGAAATACATATGAAATATAACTTACAGGTGTTCTGTCTGTGCTGCTTGGTACAGGCCAGGACTCATCCCTGCCATTACTGGGCTGGAAGCAGATGTGCTTCCAGCAGTAGCGGGTAACTCCAGTCTGCCGGAACCTCCAGTCCTGAGATACTCCACAAGGGTCTGTGTTTCTTCAGGCATCATCTATGATATCCAGGTACATGTCTTCAAAAAGCAGGGAGGTTGTCTGATTAATACCTGCCATTAATGTCCTGGGCATAAATGTGTACTCTGTGTAATGTTCGAAAGTTTAATACGCTGAAGTAGAGCTAAATGGGGGCGCAGCCTGTAGGTCCCCACAGTAATCCATAGCACAGGTTTCTTTTGGCAACTACCCGTCACAGTAAAAAGGACTTTTTATTATTCCTAATTGTGCATTTTCTGTCACAAAAATGCAAGAAACAGAGAAATACAGTATTCTCTCACATCTCATATAGTTAGGGCCTTATTTTAAGAACGGAGATCTAGGAGTGTGTGAATGAGGATGATCAAAGATACCTATGTATTTAAATGGCTTAATTGGCCAAGCAGTTAGTTTTTGTATCTGGAGTAGGAGGAAGATCTCTGCACAGAACAATCGAACTAATAATGAACTATATAAGTTGAGTGTCATAAACAAAGCAATGAGGTACTTTAATAATTATGGCATATCATACGACAAGAGATTTTCTCTAGCATACATACATACGTGAGTTATAGGTACATATATAATATTGAAACAATTGATACCAGACTGTGTCTGACGTTCCTTGAGGTAGCACATTAAATGCTACGACTTTTGGGTGGAAAAGGATCTTTCTGTTAATTAAAGGGAAATCTTACAATGTACAATAACCTGTATATGCGCCATTTGTGTTAAGTGTAACTGACAGCAGCCAGTGTAAGCAGCACAAAATGTGGCATTACAGTTTTACAGTAGGGAGAGGAGGCTGGCTATTCACATAGCTCTTCAATCAAAGCAGTGAGGACTTGACTCTTCAGCATTAATGGTGCAGCTAGTATGTTTTTCTGCAATGAAAGGTCATTTTCCCTCTCAGGAGAAAAACGCTAAGAGGGTGGGTTTTTTTTCTTAAATAAAGTGACTGGGATGGACATAACCTTTAAGGATGACATTATGCCTTGGACCACATACCTACTGTAGGAAACAGTCGCTGTGGGGGATTGATTCAAATATACTAGGCACCTTTCTTCTCTTGAGCGGATGGGTGAGAAATGTGAGAGGATGCTGGAGTAAAGAGGAGAGTAAAGACTCCTTTCCTTACTGGCCACAGAAGGTAGTGTGAGGCAGCAATAAAATACTATCCCTTACTACAAAGTTGAAGTCAAAGAGAAACTGTGCACGAGGGCACATCTGAGGGCAAGGTTAGTCCTTCATGCAGTATAAACACATCACACTTGGGAAGCTTAGATGCTGGAAACAGTCTAGCTGCAGCAATATGGAGCTCTGAGCTGACTAATTTACTCGCAGAGTTCTGCGCTGCTGTAACTAGGGGGGCTTTCAGTTGAATCATTTTTGGCAAGATAGATGCTTGCATCTGCTTATTCAACTTGCTAGCAGGGCTTCCAGCTCCTGGTGTTAGGTTGTGGCAGGTACAGTTGTATTTTCTGTATGTGTTAATAAGACAGTAATGGCTGGTTAAATGGTCAGATTAATCGTTGCTTATGGTGAGAGTTACGAGCACTTTCCTCTCTTTTTTTTGTAGATATACAATTATTTTTCCCATTTTTCTTATACTTGACATTCCAGGGTCTTGGAAACACATATGACTAAGTCTTCAAAACCTCAGGAAACAAATGAGGACGTTCATACAGCTGTGTATATTCTTTGGGATGTAACATGTACTTCTCGTCATATGAACACTTAAGTGAATACTAATCCTATCAAAAATAAACTCTACTGCCTATTGATCTGGATGAAGAATTAGAGCTGGTACAAGCATATGAGTCCAAGGATGAGATTGTCAGTTTGTGTAAACCATTGTGGCTACACTGAATTCAATCTGTATTCACCACTTGACGGAAGCTGAGGTACAACCCTAGGTTTTGCATTGATGAGGGTATGAAAATTTTGGCACATAAATGTAGGATATGCATCATTAAAGTTGTTGAGGTCTTTGACGTGTGTGATCCCGAAGTTCATCACTGATCACTAGATCACTAGTTTTGAAAGATCAGCCCTTTTGTCTCCTCAGTTCCTCCTAATTAAAACTTCTTTTGTGATCGCCACATATTGTAAAGCAAAACGATTTTCTGCTCCAGAGACTTTTGAATAGTTTTTAGTCTTTGTTCTCACTTTTAATTTCCTAAAAACCACAACTGCACCGACAAGAACAACTTACATGAATTCAAAGAAACATGCTAAATCAGAAGGAAGAGATTTGTGGTACAGCACATCAAACACCATGCGAGAGGTTTCCCACAGTGTGCGATCCCGCAGCTGCTCTGTGTAGGCAGAGCTTGTTGTCAATAATAAGCATGCACAGAGCAGCGTGTTTTAAAAAATAAATCCAGTAAACAAACAATGAATCAATAATTAAAACCTCATACAGTGGTTTCTAGTTGGAATGAAAATGAAATTACTTTGTTACATCATTTAATATATTCTGGAAGGCAGGAGATACAGTGATGAGGGCATTATTAAACATGAGGAGAGAACAGAGTATTGACTCTGAGGTTTCCAGTGACGATAGGATGGGGCCTATCCTTCTAAGTGAAGTGCAAGCTGGTGTGGAGCAGGTGTAACTGTTATGTTTATCTGCAAAAGACTTAACTACAGAAAATAGCAATTAGGGCCAATACAACATTGCTTTCAGTAGAAGACTGAATAGGTCTGAAGTGCACCTCTTGAGGCCAAAGAATGGAAAATAAAGGTGAAAAGGTGAAAATAAAGCACAAGTTTATTGCTCTTACCTGCCTTGTTTGCTCATCCTAGGTGGATGAGGTACTGAGCAAATAGAAGAACCTTTGGTACCTTCTGCTCTTGCAGAGTTGTGTTCTTTTTGGAAAGCAGAAGACAGCAATGCAGGCTTTGCATACCTGGAGCTAGTTTTTCTATGACCAAAGGACATGATTTACACTGAAATGAGAACAAGTTGTGGCAGGATGTGTGTGTTTGTGTATCTGTGTGCATGCAGCTGCATTAGGTCCCATGCTTATGTCTATCTTTAACTTCCAGGGAGGTGGTGTGGTGTGTGGACCCTGCTGGCTGTTGGAAAGCTGTTGCTGCTTCTTAACCTGTGTGTGTTCTCAGCCTTTGAATTTTGTTTGACACGAGTCTCTTGCAGAATTGATAGAGTGCATTAAGCTGTTCCCAGGATGTCAGAAGTGTCTTTGATAGAGCTGATCTTCCTAATTCTCTAGTGACAGCATGAATGACAGATGATACTCGGAGGAGCCCCTTCTTCATCTCCAACCACAGTGACCTCTAGTGCAGTCATGCTGTGCAGAGCCACAAGGCATGACAGGGGCAGCTGTGCTCCTAGCGCAGCCCCAGGCAGCTGGCAATCCTGTGCAGGCAGGCATGAGGTGAACCATGATGGGATGAGGGGCAGAAATGGAGCTGCCCTGCTTCTCCAGTCGCTTTGCAGATCTGTTAAGCTGTCACAGAAAACAGCAACATGCAACCTCAAGGCTGCAGCAGCACAATCTAGGAGCTGCTCAGAGGGACTGAGTTTTATACACAACGTTCCACAAATACACTGTGTCTCATGCTTGACATCTATTCTGTATTGGTTAAAATAATAGAGATTTATCAAACGTTTGCAAGTTTCATGTCCGTGTCCCCCCCCCCCCTTTTTTTTTTTTGAAAACTTCTGTGCTTGCACAGTGACTTTTCAGACTGAGCCACTCCTCTTTCAAATGTTGTGCTGGAAGCAGGACAAGTTGGTTGACACTTAAGTTAAAAGACATTAGAGAAGAAAAAGACAGCAAGGCCAAAAGAGCAACTGCCTGCAGAGTTATCATTTGTGGTGCTTCTAATTCCAAACCCCCACTTAGAGTTACGGTGTTCCAAGACACTGTCTACTTGGAGGCTACTCTTTCTTCTGGGTCCTGCTCTTTCCGGTTGCATCTCCCCCAGCCCGTGTTGGTACTGCAGTTTTCCAGTGAGGCGGAGAGGATAGCTCTGCAGTTACGCACCACCTCTGCAATTAATGGCTGGATAAGTATAGTAATGCAGTGCCACAAAATACAAATGAACGACATTTAATGAAATGCAAGCTGATAAAAATGAGCAGCAGCAGAAGGATCCTTTCAGGATTAATTTCTTGCATATCCTCTTAGGCATGTGCGTATGAGTGTGCCAGTGACAATGGTGTGAACCGTGATGCTAGCAGCTCAGCAGAACCGCTGAGAAGCTACAGTTACTCTAGTCCATGCCTGTGCTCTTGCATAGGCTGTCAAAAAGGTCTGAATGAGGCAGCTTGCTCCTTTCCTGTTCCTGTGTTGCCAAGGTAGTTGTTTCTGCTTGCCTAATTGATATTCTACTTGATGTGAGTGGCACAGAACCAGCGCTGAGGTGCAGCCAGTGCACTGGGATACCTATAACTGCATCTCTTCCTCATCCTGGCATATTCCCAAGTCCTTTTCTTGACCTGGCACCAGCTCTCAGGTTCTCAGCCAGGAGCCCTCTTTGCAAAGTCCAAACCCCAGACTTACAAATATTTTGCAGCCATTTAGTACTGGCCAAGCCAACATAAGAGAGCAATAATGAATTCTGCCTAAAGCTAGTGGCACATCTTGTGCTGATGGTATTGCTGGGCAGATGATGTCGGGAGCACCAGGTTGATGTTGACATATCAGACCAAATCCTGTTCTGTTACTCCAGTGGTTGCAGTCTGGAGAGTTACCTCCCACTAAGCTAAGGAATGTCTGCAGTTCCCCAGGCTGTAACATCTGAACCCTTGAAAATATGAATATATTTTCCCCAACAAAAATATTATGAAGCAAACAGGTGTTATGTCTCCTGTTTTACAGGTCCAAACTGATGCAAAAAAGGTGCTGAAAATCCTGGTCTTATGAAAACAGTTTCAATTTTAGCTTCTGTTCTAATTATCAGTCTACCATAAAACAAGACGAAACAGTCTAATCTCATCTATAGCTTTGTAGATTTTTTTAACAAATTTCTTTGTTGTTTCTGTTGTTCTGCAGTTACAATTTTATTTTATTTACCTTCAAATTAACACTGAAGTATCTGAGAGAATGACCCATCCGTCTTTGCTCCCTCTGCTGGCTCAGAAACTCCTTGCATTGCCAGCTGTCCTGCGTCATTAATTTTGAAGCGGATAAAAATGGAAGTGTTGTGGCATGTCCAACACTGAAAATCAAAATTGAAATCGTTAAATAATCCTGCTGTGTTCAATGGCTTGTTGAGTATAGGCAGTAATGGCAAAGCTATAATTTTCACTCTTAGGGTTTAATTAATATTTTCTAGCTTAATGAACAAGAGGGGATAGTTTTAGTAATACAACTGATGCAATCATGATGGCAAAGGAACAGTGTTTGGGCAATGTTGCTTCCTCCAACTCCCTACTACCCAACATTTCCCGTGTTTTTTCTGCTCAGGCCGAGAGGTCTGTTTTCTCCCAGCATACTTTGAAGATGCTGTGGTTGGATACCTGACAGTGGCTGAAATGTTAGGTTCTAGTTTCTGGTGTTTTCAGTTGTTGGATTTTTCTTCCTAAAGATGGGCAGTTAATTTCTGTTACTGCAGCCTTTTGAGATTCAGACTCAGACATTTAGGACGTCATTGCCATGCCTTCTACTAAACCTTTAAAAATTGAGGGGTCTTTCTAGCACCTGCTTCCTGATTTTATACACTTTATTCCTTTTATCTACTCAGTCATCTAATCAGTTCTTTGTTTTATGTAAACAATCTCTAGCCTTTAATTTGTCATGTTATGTTTTTTTGTGTGTGTATGTAAGACTGAAAATACCAGCTTTTCATGCTCTCTGTTACTTTACTTCCCCAGCTTGACTATTTGGATGGTGGAAATTGCTTGAGAGATGCTGTGCACTGTCAGATCCTATGAGCCCAGCTGCAGCTGAACCCCATTCATGACAGTTGGAGCTGCTGTGAACGGCATTTCCCTGGAGACACAGGGTGCCCTAAGTAAGATCTGCTCAGTTTTTAGTGCTTTAGCAAACCGTGTTTTCTTAGTAAACCTTCTTCCCTGTCCCCCTCCCCCCCCCCACTTTGCCTTCTAGCAATGTCTGCTTCATTCTGCTTCAGTATTTACCCCTACTGGATTTTAATGTGAGAATAATAGCACTACAAGCAAGGAGCAACAGGAGAAATGCCTTTCTCAGCCAGGGCCTGCTCATCTGCTTTGGCAGTGCCGTCTGCCTTCAAATTCCTGATTATCTTCCTTCATTAGTCAACACATGGACAAAATTGCCTCACCTCTACCTGTTCTTTCTACTCAAAGACGAGATAGTGTTCTTGGTCTGACCCAAAACGTATTTGATTTCTGTTTTGCTGTGGGAATATCCCGGGAAATATTAGAAAACAGAATTAACCCAACAGTCCTAGGCACAGTGGTCTGCTGCCTTTATTTGACACTACAGGGTTATACGCTAGTGCTTTGGTCATGGTTTGGTAGTTATGTGCCTCCACCGTGCAGCTGTGCTCTCTGAAGCCTTCCCTGCAGAGGGGGAGGTCTGATGCACAAAACGTGGAGGAGGCAGATTAAAACAGAAGCTGAATGCAATAACAAGACTATCACGAAGTTGCATGTATTTCAAAGACAACCAGCTTCGGGTTTCTTCACAGGAATTTCCAGTTATTACCAGATGTCTGTTTTCAACCGTTAACATCGATGATACATTGGCAAAAAAGAATAATGGAAATGCCTTCCTCAAGTGGCTGAATAAGCTTTATTCAATTGTAAAAACCAGAAATAGCATACTCAGGCACAGGACAGTCCCAGAGGAATTCATAATCTGGAACTTGAGGAGTGCTGAACACAGAAGCATGAACGTGGACATGAAAGCAGGTACATAAAGGAGAAAAGCACTTAACTTTAAGTGACCATCCTGCATTCTTTGCTAAGATTAGCTCACTTCCTCAAAATTTCTTTACTCATTTGGTATAACTAACTGGTATATAAAAGTATGGCAAGAATAGTCTATAAACAAGTAATTCTTTCAGATAAAATGGAGCTTAAAAACCCCCTTGATTTATGATTAATACAGCTTATTATATAAAAATTCTATCTGAGACAGACTATTAGTGACAAATATCTATTAGTAAGCTAATCCTCCAAAGAATGGATTTCTAAGAAGTCAGGATGTCAACAAAGGAGTAAAAGATTTAAAAAAAATTGATTTTTGTCTATAAGATTTATGTCTGTTTGTCCATGAAGCCTTCAAGATGTTGGTCATTGAGGAGATACAGCCTGGCACCTGCAGGAAAAGTGTCTGTCGTTGTAAAGCATCTGATTTTTTTTGAACTACATCTTCAGAAATAAAAATAAGGGTTTTTTTGGTATTATTTTTTAATTTGAGGGGAGAGGAGATCCTTAATTAACCAGAAATCCTTACTTTGGAGGTTAACTGCTATGAGGGCTTTTTGTGTGTATATCATGGAGGAGTAAAATTTAAGATAAAATTTCCCCTAAGACTTTGTCAGTAGCCTTTTTTTTTTTCCTGGACCTTCCTCTGCTAGCCTGCTGCCTCTTACTCTGTATTCCCCTTCTCTCTTCTGCTTCTGAGTTGTGTGTTATTTCCTGAAAGCCTGTGTTCAAATACCCTTTTAAAGGAATATTGCTGAACTCTGGGTTAGACTGCAAAATACCGTAGTTGAAACAGCCAACTAGTTCTGTGTTTTGGAGTGGAAAGCATATTTTTCTTGCCACTAATTATTTTACATGAAAATGATATCATTTTTCCCATTAGCTCAACTACCTAGGGATTTCTTTCGGACTTCATTGTTTATGATGTGCAGGTAAGACATATTTTTAGAAGAATCGGAGTCACATGAGGAAATGTGAACATTGAATGGAAATGGATGGAGAAAATACTGAAAAAATATGGAACAGCTGTCTGCAAGACTTTTTAAATGCCTGAGCAAACATGCACAGCTGTTAAATATCAGCTTTGAAATCTAGAACTATAGTGGGAGCCAAGGTTGAAGGATGTAGAAGCAGAAATAAGTGGAAAGGATAAAAATTATTAATGGTAACAAAAGAAAAAGAAAACTGCATGCTCTGAAAATGGCATCGGATCAACTAATTAAATACCCTGGGAAAAATGTAATGGATTTGCAAAATGTCCAAGTTGTTTACTGAGTGTCAGTGTCTAGAGTACATTTTTACTAGTTGAAATTGCTATAATGAAATCTCATAACAGGAAAGTGTTTTCATCTTTCCTTCCTACACTTTGAATAGATTGAATGGTTTATGTATGTTTCAGCATTTGCTGGGTGCTGATTAGTAAATTCATGTTCAGTTGACTTTATTTTTTTGCTAGAGGACAGAATTTAGGCTAGAGATTAGGAGGAAGTTTTTCACAGAAAGGGTCATTGGGCATTGGAATAGGCTGCCCAGGGAGGTGGTTGAGTCACCTTTCCTGGAGGTGTTTAAGGGACGGGTGGATGAGGTGCTGAGGGACCTGATTTAATGTTTGATAGGAATGGTTGGACTCAATGATCTGGTGGGTCTCTTCCAACCTGGTTGTTCTATGATTCTATGATTATTTAGCTAGAGTTCTTATTCTGGGCTGAATCTACAGACACTGAGTTTGTTCAGGCAGAGGGACCTCTGTATGCCTGATAACTGCAACAGAGACTGTACAATCTACCTTTCTGTTGGCTTCAGTACAGATTTCTTCTGTAATAGTAGTCAAGCTGCTTCCGTTAAGGTTGGGTGTCTAATATGAATGGTGATACTTAACTCAGAAGTCTGAAAATTTTATGTAGGATGCTAGAAAGAAAAGAGTTTCATTCACAAATGCAGACAGAATAAAATTAGACAGAAACAGAGATTACCTTTTATAGCCCAGTGCTCCTGATCCCTGCAGCAATTACAATTCAGCTGATTGAGGGGCAGAAGCTAATGTACCCTGTGGAAAATGGATATCGGTGCTGGTTTCCTTAATATGTGTTAGTGAGCAATATAATATCCTGATCCTTGCCACTGGTGGGGATGAGGATGTATGTCCTGGGGAGCAGCAAATGTGGGAGTCCCTGGACAAAGTCTGGGTTCTGCTATTCAGGCTCTGCCTTTGGAAAAAAAAATGTTCTGCCTGTTCTGTACGGTAGAGCACTTACCCATGAAAAAAGGAGAATAATCTCTGTAATGTGTGAAGTGCTTTGAAGTCTTTTCTGAGCTAGAGGGTCAGAGTGTTTAGTACCTTTTCCTGTAATGGGTCTCTGGTACTTAAACATGCAGCAGTGAGTCAGAAGAATCAATTTGTTGCTTCTATGAGGGCCATAATTCATCCTCCCTGATTGAAATGATCAAGGATGCAGAGGCGGCTCTCTGCTTCTGAGTAAACACTCCTTTTATGTTCCCTTAGCACAAATACCTGACACTAAGCAGGGCTGCATAAAGGGAAGCCAGGCTGCAGGCTTTTTCCTGAAGTAGGTGTTTTGTGATGGATTAATGGCAAATCATGATACATTATTTATCAGATAATAAGTGTGATAATTGTTCTTATTTATCATGAGTCTAGCTCAGCTCATTATACTGTCATTCCTTCAGTCAAGCTGCCCCTGGGGATTCACCAGATAAAAAACAGTCCAAAGGTCGTTCCAACAGTTTTTACTCATAATGACATGCTGATTGCCTCCTAATTGAAAAGTGTAAACTACAGACACTGTACGTAATGCAAGTGACCCACGTCCTCATCGTATAATGTGGAGAGTTCCCTGTGTATTTCTCAGACAGCCACAGAGAACAGTATCCCTTGCTGTAATACTCAGATCTCCAGAATGAATTAGGAAGAAAATTCTATTACAGGGGAAAAAGTAATCACTTTCAGCATAGTGAGAATGTGATCTCGATGCATAGATCTAAAATTACATCGAGCAATGCAGTTTTGATTTGGGCTCAATTCTGAGTTGTGTAGTAGTAGTACAGACTTTTGGATTTTGGTCAAAAATCTATCTTTCCTTGTTGGGAAGGTAAGAAGATTGTGCTTCCATTTTTGCTACCTCTATTTCTATAACTTACGTTGTATGGTATTGCAAAAAGAACCCATGTGCAGAATATGCTCATATTTGTAGGGCTGGTAGAAAAACGTGGGGAAAAAACGTGCAAAGTATCTTCAAAAATTAATTTAAAACACTGCTCCCCTCACCCCCAGACGTTACAATGCAGTAAAATCACTGGTTTGATTCTGTTATATCTCTGAGGTACTCTGGCAGTATCATATTGATACAAAACTCTAAAATACTGCGGATGAACAAATGCAGTTCTGAACATCACTTGGCTCCACAATTTCTCTTTAAATACTAACTGTGCAGGATTATTGTCTACTAAATCGTGTTTTCTTCCACATTCTTATTGTGCATTCTCCTTATCACGCTCCCCTCCTGTGGTCAGTCCCACAGTTCTTTTCTTTGGATTGTTTTCACTAGAGTCTGAAAACATCAACTTTTTATGTTGCAGCTGCATAATTTTTGGCACATAGCTCACATTATTTCCTCTCCCAACCTCCCAAATAAGATTGGTATGAAAAGGAATATAAAATACTTGTCTCAGTCGATTGTTTCTATTGGAACAAAAGGAATGCCAAACTGAGGAAACCCTGTCTGAGCAGCAAGCAGAGCAGCACATCTGTGATGCTCCTTCTGTGGTGTTCCCTGTGGAAATATTGTCCAGCTGCTGGCTAGTGGTAACCTCGATAAGCTCACTTCCTTCCTCACACCAAAATTATTTCCTCTAGATTTACTTTCAGAAGCTTGGGAAATGTTCTGAGCACACTGAGACTTGCATGTACCAAGAACTCAGCCAGTATCAGAGCATCATCATCCACAGGACACCAACAACGTGCTATTTTTCTTGAAACAGAGTGCCTTGTAGTAGCTATTAGGACACTGTACGACTGTTGTCTTCTCCTTGGGTTAATCAGCTAGGCTTCCGCTCTCCTCTAAAATAGAGGGAGGGCTTCAGGTTACTCAGAGTAGGGAGAACAGATGATTTAATGCATTAAGCAACCACTCCCATCTGTGTTTAGAACAGGCCTGGGTAACTGTTGTGGGTAAACGGCATAGAACAGCTGTTCCACACTGTGTACTTCTTTATTATAGTTCATAAGCAATGCTTTGTACTCTACAGATCATATCTGGGTAGAATTAATTTTATTAGCTTTGTGCATGTATGAGGCAGTTATGTACATTTGAATTAGTCAGCTTGCCTTTCCCAAGAGAAATAGGTGTTCTTCACCCCACTTTCTACATCTGCCTGCTTTAGTATGAGATTAATTTTGCCCTAGAAGTGCCACTTTAATTTTCATTGATTATTAAAGGTGCCTTGAAAATCAAGTCAGATACATTTGTTTGATTAGATGAATCCTAATTTATAGTCCACAGCAAGATCATCGCATAAAGAAGTGAGAATGTAATTTAACCAACTAGAAAATTCATACTTTCCTATTTTTTTAAAGTTATTTGAATACAAACAACTCATTTTCAGATTTGTAGGTTGTTCAAGGTAAGCTACACTTCTGCATT
Source organism: Coccyzus lansbergi (assembly GCA_033558105.1). Lineage (NCBI taxonomy): Eukaryota > Metazoa > Chordata > Aves > Cuculiformes > Coccyzidae > Coccyzus > Coccyzus lansbergi. The sequence continues at coordinate 91,936 of JAUMJK010000159.1, forward strand.
AGTAATGCAGTTTAGTCCTTTTAGACCAATTGTTTTACTTTTTTTTAAAGGTTTATATAGATTACAGGTTAAGAAAATTAAGAGAAAGACTTACTGGGGGAGGGTGGAAGAAATGTTACCCAATCTGGGTAACAGCTTCCAGGTGTGGTCACAACCATAAATGATCAAGTCAAGCTTGCAGCCCTTTGCTCGTGAGAAGCAGTATCTGACTGAGGAAAGAAAACAGGTAAGGCTAAAGGGAGAGATTCTCAGCATGATTAAATAAAACAGTCTTGGGGTTTATTTTAAACTGAATCCCTGTATACAATTGGGTTGGAATCATTCTTGTTATAAGTTCTTGCCTTATAGTTGAGACTTGTGCCTTGCAGGGAAAGCAGAAAGATGGATGGCTCAATCTGAGTCTAAGGATTTGGGATTTCTTTTTGTTATGAACTAGCAAGTTACAGAGGATTTTAGGAACAGGAGGGCTGGGAAGTGAAAAAAGAGACTTTCAACAAAGTATTTACAGATTCCTGTCTCTCCTAAGTATCTTTCCAGGCTGACAAATAAAGAAAAGAGATTCTGCAGGTATTTGAACTAATGTCTAATGCGTTTTAGCAATAAAGCTCACATTTACAACTAAATCCTTCTGTGAATGTCTGGATCTGCCTGTTGACTCTTTAGGGAGTTCAGTTTAAGATTAGTGAGCACAAAACTTATTAACCCTAATGTTATCAAAGAAAACGGTAAAGAATTTTGCGGGCCTACTTCAGAAGGAATCAAATTGCAAGATCAATTGTTTTTACTTTAGAAAAGCAAAGTGTCTATTTACATTATCTTGCAATGTGTAGTCGAAGCAGGTAGCTATGATCTTGATACTCGGGGAAGCTCTGGGGAATTGCAGCTGCTGTGTCTTAAAAGTTAATGTATTTCACATTTCATTATTTTTTAAGTAATTTTTAAGCATGATGATCGATATATAAAAAGTTTTGTTTGCTTTATATGACTGTGTAATTCAAGTCACCATTTGATATTTGTGTGTGCTGTCACTTAAATGCTTTTATATTAACACAACTAATTTACCCTTACTCTTCATTATTAAGAAATAAAGGAACTTTAAAAAAAAGGAAAAAAAGACCTGGGCCATAACCCTGCAAGAAGCCCCAGGCTTGTGGGCAGAGCTCTGTAAATTGTTCCGGCTCCATTGGTTTCAATGACTAGATGTTAATGCCTCCCACAGCTGAAGGCTATATGCCTGCTGTGAGATACACCAAAAGCTTTTCTTCAGTGGCTTATCCTCTGCAACAAATGTAATAGCAGCCTGAAGGACCACATCCAGCTGACCTAAATTTTTCTAGTGCGTGTTCAGTCATTGCCTGCCTGAGCCTGGGTGACCCATCAGCCCCTCATGGTGAAGGCGTGTTACCGATTCGTATCAGAAAGAAGGGAATCATATCTCATTACTGCTGGGCTCAGTGACAGTAGCTGGTAGTGTGAATCCAGGGCAAGGTTTGGAATTGTGCTTCAGGAACTCTTGTAAGGTGCCTTTGCTAGACTATGTTTTTCTTGACAGATACAGCTTTAATGGTATTGGTTGGTGTAGTCAAAATTTATTTTTAACTGGAAAACTGCAGTTTTTAAAGAGAATATGACTTGATGGAGAACTATGTAGAATGTGGAAAGTGCACATCATAATTTAAAGACTAAATGTTGCCTTATATTCTCTGCTAAGCAGTTGCATGTAATAGCAGTTGTTGGATCTGTTGAAGTTTCAGAAAAACCTAGATTATTACTGGATAATATCTTACATCGCCGAACTGATCCAAATTCAAAGGCACACGCTTCTATTTTGTGTCTCTTGAAAAACTGATGTTATCTCTCTCTGAAAATACTGTGTTCAGTTCTGGGCCCCTCACCACAAGAAGGATGCTGAGGCTCTGGAGCGAGTCCAGAGAAGAGCAACAAAGATGGTGAAGGGGCTGGAGAACAGGCCCTATGACGAGCGACTGAGAGAGCTGGGGTTGTTTAGCCTGGAGAAGAGGAGGCTGAGAGGAGACCTCATTACTCTCTACAACTACCTGAAAGGAGGTTGTGGAGAGGAGGGAGCTGGCCTCTTCTCCGAAGTGACAGGGGACAGGACAAGAGGGAATGGCCTCAAGCTCCATCAGGGGAGATTTAGGCTAGAGATTAGGAGGAGGTTTTTCATGGAAAGGGTCATTGTGCATTGGAATAGGCTGCCCAGGGAGGTGGTTGAGTCACCTTCCCTGGAGGTGTTTAAGGCACGGGTGGATGAGGTGCTGAGGGACCTGATTTAATGTTTGATAGGAATGGTTGGACTCAATGATCTGGTGGGTCTCTTCCAACCTGGTTGTTCTATGATTCTATGAAAGTACTGTGTGAACTGAGCAAGAGCTGTATTGATGCAAGCTAGAAATATAAGCAAGAAAGCCCTTGCAAAGGCAGATCTGTTGCTAATGCATTTCTTACCCTGCCTGACTACCATATGGTAGCTCATCCCTCTTTTCACAGAGAGAGTGAGGAAGCACAAATATTACATGTTATAGGCCACAGACAGCTGTAGGCATTTGGCGCCTCTGAAATCTTTCCTGTTTTGTTTAGCAAGCGTTGGAGGTAATGTAAAGGTAACCTTTGAATGTGGGGCCGACACTGAAATAATTCTGAAGTGTTTTGTTTTTAAAACTGTATCTTGGACTGAATTTGCCCTTTCCATTGTTTATAGAGTCTTTGGGTGAATAGGGTGGAAAAACTGAGTAGCTGTGCAGGAAATTTTCCAGCTCATGTGTCCAGTGAAGAGGGTTGGCTTCTGCTTTATATAGATGGTCTTGAAGAAGAAGGCAAGAGCCACCTGGAAAAAGGGATTTGGAAAAAGCTGGTGCAGATCTCTGCACAGCTGTATGGAGAGAACAAGGGAATGTGTGATAATGCTCCTTAGAATTGACTACGCTTGGACCTTTTCTTGCAGAGGCACGTATTTCTCTAATCTTCCTTAAGGCACAATCTGAAATCCCGATTACTTGTTTTTTGTCTAGGTTTTTAGAAATGTATTCTTAGAGCACAAGTTTAGTATATTTACAGCCAGCTACTCAAACTGGAGTACCATAAATGCATGGTGTGAGTGCAAGTTAACACACTGTTTATCTTGATATGCCTGCAACTTTTAGAAAACCCAGGGACCAGTGAGCATCAGGCAGATCTTTTGGCATTGTGAGTTCTTGTTTTGGATGGCTGAGAGATTTTTGAAGATCAGGAGGAATTTCTAAACAAAGTTTGGCTTTGATCACGTGCAGTTCTGGGTTTTCAGTGGGTCCTTTTAAGCTTTTCTTGCTCTCATCTCCAAACCCTCCTTGAAGTCCTCAGAGGCCCCCACCAAGGGTTGCTGGGATTTTTTTGAGCCAGCCTGTTTCATCCCAATGCTAATCAGTCTTGCCTCCTCACAATGAGTTAGGCAGAGACACATCTTTGTGAAAAAATGAGTAATAAACAAACTTGCAAACACAAATAGGGCTCTCTAAGGTGCAATTTTGATTTTGTATATAAATATCTGTGGTCAAGTTATCTTTTGGTGTCTCTGTGCATAATGCTCCAAGGGCTGGATTGGTTTTGTTTAGCTGTTCTGCTGGGTAGGCTCATTGCAAGACACATCAAACTCGGATGGCTTCCTATACGGGAGTGGTTGTTTCTTTCACCTATCGGATGGGGGAGAGTTGTCTCTTCCCTTCTGCAGCTTTTTCTTTTCCTGTTTGCTGAGAAAGCGGATGATGGGGCCTGTCTCTCGACCTGTGCAGGGTTGTGCTGGAGCAGCAGCATGGCCAACAAGTTACTTAACCTTTAGCTACCCTTCTTCATTCTGCCCGAGATGGGGCAAAAAAGGCTTACAGAAGTCATGTAGTCAGTCAGCTGAATGAAGGCTTTTCTGTGAAAGAGATGTTGATTTGATTACTGCAAGCTCTACTTTTTGCACAGGGATACCTCACAGGGATAATTGCGCTTACAAGCAGCATCTTTGTATTGGAGATTAATTCAGGTTAATCCTGCTGACTTGTTTGCTGCATCATGGGCTGCTCTGTGTGCTCTACCATGGGCTCCTGCTGTCCTGGATGGATACCATTGCCTAAGCTTCTCACAGAACCCAGTTTTCATAGCAGCAAGAGGCCGATTCCATTGAAGTTGGTGTCAAAGGATTTGACTAGACTGGTTCTACTAACTTCTGTTACTGAATTTGGGCGCGATAGGGCTGTATTCATGATAGGCACTTGCTTAAGGTCGTGTTACATCATGTTTGACATTGTTACAGACATATCAAACTAGTTGCTAAGAACAAGAAGTTTCTCATGTTGATTTTAATAGAAAATGGAAATTTGCCATATTGGATGAGAAGTCTGGCATTAAGAGAATCTTCAGAGATCTCTTGTGCTGTATAATCTGCTGGTATGTTGGGGCTGTAGTTGTTAAACATAGGCTGATGGACACATTGATAGCAAACAACAGAGGAAAGGTGTCCTCATTTTGTTAGCAGAGATATTGCCAAATAAAGAGGAGCTAAACCAATCTTCCTATCAACACTTTTTTTCCCTGTGAGTCTTGGTGAGGAAATTCTCCTTCCTGCGTTAAACACAACATGGCATGCACACAACCCAAATGAAGGAGGCTACAAGCTGCTCTCTGCTGTACCATGATAAAATTATCTTATGTTGAATTACATAGAAGTGGATTTGTGCTATTTTTTTGTGATAAACTTACTAACCTAACTATTAAAGTAATAAAACCTAAATCCAGGCAAAGTTCATATCTCTACAGCCATCCTCATGGAAGCTATGCCTTCTTGCTTTGTCATAAGGACCAGTTACTGTACTTGCTTTTTTTTGTTAGGATGGCTGTTTGGCTGTAAGATTACTGATTGCTTAGTGGGATCTGCAAAAGTCAGCAGGCGTCTCTGCATTGTGCGTAACCTGTTTGTAGAAATGTGCCTCCATACTTATCACAGAATGACACAACTTCAACCTATGCTCTTTTTTGCTATGAGTTTTACGTTGAAATTCATCTCTGCAAATCTGGGTTCAGTGGAGTAGGCAGACAGAGTGGAAACTTAATTGATTCTTTTTGGATGAGCTTATTGATGATGAGTAGTGCAACAGATGAATCAAGTAGCCTTTATGTGGGAGACAGCTTTAAGTTTTGATGATGCTGTAAGGTTCTTCTCTAGACTCTACATTGTTCGATTTGAGATGCTTGCTTGTTATCTCGGGAAACCGATGTGTGGCAGAAGAGCCTCAAAATTGCTGAAAACCAGTGTCTCAGGTTACTGTGTCTTTCAACATAGACCTCCAACAATTACTAACATAAAAGGAAGAGAACCAGGATAAAGAAGCGTACCTGCCTCTCGTGATCAGTACATTGATCTGCAGTGAGAAAATGTAAGAAACACCAAGTTCTTTGTGCTCATGCATGAAATATACACCAAAAAAGAGAGTAATTAGAGTCCTGGAGGTATATGTTAAATATCCAAATTCAGACTTGCTGTATCAAAATTCCACTCTTAGTTTCGTACCTAATGGTGCATTTTTCTCTGCTTTCCTGTACTTTTTGAAATTTTTAAAAACTTCTTACAGTTTGGAAACCTTAACTGTTAGAGGAAGGTTTCTTTATCTTTTAATGCAAACCTAAAGATAACACTGGAGATTAATATTGACATAGCATGTCCGTTCTTCTGAAGGGTGCTTCTCACTTGGGTTGGATCGTGGCTGTCTGTTGGCCATAATGGGAACCAATGGCACATACCAGTCCATCAACCACGCTCCCAGCAGGTGTTGCTAGTCAGAACTCAGATCTTCTACTAGTTCAGAATGAAGAATGTTCCCACTGAACTCAAAACAGGACAAAGCCTGGGATGAAGAACACTATTGAGGTTGTGGAAGGAATATATAGGTAAGTAGCATGCAGTTGCTTAGCTCGTATTGGACTGTCTTTGCCTTGTAACTACCAGCATTCTATTGATGGTACTGCCTTATGTTGTGAGGCATTTTGGCGTGTGCGCTCCCTATGTAGGCTAAGTCTCTTTTGTGCTGTAGTCTTTTCCCAAGCCTATCCTCCCATACATAAACTGCTTTTGGCTTTAACACTAACATGAGGTGATGAAATTTAAAAAAATTTTCCCTTCTATGTGATGCTTCATATCCTAGATCTTACTCTGAAGTGAAAGACTTGTATGGTGTGTGGACAATTTCAGGAAAAGGAAGGGGGAAAATTGGGACAGACTGATAAACGACCCAGCTAACCTCTCTCCCTGTATACAACACTTGCTTTTTTCTTCAATAAAGTCTTTTTCAAAGCAATCTCAATCTTTCATCAAAGAGCTTTTCAGTGCACTCCCAATGGGTTTACATAAATCTCACTGCTCTTGCTCTTTTTCTTTTGCTAGCCCCCCTCAAGTCCTTGTGTTTCCATTTCTTTAAATCTTTTATCCTCAGGTTCGTACCAATGGCAATATGGATTACCTATCAGCACCTCCAAATATTCCACAAAGTCCTTGCCTGTTCTCACCCTGCCGTGCTTACAGTCGCAGATGTGATGAAAGAAATTTTGAAAGGCACAGCTAGGCAATCCTGAACCAGGCTAGGTGCATTCCCCCTTTTACAGCTTATTGCTTTCTGGATGTTTCTTTTGACTGATCATCAATCATTGTGGTGGTAACTCTGAAGTGAGTCCTGAAATATCAGTTCCTCTGATAAAAGTTAACAATAGCACATACAGTATGAGGCAGAAAAAAAAGGCTCTTCGGGCTTCTAGTTAAACAAGTGCTTTGTTCTGACTCTAGTTTTCCCGTCTTTTCTTTTCTTTCTTTTTTTTTTTTTAAGTAAAAGATTTTCCTCAGCAGGACCCCACTAGTTAGCCTAAGAGAGACCTCTGTGTGCATGAGTGGCAATCAGAAGCAGCAGAGGAACAGGATTGAAGGCAAATGGAGAGACAAAGTCTTGGACAGAAGAGCTCCAGGGAATGGGAAAGGAAAGCGGGACACCAGCTTAGACTTTAGAGTTTCCTTTCAGTCTCCAAATCTTACCTTTTGAGAAGTTTTTTAAAGAACGCTAACTTTGAAAGCCTAGTGAGCTCAGCAACAAAGGCAGATCGTTGCTAGGCTGATGAAAGTCTCTCAAACCTTGCGTGTAATCCTTAAAAAGTCAAAGAAGTATAAGGAGCTACAGCCAGCCAGGCTGTACTTTCTAGGGGTTCAGCTGCTTGGCACGAGAGTGTGTTTGTGCCTCTGTGTTACTGCCATTGCAGTGAGGGATGGTGGGATGTCTGGTACTGCAGGACACTACAGTAATTTGAGTTACCTTATATTTCTGTCAGGATGTGCTACAAGCCTAGGTCTTCATTTAAACACTTCTCCTTCAGTTTTTATGGGACAGGAGTTGGAAGTGAGTAAAAATAACGCTGTCTTTACCCTGCTTCTGCACTAGTAGGGCTCTTTCAAGAGCTTTGATTTGTGTCTTTCCTTTGCTTGGGTTATTTCCATTTTAAGGCCTTGTACCTTCAGAATTGAATCGCCCTTATAATTGAGCAGCAAGCTGTGAATCTTTCTCCATTCTTTGATTTATCTGGTCCATTGATCAGCATCATTTTTGGGAAGCTCTGGAAGCTTCTGAGTCAGACTCTTGGAGTTTAAGATGTTACCATGCTTTTGATTAACTCGTATAAAAGAATCCTAGCAGGATTGATGGATTCTTTAGCTCCAGTAGTGACGCTGACAGTTCATTCTCGTTCATCGTCTCTGCACTTTACTGGCAACTTACAAATGAAGAAGTTTATTTGTCACTAGTGGATAGAAAGGCAATGGAAATAGGTCTGGATTAGTCAGGCTTCAGTGGATGAAGTGGCTTTTCAGCAAAAAGCAGAAAGCTCAAGAGCCAACTCTGAGCTATGAAGTAAGAAATCTGATTTTTTTTTTTTTTGGATGCTGAAGTAACCATGCATCCATCCTTAACTTCTAGAAATAAAATGAATCTGTAAGGTAAATTCAGGAGGTACACCAGACAATGAACTAGCCACAGCTTTAGGAGACGCAGCTCTTGGTGGACTGGAATTGTACAAAAACCTCCTGTAGAGCTATAAACTCCAGAAGAAGCTGCCAGATCTTGTAGCACTTTTAAGAGTGCAGACTACCTCAGTTTTGTTGACAAGTGCTTATTTGGCATATTCCATTCTGCTTGTCAGAATGGTCCTTCAGGCCCTGTGGATTCTGTTGTGGAAATATGAAAATGTGTGGGTAGAAAGTCTTACTCAGCCAGTATTACAGTGTAGAAGAACTTAGTCTTAGAACAGCTCTGACATCAAAATGAGCAGAAGGTCAGATTTGATTCTGGTTTTGGTTCAAACTCAAAAGTCATATCAAGGTTACTGTAGTTCCCTGGACTGTCACTGTGGCTTCAGAAACTGGACAATCAAATAAAGCAAGAGGGGTGCCTCAACCCTCTGTGGTGCAGGAGGAAAGGCTGAGGTTGGGCTCTTTTTGTCTAGTGAAGAGAAAGTTGAGGGTATACACCTTAGTACCTTCCAAACAGGCAAAGAAAACAATTTTTTGCTCACCAGAACTAAGGACAGGACAAAAATGAACTTAAATTCAACAGGGGAAATTGGACAAAATATTAGGGAAGCTGTCCTAAGGCAGTGATTGTAAACCACAATATTGTTTGGGTGTCATAGGTTCCTCCTTACTGGAGGCATCTAGGAAATGGTTTGAGAAACATCTGTGGACTGTAATACAGGTACAGCAGAACCAGGAGGCTGGAATTAATGAGACTCTGTAGCCCATTTCAACCTTCTGACTCTGACTAACCAAACCCCTGTAGGGTGAAAGCAATGAACCTGATGCAGGCTTCCTTTGCTGATGTGGGATAAGGGAGAAAAGATGCTGACAGTGTGTGCTTCTTGCATTAAGTAGGATGAAAAGGGAGGAACAGATACAAGAGAGTCCTAATTCAGAGTTCTTCATCTTCATTACCTGCAAAAAAGGTCATTTGAGCTTAATATACATGCACTACACCACATGCTACATTTTAGTAGCTTTAGCTAAATGCAGTGCTCAAGGCTATGTTATGAAAAGATCATTTGGGATAATATTTAGGTGGTGTTTATTTCTGTTTATTTGCACAATCTTGGGCACCAAAAAATTAGACAAGTGTTATTTCTTGCTCAAAAATTGTAAGCTGTGGAAGGTAACTGCAGGCATTTTTTTTTGAACTCTGGAATGGCAGTGCCATATGCTGTGATTATATTGGAACGGAAAATCAATACCTTTCCTTGCCATATTTTGCAGGTTATTTTGACTGATAAGCCATGGGAGATCAATATGTGATTGTCACTGGCTGACTCTTTAGAACTGGCATGATGCTGCCCTGGGGAAGGAGTGAACTGGGTGACCTGCATCACTCTGTTCCGTTTCCAGTGTTGTTTTCTATGATTATCCAATGGAACTAGGTTGTGGTGTATGTCCAAACTTGCCACTACATCCACCCGTTGGAGATGGGTTTACAGAGGAGGGCTAGGCAGGGTAAAGGCTTTAATGTCTTCCTCTACTCTCTGTGCCACCAGTCTGTGAGGCGTGTAATTTTGTGTCTTCTGATGCGATTGCAGCTCTCTTCCCCATCTGTACATCCATCAGCATCTGCTAAATGATAGGTTTTTGTTTAGGAATTGGGCAGAAGAGATTGAGATGTGTGCATTTGGCTCTGTGGGGAGACTGTCAAAGAACCATTACTCGTTTTCAGGATGTCCAGTGTTAGGACTGGGTATGATTTTTGACGTTGCTAGCACCTGATGAGTATTTATAGTCCTGGTATTTTAACCGCCCGTATTAGTTAATTCTCCTATTTTCCTGCATTTCTGCTCTTTGTTTACTGCTGGGCAGGCAAGTTCAGCAACTGTTTGCAGCATGCTTCCTTCAGTAGCTAAAGGTTTAGATGTTTTCAAGATGGTTCTTTTACTATATTCTTTCTCTGCAGTAATGCACCCAGGTAATACAGATATAAATATTAATTGATTGATTGCATCTTTAAGATTGAGAGAGCAAAATGATGCTGGATTAATTTGACTCTCTAATTCATTCCCTGGACTTTGTACAGTATCTCACCAGGAGGCAAAGCCATTTCTCCTGTGTCTTCCAACTTGAGATAAGGGCCAGGCTTTTTACTATTTTTACCTATAGTTGAGTATCAAATTTATCACTACCATCAACAGTACTCACTCTGTGTCCCTGGTGGAGCAGTGCCTACCAGAGGTTAGTCTAGTGGCAAATATCCTCTGTATTACATTCTCAGTAGCACAGATCTTGTGGAGTTCTGCTTCCTTCCATATTCCGTGCTTTACATATGAGAGGATTTTAAATCTGTGTGGGAAATTGAGTTGTTGCTGTGGGTGCAGGAGCAGATCATGCGATTTATCAAACAAATCTGTGCCATGCCTGTGCAGCTTGGGAACTGCCTACTGGAAGGACCTTCCTTATGGGGGTTGCAACCATTGTGTTAGCATGGAGGGCTGAACCTGTAAGTCCCTAGGATTTATTAAAGCTTGTTTGTTTGTTTATTTTTCTTAAATGTTGAAACACTGAATATAAGTTGGATTTTGTATTGGATTAGTTTTTACCAAGGTCATTAGGTTTTATGGAGTGGTTTGTGGGAGCTTGGCAGGAGAAGTATTGAGATATATATAAAACCCGACTAATTTAGAGCCTGAGCTTTCTGTTTATTAGTTTTCTATTTGTGATTAGAGCCTAAGTACATGTTGGTGTATTAAATAAGCAAAATAATTAAGAGAATTGAAATTAAAGCTACAACTCCATGGGTCATCTTGCTGCTGGGAGTTTCACATTGCCTCTGCAAAACCTCTTGGTAACTGTACTTTCTCTATTTGTGTTTCTTCCACTACGTTTGCCTGAAGGGCTGTCCTGCAACAACAGGAGAGGCAGAGTGATTGCTTTCTATGCAAGAAATGTTCTGGTTTTGAATAGAATTTTCAAGACCCGTAATACCTTTTGTTAAATGAAGGCACAGTCCCTTCCTGAAAAAAAATTTCTTTTCTTAGCTCTACTTTTAGTATAATGCCTAGATGTGTGACAACAAAGGTGAACTATCTGCTGTGTATTACTCATTATTTTGACATCTCACCATTAACCAGACTTAGGTATCTAGACTACAATATATATTGTTGCTCCTTCAGTAAAAAATGACAAGAGACAATCACCTGAATGGATCAGTCCATCTAAAGGCATGTTTCTAAGTTAAAATCTTTTTTTAAGATGCAGTTTGCTTTTGGAGATGTTTCTTTCCAGTGACTACAGACAGAGCTCAGGTAGCTGATTAAAAGTAAATGCCTACCTTTAAATGGTTACTATCAGTTGGATAAATCCAAATTAATGAAAGTTCTCTTTTCTGGGAAAATGAACAAAACCATTTCATTTCAACTTCCTATGAGAACTGAGTTCTAAGCAAAGTCAAAGTGTGAATGTTCAAATCAAAATATCTCTGTTCTAGAATTATTTTGTAATGCCTCCTCTTCTAGTGTGATACAGGCTTTCTGTGGTGCAATATGTGAGAGAACTTGGGAAATCTGAGTCAGAGAGGACAGTCAACAACTAGGTTGATCTTCCTTAAAGAAAACATTGAAATATGCCATATGAAGGAGACAAATGTGTGTTTTGGACACTAAAAATGTTAGTGCTAGACAATTAAAAGATGCCATGGAAAAAAACTTTTGATTTAAAATCAAAAAATGCCTAGTTTTGTCTCATAGTGGTTTAGACAGAAATGTTTGTCTGCCTTATAAATGACACTCGTTCCTCCCTGGAATATGAGTGCTGTGTTTTGTTTTGATATGAATTCAGCCATATCTGACTGACTTTTAATTTGAGGAGTACACAAGGAAAGATTAAGGATAAGCAGCATATATCTGGGTGGAAGACAACAAGCTCTGTGTGTTGTAGGTCTGGTGTCTTGTCTATCTCTTGGTCTGTAGCTTCAGAAGAGTGCGAGGGCTCTAGAAGGCAATATACATTGCCTTACCAGCCTCTGTTAATAAACAAACTTTGTTTTGAGCCCATATGGATCAGTCCTGATGATATAAGGCAACAGGCAGCGCACGGAATGGTTCAGACAGTGTACTGGAGGCAAGATGAGAGAGAGTATCCAGGGGAGTAGTTCACATGCAGAAACCTTTGCTCCCATGTTAGGATTATGGAGAAAACAAGGCTACCTGGTAATCTGCCATAACTGCAACAAACCAGGCTAGCAGTTCTTCTCAGCTTTCATCCTTTTGTGAGGTACAATTAATACTTTGGTTAGCAGAGACACCATCTCTGTGACACACAAAAGCAGAAGTGTCATTAGGCTGCTCTGTGGCCATTGTGCATCTGACAGACCCATTGGAATACACGTCTGCAAAAAATGTAAACTGCAGACAATTTAATTAAAAAAAAAAAAAGTTCTTGGGCAGTTTGATGCTTGACCTTAGTGGATGGAGTTAAGGGATGTTGTATCTCCTGTTCCACATAATTATATGAAAAGACTTCTTCATCTCCTCTTCAACCAGATCCTCTGAAAGTAGTCTAGATGAGTGAAACATTGAAGGGTGGCAAACGTACGTTTCTATCTATCTATCTATCTCTTTTTTTTTTTTTTTTCTTTTTTGTAATGAATAGGGGTGTTGTCAGCTGCCTGCATTGTGTTCATCACTGTCAGGGCTGGCAGTGTAACAGATAACTGGATGGATCCAAGGCCACCCAGGGAATGGAGCCTGACAGGACCTCATTCATCACTTCCATTTCAGAGGTCTCTATGGAAGAGCTGGCATCAAAGAAGTAATCAAGGCTCACAGGGCCATGTGGGGTTTTGGGAGGAATGCTCTGCATTGCAAACAAACCAAGCTGTCAAATCTGTTTTGTAAATGAAGTGTTTTTCTGGAGACAGTGTGTTTATAACTGTCACCCTAAGTGCACTCCCTATAATATACATCCACTGTGGCAGCCTAGGGCCACAACCTGTTCTTTTCCCAGCTTCCAAATAAAAAATTGCAATTGCAGTGAGAAGTTAAAAAGGTGCGTGTGGGGGGCATTTTAAAATGTGGTTCATCCTTAATGGTTTGTTTAATCAGATACCCTCTCCATCTTCAGTTCTGGTCTGGGCATTGAAGCTCCATTCATCTCCTGTAATTGGCCCGGCAAGTATGATGCTTTGCGTTTTGTAGTCTAGACACATGGTGCAATTTGCCACTGGCTGTGTGGACTTCATGACAGTAAATGAGTCTGCCCTCAAGATAAAAATATCCTGTTAATATGGGACCAAGGGGACAAAGGAGAAGGCATTTGTCAGCAGCGAGAACCTAGTATTGATAGCACTAGTATATGAGATCATGCCAAGAGCTTCAGGTTTTTAGAATAAGAATAGGTAAGCAGCCTGCTCAGAGGAGTGTCTGCTCCCTTGTCAGTCTCCTGTGTCAGGGTAGATATCTAGCTATCTACCTGTAAAGAATTAAAGAAGGAGCTCATGCAAGGAAGTCAGCCTGTACTAAACTCTTAAGGTAACATTTACCTTAGTTGCGCTTCCTTGGTATTTTCTTTCTCAATTTTTGTTCTTAAAGCCCTGTGTGCGATGCCTAGACAGGTGTGCTGTGTCTCCTGGCAGCTGAAGTTGTGAAGGGGACACCTTTGTTCCCTCATCAATGTATGCCCTGCCACTTCACCTACATGGGCTGCTCCTTGGAGATGAGGCTATTGTGCTGCTGAACCTCTGATAACCACTTTGTTTAAGAGAAAAAACGTACTTGGGCATGAGAAACTGAGCATATCCTTGTTATATGATTTCTCCCTCCCGCCCAAGATCTGGAGTTGTCCTCGATTCCTCAGGACATCAGATTGAGAATGTGCACAGTTTAATGTAAATTTACCTGCTTTAGACTGGCATGGAAGAAACTTGCTATTGGTTACTACTTTTCTTATTAAGTTCCTTAAAACACTTACTGTGACTTACACTTCTTAGAAATCACATGTATGTGCTAGGAATAACTTTTCATAATATGCTGAATATTTTCTTCTGAGTTGCCAAGTTTTCTTCTGAATCCTAAGCTCTCTTGAGGCAGCAAAAACTTAGTAAATCCTGGGAATAATACTGATTAGAAGTGGCTTTATTTGACTGAATAGAACAACCAGAGGTTGTGTAAGGCCTTTCCCTACTTTGGTAGCCTGGTTTACAATTGGTGTTGGCTGCCCGAACAGTTTTAGTAAAGGCTACCCCATGGCAAAAAAACTTTTACCACAGCCTGAGAAGATTTTCCTAAGATGACAATAATCTTTATTTGTGTATCACTGTGTCACAGAAACAACCACAGGTAAACAGTCCCCTCCAGAGTGAACCACCAGCAGCACTGCTGCCTGAATAAAATAATAAAGCTATTTGGTGAGGAGTTAATGGCTGCCATTAAGTGGGTCTTTGATCAAGGAGCAGTCGTAGATTTTCCTGAAGGTGATGGGAGTCCTGAACCTCTCTCTTTCCTTTAGAATGAAGGAAGCATTGCAACATCCCTTTGTACAGTGAGCACTGGAGAGAGCAGCAAGGTCTCCTTTGGCTGTGGGTGTGGGAGCTAGGGTGCCTTGAATATTGAGGATGCAGGCTGATGGTCAGATTAAAGAAAGGGAAAAGAGAGCTATGTGAAAAGTTGGATCATGTGGGTGGATGGTCCTTCACCTGCTGGTTTCCGCTTCTGTGTGCCTGTGAAGCCTGGGGGTGAGCTGATGTGGCTGGTAGTCCAGGAGGAGCATTTCACTTTCAGATGAGAACTTGATTGGGCCACCTTGGAAAACAAGGGATAACACAGTGTTTTCTAGCAACAGGGAGGTTATAAAACCTCACCATAATATATGCTAGATGAGAGATTTCTCTAGGATTTGTAGCAAACTTGGAGCAGGGGGTTGGTGAAGGAGCTGGACCTCTTAAGCTGTGTCTGTGCACCCTAGTCTTATCCACCTAGGAAGCAACTTGGCAAGTCTTGCAATGTAAGCTAGGTTCTCAGGCCAAAGGGTTAACTAGTCTAGCACAGTAAAATGCTGAAAAGACAATGGGAGCCACAGAGTATGAGCAGACTAAATAAATGTGTTAAGTGTCCTGAGGTTATACCCGTCATAGCGACCTGAAATGCCTCTTTCATGTTCCTTTTAGGAGTAGTACCTCTAGGGACAAGTTCCTGAGTGATGGAAGAATGTTTTGGTGTAGGGAAGGTTGGATTGCTCACCAGGCTTCTGTGAGAACCTGATTCCTTTCCTAGAGATAAAATCATTCACAGTTGCTTAACTTTACTAACTCTGTGCATGAACATCATTAGTCAGTTGGTGAGAAGGTAAGAAGACTCGTCTGCTAGTAGAATGGGAATTCTGATCAACTGAAGAATCACTTGCAAAATTTGGGTATGTTTGGTCTTGACTTTAGAAACAGAGAGTGTGTGGACCAAATGTTATAATTTAGGACTCTCTTTTGATTACAGATGTATTTATTACTGCCGTAGTAACTTCTTGAGGAATTTTCTGTGGTACTGTGGAGGTCTGTCAATGAGAATCACTGTGTAAAATAAATGACCTCAAGTGAAGATAAATGAACATCAAAGAAATCTGGGGACTGAGAAGGGAGAAAAAAATCACAAGTAGATTGAGAAAGAATTTAGGAGAGCAATATTGGGTCTCACAGTGAAACACTTAGATTCCTAATTAGTAGCTTCAGTGATCACTTTGTTAAATGAACAGTTCTGTCGTGACTGACTGCTATACAGTGATTGAGCTTTAGACAAGGACACCGAAGCTGTTAAGACAAATGATACTGTCATAACAGACTGCTATAAGAGATAGATATCCCATTCAATTAACTGATCAGAAGCACAGGAAAAGATACTAATTTGCAGTTATGATGCTATAAAAGTCTTGCAATCAATCTGTGGGTGCAACAGCCTAAATGCAATATATAGCCTCGGTTCCAGTTGCCACGTAAATGTGTCTCTTATATTAATAATTGCTACAGAACTATGAAGAAATACATGTACATCATTTTCAACATGCCTGGCTATGGAGGTGTTCACAGAATGTGTCAAGTCATGCAAATCAAACCAAAACGAATACAGTAAAATTATATGTCAGAATTTGAGTATTTCAAAAAATATGGATTTTTTTTTTAGAGACTTCAAAACCAATATAATGTTGTGAGTTAGCTAGCATGCTTGTCTCTCTAATCGCGTACACAAGAAAATAAAAAATTCAGTTGTTTCCCAAATAATTGGAAATTTTACTCTATAAAGAGCCTGCGCTGCATTTTAGGATCCTTATTTCCTCAAATGTGTGCTATAATGCTGTGATCAACTAAGCTTAGAGAGAATTTAAATCAAGAGAAAGGCGAGGGCAAGGAATTGTGATTCAGGGGTGAAATACTCTGAGCTTAGAGGAGAGAGAGCAAATCGGAATCTTACCTCTAGTTTATTAAAATAGAACATAGAGCTAGAAAGAAAGGCACAAAACAGAAGCAGCAAGCTGTTGGTTGTCAGCACGTTATTACTGATCTGGATGTGTGACGTTTATGGTATATGGACTAGAAGGCAGAAAAAGCAGTCTGTTTCTTGTTCTGCAGTAGAGTTGATGGTGCTGAAGGTCATGAACTTCATAGTTTCTTTATGAAGTAAATAAACACGCAAGTTAAAAATACCCTCTATCTCATTAAGAAAGCAGTGCAATTTAATTGGTGTGCACTGTATTTGATTAGCATGTAAGACTGCCTGTAGTGGTGAAAGGGAAGCGAAGAGGCTGGGTAAAAGTTTCCTGGGGTTCAACTATGTAAAAATACTTATGATAGAGCAGCCCTTAAAACGTAAGTAACTAGAAGCAATCCCTTTTGATAAACAGTATACAAAAATCTACAAAACGGTGATAAATAGTATCATAGAATCATGTGTCATCCAAGGGGTGATAGAATTGTATACATTTTCTGGGATCTGTAGCTTCTATCTGTCTGAAGCTGATGAAACGGCTGTATATTGGAAACTCTAGCTGCAAAGATGGTAATGCTGCTATAATTCATTTTTCTGATTATGTGACTGAAATTCACTGCTCCTCAGAAGTATGTCTGATAAAACCAGATTTAGCTAAAGAAGGCAGCTCTGGTAGGTGTTGACTGTCTTTGTGGCCTTCATAAGAAGTCTCCCCTGCCTCTTACCTTTTTAATATTATAGTATGGATTGATCTTCTTTCCTCACGTTACCTTTCACCACAGACACAGAAGGTGGATTAATTTAATCTGTATTTGTATCCTGATCAAGTAGAGGGAACAGACTGGACTCCTCCATGTGGCTGTGGCAGCGAAACAATGGAAGGTGGTGGCTTGAGTATCTGTGACTGAGGGCTAAACACAAAACCAAGCCTGCAGCTGAATTTTCACGAGCTGTCTATTCTGCTTCAAGCCAGGATTTTTGGTCCCTCCATGAAGCAGTTTGATGTAGTATCTCCGGCTATCCTTGCTCAACTCTTTGAGTTTAATAAGAGGAAGCAAAGTATTGCTTATGGAGAGAACAGAGAAGGAGGGAGGGTAAAGTTATTAAAAAAAAAAGGTTATTTAAAATAAAATTTTAAAAATTGTCAATGTAGCAGTGGCAGCACGTTCAGTAGATGAGCTGGGAAAATGCTGAGACAAAGCATGTTTAAATGCAATGGCCTTGGAGTGCTCAGTGTCTGCAAATTGATATCTGTATCCTCCACTGTTAAGCACCATGCCTCTGAGGGTTGTGTTGTCCCTAAAATTTATTATTGCATTCCAAACAGGGAATCCCCCTTAATTATTGCCTAAATAAAGTCAGTGCAGCACTCCCGTTCCACCATGCTATGTTGTAGATCTCCCATAGCTAGTGATATGGGATGATGCAAACATGAAATAAAACTGGGCTCAGTGGCCTGGAACATAGAGACTAACAACAATTGCAATAAAAAGGAAAATGAGCAAAACAAAGTCTGGGGAACTACAAGCAATTGAAAAGAGGCAAAACGGGTTGTGGAGGTGCTGTCGTGTTGCAGCAAAATGTAAAGACATTTGACTATGAGATATGGATAGGTCCTGCCCTCTGCAAAGTACGGAGGGAAATTTAGGATGGAAAAGACTAAACAAGGGCAATCTCAGTCATGTTTACGTAGGCATCTTGTCACATAGGTACTCCAGGGCTAACTATTGAGGGCTTCACATGCTGTCAGCAAAATCTTGTATCAGTATGCCTTGTACTAGTGTATTGCCATTCCTTTCTGTATAAAGTGGAGGTTGCAATACACAATTTGTTAATGTCAGGAGGGAGAGAATTGGACTTCCAAGTTATACTTCTCTGCTAAATAAAGCTGGTTTTACATTGTAATTTGTGGTTGCAACCATGTATTATAGAAACATAAATATGGGAACACAGTGGACTGCGCTATCAATGCATTTCATGGCAACAGTGATATCACATCCCAGATGAATTTTTCTCTTATGGTTTATTATGATATTCTTGAAACCTTGGGAAATTATACATAGTCTTCACAATTCACTGATTATATTTATAATCACTTCAAAGAGTAATTTGTATTTGGTAAGAAGATGCTTGTTTTTAGATTTATTGTTTTTATTTCTCCACACTACATTTAGACTTTAGAGCTGAAGTTTAGTGATTACTTTAGAACTGCTTTTTCTGTCATGATCCCAAATAGGATTCACCTTCCTTTGTGGGGAACTATTTGTTAGTATACTGAGCAGGTCTGAATGTTCCGCCAGTGGCCACACTGCAGGGAGGAGTGTTGGTTGGTTTGTCGCAATCAACGGTGTCTGAAATAAATATTGTATACTCAAGGTCAAGCTTGCATTTCTACATCACGTAGCATGAACACTGTAATTGGAAATACTATGTGAGAATAGAAGTTGCCAGAGCCCAAATGAAAAGAGGCTTCAGAATAGCATTGGTTCCATTTATTCCTCACCTGTGAAAGATTTCTGTAGTTATGAAACCTTTTGGGCCTCCTCCTTTGTGGCAGGCTCTGTGTTGCTGGACTGGCTATAAGCTGCTTGCCTTGGGAGTGAGGCATCTTTCAATTGTAATATGACTTCAAATAATTAGGCAAGGGCTCATTTTCATTTTCCAGCCATTTAGAGCTGGAGCCCAGGGCCAAATGAGGTCTGTGTGATGCTTTTCATTGACTTTGGTGGGTTTTACGTGAAATCCTCACCTGCGCAGGTCCATTCTTCTCTATTTGAATGATTTTCTTTAGTCAAAGTACATTCAATTAATTTACATTTTGTCTTTCTATGGCTTCACTGTCAAGTCTGGCCAATATTCAACTAAATATTATTTGTTGCTATGGTACAGGATGTAGGAGGAAGTGTAGCAAATGAGGGGAAATGTGTTTGTTTTTGGAGAGGAGTCTTCTCGCTCCATGCTAGAGTGTAACCATTGCTCTGCTAACGTTCAGTGTGATTTCTTGTAAAGCAATGGAAGCCCTTTATTTAGGGAGGTTTCTGCCATGAAGTCAACAATAAGAAGTTTCTATGCTTGAAGAATAGTTTATAGAAAAGGGGCATAAATGGGATGTAGGCTCAGCCCCTTAACGTTAAACACGGATTAGCAACTGATCTTTCATCAGAGGGGAGATTCCTGGCAGCTAAAAAAAAAAGTCTATGAAAGGAGACAAAATGTTTCTTCTTTTTCTTTGTATGTATATGTTTGCCATGTATTGTTTTCTGCCTGCCCTAGTGCTTGCTCTCTCTCAGAGGACAGCTCTTTCAGTTCAACAGGTGTCCAGGAAGAGGGGTTATGCCTTGTTTCTTCTTATACAAACTTGATTTTTTCTTTCTCATGCTTTGAGCTTCATGACTGAGTTAGTTGCCCTTTTGATTAAATATATATATATGTATTTGTGTAGGTACAAAAGGTCTTGGTATTGACGAGGTGTGTGAGAAGAACAGTGTCAGGTGTTTTTTCCTACTTCTCAAACACATCTGTTCCTCTGAGCTAGAGGGTAAGAAGGAAGGCTACTCTTCAGAAGCCTACTCTTCCCAAGTAATAATTAAAAATGATTTTACTGCATTATATTTGACCAATAATTTCGCCTTTCTTAATTCGAGGAGCAAACTCTCTGCTGGCATTAGTGATCCTGAACATAAGAAGGATTTATACCAAAATCCCACCTTATTAATCTTATGCAGTCTGAAGTGTTTAACACTTGATGAGTTTGTTTTCTGAAGTCGGATACCTGTGCCCTGGGAGTTTAAACAGTGGTGTAGTCCCTTCAGGATCAGGAATCCACAGAATTGGGTCAGCAAGTTTTGCACAACTCCCTCCTTCACCTTGTGCTGTCCTATTTAAATCCTTGTGAAGTAGCCATGAAGAGACTATCTTCACTGCTAAAGGAAAGATTGAGGGTTTTGACTCATAATAGTTCATGTGTGTGAAGAATCACAAAATGACAAGAGAAGCATGAAAAGGCTTGTTTTATCACAAACTGAGCAGATAAAATTGCCCTTTGGCTGGATGAATGGTACACACTTCCTATATTTTTAATTATTTCAGAGTCTTTCTGAGATAAAACCAACTTACTTTTGTTTTGTTTTCCTACATGTTTAGTTTTCCAGAAATACTGCTTTTATAATGGTGAAGAGAGTCTTGTGTACCAATGTTACCCCAGTTCCCAAAAGACAAAATTTTCAGCCAAAGTTTTTGTAAGAGGTGGTTAATGAATTAATAAACCTTTCTGGCACCGAGAGCCTGAGCTATTGCTAACAAAAGGTACTGGGGCTGCGTCTCCAAGAGGTAGTGTAGCAGATGGTTTAATACTCCACTGAGGGGATGCAATAAACCATGTTTTGCAATACTCTGAAAAGTAGGACCAGTGAAATTTAAGCCTTAAACTGACTTGTAATAAGTGCATGGTTCTGGATAACCACTGTTAAAGTAGCAGTACAGATGCAACCTTTATAGAAAACTTTTTTTGAAACTTGGATCTGAATCTCCCTTGTTCCCTTTATTCTGCATAATAATCTGAGGAAGTTTGTTTACATAAATTGCTGGTGTCACGCTGATCATTGTTCTGCATCTGTCCCAGGAGAGCAGAGAATAGTCTCCCTTATATATTTTTGCCTGTCCAGATCTCTCATTCACTAATGAGCCCAAGAACTCCCCTCACATTTTACACTTACACTGTCAGTGACTTTTCTCCAGCCCTTCAACTTGAACCTAGACGTTTCTGAACAATACTTTCCCTTTGAGCTCAGGCTGATTGCTGTTTCCGGACTATTTAGCGTGTGTGTGCTTGGAGTTGCTTGGAAGGTGTTGCTTTTTGGATCAGAAAAAATCCTGGAGTTTAAACTACATGCCTCTCACTACAAGGAAGACATGGAGTTCCTGGAGTGTGACTGGAGAAGGGCAAGGAAGCTGGTGAAGGGGCTGGAGAAACAAGCCTTGTGAGGAGTGGCTGAGGGAACTAGGGTTGTTTGGCCTAGTGAAATGGAGACTGAGGGGAGACCTTATCACTGCCTACAACTGCCTGAAAGGAGATTGTAGAGAGGTGAGTGTTTGTCCCTTTCTGACGTGATAGGAGAGAAGAGAGAATAAATGGCGTCATATTGCTCTAATCTGAGGTTCAGATTAGACTTCATGACAAGTTTCTTCATCAAGAGGGTCATTTTGCACTGGCAGGGGCTACCCAGGATGGTCTTTTAGTCACTGTCCCTGGCGGTGTTTAAAAGATGGGTAGATAAAATGCTAAGGGATATGATTTAGTAGTGTACAGGTACAGTTGACTTTATGAGCTCAAAGGTCTTTTTCAACCTAGTTGTTCTGTGAGTCTATGAAGTGAATTGCTTCCTTCTAGGTATGGAAGAAAGTTTTTGTCAGGAAGAGGTTTTTGGCTGTAACAAAGAGATTGGTATAAACCCTCAGTGAAACAGAGACCAAGATGTTACTTTAAGAATATGTGACTGTATAGCTGATGATCTGAGAGGAGGCCTCTGCTTTTCTGCTTATATTCATTTTTTAAATAGTGACTATAGTTTCGCCTTATCCAGATTGCTGACATCTGGCTCTGACTGAGGCTTTTGCTTTAGCAAATATGGCCCAGTTAAAAGCCTGATATCTTATTTTGTGCAAGTCCCTGTTCTCTGAGGGCTGCAGACCTGTGGCTACTCTGCTCTGAGCCAAGATAGTAACTCTGTTACTGTGTCTATACACAGTGTTTGCTTGTCAAACTTGACCCTTCTGATCTTTAGGTGATGTAAGAGAAAATAATTTTGAGAATCCTGGTGGTGTGTTGCATATATTGTTAACTCCAGCACCTAAACCAGACTGATCTTACCCAAACTGTATGAAATCAGAGCAGTTTACTCCTCAGAACTTACTCCTTTCTAAGACCAGGTTTAAGATTAGTCAATGAATTGATACTAAGCATCTTACACTTTCTTTAAACTTGTCCATTTTGTGCATTTATTCTCTTTTCCAGAAATGCATACTATAAGCTTTATGGTGTTCAGCAGAAGCTGTTATTATCTTAAACTGCAAGGGTGATGGTTTAATATCTGACTAAATGTAATTTATTTCATAATGAGTATAATTACTTGCCTGTGCTTAAGCTAACTTCATTTTGTTGGTGATGATGAAAGAACAGTACTGAATTCAAAAGTGGCTGCTTGTCAGCTCAGATTTGTGGTTCTTTGTTCTCTCCTGGAGCGTGGTAATTAGTGGTTGGTTTGGAGAAAGACCAGAAAACATGGTGATAAGGTGAGGGAAGTGCAAGGAGTCCACTTTCTTGCTCAGTCTAGAAAAAAATTGTGGTGTTTTTTTTTACCTTTCTGGCTACTTAAGGAGAAAGACGAACCTGTGTTAGGTTTAACAGTATTCAAAATGTGCTCCTCCGATCTTTCCTTCCTCGACTGTCTTTGTGTGTTTGCCTTGTTAGCTGTCTCTTTTCATGAATAGATGATCTGTGAGTAGGTGTGGAACAAATTTCACCTTAATTACAATGACTTTATCCTATGACAGGATGCTGTCAGGATTTCTTTAACACAAGAGTTTAACTTCTTTTTTTTTTTTTTTTTTATTCTCTGTGTTATCTTGTGAGGTTCAACCAGGTTTTTAAAGAAGATCACATTTCAAATGCTTCATATCCTTATTGAAAAGATTTTAAGTATAAATTAGATAAAATAAATTTTGAAAGTTTTAATGGTAACAAAATAATGTCGACCCTTTCTGCAGTAACTTGAACAGGTAGCTTGTGCTTTGTGATTAGTCAAGTGCCTGGTTGAGTGTTTTCAGCTAACCAGTTTCATGACTTTATTCTTTTATTAGCTGCTGCTTACTGTGAAGTTGTCATATTCGTGATTACAAAAATTTATCTAGTTTTGATATAATAAAGCTTCAATATATAATATTTTTCTTTACATGAAATATTTGCAAATTGGTCTTCAAGAAATTAAACCACCTTTAAATGTCTAAGGAGCAAATGAAAGTTTTCATGCTTAAACAGAAAGAAACAATAAGAGATAATAAAGAAATTATTTGTAGAAGTTCTTTATGTAAATTATGTTCTTTCATATCTGAAGAAGCAAACAATTTAGAATGATTAGAAGAGAAATTATTTTTGCGTGGATCTTCTGGGAAATTTGACTTTCTTGTGAAAAGCAGAGTCAATTTAACTCTAATATTAAGTCTGGTAGAGTATGGATTTCAACTCAAACACCTCCTTGAAGCACTTCGAGCACAATGCAATTTATTTTGAAAACTCAAAAGGGCTTTTCTAAAATGTCTTACCAAATTTGTTTTTCAGAAATAAAATTCTATTCATACCAAACTTATTTCAAAATGATCTCTCATCATGCTCTGCTTATGCATTTTGTTATTCCTTTGTGTTTTGTCTAAAAGTTCTTGCAAAATTTGTCGCTTGTGGTAAAAGTCTTAGGTGAAATAGACTTTAGAAACTAACTGTTAACACCATCTTTTGGAATACGCAGGAACAATGGGTAATACAGATTTTTGACATAAAACAGAAGGTATCATCTGTCTTAAGAGTTTGTCTCTAGACTCTTGGTTATGGCTGCCAAGTCTCATCCTGTGATGTGTGAGGTGATCTTCAAGAGATAAAGGAGAAATCTCCCGGAGTGTCCTAATTTGCCTGAACATTTTGTTAAACAAAATATATAACCACAAGCATCAGCGGAAGATTGCACTATCTCTTACCATCTGTGTATAATTGTAGATATCCTATTAAGAATGCAGTAGTGGGTGATTACAGGTGGGACTGGATGCTTCACTTTTTACTAGGGTTGCCTGACATTTCCCATTATAAGGCTATTTTCTGTTCTGTTTGATAACTTTCCAGGATTTGAGCTCATTTTCCATGCTGGGTCACTGCCTCCAGCTCTTGTGGTGCTCATTTATTTAGAGGGACTTTTAGTGTTGTGGGGTTTTTTTTTGTTTGTTGTTTTTCAAGGGGGGAAAAAACAGAGAAAATGTTTTTTTCTTAAGGAAATAATTCTAGTGACCTTTTTTCTTTAGAGTCCTGGCCTCTCCTTTTCCCCCCAGCCCTTCCAGGCAGATTTGATTATAGCTTTTACAGGCAGTCTGCCGTTATATATGTGAGTGAAGGTGTTGGGTTTTTTTTGTTTTTACCCCAGTGAAAATCGTGCTTGTTTGGGTTGTGCTGCAAGCCTTAAACCTGGGCAGCCCATTATGGCTTTACAGCACGAACCTCTGAAGATCTAGATGCTTGTGAGCTTGCAGTGTCCAACAGACCCCGTGGGAGCTCTGTTCTGCATAGGAGTGACAGAACTGCAGAGGCAGCTTCATTGTTTGGGTGCTTGGAGATGCTCCTGGAGACTGTGGCTGCAGGGATGGGGTCCCGCTGCCACCATCTGCGTGCCCAGGCTCTGTTCTACAACTGCCCATAAGAATCTCTTTTCTTGGGTACTTTGCCCAGGCTCCAGGAGACAAGCTGTGGACAGGGGTATCAATTTGGTCACCTCTTCCTTGGATACTGCGGTATGTGGAATCATCACTCCAGTTGAGAGCCATTGCCTGCCCTGTAGGTGCTGGAAAGGGGAGACAAACCATCAGGCTGGAAGTGAAGGGCACATGTGGCAGGGTGGCAATAGCACAGGAGTAGCTGTGAACTGCCAGGATGAAGGTTCCAACTCTCATTTCTCATGGCGAGGAAACAATATTTTCTTCCTGAAACCCTCTCTGTCATTTGTGACATGGTTGCCACTTCCTCAAAAAATGCAGCAGAGATTTGACAGGTGACAACCTTTGATTCTCCTGTCTGGCTCCCCCAAAAGCGACTGACTGTCCTGTGCAAGGGATCCACAGTGCGCAATGGTGGCTGAACTATATTTTACCAGCAATATTGAGTCTGTGTTTCTAAATTAGACACCGACTCTTTTATTTCCCAACCCATTAGAGAGTAATGTTTGGTTTATGCCAGTTGCTAGCCTCGCCCCCTGTGAGTAAAGAAGGGACTCTCAGCTACAAGGATGAGAAAAGAAAATGAGGACAGCCATATGAGACTCCTTACTGTCTTACTACAATAGCCTTCCAGTGAAGCAAGGGGTGTGCTTAAATTCTGTTTTCTTTGCTTTTCATACATGCTAACTGCCTGCAATGTGGTAAAAAGCCTGGCTAGTTGTGAACGGTTCATCTATCAGTGTAGTTCAGTAGTGTAGCCAGTAATTGTTAACCTTTATGCCTGAAATTACAGCACCTAGACAATGGAAGCATAGCTGATACTCTTACTGTACTCATGACTTGATATTCCTCTATGTGAAACAAAATATGCACTTACTAAACCCTACAATTTTATGTTCCTTATTTCCATTGGTAATGGGGAAAACAAATAGTTTAAGTGCAATTACAGAATTGACTATGCAGCATATATTATTCATGCCTCACCAGCACTCTCCTTTCTTTCCTTGCTGCGCTAATGTGGCCAGTCCATAAGGTGTGTTATTTGGCAAGCAATCTATATGTAGTCTGCTTGGAGCTTTATCAACTGTATTATGTGCCATTTAGAATTTGTAATGCGGCCAGAACAAAGCTAAACCCCAACAGTTTATCCATATGTAAAGGAGAGTTACAGAAGCAACTTGTTTCTTGTGGTGTTGGCTGTATCCTAGAAGCATTTTGAACTCGGTGTGTAAGGAGCGAGCCTTGGTCTGGTGCTGTACTTACCCCAGTATCCCACGTCGCCCACTGCTCTGCTATGTACTGCATGTAACTGGAGAGATCTTTGGTGGGTCTCTCTTACCTGAGAGGATTCAGTGAGAGCTGCAGCAGCTCAGCATTCTGCAAGACTCGTTCTAGCAAGAATGGGTCTGCCCTGAGTTACATTTACTTCTTGTGGTTCCTCAAAGGACGAGAAGGTATTATAGGGAAAGGAGCTTGACAGGGGAGTCAACAATGAAGACAAGGACTCACAGACCTTATGTATTGGATGTGCGCAATTCACCTTGCATCCCGAACATGTGCCTTTCTAACTGGGTTCTTGTTGAGAGTAATTTAACTATTAGCTCTTCATTGCCAAGAACCAGGACCGTAAGATTAGAGCCACACAGGGAGCTCTTCTAGGATGCCCATCTAAGGGAAATACAGGGAAGCGCATTCCTTGTTAGTGTACCTTTAATGCAAGGCTTTCATGCTGCTGGAGCAAAAGATAGATGAAGTTTTCAAGTAAAGAAAATGAGTAACAACTGGTGGTGGTGATTACTAGCTTTTCATTATCTACTGATCATTATCTTAGCTAAGGTTAGCCTGTGATGCTTTGATAAAAGGCTGAGAAATGTGTACATACTTATTCCTAGGGTCTGTATGATAGCTAGACACAGCTGGATTTGGCAAAAGGAGGGAATTTCTTCATCTATTTAGGCTAAGCTATAACATAATGTTGTAACGTGAGACTGTGGGACAACGTGCTTTTTCTAATTTCTTCTTCGTGCACTGAACTATGGGGAAAACCCTTTACCCCTGTTTCTTGCGTAGTTCAGACCCAGATAGGCTGCATAAGCAATATGTCTGGGGATTGTTCTGAATGAGAACAGACTTAATACTAGCTCTGAGTTTCCTAACTCTTTAAATATATACCTGTTTAGATATGTTACTATTTAGCAGTTATTTTCACACCTATGAAAGGCAAGAACTGAAAAGGCAGTGCACTGTAACTGGATGGCACGGCACCTTTCCTGACTAGTGCTGACTTCTGTTAAGTGGGTAGGAGAGACTATCAGGGATGACGCTTCGTTGTGCAGCAGGAGTATGGGGTAGCCCTGCCTCTGGCTGTCCTTCCCCTCCAGATCTCTTTGCCAGCAGTAGCTTTCTGTGAGACCTCACCCTCATGTTCAGTGCTCTAAGGGGAACCACCTTGTCCTGTGCTAGAGGCTGCATTTCTAGCTGTGCTTTTCCAAACCACTGCCTCCATGGGACTGGATTTCAACCTTTGATTTCTTGTCTTTAATTAACATGAAAATGCCATGATTTCTGCTTTACCTCTTTATTTGCTCACGAGTCAAAGAAACTGCGCTTTGTTGGCAGGCAGTTTGTCTCTGTACCCTGTGCTTCATTCTTCCAAACATCTCTTATAGTGGTGAAATTTCTTTTTGATTATTTGTTAGAATGTGTTGCATCATAGCTGCCTATTTCTAGCCTGTGCAGCAGTCAGATGCAATAGTTATAAAGTGATTGCAGGTACTTGGAGTCAGGGGCATTCACAGCCCTGGTGCCCTTTTGGTTACTTGGAACACTGCATTTCTTCCTCTTGGCTTTTTTCCTCTAACAGTAGAAAAGAGTAATGGCTATTTCAGTTAACCGTGCTAACAGCAATCTTCACTACATATTAAATGTACATTGTCCAATTCCTTTAAAGTGCTGTTAAGGTAATAACAGTGAATATGTAAATAGACTCTTTGCTCAGAACAGCTACTCCCTCACAGAATACTGGCTGGGCCATAGCTGTTTATGTGAGGAATATAAAAACCAAGTTTCTATTAAAAAAGATGTACATTTTGATACTCTGTGAAGCCAGGACAACTAGGAACATACTAGAATATGTCTTCTGACCTTCTAAAATCTCAGCCAAATTGCTAACATGGTTTCATTAAGATAATTCTTGTTTCTGCTAAGGTCAGGAACAGAAAGAAACAAATTTGCCTAGCAATGCCAGTTTTTGATCAAAAATAAGTTCAGATTTGTAACCTATTCCTTTTCTATCTGCCCCTTCCAATTCTTTTAACTCTGTAGTTGTGACTTCTCCTGTATATAAGATACGGTTTGGGGTTATGCTTTTTGCACATAGGGTTCAGAATCTACTGAACTATAGGCAAGTGAAAGTGCTAAAGAAGCAACGACGAATTTGACCCTACATAGTGACTTCAGAACTGGCATCTTCTGTTTTAAAATAATGTCTTACAATTATCAACTTCAGTCTCCTCAGATGCAAAATCTCTACTCAACCACAATGTGTTACTGAAAGTATTTCAGGAGTCATTGAATGTAAATGAAGTAAGGGTTAATTTGTTAGATGTTTTTGAAAATCATTTTTCAGATGATAGACACCTAAAAATCAAAATGGATTCATCATTATGTATCACAGTCATTGCTTTCCTGAAATAAAAATGCTGAAGTTGCCAAAAAGTCATAATTGCTAGACTGACTTGCCTGGTAATTTAACTAAAGAACAGTCATGGAGGCATGGGGTTAAGCGAGTGGGTTTCCAGAATAAGTTTTTTATTATGTCTTTGTCAGTCAGGGCAATTTATTGTGGAATTGTTGTCTGAGCTGAGAGCATGAATAGGGTCACCCTAGAGTACGAAGCAGTCATTCATATCTATCAATCACAGATCTAGGCACATTTAAACTTACTCAAGAAGTTCATTCTGAAGTTCAGGATTTATCTGATTCTTAACGCAGAAGCACTTTAAATACCAAATTTTATACAGACCTCCATCCTGTACCTGATTAATCTTTTATGCTCTCCCGTAGCTGCTGTGCAGCTATTTCTATGAGATTACTCTGCAGATGGCTCTGGCTGTGTGAAAAGAGCCCAGGAAGAGTGGGGTCTGTGCTTCCCTCAAAGAAAGTGGAAATAATTTGCTGTTACTACTGTTTGGTAAAAATTAGAGGAGGGGGACTTTGGGTGCATGGGGAAAACAAGAAGAAAAGTTTCAAAGGAAAAAAAAAAACCCAAGTTGCTTTTGTATTGCATTTCAAAACCTAAATGAGAAGACTACGAGAATTATGGCATCAGAAATGAGTTGTTGCTGCTCTCCCTCACACCTGACTTGACATTGTCCAGCCTCCTTTGCCTCAGTTTATGAGGCTGCTGGTGCTGAATGATAGTTTTATTAATGCTGTCTAGGATGTCACCTTGGGTTTTAGCAGCAGTCAGCTATGCACAGTAGGCATAGCCAGCACCCGTGGTGGTAACAGCAGTCTCCTTCCATGTATACACAGAGCTTTAAGTCCTGTTAGGATCTTCTGCACTAGATGAAGATAATAGTATTGCTGCTTTCTTGACGGTTGCAGTTGTGTCCTGCGATAATTCCTATCCCCAGAGACTAAACCACAGTATTTTCTGCTACTAATTGTTTTTCCCCTTATGCTCCTCTGCTTAGCACCATTTAGGTTATTGGCTGCCCTGTGTGTGGTTGGTTGAAGAGGGCACATGCCATCCTTGCACAAGGCATGTACTAATTTCAGGGGACTGGAGATTGAGCCATCTTTTTCCCCTTTGAACTTTTTGTGGTCCGTTTCTTGCATGAAAACTATCCTTCCCCGTTTCCTCTTCCTAATGACCTCCTGTTGCTGCTTCAGGAAGGTGTCAGAGATGTATCAACAATGTGACATGGTATGTGATGCCTGTAATGCCATAGCCAGCTACAGACTGTCACACTGAAGTGTTTTGAATTGTGATGGCCCTTATGTCAGGACAGAGTGTGAAATTTTCCATTTGTGAGACAGTGCTCCCTTCTGAAGTGATTGCTGTTTCAAGCTGAAGACAAAGTGTAATAATTTTGTTTGTAACTACATGTATCTATGACTGGCTGCACAGTTACTAGTAATTTAACCATTTAGTGGGAGGAGAGGAAGCAAGTAGTGGAGTAAATGAAATAGCAGCTGTTTTTTGACAGATTTAGACCGAGTGTCCTTGTGCAATTAACATTTTTATAATCTATTAGGTACTTTATTTCAAAGGGAATTTGTGTCTCTCTTGTCCCACTGCCCCCAGCAGCGTGTGATCCCAGTTTCCAAGGTGTGAGGTAGGTCAGCAGCGCTTCTGAGTGATGTGCTAATAAATGAGAGAGAAGATGATGAACTGCCCAGTCCTACCCACTCACCTCCATCCTTTAGATGCAGTTTGACTCCAGGACACGCAAGGGCTGCCAAGTAGTTAACCTGCTGAAAAAAAAAAAAAAAACGCAGCTGCAACGAATGAACTGTCCTTTAGTGAAAACATCTTAATGCTTCCTTAATTACAGCCCTGTAGGGTATGCACATCTTAATAGCCAGCAGTGTCCACATGGAGATAGTAATTTAAGATTAACTCTTGCAAAGTTACAGAGAAAACAGATAAATAACTCTTTTATTGTAGTTCTTGAGAAGTCCTCAGGGAGAAGAAACTGAAGTGGACTGGAATATTGGGGTCTAAAACATCTAATGTTTTTCTATTACTTTTCCTTTTTTCCTCTGTTGAAAGTGTGATATGTGCTATAAAATTATTTCTTTACAAAACACTTTGTCACAGATTATTCATTTGAATGGGAAAATTATACAACCTATTCCTGCATAGTGGTACTAGAAAACTGCCTTTTGTGAACTATCCTATTCCAGCATAAGCACAGCTACATGAAGAGGCAAATACAACTAGATTTATTAAAAATGCTGATTTTTGACTATGCTAGTATCTATTCCTCCTCCAGGCAAGATTGAATGTAGCTGGCCAGATTTTCAGCTGAAATGGACATTGTAGGGAGTGATTGCTGAAGATACGTATACTGACTTTTTTTTTTCCTTTCATATCTTGTATTTAATAATAGTTATAATATACTGTAGTGTATCCAAGTATGGGAAAACTGAATAATTATTGTCTGATTTTTAAGCCCTGTTTGAAAGTGTTTCAGGTTGAAAAATATTTATTTAAAATTCCATCGCATAAATCTGTCCAGATTTTTGCCTTCAAGTCAGTGGGATGCACAAATCCGAGGCATTGACATACTGCCTTCTGACAGCTGGCTAAGTGGCTTTTGAACAGAGAACCGCCTGTTTTCCTGCATCTCTGACAGTTGCATGATAGGACTAATATTTAAGGGTATCTGAGTCCATAATTATGTGATGTTGAAGATATCTCCTTTTGTGATGCTTACGTGAAAGTAGGGGTGATTTAACCTGGAGTAAAGAGGATGTGATGTTACTGGAACCTAACAACAAAGCTATTTTTCTACTTAGGCACTCAGCAGACTGTTTATTTGGGTCCTATGCCTTGGGACCCATTCTCTTGCTTGAGGTGCTGCAATACCGGCTAGCTCTTTATTTGGTCTTTTGCACTTTGCCTTCAAGGAGATGGGACCCAGCTGTCTAGATACCTCAGGGAGTCTGGGTTTGTTCCCATCTCTCATTTTTTCCTAGTTCTCCCCCAGATTCCCAGGTGGATTGGTGAAAAACCGACTTTTAGTAGAAGAAAATGAAAAGCCAAATGCAGGGGGAAGGTTTTTTTTTTTTGGATCAAATGTTGGCTTTGGGAGCTCTTTTATTTCAGAAATCTTCTTGTCTTTAAGTATTTATACTTCAATGCATTTCAAAATGAAATGTTTCCAAGCATTTGGATGATGTCAAAATGAAAAGCTTCAAACATGAAACATGTTTTCAGCCAAAATGACTTGCCAAATTTGATGTTAAAATAATCAATAGTCTTAGGTGCCTTAAGTCTGCAGTTTGCTAGGCAATGTTTCAGCCACATGTATTGTGCTCCTGTAATGTGCCTCAGTGCCTTTTGCACAGCCTTCTTTAAGGGTCCAGTCTGGGACAGGAACCTCAGTGGAGAAGTAAATCTGCAGTCTAATTACCTTCAGGCAAGATTGTTTTGCTCTAAGCAACAACTAGGTATTGTAAATTGAACCATCTTTTTAACAAAATAGTTAGTTCCCCTTCTTCGTTAATACAATATGGGCATGTTTCCTGCCCAACTCTGCATACTGTTAACCCTAAAAGACAGAAAAGGCAGGAACTACATGAACAAGGGACTTTACTGGAATATACAAGCTTACTAGAAGGGAATAAGAGATCTGAACATAAGTAGCATGTATGGCGTGCTAGGCAGCCTATCTGCCAGCATCTTCTGAGAATGAAGAAAAAAGCTCTTCAGGGAGAAGTTTGGCTGGAGAGGGCTAGATTTAGACTAGACATAAGGAAGAACTTCTTTACAATGGGGGTGGTGAAACACTGGCACAGATTGCTCAGAGAAGCTGTGGCTGCCCCATCCCTGGAGTTGTTCAAGACCAGATTGGATGGGGCTTTGGGCAGTTTGGGCTGGTGGGAGGTGTCCCTGCCATGGGCAGGGGTGGGTGGAACTGGATGGACTTTAAGGTCCTTTCCAAGGCAAACCATTCTATGATTCTAAGAAGTGAAGATCAGTTGAGACTAGAAAAATGAAATCCATGGTCCACATTCCCCTGGATTTTTGGGGATTGGATTGCAGATTGTGAATTGGCTTATTTCTCTTAAAAGATTAGGAGAACAGGTAGGAATGAAGCTTGCATCGGGCTGCAAGTGGCATGCTAGACTACCTGCTGGTGACGTCTCTTAAAGTATTTCCCAGATGAAAGACGGTGTCAAAAGTTTAATTTTTTTTTCCTGGTCTTCAAAAGAAAATCAGTCAGCAAATGATAATCAGTGCTGAACTGCAAATTAGATTGGAGCGACTCTGAGTTGGCTTTGTAAATTATATAGCCTGAGAGCTGCAGTAAACCCTTTGACTTTAATCTGAATGTTGGCAGTCATTGGTGGATGAAATATTTCAGGACATCTGAGCTTTAATTCTTTTAGTGTTCTTTTTTATTTTGGGCAAAAGCGCTGAAAGGAGAGGCTGCTATCACAGCAATGTAAAACATTGGCCTTTGATAGGCTGTTCAGAAGAGTTGACGCATTAAAATGAATGTAATATCAATATAATAATCAAGGCACATCAGCCTCAGAATAGTGCAAACTCACTTTTTCCCTTTTGACTCATTATTTATACAAATCTGCACTGCGATTCTGTGGGACTTGCTACAGAAACATTAGTCTCCCCTGTAGAGCTGGCTTGCATCCTTTTGCATGCTAACGCAATATTCTGTTTCTAAGTTGACAGTAACTGATTAGCAAATACATGAGGCTATCGTTCCTCTGCTAATATGATTCCAGCCATGCAGAAAACTTGAGGCTTGTCTTTAACAGGCCAGCTTCTGAGCATTCTTCATATAAAATTTGATTTAAATAATTTCTAATTTGTCTACTCTGCTTTCTGCCTTTCAGCTCTGATGCACTTCTTTCCTTTTTCAGAAAAACTTGATGTTTCCTGTTAGTGAGGGAGGATGGAAGTCCGTGCTGTTTGCCTTCATCAGCTAATTGTTTCAACCTTTCTAAATCTCTCCTTGAATAGGAGTTGTATTTTAATTATTGTATGAATGATTTGCCACGTGATTAGAATAGGAAATCTTCTGTGCTTTTTCTGGAGGGCAAATGGAGACTTCCACATTTGCTTTTGGCTCCTGTTCTTTCTGGCATGTCTGCACAGATGGTGGTGCAGTCCAAAAACCCGATAAATAAATATGTGAACCACACCCAAATTACACTGTAACTCCCTCTGTTTCTGAACATGGAGTTGTGGTTGGCATTGTGAGACTGTTCATGTACAGTCTGCTGGGCCTCATTGAGAGCATGATAGGGAAATTAAAGGTGATTTTTAGTCTTGCTTTCCAAGTGAAAGAAGATGGGAGAAGGCTGTTGTAAGGTCTTTTAAGAGATAATATAGGCTGTTTCAATGGTGCCATCAAATCAGTTCTACACAACAGCTCTAACAGCCATAAGTGGGATATGCATAGGATATTAATAGTGGCTTCCTCTGGCCCCTAAGCTCTGGATGTGAAAAACCACGTACCTGACTTTCCCCATCTTGTGATCAGGTACCAATATATTCTCATGAGCGTGTGCTACCCGGGTCTTACTACAGGGAGAAGACTGGTAAGTGAGGAGGTTTTGGAGATGCTTAGGGGTGGGAGATGGCCACTGCACAGTCCTACTGATAGGATGAGGATGGACTGGACTAGATGTGCAGGGCATCCCTAGGACTGGGTGATGCTGCTCAAGTGATAGTGCTGTTCGGCTTCAGATGTGGACAATATATTGGTCCTGTAGCAGCGCAGTGCTGCCAGCAGTCAGTGGGATAGCCCTGCCTCAGGAGACAGGCCTGCAGTGCTTATTAGTTACTTCTACTCTACCTGGTCCAGAGATGCTCTGCATCAAGCCCTAATGCCTTAGGACTCTTTTGGCAAAACAGGCTGGACATACATTTGGTGCTGTTGAAATCTAGGATAGGCTGGGTGTAACAAGGGGAGAATAGGCCTTTCAAAGATCTGAATTTTTCAGGCAGAAACTGGGCACTGCAATTGCAAGTAAGTCATTTAGGATCCCACCCCTCTCACCAATTTACTCTTTAGAGTTTACACTGTGTTTTTTGTAGTTTTTTTTTTTTTTCAAGTGTTACTTGTGTTGAAGGAAAAAAGAAAATTTTCAAGTATGTATCTGTTTGCTTTGGGCTGATCTTGGGATGAGATACAATAGCTTAGGGATCTGAAAATAAGACATTAGTCAATGCTATCTTTCAGTTCTTTTATATAAGCAGATTCACTTCACTTATAAAACATCCCTGTACACTTGTATTTTAAAGATGATTCTCTCTTTGTCTATTTCTATTATTCACAGTGCTTTGATATCAGTGTGTCAAAGAATTCCAGAGGAAAAAATTACCTTGTAGCTGAGAGTGAGCGTGGAACATTTTAGCTCAAAAAGAATTTTTCATTAAGACATAAATAAGTAAGAGTATGGATTATGTTTGAAGCTAGTTCTTATTTATTCAGCATCTACAGCTGTGGTTGTGTTTCACAGAATAAAGTAAAACTTATCCCTTTGTTTTTTAGAACACTCTTTCTTTTGCCTTTGCAGACATCAGTGATCGGCGTGAAGAACATTAATTTAATCCTGTCCCATTTCACATTTGTGGGATTGATTCCAGTCCTGATGTCGAAGCTAGAATCTGTCTAATACATTTTAACTGGCGTGTCAGGCAGCATTTAAATCTGGGTAAAGCTCTTCCCTGCTACTCCTGTATCATTTTATTTTTACTTATGTGTGGTTCTCCAGAGTACAATGGGCTGTTTCTCTAGACTTCCAGGTGCCAGCACGAGTGCTACAGAAACAAGAGCTGTTTGATCTTACCCTTCCCCTCTTAAGAGGCTTCCTGCCCTATACTGAACATAGTGAGAAAGTTTTCCTTCATTATGTCAAACTCTTGTCCTGGTGGGACTCCATAAAACCGCTCTGAATAAAGTCCTACTGAGGGTCGGCTTCTTGACCACCAATCTTGGGCTCCTGGGGAGTGCAACCCACAGCTTCCCCCATCCCATCTAAGCTAATGAGATCTCTCTCAGGTGCATGTCCTCAGACCCTGGGTGAGTTGGAATAATTAAAAATAAAGTACAGAAGTCTGTTTCTCCGCATAGCCAAAAAAGGTAAGATTCTGTAGTAAAGTGTGCAACTCAGTACGTGCTCAACTGTGGCGCTTGTGGAGCTAGGGAGAGGAAGAGAAAAGGGCAGCACTACTGATGGTGAATAAGTTTCCAAGTCAAATTGGCACTTTGGACATTGTTAGGAAGGCACTTAGGTTCTCACTAGAACAAAAGGTATATGGTTGTTGGGCACAGGGATGCACATGCACATTTTTAACAGGTGAGCAGAAATCAGATCACACAGTTAAGGTCCAAGTAGGTGACCTCTTCTCGTAGTTTTTATTTATTTTTTTTAAAGTGAGCTATGGTAAAATGGCACTGGAAGAATGAGAACTATATCAAATAATATATTATTTTCTCATATCTATTAGTTTCTCCATTAAGTCGTGGCCTCAAGTTGCCTCAGGCGACGTTTAGTTTGGGTATTAGGAAAAATTTCTTTACCAAAAGAGTGATGAAGTTTTGGAACAGGCTGCCCACGAAAGTTGTTGAGTCACTGTCTCTGGAAGCATTCAAAGAACATGTAGATGTGACGCTTTAGGGCATGGTGGTGTTGCACTGACTGTTGGATTTGATGATCTTAAAGGTTTTTTCCAACCTTAATGATTCTGTGATTCCGAGTTTCTCTGTGATTTTTAGCTTTAGTTTTTTAACCTGGGGATTTAATTTCCTATATGGTCAAACTGAGATTGTAAAATGGCATTTGAATGCTGTAGTTTTAAGTACTGTAATAATAGGATTACTTATTACAATTTGAATATCAGTACTGGAATTTTTCAAAACGAGTTGGTTATGCATTTTCTCTTCCAGGTTACTAGTAGCATTGCAATAACTTGTCCACTTGCAGTGGTAACTGCTACTTTTTCTTTTTTTAACATCATCTAAAGCTGTCTCTGAGTTGGCCAAGTTATCCTTCTGGTCCAAAGAACACTATAAAAAAACTACAGCAAAACAACTAATGAGCCATGTGGCACTGTCAACTATTTGAATTGTCACTCTTTCACATGATCTAAAATAGAAGACTTTTTCTTGGTCTGAAGAATACTATATCAAAGTTTGATTTTCTTCAGAACTCTTAAGCTGAGGTTTTTATTTTCAGAGTGTTAGTTCTATACCTTAGCCCCTAACCACTTGAAAATCTGGAAAACCGGAAGTGTAACTGGTAGAGAAGAAAGGAGAGAGAAACTAAACTTTGTTCTTTATCTAAGGGAAATAAAGAAAATGCTAAGAGTTCTTACCTTTTGTTTCTCATATTTCTAACCACCTTTAAGTTTTTATAACTCCCTCAGTTTTGTAGAGAGTATGCAGTGGAAAATTAATTTGTTTTTTATTCTGGATAGCTGAATATCCCTTTCAAGGTTGAAAGGATTTTGAAAACCTAGAGAGAAAGCTGAACGAGCAAAAGATGTATCTGTATCATTCTATATACTGATAAAATGGTAGCAGTATAAAGGTGGTGTATCTGTTTCTAGAACACTCTGTTCTTTGGGAACCAGTTCAAGATGAAAATTTCCTCTTGAAGTAACATAAATGAAACTTCTTTAAAACCAGCATGTCAAAAAATAGATTTGAATGACCCATGGAAAAATAACCTAAAAATTGTCTATTTTTGTTTTGCTTTGTTCTGTGGCAAACCTCTGACCCACTTGAGTGAGCAACCTCTTACTTGCAGCTGCTGCTGTTGGCTAGAAGGGTTACCAGGACACATTGCTCTGCATCTAAGACTGACCCAAAACCCTATTCTTTTTCTTTTTTTTTTCCTTCAACTGCTGCCACAGATTGCTGCAACTTCCCAGAAAAAGAGGAAAAAGGAAGCTACTAGTCCTGAGGCTTGTATCCAGAGGCCAGTCAACCTGCAGTCTAATCTGTCTATGGAGGAGTGTGCTCTGCTGTGTGAGCTGCTGAGCATACAGGCAACCTTGAAAGTGATGTGGACAAAATGGATTTTTGGTCATGTTTGGCAGAGTACCGTGTGCCATCTGAATGTGCTTGTATGCTTGCTAGGGTGCTTCAAAACACTAACAGGGTTTCAGCATCCAACCAAAAAGCGAACAGTTGAGTTGATTAGAAATCTCAACAGTGTATTTCTATGTTCTAGGGGAGGAATTTAAACCTGAGGGATCTTGATTACTAAGATACTTTCAATCTCTCCAACACTAGAGGTATTGAGAATCAAACTTCTCTTCAGTGCTTACCAACCTGAGGTCTTACATCTTGTTCTCAGATCACAGAATCACAGAACAACCAGGTTGGAAGGGACCCATCGGATCTTCTAGTCCAACCATTCCTATCTAACACTAAACCAAGTCCCTCAAGACCTCATCCACCCGTGCCTTAAACACCTCCAGGGAAGGTGAATCAACCGCCTCCCTGGGCAGCCTATTCCAATGCCCAATGACCCTCTGCGTGAAAAACCTCCTCCTAATCTCCAGCCTAAATCTCCCCTGGTGGAGCTTGAGGCCATTCCCTCTTGTCCTGTCCCCTGTCACTTGGGAGAAGAGGCCAGCTCCCTCCTCTCCACAACCACCTTTCAGGTACTTGTAGAGAGTAATGAGGTCTCCTCTCAGCCTCCTCTTCTCCAGGATAAACAGCTTCTCCAGGCTCAGCTCTCTCAGCCGCTCCTCATAGGGTCTGTTCTCCAGCCCCTTCACCAGCCTCGTTGCTCTTCTCTGGACTTGCTCCAGAGCCTTAACATCCTTCTTGTGGTGAGGGGCCCAGAACTGGACACAATATTCAAGGCGCGGCCTCACCAGTGCTGAATACAAAGGGAGAATCACCTCCCTGGACCTGTTGGTCACACCATTTCTGATACAAGCCAGGATACCATTGACCTTCTTGGCCACCTGGGCACACTGCTGGCTCATGGTCAGTCAGCTGTCGACCAACACCCCCAGGTCCCTCTCCTCCTGGCAGTTTTCCAGCCAGGCTTCTCCCAGTCTGTAGCTCTGCATAGGGTTGTTGTGCCCCAAGTGCAGGACCCGGTATTTGGCCGTGTTAAACCTCATGCCGTTGGACACTGCCTAGCGGTCCAGCCTGTTTAGGTCCCTTTGCAAAGCCTCCCTACCCTCCAGCAGATCGACACTTGCACACAGCTTTGTGTCATCTGCAAACTTGCTAAGGGTATCCTCAATGCCCTCATCCAGGTCATTGATGAAGACATTGAACAGGACTGGACCTAGCACTGGGCCCTGGGGAACACCACTTGTCACTGGCCTCCAGCTGGACTTAACACCATTTACCACCACTCTCTGGGCGCGGCCATCCAGCCAGTTTTCTACCCAGGAGAGTGTGCGTCTGTCCAGGCCAGAGGCTGACAGTTTCCGTAGCAGAATGCTGTGAGAAACTGTGTCAAAGGCTTTACTGAAGTCCAGAAAGACCACATCCACAGCCTTCCCTTCATCCAGCAGCCGAGTGACTTTGTCATAGAAGGCGATCAGTTTGGTTTGGCAGGACCTGCCTCTGGTAAACCCATGTTGACTGGGTCTGATCACCCGCTTCTCTTGCATGTGCTTCATGATAACACTCAAGATCACCTGTTCCATGACTTTCCCTGGCACTGAGGTCAGACTGACTGGCCTGTAGTTCCCGGGATCCTCCCTGCTACCCTTCTTGTAAATGGGAACTACATCAGCCAGTCTCCAGTCCAGAGGTACCTCCCCAGTCTTCCAGGACTGCTGGAAGATGATGGAAAGGGGTTTGGCCAATACATCCGCCAGCTCCCTCAAAACCCTAGGATGCATCCCATCAGACCCCATAGACTTGTGGGTGTCCAGTTGGCCAAGCAGGGCTCTGACCACCTCCTCTTGGACTATGGGAGTCTCGTATTGCTCGCACCAGTAAGAAAGTTGCTATGTCATTCAGCCTGACTCCAGAGAGAAAAGACCAATCACTTAAGAGTTAAGATGCACGAGTGAGAATGTGTGTGGAGGCCAAGAGTGATTGACATGGAGAGATTTTATTCCCTGTGCTCCCCCTCCCCCTCCCCACCCCTTTTGGATGATACCCGAGAAACTCCCTGGACTTAGAATAACACTTCTCAAGGCTGCTCCTGCCATGTAATGTGTGAATATAATAACAAATCTCCATACTCTGGAGAACAGAATGCTGTATTTGAACTGTTTCAACCATGAACTGGTTTATACTACAGCAGCTTCCTTTAAGCTAGTGGCAGTGTAGCATATTTTTTTGTTAGACTCCCTGGAAAGAGCAGGGTAAACATTTAGTAGTTTAAAAAAAAAATACCAGCAGTTCCCTAATCACCACAAGCAGCCACCACATAATTTAGGCAATTGAATATGTCATTTCAGATCCTAATCTGATAGCACAATGGGAATCCTGCACTGATACAGTCATGCGTCCAAGGTAAAGTCTTGAGAGCCTGGATTTATTATTGGGTTATGTTCAATAAAACATGTCATAATGGATTTCTTTTCAGGAGATGATATATAAGCACTAAGTCTGGGTTTTGTAGCTATTCCATGAAATACAGTTGTTGGAAAGTATCTTAAAAAGTTAATGCAGTTAAGATTTCACTCAGCCAGTTTATGGCATCTCCAAAAATAAATGCATTTTCAATAGAATGACATCTCTCATAAAAGCTGAATCTGTCTTTCTTGAAATTCAGTTTTTGAAATGAGAGTTGGCAATTGCTCAGACTGTCAGAGTATCTTTGCTGGTTTAGTATGAGGAGAGTGGCTGTGTGACTTTCTCTTTTTAGGCTGCAGAAGGCAAAAGGTCAGAGGGAAGAGAATGTTTCTCTCCTGTATGAGAGCTTGTATTAACTCTCATTAGGAAACTCTCTTTGTATTCACATCTTGGCTTTGCCAATGCCAGTTGTAGGTTGTGTAATGAATCTGCACAGGGGCTGCAGAAAAGGGAAGTACTGTGGAGGGGAAATGAAAGATAATAGCATTGAAGCCCAGAGGAGCCACCCAGTGCATGAGTATTATCTGTCTGAATGAAATTTATTTATCTGATAATTCTATATCTGAATGGTATTTTGGAATTAGGTTGTATTGTCAGTGATATATCAGGTTGCTATTCAGACATCAAAAAAAAAATACCGGGAACTTTTACCTAGCTTTGTTTGGTTAACTTGATTATCTCTTGGAAAAGTTGTAAGCATTCATTTACCATGTTTCTTCTAAGAATTTCCCTACTTATGCATATAATCTTTTTTTTTTAACTGGGAGTAGTAGTCCTATTTACAGATGTTAATCATTGCATAAGACATTGACTTTAGATACTGTGCTAAAGCTATTTTTTGGAAAATCTGTGCTCCTAAAGTCTAATTTTTCCAATGTGTTATTACAGTAATTTGAATCTCAGAAGTTTGAAACTGAGGCAACTCCTAGTTTGTAAGAGAAAGATAGAATCAAAGCTGAAGTTGAATATGTGCTTGTTTCTCAAGTTCTTCAGTAACAGTTGCAGAAGAATCCCCTGTGACTTCATAGAAAGAGTGAGGTTTTAGAAGGTTTTAATGTTAAGTTTTACAAAGTATACAGGATGCTGTATTCAGGTTCTCTCATAATTTGTTTTCTACATTGGTGTTTAGGAATTTAATTTCAGAATTGTGTGTCTGTAAAGGATTGAATAAAAGAGGTAAAGCAGTAGAATTTTTATTTTGACATTTGTTTTAGCATATAAGAAAGCATGAATTAAGGGCTTCCTTTAAAATTCATGATGTTTGCTTCTTCAAAATACATAGATTCTCTTTTATGGCTGGATTTCCAGTCCTGCTGAGAAACTATTGCACCACTTGTCCATTGG
The DNA here is from genome assembly GCA_033558105.1 of Coccyzus lansbergi. NCBI lineage: Eukaryota > Metazoa > Chordata > Aves > Cuculiformes > Coccyzidae > Coccyzus > Coccyzus lansbergi. The sequence goes on from JAUMJK010000159.1 coordinate 133,524, forward strand.
AACCAAATATGTGCATGTGTGTCCCAGGAGACCAGGAAGGCAGGGTTTAGTTTTTTTTCTTAGAACTCCTAATATTGTTAAACCCCTTCACAGCACCATTCTATAATTGTCATCAGTAGAGGAGATGACCAGCATTTTAGCAGCTGTTGATATGAGGACTTAATAGCTTGAAATAACATCGAATTGTATTTGAAATAATATTTTGAAGTGTTTTTATGGATTCCAAAGCCTTTAGAAAGGGTCTCGGTGAACATGCATGTAAAAAGACCTCTGAGATGTGCACTGTTGGCTTTTATCTTACTAGGATGATAATGCAGGGCCTTGAGTTACAGAATGCACCTGAAGCGCTGTAACAATGTTATGTAAACATTAGTGGTGTTTATAAATTTAAATTTTGCTGCATTTCTGAGGAGCAGTTTGAGAGGATAAGATATAATCCTATGCCCAAAATCTATAGTAAATTTCTGGGGTTTTTTTATTAGCATGTTATTGATTTTTATGTATATCATACAAAGTATGGGGTTTTTTTTCCCTTTTCACCCAGCTGCTAGGGTTGGATGTCGTTCTTGCCACTCAGAAATCAAGCATAAACAGTATGTGGGGTTAGATCCACAGTTCTGCAGCCAGAACGTGGGCAGGCTAAGGGTAGCAGTATTAAGACCGATTGCTTTTGTGTAACATCCTTTGTTTGTTGAGTATTGCTTTACAGTGATGCATTCAATATGCTTTTTTGCCTGGTATTTGAAGCATGGAAGTAGGCACTCCCTGGAAATGGATTTTCCTTTTTGAGATGACAGCCAATTTACTGTAATTAATGTGATAAGGACAGCAGCTGTAGCAGTCTCAAATTCCTTAATCTTAAAGTAAGCGCTAGAAATGGGTTAGAGATAAATATAGCTTATGGTGTTGTCTCCTGAGAAAAAGCCCTTTAAAAATATTGCATTCTTGTAGCAGGACTGGCTAACACAGTGGTGAAACCAATTTTCCATTGCTGTAGGGAAATATCCATGCTGGACTGTGTGAAAAGTATAAATGTTGACTTATTTTAAAGATGACGAATAAAATGTTGGCTCTAGGCAGTGACCAGAGTTTTGTGGGCTGATCTGAGAGTGCCTTGGCCCTAGGAAGAAGAGTGTCTATAGGTTCTGTGTAGTGCGGATCTGCTTACTACTGATGTCAATCAAAGATTAGGAAAAATGAGGAACAAGTTTGGGAAATGATGCTCTTATTAGCACTTTTATTGGAGCAGCTTTATTATCTTTCACTTTGAGATATGACACTGGAACAGGAAGCATCACAAGTATGTGATGAAATATGTTCTTAACTAAATGAATTACTTGGGAATATACATGCTGTGGTTATTTAAGTTTCCGAAGTTGGCAAAGAATTGTTTTTTCTAATAAACAAATCATCATTGAATTAATAACTGAAATTAATGTCTGGAATCTGTTTGATTTAAGATTCTGTACTGTGAAAGAATTTCTAAACTGATTGCAGCTTAGATACTTTGTTAGATTCATTTGAGTTAATCATTTGCAACCCAATTATATTTATGTACATAATCTGGATGACAAACTAGTAATGCTTTTACCATTTGATGCCTTTGCTGAGACAACCATGAAGGCTGTTGGAAACTGGGTCTGACTGTTTCACTGGTATCAATGTTGTCACCTAGAGACTAGCCTGGGATTATCATCTCTGACATATGAAATTTGCAAGTTAATTTTTTTTTTTTATTGCTGGATGAAGGACTAAAGCAGATCCAAGCCAAAGATTCAGCAATCTTTGGTGGTTTAAAGAAGCCATGATTTTAATAACTGAAAAGAGATTACATCCTAATGTTCTGTGCAGCCAACCTGTTTTATTGTCCTTCTCAGCAAGTACAACGTTTACTCTGTCATAATTTCTTATAATTTAGTGTGCATAGACTTGAGAATAGTAAAGCTTTTGTATTCTTCTGGGTTGACCTTTCTGCCTGATTTAAAGACCATTGTAAAAGAACTCTGAGGAGAATCCCAACATCTTTCACTGCAAAGGTGAAAGCTTTGATGTGAGCAGTGAAGTTAAAAGCTGCTGCAAGGAGGTAACTGGACAGCTAATTTTATGTGAATTTGGCTTGGAATAAAATAAAGACTATACAGATCATGACTCTGTCAAGTCTTATAGGTGCTAGATATTGGAGTTTTTATCTGTACAAATTGACAGAGCCTCTGAGGAAAATCCAGAAGGTGTGTATGCAACATGGGAGTTTCCTGCATATTTGAACTGTTTCCTGTTAACTGTGTGGGGATCTTTACTGTGTCCCACCAGAGATGTGCTAAATCTTTGATGAAGTCTTATCTTAACATCCTGAACAAACTGTCAGTACATCCATTTGCAAGATTGGTGTGCTAGAGTTTAGCGAGTTCTGTATTCTCTGTATACTGCCAGTTTTCAAGCAGACTGGCTTTTTTTTTTTTCTTGTGGAGCCAGAGGAGAACAACTCTGGGCAGCTTTTGGCTACCGAAAAGTTGGGGTTCTGCTGTTCTATGCAGTCTTCAATGTGCTTGCACCTGCCTGGCCACTCTAAGAGAAGCAGTGGATAATGATACACCAAAAAAGTGGCTCCTTGCAACCTGAATTTTGGGTGATCATAATACAGGTTTTGTAACAAGCACTTGTGAATTCCACCCTACTAGACAAGATCTGTACCTTTTGTGTGCAAGTATGTTCATTTACATTTTCTTGCTGTCTTGCCTGGTTTCTTAGTGAAATTTGACCAGTATTTTGGAATGAAATGGAATGAGCATTTTATATCTTCCTCAATACAGGAAAGACCTAGTTCCATTAGAATGAGTCCAGAGGGGAGACCTTGAAGGTGATCAGATGGTTAAAATGCCTCCTATATGAGGGCAGGTTGAGAGAGTTGGGCTGTTTAGCTTGGAGAAGAGAAGGCTCTGGGGAGAACCTTACAGCAGCTTTTCAGTACTTAAAGGGGGTTAAAGGAATGCTGGGGAGGGGCTCTTTATCAGGGAGTGCAGGGATAGGATGAGGGGTAGGGGTTTTAAGCTGAAGGAGGGGAAATTTAGATATTAGGTATTAGGAAGAAATATTTATCTCTGAGAGTGGGAAGGAACTAGCACAGGTTGCCCAGAGAAGCTGTGGCTGCCCCAACCCTGAAGGTGTTGAAGACCAGGTTGGATGAGGCTTGGCACAACCTGATCCAGTGGGAAGTGTCCCTGCCCATGACAAGGAGTTGGGAAATGGATGATGTTTCAGGTCCCTTCTACCTCAAGCCATTCTATGATTCTGCGATCTTGGAAGGTAATAGATTTTTTTCCCCTAATTCCTGTTCAATAATAGTTTTAACAAAACACTTAGGAAGGAGCTATGCATCTTTCTTATTGTTCTGGGGTGCAAGGAACCCAGATATTTTTAGCCTGATGGTGTCTGTGAAAAGTTATGAAACTGCTGTCGTCACTCACGTGGAGCGATAGCTTTACAGAAATCAGCCAGACTATTATTGTAGCAAAATACTACTCAGCATGAGGAAGGCTGGTAGGATAAGGCGGTGTGCAGCACAAAGCTTTCATTAGGTCTTATAATAACTGGATTGTTTCTTCTCCACTGTCTAAGTAGCAGTGTCTGTGCTGTGGCAGAAAATAGGAGCATCCATGATTGAAAAATGATGGCATGCAGTGAAGTGCATGCAGGCGAGCTCTGAGGACACATTTCACATGGTGTGCCTATTCTGTGAAGCAGCAATGAAGCAGTTAAGATAGATGGGGATCGTGCGGCTAGAAATCCTGCATGTACTTTGAAAACTCATCCAAGGTACTTACAGGCCATTTTTATTGCTGTCCCTCAGGATTTGTGCACAGTTTCTGGAAAGCACAGTGTATGCTGCTGATAGAGATATGTCTCCTTTTCCTGTCATCCAAACACCAAACAAAGAGGAATGAAAACCAAATGGAAGTAGAGTGGTTTTGTTCACAAACAGAAAAATTTATGACTGTTTGTAAAAATGCAGAAGAAGTTGGTCTGCTGCTGAGAAGCAAAGATAAGAAGTAAAACCTGTCACTGGCAGGGTATTTTGGGGTTTCTTCAATCAGGGTGTGTCATTCCCTGGGTGCCCATGTGGCGAATAGATTACTACGTAAACAACAGACCTGGGTTGCTCCTTTTTAACAAGAGTTTGACTTGGAGTTGGGCAGTACTTTGGCCATTGAAATGTTGGAGGGTTCATGGACTCTCTTGGCTCAGTCATAAATAATGAGTACAATTTCACTGTGACAGAGCATCTGGGCTTGTGATTTGGGAGCCAAGTTCTGTATGGTTTTTGAAATTATTTAATTGTAAGTGCTTATGCGGAAACTCAGAGTTATTTCACTGCAAAAAAGACTGCTGAATTTGAATCAAATTATTGGTTTCTATAAATGTAAATTGTTTTAATTTTCATTTTTTTAATTTAAAAAAACCCCGAAGCTCTTCAGACTTTTTTTTATTTTATTTTGTCTTCAGAAGATTTTTAAAGATTCTAGGTATTATCTTTGGATCTGAGATGGGGACTTTAGGTGACACTCTGTGCTGGCAGACTTTTCTCTACTTAGGAATCTACATGATGCCAGCCATCAACATAAATAAATTAGGGACTTGTTTTTGTGTTCTTGTAGAACAGTTGTAGTCCTTATTTGCAGGATATGTTGGAGAATGGTCATTTCTTGTGCTCCATAACTTGTAACTAATTGTAACGTAGGGTGGTCCTAGAACTTATGTGACAGTTACCTGTAGTTAAAAGTGGAGTCTCCAATGCATACATGTGGAGTTTTTTGCATTTCCTTTTTTGTGTTCCTATATACATAATTGGATATACAGGACTGAATCTATCCGGTTACATTGTAAATGAAACTGTGATTGAATTTTGAATTGAATTAAAATCAAATTAACTTTTCCACTGCATACTCTATGCAAAATTGATGGAGTTTAAAGGTGGTTAGAAATGTGAGAAACAAAAGGTAAGAACCCTTGGCATTTGCTTTATTTCTCTTGGGTAATATCATGGGATATTATAATTCTATCATTAAGGAATTACTATTGGATGCCTTTTAAATCTGTGCAGTGCCTTTTCTAATCAAGTACATACAGTGCTTATGTAGCTGTAGTCTGAAGTGAAGAAAAGCTTGCAGAAAGAAACTTGGAGTTTTATTAACTTGAAAAATAGGAGAAGCTTTTAGACATGTCTGTCCGATACTTTTTTTTTCTTCTTCTGTTTCAGCAAGAAGGTAAAAATAATCTGAGTATCCAATACCCCCATTGTAACCATGTCTTGAATGTTGGTTGAAATCTGACTGTGTGGACTCCAAGAGTGATCATTTTGTATCGAGCAATGCTGCTGCATTACTAGATAAATACTTCTTGGTCATCTGCTATTCTTTTTCAAAAAAATGTAATTTTAAATCTCATTGGGACAGGCCAGGTGAGACTGGCCTGGATGAATTCAATGTTAATGGAGGCACTTCTAATGTTACCATCATGTCAGCAATAGATGTTGGAATAGGCTTTTCTGGGAAGTTTTTTATGGCAGGCTAAAGCAGTGTTGTCACTATGATCTTTTCCCACTAACTGAGGACTCTTCTATGTACTCTTGTTGAATTACAGCATTCTGGACTGTGCAGGGAAGGACCTTTCAATGCTGCCTTTCTCTGTGTGCATTTGCAGTTCCACCATTGCAACAAAAGACCAACGAATACAGAAAATGAAAGATTCCATCGTATTAGAACACATTGCTATTGAAAAAACTAGATTGGACAATACAATTGATTACTTGTTTTCTTTACAAAGATGCTGTGGCTAATATTATATAAATTAGACCTTTGTTTTAACAATTATTGTAATGAGGATAATATACTGAAAGCCTTTGCTTGTTCATCTACCAGAAAAAATATTGAGAGTTTATATCCTCTTTTTAATAGGCCTGTTACTAAACAGGAATCTGCATTTGAAGCGTGAGGATATCTTTAATTTCAATCTGCTAATTAGAAATGATGACTAGTAGGAGTTTTACAGACCCTGTATTGCTGGACAGTGTAGGGCTTCTTGCAGTGTATCTTGAGTTACTTTAGTAATGTGGCATTTCTAGATACAGTAGATATCAAAATTGTTTTCCTAAATGAAATATATCAAAGTGGGCTTTTAAGGGAAAAGATAGAGTTTTGAGGAAAGACAGCTTCATTATTCTATTTTAAAGAGGTCTAACTTTTAAAGTTGGGGCTTATTTTTCAACAGATGGCTAAAAGGAAGAAAATTAAGTTATCAAAGGGGAAGAGTTAAGAAACAAAGAGTTATACTAGTGCAGAGAGAGTGCGTATGTGTAGGATTCAAATGGTTATAGTCACTAAGAGCATGATGTTAGGCTAGTGATCAGAGATTATTGTTTTGGGCGTATCATCCCTGGCTTTGTTTTTGTGATGGGAGTACATCTTGTGCAAGAAAAGGCATCTGAACTTTTCAGATTGTTTGGATTGCAGCTTTCCATACGGATATACAGGATGGGATATTTAGCTGAATTTCATCACTTAAGCCTTTACTGTTTGGTGACTGATGTGTCTGCTACCAGTGTTGATGACTGATCAATTTCAACTTCTCTTTCCATTGCACTTGATGGTCCAGGCAATGAAAAGTATACTATTTTGTGTCAGAATTTATTATACTAATGGTTAGATATTAAAAATAAAATGTTTTAGTCATAGGTACATGTATAGGTTTCTGACAATAAGCAGGATAAATGGGCATTTTACTGAAAAGTTAAATGCATGAGGCTTTGGTTTTCTTTCATGAAAAAAACTGTGATACCTTGATCCTCCATTCCAGAAGAGCCTTCAGATCTGTCCTCACTGCTCCAGTTGCTCAGGATGCAGGCCATGCCTAGTTATTATGGGGAGCTTTAACAACCGACAAAACCTTTATCTAAACCTCCATATGGCACATCGCTGGAGTACCTAGACATGTGCACTTTTGTCTTTGGTCATTTCATACAGAAAATACAATTAGACTTGGCTGTCACACGGATGAAATCTGTCATATTCCTCCTGTAGGAGCTGAACTTGGTCCAGCCCAATAAATACAAAAAATACTCACCCATAAAATTGCAAGCGGAGCCTGTGATTTCAGTGCACGTGGGCTAAGATTCTGTAGGATCTGGCAGGCACTGCTTTCTGGCTGAACAGCCTGTTTCCGTGATCAACACCGTTTCCCTGCTCCACCACAATAAAAGCCATTGCAGTAAAGCAGCAGATGGCTTTGCCGCACCCACCCTGAAAGGGTAATTTCCAACAGCAAAATGGAACTTGGTAGCTTTCTGAGGAAGAACCTTAAGCTTGGTTCAAATCGCCTTACTAGAATAACATTATACAGTAGTTACTTTCTAGTTACTTTTTCTTGTTCCTTCTTGTACCTTCATACTTTTTACATGCCTTGCCTGTTGTGGTCATGTCAAAGAGAAGGAGAAAAAAAATATGACTCAATCAGAAGTTTCATAATGTCTTTTTTTTGTGTTCCTGAGGTATCGGGAAGTAGCCCATATTTCATAGAACAGCTTGTTATTTATAATGGTTGAAATCTTCTAGCTGATGCTGGACAGGATTATTGCCCTCAAGTGAGGAGCCACAGTTAACCATGTGCTGGGAGCTTTGTGTTAGGTTATGAGGGGGTCTGGGCAAAGTGGAGTTGTTCAGGTTTCTGGTCATTAAGGAACATCTCTCAAGGATGAGAGGAGGGCAACAGATGCCTTTTACAGATAAAAGAATGGGGTAAAAAGCAATTTAGCAGAACAATTATCACCAGAGGTGCAACAGGTTGTATGTCATTCTTGTCTTTAAGGCGATATCTGACAAAATGGGTTTGTGTGTGTGACAATTTTATTTTCAAAATGATGCAGCCCTTTATCATTGTATTTCCTAGGGCAGGAGCTTCTGCATTAGAATGTCTGCAGAGGGGGTTTGAGAGATTGCCCATATTTTTCTTGATACGGTGTTGTATTTCATACTGTAAGCCTCAGAAGTAGGTGAAATTAACTGAACTTCACTTATATCATGGCTATATGTAATTTCACTTGATTGTTCCGTGTATGGATGAAGTCCATTTTGTAAAGTTTTCCTTTATGACCACGTATGTTGACATAACATTAAATATTCTTTTCTTATCCTGTTCTACACAACTACTGTATGACCATTGGCAACTATTTGAGTTTACTGGAGTGTGTTCTGCTTCCATCTCTCCACTTGCTATGCTTCTGCAAGTAATTTGTTAACTGTGCTGGCTGGTACCTGCATTTTCATAACCATGTGTTAGTTCATTTATTTATATCATAGAATCGTAGAACAATCAGGTTGGAAGGGACCCATTGGATCATCGAGTCCAACCATTCCTATCAAACACTAAACCATGTCCCTCAGGACCTCATCTACCCGTGCCTTAAACACCCGGAGCCCTGAGTCTAGCTGAAAAAAACCCACAGGAGTTGCTAAGTCACTCATATCACACATGAAGGCATTTGCTCTAGATCTGTCAAGGGCACTTAACTACTAATCTCTCAGTATTGCTACCAGAGCCAGAGAAGTCCACATTATGATGCTATGGTGACTTACATGCTATTGGTCATTGTAGAAAGGAGTATGCTAATGGCCTGTGTTTGAAAGGCTTAGTGCCATATTAATTGTAGCCTGCTGATGGTCACAAGGTTGCATTTGTACCTTAGCATGCCAGAAGGACCTTCAGGAGTTGATGAGTGCCAGACCTTTGCACAGTGTTGGGAAAGCTTGTTCATAGTGCTGACGGACTCTGCCTTAGGTTTAACCTCTTCTTTGCTTTCTTCTCACTCAGGTGATCATCTGCCCATATTTTATAACTCTACAGAACTCTCTGGTAGGGTTTGTTGTTAAAGAACTGGTTTTAGAGGCTTGCCCAAGCACCAGCTTTGCAGCTTGTTTTTGAGTAGGTGAGTGCCTGTATTGCACGAAGCAGGTGCTACCTTAAGGTTTTAAGGGGAGACACTGGCATTTGGTGTAATGGACATGAAGTGGCCATTGCTACCCTACTGCTGGCTATCAAGGACAGAATCAGAATAGTTTGGGCTAGAAGAGACGTTAAAGATCATCTGTATTTCCTTTCCAGGAACACCTTCCACTGGATCAGGAAGATCCAGGTCTTGAATGCTTCCAGGGATGGGGCTTCCACAGCTTCTCTGAACAACCTGTTTCAATGCTTCGCCACCACAGAAGTTTCCTGGAAAGGCGGTAGGAGGTGAAGCATGACTTTTGCATAGAGTGTTGGGTATACCCTGTGGAAACAAAGCTTTGTTTTTCAGATGCTGTTAATATTTTCCTAAAACCATATTCAACAATAAGAATGGTGGATGGGTAAAAACCCAGCATGTTTTAGAGAGCTGCTTGCATCCCAATCCCCTTTTCTAACATTGTGTTCTTATTGGTTAGTGTTCATGCTCACATCAGCATAATCTTGACTTGTACTCATCTTTATTTGCAGTGCTTCTGTTTGGCATGAGATGTGTCACTTAGGAGGCTATTCAGGACTTCAACGTTTCATCAAGGAGTCTGAGATTAACCTAGAAAGGCATCTAGAATTAAAATGCAATACAAACAATAGCAGGACACTCTAAGGTGGTGATACATGCAGGTGTAGTTAATTCACAGGCTAGGTCTTGTGATTTTTCAGCTTATAAGAGAGTGTACTAAAACTGAAAGGCAGCTCCCAAGAATAATTTTGGCCACTGTACTAAAACAAAACTTTAGCAAAACTGAGGGAGTGAGAGACCAGTTCAATAGTAGATTGAATACAGGGTAGACACAAGTGTAAGATTGTAATCAACTATCTAGTGCTTGGAGACCTGTACCAAGAATCTTAAGGAGCAACCTTGTGCAAAAAACCAAAATATTCCTTGATGCATCTCTCTGATAGGCTGATAAGTGCATGTTGCTTTTTGCCTTGAACACTGGTAGTCTGGTAGTAGTAGTGGTGGTTTTCTTGTCCTTTGCTGTCCTTTTGTGTGTGTGGTGTGGTTTGGTTTTTTTTTTTTTTAAAGCTGTAACTTGAATCTTTTGACTTTCAATGAAACTGAGCTGATGGCTTCTCCTCCATCAGGAAGACACCGCAAACAATTGCTGTCCTGTGTCTTTCTGGCTTTTCTAAAGATTAGTAGTCTGTAGTGCCATTTCAAGATTCAGGCATTCATTCCATGCACCATTACCCATGGAAGAAGGAAAAATAGACTATTATAACTCTAAGTGCAATACTCTAAGCTAATGGACAGTATAAGAGATGTGTACTTTGTGCATACACACTATTCATTTAGAGAGACTTCATGACTTTGACATACCTTCCACTAATGGAAAAGCAGTTAATAACATAGAATACTCTTCTGTGGAAGAGAAACAATTACCACCTACCTATCTTATGTGGGAAGAACAGATTGAATAAGGTTTGTGAGAGAGAAATATCTCTAGGTTCACTCAAGAGGCATTTTGACACTAGAGTCCTAGTAGTAAAGTACAGTTGAAACATTTGCTTTTTATTGCTGAACAATTAAGGTGAAAAGTGTGTGAATAAAATGAAATGTCCTTGCAAGCAGCAGCAAGAAAGCATCTCCTATATGCTAATCGTAAGTGGTGAAGTGGTGCTATTATGAACTTTCTGCTGTGGTCTCCTTTGCTTTTCTATGGTAGCTTTTAGGCAGTAGCATGAACTCTGTACCTATGTGCATGCCTGCATGCAGAGGTTTTATGTGTCTATATACATATATAAACTGTAGTACTGTATATTCACAAATGTCTTTTCTTGTTTTTCAACTGACTCTTAATCCATTTCAAAAAAATTGTATTTAGCTGCATTCATATCAGCATTCCATAAGGTTTGCTTTAGCCTCATACTCTTTCTTCCCAAAGGTATTTTCATGATTTTTCTTACTAGTTCACATGAAAGCCACCCAATTCCAGCTGTTGACATACTGGTTTTAATTTACAAAGATTCGGTCCCACATTTACTTCTCCTCTCTATCTCATGGAACAAACAAAGATAATGCTTCCAAGCAATGTGTAGAAGTTACTGCTTTCAATTTGCTCTGACAGCTTTCAGCCAACACAGTATGTGCCAGCACTAATGGTTTTGGGCTTTAAATGATTGGCACCTGTTTGCAAACTCTTTGAATCTATGACTACAGCATTTCTTTTCCTTGCTGATCTGCTTATGTACAACCACAGATTACGTGTGTCCTGCCTCCTTCTAAAGATCCTGGAACTGAATTCAGTTGCCTCTTGGTACCATATAAGCGAGTAGCCCTATAAGCATCCGGCCTGTCTTCGATTGAACCTGAAAGGTATAAATATATTCCTCTTGCAGGAGGGAGGTATACACAAAGCCAGATGCACAGGCTTCATGAGAAATTCTTAACCCACATATTCTTTGTAGTTCCCTTCCTAGGGCAACCTATAGACATAATTGTATATCCTTAATTTCGGAAACTTTGTCTGACCTGACCACTTGACTGAAAAACGTGAAATGTCTTTGTGCCACAATAACCATTCTGAGATTAAATACTAATGTTTCAAAAAGGTGTAGTCAATTCTGGTGTTTTGAATTTTCAGTTCATTTTAGGAAACATTTTATGCACTACTGGGAGAATTCTCCTTGGTCTATTTATCAACTTTTCCTTTAACATTTGTAGTCTGTCTAAATCTGTGCCTTTCTCCCAGTCATTCTAATGTGCCTCAATCTCTTTCTCAGTCACTTAAGGCACTCAATTCATTTCCTCACCAATCATAACCACCTTAGTCCCTCAGTGTATTTTTCCTTCCTAAAAGACTTTGGTTCTTGAGTTCTAATCCTTGTCCTGATCACGTATTTCCAAATGCCTCCAGTATTTTTCCAACAAACCCTTTACTGCCTTGTGATGTTGCAACTGTGAAGTAAGGATGTCTTAGCGTTTCTCTAGATTTCTCTGCTGGGTTTTCTCTGACGAGTAAAGATTTTGCACGGTCTTATCTTCCTTTGAGGCAGCTGGTTGTCAGATCTGCAGCTTTCTTAATGCCAGGCACATTTCCGATCTCTGTTAGTATGAAAAGAGCGGTTGACTTGACTAAGATGGCAATACTGTGCTGGAATCTTAATAGTTTTTAGCATAAGCAGTGTTGAGATGGGGACTGACTTCTGTAAAGGAGAGTTAGTTTCGGTCTAGTGCACATACAGCAGGAGGACCTAGCTCATCTCTCAGTTAGTTTCAGGCAGTGGTTCAACAAATATAATTAATAATGATATCTTACACTATGAAATCAAATAGCTTTTCTTTTCCAACATATGATATGAAAAATTGTCTGATTTGTGAAGTTTATCACTGCATTTAATTGATTAGCATGGTAGGAATACTGATCATAAAACAGCAGGCTGTAGCTTCTGAGGTCCCCGTGAATTTTATTAATGATTTATGCAACATGAATGATGTTTTTTTGTTAGGTTTTTTTTTGTCATAATTGCAATTATATGTTAGCCTGAAAACACACAGAGAAAACTAACAGCTCCCTCCATACATTTAGAAATAGAATCTTTTTTTAATATGTGCACAAAATTTTGTCTAATTTTCCTTCTTTTGAAGTTAGTTGGAAAATTCTTTTTGACTGGGATGGAGTAGAGATTTTTTTTTCTGACACTGAATAGGTTTGAAATCTCCATTACTCCTGTGTCTCATTCAAGTGTAAAGGGAAATTTCTAGGAATGCTAAGAGATGAGGATGTGGTTGTGACATCTTCACCTGATGTGGAAGGGATGGAAGATTAAATGTGTCTTTACGATACTGTGTTTATTGCAGATCATAAGGTTATAAATTAAATGGTGCAGGCTTATTAATGAAGTGTGCACAGAGAATTATAACTTCATCAGGCTGTTCTATTCTGGACCTGATTTGTAATGCATTTTCACTTTGAGATGAGTATTGCTAGCCGAAGACTACTTATTCTAGAAACCAAGAAAGTTTTATTTTCTATAGGCCTACTTGTTCTCATGGGGTTACTTCACTACAGCTGAAGTAAGGACGGATTATTTTGAGCGAGGGGAATTCTGTGGAAGGTGAGGAGAGGGAAGCTTTGTGGCATGGCTAATTTGAATCTCGATGATTCATTTCTTGAGATGTCAAAATATCAGGGCTAGAACATGGGAACCGGTCCAGCTATGGTAAAACTGCTGGTTCAAAAAGCTCTCCACCTACAAACATGCATGTGTGACAGATCAAGCAGAAGAGTTAATGTACCTTCAAATTCACTTTCAAATCTTAAAACACAGACTTTCCATCCTTCCTCCAGCTGCCACTTCTCTAATCCTTGTTTCTGGTTACCAGTAATTTCCTCCGACTGTGATAGGTCTCCTTTCTCATTCCTGCTCATCCTGGAGGTTTGGGTAATTACTCTCACACATAAGGTGGTCTTCAATTGAAATGTCCCTTGGTACATTTACCCCCACCTTTCTCTGTCCCGGGGATGATGCACTGAACTTCAGAGACATGTATGTTTTGCGAGATACTCTGATGTTTGAGGCACTTCTCTTCCATCCCACCTGGTTCACCCACAAAGATATTAGCAGAGTAGTAGTTGTCTGCTGAATTGTTGCCTGTAGCTGTTCTTAGAGAGTCAAGGGTGAGATGAGGGAGTCAAGGGTAGAGAGGAGGGAGCTGGACTCTTCTCCCAAGTTACAGGGGACAGGACAAGAGGGAATGGCCTCAAACTCCTCCAGGGGAGATTTAGGCTAGACATTAGGAGGATGTTTTTCACGGAAAGGGTCATTGGGCATTGGAACAGGCTGCCCAGGAAGGTGGTTGATTTACCTTCCCTGGAGGTGTTTAAGGCATGGGTAGACGAGGTCCTGAGGGACGTGGTTTAGTGTTTGATAGGAATGGTTGGACTCAATGATCCGATGGGTCTCTTCCAACCTGGTGATTCTATGATTCTATGATCTTGTCTGTCCTGTGCCTGCAACTACTGAATAGTGACTAGGCTATTAGCCTGCTCCTATGGAAGACAATGTTCTTGCACTTATTGAAAAAAAAAAAAAAAGAGAGAGAGAGACCCCCAATACTTAAAAGAAGTATCAAAAAAACCCCAAAACAAATATCCAATCTCTGCCAGTTTCATTATCTTTCATAGAATTAATCCAGCCCCCAACCCTTTGCTTCAGACCATGCAATTACCAATGTGAATCAGAATTTGGCTTGTTAAGCAATAATACTGGAGATGGAGAGATAATTTCAATGAGAAATGAAAGGATAAATACAACATCTGTAGAAATACATCTACAAAATACCACTAGGTACAATTCCCTTTGCTTAATATAAACACAACTCTACCTAAGCCTTTAACAAGTCTGTAGCCATGGCATTTAATTGCCATCTGCCTCTAAACCTTGAGCAGGTCAGTGGAGACACGATGCTATCAGGGATAATTTGTCATTTATGTATTTCCATGGAGTGATATATAATGTCTTGCTGAGAAGGGTCCTTGTGGGTGTCAAATACTGCTGCTGCCTGTAATGGAAATAAAGGAAAAAAAGAAAGGCTGGCAAATAAATGTTTCTGTAAATGCAACTTTTAGTTTGCAAGTAACCTTGAGGCTAAAAGATAATTCCACCTCTGCTGGGGGGCAGTAATGAGGTGGCAGGTGAACAATTCAACCTCTGTGTTATTTATCGATTGAAAACAACTCCCAGCATGTGTGCTGCTTCTGAAATTTATTGAAGCCAATTGAACATACAGTGTGTGAGATACAAAGATTTGCTCTCTTCTTCCCATTCCTCATTTCAATTTTTAAGTGCTTCCTAGAGACAGATATAGAACCAGTCATCACGTCTGGCATGTGGTGAGCATTTAGAGCTGGTGCCAAAACCTATTGGTTGTCTTTCAATTGACTTCAACTGGCTTTGGCTCAAGCCTTCAAGACAGAGAAAAGAAAAAAAGGAGTAAAAATACATTGTATATAGTTCTGTCTAAAAGACCTGATGCAAACACTAACCTTGCCTAAAGTCTCAAAATAAGTGGAGATGGGATGGGTGGAAGGGAGGGAACTAAGTGGGGAATAAAGCTGTGGTTTATTTTGGTATCATGTTCACAGAGTTGATTCCTTTAAGAGGATACTTGAATCTCAGGTCTCTCCAGCACAGATTTGGAGCATCCTTAACAGAGCAGAGGTTTGTTTCTCTTTGCTTGCGCTTCCCCAGCTCCTGCCTCTGTAGGGCCAAGCTGGTGGGTAGGGGACTGAGGGGCTATGTTTATCCCTGTGCCCCTGCCAGGTAGGGTGGTTGTGTGCCAGGTGTGTGGAGTTAGAGATGTTCAACCTGTGTGGGTAGATTGAGGAGGGCTACTTCTCAAATGTTGCCTATTTATCACATGTGTATTGATTCTGCTGATACTACCAGCTGCCACAAACTGTGCTGCACATAATGGAAATCTCTCGTATTTGAGCCAATTACTTTGGTCATAGGCAATTTGTTCTACAGAGGAGGATGCTTTTATGGGATTTTAGATAAATAAGCACCTTTCTGTTTTAAGGAACTCCTGCCTGTAGTTAAGAAACATTCACTAAATGAAACTCCTAATGGCTTTCCCTTGGATGATAGGAGTGACAACAAATTATTTCTTTAAATGTATCTTCTATTCCTATGAGGTTTTTCTTCAGATATTGGGAAGGAATTCAGGAAAAAAATTCTCTTTTCCCTTTTAAATAAAAAAAAAGGTGGGGGGGCGACTCTTATTATGAATGCTGTTCTAAATACTTGGCTCTTAAGCTGGGTTTTCTTCAGAGTGCACTTGCTCCTCACTCTGTCTATGTGCACCCACAGGCTTGTGGGATCTGGTGGTGCCAGAGCAGCTCTCGTTTCAGTTGGAGAGGGCTCATGTGTTCTCCACTGAAACGCGACCATGAGTTGCCTAGAGGGGCTGACTGAAAATGAGCACCAGTTGCTGGCATGGCTCTGGGCTGTGAGCAGCTGGGGAATGGTAATAGCCTTTGAAGGGGGAAAAGGTGGAAAGGCAGAGGAATTTAGAACTCTGCGGTGGTGCTAGTTGCAGCAGTAGGGAGCACAAGGCTGCGTTGAGCATCTGGAAATGGTAGTGCAATTTAGGGGTACCATTTTAGATGAGATACTTAAGCTGTTGCACCCTCAAATGTTGACCAGAATATTTCCTTTAATGGCTTCGGAGGACAGACAAGATCATGTAGGATGGGTTTTTCTTCTAATCTGTTGGTTTGTTTGTTACTAGAACCATCTAACAACTTTGTGCCGGCCTTCTGCCTCCGAGTTAGTGTTTCTCCTCTTCCACAGAGACTCAGACTCTGATGTCATACGCTTAGCTCAAGCCAGGACAAGGATCTGCTAAACAATTTTTTTCCCCAAGACCAGCAGATTTGGCTTGGCTTTAGGTTACTAATAATCAACAGGACTTCAGTATAAGATGAGTTTGAGTTTTTTTATTTTTTCTATCACATTCATGAAGAATGCACTTTACTTTTTTTTTTTTTCCCCGTTTAAGAATAATACTTCTCCTCCTGCTGCCTTTGGCTTTGGCAGCTCATGAGAGATGACTCTGAATGATTTCTTTCTTTTATTCCTAATGGGATTGACACTACATCATCTACTTATTGTTCAGATAGATTCAAGAAATTTATCTCTTCCTGCATCTCGGTGACAGA
The DNA here is from genome assembly GCA_033558105.1 of Coccyzus lansbergi. Lineage (NCBI taxonomy): Eukaryota > Metazoa > Chordata > Aves > Cuculiformes > Coccyzidae > Coccyzus > Coccyzus lansbergi. The sequence goes on from JAUMJK010000159.1 coordinate 150,242, forward strand.
GAGGATGTGCTGTGCTGATTTTGTATTTGGCAGGTTGTACAGGACATAAGGCTTTTGCATTGCATTATTGCTGCTGGCAGAGCAGAGCCAAAAAGATGGATGATTTGTTTGTTGTATTGCCTCCTATTCATTTTGCTCTCTCTCACCCAGTCTCATTTTCTTCCCTCTGCCTGTCCTTACAGACCTGCTTTAGCTTAAGCATCTCCCCTGGTAAATTAAAATTAGTATTGCAAAAGTCGCCTTAGACAGGGAGGTTTCCAAACAGGCTGCACTAATTCTTAAAATAGTTAGCTTATTTCTGATCTAAAGGCTGTGCTTTTGCACAGCCTGGGATTTTATCAAGGACAGAATGAGATGTTGCCTTTCTACACTCGGGTATTTGATTTCCTGTTGTTTCTCCAGCAGGAAATGCCTGGGCAAAAAGGATCCCCTTTGCTGCTGTGTGTCGTGTGGCTCCTATTGGGGCCATGCTTTGTTTTGCCACTTGTTTGGCTTCTGACTGTGCACCTTGCTGTAATTTATGGGCACTAAAAATGCTGAATCTTGAAAAACCTTGTAATACAAAGCTTTATGCTTTATAACTCACCGATCCCACATATTTTCAGGCTACCACCTCTGCTCTTTTATGTTGTCTTTATCTTTCTGTGTTTGCCACACCTCGCAAGGGCGAACTGTCAACTGCCCCAGACACTGCTGCTTTACCAAGGCTTCGAGAATTAAGGAGAAATTTGTTAACAGTTAACTCCACTTCATTAGCTCCTACCGCATTCATCACTTTTAATCATTATGAGAGTGTCTAATTGTCCTTGTGTTGTACTGTTTTAGTCCTCGATGACTTCTCTATGGTGGTCCTTCAGGCACATTTACCAACATTGCTGTTTCCAACCTGGTGTTTCTATGATTCTATGGGCATGGCTTAGTATTTAATAGGAATGGTTAGACTCGATGATCCGGTGGGTGTTTTCCAAACTGGTGATTCTATGAGTATTTGTGGAGGTGCCAGTTGTCTGCTAGTTTGCTGCAAGAGACAAACATCATAATTCTGGATAAATGCGGACCATCAGTGTGGAGCTGTTGTCATGATCTGTCCTGCATCCATGCTTTTTCATGGCTGCAGTATGCACTTGTGTGAGCTGGGATTAGCCCTGGTCGTAGTGCCACTCCCTGGTTGTAGGACCCAGCTGTGCTTGACCCAAAGTCCCTGTCAGGGGTTCATAGGCAAGAGAGGGCCAGGCTGCAGTGAAAAGACAAGAGCCAGTGGCCACATACTGCAGCAGGCTAGGTTCTGGCTGGACATGAGGAAGAAGTCTTCACTCCTGCCAAGGTGGCTCAGTGATGGCATCAGTTATTCTAGAAGACTGGGTAACCCCTGTTGGTGGGGAGGGTCAGAGTGTGGCTGGTTGCAGTGCTGGGTGACCAGGCCTGTCTTAGAAATGAACCCTGCTCATGGGCTGGGACTGGGGACACCTGGCCATGTCTTTTAGCCCTGCTGGTCCTGGGATCTTCTGATCCCATCGGCTATTTCTCATATAGATCTAGAGTTTCATCTCCTTGCTCCTTGTAAATGCCTTCTGAAAGAATATCCTTGTGTCTTCCTAGTGATGTTACCTATTTGCTTTTGAGGTTTTCCAAAGTTTCCATAAAACTGTAGCACAAGTCTTGATTCTGGGACTTTAGGCACTGGGCATGGTGGAGGGTACCCATTTCCCTGAGGGTCACCTGTATCATGCTACCAAGGTAGAAGAAACCCTGTAATAATAGATGTCTAGCTATTCAGTTGCTGTATCATCCTCTTGATGATTTAGATTGTTTGGACTATAGATCTCCAACTCTTTACCTATTTGTACTTTGATTATGTCCTGTGGAACTCACCACGGTATCATCTGAGGGGACCACAAGGTGAAACTCAGTGTGTTCCTGGAATGCTGGATGGGTCTCAGAAGAGATATTTTTTAGATGGTCACCCTAGTTTTATGTTTTTAAGTATATGATTTTTTGCACAGATATTCCTTCTCTGGGTGGCTTTATTGAAACTTTGTATGGGAACATGACATTTGTTTTATTTAATTTTTAAATTTAAAAAGTGGTTCTTATATAGAGGGTCAGGAAAATAACTGCTAATATGTTGTGTGAAATGAAAATCCACAAGGAGAATAGGATGAGGCCCAAACACTGCTAACAACATTTCAGAATCCAGTAATGCAGAGACAATTACAAGATTGGACTGCAATTATCTAACATAATACCACTTTAAATAAACAAGCATGTCTTTTGATTGGATTATTCCTACTGGAAGAAGTTTATAATTTTACTAATACTAGAGCATTTTGAAGAAAACCTCTGCAAAACTCTCTGTGAAGGGAATAGGTAAATTGGCTTTAAAATTCCACCATCTGGAGACAATCTGGAAAATTGGTCTTTAAAACAGATAATAATAATTAAAAAAGCTGTCATTTATTTTTCAACTCCAACTGTTGTTCTCAGTGGAGTCTAGGTTGGAATATGGCAAATACTTTAATTGAATTCTTGTCCCTCTACACTAAATATGATACCCTTGGTGTATGTTTTTGATTTGTGGTTTTACAGCAAGCAAATTTAGGCATACAAGTAGTTCTGTTAAGGTTTTGTAGCTAACAGAAATGGCTGAAATGGGACAAGAGAGATATAAAAAATTGTACTAAGAAAAAATCTAAATGAAGCGAAAAAGGAAAAAAATGTGAGGTGATGTCCAAAGTTTAGTGGTACAGTTATAAAAGACACTGACAGATCTTTCAACTTTATTCCATTGCCTGAAGCTGTGGGTAAAATATATTCCTGTGACATTAATTAAAATCTCTGTATTAAAATTGATTGAGTGTATCTCTAGATCATAATTGGTTATAGCAACTAAAAAGTATACATATACTTGGGGTGAAATGTCTAGTCTATGATGCGAGGGGTAAACTGACTGAATGGCATTAGGGAGGTAAATTGCCATGTGGAAAACCCTTAGAGCTTGGCAAATTGGTATCTGAATTAAAATTTAGCAGAAACTTTGTGTTCTTCAATAGGTAATCAACAATCAAGACACATCCTGCTGTTCTCTCTGTTTGTCTTCTAGGTCTGCTTATTTAATGGTTTTCTTTCAGAGATCATCTTGGCACATTGCAGAGGCTGTACAAATATTAATAAGCATTTTTCTCAGTTTTTGAAGACTGGAAAATGAAGCTGCAAAGTGCAGAGCAATTAACCCCGGGTCATCAGGTAGGGTAGCAATTGGAAGGGGACTACTCCCAATGCTGTGCTCAGCCTGCTGGAGTGCTGCTGGGAGGAAGAAGGTCTCTTCTCCTCTTCCTGTGCCTGGTGAGCTGGGGCACTTGCTAGACTCTTGCTCTGCTTGGCGCTTAAATTCAGTAGTAAATGTATAAATCAACGTGCTCGTGCTGGGCTCAACCTGTAAATCTGCCCTTGAGTTTGTTTCTAGGATGTCTGCTTAAATTGCATCCTTGTGTCATGATGTTTGACCTCTGAGGCATCCTACCTACCTCTCTGGTCCCTGTATCTGAAGCGTTGTATGATTGAAAGGGCTGAATGCTTTTGCTGGCAATGGTAAAAATGTCCTAGAAACACTTAGTTCAAAACATCAGGGAGCTGTGACTGCTCAGCACTCTAGCTTTCTTTGGGAAAATAAATGGGACCATATTCCCATCTGTCATAATCTGGTGTGTTTCTGTTGAAGTGAGCTGATCAATGCCAGTGAGGACCTGACCCTTTGCAGCTTGAGTGGGAAAGAGTTAAGTGCATGTGCACTAAGTATTGACAGAACTAAATAATGAGCTTTGGGTTTCTTGTGTCACAAGAACGAAAAATAAATGTGAATCAAAAGTACAAAATTTTTAGGGTTTGTTTTCATCTTTTCTTTCCCTACCATATGGTAGCCCTGAACAAGCCTTCCACTTGCTTTCCTATTGTCTTTTTGCACCAGAATAGTCCTGAGCTATGCAAGAGTTGAGATAAACCCTAACAGTGAATTTTGATGTAGCCTTCAAAGACGTAATGACCGTATACCATCACACTTGGACTTTTCTGCAGGAGGCTGAAATCCATGTCTGTATATTAATGTTTATGCTATTTTCTAGACTTTTTTTTCATCATACTTCAAAAGTGAGAGAAAACATTTTGGAAATAGCGTTATTTGTTGTTGCTGCTGTTTTATACCTCCTGGAAGCCATTAGGAACTGATATTAATGAAAAGAAGAGGGAGGTCTGCTTTTTGTGGTGATGCATCTTTCAAGTTAGTGAAAATTGCTGACTTGGAACCTGGCATTACAGAAAAATGAAAGCTCCTCACAAGTTGTACATTATGGTTTTGCAGGTGATAAACAAGGGAGCTCTTCCAGGCAGAACTTTAACAATATTGTTCCAGTCGTGCATTTTTTCTTTATAAATCACAGGAGTAATTTTATTCTCCAATTATGGCTAAAATTTTATTCCTTGTAGAACGTAGATGCCTGATATGCTATGATACAGCATCAACACCATCATTTTTTAGGAGTATCAGTAGGAACATCTATTCCCAGGACCAAGATTAAAGAATAATCTAAAATAGAGTACTTTTTCTTTGGTAGTTGAATTCCTGTCAGACACAAGCACTGATTAGTGTGGAGCTTGGCTTCTCAGTGAATATATTCAGAATAAGCCTTCCAATCAGGATTTAAGGAATGATCTTATAACTTGTTATTTTGAGTGACTTTAAGAAATGATGACTTAATTCATTATTTGAAATTTTTATAGTCTTACGTAGCAGAGCCGTCCTTGTTTGCCTTGCAGTTGGTGCACAGATTGTGTATATGTGGATGAGCTGGCAAAATGATTGTCAGTAAACCAGGATAAGTTAGAAAACAAGTCCATGTAGGCTGGTTTTCAATTCAGAGAATAAATATGAGGCTAGATTCAGCAGTCTCATTTGAATGGTTGCAGTTTTACTGCGAGATGGTTTTGTGCTTCCTGAAGTAATTTTTTTTTTCTACCAACTCTGGAGGGCAGCATTGCACTTCAGATGAGAGGAAGCTTACTCCATTAATGGAAAAAATTGAAAAAGTGAGTAAAATAAAATGAAAAAGTATGTGGGAGGCAGGGATATTGGGACAAAATGTGTAAGAGGGGGAAAAATCCAAGGTTAAAAGGCAAAAGAAACACCATCCCAGAATAATAGTCACAATGGAGGGGGGAAAAAAAGGTTTGTGGTTTGATCTGTTGTGTGGTTTGTTTGGGGGTTTTGTATGTTTTTGTTTTTTACTTAATATATTCCCTGTCAGAGTGTGTAAAGTACAGTATTTTTTTATAGGATCTGCTATACTGGGCAATTAATAACCTCCTGAAATGGAAAACCATTCTCTTTTCCCCTCTCTTCCACATGGTCTCCTGTTATTCCTTGCTTATCTTCCTCCTTTTCATCTTTTCTGTTTCTAAATAGCCACCTGGAGTATTCATTTAAAACAACTGCTAAAAGATTAAATTGGAAGTGTGCTTTGCCTGCAAGTTGCTTCTTAAAAGAAGCAGCCTAAGAACACTGAAATTCCAGCTGTGCCTGATGAGAGCTGTATAAGCAACAGTTCAAGGCTGCAGGGAGGTGTAGGTTGAAAGCCCTTCTTTTTTTCATTCTATTTCTTTCTCCCTATTTCTTCTATTGCTGCCACTCTTAGTTGACCTCACCTCACTCAAATCTGAATTGTATCTTCAGGCAGGGAAAGTAAATGTGCAGCGTCAATGCCAGGCTGGGTTCATGAGAGTGTGGTAGCTGGTAGTGAGCTGCCCTGTGTTAGAGCAGGCTGCTGTTGGCTGGCTCTGTGTGTGACCTTTTCCTACAAGTTCTTTGTTATTCACTCTGTTAGTACGATCCATAATAAAAAAAGTGTTCTCATCCTTTCTATAAGAGGACTTAATATCATACAAATATATTGCCCTTCACAAAGATGTGGTCAAAGCGTTAGTAATCCAGTCAGGTCCAAATATTGATGCTCAAAGTTACTTTTGCATCAAGTTTACCTTAACATTGCAGCTGAGGTTCAGTGCAGTTCCCTTCCTGTGTGATACTCTTCACTTACTATGTGATTTTGAAACTATGTTTTGGCTCAGACCGTTTCATTTCCATGCTGGCTTAACGCTGGTGAGCATTTGAGTGCAATGCAAGACTTGGTGGTGCTGTGAGAACAGCAGTGGAACAAACTTTGTGATGGTCTGTCTGTGTGTTGTTCAGAGTGTACTTATGGAACATAGGTTCCTGTAGCTGAACCAGAGTCAAGAAGGAAGTTGGTATAACAGGTCTAGAAAGCCGGGCTTGTTTAAGAATGTTTTAGAGACAAACTCTTTAGGCTGAGAATAATGTACAAGAAAGATAATATCGTCTTGGCTGAGACCAAGGCTGGAGTCCATGGTCTACCCAATTCAGCAAAGGGTCTTGGATCTGATAATCCGCATAACAGGTGAGACTAAGCTCTGAACTTTTGATGGTCGTTGTTCCTGCCTTTTTTTTTTTTTTTTAAAATGGAAAAAAATTCCAGAGCTTAAGACTTGTCTGGACATGGTATAGCAAATCTTTTGAGATTTACAATGCTTTTTCAAGTGCAGCAAACTATTTCTCATCCTGCATAATGCTCTACAGATGTGTGTGAAAAGTCTCACAAGGGCAAGCCTTTATGTTTGAGTAGCAGCCTTGTAAATGGCATTGATTTAATTTAAATGAGAAGTTATTCTTTCCTCATATATTTATACCTTTCGGAAAGAAAGAGACAACATGAGGAAATGTTTTACTTTGGCTGAAAGTACAGATAGGGCAGGGTATAAAAGACCACACAAAGATTAATTGCTCCTGTTGAAATTTAGCTTGACTGCACAAGGTAAGACAGTTTAATTATTTAATCATAGTGCTGCCTTTTAGCTTTCGAGGCCAGGAATGTAGTGATTTTGCTCCTTTCCCCACCCTTCCATGTTTAATTTATGTGACTTCTTGTACCTGACCTTCCTGCCCTCTGTTTGAATAGGAAGAGGGATTAAAATTTATTCCCTGGAGTAATGGTTTATCCTTGTGCCTTTTGTATGTCTTATGTCAGTTTTAACTGATGGACTCCACTCGTTACAATTGATGGAGTGTTGTGATTTACTGAAGGCTTTGGCAGTTGCTGTAATTGTTTATTCACTCAAATTCCAGAAGAGTCTAGAAGCTTTGAAATGGGATTTAACGTCTGGTTTACAAGAGCTACATAAAATATGCTGTGTGGTTCTCTTTCAGTTTCTTCTTTCTTTGGAAGATGCTTTGCTCCTTGAATAACTAGTTTTCTTGTAATTTAACTTAAGCCTTCAGACCTCTTTACTTCTACAAGTTCATTCCAAGGTTGCGTTGAAAAGGCAAAAAGCATTCATTTAAACCCAGGGAGAATTAGAGGCTGATTGTACTGGAGTAACGGAAAACTTCCCATGGTCTTGGTCAGCCTGCAGAACATATGTCAGACAGATATTTAGAAGTGTGCAGCGTTTTCAGATATGTAATTCATTGCGAGTGATGTTGCTTTGCTTTATGACGCTGCCTAGAGAGCCTAGCTTACTCTGTTTTTGCTAAGGCTACTGCTTACTCATTTATCTATGGGCTGTCCAGTCGCTTGGCCTGGTCCTTGTGCTGCGGTTCCTTCCACTTTATGATATATGATAGAATCACCAGGTTGGAAGAGACCCATCGGATCATCGAGTCCAACCATTCCTATCAAACACTAAACCATGTCCCTCAGCACCTCATCCATGAGTCCCTTAAACACCTCCAGGGAAGGTGAATCAACCACCTCCCTGGGTAGCCTATTCCAACGCCCAATGACCCTTTCCATGAAAAACTTGATGGTGCCCTACAACTCTTACAGGTAATAGCAACCCATGGCGTTCTCTCATAGTAACTTATTTCTGCACTTTTAAAATTGTTAACTTTTGTACCAATTAATAACTAACTGGTGTTAGAGTGATTTCAAGCCAAGTTCTTGATATGTAACTTGATTGTGGAAAAAACTCGGCTGTTGGTTATTAGGACGAAACTGGCTTTGCAATGGAGTCTGTTGTAGTGGAAGTGCAGGGCCCTATTTAAGAGATGAGAGAAAAGCATGCTGCTGTAGTTGCTGCTGTGTCAGGCTGAGGGGCACAGGAGAGATTGTTTGAAACACGTTGTGTTGTTGCAGCCCTGTTATGGTCTATCTTACGCTTCTCTGGTGACCAGAGATGATTTTTGTTGGCTTGTTTCTGAACAGTCACCTGTGCCTGTATGTTATCCGATGGTTGTGCCTCTCTGCTATTCATGCCTAACTTAAACTGTTTTTCCCCTTGCTGACCAATTTTATGATGCAAGGCTTGAACTTTGGATGCTATCCCCGACTATCTCATGAAATACCAGTAGTGCCGTGTGCAGGATTTTATTGGTTCCTTGGCTGACTTCATAACTTAGGCAAAAGCGATCTAGAGATTTGCTGGCATTTTGTGACTCAGGAATAAGAGGAGAGCGAAGCAATCCAATTTCTGTGACACTGTATTAGTAATATTTATTGCATCTTGACCTGTATGGCATTGTTCATTTATCAAGCTTGCACTGTATGTTGATGGCTGCAAGTCCAATGAGGCAAAATTTGGTTTCTCTGCTTAATAATTGGTTTTCTCTTTACAACTTACCTTTAAAATAAACTCTCTAATTTCATCAGCACAAGGGGTAATATTGCAGCAGTGATCTTATTGATTGCATTTTATCTAACTTCCAGAGAGCAGCATCTTTAGTTAAATGGCAATGCTTATTGATAATATGTGACCTAAGGTTTTGAAAAAATGTACTTCATTACAGAACTTAGTGCATTGCTTCAACATACTGAGGTTTTTCTCATGATCTTAGTCCAGTGTGCAAGGCAGAATTATTTTACAAATAGATATAGCATTTCCTCGGGTGAGATATTGACCAGCTGTTGACAGCTAGTCTCTAAAAATTTTTGCAGTGGCCACAAGTGAAAATATTCAAGTGTAAGTATTATTCTCAATACAAATTCAGGTTGCTGAGACAACAAGCAGTCTGTCATGCTGTTAAAATTCCCATCAGACAATGTTGGAAGCGATAGTAAAGTTCAGATACCTCCAGGGCTCCTCTCAAAGCTCCTCTGATTGGCATCTGCCTGGAGACCTTGTTCATGCCATTAATCCCCTAAAGCTCTAAGCAAATATTCTTTTCCTACGAGTACTGGTGGAAGACAAATTAAAAACGTTGTGGTGAAGGGAAGGGCAGTTAACAGCAATAAGGCAGCTCTGTATTGGCAACAGTAAGTAACACCTTGTCTCTCTCCCTATATCTCCAGGGTTGCTTTGGGTCGGATGCCTAGTGGCCCACATGCTCCTGTGGGCAAGCTGACATGGCATTTTCCAGACAGATGGGAAATCATTCCTGGACTGTGAACGGATACAGATCATTAGCTGGTCACAGCATGATGCTTGTGTTATCCCATGCAAGAAAGGCTGTGTTGTGCCTTTTGACATACCACTTTCTCACCTTCCTGATTAGCTTTGCTTGCTACTTAGTACCAGCTGATAGTGAAATCCCAGATGCGTTTGACAGGCCTACTTTTACATGCCAAGTGTCACTTTTTGCTTGGCTGCTGTGAGGGATGCTTCAGTTCTTGGTTGTGTTGTCAGTGCCTCTAATGGTGAGATAGCATCTGTGCCCTTACGCTGCTGCCTCCAAGCCCAGGAGAGAAGCCTGTGATGCTGCAGACTGGTGGTGATACTCTTCATCCTCTTCCCTTTAGCTGTCTGGGCAGTAGAAAAGGGAGCTCCTCACACTAACACCTTCAGCTCCAGTGCTGTCTTCTGCACCTCTGGTAGGAACCCCCACCTGCCTCTAGCTGAGGTGCCATTTGGGCTACCAGAAATTCCTGTTTCTCTGCAAAACTGCAGCACACATCCCCTTTTGTGATGTACTGTGTTGTTTGGAACAAGTTTTTCTCAGCAAGTTACCTAACTTCAGGGAAATTAAGTACAGTGCTGTTTTTGTGGTGTGTGACAAGGAGTGCAAGCTTAGATGCATTTTTAATGAGCAGACACATCTACAAAGGCAGATGAAAGATGCGCAGGACAAGATCTCCTCCCTTCTTTCCTTCTTCTCTTTCTGCTGCTGATATCAACTGTCAGAAAGCTGCTTCCCTGGAACTCTTAGGCCACAGGACTATACCAAAATCCTCACTGGTGTTTTAGGGCTGCAGGCTTCTTTAATATCTTCATAAATGACCTGGCTGCAGAGGGATATGGACAAATTGGAAAGCTGAGCAATCAGCAACCACGTGAAATTTAACAAGGGCAAGTGCAAGAATCTGCATATGGGACTCAGCAACCCTGTGGAGACTGCAGACTGGAGAGCGAGAGGCTGGAGAGCAGCCCTATGGAAAGGGTTCTGGAGGGAGGTTCTGGTTGACAGCAAGTTGAACAAAAGCCAGCAGTGTGCCCTGGCAGCTAAGAGGGCCAATAGTGTCCTGGGGTGCATCAAGCACAGCACCACTAGCTGCTCAAGGAGGATGATTGTCCTGCTCTGCTCCACATTGGTGTGGCCCCACCTCAAGTGTTGCATGCAGTTTTGGGCACCACAGTATAAAAAGGATATCAAGCTACTGGAGAGTGTCCAGAGGAGGCCATAAAGTTTGTGAAGGGTTTGGAGGGGAAGTCGTGTGAGGAAATCACTTGGTCTGTTCAGCCTCCAGAAGAGGAGACTGAGGGGAGACCTTCTTGTAGTCTACAGGTTCCTCACAAGGGGAGGAGGAGGAGGAACAGCAGGCGCTTATCTCTTCTCTCTCATGACAAATGATAATGGCCGAGGGAATGGGAGGAAGGTATGCCAGGGGAAGTTCAGGTTGGATATCAGAAAAAGTTTCTTCCTCCAGAGAGTAGCAGAGTATTGGAACAGAACCCCCAGGGAAGTAGTCATGGTGTCAAGCCTGACAACATTCAATTAGAGTTTGGACAGCACCTTCAGACACATGGTGTGAATGTTGGGGTTGTTGTAAACAGGGACAGGAGTTGGATATGATTATCCTTGCGAGTCCCTTGCAATTTGAGCTATTCTGATTCCTCTGTTTTAGTACATTTGTTTTCTTCTTCCAAAACCCCTTAACATTTTACTGTTATTTGCTCCACTTCGAAGAAAAAAAAGATTTTGGACTTTGAGTGCAAGCGCTCAGGTTATATTTTGGTGTACTGTTCTGCCTACTTAAATGAAATGAAACTTCACTGAAAACCAAATTTTTGGTTTTGGAGTAGCAATTGTTTCTTTTGCCAGGCCAAAGTGTGATCTGAAACCAAATACAAGGTTTTCATGAACCCGAAATTGGAGAAACTAGGTTAGATATTGGTAGATTTACAGTCCTGGAAAGCAATAAAAGCAAGAAAGAAACTGTTCTCTGCTGCAGCAGTGCTTCCCTCCTGTCACTTAAACCCATTCAAGGTTAAAAAGATTGCCCCATCTGAAAGAACATGGAGCCATTGCTGCCATCCACAGATACAGGGAGGGTAGGCAGCTGGGTTGAGAATAAGAGGACAAGAAGCAATTCTTCTACTCCATATAAATGGGTAATAAATCAGAAACTGGTAACCAGAGCCTGTAGCAGGGGATGAGGGTTTATTTTAATCTTCTCCAGAAAGTGTCCAGCAGCTGAGCGGATATTCTTCTGAAAACTTTAACCAGAAACCGGCTTATTACTTGAGTGGCATGCCCTTTTTTAAAATGTGATGCTGCTTTAAAACCTAAGCCTTGTTTGATTTCTGGGTCTGTTTTGCTATGTTATACTTTGAGCTCAGATGGTATAGAGATTTTCTTGAAAGAAACTCCTTTAGTTCTTGTGGATTTCTGGCTTTCTGCAACTTAAACTGGACAATAGTCCTCACTCCATGTCAGCCTGCTCACTAGCAGACAAGATGGTTGGTGGCACGTAAACCAGAGATCGGGATTCTGTATGATCTGTAGGAGGTATATCCTCAGGGAGCGGCAGATGCAAATATCTGTTACAAAATTGGTTGAGTTTTTAATGAATATGCTTGCAGTATATGTCAATAAAGCAAAGGGAACAAGCAGAGCATGTTATTAATTACAAATCGAGACAAGTATATACGTTAATTATTCCTCTGCTTCCTGTGGGGTTTTGGCACAGGAAATCGAAGTGTTCACCAGAGTGGTACCATGGGTTAAAAAAATGTATTTTAAAGATTAGCGTAGGAAAGGAACTCGGGGAATAGAAAGTGACCAAATTACTTTAATTTGTAATCAAAACAAATGCTCCTGGAGAGCTATGAACAGAACATTTGTTGAATCCATTAGTTCACTGTGAATAATCTCCATTAAAAAAATTGCTTACTAGATTGTTGAAGTTTTCATAATAAGTAGTATGTGCAGGGGATATAAGTATGTGTATTTGCAGTAGTTTTGCAGATGTTGATATGAGTAAGAGCAACAGTATGGGAAAATGTGCACAAAAACAATTGCAGATTTACTGCCTAGTAGTTTTAAAAGTGATTGCAAAACCCTATTTTCCTGTTTGCCTTGCAGAAAGGTACACGTGTCTCTTAAAAGCTGCCTGGTATTTAATGCTGTCAGACCTCACCTCCAAGTTTTAGGTGGGTCCAGCATCTGAGATGGGTTCTTGCGAGATGGTGCTCCTCCACATGGTCAGGAGGAAGGCTACCTGGGGTTTAAAGCTTGCTGCAGTGTTATTGCTTATTGCAAAAGCGATGTCCTTCTTGACTGAGCCTTTATAATCTCAAAATGCTCTGTTGCTTCTAGCGTTTGAGTTGTTGGCTCAGAAAACCAATCGTTTGGCGTCATACTGTGCATGCACACATGCATTGTCACTGTTAAGCGCTGTGACCAATTTCAACCCTACCTGTCAGCACCGTCGAAACTGCAAACTAAGAGAGTTCTCATGAATCTTATGAAAATAGATGCCTGGAGGAGACTCACATTGCTGGGTTCCAAAGTGGCTACTTCGTGAATGTGGCTATTTTAGACACAGGGGATAGTGTCTGGTGGAGAGGGGCTGGAGGAATCTTTCCTTAGAGGAAGAGCTGACTGGAGCTTGCATGTTTTGGGGTACTGGGAAGCCCTGCTTTGCAGCACCTGCATGTGGATGGAAAGCGAAGTTGGTACCAGTGTTCTGAAATCCTGGGAGATATCTTTTTTTCTAATGAATTAAGGTCAGAACTTTAAAACTTGAACTCTGAAATGCAGGGAGAGTAGCATGGGTACCTCTTGTGGCTTATCGCAGACAAAACAGCTGGGATGACAGCTGCTGTTGGGATAGGGCATGTGAGTGTATACCCACTGTGTGTGGCAGGAAAACCTAAAATTATCTTCTGCTGTGGGTAGCAGCCTGGGGCAATTGAGGCTGGGGGCACTGTGGGAAGGAGAGAGCCATTCTCAGTGGAGCTAGTGTGCACCTGCATGTGGGAGGATGGATTTGTTGGGGTCTAGTTGTGAAAGGGGAGCTAGAAATTTGCTTGAGCTTATTAAGATTTTGAAATAGTTGAGTGCAGTGTTTTGTACTTTGTATTGCTGATACTGATCCTGAACGTATAATTCACTGATTGCTGGTTAATTACGTGTCATTAATAAATCAATAAACCACTTCAATCCTGATTTGATTTAAACCATGTGAGATGAGCACTTCTTCCCTGTTGCAAGCAGCACTACATCTTGCAGAATATGCATAGCCAAGGTACCTTGGTAGTATTGTATCTTGAATGATGACAGAAACCTGAACTACAGTAGTTTCTGCAGTTTAGTTTCTTGGCCATAAGGCAGAACTTTGTCTAATCTGTTTCTTCTGGTCCTTGAATGCCCAAATGAATTGTAAGTCAGAATATCTGGGGGATAGGGGGAAAGCTAAGTACTCTGTAATTTGTAGTTCATGAAATGCTTGATGAACTTGTGCAAATTTGTCCGTCTCTGTTCAATGCTTGTTCAGCCCCACCTCAAGTACAGTGCAGTTTTGGGTGCCACAGAATGAAAAGGATATCAAGCTACTGGAAAGCATCTGGAGGAGGCCAGAAAGTTAGCCAAGAGTTTAGAGGGGAAGCAGTATGAGGAGTGGCTAAAATGACTTGGTCTGTTCAGTCTCCAGAAGAGAAGGGGAGGCTGAGGGGACTCCTCATTGGAATCTACGGCTTCCTCGCAAGGGGATGAGGAGGAGCAGGCACTGATCTCTCTAGTGACCCACCATAAGACCCAAGGGAATGGGAGGATGATGTGCTAGGGAAGGTTTAGTTTGGATAATATGAAAAAGTTCTTCCTTCAGAGGGTGGCAGAGCACTGGCAGAGCTCTCCAGGGGAGCAGTTATGGCACCAAGACTGACAGTATTCAGGAAGCATTTGGATAATGCCCTCTATTGGGGTTGTCCTATGCAAGGATGGAAATTGGACTTGGTGATCCCTGAGGGTGCCTTCCAACTCAGGACATTCTATGATTCTATGAAATAAGGCTAAAATGCACAATACTTAGTCTGAACAAATCATAATAAGATATTAAGTTATGTAAATCAGCATACATTGCTGATTTATTTCTTTGCTTCTCCTTCTATGCAGCTAGGAATCCTTAGATCGTGCTAGTGTATAATTTTCTTTAAGTTTATATTTTCTATTGTAGCTGTTGACCTTATATTGGCTTTGCATTGGGTAGCTGACTGTGCCCTCATAGACTTCACAGATACTGAACCCAGAATGCTGTATAACTTGTACGTGTCCTTGCAACATGTGCGTATATGTATATATATGTGCAATGCTGCATTGAAGTAAGAGTTCAAGTGCTGGTGAAAGCAGGCTTCAAATGCATTGTCTCTGCTGTGCTGTCATCTAATGAAATTGCCTGTAAACTTCAGCGTAGTGGTTTTGCTTATCTAGAGGTTTTGGCATTTCAGTAAATCAATCAACTTTCTACTTGAAGCATTCTGAGAAACTTCTCTTTTTTTTGCTCAACTTCTATGGTGGGGAAGATAAACTAAAACCCTGCCATTCAGCCCACAACATTGCAGTGGCAGTTCCCTTTGAGCCTCTTGGCAGTAGGTGTGTTTGCTTTAGAGCTCTGCATCATATTGGAATCTATGGAGAACCATTCTTTGCCTGACAGGAGATTTATAAAAGGCAGCATTGGCTACAGCTTCCAGTCAATATGTTTCCTTCCCATTCGCACAAACAAACCAATAGCTGAAATATTTAAATACCACACTCCATTTAAAAAATCATTAACGTTTCTATCACTGCTGGAAGTGATAATCTGATGAAAATAGATTTGAATAGAACAGCAGGACCTGGCTGAAGTTACTGCCTAATTTTCTCTATTAAATTAAAAATAGTAGAACAGAATGAAAAAGAGGAATATTTATGTGCGTGTGTGTATAGATATACACACACACACACACATATGTATATATGAAAAAAGTGCCCTCAATTCAACTTCAAGACACCTACCTCTCTTGAAATCAGGCCTCTGAATCCCAGCAATGCAGAATTACCATTTTGTTTCTTTAAGGACTTCATAAGCTTTTAGATTTCTCAAATACTTCTTTGCAAACAGATGTTGAAGAGGAGATATCCCTTCTCTGAAAGGGCAGAAATTTGGACTTCCTTTTTACTCTTCCAAAGCAGATGGAGCAATTCTTTTCATTATATTCCACAGTGTCCCATCAGTGGATATACTTAAGTCATGAAGTAGCAGAGAGAATGAGAACATTGCCCCATAAACTGGGAAGACAACAGAAGGAAAGAAAAATCACAAAGGCTGTCAATGTCTTTGTACATCTTTTGCATTTGGGATATTTGCTGTCTCTGTTGGCATCTTTCTCATACAACAGGAAGCCTATGGATTCATAGGATTTTATTCTGACTCCTAAGATCCATTTTTGGACTAGTTTGTTCTATAACCTAACTGATTTTAGAAACAATTTGAAGTCCTAACCATTTTCAACTGAGTCCAGGATTTTAGCAGGATTGGTTTTTGCTGGTTTATTTAGGTTTCACTGACTCACGTTCACTTTACTGATTTAGTGTTCTTTTTGGTCTGAAATTTGTGTTGTGGTGGGCACTGGTACATTTGAAACTGTCTTGTGGTTAAACCGAAGATACAAAATAAGAAAGCACCCATGTTACAATGGTCCCATTCTAGTTCTGTGCTATGTGTCTCAGCTGATCTCAGTGGGCAGGAAAAGAGCACTAGACAGAGTCTCCTAATTCCAGATTAGCACAAAAGACTAAGCCTTTTAACATCCTCCAGAGAAGCATAAATAGTGAGATAAGTCAAGAAGTGTGAAACTTTTTTTTCAAAGGTTGTGCTTAGCTTTGTTCAAATAAGTAGTCCTCTTTAAGTTTGCAAAGCTGGTAATTTAAATTAAATCCATGGACAAGTGACCTTAAATTATAAACAAAACATGTAATATCTAAAATATTTTTAAGTCTCGGATAATTTTTTTAGATAGAATAGGAAAAATGAGGGCTGTGTAAGTGACTTCTTTAGGTTGATTCTTGAGTTAAGCTTGTTTTTATGTCCTGCAAAAAAGCAAGTTGGGGTTTCTCCCTCCCCGCATGTATTATCATATGTTGATTCACCTTCCCTGGAGGTGTTTAAGGCGCGGGTGGATGAGGTCTTGAGGGACTTGGTTTAGTGTTTGATAGGAATGGTTGGACTACAAGATCCAATGGGCCCCTTCCAACCCGGTTGTTCTATGATTCTATGATCATGATATTTCAAGGCTCCTTATATGTTTTAATTAGCTATGTGCACATAGCTATGTGCTATGGTTGGAAGAGTCCTTGAAGAACATTCAGTTCCAAGTGCTCTACCAGGGACAGGGGCACCTCCCACTCGGTCAGGTTGCTCAAAGCCTCGTCCAATCTGGCTTTGAGCACCTCCAGGTATGGACATCAAGAGCTTCTCTGGTCATCTTGTGCCAGTGCCTCACCACAGTAAAAAATTTCTTCGTAATATCTGATCTAGTCTCCTCTCTTTCAGCTTAAAACCATCACTCCTTGTCTTATAGCTACACACCCTGATAAAGACTCCCTCTCTGTCCTTCTCATAGGTCCCCTTTAAGTACTGGAAGGCTGCTCTAAGATCTCCCTGGAGACTTCTCTTCTCCAGGCTGAAAAACCCCAACTGTCTCAGCCTGTAAGCTCATCTGAAGGATCAGACTGACCATTGTTTAAAACCTCCATACAAAAGTTACTGATAACCTTATTGCTGTAGTACTTCTAAGAATAAAATTTACCTATACTCTTCATCAAAGTAATTGTTGATGAACCATTTAAATCATATCTTGAGTCTTGGTTGGAGTCAGAGAAATCCAGCAAATATCTGCTAAGTCTAATATACTGTCCAATATGACTTATTTGCTGAAGTTTGTCATGTCTATATTGAAATCAAAAGAGAAGATAAACTTTGTACTCTCCTAACTAGTTTGTGGCTTTTTTCCTTTTGATCTTGTCATTCACTTTAGATTCGTCTACGATTTACTGATCATGTGCATACCCTTTACATTTCGATCAGATTTTCTTTCTTTTGTCTAACCTTGTTTTTGTTGAGAAACAGCAACCAATTTACACACTGTTATGTGAATCTAATGTACTATATCTCAGTAATTTTAGGCAAATTTCCCTGGGAAATAAGAATTTATACAATGATGCAGTTTGTCTGCAAGTTTCTTCCATTCTCCTCATAAATTTTGAATGGGAGCCAATTGCAACCTAACTAGAAAAAAAGTAAGTTTCTTATTTTTTTAGTTTAATTTCAAGATTTTCAGTGAGGGAATTGGAGAGATACATATTAGTGCACTGCTGAGAAAGAGATAATTCACAGTCTGACCAGTCCACAGGCAGCTTCAGACTGGTCTTAGCCTGGTGGGAATATCAGGAGAGAACTGAAGAGAGTATGGAAAGGGTAGAAAACAGGGGGATGAGGATCAGAGGATACAGATGAATTGGGAGCTAATTTCATTTGTAATGTTTCTTAGGGAAGGGAAAAAAAGGTGTTTTTTTGATTAAAATGATAATAGAGCACATTGCTGCATAAAATTAGCGGGCAGAAGGAAAAGAGCAAATTCTTTAGTTTGCATGATGTGGAGCCCTGTTTCGATTTTTTTTTTTTTTACTCATGTAGGAAAAAGAGGCCAGATTCTTCACTCTATTATAACACCTGAAGTTGCCCTCAACTGGTTCTGAGGACAGAGCCAGTAGAAAATTCAGACCGCCACAAATAATTTCTTTTTCTCTTCTTGCCCATCTGTTCTCGTGTTTGCTGCTGCACAGATCTCCAAGTTCCCCCTCCCCTCCCTAGATCAAGAGCATCAGTGAACATAGTGTCTCTATCACAATGGAGAGGGAATGTATCATTAACATTACTTAGGGTTTTGCTGTTGTTTAGGCTTTATTAACTCTGAGCACTGGCAGTACTGCCGACAGGATGACAATTTCTACCTTATTATCAATACTGCTGTAAATGGTCGTGGAAGCTGAGAACATGCTGCTTCAACTGGCTTGAGTTGTCCATTATGAGTTTCACCACTCAAAGTCTGCCTCAGAGTGCTTAAAAAAAATCGTTATTACATGGCCTAAACAAACTTTTCCTTTTCCTTTCTGCAAGAGAGCTGAGTTTGTTTGTTTATATATTTCATAGAATCATAGAACAACCAGGTTGGAAGAGACCCACTGGATCATCGAGTCCAACCATTCCTATCAAACACTAAACCATGCCCCTTAGCACCTTGTCTACCTGTGCCTTAAACGCCTCCAGGGAAGGTGAATCAACCACCTCCCTGGGCAGCCTGTTCCAGTGCCCAGTGACCCTTTCTGCCAAAAAATTTTTCCTGATCTCTAGCCTAAATCTCCCCTGGCGGAGCTTGAGGCCATTCCCTCTTTTCCTGTCCCCTGTCACTTGGGAGAAGAGGCCAGCTCCCTCCTCTCTACAACCTCCTTTCACGTAGTTGTAGAGAGCAATGAGGTCTCCTCTCAGCCTCCTCTTCTCCAGGCTAAACAACCCCAGCTCTCTCAGCTGTTCCTCATAAGGTCTGTTCTCCAGCCCCTTCACCAGCTTTGTTGCTCTTCTCTGGACTCCCTCCAGAGCCTCAACATCCTTCTTGTGGTGAGGGGCCCACAACTGAACACAGGATTCAAGGAGCGGTCTCACCAGTGCTGAGTACAGAGGGAGAACAACCTCCCTGGCCCTGCTGGTCACACCATTTCTGATACAAGCCAGGATGCCATTGGCCATCTTGGCCACCTTGACCATTGCTGGCTCATGTTCAGTCACTGTCAACCAACACCCCCATTTATTTCTGTCCTTCCCACTTAAGCTACCTTTGGCTCTCATGCCTTCTGACCCTCCTGCTGCATGTATGTGTGTGTGTAGACTACTCTGTTTTTGCTTTTTCTGATGTCCAAATTCCAGCTGCTTGGAAACTTATATCAGATGCCTGTTACTGCTGCAGCCAAAATCGACTGTACAAAGTGTCAGAGCCAGCGGAGGTGAATTGTTTAAGTGAACTTGTAGATGGGGATTAAAGAGAAATTCCTTTGTGAAAGGCCTGAAAGTGTTTTGTAAATGTTATTCCTCAGTAACTATGAGACACTTTAGATTAACATGACAGAAACCTTGTCCCAGCTTTCTCAGTTGATACTGCTCATCTCAACTGCTGAACAGCAGCAGCAGTGCTAATTAGGGAGGACAGCATGGAAAGGCAGTTTGAACTCTGCAGAGCTGTGCCGCACATCTTGCTGCACTGTCATTAAGTGGCTCCTTCAGGCTGCCAGGGCCTGGGGGACCTGACTGGGGTCACTGCCCAGGTCTGCAGCAAGAGCCAGGTGGTCTTAACACTTCTGCAGGATCTGTTCCTAGACACATATCTTACCTACTTGTAGTTTAGCTCTTCGAAGCACCTGAAGTAGTCAGTGCTGATCTTCCCTAGCTGTTGCCCTAACAGGCATTCAACATGATATACAAGTCAACTGCATTTTCTGAAGAAAACGGAGCACAGACCGGGTGGGTGTGGGTTTGGGGTTTTTTTTTGTCAGATCTTTAAAGCAATGTGGTGTACAAGATTTCAGAATATCTTATTCTGTAAAGCAAAGCCTTAAGATTAAGATATTGGAAAACTAGAAGTTGGAAGATTAATTTGTGTGAAATTAAGAATATAATTTAAGGCTCTTCATGTGATTATTAGAAAAACTTTTATTACTGAATTGATCTAAACAGATCTGTGTAAGAGCAGATAAATCTGCTAGGGACAATAGGAATTTTAAGTAATAATTAATAACCACATCAAAAAAGATAAAGCAGTATTTTCAATCCTGTTTTGAAAGAACAGCTTGATCATCATAGTGTGTGCTTCAGGGCAAATGTCTATCCTTAGTTTCTGAATGGTAACTTCTCTTTTTTTTTTTTTTTTTTTCTTTTTTAAGATTCCAGGAAAATTTTATATTTCTCACTCTCTCTCTGAATTGTTCCTCTGATTTCTTCTTTAAAAGTTAACAATAATTTCATTTCTGCATGCATGTGAATATATATTGACTGGTCAGTTACTGTTGGATTTAAAATTGTAAGAGTAGTTCAAAAGAACATTGTGAAAATGATCTGGAAGAATTGTAGCCTTATCTAAGAAAATACGAGGCAAGTTAAACAGTATCAAGAAGAATCTTCTTTAGTACATTTTCCTGATGTGCTATATGTGAAAATCGACCAGGTCTCTGAAATAATTCTCCTCTCTTCCCTTATCTTGAATTGAAGTTTCATGTCTAGTTCAAAAGATTAGTTGTATTTATTATTTATATTCATTAGAAAATAATTTTCATCAGTCAAGTAATTTTTTTTTTAGTAAATGTGACATATTTATTTATACTTCTAAATATTTTCTTAATTAATCTTTGACAAATTATGGAACTGATTTTGACAAAGCTAACCTCTCGGATCATTCATTTTTCCGCATAATTAACAAGGGCCTTTAAGTTTAACCCTTGAATATTGAGTCAGTCACATAGGAAATGAATTAATGATCAATCTTAATATAATCTTGATAAATATATTAACAGTTTATTTAGAAAATTGTATACCGGACAAGTTTGTGTTGTTACAGTTGTGCTGCATTGTTCTTAAGCAATTCCAACTTGAGTTAAAGTAAGCTTTACTGTGTTTTTCATTTTAAGGAGTGACTTGTATGCTTGTAAGTGCTATAAAGCTGTGTAATTTTATTTAACGTGGTCTGTGCTGTGCTGCGCAGGCAAAGCCCCCATCATAGTCAGTAGATACTTCTCTAACAGAAAAATATCCCCACTTTTCCTATTTTTGAAATACTTATTCAGTTTATAAAAGCTGTCATTAAGTCTTTAGGAAGAAGGCGCTTATCCAAGTTGCTACTAAGCAGTTGTACTTGTGATGTACGCAGGAATCTCTAAAGATTTGAGGAAATCTGCTTACAGAGCATCACAAATTTACATCTCTTAAAGACTGAATTTCACCATCATACAAAACAGCGAGAAGTTCCTATATATTTATATTTGCTGTTGACATTCCACATTTGTTTTAAGTATGCATTAATCCTTAGGATATCTTAATCAGTACCATTTCTGATTCCTTCAAATCCATGCAAGTAGATTAGTATGTCTCTTCTTTTTCAGTTGTTTTTTTCCTTTTGTGTTGAATAAGGCTGCTCAAAATACAGATTGTTTTTCAAGTTTTATTCAGGTTCAAGGCTGTTTTAGGGAAAGGTCTGGAACACGACATCTAAGCATGTTAATTAATAGACTATTTCTTAATCGTCTACTTGCTTTAATGTAATTCTCTTATCTCTTCTCCTTGCTCATTCCCCTTTGCTCCCCATACCTTTTGTAAAGGCTTCCATTGAAATAATTATCATATTGAAATGTTAAAACTTGGAAAAAAAATTCTTTATTTTCTTTAAAATTACCAGTTTTGCAGTTACTGGAGAAACTTGATCTAAGAGTATCCTTCACAATCTTGCTCCTTCTGCCTGAACTCTGAAAACTTAAGATTAACAGGCCCCCTTTGATATCCTTGCCTTCAGCTGTGGGAATAATAAACTTGCTTGTATCTGAACTATAGGTTCAAAGGCTGATGCTAGTAGGAATGGAGATCCTCTGGGGTGCTAACAAATCAGGAGGGAGTATGGCAGGACTAGAGGAGTGAGAGAAGACATGTAGGAATTTCTCCCTTTTGGAGAGCAGAGTGTCAGCAGGATGTAACTTTACTGTTTCCACACTTGTGCATGAGATGAAGAATTTAGAAAAATGGACTTCTAAAATACTTCTTTCCAGCAGTATTCCACAGGGAAAAGTACATCATCCACTAAATGGATCAAGTTATTTACAAAATATGTGTGTGTTTTTTAAATTATCTTTTGATGTTTTAGATGTTAAGCAGCATTTTTTTGGTGATCTGTGGTGTGCCTTGGTCTACGTGTGCCTTACAGTGTGAGCAATACCAGCTGCATGTATAGTCTTGTCTAAGTTAATTATATTAAAAAGAGTGGATGAAGCTGCAGGAATCATCCTGTTTGAAAGAAAAAAAAATCCATATGATTTACATGTTACTTCTTGGTATTGTTCACCACAGGAGACACCCCAAAATGAAATCTGTTTGGAGCAGTCATGTCTAAAGTAATGTTGCAGTGACCTTGGAGGCTGCAATATCTTGCTTTTAGGTGTGAGTTTGCAGTGGGTGCAATGCCCAAGCAGGCAGATGTCATGGTGTGCTGAATTGCTGAGGTTGTGCTGGTCCTCTGGTCAGCATGCTACTACATCCTCGAGCCTTCTGTGGGTTGTACAAGTCATCAAAGTATCTTATACAAGTACGTTGGGGGTTAGCCAGAGACTCCTACCTTCTGCTGTTACAACACCACCAAACCCAAGCCACCTATTTTGCCTGCTGCATTTACAGCCTATAAATGTGGCATGCACTTTTTACCTAGCTGAGGTGTATTTTGGAAATCAGCCTAGAGCCTGCAGTAACATCTAATTACCAGGTGCTGCTGTCCACACAACAACCACAATGCAGAAGTCTTTTAGAAGGAAACTCTAAATAAACCCCCAGCCATTAAGCAGCCCTTGTTTTGTTTGTATTTTTTTGCTTGAGGGCATGGATTCTATCTGTTCTTCCTTAAATGTTGTAATGGTATGCTTCACAGGTAAACATTTAAAACGGCTTTCCTCCTTCTTTAGTTACAAATCCTTGTGAAGAATATACATGTGTAACCATGTGTGAGTTTCTAATACATCCAAAATTTTCACTAAGATTGAAAGGCTGGTCTGAATTTGAGGAATGGTTCTGAAACATGATTATTTTTAGATCTGCTTGTGCACCCTACAAGATAACTGAACCAAAACCCTAAAAGATCTCTGTAAGAAATATTTAAGCTGCTTATACAGGTTTTAGTTTTGCTCATCTGTTCAAGTGAATTTTTTTATGAAACATGAGAGCAGATAATGTACAGTAAAAGAACAATAAATCTCAGAATAATGAAAAAATAATTCACTATAATTCTATTAAAGTTAGTCCAAACTCTTAGTGTCTGTTGTAAAATTGATTAGATTGAAGGCAAGCAATACCTGGCTCCCGTAGATGGCTGTAGAAAAACCCTACACTTGTGTTCTAAGTATTTACAGAACTGCTTTTAATGCAGTTCCTGGAAAGGGCTCCAAGTCCCTCCAGGCTGTTCAGAAAGTCCTTGATTCTTCTTATTTGATTATTCTAACACATGAGGCATCAATTACTTTCCAGATCTGACTTGATCTTGGAAACAGTTAATTCATCAGTGTAAAACTGCCCAGGGTCTGTTGACAGGACAGGCTGGCTTCAGCTAGGTTTGGATGTAGCCCAGATTGACATCCAGAAAACCTGTGGTGTGTTCTGGAGTCCCATTTGTCCTGGCTTACAACTCTGTGGAGAAATCAATTTTTTTGGTGTGTGTTTTTGCTTTCTTCATCCTGAGTAGCAGAACCTCGTGTCTTAAAATTTGCTCTAGGTTGTCATTTCCACTGGAAAAAAATCATAGTAATGTGAATGAGGAAGACTAATTATGTTAACCAAAGTCAATAGGCTCATTTCTTTAGAAATGTGAGAAATGGGCTGTCTGTTCCATGATACAACAGCAAACATAAACTGACTTGCTCTTTCACAGCCACTGATTTCTGCACCCCAAATGCCTTCTGAGGGTAAAGCACTAAACCAAATTCAGTAGAATGAATACTTTGCCTGAAGGGCTTTCTTCTTCAGAGGACACTTTGAAAGGATTTCTGCATGGGAAGGAGAGCTGATGTAGTGCTGGAACCCAGCCACTTGTGCTGTTGTAGCCAGCTTGCTCTGATGGTTGTGTACTGGAGATCAGGGCAAAAGCAGCTTAGAAAGGAAGTTGAGAGATCTTGCAAAAAAAAAAAAAAAAAAAAAAATAGTGTCAAGTTGGAGAAACAGTAATCAGTGGGTAATATAAAAGCAGAACTGTTCAACATTGGGAAGAACACGTGCAAAATGTGAGTTATCCCAGGGAGGTGGTTGACTCGCCTTTCCTGTAGGTGTTTAAGGTGTGAGTGGATGAGGTACTGAGGAGCATGGTTTAGAAATTGCTGGGAATGGTTGGACTCGATGATCCAGTGGGTCTCTTCCAACCTGTTGATTCTATGATGATCCATTTTGAAAATGAGACCATGGAATCTGATAACTGTGGATATTTCTGCCTCACTGCCTGTCTTTCTTGTGCAAAACTCCATTAACAAAATTCTAAACAGAGCAGTGATGAAGACTTTAGCCCCCAAAGGAGGAAAGGCAACTCATGATCTGAAACTGCCAATCCAGTAAAGCATCTTTTCAGAGATGGTAAAACTATAGTTATGTGCTAATAGCATGAGATGAGCTGAGGTGGTCCAAGTTGGAGAGGGATGAGAGGAAGGGATTTGCATGGTGCGGTACAGTTATATGACCTGTGAGTTCCACAGGAATGTTCCACATTTTCTTTTGAGAAATCCTAGGCAAAAACTTGGGTTCATGTGTCAATAGACCAAATGAACTGTGTGTGTGTTGCACTTGTGGAAGCAGTTGTAGTGGTAGGTCTATAGGAACTCCAAAATTTTTGTATGGGGTGCTAACTGAGGTCTTGGACATTCAAAATATTTAAAAATGCACCAAACAAGTAGCAGCAAAAGCCCCTGTGCGCAAATAGTAAGTCAGGACATAAAGACTATGTAGGACCAGCCTCTGGAGTCTTTATTACCAGTGTTCCAAACTTTCCCTTTTTCTTTTTGAGAACCATTTGAACATGGAACAGATTTGTGAGAGACCAAAACTAATACCTGCATGAAAACTTCTTTCTTCTAATCAGTTTTGTTTGACCCCTTCAGTTCTGGGAGAGCAGGAGAGTACTCTAATTAGCTGAACCCTGGTGACCTAACAAAGCATGCTCACTTTGGGAAGTGAAAGGTCTTTCCAGTCATCTGGTGAAATTAATTTGTCATGAATTGCTCTGCTTCTCATCTCAGGTCACAACTCTCAGCTTACAATGGCAGATCTTAAGCATGGTGAGAGTATGATGAAACCGTGTTTCTGTGAACCTGTCTTATTTCTATTTTTCAAAGTGAATAAAATTTGGTGAAGTCTTGCCTGCAACTCATATCTTCTCTGGCAGCTTTTCCTGACAATGACCTTCTGGCCTCAGATCTCTGACTAGCACAGATATATCAGCAAAAGTGTGGAGTGAAGGCTTGGCATGGAAAAATGTGCTGGAATACTGTGTGCGCAGCAATGTAGCTTGTTTGGTTCTGTAGCTCAGTTTCAAGGAACAGGTTCCAGTTTCAGTTTGAGATATGCAAGTGCTCCCCAGTTCCCTCAGATGTTAGTATGTTCATTGGAACTAAGCTGGGGAAAATGAAGCCTAAAGATGAAATGGTCAGCACTGCAGTGGGTAAACTTTACTCTGGGGGAGATCGTGCCAGCTTGTTTGTGATTCGGAAAGTTAATGGGGTAAAATTTCCTTGAAGCAATCCCTTGGATTTTAATTAAATGTATAGTGGCTAAGAAATATGTATGTTTAGGTTTATATGTAAAATATGCAGAGTTAGGCTGTTTGTATTGGTGAGGCATTGAAAATCCACTGTCTTTTAGGCAGGGAGTATGCTTATATTTTAATGGATATTATAGGGATAGAAAGTCCTCAACTAATTTTCAAGTACTCGATTTGGGTACTAGCTGCATTTGAGTCCTAGCAGTGTGGAGTTGGCAGTGAAGAGATTTTTACCAGCTGTGGGTATGGTTGAACTCGATAATCTCAAAGGTCTTTTCCAGCTAAATGTTTCCATGATTCTATGTGTTGCTGGTTAAGAGACCCAAAGCCCAGGTTCTCTCCCTCCCTGGAGCAATTGTATACTGGACGTTCAGCCTGTTTCTACCCCCTAGCAGCCTCTTTTTCCTGGGAGTTATAACAGTGCTGAAACAGAAAAATCTTTCCTAGAGGTAGTGCTGTTTGCACCTGGTCTTTTTCTTCCTAGCATTGTGTGTAGCAACTCTTCAAATGCTCCTTTATGGTTGACATTAAAGTGGACCAAAGGTTTTTTTCTCAGACAACTTTGCCTTACATGTAGCATGTGAGAAAAAAAGTTCTACCTGATGTTTATATAAAGAGAAGATTGAAAAGGAATATTGGACATTTTTCTCTATCTTTTTATATCTATATAAAAAAGTTATTGATACCAGGTCAATGATGTGTATGGTGTACTGAGCCAAAGAGCTCAGTTTGGTGTTGCTAGGTTCTCCCTTCACCTCTACTGCTCTGTTGGGAGCAAAGTCAACAGAGACAAGCAATAAACAAGGTGGAGTAGGGAAGATATCTGCCTCTTCTTCCTCCACCCTGGTATACATGAATGATGAAAAGAAGTCCTTAGAACTAGCAGACTCTCCATGTTTCAGGCACTGACCTGTTCTCTCTGGCAACCAAGAATAGGACTCAAGGCAGGAAGGTTTAGGTTGGATATTAGGAAAAGGTTCATCCCCCAGGGGTTGTGGAGCACTAGAACAACTCCCCAGGGAACAAGCCATGGATCCAAGCCTGACAGTATTTAAGAAACATTTTGAAAATGCCCTCAGACACATGGTGTGAATGTTTGGGTCATGTATGCAGGGACAGGAGTTGGACTCAGTGATTCTTGAGGGTCCCTTCTGACTAAGGACATTAAATAATTCTGTGATAACTGCAGAGAAGCATTGAATGCGTTTTCAATATTATTTCAATAATGGCTTTGAATCTTTGCTGCCAGAGCTTACAGATAAAACGACATCCAGAGTAATGAGCATTGTCACTGTAAATGATCTCTCCTCTCTTTCCTCAACTTTCGCTGCCTTGGAATAGAATGATAGTAGCTGCTGTGCAAAGTATTTGCTACCAACCATTCCAATTTTTCTTTTGCCCTTTTCCTATTTCATAAATCTTGTTTGTAAAAGCTGCAGTTTTATGGATACTAGTACACTGCTTGATGGAATTGGGCTTGATGCAGCAAACTGGTTAACTGTTTGAACTGTATAGGATGGAAAGTATTTGTGGAAGCCTTATCTTGCATTTCCTTAACCATTTTAGAAAACTCTTAACTGGATTAGTAGTGCTGACAATAACAGTCATTAAAAATTGTCTGGCAGTGATTTTTTTTTTTCATGGCTTCTCTTGTCAGCATTGCTGGAAATAATTAATTCACAGTGCTGAGGTATAAATTAATGACTTATGTCTTATATAGTGATTTTATTCTCCACCCTCCCAAACATTACTTTGTACAAGGCAGCTATAAGCTTCAAACGGTGCTACTCCCTCTTTGGTCAGGAAATCATTCATATTAATGCACTTTCAGCCTCCTGAAAAGGGATGAGTTGTTTAAAATTATCATTAGAAAATATTACCCAGTCATCTGCTGAACGATGTTTGCATTTGGCATTCCTTGTCTGCAGCACTGACTTGGTGCTGAGGGAGCTTTTAGGAGTAAGTACTGGAAGCTTTGTTCTTTCATAAATGTAGACTGTGACCGCACAAAAATTAAGTGTGTATTAGGGAATAATCCTGCAGGATAGACGGAAACACTTGTTCTGGTGTTCCTGCTCGCACACCATCCTTGGGGATCACCTCCTTCCTTGTGAGAAATGCTTTCCTAGGATGAGTTTGGCTTTAAACTGACCAGATGGCAGCTTTTATGGTTTTGCATCTACCTTTTGGCTCATGAATAAACCTAATACAAGGTATTTCCTGCTGTGCTACAAACAGGAGCAGTGAGAATCATCTCCAAGGTGATTTTTGGATCCTTTGCCAAACGCAGTTGGGATGAGAATTGAGTGACTTACATGCATGAGAATAGCTTCCCTGAGATTTGGGCACAAACACTTAACATGCTGGTGTTATCAGTTACTGGTGAAAAATAGTGATTGCTCTGTTCAGGTTATTTCATCTGCTTTAGACCTATATAAATGCCATCCAGCTTGCCAGATAGAGTATGTTGCAGGGTTGTGGTTTTTTTTTTTTTTTTTTATTTTTCAACCTGGTGTACAGATTTTTTTTTTTTTAATTTGTTACAAAAAATGGCACAATACATAATACAACTTTCTTGTAACCCCTTGGAGTTTAGATAAAACTTAAAAGGATGGAGACAGAACTATATGTCACCGATCACTGATACAATCAAGCTTAATTAATTTGATGTCTTATTGTGGAGTTATCCCCATGTGAGATTATTCCAAGCATGCTCCCTAGGTATGTGTTGGATGATTCTTTGTTGTTGCTGCTTGTGAGATTACATCTTTTCAGAAACTATTTAGATGGCAGAGTTTCTGCCTGGTGGGAAAAGCTTTTCAGCACTTGTCTATTGATCTCATAGTTTTATTGCAGTGGGGGATGAAACATTGAGTGCGTCTGTATCCTTAGAAGCAAAGAACAGTCTCCTTCTCCCTGTTTTCCTAAGATGTCATATCTTGAAGGAAAGTAAAACAGAAAAAGAGCAAATTTATTCTCAGAGCTTGGAATACTATGAATTATTTATCTTTTGAAAGCTTTCACTATCTTTGCATGAAAGGAAGTCTTATTATTAAAAGCGAGGGTTTCTTTTTCTGCATGTCAATAAGAGGGAGATCAGAGTTGACTGATTATTGAGATGTCTTTTTCCTTGGAGGACTGGACAACTCTAGCTGGTTGGCACCACGAAGCTGCTTTTAAAACAACAAAGTTGTTAGGTTTGATATTAATGTGAGATTGGAGCCCTGCAAAAAGGCCTAGGAGGACCAAAAGATGAAACAGAGCCTTGGAGGCATTTATACGTGACCACATAGCTCAAGTGTTTCTCTATCTGTTAAATATATTTTGCCTGTGTATCTAAACTTTTTGGTTCATTTTTTTTAGTCAGATTTTGTTTATTCTGCCTTCTTTCTTTGATTCATGAGTATCTACATATGCTAGAGCACTTGAAAATAAGTGTACTCCACTGGAAGATGACTAGCATCTCACCCTCTTCTGTTTTGACTCTACAAACCAAAAGGCTATTTTTGCGCTTGTGAGAACCAAGGTCCATAGACTGAGTAGATATCTCTTTTCCCTGGGTGGTACTGCACCTGGCATTTGTCTGTGTTTTTGTGTGAACTTTGGGGAATGAGGTATAAAATGAGACGTGTACCTTTTATTGGATTTGTCTGGACATTCACTATGTGAATACATTATGACCAGTAAAATACTAATTTTCTCAGATGTGTAACGTAAAAGTACTTACTGTTTTCCATAACCTTCTCTCACTGTAACTTGTTCTAAGCAATGGCCTGAAATCAAAGCACTAGGACACCAAAAATGCTTTCTTGGGATGGGTTTTATTGTTGAAACTGGCATCTTTTGTAAGTCATGTTTGCAGAGGATTAGAGTTCCCAAGTAGGGAACATTATCCTACAGATAAACTCTACAGTGGAGAACTCCAATTTACATCTAAGTTCACTAAGGTTGTTATACAGGCAATGAAATAATATAGTTTGACCTCAGTGATATGGTACTTCTGGGGGGAATATGTGTTTGTGCAATCCTGTCTAAGGATGTTAGTTTTGGCTTCTATGATCTCTTCTTTGTAGGTATGAAATAAAGTTCCATTATATTCCTGCCCCTAAATTAGGGGAAAACAGAATATCTCATTGATTCTGTGATCACACCATGAAAGGGATTCAGCATGTGCATGTGAGGTAGGTTCTACTGTCCACCTTCTTGGTTGCAGTGTGGTGGTTCCTGGAGCAGATTATTGGGGTGATATTTTGATATTCAATTATGTTAAGATTCAATTACATCTAGAAGCAACCAGAAGTTAAACTTTCTTTCCAATCAGTAACAAAAGCAGGTAACAATTTTTGCTACTTGCCTTTGTCATGTTTCTCCCCATAATGATCAAGAGGTAGGGGTAGAGATCTTTTTTCTCTTAAAAGCTTTCTCTTCCCAGCCTCAACTTACCATGTGCTTTCCACTGGTTTTCCATCTTTCATCCCTCTTCATGAACAAATGGCAGGAAGGAGTATACCTGAACTAAACAGCAATATTTTTGATAAAAGGAACTGGTTTGAACAGAGTTGCTTATTTTTAAGCTATGTGCCTGCACTGAAAGCATGACATGTGCGTATATATAAGACAGTAATGTACTGGTAAATCTTCTCAGCTTATGGTGTAAATAGAAGGTGTAAGTGTGTTTTCATGGCTGTTATTTATAGCAAAGGTGGTAAACTCAGGCTCTGTGTGTGGCCCCAAGTACACATCCTACAGCCCTGGGCCAGCTGCTGGTGGTGCCATTGGAAGGTTATCATGGGGCAGTGGTAGAGCAAGAGTTTCATTCCACAGAAGGTTTTTCCCAAGGTCTTGAAGCTGCAAACAGGCACCTGCTCTGTGTCTGGAGGAAATGTCATAGCAGGGGCAGGTACTTGACATGTTTTACCATGTTCAGCCTGGCTAATAACTGAAATAAAGCTGTGGTAGGCTGGATGCCAATAACAGATATCTAGGGCTTTGGGGTGCCACTGGGCATACTTTCTACTTGTAAAGTTGTGCCAAAGTCCTTTGCTTCATATCTCTAGTTTCTGCCTCTGCTGGCTAGGTTGAGCTGAAGGCAGGTATTCCTATGGGTGTTGTAGTCCCATTTCCAGCTGTGGAGTGCATGTATATAGTCACTGGCTTGTGTCTTCTCTGCATGTAATGTCGTATCATGCATTGCTTTTGAAGAAAAAAAAAAACAGTCAACTTTATAGTTAATTGAAATATTTTTTTAAAAAAACCTCGAAAATTAGTATCTGATGGGTGGGAGCCAATTTCTCTGTCTGCTCCAGGCATCTTCTCATCATTCAGGAAAGCAGAAGCCCATGCTACTTGTCCTGTCTGGGTTTCTGGTTTAGGACACCAATTATTAGCTCCTCAATTCAAACTTGCAGAGAACTTTAAAAGACAAATCCTTTCAGTGATCACCAGCTAAGTAAGTGAAAACCCTGGCAGTTTTAGCACTGGGTAACATCCAGCTCTTTAGCAAGGTGACTCTCCTGCTGTAGTTAGCAATTCTGATCAGGACTATATGTTGTTTTGTTAAGCAGGCACTGTACAATTGCCTCCTTCACTGCTTGGATTTCTGCTATTAGCAGGCTGAAATGGTCTTAAATGTCACTAATACGGGCTGCCTTAGCTTTTGTTGAGTGACTTCAGACTGTGACAGGTCTGTCAAGTCTCCCACAGTTTTCACAAAAATCCAATAATGAAAAATAGCCACAGAGCATTAATTATAAGCATATGTGGAGCTATTAAAAGCTGTAGCCTGACAAAACATTTTCACATACACTTGGTTTTAAGCTTATGAGAGGCTTCAATCTCTTAAGATGCTTTGCTGGATTAAGATCAGAATTCCCCAAAGAGTCCAACGCACACTTAACTACTCTTTAAGGCGAAAACAATCTTCTCTAGATACTATTAATAATGCTTGCACATTAAATCATTTTTTCATGCAGTCATTCTCTGTACATAGACTCCAATGTATAAGCAAATAATATGAGAGTTCAGATAAAGCTGACAGAAATAGGGTTCTGAACCTATAATCTCACTTCACTGTATGTGCCATGCAGCAGATAATACAGTTCAATCTTATTTTGCTTGTTTCTCTTTAGCTGAGCAGAAAGAAGGCTCCAGATGTTTAGAGACTGCGGCTGTTTATACCCAATTCTTATATCTTTGTGGCAGCATAACGTTCTCGGGGGCTGGAACGTGCAACTGCCCTTGTTTTCTAAGAAATGAAAAAGTGAAGATGAGATGCAATCAATGGGGATAGTATTTGCTACTGACCATTTACCTCACAAAATGGAGGATGCAGTTGAACTTGTGCAGTGTGTGTGTATATACATCACATTGATTTCCATCAGAAAACAGGCAGAAAAGAGGTGCCCTGAAGGCTCATTCTTAATATTGTTCAATATCAACACTGTTGTATTATCAACGTGCAAATTGTAACTTGTTGGAAAAAATATTTGTCTTACGACCTTCATTTTTTCTCAAGACAAATCTATACTTCTCCTTTTTCTCCTATTTTCAAGTGCCCATTGCTTGTTACCTTTGACAGAAAATGCCGAGACACTTAATGAGCTCAGGAGGAGCACTGAATCTCAGCTCAAATCTTTCTTGGGGAAGTTAGGTGTAGTTGACTGTATAGCTGTGTAGGTGTTGCATAGCTGTGCCATGTAGCTGGTGGACGATAGATGCACTTAAGTCTCCCTACACAATCTGAGTTTTGCAATACTTAACCTCTGAATTTCAATCTGATTCCTGAAGGAGATGATAATGGGCAACTTCACCTCTAGGTAATGCAAATAATTTTGTGGCTTTGGCTGTTTATAGGTTGGTAATGAGATAGGGTGTCTAAGGTGTGTTCACATGGAGAAAAACTGTTGTTTATATTTGAGCATTGATGGTAGTTACAGGTAGCAATCACTACTGCGCTAGAGAGCTAACAAGGGAAAAAAACCACAAGTAAAAACAGACCTACTTGGTTACTCCAGAATGGTAGATGGATTCTAGGAGCTTTTTTCCAAGGTATTCTCTTCAAGAAGATCACATTAAAGCTGGATGGATCATGGTGACAATCAAACAAAATAAAGGAAGGAAAGGAAAAATGCACTTAATTTTTATTGCCAGTTACCTCTCTATAGATAGGTGGTCAAATATTTGCTCTTAATGCAGATGTAAGTCAGAGTTCTTCAGAAAATTGTCTGTTGTGGGGGGTGGGAGAGTGGAAACTGGCAGGATTTGAGATCCCTGTAAGTTTTGGGAATAAATGATCAACTGATGTAGACTGTGTGACCTTTGTTAGTTATTTAGGTTAATGACTCAGTATGTACAGTTGTCTGTATCATGTACTAGTTCAGAGTACTCAACTGTTTCTTGCAGCCTTAAAAATGTTAGTATATATAATAAATGTCAAGTTATATACTTATGGGATCTTGATGCTGAAAATGGGCATATACTCTTTATCAGGGAACATAGTCATAGCAGGAGGCATAGTTTTCAGCTGAAAGAGAGGAAATTTATTAGCAAAATTTTTTTTTTTTTTACTGTGAGAGTACTGAGGCGCTGGTTGTCCAGAGATACATCTTTGCTAGAGGTGTTCAAGGCCAGGTTGGATGAGACTTTGGGCAACCTGATTCAGTGAAAGGTGTCCCTGCTCATGGCAGGGATTTTGGTACTGGATGATTTTTGAAGTCCCTTCCAACTCAAACCGTTCTATGATTTTCTGCTTAGGACTTCAAATAGTATAGTTGTCTTGAATTATGTGGTTACAAGAGGTGTTTGGGATCTGGACTTTTTAGGATAAAATGGAAAATGCAACATGTCTTGGTTTTTTTTAGGAAATGTGGATGAAAAGAAACCTTCTCTGATAGTGTTTCTATTATCTTCACCTTTGACTATAAAACCAAAAAGTTAAGTTTTAGCTTTCTTGCATGATAAGTTACTGATGATTTTAGAGCTTCAAAGGAAGTGGTGGCAGGAAGTTGGAAATTCTAGAACTCCTTTTGCTATATACTGCAGATATTTTTTGCACCTTGTAGCCTAACTATGGCAATTCATTAAATTAACAAATGGAGTTTTGATAACAGCACAATGTTAGAATTAAGCATTTATCCTTATTTACTTTGTTTTGTTTTTGAGGAGAACAAAAGTTGGGGCTTTTTAAAGCATTTCTTAAGCATTTAAAATGGACAGAGGAGAGCATTGCTTTTATTTCAAATTGTGTTTCTCAAAGGGATGAATTTGGAGCTTCTAAAAAGTGATAAACTAATAATTGTGAATGCCTATGAAAAGTTTGTCTCTAGAACTGCAATCTCTTTGAATTGTATGACACTTAAAAGATATAAAATAGGCAATTTAATGCAACAGATTAACTGTATTCTGTATTTCCAGGATGAAATGCAAATAAGAAAAAGAAAACTAACATGTATAATTTCACATCATGGCACAGAAATGTGGTTCTTGTTATACAATTTAGATAAAATGGGAATTATGACGTATATGATAAATATATTATGATTATCAAATTATGATAAATCTGATAATTATATGTGGAAATGATAGGAATGCCTAGAGTACATGGCATTTGATGTAATTTGTATGCGCTTCTTTTAGTTTGTACACAGAATACATGGCCATTCATGCCCTCAGTTGATGTATTTAATTTTTTCTCAATTAACATTTCATAGGGTTTGGAATTATGTAGAGTTTCTGTCTCAACAAGAACCACACATGGAATGCAGTGTTCAGCTTTTTTTTCTATTTACTCTCTCTTCTCTTTGTAGAATGACTTTACATGAAGAAATAAATTATTTTATTGGTTATAAAATATTTTCACACAATCACTAGGTTATAAAAAGACCCACAGGCTCATTGAGTCCAACCATTCCTATCAAACACTAAACCATGCCCCTCAGGACCTCATCCACTCGTCCTTTAAACATTTCCAGGGATGGTAACTCAACCACCTCCCTGGGCAGCCTGTTCCAGTGCCCAATGACCCTTTCTGTGATAAAAATTTTCTGATGTCCAGCCTGAACCTCCCGTTCTGGAGCTTGAGGCCATTCCCTCTTGTCCTGTCCCCTGTCACTTGGGAGAAGAGGCCAGCTCCCTCCTCTCTACAACCTCCTTTCATGTAGTTGTAGAGAGCAATGAAATCTCCCCTCAGTCTCCTCTTCTCCAGGCTAAACACCCCCAGCTCTCTCAGCTGCTCCTAGTAAGACTTGTTCTTCAGCCCCTTAACCAACTTTGTTGCTCTTCTCTGGACTCACTCTAGATCCTCAACATCCTTCTTGTGGTGAGGGGCCCAGAACTGAACACAGGATTCAAGGAGCGGCCTCACCAGTGCTGAATACAGAGGGAGAATCACCTCCCTGACCCTGCTGGTCACACCGTTTCTGATACAAGCCAGGATGCCATTGGCCTTCTTGGCCGCCTGGTCACACTGCTGGCTCATGTTCAGTCACTGTCAATCAACACCCCCAGGTCCCTCTCCTCCTGGCAGCTTTCCAACCAGACCTCTCTTCGTCTGTAGCTCTGCTTGGGGTCGTTGTGCCCGAAGTGCAGGACCCGGCATTTGGCCTTGTTTAACCTCATCCCATTGGACTCTGCCCAGCTGTGCAGCCTGTTCAGACCCCTTTGGAGCCTCCCTACCCTCCAACAGATCTAAACTTCCACCCAGCTTAGTATCATCTGCAAACTTCATCCAGGTCGTTGATGAAGACATTGAACAGGGCTGGGCCTAGCACTGAGCCCTGGGGAACCCCACTTGTCACTGGCCTCCAGCTGGACTCAACACCATTTACTACCACTCTCTGGGCCCAGCCATCCAACCAGTTTTCCACCCAGGAGAGTATGTGCCTGTCCAGACCAGAGACTGTCAGTTTCTGCAGCAGAATGCTGTGAGAAACTGTGTCAAAGGGTTTGATGAAGTCCAGGAAGATACATCCACAGTCTTTCCCTCATCCAACAGTCGAGTGACTTTGTCATAGAAGGCGATCAGGTTAGTTTGGCAAGACCTGCCTTTTGTGAACCCATGTTGACTGGGTCTGATCACCCAGTTCTCTTGCATGTGCTTCATGATAGCACTCAAGATCACCTGTTCAATGACTTTCCCTGGCACTGAGGTCAGACTCACAGGCCTGTAGTTCCCTAGGTAACTTACTGTGACAATAGGGGTTCACACTAGAGTTGTTCATACAGGTGTTCTTTTCTTCTCTTCTCTCTGTGGCTCATTTTGAGTCTTTTGTTGCTCTTGATATGAAAGGCAATGAAGTGATCTTCAGATAACCCTTATAGGTGCTTTGGAAACCCATAGGACAAAGTTGTCAGGGAGAGGAGAAAGCTGGTTATGGTTGTTTTACTTCATTACTCAAGTTGTGTGAAATGCAAGTCAGAGCAACAAAGAAGGGAACAACAATCACAAATTTTAGCTTTGTGTTGAGGAACAGGAGGCAAGCATACAGGTAACAGGGCAACTCACAGTAGCAGATATAACAATTGTTACGAGTTGAGTGTATCTAACACTTTTCTAAGGATAAGAAAGATGATTTCCTTGCTACAGAATATTCCTCTATTATATAGGATTTTCGTCAAAAAAAGAAGTATTCACAAATCATAGAATCCTAGAATGTTTTGAGTTGGAAGGGACATTAACCATCATCTAGTTCCAAGACCTCTGCCACATTGGGCTTCAAGACCTCCAGAGATGGGGCAGTTCTATTTTTTATCTACTGATTTTGCTACTTTTAATTCTCTACTTTTAAATACCATATTGTTAATATATTGTTAATATATAGACATTATAAGAGATGGCCTTTTAGAAGCATTGTAGGGGTTCTCAATTTTAATGAATCAGCCCCTACGCTAAAGTACTTTTTCAAGTGACATATCTTCAACATAGTGCCCATGGAGAATATCCTTGGTAGTTAGGTAAGGAAGAGAAGCTGTTCATTTAAAGTAGGTTATGCCTACAACCTAATTTTCTGTCACAGAAAAATTGCCTAAAATGCAGAAGTGTATATTTAGATCTACTATAGCTGTATGCAAAGGCTCTAGATATTCTTGAGGTTCTGCATGGTTGTACACAAAAAATGAATTCTATTGCAGTGTGCTGGAGCTTGCTATGTCTTCATATTGCTCACACCACTGTACAAAGGATATATTCAATTTAAAAAAATAATGAAATAGGAAAATAATGGTCATTGTAACTACCAGTTACGCTGCCAAATCTTAAATGTGTAATTGGCAAAGTATGATGTACTAAGGTTATAAAATATATATGTGTTTATGCTCACTTGTGCGTTGTTAGCCTGTGGTCATTTCTTCCTATATTTTCCCTTCTCTGTTTAATTCTATGATGTCCCCATCTGTTCTGCTAAAGCACTTTCTAATGTATAAGAAGATGAATGCAGTAAAATCTAGTGGGGCTGATGCTCACAAGAAAGGGGGAAAATACATTTTATTGTATATGCTTTTCAGTAAGAAAGAAATCAGCAGACAGCCTACCATAACTTTTGATGTATCTCTGCCTGATCCTGCATGTGAGACACCTTCATTATGCACACGAACATACTTTCTGTTTGTGGGAATGAAGACCCAGGAGGACACTGTATGGAGCTCTACACTGGGCAGGTGTTATTGCCAATATCAGTTATTGCTTCTTATGTATTTGTAGAAAAGACTCCCTGTTAGAAGGGGGTATGAATTGTTCTGTATTACTTAGGTGGCCATATTTTTTTTAATCTAGGTAAGAGATTATGATGCTTTATCATGAGTTCTTTTAATTTCTTTGGTCAGACTCCTTTGCTGCAGACAATGTGTATTTATTAGCTAATAGCTGGATTCCTGTGTTAGTGCAGGTTGTAAAGTGTAGGTTGATTTTATTTTTTTTAAGGAGTGTAAATGTTTGTAAATACTGAGTTGTGTGTAACTATCTGCAACTCAAAGGCCTCTTTCTGAAAATGCTAAGATTGCTTCATCTCATTTTTCTTTGCTTCCCAAGGTTTATAAAGCATAATAACAGATCTTTAACATCCCAACTGCAAATATCACCTATATTTATACATTTACCTTTACTTGGAAGGTATTATATCATATATATTAATTCTGGATTATCCATGTTAATGTTTCACACATGAGTCAGTACTGGTATTTCTGGACTCAGGGTAGCTGAAGCAACAGTTGCCATTCAAACAAACTGTGCTTTTGCTGGCGTGCTGGAACCAGAAGCTGGCTCTTTCCCCCATGTGTACATCTCCCAGTCATGCTCTCCAACTTTTATCTGCCCCCTCAGAGGCTCCCACGTGGCAGACATCTCCAGGAAATTCCTTCCACTGAACACAACCCCTCATTCACGAGGAACGTGGACTACCAGACAGACAGGTGGTAATGAAACACATACTGAAGTATGGGATTTTGTTAGTTTAGGACTCTGGTGCAGAATAGCAGAGAGTTTGATCATTGCAACAGTGCAGTTTATAAGACAGGTGATAGGACAAGAAGGAATGGCATCCAGCTGTGTCAGGGGAAGTTTAAGTTGGACATTAGGAAAAAACTTCTTCCCAGAAAGGGTTCTCAAACACTGGCAGAGGCTGCTTAGGGAGGTGGTCGAGTCACTATTCCAGGAGGTGTTTAAAAGGCAGATACATGAGGCGTTTGGGGACATGATTTAGTAGCGGGCAGGTATGGCTGGAGTTGATCTCTAAGGTCTCTTCCAGCCTAATGATTCTATGATCTTGTAAATGTACTTATATCAAAGTTTTCATGAAAATTCCTTAAATCTACTCAGCTACACAGTTATGTTTTATCATTAAACAAAGCTTGAAGTATTGCAGGTTATTTATATCCTATCCCTAAATGTAACATTGAGCATTAACATGTTTGCACTGTGAATGCTTTTAAAGCACTATGCTATTTATTGCAACTTTTCATTGATTTGCTGCTACTGTTTAGCAAAACCATCTCCTGCCACAGTATGAGGACCTTGTGATGCTGGCTGTCACTAGAGTTAAATTTGGTACTGAAGCTTTATAGAAGTTTTTACAGCATTACATCTTAGCCTTGCGGTGAACTGTCTGCAATTTATTGCTGTGTTTTGCAGCAAGAAACTGGAAAAAAAGAGATTGATGTTGGAATCATTTTATCTCCTAACGTCTGCATAGATATAGTTAACCAATGGCATTGGCTTGGCTGTGGTTTTACATCACTTCTGAAAATGATGCATGGAAAATGAATATATCAATCAAACCCACCATTTCCTTTCCTGGGCATGGATGGAGATCTTTTTCATGCAACTTTCATGCAAAATAAGTTGGACTTCTCCTATGCTTTGTGATGAATCTAGGCTAATTTCCCTATAGCATTTGTTTTACTGCTTAATTTTAGTAATTATTTTTTTTTTACCAGGGAGTGACTGAAGCTTTCCTATCTGGTCTTTGGCAGTTGATATTGTGTGTGATTGTGGTTGGCTTGTAAATGTTGTCCCCCAACACAATCAAGTTCAGAAGCTTTATTTTCATAGTTTTATTTAACCTATCTTGCCTGATTTGTTTCCCTACTACCTGTAGGAAGTGGGCCCTGTGTTTTAGTTCCAAGCATTTCCATGTGGTGCAAGATCTCAGATCGCATCTCATGGGGCAGCAATACTGTTGAAAGTCTGAAATCTTCCTCTGTATGGAGCTGTTTGCTGGGGAAGCAAGGACTCAGCTAAACAGGCAGCAGCTAATTTCACTTCCTGCCAGTTACTATATTACTGTATTAAATTACGCTATTTTATATTGTACTATGTTATATTTGGAGAGACTCTCCAATTAGATCATAGAATCACCAGGTTGGAAGAGACCCACTGGATCATCGAGTCCAACCATTCCCAGCAATCTCTAAACCATGCCCCTCAGTACCTCATCCACCTGCTCTTTAAACACCTCCAGGGAAGGTGAGTCAACCACCTCCCTGGGCAGCCTGTTCCAGTGCCCAATGACCCTTTCTGTGAAGAATTTTTTCCTTATGTTGAGCCTGAATCTCCCCTGGCAGAGCTTGAGGTCATTCCCTCTTGTCCTGTCCCCTGTCACTTGGGAGAAGAGGCCAGCTCCCTCCTCTCCACAACCTCCCTTCAGGTAGTTATAGATAGCAATGAGGTCTCTCCTCAGCCTCCTCTTCTCCAGGCTAAACAACCCCAGCTCTCTCAGCCAATCCTCATATGACTTGTTCTCCAGTCCCTTTACCAGATGGTCCAGTAGGTGTAATTTCCTATGGGGAATCAGCCTGGATCAAAAGGAGTGTGGAAGACAAAGAGCTCTTAACAAGTCCTTCTCCTGATAGCTATCAAATGATCCCCAGAAGTTGCTTGATGGGAGAATAACAACCATTCTAGATGTCAGTGGTACGTTGAATATAGGAAGAAGCCTGTGCTGGGTGGGGGGAGGGAAAAGAGAATAGCGTGCGTAGTCTTGCTGTGGTGTGTTTCTTCCATCTGTGGGTAGCAGCTGAAGTCTGTGCTCCAGTATAAGCAGTGTAACCAGTTTAGGAAAGAGCAGGAAGTAAAGGAACCTACAGGTTCTGTGTATTTATATCATCGTATTTCAGAGGTTCTGGAAATTACGTAGTAGGAACTTGTTTTTGTAAAAGAAACTTGTCTTTTATTTATTGTAAGGCTTTTTCTGGTTTGAATAAAATGAGATATTTTCCTTTACTGTAATGTTTTTAGGTCTTCCTTGTGGCAGAAGTAGCGTATCCTTTTGTTCGTTGACATTATTGTGACTTAGATAAAAATGCACACCTTTGCTTGTAGAAGTATCATTCTGGAGGTAGTAAAAACTATAAGGATTATAGACTGATGCCACAAAAACATATATTGATAAGAACATTTAAACCCTGCAGCACCTTTCAGATGTTGTGAATAGCATGCAATATCAGTAACATTGTGTCAAAAGAGAAACAATATACCTGTGAAGAATAGAATAATAAAAATAAATGGAAAATGAAAAAAAAATCAATCCTTATTTTCTCACATTATACACAGGGAAAATAATTTTTCTCTCCTCTTTTTCTTTCTAATTTTTCAGTATTAAGTAGAAAATGGAGAGATGCTGCTTTTTTTTCTTTCAATAGATGACTGAAAAAGAGAATGACAGAAACTAGGCAACTATTTCTTAGATAAAAGTACAGTTGGGTATTATTAGGGCATCAGTATTTATAATTCTACTAAATGAGTATATAATGTGCCTTTTCATAAAAATAGATCTCGGTGTATGCATTTCTGTATATCCTGACAAGAGAATAATTATCTCTAAGTAGCTACTACAGATTTGCTCATACAGTATTTTATCTTTTAATGATTATTACTTTAAAAGGTTGATGATAGAGGTCATAAAGAACCTAGTGCAGAAAGAGAGACCCACAGGACTACCTCTTTGTTTTGCTTCACGTGGCACGCTTACTTCAAAATGCCCTGAAAAACTATCTCTTTCCCTTGTATGTTTATTTCACATGCCTTCTTTATAGCAATTTGATTAGCAGGTGTGGCGTGGTGGCTGAGGTGCTCATGTGATGCCCCTGAGGAACATGCCTGGTCCACCAGTGCAAGTTCCTCGCTAAGGAATCGAGTGTACCCTTGGCAAGTTTGCGGACAACACCAAGCTGGGTGGAAGTGTGGATCTGCTGGAGGGTAGGGAGACTCCAAAGGGATCTGAACAGGCTGCACAGCTGGGCAGAGTCCAATGGGATGAGGTTTAACACGGCCAAATGCCGGGTCCTGCACTTGGGGCACAACAACCCCATGCAGAGCTACAGACTAGGAGAAATCTGTCTAGAAAGGTGCCTGGAGGAGAAGGACATGGGGGTGTTGGTTGACAGTGTCTGAACATGAGCCAGCAGTATGCCCAGGTGGCCAAGAAGGCCAATGGCATCCTGGTTTGTATTGGAAATGGTGTGACTAGCAGGTGTAGAGAGGTTATTCTCCCTCTGTAGTCGGCTCTGGTGAGCCCACTCCTTGAATCCTGTGTTCAGTTCTAGGCCCCTGACTGCAAGAAGGATGTTGAGGCTGATTCACCTTCCCTGGAGGTGTTCAAGGCATGGGTGGACAAGGTGCTAAGGGGCATGATTTAGTGTTTGATAGGAATGGTTGGACTCGATGATCCTATGGGTCTCTTCCAACCTGGTTATTTTATGTTTCTGAGTTGCTTGACTCCTCTTGTGTATCTCTGCCAAACTGTCCAGCCCTTGTTTGCTTTGTTCTTTAACATATGAAGCATATGCCTGTCTATCTATCTCAAAGAATATGTAAGGCTGGAATACTGAAGAGCTTGTTTCATGATTCCCTCTGGAGTTTTTATGTGTTTTTAAAACAAGGTTAGTGATTATGTTTTGTTTTGATGGTGTTTTTATTTTTCTTTTCTTTTTACTCATTTTTTTTTTCCATTCCTGGTGCAAGTAAATGGGCTTTAAAAGGTCATTCAAATGAAAACACTAAATTGACTGCAAAATGCTGCATGTTAGCATTTTTCTGAACACTTTTTGCTGACACGACTTGGCGGTCATGAAAAGAATATGAACAAAATCTTATTAGATGAC
This sequence comes from Coccyzus lansbergi, assembly GCA_033558105.1. NCBI lineage: Eukaryota > Metazoa > Chordata > Aves > Cuculiformes > Coccyzidae > Coccyzus > Coccyzus lansbergi. The sequence goes on from JAUMJK010000159.1 coordinate 192,905, forward strand.
TGCCGGTAATGCAGCTGCAACTGGCTTAGTGAAGGAGAGACCACTATACTTTCTATCTGCTAGTTTTTTTCAGAGGTGATGATAGCAGAACTTCAGAAGGCTTTTAGGTCCTTAGGCACTAAAGATGCCTTTATGGTGAAAACAGCCATTTCTGCTAAACCAGTGGCTGCTTTGGTGTCTCATGTCATGAAATAACTGGTGGTGTTTCTACTTCTTTTTTATGTGAACTTTTATCCAGATTAGTTCCAACCCAATGGTGTGTAGCCAGAAAGAGTTGTTGCATTTAAGAGAGTTGTGGCAAATTCAGTAGCAAGTTGGTTGCTCAGAGCCCGAGGTCTAATGGAAGTAGAACTTACATCCAGAAATATGGTTGTTAGCACAAAAGTTTGAGGTTTCCGCAAGTTGCTTTTCATTTTAAAAAGAGTTGGCCACATATTTTTTCTGCATTTGAATTGCAGCCTGTGCCACTAGAGCCTGTGAAATAAATGTACAGCCTTACAGTTAAAGTGGGCATTCTTTCAATTTGACCATGGATATCAAGGGAATAATTTACCTGGTGGAATAGGCCTAAACACCTGAATCTTGTGTCTTCATCCTGTTTCCCAGAGGAAGTATCATTTGAAATAGTGTCATTTTAAGTCAAATTTCCTTAGGTTTATCATGTGTCTTTATATTAAGTGACTAAATTGTCACTCATGTTGTTGGATTCTGTTTCATAGATATAGAAACAGGAAACAAAATAAGGTTCCTTTTGTACTATTTTTTTCCCATGTGGCTGTGTATGAAAATCAACTATAATTGCTGGACTTACAGATTAAGCATGCGTTGGTATTTAATAACATCAGGCATTGTTTATATTATCAAGGCTGAAGTAAAGAGGTGCTTGAAGTCAGTTTCCTCTCTTTTGGCTTCTTGCTTAATTTACCATGTTCAGAAAGCCATCAACTGTGCAGGAGGTGTTCAAGTTAAGGACTAACCCCCAGAGCCCTTGGGGAGCCTGTAATGCCCAACTTCTTCCTTCCCTGTAATTAGGATGGAAAGCTTGCATCAAAGTAACCTGCCTATCCCTAAAGTCTGTCTTGATGAAGGTTTGTTAAAGAAAAAAACCTCTGTAAGCTAGAAGATTTCTAGGCACTTGTGAAGTTAGCAGAATTGCTGTAAGACTCACCTGTGTAACAAACAGATTGATAGAAAGTTATTTCTCAATTTAAAATGTCATTGCAAATTGCCAGAGGCGTTGAAGGACTGTAATATTCTGTCTTTATTGCACTACTCAAAGATATGAGGAGGAGACATTTGATGTATCCGGCCATTGGCGTTTATGTTCTCTGAACTTAGACACATTGATCAAACACTGTTTGGGAACCTAGGCTGGTCCAAGATTTTAAATCATACTTGGCTAGTTATTTGTTGCCTATCGTGTGCTGGAATGTATGGTAAGGTGTTCATGAACAATTGCAGTTCACATTGTTATTCTTCCAAGATTTATAGTCTACGAAGAAAATGTTATTTTAGCTGGAAATCCAGATATAGAATAGAATAGTTCCAGCTGGAAAGGACCTACAACAATCATCTAATCCAACTGCATGGATATCTGGTGATGTGGGGATAATTTTATTATTTTTTTTTTTTTCAGTTCTCTCCTGAATATGAGGCCCCTGGTAGGAATTATCAGTGAGGGGCCTGGCTGAACTGGGAAAGGAAAGCTATTGACACTAGAATCTTCTTTTTTTCTGTGTTTGAGAATCTAACCTCAGAAGCTTGGGAATCTGGCTTGAAAAATTGAAAGGCTTAATTTAAATGTTAGATGGTGGGGTCTTGTTTTTCCATTTTTGCTGCCATTTCAGTATGCAACACATGAATATATAGATTCAGTAGTCACCAAGATTTCATGTCAGTTGCTAAGCAAAATATAGTTCTTTGAGACAAAGAACAGCTGTCCGAGGTCACTGCAGTCCAGGTGCGCCAAAAGACACAGCCCTCAGAAGACTTTAATGCTGTTAGTCGCTTTGGTGCAGGGAAAACTAGAGTGCAGGAATAAAAATGCCTACTCAAGCATGTTATCTTCAATATTTTTTACACCCAAACATACTGTTATTCCATAGACTTAGGTCTAAAACTCTAAAGGAAACAACAACCTGCATTGTCTCAACTGAAAGCAATTTTACACATCTTTTGTATGAGAAATACAATTTTCAGTTAAATAAGATCAACTGAGTTTATTTTCTGTAGTTTATTTTCCCATGAAGAAAAATAAGGGAGAAGAAGGAACTGCTTGAGGGGAAAGCATATGAAATACCTGTCAAGTAATTTTGCTGATTTAAGGCTTAACGTAACTATAAGAAAATGAAACTCCAATTGGATTACACAAAAATGCTCTGATATCTGATACTAGGGTGATGCTGATTCTTCTCAGAATTTAAATATGGGGCATCTCTGTGTGTCCCAGATGTTGCCAGAACCTGTATTGAGAGAGGAAGCTAAAAAAAGATCTTTTAGAGAAATGTAGGTCTGCATAATGGTAACTTCTCCTCACAAAAGCACAAACAATTTTTTTTTTTTTTTTTGGTAATTACTTGAAGTTCACAAACATAAGAAAGGACCAGGATATATGCGTGAACTTGTTGATATTATATTCTTCTTACTTGAATTGTATGGGCAAACACATTGAAGAGACTTCAAAAAAGCAGGAATTGGAGACCCCAATGAAAATAAGCTCTACGTTTTTCTGATCCGTGGTAACTAGGGGGTTCCAGGGTAGTATTATCTGTTGCTTTGGTGCCCAAGACTAATCAAAGAACTAATGAACTATAGACAGCTGTCTTCCTGCCTTGTATGAGTGCAAACACATAAATACCTATAGTACTTGTATGTCTATATCTGAAATACATCCACCTGACACTGATTTTTTTATAGGAAATTTAAGTTATATTTTCTGGGAGGAGGAGGGGAACTGGAAAAGGAAAAGAAGGGGCACATTGACGCTGTATAATTCTCAACAATTTTAATGTCTAAACCTCCCTATTAAGGAGCATTTTCTATTCAGTGGTAATGCAGGAAGAAAAGCTGTCAAACTTGGAAACAGAAATTAAATATCTAAAGTTAGGTGCTGTGACTATTGCCCTGGCTCCTATTTAAATGTGATTTGCAAAAGTGCTGGGCACCTGGTTGCTTCCACTGGCAATTTATATCTGTGGGTGGTTGCTTACCTGCCACAGCTAACAGCTGTCACCAAGGGAGCCTCTGAAACCTTGTTCTCTTTGCTGTTTTTTTTTCTTTTGTGATCTTTGAATGTCTAACTAAAAGACCCTGCTTAAAGGAGCTTCAGAAAACCAGCTATGGAGATGGATTTAACCCTTCTGTGTGTGTCTATCATGTGTAATGTATGTCACAGATATGAAACGTATGATTTTAGATGTATGCATGTATATATTTGATAGGAATGGTTGGACTCGATGATCTGGTGGGTCTCTTCCAACCTGGTTATTCCATGATTCTGGTTCTATACTCCTGCACATGTGAATGTAATATCATTTAAAGTCAATATTCTGAAAGGAGTTTCCATTAAATAGTTTATATTTGGGGAATCACATTGAGGTGAGGTTTGGCTTGCAAATATAACTTCTGCCTGTGCATGGCCATCAAAACCCCTCTGAGACAACAGAGGAGCAGGAAAACATTTTGCATGAACTCTGTTTTCAATGCTGGAATGCAGGCACATGCTGTAATGGGAGCTGCTTTGAATTTGGAAGAATGTGATGAACATAATGCCAATACAGTCCAGCATGTGAATCATAATTTTTAGAATAAACTTAGAGTTTATATAGACTTCAGAAGGGGTTTGGGGGCTGTTGGGACTGGAGAAGACAGCCTGCTGCACCTGGAATCTGCAAAGCCCCAGGCAGAGCAATTGGAGCCAAAAGGTGACTTAAGTCTCTCCTCCATGAGGAAAAATCAGTCACTTCCTGGAGAGAGTTTTTCATCTAGCAGACTATACAAAAAGCAGGTAGGAAAATTGGAAACTTGGAAATGGGGAAAGGGAGCCTGTAATGTGTGTCCTGCATTTCTAGTTGTAGGAGCTCTCTGCTCCACCTACTGGTGAAAATTGCAGGTCTTATCATAGAATCAGAATCATAGAACAACCAGGTTGGAAGGGACCCATCGGATCTTCTAGTGCAACCATTCCTATCAAACACTAAACCAAGTCCCTCAAGACCTCATCCACCCGTGTCTTAAACACCTCCAGGGAAGGTGAATCAACCACCTCCCTGGGCAGCCTATTCCCATGCCCAATGACCCTTTCTGTGAAAAACTTCCTCCTAAACTCCAGCCTAAATCTCCCCTGGGGGAGCTTGAGGCCATTCCCTCTTGTCCTGTCCCCTGTCACTTGGGAGAAGAGGCCAGTTCCCTCCTCTCTACAACCTCCCTTCAGGTAGTTGTGGAAAGCAATGAGGTCTCCTCTCAGGTGTTTATTTTATATACGATATTTAACACAAATACTTCATTCATGGTTAGGCAGTTATCAAAATGGTATAACGTACTATCACTGAGACAGACCTTTTTTAGTGCCTTGATCTCTTTTCCTCTTTGGGAGCAAGGTAAAGAAGGGATTGAAAACTATATTGGGTATTTTTGTGAAAGACTATACAGAAGGCAGTATGATATATCTAGTTCATTAAACTGACTTAGGTAGAAATGCTTTTATGTGAATCATAGAATCATAGAATAATAGAACAACCAGATTGGAAGAGACCCACCGGATGATAGAGTCCAACCATTCCTATCAAACACTAAACTATGCCCCTCAGCACCTCATGCACCCATCCGTGCCTTAAACACCTCCAGGGAAGGTGAAGGAGACCATGTGAGGAGACCACCAAGATCAAATACCATACTCTTGTCTAGGTATCAGTAGGTTTTGGTGGATAAGTGAAGGGTATAGTTGTGTAAACAGTTATTGAAGGGACGCTTACCTCACAGTGTTGATGTGAGTCAGATGGCTGAAGGTTCTGCAAGGAGGATAGGAGGACTTTGCGCTGTCAGAATGATTTTTGTTTTGCTTTGTATTTGTATTTTTATTTTTATCCTTAAAATGTATCTATATATCTGTATCAGCATGGGGCCTTGGCATACAGTACACTCCTTGAGTACTGAACATGTAGAAGGGGTATTTTATTTTCCAGGTTTGTGGAAGAAGTATGTATGAGAAGGGTTCTAAGTGTAGGGGACCTGTATTTTGACTAGCCTCCTGATAACTTATCTCTCAGTGATGGAAATTGTCCCTATTTGGGTTATGCACCGGATTTTGCTGTGAATATTCACATTCCTAAATGCTTTTGGTGATTAGTTTGATACCCCATTATATGGGTTAACCTTGTGGAAATAGCTATGGAATAATAATGACAATATGGCATTTGGAGCAAAGAAAATGTACTGGTTTGCAAGTGATGAATGCAAACGTAATTACTACAAAAAAAAGTACAAAAAGTAGTTACTTGCTGGTTTGAAATAGTTAATGTTTTACTTGAAGCTTGAAAGGCTCCACATTTTTCTAATCCACACTGGGTGGAGCATGTTAAGGATCATACATTCTTGGGTTCCTTGCTGCTGTGGCAGCAGTATTGGTGACAGTTAAGGAGCTTGAGTAAGAACTTAAGTAGTCAAGTGGAAGGCAAGACTTTACCTAAAAAAAAAGGTGTTATTCTCTAGTTAAAATGAAAGAATTGTAGGCTGTCAAATCTTGTCGTGCTTTAAACACTTTTCAAAAACCTTTGCAGATTTCTTTCTGAAACTCACTGACTGCTGGTTTGTGGGTTTTTGTGTTTTTTTTTGTTTTTTGGTTTTTTTTTCTGGGAAGTTCCTCTGTGGTGGGCATCAGCACCAATATTTTCTTTTTTTGCCAAGCCAGACCCTGCCATGTTTTTGCCCCAAATAAGTCATTTGCTGAACTAGTCTTAAATTTGTGATTTGGCTTGGGAGAGCTGGCAAAAGGAAAACTCCAGAAGAGATACAAGCATGTTACAGATGATGCTCATGTAGGCTCTGCTGGGGATGCTTGAGAAACTTGCTAGATTTGTGCTCTTGGGGCAGAGCCCTCCTTGGGAGCCAAATTAGCGGTTGCCAACCTGACATCTGCTGACACAACTGAGTTTGTGTAGATGGGTATTAAGCGTTGCATGTTTAAGCTCCTATTTCCCCTCAGAAGTTTTTATACTTTGAAGAGTATCATGCTGTGTGTTTCTTGACTCTTCCTCAACATTTTAGCTGATGGTTATTTGCTGTCTTGTTTGTAATGAGAGCTCGTGGGAACTAACTTGGCTCAGCCTAGTCCTGCATCAGTGTTCCAGGCTGCGTGGTATTGGACTATATGTAAACATAGATGTCAAATGTCCCTTTTTATTGCATCTCATTAGTCTCAATCTACTTATGAAGAAAAAATGATGTCTTGTAGTGAAGACTGGAACAGGGTTGGAGAACATGGAGTGCCATGCAGGCATGCAGGAGAGTGGATTCTCTACACTGATTCACAATATCGCTGCAGCTTGTGTTTGCATGGAAGCAAAGATGAACTCAGACTTGAGGTCCATCGGTAAACAAATAAAGAGCAGCTTCAGATTTCAGATATTGCAGTAACCTGCCTCATCTGCACCTCTGTGTTCCCTCTTCATGAGTCAAAGGCCACAATCCCAGCTAGCATTTGCTAATGCTTCATTTCTGCACATGTAAAGGGAGGATTCCATATACAAATACTTCTAGAGGCATCTGCAGCCAACAGATTTGAGTCATTTGTGATCAGGGGCCTTAAGCAGGCTGTCCACTTCTCTAGGTCAGGTAGACAACTTGTTTAGAGATTTTTGTCCAATGTATGGCTCCAACAGGGCCTTGTCTCCTGCTGCTGCTCTCTCTGGTGGGATGACTGCACGTAGAGGGCCCTCAGAGCTATCTGCAAATAAACATGATGCTATTCTGCAGTTACACAGCCATGTACTCCAAGAACAGTGAATTGTGTAAGCATTTAACGGGAATTCTGGTTTTTTTCATGCAAGATATTATTCTTTTTTTTCCGTGGAAGATAAAGGATGATTTTCAAGGGAGTGAAGGCAAACTGGGACCTCTATCTGCTGAATGCAGAACATGGATACAGACCTCTGTCCTGTCCAGTGGGGCTGCATTTTCCTTCCCCTATCAAATGTATTACTATGTTAACTTTCCTTCTTTGCTATTCTGCTGCCAACTTTGTCTCTACCTGTTTGTTGTCCATAGTTAGACATATTTCTGACAATCACCTCTGGGTTTTTTTTTCATATTTCATCATCTTTCCTCCTTTTACTCTCCTTTAGTTTTGGAGTGAAATAAAGGGAGAAGTTTTTCCCATTTCAAGTGAAGAGTAAGATGGGTAACAGCAAGGGTCTGCAAAGAAAGGCTGAGAAAGTGGGAAAAGATATTTATTTAGAAAAAGGGAACAGGAAACATCCCCATGTGGTTGGAAACTGGGTTAGAGTGTGGAGCGAATGAACAGCCAGACAGGGGAGAAGTGTTTCTGTCCCACTATGGTAGAATAGACTGCAAGGTGGCTAAATAGATGGTCGAAAGCAAGAAACTGCAAGGTCCTGGTGGATCTCCAAGCCCGCTTGCAGTCCACAGTGTATGAAGAACAGAGGGTTTTTTCATGCTTGTGTTCTTTTATTCAATAGCCTCTCTGCAGTTAGGAAAACAGACACAACAGGCAAAAGTACAGCTGGCACATAGCACAATAAATGACTAATTTTCACTCAGCAAAGTTCTCTAAATGCTGCTACGTGCCAGACTCTGTGGAGCCATTTCTAAGATCTCAAAAGAAAGATTAAAACCACCTCAAATACACAAAATTGACAGGAAAGTAAACTTTTCTATGGAAGGGACACAAGAAGCCAGATGGTGAGTGTTGCACAAAGCTAAATAAATCCAGTCTCTGAATTCCTAAGGCGTATAAACCTCTGCAGAGAAATTAAATTTCTCTGAAGGAAAGTGAACTTTATGCAAATTCACACTCTGTCATAATTCTGTCATGCAGAACAAAAATCTTGTAATTTCCCAAAGTTGTCCTTTCCTTACCCTTCTGAAAAACGTGTTCAAAAGCATAAAATAGGCAACTTTTTCACTGGAGCAAGTTGGTAAGGAGCGGGAATAATTATGCATAGCTGAGGGGAATCAATCAGTAGTTAACTATGCTTCTTTTGTTGTTTGAAATAGTCCTGTATCCATGTAAAGGCTCGTCCTTTGTTGCTGCTTTGTACAGTTATATGATGATGCAGCAAGCTCTTAATAGGAGAATGTGATCTGTGGCTTCAGTTCACAGAATTTCAAATATGTTCATACATGTCTAAGAAGCAATTGATTGAGGTGTATTAATACACACGTTATTTAAATTCCTTGACCAGTGAGCAGCAGTAATAAAGTTTAATAAGATGCTGGCTTGCATAAAGTGGGCTGTAAGTCTGGGATTGTTGTACTGTCACTTTGAAGAACTCATTTTGTCTTCACCTGACATTTATTGCCCAACTTAGTTCACTCTGTTTTGAAGAAACATGTACTAAAATTGTATAGCACGTGTCCTAGAGCATCTACACGACAATCAGAGTGGAAGGATTTATGTATGATGAAAGGGATTATGGAAGTTTAGAGGGCTGTGAAGAAACCATCTGTAGAGACATAACTGACATAAAGGTAACGGATTATAAAATTAAGAAGTTGTATTTAAATATTTGTTATTACATTCTGGTTTTAGCTTAGCATCTAGGACCCCATGATGGTCTTTTTTATGCATGGTATGGCACACTCTGAGAAGATTAGTGAAACAGAGTGGAAGACATCAGATTGAATTAGCTGTAAGCAATTTGAATTGTTCTAATCACATGCAACTAAAGTAGCAATTATCTTTATCTGCTTCTCAGTCTATATATTAAAGTCAAATTTTCAAACTTAAATTAGAATTTACTCTAACAGAAAAAGTAGCATTTTTCTGGACAAACTCAAACCACCTGGTGGGTTTAAGACTGAATAGATATGGGAATAGAGCAAGTAAGAATTCTTCACTGTATTTGAGGCCATGGTCCTAAAGAGTTATGGGAAATAAACCAGTTTAATTTTTCATCCTTGGAGAGGGAAGCCTGGGGCGTTCCTCTTCCAGCCCAAACATTATGTAGAAGTTATAGAAGAATAAGGAGATATATTTGATGAAATAGTTGCATGTTTTTATTAGATCGTGAGTTTGTCTGGGTTTAGAAATGTTCCAAGGTATTTTTCCAACGTCTGTAGTTCATTGTGACCAGTTTAATAAAATTCAGCAAAATCATTCAGTGTTAGATTTAGCATAAATGAACATGAACAGAACACTGCAGGAGATCGAGTGAAAAGGTTTCTGAGAAAAAAAAAAAAGACAGATACGATGCTTTTCTTTTTTCTCTGTATAAGAAAATAAAGATTATTACTGCTTTGATGTCCTGTACTGATAGCACAGAAATCTATGATGATCATCCAGGATGGATGATGAAATTTGCAGTGAAGCCAGCACTAATGATGAATAATGAGAAGTAATTAAAAGGGCAACCCAAAATACTTACAGCTCATTGGTGCTGCTGTACTGTCATTGGTTAGGTAGTTCATGCTTATGAAATAAAACTGTAATTAGTCTGCAGCAGCTGACCTCCAGCAGAAAACTGTTTTGTTTAGAAGACAAGCTTTTTCAGGCCTCTTTAGATATAAATGGACTTGATTTTCCCTTCTTCTGTTTAGGGTGTTCTTGATTTAGAGTTGAGTAGACAAGTAGCCAATCAGGCACTGGGTGCTTGAGAACCCCAGAGCTCTCTCCAGCAGTTCTCTGTATCAGCTAGAGAAACTAAAAGAACATGCATTACTGGATGCATGGCTGAGTGTGAAGGACTAGTAGCTTTTTTCACCTAGCTTATTACTTAGCTTTTGGGAAAAGCCTTCTGTGAAGCCACTGGTAGATGTGGTCCTGCCAATTTTCACAAGTTTGTTAACAAAACACTGCCTTCCTTCTTTTCTTATTTATTTGTCATTCATGAAATGACATGAGTATTGACGAGGTTGACATTTGGCAATGCCTAAGAGTAAACATGTATGAAAAGAGAACAGAAATCTCACTAGTATCCCAAGCGCGTGTATGAGAGAAAAAGCAGCTATTTCTTTTCAATCCATAAACTTGAAAAGACTGCTGCTTCTGTAGGAGGAGTAATGGGAATGGAAGCAAACATAGCCTGATGGAGAAATATTCTGTTCTTATCATTAAATTTGCTCATTCTGTATGCACGATCTGTCCCCCGCATGAGAACTTCTCACACATCAGATGTGTTGGACCTCAGATCTGTTGTTGTAAGAACTGACAGTGTAGTAGCACAGCAGTAAGAGGTTGTTTTCCTGCTGCTTTCTTGCAACTAAGTACTTTTCTTTCCCAACTCTTCTGCATAAATCTAAAATTAAAATAACTTGAAAAGATTAGTTGAGATTAGTGAGGGGAATTTAGTGACATATCTTCTGTGATACAGAAGACTAAAATGGATTAACTAAGTGGCTTCCTCCAGGGTCCACTGCTGTGATTCTGTAACATAGTAAAAGTGTAAAACACAAAATAACAATAGAATAAAAGTCCAAAAAATAAAATTGCCAAGTTTTTTTGTGAGGCAAAATTGTCATATACAATAAGTTTATAGGGGTGGCAGCAGTGATAAAATATTGTAATCTTTAGAAGTGACAATAAAAAATATAGCTGCAGTAAAATAATTGTATTTGATTGATTTCAGAGACACTTATTACTTGCTCTGTTGGTGCTTTGTCGCTTGTAATGTAAGAAGGACTTCCACAGAGAAGTCTCCTGGTGGGAACAAATTGTTCAGCCTTAGAGACCTGTTAAAACTTCTCAGTTGTTTTGTTACTTGAATCTTTCAAGTGCCATCTTTCTGGATTGGCTGGCTACTTCCTTTGGGATCTTTTGTCAGTTCTCACAGCAACGTTTAAAAACAGGCGAGAACGACCCTTTTCAGTGTCTTTTGTTTCATACCTTTGTGTATAATAATCTTTTTTTGATATGCTGGATTTCAGCATCCTTATTATGTACATTTTATTATCAGTTGTCAGGAGACCCAGGCTGTGTCTATACTTCTTCCACTATCCTGTTGCATGACTTTGATTGCATCTGAGTTCAATATGCTGTAGAATCAAGAAGATAGGTGCATTTAGCGTACTTAGAAAATAAGAAAGCTTAACAAGTCAGCACTGATCCTGAGCACATTTCAGAAAATACCTGTTGCGTTATATAATGGAAAAGTAAACTCACCTACAATTTAAAGGCAAGAGGTTCAGAGCTGTGATCTGCAACATATGTCACAGTTGTACAAGAAATGTTATGCCATACAGAAGAATCAATGAGCATTTATCACAAGTTAAATCAGCAAAGTAAAATAGAAAAACGTATGACTGAATGACCTTTGTAGATTGCGTGATGTCTTCTATCTGGGGATCTCAGAGGACTGTAAGCATTGATGAGCAATGCTTATAACGGTGGCACAAGAACATGTTTTCACTTGGAACTCACAGGATTTAATGCAACTTGCCTGGTCAGATGAGAAATTAAGTCTATAATTCAAGTGCCTGGTTTTCCAGTCATATTTTTATTACTAGGCCATGTTTTCTTTCTATCAAATTTAATACAAGGCTTTCTCTCAATAGTCCTGAGAGAGCTTTTCCTTCATGTAGTTTGTATCTACTCAGAATAAAAAAGCAAAGAAACACTGGGTCCCTGAAAGACAAACCTCTTTAATGTGTACTGTTTACATTTAAGCATAAATGCTACACTCTAATATAGCTGATTTAATCTCACCTAATTGAGATCAATTAGATCACCCAAGCTGATCTAATTTCACCTGAGTGAAATGTTCACCTGTATTCATTCATTCCTGGTACAAACAACTTAAAGCTATTGTTTTCGGCTCTTATTCTTCCCCTTTTTGCCCTAGCCTGTATTTCTTAAAGTGACAATGGATTTTGAGATGTACCTTGAAGCTTATTGGGCTTAATACTTATGCTGCTATCACTGTATCAAGACTACAAAAGATATTTCTTTTAATGTCAGATTTATAGGTTTATGCTGGTGCCTGTAGTGGAAAGGTGAATAGGTGTAACTGTTGTTGAGACACTTATTCTGCAGAATCTATCTAAGAAAAGCTGCTGAGGAAGGGGAAAATAAAAGGTTGGAAGGGACCTCAGGAGCTCATCTTGTCCTACTTGTCAGTCTAAGCACATCTCACATCCCAAGTAGATCATTGTGGCGAAAGCCTTTTATAGAGACTCGCTCGTAGGTTAGGGGATCCAGAGAGTTTGGCACACTAGAGGCTGTGGGATCTGTGGTTTTGCAGGCCTGTCCTGCCGGTATACTGAGAATCAGAGTGTTTAATCTAGTCTGCTACCTTCAGTTAAAAGTAACTCATCACTACCTAGACTTAAATGGTTAGAGAACACTCTGTTTTCCTAGTAAGGACAAGGTCTAGGTGGATTTTTTTTATATTTTTGTTTAGATAATTGTTACTGTGCTTAATACCCACCAGCTTAGAGTTGATGATAGGGGTTTTAACAATGAAATTCTCTTTTTCACAGTCACAAATCTTAAAAAGGTGAGATCATGCATTGCTGTTCTCAGCACCTAGGATAAATTGTTCTAGAGTACTGAACATATTTACAGAACATGTGTTATGACAATGCTTGCAGTACTTGAAATAATGAAATTTTACACTGGAAAATAAGATCTTCAAGAAGTTTATGCATAGATGAATATTTGTGTACTTGCATATGTGTGTGTGGCATTAAAAGACAACAAGAGACTATCTTAAGCACTTTGGGTGTGGGTTCACAGCTGAGACTGGTTGAAGCCACTTAGGGCTTGGAACCTCTTGGTGTTCTTAGTTTTGACTCTGAGCCCTCAGTGAGATGAAGAGCTACCCAGATATATTAACTTCTAAACTCTTAGGATGTGCACATCATCTTTACTTCAAGATCCTAAATTTTGACTTTCAGTGCTTAGGCTGATAAATGTGGAATTGAGTCAGGATGGGACTCTTCAAATTGTGGATAATAGCTGCCAAAACATGGCGAAGAAGTGAATTTCTGGTGGGTTCTGCCGTGTGTGTGTGTTCCAGCTTTGATGAGTTTGGGATTCAATGGGAAACAAGCTGGTGATTTGTGGGTGTTGGTGAAGAGTGCATGGATAGCATGGTGGAAGGAGATAGATAGTCTGGCCCTGCATTTCGATTTTAACAGCTTACCAACAATAAGCCCTAAATGGCATTGTTTTTGGTCAGTTCTTAACTTATTATGTTATTAATCTGGTTGGTAGTAGGGTACAATTTTCAAAGGGATATGAAAATATGCATGTTGAGAGTCCATATGATCAATCAAAATGATTTGTTTAAGAGTTTTTTTTTCTGTTTGAAATAAACATTTGACTGATCCTATCAAAACTTAAGCTGGATTCTCTATCTGGTGGTAAACCTGTATCAGCTGATAAGTCACATTTTCTCCTTGTAATGCTTGTTATTCACACATACCAATAATACTCATGTTCCTCCTTGAAGATGCATAAGTATTATTCATTGTGCACAATAATAAGATTAACAATTTATAAAAAACCAGAAGGTAAACCATATACTTTCAATTTACTCAGTGACAAACTTCTTTCCCTGTTGCTTTGTGATAATACTTAAAATAAACAAACTTGTACCAGAGCCTATCAAAACCCATTAATTTCTCTCTGAGATTATGTTGATCTTTTGCTTTATACTTTCCTTGGAGTTTGAACATAGGTGCATTTCCATGAAAATAGAAAAATGTATGTACAATATCAAGTTATAATTTGCTGGAATATTCTGCGGTAGTTTTAGGGGATCTAAATTAATCCAGGAGAAAGCAGTAAGCATTGGGTAGATGAAGATGTTTCTGAAACTTTGAGTAATAAAATTACTGTAAATTAAGTAAAACCTACACTGAAAAGTGATACACACCGGTTTAATGTAGTTTAGTAGAACTAACCCTACAGTGAGATTTTTTTTTTCCTTCCATATTATGTCACTTTAAGAAATGAGATTACCTCTGTGTCCTTATGTTGTGTTTAAAAACACCGTCCATATTCTAAGAAGTGAAGGGGTAGGGAGAAATAAGAAATGATCACTGTTCTTCATCTTCAGAACTTGGAGTTTGCTGAATTGGTAGACTTGTTTTAAATGTGCACTTCTGCTCTGTACCCAAATGTTAAAATACAGACATTAGGACTAGTTTGATAATAAAAAGACTGTACTAGGAGGTGAAATCTTAAGCAAGAAACAGTGAATAAAAGCGAAGCTGAAGTTCATGACTACTTAATAACATTTTATCTTGCTCTGTGAAGACGAAGGAATATTATGTCTGATTTGATAGTTGGTATTATGTGCTTTTCATTTTAATAGTAGTCATTGAGTCATCATGTTCTGAATTTATTTAAGTGCTAGCACGAGATGCTGTTGCTTATAAAAAAGATGATTGATGTAGAGATATGTTTGTCTTATTCTATACTTAGTGAAAAAGGAAAACGTGAGAGATTGGAGGACAGTTTTAAATTTTGACTTTAGAAAGTCTTATAAATTAAGTTTAAACAAACTCTGCTAGGTAACTGCTTTTAGATTATGCTTTTCAGTTGCTCTTCCTGTGACAAAGTTAAAAGGTGGGATATGAAATTTTACCTTGACTACTAGAAAGAACAAAATGTTTTTCATTGACTTCAATGGTCTGAATTTGAAGGCCAATTCTCAAAATTGCAGGGTGTGGCATTCTCTGAAAAACAATTTGCTCTTAAGATCCTGAGCTTTTGTATGCAGAAATGACAGCACTAAGGTTGCTTGTTGTACTTCAAAACTCTGGCTTAAAACTTTCACATAAAGTAGGTTAAGATTCCATGGGGACTTTAATCAGCGACATCCTTCATTTCTGTAATACAGTCCACTCCAATTAGTTTTGGAAATTGGTAATAGGGAAGTGTGTTTAAACAGATTTTCTTCACACAGACAGTTTATTTCCATTGACGTTTTATGTATAATCCTTTGTTTAATAGGGATGACAAGATCTCTTTTGTGGGACATAGATTTTGTGATTAGACACACTAAGCTGCTTTATATCACAAGCAGACGTAGCCTCTTAAGCTTTGGAAGTGGTTTAGCTTGGGTATTAATCTCTGTTAAGCTACTTTTACAGTATATGGTGTACAGGACACTTAAGACATCTTCTGTAGCCTAAAGGAACCAACTGGGACACTAATAGTTGTGTATACAGGTTATGGAGACTGAATCCACCCAAGGATGACATAGAAGATAAAACCACTTGTGGATGATAACTGACTGCTCATGGGGAGCTCAGCAGCTGCTGGCAGAAACTCTTGTGGTGCAAAAGAAAGAGGATAACTTCTGCAATTCATGCTCTAAGAGTAGCTGAAGAAAGGGAAGTGTATCTACTCGTGTTTGAGAAAGACACAGCATTAGCCTCAAGATGTCAGGAAGCGCCATGGGAGCCTTGATACCTAGGGATGGTCAACGCTTCTGTTCCTCTGGTGAAATTCTTCATCTGTTAAATTTCCACTCAGGACAGCAGAATGCTTTTTCTTCTCCCTCAGCTTTTTTATTAGTGTTTGATTTATGATTCTTGCTACCTTTTACATCAGAAGAGTTTGCATTTCAGTTATGAATCTTTCAAGCTAAGTACCTCTAGAGTGTTTTATAGCACAAATTAAATGAATGCTTTAGTACAGTTCTTTAGTCAAGTACTAAGTCTAATACAAAAGGAGATGTTGTTACAGCAGCATATGTCATATTTCCTACTTCCATATGACTTAGAATGTTCTAAATTGCCTCTGTTCTTAAAATAATCCAATACGGTGCTACTTACATAGAAGACAGGGACACAGTTAACTGTGCACGTGGCATGTGTGTCTGGGTCCTACTTTCTGTTTGATGACTTGGTGATTGCATGTGTGCTGAGGAAAAGGAGCCTGTGCTCTTTGGGGATGTGTGATTATATAGATCTGTACTGCTAGGGATAGAAATTTGCCCTCTTTGATCATCTCTTTAATTGATGGACTTACCCTAAAGGTTAAAGGGAGCTTCTTGCTTCGAAAGCTTGGGAACAGCCCATCTGACAAAGTAGAACCTTTATTCCTTAAATGGTTTTCAAGCGTATAGACCTGGAAGAACCTCAGCAAAATCAATGAAAAACTATCCAAGATAAACAGACTTACAGATGAATAAATGCTCACTACTATTTTTAGTCTGAGCTCACAGAATCTTTTCCTGACAGCCTGGCCTTTTTCTCTAATAAAACAGCTAATCTCCAAATATAAATAGAGGCATATTGGCTGATTTAGGCTTCGCAGTTCTTCATGAGCTTAAACAGAGGGAATAGAGTCAGACACAACCCTTTCCAAACAGACCTGCGAGTACTTGTTTAGCAAAGTTCCCACCTCGCCAAGGACTGATATTTCCACAAACTCTAAGCAAGTGATGCACCAGAGAAATAGTTAGCAACACCACAGCAAATGAAAGCTTTACTTGTTCATTACTGTAGGCAACACAGGAAAGATTTCTATACAAGTAGACATAAACAGTCCTCTAATTTACTGCTGCAATTTTCCAGAGTGTTGAGCACTCAGAGCTGTAGTAAAACATATGGTTTAAATGAAGCTTGGAAGACCATGGGAAGAGTGGAGAGTCTCTGGGACAATCAGGCCTCTTACTCTGAGACTGTGTTTTCTCATCTGCTTTATTGCTTATGGCTGTATATAGATTTTTGTGCTAGACATGAAAAAAACCACCCTCCTGTGTTTATGTGTGCTGGCTGTGTCTCATTTGAATGGCTAACAGTACCAACACGTTCTGCACGGAGGGTCCTTGTTCTTGTCCCTTGGGTGGCTCAAGCTGACAGAATGCTGCTGGGCTTTCATTTGCTGCTGTATCTTCCTCTTGCCTTGTGTATCGAGAAATATGAAGTTGTTTATTGAAGTATCTTTTTAAATGTTCTTGCTTTGATGTGGAAAAGCCTAAGGCTGCAGAATATAGCTCCTTGCTGTGGTTAGGAGAGTATTTGGAAATTTTATTCCTTTCTGAAGTGGGTGTAATTTCGCCTTAAATCAATTTACAGCATAGCTGCCTTTACTTGCATGTCTGTTCATACTGAAATAATTTGATGGTCTAATGACATGCTAGTGTGACTTTCATGAAAGGGATCAGACCTCTGATAAGGGAGTGCTTTTTATTCATGCTCCTTGCATCTTATGTGACCAGAAGTGAAATGTCTGTGAAGGTATCAGCATAGTTATATTGCTCATATCTGCTTTAGCCTTGAACTACATGTGGCTAGGACACACCTGTTTGGATAGAAAACAAAATTACATTTTTGGATTTGCCCAAGCCTCCTATGGTCTATCCCTGCACTCTTATGTGGAAAATGTCAGCTTGTCAGGACTTTGTGTGATTTTTGCTTTTCTAGAAAGGATTTTATGGTCTGAGTTTCCTTGCCTGTGGCATATGCCTGGGAAGTTGGCCAAGAGGAAAGGAAGAGTATGGGCCCAACATGATGTTTGCTGTGTGTCACACCTGAAGAATCTTCTCTTTGCGAGTTGATTTTCATGGAATCTTCAGCCCATATCTAGCCAGCTTACACCCAGCTTTTATTAAATAAATCACAGAATATCCAGGTTGGAAGAGACCCACTGGATCATCACGTCCAACCATTCCCGTCAGTCACTAAACCTTGTCCCTCAGTGCCATGTCCACTCGTCCCTTAAACACCTCCAAGGCAGGTGAATCAACCACCTCCCTGGGCAGCTTGTTTGAGTGCCCAATGACCCCTTCTGTGAAAATTTTTTCCTAATGTTCAGCCTGAACCTCCACTGGTGGAATAGTTTAATGACATCTCATGAATGTATGTATTTTTGACTAGCAAGCTCGTTGCCATAGTGATGGTTTATATTTACCTCTGCGCTTCCTGGAAGCTTATATGACAGCTCATCACATGAGTTAACATACGGGGGACTAAGATACTAATCTAAATTTTATAGGATCCCAAGGTAAGTAGCTTGCAGGGCTGCAGTGAGACAGCAGGTGGGAGTAGTACATCAAAGACAGAAATGACACCTCTAGCACTGATCCAGAATTGCAGAAGGAAAGACACAGGATTTAGGTGTGAAGCCCTACACCAAGCTCCATTTCATGGAACAGCATGAAATGGTTTTGGAAAAAAGTAACATGGGTTGGAAATATGACTCTCTGACTGGGGATATGTGTAATTGCCGAGAGCTATGTGTTGTTCAGCAACCTGAGCATGGTCTTGGTACCATACACCTACATGGTGAAGCTACTTGCAGCACTGTAGGGCGAGCAGTAAGCATGTTTGTGCTTGTGTTGGCTGTTAGGGGGCGCTTAGAGCTAATGTTTTGTTTTCTTCCTGGCAGTGGTTGTCAGCATCACGGGCAAATGTGAACAAAGAGTTCTCAAATCCATGTTCAAATGTCAGCTTTTGTGTCTTTCCCCCGATCCTATTACTTTGCTGGTTCTTAAAGTGCTCCCTTGCCATCACTTTTCCTTTACATTTCTGCCTCACTTATCCATCTAACTTTATTAGCTGGCATCCTGACCGCCTTAGGCTCAGAAGAAGACTTAACAAAAATGTCCTCTACTGAGCAGGGAACTTGCATGAACAGTCTAAAGCACCTGTTGTGTGATAGAGAGGGATATTAACTGTTATGTGTTTGGTGAGGCTGCTCTTCATGGTCTTGCACAAATTTATTTCTTGGCAAATTCCAGTAATTTTCATAAATGACTTTTAAATAAAAGTGTATTTCATATTCTTAAAGGGGCTTTAGCAGAAATGTAATTCTCCAAAGCCTTTAAGTATTAATCTCAAATCAATTAATGTGTTCTCTGTGAGCTGCTTTACCTGCATTACCTGCAGCAAAAGTAGACATTTGTATTAAAAAGAGGAAATTAACTGTTTCCTCCCCTAACCTCCCTTCATGCCTCTGCTCCATTGTAACAGCAAAAGGCTCTATGTGGGTCAGTGCTGATGCTGTGAAGGAGGTTCAGTACCTTCCCAGTTGATTTGTAAACTGTGTATCAATTGTAAGACTCTTATAGAGCAGGGTCACATTTTTCCTGACAGGGAACAGGGGTCTTCCAGTCCCACACTGCGCTAGTAAACAATTCTGCCTTGGTGTTTATAGCCTGGCATCATCTAGCAGCTGAAAGACCAAGCTACAGTAAGATAAGGACTCAATATTTAAAATCCAAGTTTCCTTGTTGTTCTGCAAATTCAGGTATAGATTAGTTGTTTCAAGTCTTTACATTTCTGAATATAAATATCTATTTTGTGGCAAGCAATATTTTGTTTTGAGTGGTCTGCAACTAAACCACTAGACACTGTAAAATTATTTTTTTTTCATTAAATGGATTTAGAAACAAAGGAAAGTGCTGAAAGGACTATTCCGATATCCTGTTGAGACCTTATCCCTCTTTCAGTAACACTAGATCTCATGTGTGAAGTGTCATATCACAGTGCGTGGGCTTGCAAACAGGAAAGATGCTTTTTAAAAACACGCTTTTGGGTTTGTACAAACACTTAAACTTAAGACAAAGAAAACCTTTTACTGAAGCACTGAAAGCACAGAGAGAAAGATTGTGATGCAAGTCTTCAAAGGAAATACACTGAGCTACAGGCAACACAGTCGGAAGCACAACAAAGAACTTCTGAGGCTTAGCACAGGCATGCAGGAGATGGGTTGGCTTGCCTGCCTGCATGGGGTTGGGAGAAGAGGGTATTGGAACAAGATTAAAACCTTATTCTTAGTAGGAATCTGCACAGTTTGCACAGCTGACTAGGAAGGCAGAGCAGGCACAGGCTATCTGCATTTATCTCTTTTCCCGAGTGTTGCTTGGGTGAGGAGAGTGGGAGGGTTGCTGCTGAGCTGTGTGGCCAAGAGGTGCGTGTCTGGCTTTGCAGCTCTCCACAGGAGGATGCATATGTGATTTTAAATATCTTATGAATTCCTTCAAGTCGCATGAATACTTCTGCCTTAATTTAACGTTTCTGGAAGATGTAACACACCTTAAATAGTAATTTCTGTAATGCATAAAACGGAAGGCAGCATGGGGAATTCTTGCATCACTCTGTAGTGGCAAAATAGATCATGACATGAAAGTAAAGAGGCTAGTCTGAAAATTGTTTTTTAGGCCTTAAACTTAATTCAATTTGCAGCTTCAGTACAATTTTGAACTTGGAGTCAACAGGGAAACTCACCAGAAACTGTGTGTGGGTCCTGCCCTTGCAGAGCTTTTTGGAGGAAAAAGCAGTTTATTGTCCTGCAGACTGGTTTACATGCAAAAATTTTAGCAGAGAATTGTGTCAGGATGGTGCTTCTGAATTTATACTTCAAATTGTTTTCTTCTTATAATAGATATGCTACACAGATATAAACTCCTAATCCTACAGTGGTACTGGCACTTCAGAACAAAACCTCCTTGGCTACTCTGTGTAAGCATTAAAACAAATGTCAATAAAACATTGTTTGAGTCTGGGAACAAAATCTGTTTTCAGCAGTGTGCTGGCAGTATTCTTGAAACAAAGACCTCTGAGCTAGTGTAGTGTGAGACCTAACACGTAATCGGGACCATGTCACTAGAAATTTGTTGGTACTTTTCACAGCGCAAAGTTTATTAACTCTAATATTTAGACTAAGGCCAGTTTGGATAATTACGTTGTGGCTACATGAAGTATTATGCCACAATGTTTTCTGTTGGTAAATTTTGTGAGAAAAATTAAGCTGATGCCCTTTAAATTCTACTGAAAAAACCCATCCCATGCTAAGGGATGCATTTCTCCTGAAATATATCGGATCTTAATTTCCTCAATCTGTTCAATACATGGCTTCTGCACGACTGGAAAGCACTAGATGCTTCCCTTCTCATCCTAAAGTACAGTGTAGTAGTCACAGCTTCTTTTGCAGCATGTCTATGTACTTTATCTGCTTCAGGAAGACAGTAATATCCATGACCATGCTGAGGTACCTCATTCACAACGGGAAGATGTGACAATTTGTGAAAAATTGTGGAATATCTTTGGCTGTTTCTTGACCTTCCAAAATCAAAGGCCAGCTTCCACCATAGCGTGATATGGAGAGTAATGGTAAAGTTAAGATCCACAATTATTACACGCCCACCTTACCAGTTTTAAGCAGTATTGCGCATCCATGCTGGGTAAAACTGCAGTGTGTGTTGGCCTGAGAAATGAGCTGTCTGACTAGAAAGTGAGTGCTGAGTGTCCCGTGTCTTTTGTAGAGGTGTCACAGCCCGCTTTGCTCCCTCTTCTGAAATTAGTCACGGTTAGTTCTTCTGTGATTCAGTCACAAATCTGTAAGAATGTGCCTAAGAGGGAGAGAAACGTTCTTTATTCTTCACCACTTCCACATGTTGTGTTTTAGTCTTATGACTTGCTTCAGTACATCAGGTTATACAGTTAACTTATCCACATCCTGCCTTTAGTGAAATATCTGGGACCATGCTGAGGTACCTCATTCACAACAGGAACATGTGACAATTTCTGAAAAATTATGTTGAATATGTTTGGCTGTTTCTTGACCTTGCAAAATCAAAAGCCATCTTCCATCACAGTGTGACTTGGATAATGACAGGGTAATTTTGTGGTTTCATAACAGGAACTCAGACTACTTCTTTTCTGTTTCTGAAAGAGTGATCACCTCATCTTAATTGTCAAATCAAGAGTAGCTCCAGACTATCAGCAGTCTTATGTGAGAAGACTGAGGTGATATTTGCAGTGATTAAACCAATATTAGAACAAATGAGAGCTTCTGTCAATAATTGGTCAACTTTTTATCATATAACTACATGTATTTGTATATATAGTTGAAAAAAAGTAACCTAAATTGTGAGCCAGACAGGCAGTAGGTAGTTGAGTGTCTATGCGGGCAAGTGTCTGAACTTCTGGAGTCAAACACATTACTCCCTGGAAGCTGATGAGGAGTTGGATTAGGATCTTGTTAGTGTGAAGAATCTGGGTTCGCAGTAGTATTTTCTCTTGTAAGCCCATTTTCGTGTGACATTAAACATACAAATTAAAAACAGGCCTTAATCATCATGGAGGTGTTAAAGGCACAGGTGGACGAGGTGCTAAGGGGCGTGGTTTAGAGTTTGATGGGAATGGTTGGACTCGATCCGGTGGGTCTCTTTCAACCTGGTTATTCTATGATTCTATGATTCTATGATCCCACAGCTTGAGAAACATTGACTACTAAACTTAGTTTTGCCATATCTGACTTCAGATGGGGATACCCAATCTGAACAGCTCTTCTTCTTCCCCTATGGCCTGCAAATCTGCTCTGACCAAAAGGGAAAAATCAGGTAAAATAACTGATGGAAAACGGGAAAAGTGGAAGTGTAACATGATCTTAAGGTTATCATTATAAAAGAAATACCCATGAATATAGATTTGAGAAGTGTTCATACAAACTTTCTACTTCAAACTGTGCAATGGCTTTGACATTCCATGTTGTCTCTACTGGCAGAGAAAGAATAACAAGAGAAGCAAAGAAAACAAAGTTTTCTTTTGCATCAGAGGTGAAAAATAAAGTCCAATTGACATACTACAGCTGGATAAATGAAACCAGGGATTAGGAATGGGAGAGGTTAAGGAAGGAAGAGGAGACTAATTAAAAAAATATGGAAAAGAAGGAAAATCCAGAAGAAATGCTAATGAGAATAAATGCAAGGAAAGGGCTTTAGAGGTGAGGGGGGGAAAACAAAACTGAGAAGACATTGAGGTGCCTCTGATGCAACTGGTGTGCTGTAAGATGTGTATTGTTAACTTCTGCTACGTCACAGTGTGATATTTGAAATTCAAGGGACAAGAAGTTTTCCTGCTTTGCTTTTCTTTTGTAATCTCTGTTTAAGAAAAGTGGCTACGCTGTACCATGAATCAGAGAGCAATCTGTTCAGCAGTGTGGGTTAGACTGTTATGCTTTTAACTCTGTCAAGTCCACTCTACTTGTCACCCCCTGAACAGAAGGTAATGGAATGCAGAAAGCACAGTAAATTCACAGCCTAAGTATACCAAATCAGGAAATTTGTTTACATGGCATGAATATAGAATATGCTTCAGATTCTACTTGCTTGATGTACTGTGTTTGAGTATCTACTCTTAGCCTCGCTATCCAGCATCTTGCCTGCCTTTACCATCAGGCACTTCAAAGTGGATCCTTTATTTTTTCCAGCTGCAAAAGAAAAGTATGGGGTTTTTGTGGGTATTGAGACAAGTTAGATCATGAGCAACTAGCCCCTTTATCTGCAGGCTACCATCTCAAATGACACCAGTGTGCCTTGACTGCTGTGTCATCCTGCAGGTAGGGATAACTCATGAAGGGGACCGGAGGCTTCATTTGTCTTCACTTCAAGAGAGCTAGAGTATATGCCAAACTCAAGAGGGCAAGCCTCTCCCTTCCCCACAAGTACAGAGCTGGACAGAAGAAGCAAAAGTATAAATAACTGGAGACTAAATCTACATCTTTGTAAATCTACTTCATTCAATCAGGGACATTTCTATTCATTACCATAAAAGTTTTTGTTCTCTCTTGGCTGTACTGTTGTATTACTGTTCTCTCTCCTTGCTGGCCTGCATAGAGACGTAGGAAAGTGACTGGCAGGTAAAAGTATTGAAACTTGGTCCAAGGAAAGTACATCCAGCTGGGTAATGGCCTTCAACAGTCACCATTGTGATAGGAACCGAAATAACACATTATCATGTATAGCTGGACTAGATGATGCTGAAGCGGAGTTCACTCCAGCTGTAGCTTGGATTTTCTCTTTCTTGAAGTTGAGAGATTCCCCTGAGATTTATTTTAAAGTTATGTTGCTATGGTTGAAGATGTCCCTGCTCACTGCAGGGGGGCTGGACTGGGTGGTCTCTAAAGATTCCTTCCAACTCAAACTGTTCTATGATTTGTGGATAAATGCTTTGTGATTTGTGGTTTGTAGCCTCACAACTTCTCAGCAGCTTTCAGGACCTGCATTTTTGGGGAATCCTAGGCTGTGCTTGTCTCTGGGACAATATAGTTTTTCTAACCTGGTTCTGCCTCGTGAAGAATTCCAAATTTTCAGTAGTTTTCTACCTTTGGTTTCAGAGGAGTGGCAGAATTTCACTTGAGACTTTGATTCAGTGCAGGCTGTCCTGATGAAGTCCTCAGCTCTCTTAAACTGACAAGGCTCCCATGAGTTAGGGGACTGGGACTACAGCACATTTGCTGGCAGAGCTTTATTTCATTCAGAGCAACCTCCAAAATCTCCATAACTCTGCAACAGGGGAGTACCCAGTGCTTTCCATTAGTACAATAGCCATGTATTGAATAGATTAAAAGAATTAAGATCTAATATGTTTCAGGAGAAACAGATCACTTAGTGTGGGGTGGGTTTTTTTAAGGAGAACTTAAAGGACATCAGCTTTATTTTACTCACAAAAATTGGATATAAAATATTCCCTTCTGCTGGGGCTACAAATATATTTTCAAGTAAGTTGCCTTTTAGATGTGTTTTTAATATCTGATGTCAGCGTGATTGCTATTTATGGTTTTACTCAGCCCTGGAGGTGTAATACTTAATATTGCCAGAGCAAGAGCTTGGATTCCACCTCAAGTCTGAGCCTGTATGCTTCTTTTTTTTCTTTGTATTTTATTGTTCTTAAAATCCCTATTTGTTTTGCCCTACATAGGCAATTAGTGTGACTCTTGTTAAAAATCAGGCACAATAACTTTGTCAGGCTGGATGCAGCATGTATTGCTGGACTTTTCCTCCCAGCTGTGTAAGACATGGGTCAGTTTCAAATCCTTGGAGAAAACTTGTCATGATATTTAACAGGCTTCACTTATACGAGCAAAACTGACTCATTTAAACCACTATCAACAGGATGATTCAGGCTCTGTTAACAAGCTGAAATAAGCAGGTCATGATCAGACACATAGATGTATTTAGATTTATTAAGAGATTTCTTTTTACAGTCCTTCCATCAAATAATGTACTTGCAAGTCTAACAGAGTGAGTCTAGCACAGAGGTTTATAGCCAGCTTTTTACTGCATGATTATATTTTGAAAAGGCTGGAGAAGAATATCTGTGAGAACTTAGGCTATATTTTTGGCATATGGGGTCACTGATATGTTCGCAGATATGACCACCCGAACAGACGATTCCAGGTAGCCAAAATATGATCCTCCTAAGTATAATTTTAACTCTGAGCTTGGAAATCTCTCAAGAAATGGGTTAAAATGTTAAACTAGTTAGAAAATCTACAAATAATGGCTTTTTTGCCTACAAAAGATAAGAACAATAAAATTCAGATTATTAATGTTCCAGTCCCCATGGCACTGGTAACTGGAGCTAAAGCTGACAAACAGCTCATGGTTGAGCAGAGAAATAAACCAGCCTTGCATCTCTGAAGATCCTCTAGATGTGTCAAAAATCCAGTTTCAAACACTGTGGTACAGCGTCCACCAAACTTGTGTCTCCTGAAGAGCCTGTCACTATCTTCAGACCCCTTCATCCTGCAACCACACTTTAAACAAGCCCAGTGCTAAATTACTAATGCTGTGTCCCCTCCACAGGCGCATCCTGCCTCACCTGCAGATGATGCAGTGAGGCAAGCTGATGTTCTGCTCCCATACAGCTCTTTCACATGTTGTTATGACCTTTTATGAGCCTGTTATAGTCTTTCAGAAGAATGGAATTTGTTAGATCTGCCAGAAAAAACAACAACAAAAAGTCTCATCCTTTGATGTGCATGAAGATGGAAGCTTCAAAGGAAGGACATAGGAACGAGCATACTTTTAAGTGACTGTGTGATTTGAATTTTGGACTTTTCTTCTTCAGTAGAAAATGAGGATGCAGCACTTCCACCCACAAGGAGAAGTGTGGATGGGATTCAGTTTTCAGCTACTATTAATATTGTCGCGTAAAGGTAGTTTCATGTAGAGTTTCGTCAAGAGGCAAACCATGCAGTTTTTAACACTACACTTAGTATTTTGTATACTAACTAGTCATTGTGCAATGCTTTGGTTCTATCTACTGCATTCTGTGACTTCCTATTATTATTTGCATTATATCTTATGCTGCATGCTTAATTGGGCTGAGTGTATTCCTCTTTAAGTCCTACAGAAGTTCTTAGGATTGCTCAGCAGACGTAAATCTGCATGGCAACACAATGCTGGTCTAGGTTTTGTTATCCAGTGACATTTGGCACACATGAGCTCTGGGAGCATAGTGTGATCTAATTGCTAATGTTGATTATATATTGGTTTGTAGTTGATTGTTATAGTAATTCCAGGTGATATATTTAGATAGAAAACATGGAGATCTCCTTTGCAGCCTTTGGTGTAGCAGAGCACTGGACAATTGTCCAATATTGGATTAGCGTGAAAGTATTAAGAACAGTAAGGAAAAACAGACCATATTTTTGTGCTTTCTACCCTTTCATGTGTTTGCTGCCTGAATTTTTGCAAAGGGTAAATCTCACAGCTCCGTGTATGCTTCATTTTCTCCTGTCAGCAGGCACCCAACATTTGCAAAAATATGTTTCTTCTCTCTTTATTTTTTAAGTATATGAAGTATTTTTTCCCTTTGTTTGTAAAATTCTTGCATTGGAATGGCTTTCTAATAGCTTAGAATTAAAATAATGCCTAATGGCTCTGGATTGATCTAATATTAATAATCTCATGTTTGTGAAATGAAAATCAAACCCACCAGCAATCAGGGAAAATTGGTGTTTTCAAGTAAGAAGGGGGATTGAAGTAAAGAAAAATGAGGTGTTTTTTCCTGATTATTCTTTGTGATTTGTGTGTTGCAGTCCTGTTGTGTTTCAAAGAGCTCCAGGTGTTCTCAGATGGTTTGACATCACCCGTGGCATTTCCTTCATCTCCCTTGCTGTGTACTTGAAAGCATGTGTTGTCCAGTTCATATGAAGTATCAGCAATTTGGAGCAGAGCATGGGAGGTTCCCTCCTGAGTAAGAAAGGGAAAATTGCTGAGCTGGCTCCTGATGTCTTTTTGCGTGACCTCTTGTGGTAGACCGTCTTCAGAGACCTCCTCTTGGAAGACATTGGTTGTCCCTGTCAAAGTCCGCAGCTTGCAGCCCTCCACGAAGTGTCTTCAGAAGTGTTCCTGTCTCTTTCTTCCCCACAGTTGGTCTCAAGTTCTCCTGCCCTAGTTCTAATCCCCTTCCCATGCTAAGACTCTCTTGGATTTCTAATTTTTTTCTCTTCTCCAGGCAGGAGCATAAAATGTAGGTGTTTTAATCTTCGGATTGAGCATTGGTAGACTTAGCAGCATTAGATTTACTGTTGTATGTGATAGTCTTAAGGGTCTTTTCCAATGTAAATGAGTTACTGATTCTTAGATAGTATTACTTATTTGCTTTAAAATCACCCTGGGGGTTTGGCGCTGTGTGGGAGCTGCAGAGATGGTAGGCGGGCACGGCTGCTTGTCAGACTGACCTGGAGTAGTCATCCTCACTGGGGGACCTTTGTACTTCCCGGAGGTGGTGACCTATGTAACAGCTACCCTGGCTAAGTGCAACTCCATGCTGTGCTGCATTATGCTACGTGTTCATTCTGGCCTTCAGGCTGTACAGTGCTCCATAGACCCCTTGAACACAGGATTCCCTCAGCCCACTTGCAGCAGCAGAGAAGCCAGCAGGCAGCTCCCACTCAGAGCCACATGCCTTGCCTTTACCTAACACAAAAAGTTCCCAAGCCAACATCTTTTCTGTTTGACAGCAGAAATGCTAAGCAGATGTTTTCTCCTAAGAAAATTATGTGGTTGCTCAGATGATGAAAGAAGAGGAGACCCTATCTCTCTCTCTCTCCTGATGGCATCTGTGCTGTGGGGAAAATCCATTGAGAGTCAGTCTGATGCTGTGTGCGTGCAGGGTTTGCAGCATTTGAAAGGCCACAAGTTTTGCTTCTGTCTATGCTTCTCTTTTTGTTCGGTCTTATCAAACCAGCTATTTCATTAAGATATTTGTTGATGGGTGTTCTTGTGAAGATCCAGAAGGAACCCTGCATCATCTCTTTCCTACCTCACTCCTTCTGCAGAAGACCTGGGTAGTGGAATCCAAAATCATGACACTGTGAAAATGTGGGTGTTGTGGAGTTAAACCTGGGGTGTGGCTGTGCTTCAACACAAAAAGACGGAGCACATAGCTGAAGTATGGTTCCAGTGTATTGTTTCCAAACACCTACACCTGATGCCTTCCTGGACTATGTACCCTTCCCTGTGCTTTCCTTGGTAATGAAATTTAGGCCAGTGGACAGGCAGGCCATCATGGCACAGTCCAGTCATATGCAGTGACCTCAGATGCTCTAGTGACAGGTAAAGCAGGACTACTGAGCTTACTGTAGACTTCATCTGCTACACAGATGTAAGTGTACACTGTATGGAAAAACAGTTATGAACTACAGTGGGGTTTTGATGGTTGTTATTTATTAGCTGAGGGCTTATGGGTTTTATGGAGGTGATATTGCTGATTTAAGAAGTAGTTTTGCTGTTTTGCTCTGAATTTGTAAATGTCCACAAAAGTCTCTGGTGATAAAACCTGTGTTATGGTGACAAAGATTTACAGATCATGTGGGGGCTGAAATGTTAGAAATAATGTATACTGTGACCTATGTCAATCATAACAAGGAAACTTTTTTTAAATATGACCCAATGAATGGTTGATATTAGGAGCGTGGTATGCTTTTCCTCATGTATTCATGAAGCACACATGGTAATTCTTGTTCTGGTTCCAGCTATCAATAAGGTGAAAATTTATTCAAAACCTCTTAATGTAATGTGGTCATAGAATCATAGAATCACCAGGTAGGAAGAGACCCACCAGATCATCGAGCCCAATTCTTTTACAGCCCATAATTCACGTAAATATTTTCTGGTTCATAAAACACATGGAGGCATTGGCTATTTTTAGATCTCTGCTGCAACAAGAATGTAAGGTTAGTGTTATGTTTATATTGTTTAACCAAGTTTGTGTTACATTACATACAGAGGTGTGGGATGTTTTTTCCCTCTGTGTTACTGATTTGCATTCAAAATTTACAACAAACATAAAATGTCCAGGCTTACAGGAGAAAATATCCTTAAAAGCTATGTTGTCTCATCTTGCCAGGATTTTCTCACTCAAATAATTATTCACTTAGAGAAATCGTAGAAGAAACCACTATAAAGGGTCAGTAGTTACTTTCCGGTGTCAGACTCTGGTACCTCTTAGGCACTTTTGTGAATATACGAAATTTTACTCTGAGAAGTATTGCCAATCACAAAGAGTCCACATTTAGAGCCTTGGTTAAACGTATAGAACTTGATGACAATTACTTAGGTTTCACTGAGATTGTCTCAGTTCTGATGAGATCAGGTTTGTTCTGGAAAGCTGGTTTGTAAGGTCCAGCTTCTTAAATGAGTGGTAACCCTGGCGGGGATTTATACACCTTTTTCTCAGCTGCATTTTTTACTTTTATCATCAGAGGACCCTCACCATGTGTGCACAAATTCAATAGTTTGTGCACTACCTGTGGAGATCAGGTAAGAAAAATGTCTGGGTCTAAAAAGGCTAAAGTTAGGGATGCAGATTACTGTGGGATCCACCAAAGAGTTAGGAAAGGTGGGATGACTGAGAAGAGGCCTTCAGCATGGGAGTGAGCAGCAGGAATGCAGGCTCAGGTTAGGGCTTCTTCAGAGCCCAAGAATTATAACAACAGTAATATCATTCCCCATTTGTTTTACGATAGAATAATTGAATGTTCAGCGATTGAGTTATGAGGCTGGAGAACAAGTAGTTTATCACAAGTGAATTGGACTACCTCTTTGCAGAACACAAGAACAATGATGTTATCACTTAATTATGTACTTCTAACATAATATTCTCAGCTTTTCTTGTGTAGTCTTCTGAGGCACAGGGCCAAATGTGACCTTGAGATCTGTTGCTTAAGAGCACCACTAACTCCTGTAAAACACTTCTAGCCTGCTGAGTTTTATATCACTTCAAGAAATGCAGCTTGTCTACAGCAAAGAACAATCACTTATTTTCATTGTTTGATTGCTAGGAGCCCATAAGAAAGTGATGCATGTTCTCAAAACTGTTAATTAAGAGGACAAAAGTAAAAATGGACATGGGTTTGAATCATCCTCTCGCCTTAAAACTTCAGAAAAATCTGAGATCTGTTGTAATTGCAGTATTTTGAAGAGGAAGAATATTGGAAACTTGCTCTGCTGACATTCAGAATTAATGATGGGAAAAGCCATGCCCTAAAAAAAGGAACACAAAGTTTTTCTAGACTATTAGCACTGCTACTGTTTTTATGAAGAATTATGAACACACACACACACACACACACACACGCACGCACAGACAACTTCTCCCCCATAAATTAATAGGCAAATGATTATTAAAGCTGACAGCCATGATTAGTGGTATGCAATTGCTTCCCTTTCCAGTGTCATCTCTTAAAGTTTAACTACCTTTCCCTAAATTCTTCCCCTCCCGTGCAAATACTTGAAGTATTTTTGTCATCTTGATGACAATGGTTGTTTATTCCAGAAAATAAATAAATATATATATATAATTAATCAAATTCTGTTTTCTGGTTAGATATAGTAAAACCATATGGCAAAATCAGTTTGGGAGGAGATGTCAGATTTTCATATACATTGGAGGGATAGGTGGAGCATTAATTTGCAGTGGAAGGGATGGTGGGAGAAAATGTTCACTGCCCTCCTCCCTTTACCTCCTGCTAAGTTGTTTCTGCCTCACAGGTCAAGGTTCTCTTTAGTGTGGTGTAATAACTCGGGGTTCTGCCTGCAGTATGTGCAAACATGCCTTGTAGTTCTCATGCTTTTAAGGCAATAGGTTGGAATCATGAGGACATTACAGAGCGCATGGTGATTCACAGTCATGGGCATGTTTTAGAAAGAAAAGGAAAGCTGAAGGAGAAGAAGGTCGATATAAACATATCCTGCAGCTCTTGTGTAAGGGTAAATCTTCAAAAAGTAGATAACTCTTAATCACAGAAGTTTTTGAAAGTTCCTATTTGATCTTCTGGTGCATTTTTGGAGCTACGTATCTTAAACCTTTCCCCATACCCTTGAAACAGAAGGATACTAAGAATGAGGGTGTTGTGAAGGTAACCAGGCCCTGTTTGAGGGTTTAGGTTACCAGGCCCTGTTTGAGGGTTTGGATACTATTCCAGCTTAGCCTGACAACAGCACCTTCCTATCAGCTTGACATGATCTTCTGAAACAGCTGTTTAACAGCATTTGGCACCGTACCAGACTTCTGCTGCAAGAATGCTATGTGTAAAAGTTTAGAAACTTCTGCTATCCAGTCATGTATCTGGATGTTACCTTTAGTAGTATTTTATATGGTGGGTGCTGTCAGCCATGCTCTATGATGCAGCTGCTTTCAATAGGTTGCCTGGGGAGCAGTGTAAATGTCCCAAGTTTCACAAAAGAAAGGCTGGATGCTCATCATATGAGATCTACCTAGCATCTACATTGATGGTTGCCTGGAGGAACAGATTATAGATTATTCCTGATTCTACTGAAAGCAACCAAACTGACTAGTCTAAAATTATTCTGTGGTTGTTGTCTTCTGAATCATCTATCTTTTACTAAAAGAACTAGAGGGAACTGTTTCCTATGTAGAGGCTGAAGTGTAGTAGAAGGGAAGAGATTTAGTAGCTGTTGTGTATAGTAACTGTTATTTAGATTGCATTTTATGCAAGTATTACATTACACAAGGAAAAACAGATTGGATTACACATGTGCATAAAACCCTTAGTTAAATCTTTTAAACAGTGCAAACCTGAGTGTGATTGATTCTGGGGTGGTTTTTTTTTTTGTATGTGTGGGATTTTTTTCCCCAAAGTGTTATAGATTGCCTGGTTAATAGTACTTGGAACTTTGCCAGCATCAGCTATAAACTATGCATTCCTTTTAACTGGCAAATTTGTAAAGATTCGCAAACTTCTTAGATGACAGCAGGCAGAATGTTCAACAAATGTATTCTATTTTGAATTCTTTCTGCTGCACGGAATTAACTTCAAAGGAATTTAGAAACAAACATTTTCATCTTATTTAATTCCCAGAATACTCTAGCTGGCAGTTACTCTATTCAGTTTATTCCCTACTTTATATTCTAATAGGCTATATGGTCTTTCTGACTTTAAAGAACAAACTTCAAGGGGGAAAGTTACTTAAAAAGGTGTGGTTGTAGAGATGCTTAAAAGGATGAGCTTGCTGGAAGCTTCAATACTTCTTTATCCTCCTCAAAGTAAATGAAACAGAATGCTGAAAAACCTTAATGGGTGTTTAGGTGGAATACTTAACTGAACAATATAAGTGATGTAATGTGGAATTTAAATTATTAATTTAAGAGATTGTCGCTCCTATCAGCTCTAAAATGTTTGTTTTCTTCATGATGTTCTTTCATGCTAGAAACCAAAACAAGCCACAAACCAGTCTGTCAGCAGTTATTATGTGCTGAATAAAACGTATGAGAAGAGAGATGTTTAGAAATCCGTTAACAATATTAACTTCCCTCACAGGATGATAGAGGTTAAATGCTCATGCAGGCAGCATCATGTAAAGTCAGCGGCCTGGGACAGGCAGGAGCTAAGGCTTTTAATATAGATCCTTTTACTCCCTTCCTTTCCTGTTAAAAATAATCTTCCTACTCAAGTGACCCTTGTCAAATGGACTGTGATGGAAAATACAATGAAAGAGCAATGTGATACCAAAACTGGGGCTTCTTGTTGTATTTTATGTTCCAGTGTCACAATGAAAACTTAAGTTTTTGAACAAACACGGGTTGTATTCTGTCTCACAAATCATGTTCTTTTCCTAAACAAAACAGACACTTCACTTTTGGAGTAACAGAGTTAACGTAAAGTAGGAAGATCTGAAACTTTTGATTTTGATAGAGAAAGAAAGTTTAGGTTTGCTTTTGTTATGTGATGATAAAATTATTATCATAGAATGGGTTGGGTAGGAAGAGACCTTAAAGATCATCTAGATCCAACCTGACTGGGTGTCTGTGGGTAGGGACAGCTTCCACTGGATCAGGTTACTCCAAGTGTCATCCATCCTGGCCTTGAACATCTCCAGGAATGGGGCAGCCACAACTTCTCTGAGCAACCTGTGCCAGGGCTGATACTGCATACTGACTCAGCAGCAATCATTCCACATTGCAAACATAATATTGTTCTTCTGTAATCTTAGCATTCCCAAATTCATATGCTTGAGATAATATTGGCCATTCTAGCAGATTTGCATGCCCACTGGTACCACCTCCTGCTCAGCTGATTGCTTCCCATTACCCCCAAAACATGTAAACCCTAGTGTAGAAGCCAACCTAAAGTAATTCAGGGGTCTAACCATTGTGTTGTGCCAAGACAGACTCCAGAGGATGGTGCTGAGGGACACAGCCCAACTTTTCTCAAAGGAAAATCCCACTTCTGCATTGAATGTGCTTAGGAAATGGAGCATGCACATTATCAAGCTGTGTAAATTAGGCTTCTGAAAGATCACATGAAAAAACATTTGTTACTGCTGTCAAAATTTTGCAAAGAAGCTTCAGTGCATGACAGAGTCTCTCTCTCTCTCTCTTTTTCTTATGCAATTGTAATAATTTTCGAGTTTCCTAATTTCTGGTAACAACTAAGTCTCTCTTGTTTTCTCATGTATAACAAGGTGCTAATGTTGCTTTACAAGAACCTTTCTTTTTCTGGTTGTTAATTAGGGAAAAACAATTCCAGTGACTTTGTTTTTAAGTTACTTAGTAATTAAGCAGCAAAATATTTGTCTTTCTCGTGCTTGTTCTTAGAAGCTAGAGAGCTTATAAAACTGAAAATGAGTATTTATCTATTTTTGCTGTTTGCAAAAGATATTGTATCTTCCATTCTCCCTGCTGCTCTTCTGCCCCCCCCCCCAATTTTTTTTTTTTTTTTTTTTTTTTTTTTTGTAGAGATTGATGATTGTGTTTTACATTTTTTGGCCTGGAATGCTGATGCTGTTCTTTGACACTTCATGAATACATAGATGTGTTATGCTGACTCTAACAATTCTCTTCAGATCACATCCCTTAATTTCTATGGAAAAATGTTTCGTATGGAAAGATACCTATCTAATCCTTCCAAGACCTCTGTCCCTTTACTGTGCTTTTTAACTACCACTCGTTTTTTGTTGGGGTTTTTTTGTTTATGGTTTGGGTAACTGATCAAAAGAAACACTGAATACTAAATTAACCTTTGAAAGATGAAGGCAGACTGGTAGGTTGTGGGTTCTATTTCATAGTACTCAAACTGGCAGAGCTCCAGTTTGGGATTCTATTCTCCTCTCTGGCATCCAGTCCACAGAAGAAGTGTCCTTGAATGAGCTTGTGTGACTTATCAAGTATAAGCTATAGTAGTCAGCTTTCTTAAAGTGAAGCAAAATGTTTATGGCAGCCTGCTGAGAGGACATTTTCAAATCTTGTTAAGATCTTATGGCATAGTACTGCTGGCCACCTAAATAAAAATTTGACAGGACAGCTCAGTTTATTATTTTCTGGGTATTAGTTTTGTATCCCTGATGATTTAACATAAGAGATAAGTGCACTCAGATAAACCCGTGGTATTTTTTATAAGTAGTTGAGCTCACTCTTTGTAAGGCTAAGATCATGCTCATATGATAGCTGAAGATGCTCTGGTCATCAGTGGGATCAGGGAAAATTTCAGAACAGTGATTCATATTGTCTTGAGTTTTTCCAGTGAATCCTGTAGTGCATGCCTACTTTGGAACTTTTCTCTGCGTTACTTTTTTTCTGGTTTAAATGAGCTCCCCACGCTGGGTCATGAAGGGATAAGTCAGGAATTAGAAACAGTATGAAAAATACATATGAATGCTCTTAGTATTCACAGAGGTGGGAGGTGGAGAAGGGGTTGGTTAAGATGGACTTAATTTCAGATCAGAATCATCCAGAACTGAGTCCACAAAACCTTTGTGTAGCCTGTACCTGTCTGGGCTACACCCCTGTAGGTACTCGATTTGTAAAAATACTATGATTTCTCAGCTGGCTAAAATCTGTTTGTGCATAATATCTGAAACTGCTTTACTCCTATCACTTTTTAGCAGCTTGTGCCTAAGACCTGTCTCCTTGAAGATATTTGATCTGTTTGGTTTGATCTGTTGGACAGATCAAACATATCAGCACCTACACAAACATGATAGCCTTGGCTATTTTAGTACATAGCCAAGGAAGCAGTGGGAATACTGTCTTACCCTAGCAGTGGGGGTTAGCAGTTGAAGTAATTACTAAAGATGTGGGAGATCTACTATGCTGAAGTTGGGATAAAACTTACTTCTTGGCACAAAGTCTTACTGTGATAAAGATAGGAACTTAGAAGGAGCATTCTGAGCATTTGACTTGGGGAAACTGTTCTAGCCATAATTTCAGTAGACTGATGGGAGCAAGCAAGAGTGAAAAAATTCTGCCATATAGGCTGGCATATCCTCCTGAGAGTCACTGGATACCCTTTGTATCAGGTTGTGTCTGTAGTAAGTACTATCTGTAGATTTAGTATTTTTCCTTTCCTGCTGAGCTGCTTTTTGCTCACACAGGACAGGGATCCATAGCATGAACACCTTCTAGAACTGATCATTCATCTAAATATATTCAGGATGAGATGTCTTCACTATTCTTCCACTTGAGTGCATCTTGAGTCTTTTGTATAAAAATCTCATTTTGTATGGAGAGTAAACCTACTTATTATTAAAACTTGGTTTGCCGATGGTGGGGCTAACGTGAACTCACAGAGGTGGAGGTGCTGTTTAGTTTGGGTCACTGCATTAGCTGTTCATGGCTTTTTCAAGTGCATTGTAAGCAAACTCTCTGTAATTAAAGCTAACACTGCCGTTGCAGGAAAATTACTCAGAGGCAAAAGGATGATTTGTTCTTACTGCTTGTACAGTACTGTGTACAGTCTCCCAGTCGGGGAAGGATATTCTCTGATTGTACGAGGTCGTTTTGCACTGGTAATGCCTTTGCATTCTCACATTTCAACCATTCATAGAGCAAGTCGAACATATTTGACACAGCTGCTGTTATCAGTTTAAAACTGAGTAGCATTTATGTTTCTTCTTTATGAAAGGCTTTACAAAAGCTAGATTGCTACTATTAATAACAGATGTGTTTTACCTCTGGCACATTTCAGAGATCCGTTTCACTAATCCATTCCATTAAACTCTCTTACATTACACTGTCCTAACAAGTGGAAGAATAAAGTACAAGATACACTTTATGTTTGCTTAAGTACAGGGAAATTAACTTGAATCTATTTTATATGCATAAAAATATCTAGTAGGACATGTATAGGTAGAGATAGAGAAAAATGGAGTGGGAATTACATATACATCATAATAATTTGCACAGCAGAGCCTCTAACTAAGATTAGGAAGGCCTCCTCCTAGGTGTTGTACAAAGACAATGTGAGAACATTGGCATTGACAGGGAGAGCATGTTGAGATGTAGATGTTAGGGCAATGTGCAGATAATATGAATTCAAAGCAGTGGTGAAACTTTACACTATCACAGATAGCTGCCAGGTGACTTGTGATTGTGACAATTTGCAATTTTGATGTTCCAGTTCTTAAGTCCCTTTTCAGGTTCCTTGGTTGTCTTTATAATCTGGGACTTTATTTGTGGTAGTGTGTAGCATATGTTAGATTTTCTTTATATTATGATTAACCCCTTCTACAGAGGAAAAGTGAATAGGAAGAACATTTATTAAATTGGCTTTAATGCATTTGTTTCCAATAAAAGAGACATTATTTAAAGGAATATTGTGACCAAGGGATTTGTCCTTTCCATTTGGTAAAGCTAATTATCTCATTTTTTAAAAAAACAAGTGTAACTCAGAACTGATTCCCTACTGTGCACACTTTGAAGGACTTCACTGTACTTGCTTTTTGCAAGGGATAAAGCTCTAGAAGCAAATGAATGATCTTGGCAAGATGGAGAACTTGTGAGGGCAGACTTGTGTAGCGCTGATAAGGAACCCTCATGCAGTTCTTGTTTTTCTTGTGAAGGATTCAAGAATGTACTAGATAGGTGGAAGGAGGGGACACTATTTTTGCTTTTTGGTTGAAATTCTTCAGAAGACTGTTTTATCTCTTATTAAAATGTTATCCTTTCAAGCTGTAATCAAGGATAGGAGCATTTTATTAATAGCTGGGACGCAATTTAGAGCCAGAAGAGACTATTATGATTATCTTATCTAACCTCCTCAGTCATTATTTACTGTTGTGGAACAAAAAAAAAAGAAAGAAAGAAAGAAAAAAGCAAGCTGTAGTTTCCTTCAGAAAGATCTGTGTAAGCCAAACACATTAAACTAATTATCAATACTGTGTGTTACTCATCACAAAGCTGGAAATATGAAAGTACTCTTTTCCTGAGCTTCATTACAAAGAATATTTAAGATGAGTCTTGGCTTAGAGACTTCAGCAGAATTGTCTATAAAATGATCAAAGCAAGGGAGAGGGAAAGCAGGAGAATACTTGACATTTTCGGCTCCTTTAGGCTGCTAATATTTTAGGCTTTTTGAAACATCTGGATCTAAAAAAAGATAAAGGTTGTTCACTGATTTGAGCCAAAACCAGAAGAATGTGCAGTTTGTGTGATATGAAGTAATTAAAATCATACCCGTTAGTGGTTGTAGCTCATTCTAAACAGCGTGCAGAATCATGTCTCCAAGGAACAATATTTTTAGCTTGTAAAAAGTTGAATATTTCTGCTGCTAAATGCTCATTATAAAGTAAATCTGCTAATATGTCATTTTAATTTGAAAAATGTTAAAATTCCCATGACACCTCACCTGGAGCACTGCATCCGGCCCTCGGGTCCTCAGCATGGGAAGGATATAGAGCTGTTGGAGTGGGTGAAGAGGAGGGCCATGAAAATAATCTGCGGGTTGGAATACTTCGCTTACAAGGACAGGCTGAGAGAGTTTGGGTTCTTCAGCCTGGAACAGAGAAGGTTACACGGACACCTTATAGAGTCTTCTAGTCGTGAAAGGGGGGCTATGGGAAAGACAGGAACAGATTTTTTAGCAAGGCCTGTTGTGATAGGACAAGCAGTAATGATTTTAAACTAAAGGAGGGTAGATTTAGACAGAATATAAGGGAGGAATTTTTTATAATGAGGATGGTGAAACACGAACAGGTTGCCCAGGGAGGTAGCGGAGGCCCCATCCCTGGAAACATTGAAGGTAAGGTTGGATGGGGCTCTAAGAAACCTGATCTAGTAGAAGTTGTCCCTGCTTCTGCAGGGGGATTGTTCTACATGACCTGTAAAGGCCTCTTCTAACCTAAAATATTCTATGATTCTAAAACAAATGTCCATCCAAAATTCTTAATGCCTTAACCTGTACCTGTTGGTTTGTATATCATCAGTTGCAATGGAATGTGTATTCCATAAAAACACAAAGTGCCTTAAGATAATTCAATCTTGTATGCAGAATGTCAAGTAGCATACACTATATTTACATGCATGAAGTAGAACATATGAAGTAATGCACTGTCACTATATAAAATTAGGGTAAAGGTTTATTCTAGGCCATCATTTTCTCTTCTGATGTTTTCAGAGAGCTGTGTTTCATTAAGGTAATATTTTTGGCTAGTTCCTTTGAATCTGAAGAGTATAATAAATTATTTCTTGTCATCTATAAAAACCACTTAACTTTTAGCACATCTTTAAATGGCTATATTCTGACAATGCAATAAGGGCACATTTGCTCATTTCCCACAAGATCTGTACATATGAGTTGCATTTTTAGGCAGAAAATTTCAAGTGGAAATATAACAGGAAAACAAGAGATTTTCATAGTTGTTGCATTTGAATTCTTCATCCAGGTTGTTAACTAGATTTGGGATTAGCCTTTCTGGTGTTTTTTTGATATTACTGGAGAGCAGAGGGCATTAATTTCTTTTATTAAAAATCTCTTTATTGTGGAGGTCTGCACAGAGGCTTTCTGACAAGCCTACTACTGCTGTAATATTGTGAGGGACTAACACAGTATCTGAAAATATGCCTTCATCTTGAGAACAACTCACTGGCATTTAGTCAGTCAGGGACTAAGCTACAAGGCCTGTGGAAGGCTTAGCATCTTTAGCATTTGTGGTTCTAATAACCTAAATGAAGTAGACCAAGGAGCAGAGGAAACATCAAGGTAAAGAAGAGAAAGAGATTGAGTGGAGAGCATGGTACGCTGCTTGCATTTTCTTTGGAAAATCATTTGCATTGGCTGTAAACCAGTTTGTATAGATGAGAAACTAAACAGACTGCTCAGATATTTCTGCAGGAGTGAAATTCTCTAGAACCTTTCTTGGAAAGATTGCAAATGCAGGGCAAAAAAACATCTCAAGGACTATCGAGTAAAGCTCCCTGTCGTCACAGGCTCTGGCACTTAATCCTTTCTAATCCCATAATTAGTTTTCTTTTGTATTTAGAGGTTTCATTTTTCCACTTGTTTTCTTAATGTTGTTTGTCTCCCTGTCCCTAGCACATTTATTACCATAGGTACATTTTGGTTGTAACTGGCGTTGGGCTGTTGGGGTGTATCCTTAAAAATCTACAGTTAATTTTTGTGCAGCATTTTTATTTCTATAAGATAACAGTCATTACTAGGAAGTATACAAAGAATTCTGATATCAAATAGAAAAACTGATTCAAAGAGGAGTTCTTGTGCTCTAGAAGTTATAAGTTCTCTATATTACTCTCTTTATGAAACCTGCCATGTGATGTGCTGAATTACTTTAGACAAAATGTAAGTTGATATTTTCTCTTGTATTTAGAGCTTCTGTATTAGGTTTATCAGTTACTGCTTCATGACCATCACAAAGTTGAATGTACTTTGAGTAAACTATTTATTCTGTTGGCTGTCATTTAAAGGGTACTTAAACCCCAAATGATCATGTGTAAGACATCTTCCTGGTTTTGTACTTGGCAGATATAATTGACCCCTGATAAACTAGCATTGCAGTCACACCCACAGCAGCACAGGAAAGGCAGCTGCCGTCAGCAGAAGCAGCAGCAAAGCAATTGGTGACTATGGTTTGTCCTTTTGTCATGCGTCAGGGATGCTGCTAAGACTGGAATCACATACTGTTTCCTCTGTGGTAACCCCTCTGTTCTGCATACTGGGCTGCTGTTGAGCAATATTTGTGACACCATTTCCATTTGTGGTTATTATTTGGCAAGAAAAGATTATTTTCATTTTTTGCTACTTGAAACTTAAAATTACTTCTTGGCTGCTTTTCTATTCAGCCTGCACTGATTTTAGATTATAGTAAACTCTGTGTATAAATAGAAAAATATCCTCGTTGAAAGCACTTTTATCTTTTTTTCACTTTTTTGTTCTTCAGTCAGTGAGTAGAAAAGCACTAATTATTTGGTGATGGTTGATGACTGGTAGGATGACTTTCAAAAGCAACACAATATCACAGGAAAGTGTCCACTAGTAAGAAAAGAAAGTAAGAAAGCAAGCAAGGAGGCTGATGCAGGGTTGAGAAGAGAAAACCATAATCTGAACTGGCTAAGACAAGCTCAGACGTCTCTGCTTAGCAATGCCCTAATTAGTAAAGCTAGTGATGAACTATGAGAGCAATACTGCTGGTCTGATGTTAATCACATGAACCTCACTCACTTAATTGGATTGTGTTTTGCCACTTTGCAAATCCTAATTATACAAAGAGGCTATTTAGCAGAAAGCATGCTTTGATTCTACAAAAGATTTTTTTTCTCTGATACTGTCTTTCATTAAAATAAGTCTCTTGCAAGAAGTATGCTTCTCTTCAAGTAAGATAGCTTAAATGATGGTGGTTGTTGGGATTTTATTTTTTCATCTTAGATCACTATTTACTGATAAAATCTGGCCAATGGAGTGTTTCTATAGTTTCTAAAAACGTGAGATGTAAATGGAAAAATGTTGTCACAAAGTAATGGTCTCCTACCAGTTTAGACAAACTAAAGAATAGCAAAGTTATTGATTGCAAAGCAGAGAGAGATCGATTGTATGACTGTTTTCTTAGAATGAAGATGTAAGATACTCTTTATTTCTGTTAGTTCAAATGAATAATATAGATTTCTCCATTTTATTGTGGGGTTATATGCGCAGAGGTGATTATTAAACCATTACTATCTGTATTTTCTATGGATTATAAAATTACTGATTTGGGTTTGTAAAAGCAGAGGACCTAAGACTTTCCATTTCCACCATCATTCAGCAAAGCAGGCTGCCGTCTCAATAAGATTGTGTTAATACTATAATCTTATCTCTTTAGATTGTGTGCGTTTGTGACATTCAAGGATCAGAGAAAATTTAGTGGACCCTGTCTTCTGGGTTACTGAGCTGGCTTTCTCTCTTGCGTTTTTCTTATCCATCTTGACTTCTAGTTCCTGGTCATTCTACCCAACAACTCTTACAGGGCAACCAGCCCAGGGGTGGTGAATAAAGCATTTTGGAGGGTATTCCCAGTGTCTGCTCGATAAAAGAAGAGTGACAGAGCTGGTGAAGGAGCTGGAGAACAAGTCTTATGAGGAGTGACTGAGAGAGCTGGGGTTGTTTAGCCTGGAGGAGAGGAGACTGAGGGGAGATCTTATTGCTCTCTACAACTACCTGAAAGGAGGTTGTGGAGAGGAGGGAGCTGACCTCTTCTCCCAAGTGACAGGACAAGAGGGCTTGAGTGCCTCAAGCTCTGCCAGGGGAGGTTCAGGCTTGACATAAGGAAAAAATTCTTCACAGAAAGGGTCATTGGGCACTGGAACAGGCTACCCAGGGAGGTGGTTGACTCGCCTTCCCTGGAGGTATTTAAAGTGCAGGTGGATGAGGTACTGAGGGGCATGGTTTAGAGACTGGTGGGAATGGTTGGATTCGATGATCCGGTGGGTCTCTTTCAACCTGGTTATTCTGTGATTCTATGATTATCTTCCTAAAAACCTATATGAATTCTCGTCCTCCAAAGGACTACAATGGTTTGTTCAAACAAATCTCCTGCCTGGTTTTTGCTACAGTAGTTGAATTTATTTTCTCATGCTAAGAATGTTTGGTCCTAAATGTTAGTGTCTATAGCGTGGGATTACTAAAAGCTGCTAGTATTGCGGCAAACTGGCTTCCACTGAAATCTGCAATGAAGATCCTATAGTGGCACTGGTGGGAAAAATTAAAACTGACTGGTAAATCATGCTAGTGTGGCTTCTACAAACACTTTTCTACTAAGTGACTACCTCATGCAATGCACCAGTATGTAGAGTTCCCGTGAAGAACTATAGGTGTGTAATCCCTAGTGCTGAACCAGAACTAATCAGTTCAGCTCATGAAGACTATTTTACTGTGCTCTGTACAGCTCTTGTTGTGTCATTTGGTGCACCAAGTTACTTGGCAGTTGCCTGGGTGTCTGTAAAGCAATGCATTATGAACTTGCCCCAGAAAACTGGGTTTCATCAGCTTGACACCCGTTTGTTTCTGGATAGCAATTATGTGTGGATTTCCACAAAAGGCAAATGTGTTTTTTTCTGTTCCAGAAGGAAAAATGAAGATGACAGTTACCATAGACAGAAGTTCTTATAGCCTTCTTCTGTTCTTAGAAGTATCCAAATCTTCTTTTTTTCATGCTCAAACCTCAGAATTCCTGCCTTAGATCTACAAAGAGGACTTTAGTGGATTGTGAATATTTATGAAAGAAAACCATCAACAGTCAGCAGGTAGAGAACTGCAAAAAAATTCTGTTTCATTCCTGTCTGGTCAACACACTTACTACTTTTTATTCCAAAAGAAAAAGAGGTCCTATGAGTTCAAGAAGTTTCTCTTGTATTTTGAAAGAAAATTGTTAAACAGATGATCTGAGGATTTTTCCAAGACAGGTATTAGATGAGTTCTGCATAAAGCCAGCAAACATTATAAACAAAAACCCCAAGAATTTCACCAGTACCTTTATTAAGGGTTTAGCTTCGCTCTTTAATAATCTTTCAAGAGGGCCAAAACCCGAAGGCTTTTCAATGGTTCATTTTCTGTAAAGAATGTGGTTATATATACACCCGATGGCTTTTTCTTAGGTTCCTCCTTACTTTGTTCATGGCTCACTGCTGCTTCTAATGGACTTGTTCATCCTTTTGCTGCTGGAGATCCACAGCCTTCA
Source organism: Coccyzus lansbergi (assembly GCA_033558105.1). NCBI lineage: Eukaryota > Metazoa > Chordata > Aves > Cuculiformes > Coccyzidae > Coccyzus > Coccyzus lansbergi. The sequence goes on from JAUMJK010000159.1 coordinate 236,239, forward strand.
GTGCACACCTAGCTGTACCTTTCAAATACCTTAGACTAAACCAAAATTCTAAGTAATCCAAGGCCAGAGTCAAAAAAACCCATACACGGTTGATCCTCAGAGCATTCTGAAATACCTGTCTTATTCCTGACAAACTGCATTGCCCATCAGGTCAGGGAGTGCCACTCCTCACTACTAATTGATGTTATTTGATTTCATGTCCCTGAAACAGTGAGGGGTTAAGAGAGATGAAAAGTGCCAGTTTGATACAGGAAGCCATCCACACCTCATCCTGTTGGAGTGGTTTAGATGTTGCATTGATGTCTACTACCGCAATTATTTACTGCCTCACTCCTCAGACAGCTGCTGGGCACTCACGTCCAATTGTATTTTCTTCTCTTTAGGTATCTTCCTTTCATTTTTTTTTATTATGTATTGCAAATTTAATCCATCCATGGTATATCAAAAGCATTTCTTACTGAAATATTTGAGATACCTTACAAAACTAGATGTGAGGAAGGGCCATGAGAAGTAATAATGGAATGAGGTCAGTAAATTTGCACTTCATGTTCTCTTTGTTTCTTACATTCAGCTTGCTATTTCTAGGGAAGATTTGCTCAAAAACAATGCATGGATTTTGGTCTCTCAGAATGATGTGCAATAGAGCCAAATATGATCTTTCTTTGAAGATTGCTCAGTAGCTAAGTTCCTGCTTTGTGATCTGTCATCAGATGATGAACATCTGATTGTCTGCAGCTCTGGAATGTGAGGTATACGATGGTGTGTCCAAAATGTAGTGGATCGGCTGCTTTTGGGTTACTGATGTGCAAAAACACCAGGGTAAGCCCCCTTACAAATTCCTCCAAATCCCTGCTGAAAAGAGGAATTAAAAAAAGTCTTTAAAATTTAAAAATATGTATTTCTATGTAACACTTTTATTGTAATATCACTTAGAAAATCTTCTGGCATCTTGAGAACTGGCCAGACTCAAGGCACTTCAAGTCCACATATACCAGATCAGACCTGCCATGACTCCAGTGGGCAGGCTGTGGGGCAGCTGCTACTGCTGACACCATTTCCATCCTCAAGTGAGCACTGGGCTCAAGGTTACAGGTCAGTATGAGATGGCCTTTACTGACCCTTTAGGCTGTGCTTTAAACTTTGAAGCCGATTTAAGAACAGTGGTGTGCTGAATGCAAATAGTGTATCATAATATGTTTAACAGAGGGCAGCAAAGAAAATAAACATAGCGTACTTCATATAATTCTGCATTAATCTACCACTCTGTGGGGAAAAAACATAAGAATCAAAATCAAATAAAAATTCAAATACCTTGAGAAAAGTGTCTTAACCTAAGAGTAAACTCTAAATAAAACTAGAAATATTTCTACATTTTCCAGTGTTGTAAGAGTAACTTTTTTGTTTTCATGTGTTTAAATATGCTTTGAAAACTACTGACGTGATCATAGGCTGCTCCTTCATTAGGTAAATAATCCTTTTCCCTGTCTCCGAAGCAAACAGGGTCTTGAGAGCAATAAATAATTTACGGCATAGAAGCTGTTGTTGTAGGTAACATTTTTGCCTTGTTAGGGTGAGAAAGGTAAGCTACATGCTAAGAGAAAAGGGCACCCACATACTAACTAGTACCTGAGGAAATGATGCAAATAGGCCAGATGCCACATGCTCATAGGCAGTTTAAAACTTTGGAACAGGAAGAAATATGACCCTCATCCCAGTAGGCTTCTGGACACAAGTTTAAGTTAATTCTCATGAACATGTATGTGTAGAAGTGCTTGCCTGGGCAGGGTCTGGGTTAGCAGTGCCTCCAGGGTGAAGTAATTTCCATTCTTTTTCATGGTGAAGCTTGAGGACCACAGCCAGATCCATGGGCTCTCTGTGGGTGGGGTGGTAACGCATGAGCTCTAGACAGTATGAACTGGAATATTTTGTTGTCAAGTTTTCACCTCTCATCTGAATTCACTAAAATATGTTGATTTATGGAAAAGAGGCATAGGACCATGAGACACCTTAGGGTCAGTATAATAGAGGTGGGGACAAAGTTTGCAATAACATTTGGAGCAAGAGAGTGGAGGGATATATTAGTAACACAAAATAATACAGGAAATATTTGATTGGCTTTATCTAAACAGAAGCATATCTTTCTCCTCACCTTGAGTGCTATGTTCTATTCTAGTTTCCTTATTGCAGAAGGACATGGCAGAAATAGAAAAGATTCTGAGGGCAATGGAAATTATTAGAGGCAGAGGGGGCTACCAAGCAGAGAGAGATTTATACGGCTTGCCTGGCCTATTTAAGGAAGGAGGACAAAATGAAAGATGTTTGGTGTGTATGAAATAGGAACTGATATGGAGAAGTGGAGTCAAATACTTAGCTTTTACTCTTTCTCATAACAAAAGCACGAAGTAATATTGAAATTAAAAGGCAACAAATTTAAAACAAAGAGAAAAACCTTTTCATGCAGCATTTATTTAATCTATAGAAATTGCTGAGGCAGGACGATACTGTTACCAGTCGCTCAGTTAGATAATAAAAATGACGAGACACACATGAAAAGGAGTTCAGTTATACAAGTCAGGAAAACAGTTACATTATATGAGCAATAAATCAAACTTCAAGTGAAAAAAATGATCAGCTGCTGCGTGTAGGAGGAAATATCTAAGCCTTGAGTTCTCAAGAAGGCAATATTTACATTCTGTAGAATTTGGTCTAATTAAGGTCAGTTTGATAGGCTTCATCATTCTGCCTCCCCAAGATGATTGTGTAATTAGGAAAAAGTATATTCAAATAAATACTGCTCAATGCCTGAGCACAGGATTTAAAGCTAAAACATGCCTTTTTTTTTTGCTTCTGTTCTTTGGGGAAGCGTTCTTGTGAACAAACCAGATAACGTTTGGTTTGACGTATTGCAGTTATTCTGCCCTGTGATGTTAAAACTGGTTTACGCCAATAGCTTCTATGGGGCCATGCTTTTAGAGAACAGTTTTGGGCAAGGATCTGGCTATAAAGTCCTGTGTAGAGTCATGCTAATAATGAGCCTTCCTGCAGGAATGTGAAGCAACAGGGGTTGTATGGTAAGAGGAGAATATTTATTAGCACATTTTTGCTCCTGGGCTGCACAAGATCTGTCATGTTGATATGATACAAACATTTTAATTAGAAAATTCCAGAATGGAGGCTTTTAGCAATGATGTGCCGTGGTATTATCCTTGTATTAAAAAGATGCATTTGTAATTACCTACCAATGATGCAAAATCCAATGAAATTACGTTGGATGAATATAGACCTGTCTGCCTGCAATGTGTTATTAACAGTTCGTGTTAAAAATTATTTTGAAAGGGAAGCCACAGTATCTCAGTTTTTCACAATATATCTGGAATAAACTATTAAATGAAAAATATTGCCTTTCATTTTCTCAGACCTCCTTTATATTATCCTGCTTAAAATTTGTTTAAATTATGATTGCTTCATATTTTAAGTATTTGTGAAGCTAATTGTGCATCTGTAAATCATCTTTATTTTTTAAGCATTTTTCTGATGAGGATGTCATGCTGTCTGTTTTGTATGTCATAATGGTCACTAGTGATTTAGCTTTTTTCCTCTTAAAAAGACTTTTCAGGACCTCAGTTTACACATACTTGTGAAATGAATGGATATTAACATTGATGTGTTTGCTTGTGAACATATCTCAAAGGTAAAATGTTCACCACTGGATTTTCTCTGTCTATAAATCAAGAAGTCTGATGTTTGATGGGCTGTCCCAAAGCTTTTATTATCCTCCTATTGTCTTGCAGGTCAGAGGCTACAGAGCAAATTATTGTGATAAATGTCAATAGTTAATTTAAGTCCCATTAAAATTTTCTGTGTCATAAACCTTAAATTAAAGACTAATGGCATCTCTTTTATTATTCTCAGTGACAGTAAAATGGATATTACATCTGGCTTTGGCTTACAGGGAGAGGATGAAGTGACTTGAAAAACTGTTGCGAAGATACAGGGGTACAGAGTGGTGGCCTAGTGCTTTTCATAATTACTTGACACTCTGCTGAGTGTTCTTGGTGAGCAAATGGCTGATCCGCTCAGCTGGATCCTGGTCCTGCCCAGTGGCCTCGCAACACAGCTGGTCTCCTTTTTCATCGGGAGTCATGCAAGTAGTCAAACCTCTCAGAGCTGTTTGAAATTCTTGAATTGCTATGAATTGCAGTCAGCTATAGTGAACCATATTGGAAGCTTTCTCTCCTGTTCCTGAACTAAGAAGGAAAAGAGAACTAAATGTATTTTATTTTAAATGACATACATGGCCAATATGGTCATCCCATTTTACAGATAAAATGAAATCTTAAATTCATATTGGAGTCGCTTAATTCCTAATGAAATTTTAACTCTATTCACTGAGGCTGGACTGGGATTAATTTTTAAAATAATTTTTAACCATTGCCTTTGTGCAGTACATGCCTGTTTGAAGAACTGTGTTTTCAGTCTCTTGCCTTCTTAGGTGGATGTGTTTTCTAAAAATGGTGATCCCCCAGGAATGTGTAGAATATGAACTAGAATGCTTGTGTGGAGTGAAGAAACCCATGAAAAAAATCAAAGCTAAGGGAGCTGGAGGAGGTGGACTGGGAACTTATTTTTCCATTGACACCTCTGCATTTGTGACCTCCCTGTAACTACGGCAAATCTGGAGTTTCCAAGAGAATGGGAGGTACTTTTCTCAGTTTGATAGGTAGCATTTTAAATTTTAACGTCAGAGTCCGTTTGATTTTATTCTCAGTTGCTTAGATAATATGAACCTTAAGCACATGAGCAAGGCATCATCTAATAATATGTGCTTATTTTTTACTAAGAATTTCAGTCCATGATTCACAAAGGAGTCAGGAGGTATGACAGTAAGTCACTTTCCTTGATTAGGAAATTGCTATATACTACTGGGAATGCAAGCATAAAGCGATGGATTGTTGTGTGACTTGCCTTTCCACAAACTTCATGTGAAGATGTCAACAGTGCTGTTAGCCACCACACTCAGATCTCAATGGTCTCTATTATAAGCATGTAAAAAACAACACAAAAATAAAAACCCAAAGAGAAGAATTTGGAAATAAAACAGTTATGCAAGTGTAACAGAGGCATTCCCTTTCTTTGCAAATATATACCCTGACCTGGCATTGAATGGCACACCAACGAGATTGTGCTACATCTCATTCTAACTTGTACCTGTACTGTTAAAGTATCTTTTGCCAGTTATGTGGTCTGCAGTGGTGATCATCTGTCATGTTTATGGATACATGGCTTATTTATGCAAGTATTTCACCATCATAGAATACTTTGGGTTGGAAAGGACCTTAAAGATCACCTAGTTCCAACCCCCCTGCCATAGGCAGGGACACTTCCTACCAGATTAGGCTGCCCAAGGACCCATCCAGCCTGGCCTTGAACACCTCCAGAGATGTGGCAGCCACAACCTCCTTTGGTAACCTGTGCCAGTGTCTTGCCGTTCTCATGGAAAAGAAATTCTTCCTTATGCTAGCCTAAATCTGACCCTCTCCAGTTTATACCCATCTCTTACATTATTAGGCTAGAGATGAACTCTCCTGTGATTAAGTTTTTGGAGTTTATATTTGTATCCTGTTAGCTATTGATAGATGGAGATACTTTTGTTAGTAATTAACTTTCATTCAAAATGAATTTTAAAGTTATCACAAAGATATCCTTTTTTAATGTGAAAGTTATTTTAGAATTTTTTTTTGTCTTTAAATTTTTTAGGTTATGTAAACTGACTTATGGTCCTACTTGTTATTTTCTATTTTATTTTTCTTCCTATCTTGAACAATACATGTTAGGTGTAGCTGACATCTTCATAGGCTTTCTGTGTTTAATGTTATAGATTGCTAAGAATTTTGAGGGTCCTTTAAATCTTTACTGAGTTTTTTAGAGTGTAATAACTAAAACAAAAGTTTGAAAGCTAAATGATATTCTGCATTAATCCATCTGTCATATTATTCATTAAAGTGGATTTTATTTTTTACCAGAAATGTCATTTTGGTAGAACTATCACTTTGTACTAATAATATATAAAAAGACTTTACAGAGTTTGATTATCCACTTGAGGAAATCATAAATATTTAATGTTATAAGGTTTAACTTGGTGTCATGCAATCTTAAATCTTCTCTTCTGAGACAGATGACTTGATAAAGCAAATGAGTAAAGAGATAAAGGTTGGGCAAATGGGGAAGAATACTGCTGTGAATGCTTTTAATGCCACAACTTTACTATAACCGATGTTACACTGTTTTATCGTTGCCTCCGCAGGTATTCTGCGATGATGCAAAGTTTCATTTTTCTGTTCTCCAAACTCACACATATTTTGCCAGACTGCAGCACGTTTGTGAAATGAGGATGGAGCTCCGAATGGAATGTTGGAGCAAATTTGTTTGGTGAATCTGAAAGGTCTGAAAGAGAGGTTTTATTTGGCTCCCTCCAATGTGTCTCTATTGAGTTGCCAGCAGCTATTTAGTCAGTGTTTTTCCATGTCTTTTCCTACCTTCTCTCTGTTCAGAGGCTCAAGGTAACCAGAGTGCTCCACTGTTGTGATTGATTCTTTGTAGAGTCCAGGAAGAGTTGAAGAAAACATAAGCAAAAATCCGTCCAAGAAAAATAATTACAGGATTTGGAGGAGACAGGTAGGGGACCTTGTTTCCTGCATGTGTGCATCCCATTGACACCTCTGCTTTCTTTATTTTCCCTGCTATAAAGGGAGAGTCTCATCAGCTGAGACTCTTTAACCTTTGTAAAGTTTGAATTCTTGACTATATTATCTGTGTATCCCCTGTGTTGTATAGCAGAACTTATCTCAAACTGGCAACCTAGGCAACTGTCTATGGTTTGGATTGTCTTTTTATTTTTAATTGGCATACAGGAGGAATTATAACAAGGAGGAAAAATATCAGTGGATTAAATTGTATTCTTTTTCCTGTTTGTTTTAAAATACAGCATTATCATGGTATTAAATTTGCAGGATGCTTTGAATGTTTGATCTGAAAATGAGAAAAACTCACAGGCTTCAGAATGAAAGTAATGGATACTGGAAAGGGATAAAAAACAGTACAGAAATTTTCTAAAATATTGTAATATTGTGGATGAAATATTTTTGTGAGTAATAAGTAGGGCGTGGGTTCTCTTGGGGTTTGAGCCTTTCATTTTTAATGTATCAATTCTTTCTTTTTTTGAAATATACAGGGAAAGTGCTAAGGTAGCCACCTTGCTCCACAATCAATTATTTGAAGATAGGCGATTAGGAGAGCAAATAATTTAGTATTAGGTGACAGATCATTAGCCTGTAATACAAAAAGTAAGAAAAGGCAGGAGCCTAAGGAAGCAGTATCTATATTTGGAGTTGAGGAAGAAAGAAGATCTTAATAGTGAAGCACAGTAATAGCTAGAGTATAGGCACAAGAAAGCAGAAAATTGCTGGTACACAAAAAACTTGGACTGTGTCTTGCCACTGAAGCTGAGTCAGCTTGAACCTGAACACTAATTGGCACTCAGAGCCTGCTCTCTGGACTTCTCCTTTATGAACTGGACCTGTCTCAGGTGATGGTATGTGCTGAGTACCTGTGTGAATGACAGCTGTGATGGGCAAATTTGGGACACATTTCCCAGAGGGCTGGTTCTTCATTAGGAAAAATGTGTTTTGAATAACTGAAAATAGAATCAAGTCCTGGGGAAAATAGAATGGCTGGAAGATTTAATGTGCTAAGATTAGATTTATATATCCTTCCGTTCAAGGAGGAAGGAAAGAGGAGGATGTGTTGCAGTGAGGGGGTACAGCCTGGAGCATGAGAGTGAAATGGGAATTTCATGAGAATGAAATAGGAAGCTGGGCAAGTCCCATAAGTAACATTTAAAATTTAAGTTTTCTTTTCAAGTGTGATTTAGGGCTGTTCCAAGCCTACAGTCTAGGTCATATAACTCATAGGATGGGAACAACTGTTATTTCAGATATTTCATAATGAAGGAGGAAACGTATAGGAAATACCTACCCTACATGTTGCTGGACCCATGACTGGTAATATATGTACCACCTGTGTGAAAACCATCCAGCAGATAAGAGCAGTATCAGCAACAGGAGATGAATGCCCTAAGAAAGGAGGGAATGCCTTCAGAGAAAAAAGAATGTTGTATGTTTTTCTTTCGGGAGTTTTTAATGAGATCGCAGCAAAGACTGCTGGAACTAATAACTAATTTTTCATTCTAGGTAAATCAGTAACATGCATTCCCTTGTGAGTATTGGGGGACTCAGTTTTCTGTACGATAAATCTGCAGCCGAACAGTCACTACCTGAAACACAATTTGCTCAGTACTACGCTGTGATTTTGGAAAGCTTTTAATTATAATCACCCATAGTTAGAACAATAATTTTTCATGGCATTTTGCTTTTCTTTCTCTTTTTAAGAAGAAAAAAAAAACCCCAAAAAGTTAATTAAATTAATATAGAAGAAAAATTTGTCCTTCCCATATAATGTTCATTCAAAATGCTTAACTTTTGTTAAATTATTTTTTCTCTCAGTATTAAAGGTCTTTAATTACTCTCCATTTCTTTGTGGCAAATTATTAGGAAGTAGAATCTGTAGGGGTGATTAAAACAAATGAAGGTTTTCTATATTTTTTCAGAAGTCTGAACTCTGAATAGCTTGGACTAATATGCACTTTTCTCTCCTTAAAGTCCCCATCCTCCAAAAGGCATTTACATAACAGTTTAGTAGCTACTCACAATTTATGATCTATGTACCCTTTTGAGTTTGAAGAGCTTTTTTAGAGGCCATTTAAGATTTTGTCTAGATTGCTAGTTAGCTGTCTAACTACGCAAGATTATTCTGTAGGCACAGTTTAGTACAGATCTCATTAAAAATGCTATATCTAACATAGGTCCGTTTAAAATAAGGACATACATTTGTGAAGGAAAGACAGCTGGAGAATAGGTGAATCAAACCTGATGAATAATGTAACCTGTCCCTCCAAAACCTGAATATAGTGTAAATAGAATATGGCATTTGTGAAAAGAATAGGAGTGATCTTTTGAGTCAAGTGGTAGCTAACAAGGCTAGGAACTTTCAGCAAGAATATCCCCTCTGGCTAGTTATTCTGTTTTCTTTGTTTTCTCCTGTTTTGATCTCCATTTTTACATTTTTTATTTTATCAGAAGAGTCCCAAATTGCAGCAACACCTTCTGAAGGTTCTCCTTCAGCTGCTTGGCAATTCCTCATCTCCTATCTGCTTGTGTTGAGATTCATTTCACCTGAGTTCAGACGTCTCTTGGTTCAATGCCTGAATCAGAGGCAGTCATCCTATACTCCTGGTTTACTCAAAAGAGTGAAACATGTATTGATTCCCCCAAAACACTTTCTGTTTTTCCTGTCTTATGCCCTGTTTCTTCGCATTGATTCTAACAGAAGTCCAGGACTCTATGGGTACCAGACATAGGTACCCCTTTGCAGAGGAATGAAGAATTTCTGTGTAGTAAATGATATTTTTAATGTGTGCTGTCCATGTATATTTCATGAACTGCTTTCTTTCACGAACACAGGAGAGTGGAATAGAGGAAGAAGTATCTTATAACACTGATTTTAGAGGAAAGGAAATAATCTGAATAGACAGTTAAACAACTAGTTTCCTTTAGAATTTTCAGGCCACAAAGATTTACTTTTTGTGCCTAAAGTGAGCCAAATAGAGAAGAGGAGGCTGAGAGGAGACCTCATTACTCTCTACAACTACCTGAAGGGAGGTTGTAGAGAGGAGAGAGCTGGCCTCTTCTCCCAAGTGACAGGGGACAGGACAAGAGGGAATGGCCTCAAGCTCCACCAGGGGAGATTTAGGCTGGAGATTAGGAGGAAGTTTTTCACACAGAGGGTCATTGGGCATTGGAAAAGGCTGCCCAGGGAGGTGGTTGATTCACCTTCCCTGGAGGTGTTTAAGGCACGGGTAGATGAGGTCCTGAGGGGCATGGTTTAGTGTTTGATAGGAATGGTTGGACTCGATGATCCGTTTGGTCTCTTCCAACCTGGTTGTTCTGTGATTCTATGGTCCTGACTGGCTTAAGCTACACTCTTTTAAAGATACAGTTCTCCACGGTTCTCCAATTTGTCACACAAAAAAGTTGATAGTTTGTGTTTTAATTGTATTATGGATTCATATAAAAACTTTCCAAAAGTATAAACTAATTTAATGCTTATTGTAAATGTCTTTCATAATGATACTCATGTCGAAATAAGCTTCACCGCTGGTTTCTCTCCACCCTGCCAGAGAAGTATATGAGCTGTTGATGAATGCCAATGTTTCATCAGAGACCTTTGCAGTTTTCTGGAAGCCCTAACTTCTGGAGAGGAGGCCTTCATTTTTTATTAGAAAATGAGGAGAGTGCATTTTAGATCTCATGGCTCAGCTCTTCTGCACAGAAAAGCCTGGAAGCACAAGCTTAATTCCTCCTCAGTGTTCAGATACCACAAGACAAAGGGATCCTTCTTGAGAAAGATATTTTTAAAAGATATTTGAGAGGGGATTTTTTCAGGAGGAGTAGAGGCTGACTAATGATTTTATAATGCCAGGAACTGGCAACATTGTCTGTGTTCTGGAACCAAATTCAGCTTGTGCAACTGGAGGTGCAGAAATGACCTCTCCCTTTTATCTTGTGTGTGACAGCTAACAATTTAGTCTGTTGTTCTTTGTGCAGGTCGGATGCTCTTCCTTGTTAGTGGATTAGAGGAACAAAAAGCACCTGCGCTGACAAAAACATTGCTCTGATCCTCTGGTTGTTTGTGTGTTATTAGGGAAGATAATCTTTCAGATATTAAACAGATGCACTTAGGTTCTGAATAATTTGATGCTCAGGAATGTGCTGGGTGTTCTAATCACCCAGTTGTGGGTCCACATTTCATATGGAGGTCATCTTAACAAAAGGAGGTGGCATAACTTGGTGTACCTCTTTGACTAGTTACCTATGTGAAGTTATTTTACCTGCCCTTTCTAAGAAAATTCTTGCTGAAGTAGAAGATGTGAGGTTTCAAAGAATCACAGAATCACTAGATTGGAAAAGACCTTTGAGATTATTAAGTCCAGCTGTACCTGTACTTGGCTGATTCAGGGTTGGCTTACTATGTAAAAGAGCATTGAGCATGATTGCTGTCTCTTCTGATCCTTGCATCTCTTATACTAGTTTGTAAATCTTGAGCAGAATATGCATCCTGACTGGGAGGATAGGGGCTGGATTTTCTTCAGTGCCTCTTTGTCCGTGGTGGGGCAACTGTTTACAAGATATCAATATCTTCTCCACTTCGACAAAGGGGAGGTGATAACTCCTCCTGTAGTAAACATTTGTTTCCTTTGAATTCGTGCATCAATTCAGTTGCCTCCTTCTTGTCACATCCATTGTTTTATGCGAATTTTGTTTCAGCTTGATTGTTGGTGGATGGAGGAGAGGAAATGAGCTCTCATGCTAAGGGAGGGTGGATGTGCAGCACCACTGGTGGTACAGGTTGTCTGGGTGCCATCAACTGCTGCTGGCACTGCTGGACATTTTAGAGAGATGGCATTTTACTTTAGTCCAGATGGAAGCTTAATCTTCAGAGAAGTACATCAGGATGGCATCTGAGGCTGTTCCTGGCCTGCTCTCCTCCTTCCAAAGAGCCCTAAGGGCTGCTGCCATGTGAACTAAACCCTTCCACTACTAACTCCACTATTCCCTGATCCCCAGCATGAAACAGCTGCTCATATTGTCTTGTGCAGTTGTGTGCTCATAAAGGAGTGCAAGCCTCCTTCAAATCTTTGTTTAGGTAGGCACTTAAAAGCTAGATTCTTCAATAATCATTTACTGGCTCTTCCTCTATGCATCTCTTTCTCTCTCTTTTTTTTTCCTTGCCTTTTTTTTTTTAAGGGTATCAGCTTGTATGAGAAGAACAGACGGATACTGAGCTCTTTAGAATTGCTGCACAAATTTGCACCATATTGTTTCCTTGTTTATATTCAGATAAACTTTGATTTCTGCCATTTTGGTTACTCAGATGGTGTGAACAGGGCACTGGAAACATGAATTATGTACTTTAACCCTAGCTTGAATTCACTGGTTCATTAAATAAAGGATGAAAAGAGCGTGCCAGTCCAAAACCAGATTGTCACATTTGTAGTGACTTGGATACTCTGTTGTCTCTATTTGTCTGTGTGCTTTTTAGAGACCCATTGAGTCACAGGAAAATGCCTTTTTCTTCCCCCTGCTTTGGATTTCTAACCACAAGATAGTTGGAGATCATACATTACAAGTATAGCAAAACTAATCATATTTGCACACTCCGTTGTTTTCATTAGTATGTCCCTGATATACAGACTACATATCCACTTGATTAGAAAGAGACTCAGCTTAATGCAAAACTATTCCTTCTCCATGACGGGTGGTAGGTTAGCGTTGTCTAACTTCTTGGCTGAACCACCTCTTTCTTCATCTTTCCTCCTTGCATTTTGCACTGTCAGAAGAGCAAGTGCAGAGGGAACATCAGGGGTTGGGAACACTTAGTCCAGACAATTTTGATGTTGTGATTTAACATAGAGTGACTTTAGGATTATGTGTAAAACCACTGAAGAAAGACTCTTTGAGGCTCTCAAGGTCTCAGGATGTGGCTTAATTGTTTTAGTAATGAATCATTTAGGATAGGAGTGTAAACTGTTTTCTTGTTGGTCTCTGTAGTATAGTCCTTGTGCTTCTAAGGAAAATGTCTGACATTTCAGAGAAGAAAAATAATACAAAATACAATGAAATTTTTTCTTCATATTGACTGAGGGATGTTGCAGGTAAAGCAGTAACACAATTTACCGCTTTGTGCATGTTGTCATATTCATGTTGATTTTTTATCATTTTCGAAGTGGTAATATCTATAAGTATCACAAATTCTAATTGATTACTTTTAAAAAGCTGTATTCAGATCCTCTCTTCAGCTTTCATGGTTACACCTCAGATACACTGCAGTGTAAAACTTGACCTGTTCTTCCAGACATCATCAGTTATAGCCAGGATGGGCTTCTGACCTAACACTGCTGTAATATGTGCTACTTGTTGATAAAATACATAATGCTATTTTTAGTAAGTCCCAATCATAGTCCCATTAAGTTTTTATTTTAGAGGCCTGCAGTGAGGATTGACTGAAATTACAAGGCTGTAAACAGAATTAGAAAGACTATTGGAGACTGAAACTTTTCTTATCTCTCTCAGTTGTACAGAACTCGCAAGAGAAGAATGCCATGCTGAGACTGCTTCTCTCACCTACTTCAACAAAAGCAGATCTGAAATAATTTTTGTTGTGTTGTGCTTGAAGACAGTGTTTGAAAGCCTTTTTGCGAGTATATTTTATTAAACATGCAAAAAACAATGCAAGGACACTCTGAAACTGCTTTCCATTTTGTCATTGGGAAACAATTAAGCTTACTGAACAGGCAACTTACCTATACACTGTCTCTGCCTTCTGACTACGATTACATACTCTCATACACACCATCTTGTTGAGAAGAATTCTCTGCATAAAAATAAACTGCAAAACAATTTCCAAGGCTATCGTAAGAAAGGAAAATAGGGTTCACATTTTATCTTGTAACTCCTTCATTTCAATCACTGGCTTGAACCTCATCTTTATTATTCATATGAGGGGTTGTAAGGTGGACCATCCTTTTTTTTTTATACTGAGCAGATTAATTTTCTGGTCATGGTTTATACGTATGAGGAGCTTTTGTTTATAAACCTATTATGTAAAATCTTCACTCTACTTGTAGTTTATAGAGCATAGACAGCATGATTGTCTTCCTATTTACATAAGCTTTAGACTGCTGTAACTCATAGGAATTCACTTAAGTTGTTCCCATTTTACAGTACTGTAAGAGAAGAGTCAGGCAATACTTTGCTTTAAAAAATGGGACATGTTTACAATTCACTGGTACCTGGTATCATGCATTCCTGCAATCTTAACATTACGTGTGTCTTACAGGAAAGCATTTCTATGTCAGAATGCTGCCAGTATAAATTTTTTTTGAAATTGGGAATCTACGCCATTCAAATGGTCAGCTTCCAAGCTACTGCCATGTTGGATTTGAAGTGCAATGATGTTTGGACAAAAGTACATTTATTTTTTCAGCCTGTACTACTTACTTTTGGATTTCCACTAACAACATTTGCACCCCAGTGCTGATAGAAAGGAAACCTAACCATGCAGGCTATATTGTTTATTAGAATGCTGCTATGAAATTGTAGGTGTTCTGTACAGGACTCAGGTCCTCATAGGTCTGGAAATGGTAAGCATGTAGAGTCTTTTTTCAGCTGCCTCTGAAGATGACTTCATTAGTGGACATTAGCTTCCTTCAGAAATCCTTTATGAATCTTTTTGGTAACATCAGTATCCATGTGTTAGATCAAAGGCTGAATTAGTGTGTAGACTGGAGAAACAGCTAGGGATGACTGCATGGATGGGTAGCATCATCTGGCCACTTCTTGTGGTTTTGTTGCCAGGGGCATGGAATCTTGTCCTACAGATCTGCCTAAAAGGCACTGCTCACATGCTCCCCTTCATTTTCTCTTTTTCTTAAGTTGTCTGTTTTAACTGTACAAGTCGGAGGTCTTTAAGGAAAGTCACCTAGCAAGAGCATCAAAGCACTGATTTACTCTAAGAATAAAGAAAAAATATCAGTAGATCTGCAGTTTTTTCCTCTGAAGGAACTACATAGGGAGCAGAAGTTACTGAACACTTGGAAGGACGTTTAGCTAACAGCATTACATCCTTTTCAGCAAATCATTTCTCTGACTAGCATCTAGCCATTCCTTGCATGACCCCTGTATCCTGCTGGTTGACTTGGTATGTTTTTCCTACATTACTTGTCCACACAGTGCTCTTCTGTTGCATTATTAATGATAACCTTTTCCCTGTGTGCTGTCTTGTTAGTCAGCCATTGTTTTGACCTCCTGGCCCGAGTTATCCAGGAGGAAAATGTCACTGGACAAACTTGTAGCTTGTTTGGTGCCCCTTCAAAAATGCTGCAGTTGTTCTGTGAGGTTTTTTTTCTACCTGTGGTAATTTATAGCATCTGCCACCCTTGAAAGGGCAGAGCACAAAGGTGAACCTATAATTATGGCTAAAGGCAGATCCCTGAAATGTTGAGCTTTGCCTTAGTGCTGTGGTATGCATCAGAATTTCAAACAAGGCAAGTCCACGATCTGGGAAAAACAAAACAGCAGCAGAAGCCCATTCCCAGCTAACCAACACAACTGCCTGCTTGATCCAACATGTGATCAGAGAAATGTGAAAACAAAAGCTTTCTTAGGAGAAATATTTGTAGATGGCAGCTAGCATTTGTCTTGCACCATGGTATCTAAGTAGAACTGGTTGATTGAGGTTTGCTTTTCTTCAGTAGGAAGTATGTAATTGCCTGACATTCGCCAGTATGTCTTGCAAATTATCTCTCAACCTGCTGGGAATTTCAGGATTATTTTAGCTCTTCTGCATGACGTTACTTCCCTAACACTTCCCCTGAGCTTTGTTTGAAGTCTGGTGTAAGTCTTTTTTTTAGATGGAGAAATAGAAAGAAATACTTGCTTTTTTTTCTTCTAGCAATCCCTAGATAGGAGAAGGGTTACGAATGTTACTTTTTCTATTTGGACATGTTTTCACTCAGTCACTGTTGTTGTTTTCCAATAAACACTTCATTGTAATGAATACTATTGAAGGCTCTTGCATATAATTACTACAAGTGACAATACATATTTCAAGCTTAGTGTTGAGCTTGTCTGTGGAAGCTGGTGTTTCTTGGGATCATGCCTTAAGTACTCTCTCAGACTTTTGATGTTTGCTCATCTTACCGATGAAATCTGATGATCTTAAACACTCTCAGTATCTCAGTTGCACTAAGAGTGACAGTAAGAGAACTGTCCTGATTTTGGCTCATATAAAGTTAGTTTTCTCCTTAGTAGCTAGTATTGTCTTGTGTCTTGGATTCAGTGTGAGAGCCATGTTGATGGCACACCAATATTTTTAGTTGTTACTAAGTAATGCTTCTACCAAATCAAGGAATTTTCAACTTCTCATGCTTTACTGGTGAGCAGGGGGACACAAGAAGCTGTGAGGGAACATAGCCAGGACAGCTGACTCAAACTGACCAAAGTTCCATACCATATGATGTTATTCTCACTATATAACTGGGGAGGGGAGTTCCCCAGGAGTGGGATTGCTGCTTGGGGATGGACACTATTAAACTGTCTTTATCTCAGCCCATGAGTTTAACCTTTTTTTCAGTTCACCTCCCTTATCTAACTGCAGGGGACAGGAATATGCCAGCAGTTGCATGGTACTCAGTTGCTAGCTGGGGTTAAACCACGACAAGGAGGAACTGAACTATTTGACTGTAGATCTGATAGACAAGGAAAAGAATAAAGGAAAGAAGATGTAATCTTAAATATTTACAGCTTTGTTGTTGATGTCTCTGGACTGATTTAATACGGCATTATTAAAAAAACATTGTGCCAGTCATACTTTAGTTTTATATGAAAAAATAAATTTATATACAATACAGTAAATGTTTAGGAAAGTAACAGATATTGTCTTGTATAAAGAACCTAAGATCAATATCACTAACTTTTTAAATGGACATAAAGCTGTGCTTTTATTATACGTTATAAACAATATTGTCCTTAGTATTGTGTCCTCAGGCAAACCAATCAGGAACTCTTTAAGGAGGAGAATTTGAGTTCAGTGTACTCAAGTTTTTGCTGCCTGTGTCTAAGTTACACACACTTCCATATCCTTATTGTGTTTGGTATTTTCCTCCAAAATTTTGTCTTCTTTTTCAGGATGACTGTCCTTTTCAGGGTTACTTCTTTGACCCTGCTTCAGACAGACATAGCTAAAGAACAAATTTTGCCTTCAGAATATTCCTTTTACAGCTAAGTAGAGATGCAATGCCTGAGATAGATACAAGACTCTAGTTTTCCTGTTGTTTTGATGGAAGAACAAAATGTAAAGTAATTCATGGTTTTTTTATGTGTGAATGATATTATCTTGTGAGTGAAGTTATGTGGAAGCTGGGTCTTTTCCTGCTGAGTGTGCAGCTGCTAAAATGAATATGTAGGTTGTACTTTCTGTACTGATCATGTACAGTTTGGAGGCATGTTTGTGTACCAGCACACTCTGAAGCTCAGTACAGAATTTGTACTGAGGTACAAATGGATCCTGAATGGTTTCATAGCCACCATGGCCAGCATTTTTTTTTACTGGCCAGTGGGTAGTGAAGAGGCCACGGCTTTTACCACCTCCTCAGACCCAGAGATCAGAAATTCTGGAAACATAGCACCATCCTATTTGCTTAAAAGCGCAGGCAGTTTTCAAGCAGGACAGATATTAAGTTGTTATTTATTCCCAAGTAAACCCTGTTTCAGACACCAAAATATTTTACCAGGCAGCGGTCAGCCCAACCCAGGATGGAGTCTCAAGATCTAACAGTATCGAAGGGCTTGGCCAAAAACTGCAAAACCCACCCCGGATAACTTTTCCAGAGATGAAGCACAGCTTCTCATTAGCTCTTTTCAAAACGTTGTCTGTTGGATATATTTTCACATTGGTATATGGATCTATTTGGGATTTATATGGATGTTGTTAGGTCCATATCTCCAAACCTTTGTCTTCATGTTTTTCATTTGTCATTAGATTTAAATATGAAAGCATTCTGACTGCAAATTGAATTATATTTTATTACTGACAATTTTTCTGGAAGTATCACATCTCTAACTGTTGAGACTGGCTTCTGAAGGGAACTAGTTAAAAAGATACCTCCAAGCACAAGTATTAGAGAGAAAAGACTCTAAATGAAGGGCCCGTGTTAAGGGAGGAGATAATGATCAGTATAGGCAGAACAAAAAGAGTATGATGCTTATCCCTGACTTGTGTTTCCATTTTTTTGGAAATTGGTCATATTGCCACATGAATTTTGCCCAAGACCTTACACGTCTAAGAAAGACCTTCTGTGTACATACTCACAAATGCAAATAAAAAAGCTCCTGAACAAATACTAAAATAGTTATTTAGAATAGCCTACTTATTTAAACAACTGGTGAAGTTGTAGTGGAAATATACAAATCTATGTATCTCTAAAAGATGCTTATTGGGCCACAAATGATGTGTGGGTACAGATCAGTAAGTTTTTAGATTTGTTATTTTTGGTTAGTCCTATAAACCTTCTGAAATATTGAATTACAGCTTGAAAGGAAATAAGCTTAAAGCCAAGTTTGTATTTTAAGGAAGGGCTCAGCATCTGTGTAGAGATTAATTCTCCCTGCCCCCGTGAATTCTTCCCCAAAATGCTGTCCTATTTCAACGCCTGGAACACAAGCCTGTTCTTGGTCAGAGAGAAATGAGTGGTCTGTTTCTGCTGGGGCTTGCTTCCAGGAGAAGAACCACCACCACCCTTCTGCTCCAGCATGCCTGGCCACTCAGTGAGACCAGAGGCTTTTTAGGGAATGAAGCGGTGGCTTAGCATCAGATGGCTAAAGCTGTTACTGCCCATAGTTGTCTGCTCCACCCCACTGGTGTTAAACAAGCTTTGATGTCAGGTTACCTTAAAACACCAGGCTGAAAAGCAGAGTGAATTAGAAGTTGATTCATGAGTGGATCAGACATCCCTGCCTTGGGGGCAGCAACATCTGTTAGGCAGGCGGGGAAGAAAGCAGGGAGTGGTAGCAACTTCAGCTGTCCAATTTTCATCTGCTGGCATGTGTCTATCAGAGCCCTGAAGTCGTAGGTTGCCCTTGATTAAAATGTCCTTCCCAGGCTGAGAGTTGCTGCTCGTTGTTCTCAGTGGGATTGTGGTTTACAGGATCAAAAACTCTGGCTTTACTTGACATATGGCCGCGGGCTTATTGCGAAAATGAACTCTTCCTACCAGATGAGCCTGAGCTGTGTGATATTTTCTCCAGAACCTCAGCAAGGGGAGAAGGGGGATTACAGCTTGAAACTCCCACCGATGCCTTTTCCTCCTGCATTTTCATTTTTTTCTGACATCTTCTCCACTGTACTGGATTTGTCAATACTTCCATTTAATTTTACAGAGCCCAGTTATTTTGTCTGCTTTTGTTGCTCTATGGTTTTCTATCTTGTTTTGAGAAACCTTTTCCCTATTCAGGCCTTAAAGACAGCACTCGTGCAGGCAGCAGTTAGTCATCCAAATACCACAGGGTTCATCTGGTCAGTAGCATACTCTCTTTTAGGGCATCCTGGTTGTTCCCAATCTAAGGACCACATATCAGGGACAAAAATCCTTGTTCTGTCCTGGCCATTGTAGCCACAATGGTTACCTTTAAACATTTGGGTGTAATTTGAAAATTTTGTCTGCTTTTTTCTGATTTGGTGTCTTGTTTTTATCCATATGAGTCTCTGCGTGGTTTTATTAAAAACTATACCTGTCATTTATGAACAATTTCCTGCTGTCTTGCAGATCACAGGTTGAGGGATGCTGATCATCTGAAGTCTTGCCAGGCTCTTAGAAATTTCAATTTCAGTATTATTGGTAAAGCAGAAGTGCAGAAAGTTGTCAATTATTCTTGTATTTTCTTGGCCAATCTCCCAAACTCAAGTAAGGTGGAAGAAGTTCTTTTGCTTGATAAAATTTATCTGGAGACATACAGCAGGACTTAAGCGGTACCTAGACTATATGCTGGGATCAGCTATACTGTATTCAGGTGTCCTGCGTAGAAGTTAGATTTCAGGAGTAAAAGATTCCTTGGGACACATGCACATTCAGAACTGGAAGGGAGTGTGCCCTCTTGCCTTGGAAAGGAGTACATGCCAAGCCTGGCAACATAGATGTAGTCAAACTTCTTCCGTTATGATGATGAGAAGAAGTGCTGCTGAAAGGATGTAAGTGAAATTGCCAACCAAAGGCTTTCATCATCAACTCTCAAGCTTTGCTATTTCTTATGCTACATATTTTTTCTTGTTCAAATCTGTCATTCAAAGCATGTGGTATACTATGAGGCACTTGAAATGTAGTACTTAATAAAGAACAGGCTTATAATAGGTTAACATGCATTTTTTTGCTTTCTTTGCAGCCAGCTTAGATTTAATTCACCTAAATGATTTTGTGCCACAGACAAATTTGGGCACTTTGCTGTCTTCTGTCTTCTCAGGTTGGTTAATGCAGACAATGGGAATGCAGAACAGGGTGTAGCACAGACCCCAGTGGTAGCCTCCTTCTACCACAAAAACTTCCCCTTTCTTTTCATATCTTTAAACAGTTATTAATCCAGGAAAGCATCTTTGCTTCTCTCCTGGGTAGGGTTGTTTTTTTTTTTTTGAAATTAACAGCAATGTCAGGTGTAACTGAGGACAAAATGTAAACTTTGGACTCCTTATATGAGAAATTAAGTAAGCAGGAGGATCTGGATTCTGTTTGTCTTGAGTTGCAGTTGAGGCAGAGCTTTCAAAGATCATGAAGGAACAAGATGATATCCTGTGCAGGCAGAAAATCATACTTCCTTCAGGTAGTTCAGTCTTTGTTGTGGTGTCTTGGAAAGAACATGGATGTTAGCATTATTAAATCACTCTGCATCATTAAATACTGTAAGGTCCTTGCATTATTAATTGTTCTCACATTCTATGAAGAAGGAAAACAGCCAAAGGTGCATAATCTTAATTCCCAGTCCCCTTATATAATTTAACTAGTGTTTAGTGACCTTTAGCTGGAGAAATTTTTCACGTTTCCATACTTTCAGTTATGCCTGAGATTGTACCAAGCTTAGAGGAAGGTCAGAATATTGTATTAAAAGGATAATTTCCCTTCTAGCTACGCTCCAATAAAGAAATAAAATAGACCAATAAAGCATGTTGAAGCCCTTGTAATACAGATTTTGGAAATTCCTTTTATCAGAGCACTTGTAAGTATTAATAGAAAATATGTTTTATTTAAGGATGAGTGGCTGCTGTCACTCAGTGAGCAAGTGATTTCTCTGCAGTAGATATCATACCAGTCTTAATTTGTGCCTTATCATGGTCAAATTGGTAAAAGGAGAAATACGTCAAAACTCTGGTTACCTTCCAAAATAAACTAACCTTTGTTTCAGAAGCTTGGACATTTTTCCATTGGGAAGTTTGTCTATGTAGCTGTGATTGGGCAGCCACCTTGTCTTCCCCTTTGTTAAGATAGAAGAGACCAAACATTTTTTTAAATTATTAAATTCCAAAAATTAATTCTTTTTTTGGATAAAAACAAACCAAAGTCCTTTTTGTATTCTAGAGCAGATATTCAACAGTGAAAAGGAAATAAAATAAGTACATAATGCTTGACTTAATATAGTACAATTCCTATAGGAATAATAAAAAATTTCAATTGTCGGCTACTGTATTTTCTAGCTATTCACCTTTTATACACATAAGTCCTCAAGGGTAAGTTCAGGAAATTAAGATAGATGTAACAAAAAGTAATGAATACATGCTGTCTATTTTTAAAAAATCTTGTACTTGGTTTGGTTGGATCCTCTTTCAAAATATGGTCAATAAGTTGCACATTTTGAATTACATCTTAGACTGATAATCCATATTTCAAAGAAGTGAAGAACAACATAGAAATGTGGGCAAGAGTGACTGATATATTAATTTTTAGGGAAACTTATACTTTAGTCATGTAAGAAAGAAAATCCCTAGTGTGAAACAGTTGCAATACAGTGACATTTCTGTATCTAAAATAAATTTGGGGTTTTAAATGAGTTTTATTTTTTCTATAGAAGATATTCTTCCAATTCCTCTTCTTGTGATGCTCATAGAAATAGATAAAACTGAATCACTGTGTCCTGAGAAGACCAGGACTAAGTAGTCGGCAAAACAAACAACTCCTATCTGATTAATTCTAAAGTAACTGAGATAAAGCTGTACCAGGACTACGTAATTATTAGTTTATAATGTTCCTAGTACAAAGTGTTTTGCTGAGTACTGACATGTTGGGTAACTGATGTTATAGGGTGTGTGTTACTTTCCTACCACTCTGATAATTATAAGAGGTCTATAAAGCTGTAAATTTACCCCTTCTCCCATGTGAGGATTATTTTTCAGGGCAGATGTTACACTTTGTTACGGTACTTAATGCCTTAAGGGTTAAGGCTTCCAGAAGACCACATGAGTCTTTAACTTGGGTCACCCTCAAATTCTCTGTGAGAGCAGAAGAAACTCAACAAAATGAAGAAGTCAGCTGACCCCCTTAGAGGACAGAATTTGAAAGCAGAAAGTTTAATATGTTTTCCTGTTCTAAATTTTATCCTGTTATTCAGTCTGTTTTCTTCTTACTTCTTGAGATTTAATCCTTACACATATGACTAGTTAATTCTAATGCATGTATAATGAGTGAAGCATTTACGTACCAACATGAGGTGTCAGAACTCAAGGATATAAAATGAGATTATGATTCTGTCCTTTCTCTGGAGTTATTTGGCACATGTAACACTTTTTTTTAATTTGTATGTTGTGCTGGGAACAAAATAAATTACTTTTATGTCTAAGTTCTAACACCCAATGCTAAATTTGTAAGACTGATAGCTGTTTACAGATGTAGTGTTGTTTGTGTGGCGATCAAACTTGTTCTGGAAGCTGCTGACATGGATCTATAGCTCAGTGGTTTCCAAAATTACTGAGTGAAGTCTCAACACAGCTCCTAGAGCCATTAAGTGACTTCTTGAGAGATTTTGGCTTGCAATGCGTTTGTTACAGTGTGGAGACATTCCTAAATTAAAGGCCACCTAGCTTTTACACAATGTCACATCAAAAATATATTTCTGAAAATGGAAACGCTCTAAGTAGAAGAAACATACAGAGAATGGACTTCTTGTTTGACAGTTATCTGTAACTTTAAATTCAGAACTCAAGTACTTAGTAGGAAAGAAAACCACATGCTCCTCCAATAAAAATCCTCAAGTAAGCCCTTCTTAACAACCATTGTTGTTACTCCCATTAGCACCCAAATTAGACAGAAAAGAAGCTCATAAATGCTGGAGAGATCAGCAGAACCTGTTTGATGAAGGCCCTGGTTACAAAATATTTCTGTTTTAAAGCACATCCAAGCATAACAGTGATCTCTTTCTCAATAGCTAAACTTTTTTTTTTTTTCATTTGAAAGATTTCATTTAACTGTGTACTGGTAGAGGGCAGTTTACTCTTTTCCAATATTTATCTATAGGAACTTTTATTGCAGGAAAGTTTTTAGTTGTTGGGGATTTTTATGATTTTATTTTTATTCTAAACTCACTTCTAGAAAACTTTAAATGTGAGGTCTTATAAACTAACTTGTGTTTTCATAAAGTCATATGTAGTACTGCAGACTTGCATTTTAGAGGAGAGGTATAATGACCTGTAGCTGTGAAGTTAAAAACATTGTTAAGCATTTAAAAAATTAAACTATTGTTTACCCTTAACTATCCAGAGATACTGAATTACGGGCTTTGTACCAGCTTTTAAAAAGTCCAATTCTGCCGTACAGGAGATATTTATTTACATATTGTTGTTCTGTACTTTTTAGTATTATGAATAATACCTCTTTTTCAGACATGTAAAATATAATTGAACCTTGAATATGCCTGAAAGCATCCTGACAGCAAGTAATCATTATAAATAATGCATTAGTAGGCCTCACTTGAAGCTAAATAGTATTTGATTGTTTATATTCAACAAACATGAATGAGATAGTATTTTCTGATATAAAAGAGCATTCTTTTTGGATATGGCTTTGAAAGCGGAGCTGCCTGCAGAACAGAACTTACTGCCTGAACACAGCACACTGTTGCATATGGGTCCCAGGTTAATTTTGCTGTATGGCTCTCCCAATGTCTGTCCATATACCATCTCAGTTACCACCAGCTCGGGGATCTCTACCTAGCCCTCCACTGCAGGATGGGAGTTTGACCATTGCCTCTTTGGCTAGGATTTGCTTGCTCAAATGCAGACTTTTATGGTGTGTCTCCATCTGAGGAAACTGCTAGTCTCCATTTACAGTCATTGGGAGAAAGGATAACTGTCTTTACATGACTGGTGTTATTCTGAAGTAGATATATGCTGACCCTGGCCCTAAAAATGCCTTTTTCTTTGCTATCTATTAACAAAACCTATGGTGAATTCTACAGTTGATTGTTATGAGTTCTACCTTATGCAACCTTTCAAAACTCAGTCATCTAAAGCTAAATGCTGTCAGTAAAATACATGTTTTGGGGAAATTCAGCATGGTCATAAACCCAGGAGCAGTAGTAGTCTCAGGAGCAGAAAACTATGAATATTCACCTACCGTGAAGGTACAAGACTTACTCTCTTAACACTGGCCATTAAAAATAACATGATACAGAACCTGACTTATTAATCCTGATTGTCATATGTGTTATTGTCCTACAGAACAATGAGATATTAATTACTGTGAGAGCTATTTCTGAGTACACCTTTATTCTGTAAAAAGAATGTTTAGTTCCTCTTTCACTTTTCTTTCCTTGAAAGTGTGAGTATGAAATTGGTAATAAAAAGCTCCACCTAAAGAAAAACGTTGAGGGATACTCTTTTTCAGGATGTATCTGTGTCTGTGGAAGAAGATTTGCATCCGTGTGATACCATTATATTATCATGCAGCTCTTATGTATTGACCTTTTGGCTCCAGGCAGTGTTAAAACTGCTCAATTGCATCTTAGATGCAAAATACCGGCAGTGTCTCAAATACAAGCTAAAAGCTTATCACTAATAAACAATCAACTGTTTTCTGTTAAAAGAAGCTGTCTGATGCCTTTCATCCAATTTAAGTGATACCTGTAATAGAAGATCTATTTGGCAACTGGAATCTAAATCACATAGGATGAAAACAAGTGAAAATGGTGAACTAATATAGATGCTTTGGACAGTGAAAAGGAAAAATTAATAAGAGACCATGGGATAAAGTCTGGCTAGCTGTGATTGAAAATTAGAAGTGTTGAGCACTGTGTGATTTCTTCAGTGTAAATGGAATGAAAGCAATTTCAAAAGCTTAACAAGCCTGTCTCCCTGTTGCTTTTTGTAATTCAAAACAAGTGCCTTAGCTGGTAGTTTCTGCCAGAGTCTCCTGAAACCCCAATAGTTAAGGAGAATAATTCTGTTTGTTTTCTGAATTCTAATCTTTCTTTCTTCTTACTCCTTCTGAAGATAGAAGTCATGGTTAATTTTAGAGAGGAAATGTGCTTTGAATGTTATAAGCAGTATCATCTAGGTAACCTGCAGAAGAACTCTGCAACATGCCCTGAAGTCACAAATCCAGTTTTGAGGTGCCTAGTGGAACATGCCACATCTTCTGGCTAATCTGTGTGGCTGGTTTTCTGTTTGGTTGCGTCGGATTGTAGCTGGACCATGAGTGCGGGCACAGAAGCTGCAATTTAATTGTTTGAATTAAGCCTTGTTCTGAGGAGCCTTGCTATGTGATCTGTTTCAGTCATGTTCATTTGATATATAAATCTGAGAACTATATATACTTGATCTCAAGGGTGATCTGCATAAATGCTGCATTCCTTTTTTGGTATGTTGTATTATATAAGTGCAAGAAAGGGAAATCTGACCTTCTACTAAGATAATATATTAAGCATCTTGGTGCCAATAGACTGTGATGGACAACACGGGGAATGTTTTCACAAACTTGAAGTCTACAGGCAGTGAAAGATAAATAATAGAGAAATGACTCAGGCACTTAACTGCAATAGACACCCATGCCTGCTGATGTAACCTCTATATGACTGGCAGATGTGACACAGGATCTATAGGATATGTGTCTAGCTGGAGCATCAATGAGGTGGGAAGATTCCTGAAAGCATTGCAAATAGACTAGGCACCAGTATATTATCATGCAAATTCCTCTCAAAGTGGTTAGAATTTAACAGTAACCTCCAGGACATTCTTCTGCATTATTAAGCCACTTCGTATTGCTCTCCTCACTCCTTACTGGCAAAGAATTGCTTTCTGTCCCTTAGCACTTCTTTTAAATAGTCTGCAAGGCCAAATTTGGGGATAACATTTTGTCTGTCACCACTACAAGGGAAGGATAGCTGGGATAGCACATATTAACTACTGCATAATTCATACTCAGAACTGATCATTTCTGTCATAAAATTTTCTTTTTGCATTGGTTTTCAGTTCCCAAAGAGTGATTATATGATTTTTAAATTGTTCTGTGTCTTAAGATTAGTGTGAGTGAATAAATAAACATCACAACCATGTTTCAGATGTTTAAACAAACATCTCTTTGGTTCCATGATGTATCAAATCTGCCTTATGACAGCTGCTACAGGTGATAAAAAAGTAAAAGCTCTATGATAGAGGAAAAAGATCGTAAGTTTTTTTAGTACCTATGCAGTAGTTAACCACTGACCAAGAACTACTGACTGCCACAGGCAGCAGTTTTTAAGTGCATGGCCAACACAATCATGTACACCTTTGTGTAGTCAAAGCAAATCGTCCCATTCTACTTGAAGGAAAAAAAAAAGTATAAATTTATGCCTGTTTTCAAATTATATGATTATACTGAAATAAAAACAGCAAACATATTACTTGCCTAGATACTACATCATTTTCCCCCTAAGGACAAGATGAATACAGAGAAGTGAACTGGAGATGTAAGCTGCTAATGCATCACCTAATTTCCATCAGTGCCTTAAATGATAAGGATTTTAGTCTTGCAAAACTCTGTAAGGCTTGGTGACAGTTTTTCACTTAAAATGAGGAGAATAACGGAATCTATGACATAAATAATTCTTGGTTTTTGATGAATTCATTTTGTGAGGACTCCTGTAAGGCATAATGTGGCCTAAAGTCATCATATTAGAAATTTAGATTCCATGAGGGTTTAATGAAAATGCAGTTAGAAACTCATTTCCAAACCTAGTAAGGAAAGGCAGAACTATTCAGGTAAGAGAATGCTACTTAGAATATTACCTCAATAATTCTGCTTGCTAATTATGTGTATATTTATTGACAATGTTGTTGTGCTGTTTCCCTCCTCTCTCCCAACTGTCTTTGTACTTTTCAGTTTTTCTTTTTAATTAGTTCTCTTCTTTGGTCCTAACATGTTGGAAAATTAAATGGGACTCTCCAGGCTGCTAGTAAGATCAAAATCTGTAAATTGACATGGAAGATGGAAACAAAACTTTGTTTGAACATTGAGCAAAATAAAATAATTATGATGAAGGTCATAATAATAAGATGAATCCTCAGTTACAGCAGTAGCCTGGCCAGACCATGAAGCTATAAAAATAATAATAATAATAAAAAGGATAACTTAACATTTTGCATTTTCATTAAACCGTGTAATTTTTAAATGTTGCCATAAATTTTACTATGTGTTTTATAAATTCTGACTTTGGGACTAAGTCTGATTCCAGATCAGGATTGCTTTGTTGACATAGGTTTACACAGTTTTACATCAGAATAATTTTTATGTAGGAAAGGACTTTTACCTATTGTATAGACTGAAAAAATATGATACAAAGAAAGTAGCATTTGAAAGGAAGGAGCTGAAAAACAACTGAGTATCACTGAGCCTGGACTTGAAGTACTGTTATACGATTAAACTTTTTCACTTAATCTACTTTTCTTTAGGGTGTCTATGGTAATGTTGAAGTGTCACATGGGAGGGGGTGTGTAGACATGAATAATCTGTGAAGACCACTAAAACTGGGATGTGATAGGCACTCATAAGCTCTATGGCATGGAGCCCAAGAAAGGAAATTAATAAGAAGGGCAATATTAAGAAAAAATATACAGTAAAATTTGATGGAAGTTATCCCATTGGAACTTTTAGTTCTTGTATTCAGCTACGAAAAAACTAACTTGAATCATCCCTGAAATGCAACTTGCTCTTGAGAGAGTGCACAAACACATCAAAAAGTTTCATACAGGAAATGGAGAAGAGAGGGAGAGAGAGAAGCAGGGGGTTGTTGTTGAACCACAATTGCCTGAGTAGAAATTTAATTAGGCTGCTGTCATCAACACAGTTGATTTTATAAAGTTGCTATCTAATCTTTATTGATCCTAAATGGATTCTGAATTTATTGTTCTTTTGAAAGATCAGCTATTTTATGAAATGTCTATGATGTGCTTTCTGGAATAATCTTAGGCAGTGGTTTTGGGATAAAGAAGTAAGTGCTTCTGAAGCCTGTGATGTCTTGGATCATTTGCTAGACAATAGAAGGCTTCAGTTTTCTCTTAACAAGACATTGTGCCTTCCCTTATTTTCATGGTAAAAAGCTGCTGCTCTGATAGTGAAGAGGTGTTGTTGGTAACCCTACACAAGCTGGTACAGCACAGGAATGTCCTCACTTGACTCAGCACATCCCTGAGACATGCAGGCAGATTTTTTCTCCAAAATTGCTGATGTGCTATAACCAGCATTTTTACAACCTTGCAAAATGAAAGAGGGCTTATGTACTTGCTCATCTTCAACAAGTTTTCATTTTTTGTGCTTAGAACACAAGTTCTCCAGGGCCCAAATTACTGTCTTTGAGTACCATGAAAGCTCTAGGAGATTCACTTACTAAATCAACTCCCCAATGAATATACACAGGGGCTGTTTTTTCCCTGTAGGTTTGGAACTAGCACATTCATTTAGACCAGTAAGAGACCTTTGTTTTAGGAAATGCATGTTTCTGTCATTTTCAGAAGGATTTTGTTATGTTCATGCAGTAACAAAGATACATTTAGTTTTATGGTTTTTTTAATTTTTGTGTTCTATTATAAGCTCTTAATAGAAGCTTCATATCTCTACAGCCTCCTCTGTTTTTGTGCATTTGAGAGTAATTAGAATTTTCCCATAATTCTCAGTTACATTTAAAAATGGACACCATCTTTCCCTTGCATCAGTGCTGAGAAACCAATGTTATAATTGATGCTCAGCTACAGATTTGAGTGATGACTTAATACCCACCCTCATCTCCTGTTATAGTGCCAGAAGAATAATGTTACTGAACTATAATATCATTTTGGAAACTTATCAGTGGGGTTAAAGAGAGACCAGATGTAATTTGGCTAACTCGTGACTTCAGAGATACATCACACATTGCAGAGAGTTATTAGCAGGTTATGTAATCTGTGGAATACATTTTAAAGCAAAGCTAACTGTATAATTAGTTGGTTGTATAAGCTGTGAAATATATTTTAAAGCAAAGCTAACTGTATAATTATTTGGCTTTCATAAAGCTGCTGCTGGTATCAACTGTTTAGCACTAATCTCAACACTGTATTGAAGCAGAATCAGGGTGGCTTTATAGTCTTCCATCATCCTATACCTAGAGGGCCAGTATTGCCTGGTATCGCAGCAAACACAAAAAATCACTTCCTGCCATAGTAAAAATAAGAATTAAAAATACAATGCAGCCAACCATATTTGACAATGGAATCTCTAAAGCTGTCTGCAAGGCACAAGGCTAGAAGTGCTGCCTATCATGTCCTCGTTGTAAAGGATGTGCTATTCAACAAAAAAACCAGCATTGGCATCTCCTGATATAGCAGCAGGTGACTGCACAACTTAACATTTTGCTCTGGTCATTTTTATATGGCTAAAGGTTCCCTTGCACAATGGATTTTTCCATATCTTTTCTTGATGTAGTCATTACAGTTTTAGAGTGATTGAACACTCTGACTTCAGTTGAAGCCTAAACTGATACTCTTATTTCTCTTCTATTCTGATATTATTTGTCTCTTCTTTCATCATGCTGTTGTTTTTTTTGGGAGGGAATATTAAGTACCAAATGATTAAAAGCTGAGAATGTGACTGTAACAATTAAATGTTCTTAAGATTTTCTCCTGCTATGAGATATATTAGCAAAGACATTTTTATGAAAAAAAGAAAATAATAATCTTCAAGGATATGAAGTAGAGATAAAACTGAAAAAACCTGTACATTGTTCTTTAATTACCTATAAAGATGATGAATAATTCTGTAACATTTTCATTTTGATTTTAATGATTTTGATGTGTGTGGTGGGCAAAACAGAGCTAACAGCAAAGTCAGAATAGGTAGCAATGCTGCTTCATGCAACTCAAATGTTTTTGACTTGACATTCATGACATACAGTGATATGCGATTCCCAGAAAAAAGACCTGAATAGAAGGCAGCAGTCGGGGTAGAGTGGGGAATACAGGTACATATCATGTTATCCTCCAACTTTCTAAAATGTCTGTCTCCCACAGTCGTTCATATAGAGAGTTTGCAGCTGAGGAGCAGTACAAAAGCCATGCATTGAGCTGTAGACTTTAAATGAAAAATGTTATCTCGTGGTCTATTTTATGTGTTGTTAAAGTAGAATTTAAACACAGCAAGAACCAAGCTTTAAGCAGAAGATATCCTCTGAGGTAAAAACCTGAGGAATGGCATGCTAGAGTTGTCTCCTTTATGTTAAGTATTTGGAGTTGTATGTGATTTCCTTAGGGGGAAAAAAATCATAGAACAAACAGGTTGGAAGAGACCCATCGGATCACCAAGCCCAACCATTCCTATCAAACACTAAACCATGTCCCTCAGGACCTCATCTACCCATGCCTTAAACACCTCCAGGGAAGGTGAATCAACCACCTCCCTGGGCAGCCTTTTCCAATGCCCAATGACCCTCTGTGTGAAAAACTTCCTCCTAATCTCTAGCCTAAATCTCCCCTGGCGGAGCTTGAGGCCATTCCCTCTTGTCCTGTCCCCTGGCTCTTGGGACAAGAGGCCAGCTCCCTCCTCTCTACAACCTCCTTTCAGGTAGTTGTAGAGAGTAATGAGGTCTCCTCTCAGCCTCCTCTTCTCCAGGCTAAACAACCCCAGCTCTCTCAGCTGCTCCTCATAGGGCCTGTTCTCCAGCCCCTTCACCAGCTTCGTTGCTCAATTTTTTTTACACAAAAAAAAGAAAGCAAAGTGGAAAGTGCAAAAAGGAAACAGAGGTCAATTTTCAACCTAAAATCCTGCCAACCTTGCACAAACGACATGACTCAGGAAGATGTGCTGTGTTGTGTGGTTAAAATGGTCAACAGGTTTGTTAACTAAGTGCCACTTACTGTCCACCTATCGCTGTTGTCTCAGATCCCATGCACACTCATGGAACTCCTCCAAGGTCAGTGATATTTGCATTGAATTCTGATATAATCAGTGGCACGCTCTGAGGGTGGTGGGATGGTGAGAGGAGAACTGCTCAAAGGAACAGAACCAAGGACTCTTTGCAAAGCTGGGAGCTAGGCAATGGGTGATTGCATATAAGAGACCAAAATATTAGATGTAGAGTAGAAGTGGAGCTCCGGGGTTTCATAAAGCTGCAAATGGTAATAAAAAATGTGTTTCAGAGATGTTCAGGAAATATATTCTAAATCATACCATTGAATATTCTTTCTTTGACCTCTTTTATGTATTAAAAAGAAGTCCCTGCTATTGCCGTTCCTCAGAAATAGCATAATTTTTCTCATGTATGTTTCCCTGAGATGCTGCAACTGTAGAAATTCATAGGATGTCTCTGCTCAAAGATGGCCTTTGGTGAGACTCATTTTCTTCTGGCACCATATTGCCCCATAAGTTAGTATTACTATACCTTTAGAATGTTTTTCTCATAATTGTTACTAATTGGAGAATAGGAGGTTGAGAGGAGACCTCATTACTCTCTACAACTACCTGAAAGGAGGCTGTAGAGGGGAGGGAGCTGGCCTCTTCTCCCAAGTGACAGGGGACAGGACAAGAGGGAATGGCCTCAAGCTCCGCCAGGGGAGATTTAGGCTAGAGATTAGGAGGAAGTTTTTCACACAGAGAGTTATTGGGCATTGGAATAGGCTGCCCAGAGAGGTGGTTGATTCACCTTCCCTGGAGGTGTTTAAGGCACAGGTAGATGAGATCTTGAGGGACTTGGTTTAGTGTTAGATAGGAATGGTTGGATTTGATGACCTGATGGGTCCCTTCCAACCTGGTTGTTCTATGATTCTATGATTTTAATTTTCTACTGTCAGTAAATTTTCCCTGTTTTGTCCCATCTTTTACTTTGCCAACAAACTGAGCAAAGAACTTCAGTGTTATTACAAGTCCATTGAGTATATTGTAATTCAATGATCATCTGTCTTAAAAATAACTACTTTTAATTTGTAACAGAACTTTCCTTTTATTTTTATTGACGGCCAAACTTACTTTATTGCATTAGATGAGAAAACTTGTAAAAATGTTTTTCAAATTATGAATCTAAGTCTGCCTTCCACCTTCCATTTCTCTTTTAGGAATTTCTTGCAGTTGTCTAGAGGAGGAGGACCGATCTCGTGCTTGGAAATTTCTATTGAAAATTCTTGTGTAGGCGTTTCTGTCTGCAACTCAAATGATGGTTATCCTTCTAATTTTAAGTAGTATACAGTTGTGTGTTTATATATACATATCCTACAGAAAGTACCAAGAAGGGAACATTTTAGTAGAATTCTGTGTGCACAATCAGGTTCATGCAACACACCGTGGAGACTAACTGCAACAGATTTATTATCTAGGCATCTTCCCAAAAGGGTAAAACCCCTGCAGTTTTCTGATACATTACAATATTTTTCACTGTCACTTCTTGTTTTTTCTGATTAAATCTATGCACTACTGTGAAACTCATTAGAAAACTGGGCTGTTATTCAAAGCTAGCTGTTCCCTTGATCGACTGGGGTGGAGGCATGAAGCAATAAGTTTTCTTCCATGCTTCCTTTCATGTTCCTAGGGTCTGCTAGTCCCAGGTGTGAACAAATTGTGCCCAGCTATTCTTATATGGGTAATTATATGCTTTTTGGCCATCCAAGGGCAGCTTCTTGCATTTTTCTGCCTTAAACAGTATTTGCTGTTGAATTTTGTCTGTCACTGTGTCATAATAATATACAGTATTATTTTTGAGTAGCTAGAGAAAAGCTTGCTGTAGATTGGATCTAACGTAATAACATCTTGACACACACTAGAGTACACACAATTACCCCAACTGATAGTTAACATCCATAGGAAATGCTTTTCCTGTAAAGATGGAACTTAAATATAACCAGTAACCTCTGACTCTCCATCTAGCTGCACTTGGTTTAAAGCTGGGCTGGGTAATGCTAGATAAGAAGAGGAACTACACCACCTTTTGTTGTGAGAGCCTTTTATGGCCCAGAAGGATTATATGCTTCTCTGGAATAGATCAGAAAGATGAGCTTGGGAGGGGGAAATGATGCAATTTTTTTTCAAGTTCCTCTTTTCCTTCCAACAGAGGTGCCCTCAAAACCCTCTTTTCCGTTTTCCCCAGTGTTGTTTTCTCAGTTACCAACATTTTCTCTGCCCAAAGATATGTCCATGCCAGTATATGTGGCAAACTACTGGCTTTACTTTAACACTAGGTGTTGTTACGTGGATGGGTTGCCCTGTTTCTTGTTTTTTGTTATGCTGCCATTATCTGACCCTGGAATGCTGTAGGGGAGCCTCACAGCAGATATACTCTGCTGTAAGTTTGCCTCTCCTAGGTGACTCCTTTTACCCTCCATGAATTTTATGGGGTAATTCGTCTGGTAAAAGACCTCAATCTGTTGCCTACTCTTCTGAAGGGGCTTGAAATTTATCCCTTTTGTTGATGTATGTACACACACATCTTTAATGGGTTAGTAGGTAATCATTATCTTGAAGTGGCAGGTGGTAATTACTGTATTAAAATTCTGTGTAGCTTATTTGCTGTGCAGGACTGCAGCAGAATTGCAGGTACCTTGCTAGCAAGTTGATTAGAGATGCCTTAAGCATCATCTCTTCCAATTTTTAAAAAATTAATCATACATAGTTTTCATATTAACTTAGAACAGGGCAAGGGGTGAAAACGAGATAGTTCTTGCAGCACATTCTGCATATTCTCTGTCTTTTTATGAGCCCAATCTAAACTCTGTCTGCCTCTGATGACCCATACCTGAAAGAAGAAAAGGAGAAACACTGTAATGAATCCACCTTTTCCAGGCAGGGTTTTTATCCCTCACAGAAAAGATGCAAAAGGAAAATAAAAATATCAGGATTGCTGAACATTCATGCTGACCTTGCCAGCACTAGAGTGGCTACAGTAACATATTTTAGCATATACCTCGATGTTAACATGGTGAAGGTGGAGATACTGTCTAGCAGAAGTGCTGAGTATTTGCATAGTACAAAAAATGACAAATGGCATAACCTAACCTGCAAAAGTGCTCAGCTGTTAGTGAATCTGTTTCTACACCAGAGATTTTATTATCTTTCTTTGGGTTGACAAAATGACTTGTTCTTCCCTCCACTGCCAACGAACGTAGTTGTAACGGCAAACCTTGCTGTATAGAGGGTGTCCTCTAAAAGTACAAGAATTCTTTTCAGAAGTATAGGAATCACAGCAGTCTAAAGAGCCACTTTTGCATTTCTAACAATATCTGGGCAAAAGACAGAGGCTAATATGGGCTTTAGTAGTCACCTTTCTTTACACAGCTGATTACAATACTTTTAGGGAAGCAGTGGTAGTCTTGCTCAACTTCCCATGTCATGAGGAAATCTTTGGTTCTGGTGCATCAATGGAGCTGGGCAAGGAAGCATGTTGTGCCATGTGGTTTTCTTTTCCATAGCATTGAGTCCAGTTGGAACTCAAGAACTAAGCAAGTCTTGTTGATGTGTTTATCCTTACAGATGGGAGAGATGTCTGCCACGTCAATGTCCTGGTTTGATTGAGAGTGGCACCAGGTAGCCACAGCAACATGAATATCCAGAATGAGTAGATACATGTGAGTACCTGTGTATGTGGTGTCTGAGGAATCTCTGTTGTGTAGATTGGTTTACATTTTTAAATAAAGGACACAACCCCTGTTTTAAAGGTTTTTGCAGCTTAAATCCTATGGAAATACACAGGACTATTTAGCAGAATAAAGCTAAGCAGAGTAGTCCTCAGGTAGAAAGTGGGACTTGTAATGTTAACTGTGAATACAAGAAAAGGCAAGTGGGAGGTAGTGACAGCAGAAATACCAGGATTTTCCCATGGTCCACAGTCATTTGGAGGCTATAAGTTGTTTTTCTTCTTTTAAAAGCAGACAGAAAAATTCCCTCATTTGTTACTCATGTAGGGGAAGTTTTGAGAAAATTACCAAAATTTCACTGTAGAAAGCCTTCCATGTGCTTTAAAATAAGCCCTTTTTGCTGTTTATAATTCACTAATCTGTAATGATTTTCACAGCAAAATGTAGTGGCACAAGCACAAGATTATGATGAAAGAAATGAAAAAAGAAATAGGAGTAAATGACACATTAATAATGGGTAAACTGAACCCAACAGTCAAAGGAGGACGGATGGCTTCCAATTTAAAACAGAACAAATTGCTTGATAGCCATGTAAAAATACAATGATCAGTACCATAAGTGTCTCCACAGTTACATGCTGAGATTAGTCAGTGATAATATATTTCATTGGACGAGATTCAAGAATAAACGTATTTAAATCATTTAGGCTTGGCCACATGTTTCTTTCTGCATTGCTGTGCAGAAAGTAAATATAACAATTGCTCCCCTTTTTCTTTCATGCAACTTGTGTAATATGATAAGTAAATTTACCATTTTTCTGATTACTACTGCCAGCTGGTAGTTACTTGGATAGCGGAGGTGGTTTATTTTATAAAGTTCAGCATTTTCTTGATGATACGTGATAGCGATTGTTGTGCAGTCAACACACATTTCTTTGAACAACTGGATGCAAAAAGTTCTTTATGGATCTTTATCCCTATTTCCTTCCAAGAGAATATGAAGCTGAACTTCTCTTCCTTTTAATTGTTTTCTCTTTTTTTTTCATGTAACCTATGTGCTGGAAGTAACAGTAGAGTTACCAGTTTCAGTGTACAAATGTTATTTGCTTCAAAATGAGGATCTGATTCATAATTTGTATATAAATGCTTAACTTACTAATGAATATACGGAGTCTGACACAAACCCCTGAGACTAACCCTATAGATAAAGAACCAAAAGTGGGAGTGGAGAGAAAAAGAGAATTATGGAACAGTTATCTGTCACAGTGAGGCAAGGCTCGTCTCAGGCACCTCACTCATTAGAAGGGTATGAATGTTTTCTTGTCTTTGGTCTTTGTGCACGAGGGTGAACAACAAGCTAACATCAAGACAAGGTACCAGCCTACAATGCGTTGTCTGTGAAACAGTTTTTAGCCAGTAACATCTCGGTGCTGAAGCACCCACCTAAGTAGGTGCTCAAAGGAACTGATTTTTTTTTTTTTTTGATAGCAGAAGAAGTGAAAGTGAAATCAACAGAGATTCTTTCAGAAAATTGTGTGGAATTGCTTTGAATGTTGGCAGCATCATAGGCATCATTGGTATGTCAATTTAGAAAGTGATGGTAGCTGATTTTCTTAGTTTTTTAAATAAAAAGTAATAAACACAATCTTGAGTTTTGGCTGGGATTTTTTTGTGTTGGGCCTCATATGTTGAAAAAGTTGGTGGCTGATGATCTGCTGAAGTAGTGCTTATTATATCTACAAAACTCTACCTGAATAAGTAGGAGTTTCCCTCTGAGGGAACTGAGTAGCGTTCAAATAATTGATGTTTTAAATAGAGATGTGAGATTCTCTAGGTAGACACAGACTAGACAGACAGTCTGTCTCTAGACAGACTCTCTGGTATAAGGTGATTGAACCAAGAATATATGAATTATAAGAGATGATATAACTATAGTTGAAAAAATCCTGCTTTTATTCTGACATCCAAATTACCCCATTTCTGAGGCCCTATCTGAGAACAGAGTTGGCCCAAATGAAGTTTACTTCACTGACAAAAATCATGAGGGGAAGATATTGCACTAAAACTGTAGTCTCTTTGTTTATAAGTATAATGGAATCATCCTCTCACTGCAGTGATGTACCACTTTTTCCTATCTGCAGCTCAGATTGGCTTATCCAACCTAGTACTTCAAGAAAGTTTTACTAAAAAAAAAGTTAAATACTACTTGTTTGAGTTTTTTTCTAGGGGAATTAGTTTAAAATAGTTAAGCACTGCACAGATTTCTGACCTAAATGAACAGTGTAAGAGACCCATGGGTCTCCTTTACCTTTGGCTTTTTTTTCCACCTGGAGAAAACTTAATGTAATAGTTACAATGTGCTATGATCTCTCTCTCAGAGGACCCATTCAGAAATTTATCTTCTTCATCTTTGTCATATAAAGCTGACCACTACTTCCTGAGAAATTTAAAAGGGAAATGTTGATATGTTCATAGTTTAAGTGCCCCCAGATGTCAAATTGCTTTGTGAATGATATTCGGCAATGTTAATGGAAAAAAATCCTATAATAGAAATAAGCCAACATTAAGATTTGTTGGGGTTTTTTTTTTGTCTTTAAAGTTGTTGAAAAAGACATCTTGGAAATCTTCTCTAAACTGAAAACAAGGAATTTAAAGTGCACAGTATGGAGTTTTCTTAAACACTTGAGTGGATGGTCTAAAACAAAAGTAAAAATTCAAGCAAAAAATAAAGAAAAATGTCTTATTTTCCCTAGAGTTGAAGTCTGTCTGCAAAGGATTCATGCAATTTCATGGTGGAGATGTGTTCCGGCAGTTAAAATAGTGACAATTCAGATGGAATTTTTGTATCAAGAAATCTGGAAGTGCAGTTGTAGCCAACTCTTTGAGGCCTGCAGGTGGATGGTGGTTGTTGGGGAAGCCAGTTTGACAGACCTTGGAGAACTGCTGTGATGTTGGCATTGAGCTGGTATACAGCAGTCAATGAGGTAAGCAGACATGACATCTTTGTTGTGAAAAGAAATAGAATCATAGAATCATAGAACAACCAGGTTGGAAGAGACCCATGGGATCATAGAGTCCAACCATTCCTATCATAGAATCATAGAACAACCAGGTTGGAAGAGACCCATCGGATCATCGAGTCCAACCATTCCTATCATACACTAAACCATGTGCCTCAGCACCTCATCCGCCTGTCCCTTAAACACCTCCAGGGGAGGTGAATAAACCACCTCCCTGGGTAGCCTGTTCCAGTGCCCAATAACCCTTTCTATGAAATGTTCTGTAAGAGAAAGGTGAAGAATGCTGGCTTAGTATTAATCACAGACTTCCATTTCACTTTGCTAGGGAAAAAAACCTTCATATTTTTGATTTGCCTTAGCTTTTAGTTGAGAGTGCACCAAGGGAACAAACCAGATTATCA
Source organism: Coccyzus lansbergi (assembly GCA_033558105.1). Classification (NCBI taxonomy): domain Eukaryota; kingdom Metazoa; phylum Chordata; class Aves; order Cuculiformes; family Coccyzidae; genus Coccyzus; species Coccyzus lansbergi. The sequence continues at coordinate 274,429 of JAUMJK010000159.1, forward strand.
CGGAAGGGCTTCAGCGTGAAGAAATAGACAACTAATTGATTAAACTGTTCAAACCTGGAAAAATCTTAAGATCTATTAGTTATGGTGTTTGTTTCACAGTTTCCTTGCTATATTCAGCCAACCTACTGAGTGTGAATAGTAATATTTGAACTGGGCTAAAACATGATATCATCGATGTTTTGGAGATGTAGACGAAGATGAAAGCTGGCCCGTTGATGGGACAAGGTTGTATGACATCCAAAAGAAGCAGTGTTGCATTCTGCTGCGGTGGAGGTGTCACTCTGAAGGCTGCCAAAGCACTTATATTTTATTTCTGTCTACAGTGGCTTTGGATGCTAAGCCAAAGGTGTTTTTCTGACTGAGCAAGTAATAGGTTTTTTGATAATACACGCTGGGGCAGGAGAAAATGCAGAGAAAAGTGTGCAACAGCTGAATTTTGAAGACGAATGGTTCTGACCTGGAGTTGTTCCAGTGGTTCCGTGGTTTAAAATTCTCTACTTCTGGTGAGTTTTACTATGTAGTCTGCATATTAGAGTCTGTAGCATATAATATTTTTGTATTAGGTGCATCTGTTGCATGACTTCCAGCTTCCTTTCTGCATTATTCCAAAACGGAGAAAATGTTTAGAAAAGGAGGCAAAGAGAAAATTAAAAATAGAAGAATTTATTGCAGGAGAGAAAGAAAGGAGGTTCAAAACGATGTAAAGAAAGAAACTGGCATTTTGCTAGTTGGCTGCTCATGTTAATCCTCTTAAATACTCACGTGACTTCAGCTGGAAAACCTCTTGCATTTTTCAATCTGTTGTGAAGCAGTGAGCTTAGTGACAGTCATAAGAACCTTTAAAAATCTCTAAGCTGTTTCTAGCCCCTCTCAGTGTCACTCTCTGAACTGTGCAGCCTGGCAGACTGGCACTAATCAGAGACCTAGGACCAAATGATAAATACTAGCCCTGCTTCTATATATTTCAGGCTAGTCTACTGTACTGTGACTAGTGGTTCAAAGGGACATGTCAGAAATTGATGTGAGGCTTTTAATGCCATTTTTGGAAAATTACTTAAAAAGCATTTTTAGTTTCAGAGTGGAATTTAATAATTTGTAGTATTTGCCATAAAAACATATCCCAGAAATTTCTTGATTTTGGTTGCCAAGATATGTCAGAGGAGATACTGAAAGGACAGAGTAGGCATAATTATGAAGGCTTTTCTCTTGAATGACCATAGAGGTAATAAATAATAATAATAAAAACCCCAATGATGTAGTATAATAGATCATTTTGTCTCTTTCATTGTCCAAATTGAAGTAAATTCATACATTGTGATTAGCAGTACTTATGCAGATTGATTTTAGATGTCTCAAGAAGGTGGATTTTACTACCATGTATGCCTAGAGCTACAGATACATTGTTATTTCCATTGTTTTTTAATTTACTGGGAGGTATCTGAAAGGAATTATAAAGAAATATGGGCTGACAGAGAACACTTCCACAAATCATTATGGCTCATATGGCCTGACAATATGGAGAAACTGTGTGACACTGGTGTTAGACCTTAACATAAAACTTTTACCTTTGACAATTCAGAAGAAAGATCAACAACTAGAAAAGCAAGAAAACGGTCAGGTTTAGGCTCTATGTCCCCATCAATTAACTTTTCTGTATTGCCTAAGCATAAGGACTGAAAACAACAAGTGACTGACTGAAGTGCTGCTGTTTGTTGAGCTTGAGTGGAGTTTATTTTTATCTTTTTGATGGTACCACAATATCTTATCTTGCTTAAATTTTTAACACAGTTATAGTGATAAAATTTACTGATGATTTGTTTCATATTATAAGAAGAGAGCTATATAACTCTGTGGAAATACCAAACAAGTAGTTTATGTATTCACAGATCTTACCAATTATGGGAGCGTGGATTTTACTGTGTATGAATGTTTCACTTAGGTTGGTTGCCAATAGAAGTTGCAAACCTATAGAAACTGAATGAGGGGAGCCACATGGAGGATATATCTGACTTTTCTTCATCGCAATTGTGGGATGAGATGTCATGAATATATATAAGCATGTATTTTGTCATAGTAATATATTATTCTTAAATCAAATTTTGATTCATTGACGCAGACAGTATCTTCTTCCTACTTGATTTCCAGCTCCTTGCTAGAACTGAAGAATGCGATGGCAATTTTAATCCTGTGCTTCATAAATGTAAGCATGTCAGTTATGGTTTTATACACAGCTACTTTGTTAACTGAAAAGGTCATCTGTAAAATTCTCAAGTGCATGTAGGTTTTAAAGAAATGTATTTTATCCTCCTAAAATGATTTAGTCAGAGTGATTAAGAAACATCCTGGAAAGTGAGACACCATAAACAGAAGGAAAGTCTTTTGTAACCCTTAGAAGTCTGGGTATCTCATCCACAAAACCTACTGGAACTACAGTTCTGATGGTAGGTGGTAAAACTCAGTGCAAATATTGAATTGTATTTGAAATTATTTTTTCTTAAAATGAAGTAACTGTAAACCAACGTATGTATATTTAGATGAACTGTCTGCTGAGTGGTATTTGAAAGCTAAAACACATAAAAAGGGACAATATGAATGGAAGCAGCCAGGCAGGCTAGGGGAGTGCCCATCAATTTTTGCACACAACTGCATTTTCAACATAATTAGTTATCTAATTGAGCATTGTAATTTAACTGACGCATTTAAACATGAAATTTATTTGAACGCTCATTGCTTGTAATCTGTTTGTAATGTTTTGCTCTTCAGGATAGTATTAGACTCCAGAAGATGAAAATATCCTTCTGATAAACCAAGAAAGAAAAGAAAAGAATATAGTGAAGGGAAAATAAATTTTTGTAATTTCAAATTAGGAGCATGGAAGCAGATAAAGTTAAGTACTGAGCATAATTGTAAGTAGCAGCATAATTTTAAATGTCAGAGATGTTGTATTGCACTTCATATTACCAGATTATTGTGCACATATACCTGGCAGCTAGGTTGTAAAGAGATTTTTGTAACCGAGAAGTTTAAACTGAACATCTGTCTTGTCTAGAGGAAAGAAACATCCCTTTCTCAACATGATAAATGTTGCCAGTAGGTCAGTGTTTATGCAGGGGCAGAGGGGTTTTCTACTTCTGCATAGATGATGCTTGAGTGGTGCTGGCAACTGCCTGCCACCTTCACCGCTGTTTCTGTCCTGTATTTCTTAGAGCAATACCTCAGGTATGGATGGCCCTTTTCATATCGGAACTGGGGCCAGGGCATGAAATTTTAGACTCTTTTAAAATGCACGGAGTAATGTGTCAGCTGGTTGCAGAGGAAGAAGCCCAAATTCCCTTCAGTCACGCTTTTGTACTCCCTGGTGTGCTGAAATGTTCATTCTGGGTGATAGCTAAGATCCTGGACATTTATTTTTAAGGAAAAGAGAAACCTATGCATATTTGGTTTTGTTCCCAGATTTTTTTTTTCCTTCAGGCTTTATTTGCTGAACAAAATACCTGCAGGTTTCCTTTTAACCCAGTAAACTTTTGTACTGTTACACCTCATTATATATTTTGTGGTGCTGAGTCTTGGGTCTGCTGCTTCAGTTGCAGAAACTGCCAACAGACATGCCAGAGTATAGAGGTTGAAGCATTCCTGCTTTTTAGCTTTGGAATTGTTTTTGCATACTCTGACAATTTCCCCATATAAACTAAGTTTGTGATAACTACAGCTACAGAATGCAAGAGTGCTAATGCAAAATTTTACTGCCAAAACAGAGAAGAAAAATAACTTTTTCAAGACAGAGATTGGCATAATTCCAATCTTTTCTCCCCATCTTCCTCTCTGCTCCCCACCCTCCCAAGTCAGTCATTAATCAGAAAGTGGAGAAGAGGAAGTAAATGCAAGGCCATGTGAGAGTAAATAAAAATGTACGAGTCTCTTACCCAAAGGAGTTACAGCTTGCTTTCTGAAAAGATACACTGTGATTTCATGTCATTTGAGTTTATTACAGTCAGTGTAGCATAAGAGGTGATGGAAGAAGTTCTGCCCCTTGTGCATATGAGGCAGGGAGTTTTAGCTTCAGTCTAAGAGATTGAACATAACATTTGTATTGTTTGTTTACATCGAAAGAAAATGCACTGATGAAGTGGATGATACTTTGGACTATTCGGAGTGGGAAGATTATTTTCAGATTGAACAAGATGAATTCCCTTGTTAGGAGAATTTGAAGCTTATAGCAGTGAATTGTGTATATCTGGATAGATAAGGCTAAGGAAGGATAAGACCACCAGATAAAATTAAAACAGGGCATGTAAAAAGCTATTCTGAATCTTGGATATATTCATCTGTCACTGTGGCTCCACTGTGTTGGTGAATAGGTTCCCAAATACAAAGTTGCATGTGTCCTCCGTGCAAAAACCAAGAGCAAAGGGAACTCTTCAGAAAAACTGAACTTTGTACTCTTTGCGGGAAGACGAAGGGGGGATGAGGAAGATGGACAGTTGTTCAGAGCATTCATTTCCAGTTGTCTGACAGAGTAATTGTCAGGATGTTAGATTTCAATTTTGTCACACAGCATGTTAAGAATAGTTTTGTCAGGAGAAATATAATGCAAAATACATTCTATAAAATAAAATTCTTTACTACTTTGACCTTTCAGTCCTTTGTACTGTGCCTCATGGTGGCATTTTCCATTCTATGAAGATTAACAAGGCTGGCTGTAGGAAGAGGAGAGCCGATTAAAAAAAAAAACTCTCTGGCTAGAGGAAGCTGTTTGCACTTTTGGGTGTTTTGGCTGTGAGCACCTCTTCTGTTCCTCTTGGATGACCGAGTAGCATTGAAGACTTATTCATTTTGAAGAGGAGCACCAGCAGAAGGGGAGAATCAATAGAATTACTCGCAACATACCTGTAAAAGGAATAGTTCCTGTTTTAATAATATTACTCATTCTTGCTGTGTTGTCTAGTGAAAACCAGAAATTCCTGTATTTGTGCCCTGATTTAAGTTGAATCTGCACTGGAGGGAAGCAGATGTGGCAGCCTCCAGACTCATTCAAGAAATGGCACTAATGCCACAAGACAGTTTGGTAATTGCTGTTTCCTTGGTGAGGTTTCTGCTCAGTTGTGCACTAGTGCAAACTCACAAGGCTGGGTCAGTTAGATGCTCACTTTCTGCTCCAATGTGCAAGGCTGGAATAGCCTGAGGAACAGGCAGGACAATGAAAAGCTCTGGGAGAAATTGCTTTGCTTGGTACAGGCTTAACTGAGATGTCTGTGACAATGATGAGTACCTAGATTAAGAGTGACCTATTCACAGAGATTTGCACATTCACTGCACCATGGAAAGGGGCATGGAAAAATGAGAGGAAATTCAGAATGGCTCCTACTTTAGTTCAGAATTTACAGAGGATGTTTTATATGGGAGAAAAAAAAAAGATGGAATACAAAAGCAACAACTAATAGCAAGATATCCCTCATCTACCAAACTCATTGCAATCATGCCTGAGGAGGTGCCTTTAAATCTATGTTGTTTTCAGAAAATTGAATTTGGGATATTTTCCCTAGTTTCTCTGGAAGCATTTAATATAATAAATTGAAGTTAATTATTTATTAATAAAAATATACTTAGATGAGTAGCGTGGTCTCTGCTTAAACTATTATCCTCTTTTAATATACATTTAGTCTATTTTTTTGTCTATGTTAAGAATAAATAAATGCCTGTATTTTATAGCCTGAATAGAAATAGATACAGGATCAGGTCAAATTTTTTGTAACTTAAATGTCTGTAGTACTTCAACCCATTCTCCAGTAAGTGTTCACATGATTTACAGTGTAGTATCTTTCTCTGCTCCCTCTTCAAGTCTTCTCTATGCTGAAAGAGTTCTTTTTACAGGGAGGTATTGTGCTACTTGAAAAAGAGCGTAGTTAAACTTCATGTATTGTTTTTACTCAAGTACACGTTGTACTTTGACTCATAAAGCTGATGGGATACCTTTTACTAGAGATCTCTATAGACTCTGGATTGTATACTTAAGGGGAAGGTCCCTTCTGTGCGTGACAGGTTAAGCACTGGGCAGGATTTGCATTTGCTATAGAGATAGCTGACTATATACATTTTTCTTCTCTGTGTATTGGCTCCAGTTTTCAGCAGTGTATGTGAGAGAGGAGAGAAGGGAGTCTTTCATCCCATTCAAGCCCCCTCTGCCACCCTCCTTACAATGAGGGACCTGGAGTCTTTGGAAAAGTGTGACCGGTACTGGTTATATCAATTTATTTTAAGTCAGGATACTTCAAAGCATCTTCTTGGAGAATCCTCTCAACTCTCTTCCTTGAGTTGCAAACAAGCTACTAACAAAGAAGAATGAAACACTGCAGTTTGTGTTTGTTTTGTGGTAAAAGAGTCCAAGATGAAAGTGGCTGCAGTAGGTAGAAGAACTTTCTTTCTTAATATTTGGACTAGGCTAAACGTGGGAAGAATGGAAAAAAAGCTAGAATTGGTGCATAATGCACAGAGGAGGGTTGAGATGTTGATCTTTCACGAGCTAATATGTGAAGCATGAATTCGAAATGTACTTAGAAATCCATTCCACTACTTTTTGAGGTCCTGGAGACTTGACTTTTTAGGCTTTGTATAACCTCTGCTTCCTGCAAATGTGGCGAGGGGTAAGAGGACAGATTTCTGACATGGTAGCTGTTTTGCATAAAACTTTGAAGTCTGGGGTAGACAAGACAGAAATACCCTCCTCATGCATGTGCAATGCCTGCACCTACTTTACATTGGCTTCATAATCTTGAACTATAGTAACAAACCAAAACAGGATAAAATTACTATGCTTGAATAGACAGTGTTTCTGAAGGGTATATTATGAATGTGGAGAAAAAGAATTTCACTATCAAAGAAGAAACAGAGGCTGACCTCAGCACTAAGATGCTCTTCTCTGTTGAAATGTGGGAATAATATATGGAGCTGCACTAGTACAAACTGCTGAAGCACCTTGGCAGTGCTCCAAAGCAGTGTTCTTTCTGATGGAGTGTTTAATACCTCAAGAAGACATAGTATGTGCATTTAGATGCCAATAAAATGATTCCCTGTAGGATCCGTAGGCCACATTTCAATGCTAAATTACGATGACAATGTGAATGATTGACCACCAATCAAGAGTGATACATTTCTGCACAAACACACAGAGCAGTCTTTTAGCATTTCTGCAGTTTAAGTCCTTCTTGTGGTAAAGTCTGTCACCACTTTAACCCCTGATTGAGATGTATCTGTCTGTCTCTCTCAATTAATGTGTTGTGCTGCTGCTGCTGATGCTAAAGAATCCTTAAGCACCTGGCAGTTTGACTGGAACTTGACCTTGCTGTAAGAGGCCACAGCCAGGAGTTGTTTGGTCTCCAGACAAAAGGCTGTGTTAAATGAACTTGCACCCATAGATGCAAGTATCGCTGCATCAAGTAATTGAGAGAGGAATGAGAAGGGGACAAAAAAAATCCCATTACAATTACTCTTGGGTAAGGGCATATTTTTCTGTTTTAGAAAAATCAAATGACTCTGAATGTGAGCTCTGTCTAGTCTAAGCTGCGTGCAGCAGGAAAAAAGGTGACCCTCTATTAAAGGTGAGAATAAAGAACGGGAGTTCAGATTAAGATGAATGATCTGAAAGATTTCCCCATGGAGTGATCAGCATATTAGAACTTTGCTTAGGCTCTTGAAATTTCCATTTCCAAGATTTGGGACAAGTTATTTTGGTAACAGGAGTCAGTGGCTGAATCTATATGTCACACATATGGATTGGTATAAATATCATTAACGCTTTTAAGTGATCTTGTGAAAAGATTTGATTCATAGGGGAAAATCATGATTTTCATAATGTACAGGGCTTGGCCAAATAGAGAAATAAGGTAAATGCCTCAGGATCCTACCTCTTTTATATGTGACACTACATAAATTGTATGAAAACTACGATAAAAGCAAAAAGCGAGTAATTAAGCAGACAAGACCAAATTTTATAATATAAGCAGCTGTTGTGTGATTTCTTTACATTATATAGTTTCTGTCTAGTGTGAAGAATTCTCATCAGGAAAATTTAGAAATAGACTAGGGATGAAAATGTACTTGGTGCTCATTTCTGCCTCTGTCCTGATTTTCTAGAAATCTTAATTTTTTTTCTGACGTACTGATTCATTTTGTTCCTAGCCTGAGACAGCTCAAGTAAAATCCTGCCTCCCTGAAGCCTACAGGAATCTTGCCATTGTGCCAGGTATCTGGCACATGCTGTTTTGATGGAAATTTACCCTGAAGTCTTGATTTCTGAAAAGCCATGGTGTATGTCGATGTTTGCATCCCAAAGCTGAGGAACAATAACATAGTGACTCTGAAAATTGTTGTCTTAATCTGCTGATGAGAAACGCAAACACAGAAAACTTAAGAATAATATTTATTGTACAGCATTGCTTAAGTTATAACTGCATATATCCTGAATATGAAAAATGAGATGGTGTAAAACACGACTGTGTTTTCATGTACAGAGGGGTTCAGTAAGATTTGGCTTTCTCTCATGTGGAGCTTTTTTGCTTGGTACCAGACACTAATGATCCTTATCCACTTAGGAAAAAAACCCCACCACAACAAAACAGAAGAAAAGAAAAAAGCCAAACAAACTCCATTACCAAGTCAAACAGTTCACCTGAAATCATCACAGTTTTTGATATAAAGTTTTAATGGTGAGAAAAATAGGTAAGATTTCTGAAATCTATTGTTTATTTTATTTTATATTGTCATTCTGGTTGTTTGTTTTTTTTTTAATCCCCAGCTGGAAGTTGACTGGCAGCTATCAGCAAACTGGAGACAAGGAAACTTTCAGAAGTATTTGCCTTCTATTGTTGTGTCTGCATTCTTCTGGGTACCAGATTTCTATTTGCTGACTGCATAGGATTTTTGTAAAGATTTCTACAGAAAATACAAAAAAATAACTTTTGAATGGCTTTTGGATTTCTTAAATAATTTTGTCTTATTTTTAAAGCCTCTGAGCTGATTGCTTATTTCATTTCTTCTCAGTTTTTGTTTTTCTTCTAAGTATCTTCTTTGTACCTGGCACAAGCTGGAAGGCAATGTAATTTAGCAAGTAATTTGTGATTCTCTGACAACAAAATAAGTTATCTCAACATTCTCAGTAATTCCATTCTTGGACTAAAGCTTTGACCTGTAGTACAGAAAATAACAAATTGGTTTACACTTCTCACAGTTCTAGGTTTGTATTATAATGTAAAATCCTGTCCTAATCTACTGAGATTTTTGTATACTTCATTATGATATTATTCTCACTTAATTCCCAATGACACCTTAGTTCTTAAATTACTTACACTTCCCTCTTCCCCCATCGCTAGTTGAACTGTTTCTTGACACTACAAAAGGAGTAGAAAATCTCCAGTCAAAACTTTTCAATGCTACATTATGTACATGAAACAAATACTTATGACTATTTTGCTCTCCTTTGACATTTGAAACCAGACTACTGCCTTCCTACAGTTCTGCTTTCTGAGACTCACAAACAGTTGGTCATTATACAGAGAAGACTTAGCTCAGTTTTCTAAACAATTTTTTCATGCTGTGTCGCCCACACAAAAGAGTCTGGGGCTTTCCTTGCCTCTTCAAACATGATATGCTTCCTTTTTCATTCCTGTGTCTCCAGTCAACGTAGCAATGCATGGCCTGGAGACTTGGCTTTTGACTCTTTGGATTTGCTTGATGCAGTAAGCTGATACACAAATGCCCTGCAGGATTGTCAAGGTATGCTCCCTACATGTGGAAATTAAGGAGGTTTTGTGGGCTTGGGGATTGGAAATTCAGGTCCAGGCTTGAATTATAGGTCCTTGGCTTTGCTCTGTGTGCATTGTAGCGTTCCCATAAAGGGAAATGTGCCGTGTGTGTGTGTGTTTCATAGCATTCCCCAAGAGAAATATCAAAATTGTAGCTTCTTTATAACTGGAGACATAATTTTGTTCCAGTATTTGGCACAACCTCCAATAGTGTGAAGAATGGGAGCACTCCATATCAGGCATGCACAGCCTGTGAAACACTGTAGTATTGTTATTCCCCGTGATTTTCGACAATTTCATTTGCTGGAGTGGTGCAGTGCAGCTGACAGCAAGGCTGTGTTATACACATGGTGAAAGGTCCCAGCAGCACAGTTGGTCCTGGTTACCAGAGCCCCTGATGGCTGCAGGCAACCAGCAAAGGGAGCTGGCTCCTTGGGCTAGTGTACTAGCTTTTTGCAGGGTTTAGGCATCAGGAGTTCTGCTTGAAACAGAGCAGGTCCGTAGTTAAGGGCTGATGATGAGATTCAAAAGGAAATCATTTCACGGTGATGATCTCAGTTATGTTATAAGATGCTTGTTCTGGAGAGAATGTCTATGCACTGGGAAAAAAAAAAAAAACAAACCTAAACAACCAAAGAGAAATAACGAAAGGCTGTGTACAATGCCAGCTGCCATCAGAGATTGAAGGTTTATTTTCAGAGCCCCATGCTTAGAAACATTACTTCAAATAATTTCATTGTCTAAAGAAAATTGCACCTTATACCTTTGTGTTCTGTTTTCAGAGTGGATTTTTATGGAAGAACAGGGCTGTTGTGAGCGTCAGACAGGTTAAGCCCTGTGTTTTCAGAAGAGATCTCTGAAAAGACATTGAGCATTGTGTGTTGTAGTAGCATAGTGATACCACGGTCTTTGCTCTGTGATGAATAATTCAAATGAAAGTGGCTGGTGGGTTACAAATAATGGGAACAGATTTTGTGAGTATACTGTATATTGGTAGGCAGCAGACAGTAATGGGTCTTTTCCATCTTCGTGTCATCCTCACAACTGGGGTCAGGTGATGGAGAATTCTCATGGAATGTCTGGAGTATGACAAATAATTCTCCAGCACAAAATAAGGGTTCCCTATCCTGAGTGGAACTGATAATTGGAAGTAACACTTGAACTCAAAGGAGAAAAAGTGCTCCTATTTTTTTAGTTGTTTTTACTGGATAGCATTGAGAAGTAGTAAATGCAACAGTGCTCTCTGGGAAGACTACAAATAGTGTGATCACTAGCAAGCTGCCAGTGTTTAGGTAAAAAGTTTTCTTTATCCAGACTCTCTTGGTTTCCACTGTAGAAATTTCACTGGTAGTTTCACATGGTCCTCGGATTTGCATGCGTGTTATTCCTATACCACAGAAGAAGCAAGCACCCTTTTTCTTGTGTGGAAGAGCATTAATAGCTATGTCCAACAGGCAAACACGCGTTCTTCTGGCTAGCAGTCAAAGGAAATTAAAAGCCATTATACCGTCCGGTGTTTTTACTGAATAGCTGATGCAGACAGCTGGATAGCTGGCAGTTGCCTCAGGATTGTCTGGGAGGTGACTGTGCTTTTGGTTAGATCTTGGAACCATCTATCTGTATAAATAAAGGGTAAGCATTAGTTAAGAATAATTATCTTAAAGTATTAGATGTTTTAAGAAGTCATGTGTTCTTTAATTAAACAAACTTTGAAAATTAAAGTTTTATTGGTCCAAACCAGTTCTGTGGTTAATGCCTCGTCCAGGTTTGATTTGATCTAGTTAGTTACTTCAGAGATTTCTAATCTCATTGGAGGCAGCCTATGAAAAGCACATTGCAGAAAACAATTCTGCATAGCACACCACCTACTCATGGTTTTGTACGTACCTGGCGCCATGAAAATCATCTTGGTTTGGACTGTGTGCTACCAGAGGAAGTCCTGTCTGTAGTTGGTCTGTGCAGTTGCTGATGGCACACGCTGGAGGGACAGTTGTGTCCCCCAGAGTCTGGGCACATGGTGAAGTCCAAACAGGAATATGAGCTGTATAGAGAACAGAGCCACAAGCTGCTGTGCACATCAGCAGATGGAGGGAGACGTAGGATGTGTTCAGGAAAGAGGAGAGCGCTACCACTACACCGGCCAAAGCTTCAATCACTTTGGTTCTTACCTGTGTGCATTTAAACCAGATAAACTTTTTTAATGCCTCCTTTTATCTCAGTACAATTACAGAGTTTTAACTGAACATGTGAGGCTTTAAAATCACTGAAGTTTTGCAGCTGTGGTGTGTTGATAGTCCAGGATCTCATCTTTCTTACGTGAATTTGAAAGCGCAGTAGTGCTCTGAGCTCAGTATTGGCTTTTCAAGCGATAAAATGTTTTAACTGCTATCTTTTACTTTTAACACCTGAATCCTAGGTCTAATTAAGCTGCAACTCTAGGAGCAGTAACTACAGTAATCATTTCTCTTTGCAGTGATCTAATCTGAACCCACTAGCAGCTGCAATAGTTATACTATGAAGGATTTTCCCCCTTTGACATATATTGCACATACTGTCCCTCAATTAGGCTACAGGTGCTTGAAGACTCTTGATGTTTGCTCTGTTTTATGAGAATGCTTCTCTTTTTAACAGTTTGATTTCTCAGGTTTCAATTTGAATCATCAGCTCATGAAACGAAAATGTTTATGCATCTGATTACCTGTTTTTCTGATCAGGGAAGCTCTGTTAGAGTGTAAAACTCCCTTTCAGGATTCTGAGCAGCTGGAGATCCCATGCTCTGAGGTGTTGTCCTCCTCTTGCCAGGACAGACACGCCACATGGCTGTAGATGTTAATAGTATTTCTTAAGGGGAAGTGGCGCCACAACTTTGTTTACCGGCATCCCAGAAACACACTGCATATATGAAAATAGCTGTACTGTGGAAATACCCCCGGGTTTTCTTTAGGCTAATTTGGGTGTGTTGCTAGGCAACTCAGGGTAACGAGGGGTTTGTATGTATTCTTTAGGTAGGTTCAGGTCCCTATAGAGATTTCCAGGTAAGTAACATAGATGTGAGAGAGGCTGACCAACCGTGACACGAAAAGTTAAATCCAGCAAACAACTTTCATTAAGAGGAGATTTTTTTTGAGGAAGGAATTGGATTAGACCCAGGGATGACGTATCCTGTTTGATTTCTTTTCCCCTTGTGCTCTGACGAGCTTTGTGTTTAGGCAGGCTTTTGTTTCTGGCTCTGAGTTGCTTTAAAACAAATTGGGAGTGTGTCTCGGGGTGTTGAGGGTGAGGTGTTTAGCTGGATTGGCTCGGTTTACTTGCGAATGCTTTGTTCTTCCCAACACCCTTAGGTCGGTTGTGCAACATGCCCCTAGGGTGTAAAAAGAAGAAAAAAAAAAAAAAAAAGGAGGAAAAAAGAGAAATGCTGAGTAATGCCAAAGGTTTCTCAAATGGCTGATGCAAACCTGGAGAATTTGCATCATCATTCAGCTGGAGTAACTTGGTATGACAAGAGCTTAAATACAAGTCCACGCGGAAGCTGAGCTGGTTTCCAATGATAGGGCAGTACCAGCTCGCAGTGTGAAAGCATAAGTGTTCCTGAGCAGTGCTGGGATCGCAGTAAAGGCTCAAATACACTTCAGGAGCTCGCTACCTGTGTGTAGGAGCAGCTGGAAAGATAAGAGAGGGCAGAGGAAGAGAATACGTAGTTGGCTACGCAGAGAGGAAAAAAACCTTGGGTTTCTGCTGCAAACTTTTTTTGCCTGTGCTTGCCGTCTGTGTGCTAGTGGCACTGTAGCATGTTTAGGAAAGCTGCTGTACCCACGGTCTCTAATGGAAGCTACTTCCAGGGGCAAGCTAATGGCAAATTGCCCCCTATGGACAGCGGACAAGCGGCCCAGGAGGGGAAAGTTGTGCTGAAGAAGAAAGTGACGCTTTTGAGGGGGATATCCATCATAATTGGCACTATCATTGGAGCTGGCATCTTCATCTCTCCCAAAGGCATCCTGAAGAACACAGGCAGCGTGGGCATGTCCTTGACTGTCTGGACAGTGTGTGGTATCCTCTCACTCTTTGGTAAGTCCCTTAAAAGTTTCTGATTGGTCCAGAGGGGCAGCCGGTGGATTATTGCTATTATTTTTCTGATTTTGCCATTGGATAGCAAGGCACAGTGTGGAGCTTGAGGACCAATGGAGATATAGAAGGTTTTTGCTGTGTGATAGGTTGTGTGGAGGGAACAGAGATACGCAAGCCCTCTTCCCTGGAGCCTGGTCAGCAGAGATTGGAAGCATAAATTATTATTTCTTATGGGTCCCTAAAGAAAGAGGAAAACTAAATGTCTGTTTAATGCCATGCAATGTACTATATGTATGATGTTTTTCTTCTGGCTGCAAGAGGTAGGTTACAATTTGCTTGCAAGGCCCCTGGTAGCCGAGGACGCAGGTCACTCTGATTGAACACGGGCAAAATGTTTAGACAGCTCCACTTATCTCCCTAGGGGCTAGAGCAAGGTCAGAGAGGAATAATTACCACTGGACATAAGCTGTACTGGCATGAAAGGGAGCAAAATAATAATGCTAATAACACCTCTTTCCTGTCCAGTATTACTGCTCTTTATTTTGTTCCTGGCTCACAATGTTGCTTTGAAAGATTATGGTGCAAAAACCAGTGTCATGAAAACAAATTTGCTACATGAATTTTATTGCTGGCCTCCCTATCATGACAGTTTCTACTGATTTTGTGTATTTTTGAAGGGTAATAAATTCTGAAGAATGTCAGTTTATTTGTTCTGTACACAAAGCTCCCATTCAGAGTGGAAAACGCCACCCTGGCCTCTGTGGCACAGAGGGTCCATTGACCTACTTAATGAGTTAATCTCAAAGAAGCTGAAGAGCTAACATGAATATTGGCTTTATTTAAAACAAAAATGACTTCTTTTCTGGCAGGAGGTAAAGAGAAAAAACACGGACAAACACGTGTCTGCTTAATAGGTGTAACACGCAATGCCATCCTGTGTAAATTGACTTTGAGCTTAAAAGAAACATGAACTGTATACAGGCTAAGCCCACTCAAGCCAAACAGACAGTGTAAGAAGGTTTAAGGACCCGTTTTTGTCAAATGTATTGGTACAAAGTACTGCACAATATGTTGTACAAATGTGGAAGTCCTGCCTACAACCAAAGTTCCACTATAAAGAAAGATCTCGGATGTAATTTTTAATCCTGTTGGAAGACCTTGGTCTTTAGATTTAGTGAAATTAGAATTTGCCCAAGTATTATATTTTGGATTTAACTTCAATAGTAGTAATTTTCTGGCTGTGAAAGAAAGTCTGTAAATTTTTTTTTTCTTATCATATGGATTTTCTAGGTCATTTTCTCTCAAGATATGAAGACCTGTGTAATTTGGCACAGCAAAAGATAAATTTTGTGTTTCTGAATGGACCTGTTACGGTTACTTTTTATAATTTTTTATGCCATGGTGGTTTTAATTCCCTGCATGGGTCGATCATAGTAAAATCACATGTAAAGATCATTTAAGGTCTCGCTGAGGCTCTGTGTATAATACAATTTCATTTCATATCAAAGCTCAACAGAAGAGGCTGGCAAGAGAAAATGCATCAATAGTGTGTTTTTTTTCTTTTTTAATGTGGCTGTAAGAATTCCATTAATAACAGTTTCAGGTAAGCTGAAGAAAAACAGATAAAAACTACTATATTTTTGCAAAGCCTCAAACAAAGCAAATGAGCAGGGATGGAAACTGTCATGATGTGATATGGCTTTAATGGGCTTACACATGTTATGTGGTTATGATAACCACAGTTTTCATTTTAAAGTGTTGCAGCACAGAAGTATACAGGGAACAACCAAAAAGATTTCATGTATGTTGCTGATCTTAACTGTATGTGATGTGATGTGATGTTTATCAACCTTATTACTGCTTTCATCTGACTTCTCAGACTCTTCTAAAAGTACTGCCTACATTTATTGGACATGATACGCTGCTTTACTCATGTGGAACGGAGATTCCGCTGGCTTTGTGAGCGTTCATTAAGCAGTGGTAGCAGATGGTGAGCAGGTGAAGACAGCCCTCAGCTGCAGTATGTTGTTGCCTATTCCATAATGGCAGAGGCCATGTGTTGTGCTGGCAGCAGCCTCAAGGACCTCTCTGAGAGCTGCATTCCATTGCTGGGAATGCCACTAGTACTTGCTCCAAAGGGAGCTGAAACACTTCTCCATGAACAAATGCAGCAGTGTGATGATGGCTTGAGTTTACTCAGTGTAGATGTGCCAAAGGATGAAATGAGCCTCCTGTTCTGAATGCATGAAGTGTCCTGTATTTAAAGCAATATGAAAATGGACCGAGCTTTTGTTGCATTCATAGTACATAACACTTCACCAGTGATGAAAAGCCAGGCCAAATCATCCCCCAAATTGTGTGTATAAAACGTTGGGAGTGCTAGTCAGGAAAATCCTTAATCCGCAATTCCTGCTTCCTAATTTTGGCCAGTCAGTTGTTTTGCTAGTGGCTGAGGAGGGGGAATACCAGTTTTTAGGCTTTTCTTCAGAGCCTGAGCCAGGCACCTTTAAGGCTGAAAGTAGATTATCATAATTTGATAACGTGCAAATGTGCCCTAAGACTTTCACTTTGTGGTGGAGCCAGGCTGGCTCTGGAGTCAAGGCAGCAGGTGTGGCAGAGAGTTTAGTTGTCCCTGTTCATGAGATAAAGATAAGTAATGAAACGTGTTGATAGCAAATAGTTTGATCAGTAGCTTTACATATAAACGTCACTGGTTACTTGTACAGTTTTGTTAACTCAAAGTCTAGCCAAGTGAATTAATCCCTAGAAGAATGCTTGAAAAAATGATGAAAAATATATCAAAAGTAGTTTGATACCACAACAACTCTGTTATTCAGCTTATAAATGTTTTAAAAGTTATTTCTGGATAGCTCTCATGATGCACAGTTAAATTCTCACAGGTGCCCTCTGCTATGCTGAACTGGGAACATGCATTAGAAAATCTGGTGGTCACTACACTTATATCCTGGAGGCCTTTGGCCCATTACCTGCTTTTGTGAGAGTCTGGGTTGAATTACTCATCATTCGGTAAGTATACGTGGCTTTTCTTGTTTTTTGGGTTTTTTTTTTTGATGGCAATACTCTTTTCAGTCATAAAGAAAAATATCCAACACATGATGAGCAAAACAAATCAAATATATCTTGATCAACAAGCTGTGTCATTTTAGTATGGTTGCTTCAGAGTATTTCACGACATTATTTTGCTTATCAGCCTTTAAACATTTAAGAAGATACCTATGTGCATATATGGGGTCAAAAATGATTGCAAGAAAGCTGCTGCCACACAAATTCAGCTACTTGCTTTCATTTTGCTAAGCTTATTGTACCCATTAATGATGCTAATACCCTTTATATAGTACAGTGGAAGAGGGAAATGACCTTTAAATTTTCCTAGTCTTGGCACTAGTTTTTGGAGTGATTGTTTTTGTCTGTGGATACAGGAACAACTCCCAGTGAAGCTATTGCCCATCACTTTTCAGATTTGGGAACTCTGTATATTCTTTATATGTCAACTCAGGTCCTTATTTTTAATTTTTTTTTTGTGGGGTGCTGGAGAACTTAACTCTTGAATACTGTGAGAAGCACTAACTGGCCAAAAAAAAGCAGCATTGCATTCTTACAAGTCTAAATGGTCCAAAGTATTATTTTGGTGTGCAAGCCTGTGACTCACGAGGCCCTTGACATAATTTAGGCGAATTAAAATAGGAAGACCATGAAATCATTGTGTAAATGAATCTTTGTATCAAAGGCAAATGTGGCCCTTTGAACTTTTAATTATTCCTTCTTTTTAATAGTATTGCTGAGGCTGGAGAGGTCGTTACAAGCAGAACAGGGCAACTTACTTATGCAAAACATCTTCAGGAATGCTTCTTTACTGCCTCAGGGTTGTTTCCCTCTCTTCCGCAATCAGCAAATTAGTCACAAAGTACAAGCCTCTTTTCAAATCACAACTGTGTTTACATAATATTGATGAATTCTAGCACAGATTGTTGAATTTAAAAGCATGGACAATGCCTAGTCATTATGAATCCATAAATCCTTATCTTGTTTCCGGAGGAAGTCATTGTGTATGTCAGATGGTCCCTTACATCCTCCCCACCCATATGTAACCTTTGAATTAACTGCATCATTTCCATCAAGTGTGATGAAAGAGCAGATGTTGTAACAGTATTAACTTTTTACCAAAAAGGAAAATCAGACAGAGGAAACAGGCTTGTGTTTTCACTGTAAGAAGCACAGTGTCATGAATGGAGATATGTCATTGTACGTCATGGAATCAACAAGACAGTAGTGTTAGAAATGCCTCTCTTAACCTGCACCCTATTAGGTACTGGAGCCCACAAATGCCTGTAAGAAACCAGGCTTTATGAATCCTCTCCTTGCAAAATTATTTCTTTTATTTATGACACTGTCCCAGGAATGTAATGAAAACACTCTTAGTCATTGTGATCTGCCCCACGCCCAGAAAATAATCATCATGCATGGGAAGGAACATCAGTGGATTCTTTAATCATCAAATCTGAGAGGCAGCAAGAGAGGTGTACTTGTTAAAACTTGTGGTGATAAGAGCAACTCTGCCAAAAGTCTGTGTAGAGATTTATATTCAAGTCCTGCATTGGTAAGCTAATTGGCTACTGCTATCAAAGAAATTGAGACCTAATATGTATCTAGGATTTTTTCAGCAGGCCAAGTCGTGCACATGCACTTCTCAGCTAAGCTGTTTTTTCCTCCAAAAGGTTGCAGGATTTTCACGGGCTGGTGGAGGAACCGCGATCAAAATAAGCATTTCCTGCTCTTATATATGTTTTTAAGCCACTATTTTAGTCTAGGACGTGGTTAAACACTACTCGTGTGCTCATTAATCTGGGCCAGCATCACCTGCTGTTTAGATGTGCTGTACACTGCGCTGCTCCTCATCAAGTACAAGGAAGACTTGTTTTCCTCTCCCAAAGTCAGGTTGTGGTTCTGTTAAAAACAAACAAGTGAAGATGACTGTGCGAATGCATTGTCTGTAGTGCTTAACTATTGTGGTTGCTAAAGAGAGGCTGGGTGAGAGTGCACTGCCAAGTGAGTGACTCACTGGTGGTATGTGCTGAGACATTATAGCTGCTCCTTTCCCCGTGGCTTTTTGCGCTCCTTGCCCTTCAATGAAAGCTCCCAATGCGCTTTCTCCCCACTCCTAAACACACAGACATTAGGGGCTGCCAGCCTCTCTTTAGGATTTCAGTCAGAAGGAATTGACTGCAGGCAACTAATTCCCCATTCCTTCAGCTTCCACACTGCACTGCCAGCAACAGCCCCTCTAAACATGGATGGGAATATTAGAGACATATCTATTAGCTATATAATTAAAGAACTATGCTTTTCAAAACAATGGTGTGGATAGCAGTGACTGCCTCTTTAAAAAAAAAAGCTTTCCCTAAAATGACAGGGAAAAATCCAAGTTCTTGAAAAAGCAACCAGGACTAAGGAAAAAAGTCTGGGAAAGCTCCAAAGATCTGATCTTTCATCTGATCTAGGACACTTCAAACTACTTTTGCAGACCGCAGTGTTTAACAGCTGGATGCCTGGTGATCTTAGGTAAACTAGAAATATTAACCAGAAGAAAGTCAGTAAAAGTAGCACAGAGGAGATTTGGTCCCCAAGTGACTGCAAAAGTTGCAAACCCAATTGTAAACCTGCAAAAGGAACAGTCCTTGTGTATGGGAAATGCAAAAGCAGCAGCCCTTGCTTCTTCATACAGAAACTTTCCAAGGAAGGTATTTGAGTTCTTTGCTGCTCTGCAGTTTGGTCCAATGCAGTGTGTGACATTTTGGTTGAGTCATAACACTAAGAAAGTGGAGTTTGTTTCAAGGGTGAAAGTGTCTTGTGGAAAATTCCTGTACTGTTTGATGCAGAGTAAATTCTCTGCAGAATTTTTACTTTTCCATAGCATTTTTAGCAACTGTATTTTTATTAAAATTCTGTAAGGTGAGGCATTATTTTATTAAATGCTGTAGAACTTTTTCACAGGAACTTTGCATGGATTCTTGTTTAGCTCGAAAATCCTTGCAGGCAGGATAATTGCCCTTTTGTCCTTATAGTATGTCATGAAGCACAGATGCTACCAGTTGTCTGAAGAAAGGTGAAAGGGTCCTCTCAAACAAAACAGGAGCAGATCACTGGAACTGTAATATGTAGACAGTGTCTGATTTGAGGCTCAGGGTAATTAGCTGTTAGTATGTGTCAGTGATAAGGCTTCTGCCAAACACTGTCTCAAAAGGAAAGGTTATATGAATATTAGAAGTATTTAAAATTTGTAGATGCAACAACTGCATGCTTGTCTTCCAATTTCTCTGTTTCATGGCAGGTGCTTTCTGTACTTCAAGGATTTGAGCACTCACTTGGCAGTGCTAGGAACCTATTAGTCAATAAAAGGAACAAGTTCTGTTTGCATTTTGGAAAATCTTATTTTCATTCACTTTTTCCTTTTCTTCAGATTTTAATAGCAGACTTATGTAGGTTTTGGATGCTCAGTAAAGTAGAATTCTCAGCTTGATTGAAGTTAATTAGTTTGTGTCTCTGAGGGGTGAGATGTGCATGGCTACTAAAATTTAGTCCTCCATAACTCTTACTCAGGGTTTTGTCTATATAACCTTATTTTGGACATGATCACTTCAAGTGAGTAAATGAAGATTTCTATTGATACCTTTCTGTTTATGGTTGCTTCGCAACATGGAATTTCTAAGACTGATCCTGGTAAGAAGTGTTTGTGTCAAGGTCAGAACTGCTGAGCAAAACTGAACTGCTTGTGGTTTCCTGCTGCATTCAGAAATCATGGTACCTGGCAGCATAGTGACAAGCAGGCACCAATATTAAGTACAGTTCACGGTTCTGTGGTAGTAAAGTTACACAGTAATCCCATAGGAATATTGTCTATGTACTATTGCAGATTAATGTTGTGATTTTTGTTGTTGTTGTTTTTACTCTAGCCCTGCTGCCACAGCAGTGATATCGTTGGCATTTGGACGTTACATTTTGGAGCCTTTCTTTATGCAGTGTGAAATCCCAGAACTTGCAATTAAACTTATTACAGCTGTTGGCATCAGTAAGTATCCAAGTTTTAGGTTGCAGAGAAGGGTAAAGGTGATGTAAATTGAAAAAAAAAAAAAACCCCGAACAACTGTACACTGAACAGGTAGTCATTTGACATGAATCATTACAGAATGACTGTGCATTCAGTGCCAAGGGCACCAGCGTGACTTTTTGCCTGAGTATGTGTATTTGTGAACATGCACAGTGCTAAAAAGAATAGCAGACTTTATTAACGGCAGGGAAAATCTATTGCTAAGGCTGATTCTGTTACCACTTGAAGTAATGGCAGAACTCTCATTACTTTTGTGGAAATAATTTCGTTCCCTAAGAGATGGTGAGCCAGTGCCAGAGATAAGGAAGAATGATTACCTGATTTTAAGTGCTTTGCTCTACCTCTGCTTGAGGAGGCAATCGATTGCCAAGTATGATCCCATAAAGAAATGTAGCTCTCTTGAGTAGAGCATAGGCAACATGAGATCATCTTTCCTGTTCCCACCCAGCTCTGTGCAGCAACAAAACTTATCGAGGCATTTGTGGTTCAGGTAACAGGAACCCAGCTGATGGCTTTAGGAGCAGGATGTACAGTGTGTGGTGCAAATTTGTGTCTGGTAGCAGCAGCTTCTTCTACTCTAGCTAAGTTTGCATTTAGACTAAAAGGGACCACTTAGGGCTGCAGAGAACCAGTGGCTATCAATGGAGGGTAAGAGGCTACCCTGAGGCTGGAAGCTTTACAGTGTACATGCTGTGGGAGGCTGTTCATGGAGATGTGAAATGAGAAAGCACAAATCCTGGTGTGAATGGAATGCTGAAGGTGTGTGCCTGTAACTGCTAGAAGTTTGGTCTCACTCCTGTCTGGTCAGTGGTCATGATGGTCTGCACTGGAGTGCAGAGGAGACCTGAGTAATTAGTAACAGATTGTTCCTTTCTGTTTGGTCAATGCACATGTAAGAAACAAAAGGATCAGAAAAAAGAATTAAGACATGCAAAATGATCAAAGGCATAAAGGAGACCCTTTCAGTTTTGCACAATAATAGGTTCAGATGTGTTTTTCTTTCTTTGGGGGTAAGGAGTTCAATTGATATTGAAATTTCCAGATTACTGGGGCTTTTTGTAGGAGCTCTCTTGATAAGAGTTCCCTTCTGCCAAGAGTGTTAAAAAAGCCAGTATGTGACCACGTTTATTTCTAACTTAATTATGCACAAACTATAGATTTCATAGGAATAATTGAATTACAGGCTTGAATTTTGAGGTCAATGACTTTTTATAGCTACATCTGTCTGAAACATTGCGGTGCAAGATAGGGGTGAAACAGATGTTCAGTAACTTCAAGGTCACTGAGACAGAAGGGATGTTAAGTGAAGACTTCATCAAAGCATTTTTTTAAGTGCATGTTATTCAAGTACAACAAGTGAACAATTTGAAATAGGTTTTTATTGCTTTTAATTTAATTGAAAATCTGTGTGATAAGCTAGGGATCCACAAAGTAATTAAAGAAGTAGCATTATGGGGGGATGGAGTTATGCTGAAATAATTGCAGCCTAAAGGGAGAGAGGAGTTCACAGCAGAGTGCTCCTGTGATGAGTGTGGGTCTGCGCAGCACAGGTAGAATGGGCTGTCATTTCACTAACATAAGGGATTGCTGTAGAAAATCTGTAATGGTATGTGGGGCAATGCTGAAGAAAACAGTAACATTTCAAACTAAGGATTTATTTTTATTCCTTGCAATATGATCTACAGTGGAGTTTCATTTGCAGTAGTTTTTGATCATATGCTACACTTAAGCTCAAAGATCCCAGAGTGCATGACTCTTGTCATTGTGTGGTAAGAATTAGCTGTTGTGATAGTGTTATTATAAATACTGTCTATTGTGTGTGTAGGCAGAGTGATAAGTAAGGTTAAGGTGGTGTTGAGCTGAACAGACACATTAGAACTCTGAAGATCTTATAATCCAATTTAATGATGCCAAAGGTAGCATTTGCTTACACTGAAATTTTGAACTTAATCAGAAAATGGACTGACATGCCTTCTGTCTTCTTATCCTCTCCTGAACCCTTCTCCCTCCTGTGCCTGATGACAGAATGCTCCCTGCATATCTGCACTTATTGCGTTCAGGTAAAGGCAGTGGGAAACATCATTGAACTCTGTCTTTGGGTGAAACTTGATCTGTAGTTTTACCTTGTAATTCCTGATCACACCAGAAAAGGCAGGAAGAAATTTTGAAAAATCCCTAGGTGATCCCTTGCCCCAAAATGCATATCTAAAAAATTGCCAATAGGTTTTTGTCTAAACTGGTCTTAAAGCCTACAATGAGGGAGTTTCTAAAGCCTCACCTAATACTGTAGCACAATGTTTTTCTGTGTTGTTCCAAGACACCATTTCTTCCTCCCCTCTCTCCATCTAAACCTCATTTTCTGCATTTTAAGCCTATTATTTAAATGTTACCTGAGATGGAAGCAACCAGGATTATGACGGGGAGTGCCAAAAGCTTTTGCTCATCTACGAGCTGGAAATAAGTGCTTTTTATAGAGGGGCTATAACCCATTTTGCTCCTTACCCTTCCACCTCAGTGCCTCTTCAATGAAAAAGGAATATCAGTGCTGTAGAGAAGGTTCAGATCAACTGAAAGCTGAAATGAAACTGCTGGAGGTGATGACTTTTTTTAAAAAAAAATTGTTGGTTTATTATTTATAGGAAAAATAGCATGTGCTAGACACAAATTTCCCCTTGAAGTCACGTCTTCTATGAGCAGTTTTGAACAAACTCTAGAAGCAATTTTTCTGTTCCATGATATGGTACTTTCATTTCTTAAAAAATATTTTTGAGTTTGGCTATTTTTTGTTGTTGTTGTCATCGTGTGGTTATTTGTTTGTTTTTTAAGTAAAAACAGCCAATCAGGAAGTGCAAATATTTCAATGGTTTGGTAGAGAGAAGGATGCTTGTGTGGAGGTTCTCTTCAGATATGCCAACTTCCTGAACCTCCAAAGCAAAGACTGCCTGTTCTTTTCAAACTTAGAAATTACTGTAATTCACATGATTTTTCTCAAGTGAACCTCTGCAAGGAGAAGAACTGAGGCAAATATTGGATATGCACATGTCATTCTATCTGTCAGTCTACTGTAGACTTTTTCTAAACTCAGTCAGATTAACTGGACCTGAGAGTAAAGCTGACAGCTCTAGAATATCTAACTAATAAAATTGTTATGAAAATAAGTGGACCAGGTAAACAGAGATAATCAGGATGTGCCCAGCATAGGGAAGAACAGCTGAAGAAAAAGCAAACTGTAGATGAGTCCTTCTAAATGCCCAACTTTGCTTGAATTGGACACAATAACCCAAGGACACATGGCAGATGTGCAGCCATCTGCCTTTGTTCTGGTGCTGAAGACAGTCTTTCTAGGAGAAAGGGTTAAAAATTAATTTCTCTCTTTAAGTAAAAGTAGGCAGATGCCACTATACTTACTGTTTCTTCCACTGAAGGATGCATCCTATCATCATACCTATCACAAATGCAAAGTGTGGTGATACCCAGTGCAAAATGCCCCTATATTCCTATGTTCCTTTAATTGTATCTTTTAATTCTTCTCCTAATGGCAAAGTCAAATACAATCGTAGCAGTAAGGGATAAATTATACCATGCAAAGATACCAAGCAGTTCTGTCAATGTATGACCTGAACAGGTACACAATCTTAATGGAGCCTGTTCTAATATTTTCACTTGGACGCCACATCAGAAAGCAGATAGGCAACTTTCAGCTCTGAAAAACTGTGAGACTGAAAAGAAGCTACCAACTGGTAGCTTCATGTGAATTTGGGGCATTTTACGCTGTGATAATGTATATTTAACCCCTTTGTCTGGAAGGGGGGGAGCAAAACTCCCTCAAATACTCCATGCTATGTCCATTAGAGGCAATATTATACTTGAAAACCAAGGTCAGCTGTACAGATCTATCTATATTTACTTTTTTGGAATACATTCTGTGTGCACAAGTGTCTATAGTTAGCTGTTTGCCCCCATCCCCTCAACATATCAGATGTTACAGACATCACACTGTACAGCAGACAGTTTTCAGATGAGCAGTTTAAATTAGGATACCTATTGGCTTGCAGGGACAGAAAAAACTGCTCTGATGGTTGTTTTTGCGCCTCCTGTGATGCAAGTTTTTTGCTTTGTGTGAATGCCTTGACCCTAAAGGCCTGACAAGTCAGGAGAGGGTAGATCGTTTGTTTCCTGCTGAGGCAATGGCGCAACTATTCTTGAAAATCAGGCCAGGATGTAATGCTTGCTGCTGCTTTTTCCATTAGAATTTGTTGTCCATCTGTAGCTGTGGCTGTGTGAAGGAAAGCAGTCGTGAAAAGCAACATAATCAATGTTAACATAGTGTTTGATTGTTCATGAACCCCATATTGTTCTCTCTCCATAATACCCTTAGCTGGATTTTGTTTCACTTTTAGTTAGGTGTTTAGTTTAAGGTAATTGTCTATGCTCCCCATAAGGGTAATTGAGAATGAGAGAAAGAGACATTTATTGAAGGCAACTCACCTCATCTGAAAGAGACATCTGAAAGAGGTTATTTTTCATCTTCCGGAGGTAACTATCTCTTCATCGAAGTTGTAGCCACACTAGGTACCTGGCTTTTAGCAAAGTTAGAGATGAGTCCTCCTTTCACTGTTCTTTTGCCTGGGGAGTTGCTGCATCCTTCTGATCTTTGCTGTGATCCTGTATCAAAGCATCTGCAATCAGTTTCTTGAAGTATCTCCGTAAGACCCTAATCATAGAAGGGAAGCGTTGCATAAAGACTATAGCTCCAAGATACAATTTCCTTCTTTAATCCTGACACAGTTGTCCTATTCTTTTCCTGCTCTTTAACAGTTTTCCTCATGACTCCTCTTCTACTTTGCCTTTTACTATCCACTTGCTGACACAACCAGTATGGTGCTGATATGTAATAGATGAGTAAGCCCCATGTCCCTATATGTCTATTGTGCACATACAACTGGTAAGACTAAATATTATAAGAAGACTTTAAATTCTTATATCCTACTAAGTCCAACACGATGAAACAAACAAAAAATTATACCAAATTGGTCTCAAATCTTCCAAGAACTTAAATCTCAGCTGTACAATCTGAATATTTGTATGATTGTTCAACACTGCTAGGGACTTACACTTATAGAGGACCATCCAAAATAATGGTACGTGCACTGGACTGCTGTAGTTGTAGCATCCCTTCAGCTTCCTATTTAAATGAAGGTCCTTGCAGTGCACCTTTTGCTTTCACTGTTTGATTAGACAGCCTCAGATGAAACATTTGGCTGGCAGAGACACATTTGGTGACGGAGAAGGTTTTAACACAGCCTGCTCACAAGCAGGCTTTGTGACATTACCAGCCTGCATTGTTTTTCTTCAAGTAAGTGCTGCCTTTCTACAGATTTTTGGCTTGTGATTTCTGTTCGGTTGGCCAGCAAGGAAGGTTATGAGATTGCACGTGAGGTGACATTAACATTTCTACTAATTTTCTCATATGTATATCAACTAGAAAGGTGAAACCAATGCAGTAGAAATTCTCGAGGAGAGCTCTTTGCAGGGTGGATGCTCATATCGCCTATTCTGACCAGTGTAAGGTAACAGACATTGCTGCAGTCAGCTCAACTCTGAATAAACTGGTTGACAAACTGCAGTTACTTTCAGAAAAAAATATATTATAAAAAATAGTATTTATAGAAAAGTGCTATATTCCAAACTTTCTAGGAAATTTGAAATAAGCCAATGCGTCTTTATAGCACTGGATTTTCTTTTACAACTTAAACACTGTTGGTCAAATTAATATTTTAGTTACATTTTTCTTAAATGGCAGTTCTTCACGTTCCTGGTAATCAAGCCCCAGGAGAAGAAGAGGAGCCTCAATCAGTGCTAATATTCAACTGCAACTTAAAGGGGTCTTGAAATAAATGAAGATATGTCAGGGTAGTATTGGGACAATACAGTAATGAATCAGACTGTAGGGATTGTCTGTTTCCTACCTAGTATAAGTATACAAGGAAGTAATAAAACAAAAAAATTAAGATATCAATTGATACTCTGCAGGTGTCCAAGTGATTTCTTTGTGACTTAGAAAAGAACATCTTGGTTCTGAAATATGGTGAAATTCAGAACTGAAAAAACCATTTTGACCTTTAAGGTCTTTTTTTTTTTTGTTTTTATTAAAAACTCACTTTAAGTGATGTTGCAAGTTTATGTTGATTTTGGTAATTTGTTTATTTCTTTCCCAAACAAAAGTTCCAGAAAATAATTTTTGTATTTTTTGTATGGAATTTTTATCTAAAAATAGATATAAAAAATGCATCTTAATCCAGAATTACTTAAAAGTCTCACCTTTTTCCATTAAATCCAAAATACTTTTGGTTTAGACAGAGAAGAATTTTTTTATTATATATTTTTTGGCCTTGCCAGTGAACAGAACCTGTATAAAAGACTTGGGGATAAATCACTGGGTTTTACTGCAGAAAGCTTGCACAATGCCAGATTTACACTGCTAGTTCGTACAGAGTGCCTCCAAGATTCTGGTAGGGGATAGCAAGTTGTGTTTCTATGTGTCTCAAGATGTGTGATATGGCTGATATACTCTTTAGTGAATTTGAAATATGGGAGGACTGTGATGAGGACTTAATCTGTTAGATCTATACAATGGCAAAAAAAAGATGAGTAAGCAGGCTTGTTTGACTACGTTTGCCTTTCCCTATAGCAGGTGAGGAAGGGGGCTTTTTATCTAATGAAATGACTTAATTTTTCAATTATTTAGGTAATAAATGAATGATTTTTTTGATTTTGTTTCTTCCAGGGTAATTGTTTAAATGAGCTAGAATAACTGACTCATATTATAAGATGTACCCTTCTCACATCAGTTATAGTAGTAAAGGTCAGAAGATGCCCTCCCTGACTCAAAAGGAGAGGTGAGCCTACTAGGCAGGATATAAAAGCAGAATTATTGAGGTGCAAACCTATGCTTTGTTTTCAAGAAGTAAAAGGTCTCTGTTTCTTCACCATTTCACAGCAAGGATGGGCTTGTTACTTGTACTCTGGCCCTCCTGCACCCCTGGGGGTGAGGAAATAACAGAGAAGGAAGAGTGGAAAAGAAGAGCAGGGGTAAACAAAGTAGTGAGTAGAAAATTTTTGAGGGCCCTAAATGGAAATGAGAAAGTTTAATATGATTATTAATTGTTATTGTTTTCTAAAAATACAAATTTCTTCTCAAACTGGCACTGCTACAGAAGTCTGGAGTGACAAAAGTTGAGCAATTAATTTCTTTAATCCAAGGCAGGGTCCTTCCAGGCTGTCGTCTACCAACAGCTAATGATTCTGGTTAAGCAAAGTTGTAATTTGGTGGGAGGGAGCCAAGCAGAGGACAAAGAGTAGGATGGGCTGCACAGTGGGTCAGGCAAAGGGGGCTCAGCTCAAGTGTTTTTTGTATCTTCTGGAAGGGGAATCTGAGAAGTGGGAGGGCAGCAGCTGGAGAAGGTTATTGGGGTGCATTTCCTTTAATGCAATAGGATCAATTGTGTGTGTGGCCTCTGCTGGCAAAGGGTTTTGTGACTATTTCAGCGGCATGCATATTTCTTTCTGACTTTTCTTTTTCCCCTTGCAGCGCTGGTGATGGTCCTGAATAGCACGAGTGTCAGCTGGAGTGCCCGCATTCAGATTTTCCTTACCTTTTGCAAGCTTGTAGCAATTCTGATAATTATAGTCCCTGGAGTTATCCAGCTAATTAAAGGTATGAAATGAAAAGTAAATGCTTTTAAAGTGCTTTTATCTTTACCCTCCCCAGTCTTTCCCCACCTGCTTTCACCAAATAATGCTTATAGCAGCAAAATCTCTTAATTAGGCTGTGCTTGTTTAACTGAAGCTCTGTACTGTCATGTAATTGATTAGAAGTGGAACTACACTGGGATGAACTGGTATTTTCTTCAGCATGCCAATGAGTCTGTTCAGATCAGAATTGGTTTTCAAATGAGTGACAGCATTGCTCTTAGCTGTAATTTGCCCTGGGCTTGAACTTTGTGAAAAGGGTAGGACGCGTTTTAATGACTGACGGGCATGACCCCTCTCCAAAGAACATGCCCAATCTAAGCAGAATATGTTGCCTTTAACTGATCTGTGTGTGTATATGTATATATATATACACACGAAAGAAATGGTATAATGGATGCTGTTCTACCACTTCAGTGATCTAAATTGTGAAGTTAAAGGTGCTGTACTGGCAAAAGAAATTAGTGAACTAATGTTTCATAGGCTTCCTGCTTTCAAGTACTCTTTGCTTATGTTGTATGCATGATTTACGTCTTCCCTGTGAAAAAATGAGGTATATAGCTAAAGGCAGTATTCTGCAACTAACTCAAGCACAGGAAAGGAAAGAACTATTTGGAAGGCCAGAATTACTCTGTAGACTTTATCAGTGTTTCTGCATAAGCAAGGAGTGTGAAAACACACCTTTGTTCTCCCCAGCATGGACATGGCTGTGCAGACCTTTCCTTGGCTCTCTGGAAGTTATTTGGTTGCCCAAATGCTCTGGCAGAGAAACTCCTTTCACTGCCATATCCTCAGCTACCTGAAGAGGCTTTTCCATTACAGCCCTACCAGCAGTGAATGTGAGATGGTGACAAGCCACAGCTGATTCTCCTTACAATAAATGCACAAAGCATGAGGAGCCATTAAGCACAGAGGGTCAGAATGGGGAGCACTTTTTAATGAATTGGTGGCAGATTTTATCTAACAAAAATTATCACAGTTGTTGACTCTGTCCCTGGGGATGCTCTTTTATGATGCTTCACAAAGCTTCCCATCTGAGTCAACAGCACAGCATTACTCTCTGTGGTGAGCACAGTTTCTCAGGGACAGGCATCTCTCTGTAGTTAGCAACAGACTCTGGAAAAAAAGTTTTCATGTGTAGCACTGTGTTGATTCACTATTTTTGTTTTCATGTTTTTCACTTCCTTTCTGGCAGTTGCGGTGACTTTTCCCTCACTTCCTTCAAAGTAAAAAAATTTCTCCCTTTTCCTATGTGCCCTGTTTTTCCTAGATCTTTGGAGCATGCTAAACTCTGGTCTGGATGGGGTTTGCTGCCCTTCAATAGCTCAGATAGTGTCCCTGATTTCCCCACTGGGACTTTCCCCTGGCTACAGCTCTTCTCTTACACAAAAAAGCCTCTGCTTCAGTGGGAATTTTGACTGAGGGTTCAGTAAAAACCCAGTAAAGGGTAGAGGTTTTGACCCATTACTAATTCATCTGAATGAATTCTGCTTCTTTCTGCTCCTTTTCTGTGGAGGATCATTGCTTCTCAGGAAATTTGGGATATCGTGGGAAGGTCCTACAAGCCACAAAGCACCTTGTAAATGAGTAAGAGTGTAACACAACTCTTGCATGTTTGCATTTATATGTATTTAATTTTTACTTAGTGTAATACTAATACAATACTTACTGTAATGTGGTAAGGAGTTATAAATTCTTTTTAGTGGTAGAAAAATTTAAGATATTGGGTCTGTTTTCTTTAAAAATGTTGCTGTTGGTGAAATACTAGCAGTGTTTCTTCTGATTAAAATGTTAAACAAGTGAAAGTTTCCACAGCAAAATCTACAGAGCTCATTCTGCTCTCTCATGTTGATGTAAGTCACTGCTGGAGATGACAGTGCAGTGAGTGTCATCAAGCTCAGAATGTTTTGAAGGAAACTAACAGATCAGATTCTCCTATTGCATGACCAGGGACGCCTTGAAATCTTTTATAATTGCTGGCAGATTATGGCTGCAAGGGTTGGGTCAGGAATTAGGGTCAAGGGCAGAACTTGAAGTCAGTGAACTATTGGGTGATTAAATGTTCCATGGTGTGCTATGTTTATTTGTATTAAAGTGGTAGGTGACCAAAGAGCTTATTTTTCAATATTGTTTTTGTTGATGTTGCAGGAGAAACACAGCACTTCAAAAATGCCTTTGCAGGAAATGATGCCAGTGTTAGGGGATTACCACTTGCTTTCTATTCAGGAATGTATGCCTATTCAGGCTGGTAAGTTGTTGAAACTTGTAAGTATTTGTCCTGAAAACAAACACTAATATGCTCTAACAAAGTAATTTTTTAATACAAAGAAATAAGCAGCACGTTCTGCATCTTTTGCCAAACTACATCATGTGGAAAGTGTAGATCTCACCACTGTTCCATGTGTGCAGTAGTTATTCTGCAAGCAGCTCTTGGAAGGAATGTTTTTCATCTCTGATATACGATAGGTAAACATGCCCTGAACACTAAAGAAAACAAAAAAAACCCCAGACTTTTATTTCTGTTCTGAAGACTAGGCAACAAGACAACAAGAAAAGGCAAGTTCTTAAATTTTCATTAGGTGTTTTGATAAATGGATAATAATAATGAAGCTTTTTTTAAATTGAACAACTCAGTAACTACAGGAAAAAAATAACTACAAACAGTTACAAAGTTGCAGATCTCCATCCCACATGTGGACCTCAGTCTTTCCCTTGCAAAAGCTGCATTTAAAGAACAAGCAGTGAACCATGGTAACATCAGTATAGACCACAAAACAAGGAAATTCCTACTTTATCATACCTCTTGCTCTGAACAAATTAGACCTCACTTAACAAGAAGTGCAACTGGCTTCCATAGAAGTCAAGTGCTATTGACTGCGAGCAAAAGCGTGAGAATCTGCCTTCAAGTATCCTGCTCAGAACTGTCTTTCAAGTTCTTTCCCT
Source organism: Coccyzus lansbergi (assembly GCA_033558105.1). Taxonomy (NCBI): domain Eukaryota; kingdom Metazoa; phylum Chordata; class Aves; order Cuculiformes; family Coccyzidae; genus Coccyzus; species Coccyzus lansbergi. The sequence continues at coordinate 306,112 of JAUMJK010000159.1, forward strand.
CTTCCCCACCAAAGTATACAGCAGCTGGTTTGAAAGGTGCCACTGCTCTTGGAATCTGCCTTGCGATTTATTCATGCTTAGTGAGGGCTTCACATTGCACAGTGTCAATGTGCTTTTGCAGCAGCAGTGTAGGGGGAAAAAAAAGAAACTACAGTGCACAGAGTGGGCTTATTTTGAGATAGCTTTGTCTGCAGGTCTTCCCTTTCCTTTCCATAGCCTCACAGGCAGGGAAGTTCTTTACCTTGCACAAAAGGCAAGAGCTGAGAGATAAGGGTTTTATTTATTTAATTCAGAGGGACAATGGACCAAGCATTTCAATTCTCTGCCTGTCTATAACTCCCTGGTTGCAGGAGCATTATAAACATGCACACTGAAGTGCTGAACAGAACTTTTATTTTAAATGGTCTGGGGGGAGAATCAAAAGAGTCCAAAGCCTTTATCTCTGATAGATATACAAAAAAAAAAAGAGCCTGGCATTTCAAAGCCTCAAAGATAGTGAACTCATTATATGGACAATATCTACCCTCTTCCCTCTCTCTTATGTAACAGCCCCTGTCTCTTATATCCATACATGAGATGGTTTCTCACTTAAAATATTAACCTAACTGTACATTTTTGTATGAAGGCAATTAAAAAAAAAATCTCTTTAGTACTTTTTCATCACCAAGGCAGAGTTTGTTTACTGTAAAAAGCTGCATCAAAAATACTGTGATTCTGTTGCTTCTTTCCCACTTCTTTCTATTTTCCACCTAGTATTTCAAACCCGTACGACAAAAATCATCTCTATTTTTCCTTTATACCTTCTGACATATGTTTCAAGGTCCTTATTTGCCAATTCCAAAAGAAATTAACAGGAAAAATACCTAATTCATCTAGCGGTTCTTCCCAGCTGCCTATTTGTCTTTGTCACCATTTTAAATTGATTGCCTCGGAGCACAGAAGAGCAGACCATTAAGTGGAGTGTCAATACCCTTGCACTATCAGTTTCATGGGGCTAAATCAATCCAATAAGCTGGATGTGAAGGAGTGTTGCAGCTGTTGATGTTCTGTCCCAGGACACAGGCAGAATTTTACACATAACCTATGAGACTATTAACTTTTAATGATACAGCTTTAAAAAAGCAAAACTAAGATGGCATTGCTTATATGTGTGGGCTCATACTGTGAAGAGCAAGCGCAGACTGTTGGATATGTAGAATGCTGGGTGAAAAAGGACAAGTAGAGAAAAGAATGTAAGGAAATACGTCTTTGCATCCATAAAAGGACTGATGCAGGGCTGTCAAATTACTTCTGTTTAGAAGCAGGGCTAAGACCAGAAAGAAGCAGGTAAATGTCTTTCTTATTAGAAGCCATCTCTCCTTTGAAATATCCCAACCTTTTCTTTTGTGCTCTATGCACTAGCAAGTTCAGAAACAAGTACTGAGGTTGTTGTATAAGATGGTAAATCTAGTTTCACAGAACTTCATGCTCAGCCAAAAAAAAATCAGATTTATTAAAACTGTGAGCCAGTTTTAGCTCATTCTGCTAACACAGATCTGGTCCAAGACTTGTGATGGGGAAAAGTTCCCAGACTTACTGCCAGATCAGGTACCATTTGTTTATTCTCAATAGCACTGTTGGGTCAGATATCATTTGCCTTCCTATATCTGTCCTAAAAGTAGAAAGCCAGCATAAGCACTCTATTGACTGCTTTGTTTAATTAGCCAGGATGTGACTTTGTGCCCATATCTGAGCCAGGCACATCTGTGTCATCCAGAAATGCACAGACGTAGTGCTAATAAATGCAGAACAGAGGGTTCAGTGACCTTGAGGCTTACAGTTGCTTTGTATGCAGGGCCTGGTGAGTAGTCCCTATGAATTCCCGTTGGTAGCTGTCTCTTGTATGCTGCTGCAATACAACCAGAGGGCAACCTGTACTGGAGGTTGTGCAAGAGCACACAGGATTAGCATCCTGGATTTGTGATTGTATACAACACATTAGTAGCAAAATCCTGGTTTGAGGAGGATTCATTTATTTTTTGTTGTTAAGAAGTCCTTGCCGAGTACCCAGATGAGAATTCTTGCGAGTATAACCTGAAATTGTAAAAGGCTACAACGACAAATGGAATATGGGGCTTGAGGGTGCATGTGTTTGTGTATAGGATTAGGGTAAACCATAATTTGTTTAGTATGCCGAGGGAAAAAAAAATTAATTCCACACTGACATTACATAGATTTTGTCTTTTTTTCTGCTTTATTGTCTTTTTTTCAGAATTCATTCCCTAAGTGTGGGGATCCAAGCATGGGTCTGCAAAGCCTACTATATTTAACAGCAGTGCTTAACTACTAGCATCTTCTTGATTTTTTTAGGAAAGAAATACAGAATCAAATTCTACCAAGCCCTTATAATACATCTTATAAATCTTTTCTAGGTTTTACCTCAATTTTGTTACTGAAGAAGTGGAGAACCCTGAAAAGTATGTACCTAATGTTTTTCTTGACTTCTGAAAAATAGCTGTAAATTTTAAAATGCTGTAAAAGTAGTTGCCTTCAGAAGTTCTGCATGCTGGTCAAGTTCTTGCTTTCCAGCAGATCTGGTATCTATTTGAATTGCAACTTCTTGAAGATTTGCTATTTTTGGCCTGCTGTGACCTTGTTATGTATTCTGCTTTTATGTGCACAGAAAGCAGAAAACTAAGTAGATCTCCAAGGCTCTGATTCTCCCCCTCAGGATAAAAGTAACTATCGGTGGTGCCTTTCAGTGGAAGTTACTAGTATCCTGTCAGGGAAATCATGCCCAAGAAACTTATCTCCTGCAATATTTGGCAGTTTTGCTGTGTTTAAATATTAATCAAATACTTAGTTCTACTTGTTTTAGGTGTCTCAGAGTTGCAGGATCTTGAATACACATAGCTCTGTATCCGATCCAATTAAGCCCAACAGGAGGTATTGGTGGGAGTCTGTTTCAAACCAGAGATGAATACTCTCACAGTGCTTTTCTGCAAGATAGGGAAAGAAGAGCTGTCCTGTTGGGGAGAGTTTGATATGGCAGATATATTTTGGTAGATATATTGTAGCATCTCCAGCCAGTAATAAAACAATACTAACATTTTCTAAAAAATTAAGAAAATGTGCCTTATGAAATAAAATTGTCTTCTTCCAGGAAATTAACAGTTTAGTGGATTAAAAATTAATGGATAGATATAATTTTATTAAGTTTTTAAATTAAAGTACCTGGTTGGGTGCCAAATAATTAATGTTTAAAAACACCCCCAGCACTGTACACTCAGAGAATATAAAGCTACATATCTGAGACATGAAAAAAGATTAATAGCTGAACAGTCATTGATGAGGAGCATGCAAAAGGTTTTTAGTTTGTTTCTTCAAAGTTTGAACCAAATCTGATGCTGTTTGGTATTTTCTTCAGATCTGCAAATAATCGTAGAGAAATTAATGAAAAAAAGTGATGATGGTATAAAAACTGGCAGGTTTCTATTGCTTCAGTGCCTTTTTGAGAGGGCTTAGGTGTTAATGGGCTCTTTGATCAGTGTATGTATACTGAGGAATGTACAGAATCATAGAATCATTAGGTTGGAAAAGACCTTTGAGATCATGAAATCCAAACATACCCGTCCACTACTAATTCATGTCCCCAAGAACCTCATATACCTGCCTTTTAAACACCTCCAGGGATGGTAACTCAACCACCTCCCTGGGCAGCCTCTGCCAGTGCTTGAGAACCCTGGAAGGTGAAACTAGACAAACGCAGGTAGAAAATACAGCACTGATATTCAATAAGGTGGTGGACTACTCATTAGCACAGAAGTACAATTGAGTTTAGCACTGGTTGTCTTCAGTCAGAGAGAACACCTTTTTAGAAGCTCTGTTTTAGTAAATCACAAGTAATTTGGCTTGGTGGGAAGTAGCTGGCTAAGGCTTCCCAGGCCTGGGACATACAGGAACTCAGGCTAGGTAATCTAGTAACAAATCTGGGTTTAACTAGCAAGGTTCTGTGTGCTTGATAAAATCAGGGGAGGCAGACAATTTTTAAAATAACATTGTTTTTCTTTAATTTTGAAAAAGTGCTATATAGAGGACTGGCTTGAATAAGAAGCAAAACCAAATAAGGATGAAATTCTGGTCCAAGTATTATACAGTTTCAGGAAATTCAGGGGAGATAGTTTAGTAGCCAGAGTCTTGGTGATGTGATCAAAAGCATTTACTGGAAGAAACATAATTTGTAAATTATCATGTGATTACCATCAACACTGTGTGATGTTTTTAAACATGTACGTGCGTACCACCCTTTAGGACTTTTAATATATTTGTGTGTCTCTGCAATCCTCTTAACTGTGTAGTGATAAACTGGAATTATTGGTAATTTTCCACCGTTTTGGTTTGTGTTGACTTTTTTTTCTTGTGGTTTGAGTCAGAGGAGTGCATAGTTTCCTGCTGCTATGTAGGACAGAAAGGCATAGTTCCTTTTATTTTTTTAACTAAACACCCATTGGAGCATGTTGTATCAGAGCAAAGGAAAGCGGTGTGGGCTGTATTTGGGCTTTTCTTCTTTGCAGGGGAAATATGAGGCAGGGAGGCACTCTTTTCTACTCCCCTCTGGCAAGAGCTCCTTCCTTCTCCGGGTTATCCTTGGAGAGCTGCTGACATTAATAGTGCTGCTAGCAGGGGCGTAGGAGCTGGCGGGGGGGCAAGCCCTGTAGGGTGGCTGATTTGGTGCATTGCAGGGTGGCTCTGGAAAAACTGGCTCAGTGTAACAAGTCTAATGTTGTCACAAAGCTGTTGAAACTTCCCTTCATCACTCTGGGGTTGCACTTTGAGAAGATACGAAGGGAAGGTGCCTCGTGTTTACAGCGGGGGCCTTGGGATCGCAATCTCAACGCACCACGTAAAAATATATAGTAGAAGTGATTGGGATTTTAAAGCATTGCTAAATAAGTAGCTGGTAATGGCAGGGCAAGTGGATTCCTACCTGCTGTGCTGATGGAGACCACTACACCACCCGTAAATGGGGATTCTGGACTCTGTTAACCTGAAACAAGCAATTAAATCAAACAGTTGTAGTATTTTTTTATCCAGTTGCCACCTGTGAAGTGCTCTATTGGAAAGACACCCTGCTGAACTGGGGCCCGTTCCACTGTTTCGAACGATACAGAGCAAGGCAATAATGTGAACCAAACCTAGGAGCAACTATCTCAGCTGCCACCAAACTCAGTGCAGGTATTAGGTGAGCCAGTAACAGTGCTGATGTTGTAGGCATTTAGTAGAACTCAACTTCTTAATTCATTTATTTTTTTAACCTGAAATGCTGCCTTTCCTTTCATTCTTGTTGCTTAAGATTGCATATAGAGCTGTGCAGGAGTTACATAGCTGTTTTTTAAAGGGAAGTATAGGCTTTGAAGCATCTAGAGCCTGTAACAGCTCCAGGTGTGCAATTTGTAGTGTTTGTCAATGGTTAGGGATGCAAATTACTTACAGCAACAGAGGTGAGCACAGTGATGCCTTCTGCACTGCGTGTGCCAAGGTAAATTTTTGTCTGAGAATCAGTCACAGTTGCGTATTTTCAGGTGTGCAGCAGCTTCCAAAGTAACTGACAACTGGTGCTGAAATGAATTATCAGCACCACCCCCACCTTAAACACCCTGCTGCAAATCCACAATGAAGTGTGTCAGAAGAGTTGTGGGGGAAGGACAGCACAGTTGCAGCAGGTGTAATGCAGAAATGCTCTAGCAGAGAGAGTGGCTGTGGTGGAGCTCAAAAGGCCCACACTTATGGAAACCTGGTTTTAAACCCCTTTTTATATGATGGATTTCTTCATTCTGTTTTGGAATTGTGAAGAATGAGAGAGAGAGCTCGGGGCTCTGGGATATATCTGAAATGTACGGGAAGGTGGAAACATCTACTTTTAGACATTAGGGATTGCCAGATCAGGATTGCTTGGCTTGCTGTGGTGTGGGCAGTGTCAGAAAATCTTACTGGAATATAGCAAGTGCTTTTGGAAGTGTAGGAGAGAGGCAGGGGAAGGGGGGGGATGTTTGTGACCTTGCCCAGCTGAAAGCTGCCTTTGTTCTCTAGCTGAGTGGCTGTTTGTACAGGCAGAAAGGGTTCCTGAAGGCTATGGGAGACTGTGAGGTGCAGCAGTCTGCTCGGGTGCAATAAATTGCAGATTTAGATCTATAAATAGGATAAATACTATGAGCCTGAGGCACAGAGATGCCTATGTGATAACAAATCCTAGATAGAGAAAGCTGACACAGAGACAGTGGAAATGAGCCAAATGGAGAGGAAACACCCTTTAAATTATAGAAGGGAGATAAAAAAGGGGAAAAAAAGAAAAAAATCTGAGAGTGAATGCCATAATTTTTCGAACACACTTTTGGAAGTAGTGCTGAACTCCCACTTCAGAAATGTCACGGTCCCTTCTTCTGTATAAGAAAAAGGACATTATTATAACCCCAGTTATCATAAGATGTAAAAGTAGCTGTTTCCGTCTCCTGCTAAACCCCCTTTTGATGTCTCATTTTTAAGCCTGAACTCATTTCTTTATTCTTCTTAAAGTGCTTCCCTCATACAGCATTAGTAGGACCTGAAGCAACACAAAGTTGATGTTTGTTTTACAAGGAGCTGTGGCTGCAGTTCAGCTGCTTTAATATACATTTTTTTAAAAAGAGCTTGAAATAATTTTATCATAAAGAATATATGGAATGATATTGAAGTATAATAACATTTTTTTTTTACTTTTGAAAATTATACTTTGCATGTATGCTGGGTCAAAACTGCTATGTGAAATGAAATATCTCAATAATCCTTGAAGCAGAGCTTCATCAAAATAACCTCATACAGCCACATCATGTGTAGCTTTGATCTTTTTGATTTTCTTACATTATAAGGATCAGCCCTACTCAAACTGAGGTTGTATTGTATTGTCTAAATAATAAGTGAGTGAAGGAATAGCCAGGTCTCTGAGAGAGAATTTGTTACCTGAAAATTGACAGGAGTCGTGTTGCCTGGAGCAATAAATTTAGAGGACTGGAAATCAAGCATGTTGAACTTTCAAACTCATTTCTTATACATAGTCTCTGAGCTCATCTGTATTCTTGAGCATCCACTCTATACTCTCAAGGAACAGACCAAGCTTTTTCGATCAAGACCCTCAGAGCAGCATATGCCCCAATGACACTTCCCTCCTCCCTTCCCAGGCAGAGCAGGGTCCAGGATCAGTGTGCTGATCAGTTTTGTCAGGAATTTTGACAGACTCCAGATGAGAAAATAACACAGGAGTGTTTTTACATTACAGCAATGTCTTCAGAGCCTCGTCAAAGTTGGGCACAGATTGTGTTAGGTGCTGGTCAAAGAGAATTCTGCTTTAAAAATACTGTGTTCTACATCCTCAGTATGAACAGATGCTGAGCCTGGACGCTTCACATTATAAAGAGCAGGCTTTTGTTGGAAGAGAAAGAAAATAGTATTTCACTTTAAGTGAAGGGAAATCAAGAGCTGAATTCCTTAATGACTTCAAGGAAGTCTGTGATCAAATGAGCAATGAGAGGTATTGATTCACAGTCTTCCTTTAAGTCAAAATCATGTTATTTTTTAGCAGTGTAAGTTCTTGATAATATTGTTGAACTTGAGCAATAATTTTCCTTTAATGGTCTTGAGTTGCAGAGTATAAAATGATAGATATGAGAATTTTGAAAGATGCGGATTCTGAAAATATTTTACAGGGAAAAGTTTGATTCCCTTGCATTTGCAGTTAGTATAACTCCTATTTGGCATACTACAGTCATCTTTTCTTCCCCCCCCCCCCCCCCCCCCCTTCACTCTTTGGATCATTTCATTTGCAAATATTCTGTTTCTGTTTGTAAAATAACTTTGGTCCAACCCAGGCAATCTATCATTGTTTAAAAAGTTACACAGTGCAAAGAACATATTATTGAGATGTATAGTGTTTATAAGCCTGCTCTCAGATTGATAAATCATGTCTTGTGCTGTTGAAAAGCCAAGAAATGAATTGCTTTGCTGTGACCTTGGGGTCTGAGATTAGTCAGTTTGTCTATTAGATTTTTCCAGTGTTCTTCTCACTTCATTTATTCCTTCTTTTCTAAGGAACAGGGAAACAGTAGAGATATAGTAAGTTAGTAAGGCTTGATGTCATCAAGAATTTTTGTAAAAACCAGGATATCAAAATGTTTGATAGAATCTGGGTTTATATTTGGTTTAAATAATGTGACTGTCATGTCTAATTAATCCAATGTGTACCACCCATTTATATTAATTAAAGTTTAAAGTCACACTTCATATCTATGAAGACCAAGGGAGAGAAGTGTGATATTAGAAGGGTTTTTTTCAGAGTGTCTAAGCATCATAGAGGCCCAGAAGGATGGGAGGGGAATGGTGGCTGAGGCACTAAAACTCTTCCAGCTCCCTATCTGTTTGTGGCCATCTGATTTTTGTTACTTACCCTCCCTTCCAAAATCAACCAGAAATGTGAATGCACTGTTTCTCATTATTGATCTAGACCCTGACTAGTTATTCCTAGCAATCACAACAGTGAAAAATATTTTGATGCTAATTGAGAGGATGCAAGGCTTTGCTATTTCTGCCTCTATGATTCTTTATTAACTTTTGTTGTTTTGTAATTTAATTATAAGCTTTAATCTGAAGAGGAATATTAATATTGCTATTGATTATCTTAGGCACCAGTAAAGATATGAAGTCAGAAGTTTATGTCCCTGCAGTTATGCTGTCTATTGTTTCCAACACACTTCATCACTGATTTTTATTCAGGAAGGACAGATAATGTAGTTCAAGCACTTAACTGGGACTCAGGACAACTGGCTCAGTTGCTGTAAAATTGGAGGCTGGGTTACTTAATCTATTGTCCTATTTTCCTCCTTTCTCTTCTCCCTCCTTCTTTTCTCTACCCACTTTATGGAGTGGGAGGCATTGCCTCCTGGCTTCATCTTTGGAGCATTTATGCCCTTCCAAGTTTGAGGGTAAAGCATGGGCTATAGGGAACCAATATAAGTTTGTTTGGATTTGAAAATATATGCACTTACTCCTTGAATTGAAAACCTTGGCAGATTTACTAAATCCTTGTGTTGGCTTCTGGAGGTCCCAGTCTCATATGGAACAAGGAAGTGCATGGATGTCCCTACGCGAGTAACTAGCACCTGGCAGTGTTCCCCATGGGTATGCAATCTTATTTTTAAATCAGCTTTGGGCAAGACTTTCTCACAAAATAGCTGGACACACAGTCCCTTCCTTTTTAATCTGACACCATCCTGCCTAGATATAAGCAGAATAGCTTCAGTACTTGGAGTATGAAACCTTTCTAGCATTTTTCTGTTCCACTTACTCATAAAAGATGCATTTGACTCCAATTCATTTCCTTCATTTCAGGATTCAGTGCCAAATATGCAGTTCACAAGTTACAGGATTACGTTGTGATTTTTTTATCTGAAGATAATCGAAAGAGGCAAAAGCTAATCTTTCAAATATTTTGCAAAGCCCATTTGCTCATGTGAATTCAGTTGATTACCTTAAAGGGAAAGCCTAGTTAGTGAAGTGGCCATTTGCATTTTTTAGAGTCATAGAATGATTTGGGTTGGAAGGGATCTGAAAGATCATCCAGATCCAACCTCCTACCATGAGCAGGGACACCGTCCCTTGGATCAGATTGCTCATAGTCTCATCCAACCTGGCCTTGAACACCATCAGGGATGGAGTGTCTGCTACTTCTCTGGGCAACATGTGCTAGTGCCTCACCACCATCCTCACAGTAAACAACTTCTTCCCAATATCTAATCTAAATATGCCCTCTTTCAGTTTAAAACTGTTACCCCTTATCCTATCACTGCAATCCCTGATATAGGATCCTTCCCCACTCTTTCTGCAGGCCCCTTTTAAGCACTGGAAGGCTGCTATAATGTCTCCCTGGAGACTTCTTTTCTCCCGGCTAAACATCCCCAACTCTCTCAGCCTGTCCTTCTACAGGAGGAGCTCCAGCCCTCAGATCATCTTTGTGGTTCTTGTCTGAAGGAGGAGATATTCTTTGATATATTTTGAATCTCAGGCTATTTTTCTATTTGAATATGTACTCTCCATCAGAGAATGAGGATATTCTAATTATGCTTCCTTCAGTTACTTTTATGTTTCACTTCAACAGAAATCTTATACTTTCTAAATTTACTGTACATAACAGTACAACAGTCTCCTAAATTCCCTCAGTTACCTGCTAAGCATCTCAGAAGATGAGGTGTCCAAACCCTAGTGAATCTGCCATCACTTTCCATAGTTAATTGCACCCTGTGTGATGAATAGAATGATAGATTCACAACCACAACTTCAGAACTATAAAATCTTTAATGGGGACATGAATCTGCCTAATAAAGAAAACAAATTAATTTAGTGGCTGAAATACACTTAAACAAAACCAGGCATGGGTTTTGTTATTTGTAAATCTTATGAAAAAGAATTTAATTAAGAATGTAATTCAGTAGTGTTTGTGTGTGTCTGAGAGGGAGAAACAGATGATTACTAGCTCATAGGGGAGCTGGCTCACCAGTGTGAAACTGTTCTCGATAAAATGACTTTCCTTTACTTTTGCTTTCTCACTAACTTCATTAACTTCTTACTGCTTACATGTCTCACACTGTCAACTCACTCATTATAGTTTTTTTATAAGTGATCAATAATTCTTTTCTGAAATTAAGTAATTCAGACTTGGAAGCGTGTTTTTGGTGGGTTCAGATTTCTGAAGTCTCAGTATAAGAACTGATTTTTTGCACTTTATAAAAGTAATTATTTTTTAGTCAAAAGATGCTGCTACTTCTCTTGCTGCTAAATGGACATTTTCTCTATGAATAGGATCTAAATGCTATGATTTCCTATACTCGTGTTAATAATATTTTTTTTTCATTAGAACTCCCAGTCTGCGAGCCTTTAACTGTCCTATAGTTTGGTACAAGGTTTTTCACAAACCATAGCACTTGAAGACCATGGTTATGAAATCAGGCTGAGAATTGCTTGAGAAAAACATTATGTAGTAGGCAGTGCAGGCACTAGTTGTGACATGATATGCTTCATAAATACAACTTGCTATTAGGAAGAAACAAGTATTACTTAATTTTGCACCTGATCTCAGGAAATTTTTGGCTCTAGTTTAAGGCAGATTGGATTAAAAATCATTTACAAATCTGGGAAGGAGGGAGAGGTATTGAAACTACTCTTTCATCGTGTATTATCTCAGTTTAGATATAGAATCACACAATCACCAAGTTGTAAAAGACCTCCAGGATCATCGAGTCCAACCATTCCTATCAAACACTAAACTATGCCCCTCAGGACCTTGTCCACCCGTGCCTTAAACACCTCCAGGGAAGATGAATCAACCACCTCCCTAGGCAGCCTCGGCCAGTGCCCAATGATCCTTTCTGTGAAATTTTTTTTCTGATGTCCAGTCTGAACCTCCTCTGGTGAAGCTTGAGGCCATTCCCTCTTGTCCTGTCCCCTGTCACTTGGGAGAAGAGGCCAGCTCCCTCCTCTCCACAACCTCCTTTCAGGTACTTGTAGAGAGCAATGAGGTCTCCTCTCAGCCTCCTCTTCTCCAAGCTAAACAACCCCAGCTCTCTCAGCCGTTCCTCATAAGGCCTGTTCTCCAGCCCCTTCACCATCCTTATTTGCTCTTCTCTGGACTCACTCCAGAGCCTCAACATCCTTCTTGTGGTGAGGGGCCCAGAACTGAACACAGGATTCAAGGAGCGGTCTCACCAGCGCTGAGTACAGAGGGAGAATAACCTCCCTGGACCTGCTGGTCACACTGTTTCTGATACAGGCCAAGATGCCATTGGCCTTCTTGGCCACCTGGGCACACTGCTGGCTCATGTTCAGACAGCAGCCAGATTTTCTTGCAATATTTCCTAATTCCTAATGAGAATGTCAGTAAATTGAGAAAGAAAAATAAGCTTTTATAAAAAAGCCACCAGACTTCCTTTGGAACAATATTGCTTTTGTTGCTGCACTGTCTTGCACATCACTGACTGGAACTTTCAGAGTCACATGTGAAGAGATCTTGAAGGAAATGTCCATGCTGGAGCAACAGATGCAATGGCAGGTTCAGCCGAGTTCTGGCTCCGTCTTTGTTTTCTCTCTCCCCTCTGTATCCTATCCCCCATGAGACATGCTGTAAATGCCCTAATCGTGAAAATCTGGTGGTTCTGCTGAGGATGAATGCAATTAAGCAAGTCACATGAGACATACAAATGCTTCAAGGGCTGCAGCTTTTATTTGTGAGCCATACTTGGAGTCTGTCTGTGCTAGGATTTGGTGAGGACCCCTGAATCCACAAAGTATTTTCAACTACTTGGAGTGAACAAGGGAAATTTAATTCTTTTAACAGTGTTAGCATCTTGAGTTAATGCAGGAAAAGTCAGGATGGAATTGGTAACCCAAATTAAAACCCAAGTAGTTGAGTTGGTTGGGTTTTTTTTCCCTTAACTCCAGTTACACTAAACTGGATTTTTTTTATTTGATAATATTATCCCATGCTCTTGTGGCATTGTCTTTTCTTTTGCCCTGCAGTTTTTGAGTATTCTAGCACACTATCTGTCATTTATACAGTCTCCTAATTAAGTGAGGGTGAAGATTCAGCCCTTTAGTTCTTATTTTCCCACTTATAGGCTGTTGAATACAAATTCCTTCTACCGTACCTGTCTGTCCCTTGCCCCAGTGGTGCAGTGGGTCCTCCTTGATGGAAGCACTGTCATAAGAGAGAGGAAAGAGAAAGCGTAGATAGAAAACATGATATGCCATGCAGTTTGAATCTGGAGTGATGCACACATATGCAGAAAGACACTCTGCAAACTGAATCCCCTGCCTTGTCTTTGATATGTGCACTTTGTGTCTGAGCAGTTCTTTGAATTCACCAGAGCAATATATGCGGACAGAAGAGGGGCTGGGGAGATGATTCACTGCATGAATTCACCTGTCATCTGGAATAGGGATCAAATAGAACAATGGCTTCAGCAGCAGGGATAACAAAAAGGCTGCACATTTCATTGGGCACTATTCCTCTTGCCTCTGCAGACAGTTAGAGGTAGATGCTGTGTGTGCCTACTGTTTTTCAGAAGCTGCATATTTTCCTTACACATTTAGTTAGGAATTGACCTAATGGGCTTTATTACAGTCTGTAATGTTCAGGAATGTGTACATAACACATTCACTTTTCCTTTTTACCTTGTGCGGTTTCCTCCCCACCCCCTCCTCGCCTTGTTTTTTTTGGTGCTTATATCACTGTCGAGTCCTATTCCACTCTATGAGAGAGAGAGAGAGGTGATTGTCGGGTGTAGCTTTCAGGAGCAAGTATCTTTGTCATTTGCAGCTGCTTTCTAAACACCAATTTAGCATATGAATTGCTTCAGCTGACTTCCAGTCTTTTTATCTCCTACTTCCACTTTATTATCTCCCTATTTTAATGCAAAAGAAAAAAAAGAAATCTGATGTTCTGTTTTGTGAAGATCTACCTGTGACAGAATTTAGACTGATGTGCCAGTCAATGTGTGTAAATTAGAAAAGAGATTGGTGTAATCTATAGCATCTGTAAAGGTTTAAAAAATGTACCTTGATCATTAATTAAGACCATGAGGATGTCTCATAAAATCACAGCTGAGGAGAGCAATAATTCACTATTGAATAAAGAAAGGCAAGGTCACTTGTATAATTACCTCTTCTAACATTTATATTCCCTGTACAAAATGCTCCTACTCACACAAAAGCTGAGCTGATGTCTGTGGAAATATTCAGGACTAGGAAATGCAGATTTCATACCTAAATATTTTGCAGCATGATTTATTATTTCATACTGTCAAAGTTAACTTATAGCACATGCCTTGCATAAGTATTTAAGGAAGAGTGAGTGGAAAAATGGAAGAACGGAAATGAATGTTGTGGATGCAGGATTAGATCAGCATTGGCGTTCAGGGATTTGCCAGTGGATATGTAATATTGAAATTAATAACACTATTACTATACTTTCTCTCCTAATTGTCTGATATAGGATCTGACTCCAATACCTTTTGTGCTTCAAGAGTGTAGTAAAGATATTGCAAAGATTTTAGCACAGGAATCAGGAAGGTAGTCAGCTACCTGAAAAATCAAAGGCATTCACCAAAAGTATCTGGAAGATGGAAGGCAGAAGAGAAGGGAAAAGATAAATTGCAAAGGCAGAGGCCATATTACCACACTGATACACGCCAGTGCACAGGGTTGGTAGTGGTTCTGTTCCTATGTGTGCTGTTAGGGTGGAGGAAGGTAAAGCAGGATGGGAGAGCATCCTGTTTATGTGATGGTCACTCTGCTAAGGTAGCATCTACGCTAAGGCAGTACTTCAGAAGCTGTTGCTTTGATATGTTTGTTTCTGTTTGTGTAGGCTTTGTGATTTAAGATAAAAGGCTCAACTTGAAATGAAAATGGCTGAACAAAATCTCTCAGATTTCTGGGAAAGCTTGAAACTTTTTGAAGATTACATGTGGTTCTGAAAATGCATCACTTCACAGGCTCCTGCTGAAGGAGAGGCGTCTGCTCAAGGGGAGAAGTTCCTGTTGGCTGCTGCCTGGTGGGATGAGTGGATAGGCAGGTGCATGGGCACGATGGATGCATAGCCTTATGCTTTCTGATCCAAGAGCAGTGGAGAAAGGTGGTCTGGGACTAAGCTTTTCTTCAGGGGAGGAGGAAATTTCAACATTTTTATTTTTACAAGTGACTGGCATTGTCAGTTTAATGCTGATGATGTCAGTTGTCATGACCAGATATGGACCCGGAATGTACACAGAAGAGGCAAACATTTGCACAGAAGTGGATACTTTTCAGGCAAACCCTCAATGAGGTTTCTCATCCTTTGTCAAGCCCATGGCAACTCTTTAGGAGATGTAAATTTCAGGGAACTCAGCTGGAGATTCCTACCCTCTCTCTTCTTCCACAGTAGTAGAGGTGTCTCTCTGGTGTGCTGAGCACGCCACAGGTTTGTGGGAACTGGCTGGTTCTCACAGAGAGTATTGTAGCACCTCTGGCTCAGAGTTTTATGGTGCTTTGGTGGCTCTGAGGTGTAAGGAGGTGAAAAGCCTACATGCTTGCTTCAGCTACGGGTGGTGGCTGCTCCAGCTATCTCTGCGGTGGCTGTTTAGTTTGTGTTGTGCAGTGTCACATCACTACAGAGCAGGTCACTCCTTTCCAGCCCTTGTGTCTCAGTTTGCTTGCTGATGTGATAACCTGCTGAAGTGCAAGGTGTGTTTGCTTTTCCTTTTATTTTGTTTCCTTTCCCCTTCTGTTTGTTTATGTGAATCATTGTTACTATGAATCAGCCCTGCTAAGGAAGTAAAACAAACATTTATTCACATTCTCTCCTGTAGTTGGCAAAATCCTAATCTGCTTTACCAGCAGGCTAATGTAATGTAATAACAAAAACCCATAACCTTCAAAGTTTCCGCTGCTCTGCATTTTTCTTCATTTTCACAACCTGAAATACATTTGAGGCTATTTTAATATCCATTTCTCCTGCACTGAGGGACATAGTGGTACCTGTACAGAAGGGTGACAGTATCCTCTTTATGGGAACCCTGAGCTGCCCAACAAAATATTCCTTGCAGGAATAAAAGTCTCTTGCAAGATTGATGTACTGCTATAGGTCCAGAGCTATAAAGCACATTGTATTTTTGCTGGAGAGATCATGGGTCTCTCAGGGCTAAGCTAGCTCTTCTCTCAGCTGCAGTGAAGGTCCTAGGCTTTCAGTCATTTTCATTCGCTTTTGGTAGTTCATAAGCAGGTGACCTGACTGAATTTACTGGAAAAGAGGTGAAACAGCAGTGCTTTATAGGCAGACAGAAAAGTGAGTAAACTCACCAATCTCTAATAAACAGATGAGCTAAAATAAATTGTCAAGGTAGGGATCAAATAAAGCTGTATCTACATGCTTACGATGTCAACCATGGCACTGAATCCCTTGTGCCAAACATACTGGACTGAATCAGCAAACGTTTTGCCTATGCAAGAATTACTGGCTTGAGAAGCAGTTTTTCATTGTCTTATGAAGTATTGACTCTTTTTATGTTAATGCAGTGCCAGAAAACCTGGATTTTACTGCCTGGTAACTGCCCTCAGCCTATTCTTTGGGTTAACAGCTAGGTCCATGTGCGGTGGTTCAGAGCCTGACTTTTGATACAGAGCACAGACACTGGTTCCCCATCCACATTTACCACCTTGAGCCACATGTGGGTTATACTATTTGGAAAAGAAGGCATGTATTTTTTTTATCAAAATTTTGGTGTTGATTCTGTTCTGCAGTGCAGGCAAACCTCTCCCAGGTTTTCCCCTTCCCACGTTAAAATAGGAGCCTGGTTTCCTCTGGTGCTGGTGGTTTTATTTCCTTATTTATCAATGGTATTAACTATGGAGAGATGATTCTGAGCATACACCTTAATGGTTCAGTCTGATTTTTAGATCTGGATTTCAAATAGCAGTGATATCTCATTGTAAAATTCAGCAGAAGACAAAAAATACTTTGTGAAATTGCGTAAGTGCAGAGCAGTCTTTACTTGTGATTACTGACAATGTCAGTTAGAATATGTATATATTAAAAAAAAGAGAGAGAGTCTTGCAGCTGTTTTTCCTGTAATTTATAAAAGAAATCCAACACCCACTGCCTATAGGTAGTTATATATGACAGAGCCTGCTAGTTTAATTCACAGTATGGCATTCTGATCTGTACTGTGGTGCATTCTTTTCTGGCTGCTGAAGAAGGAACAAGCCTCTCTGTGCCCTTTCTTTTTCCTTTTCCCTTTAATGCTGAGTCTCAAAGATTACAAAGTGCAGAGCACTAAGCCAGTGTTAGGTGAGCATGGTGTTATACGAGAAGCTGCAGGAACATCTTGCATGTCGTTAAGAGTAACCTTTTATTAGAGCACCATCTAAAACTCCTGTAGGGTGATGCTGGAAACTAATTGACAAAGTAAGATTGCATATTTTAGTGATAAAAAGTGCAAAATGGGAGAAAAAACATAAGTAAAGAAAAGGATTACTAAAAATGTGAGGGTAGTAGTAGGTTCTTTATTGTAGTCATGTGCATCAGATTGGACTTGTACACCTGCACAAACAGTAACACTTGCCGTGTCATCAAGAATGCTTATCCTCTAGAACAGCATGGTCAAAATATCAGTAGTGGTGGTATCACACACAAAACATGGAGCATACTATTCTGTCAATTGAACTGAGTGGAACTTACTCAACTTTGCCAGTTTTTTGGGGTGAGACATTCAATGGTATTGTCTTATTCGATTGCTCATCTTTAATAAGAGGTGAAATTGCTGACTTGTATTTATGATATGCAACAGTTATGTTAAAAGAAGACAATTTGCTTTAGGGCACCTTTCTTGTAGATGAGCATATCCCTTTCTATGTGATCACAGAACTTCCGTCCGAAATGGCTGGAGGTTCTTCTTAGCCATTGAGTGATCAGATCTCTATTACACTGCACAATCTTTCCTTAAGTAGTAGCTGGTTTGTGTTTGTGCTTGTGGATTTACTAATATTCTGGAAGTGGGTCCCTTACATTGTTGCTTATACTTTGATATTTGTCTGTGAGTGTGTCGGAGTTCTAAATATACAGTGACAATCATATTTTATTTAAGAATATTGTTAACTAACAACCCACAAGGGTTTTCCATCATTTAAATTACAGTACAGCCTATATCCATGAGCTGTAAACTAAGAGGATTTATATAAGATTATAATGGCTCTAGAGGAGCTGTGAAGCGAATAATCTGTATTTTACAAGTTACTCTGCTGTGGTCCATTATGTCAATCCTCATTCACTTGTAACACTTGTTGTTGAACAAGTACTATTATTTGCATTTTCACCTTGTTATTATGTTTTATTCATTGCAAAAAAAATGGATTACATAAGAATAGTATTTAATTTTTTGAAGTATGATGGAATGAAATGTCTGTTAGAAGAGTACTTTCAATATAATTTGAAAAGAACTAACAGCAATGGAGAAATCTCCTCCATAGATCATGAGAATGATAGAGAATAGGAGCACTTTAGTCTGACAAGTGGTTTAACTTCTGTGTAGGGTTATTTTAGAGAAAAGAAGAATTAGATTCATCCTATAGTGAAGGGCTGACTGGAACTTCTATTCTTTCATATCTGTTTACAACAGGAAGAAAACCCAAACAAACCAACTGCTAAGCAAAATGAGATAAGAGTAAAGATTCATCCACAAACAGCACAGAAATTCTTTTTTGTTGGGCAAAACTTCATTAAAGGATGAGTTTCTTGTGAGTGTAAGGACAAAATATTTCCATAGATGTGCAATATAAGCAGAATCACTTCAGGATTCTTGCTTGGTGATTGTGAAGGCCATGAGGGGAGTCTTTTTCTTAGTTGCAGGCTATCCTAGACACAAGTTGGCCCCAACTGTGGGACACTTGGGCATGGTGTTGACCCTTGTCAGAGTCAGGATGCTGTTCTAGAGGAACTGCCCTGGGGCGTAACAATTCATATATTTCCTCCTCTCCAAAGAAAATAATTTCCTCCACAGTGGCCCAAATCCTGCCATCTGCTTTGTGCTTATTTTGGTTACTGAAACAAGCCTTGCAAGCACTTTTGCTGAACCAATATATAAATTGTCCTGCTCCAGAGAGCTGATGTTTTCTGTAGAGACTTACTTTTAGGTGCAGGTGTCAGGGAGGCTGGTACTGGAAAATGATGTGCTATGGAGTTCCAGGAGATAGGGCTTTTTGATGACACTTGTAGCTGGTTTTTAATAGGTTGATTTTGAGTCGGAATAAAAGATAGTGCAGTATGTTCTGTAGAAACCATCATTATAAATTTCATGTTAAAATTTTAGCATGGAAGAGTAGTACATCACTGACAGTAGGGTACACTGAACAGTGCGTACTTGCAAATATGAATCAGTCTTAAAATCCTGTCACATTGACCATACTGCCCAAGATCACAGAAAAAGATTAATAATTCTGGCTCTTTTATGTCATTATCCAAACTGGAAGGAACTTGATTTGCAGAAGGGCTTCAGTGCTAACTCTCCAAGGGTGATGTTGTACATTTCTCATCTTGGACACAGAAAAAGGAAAAAGCAGCTTCACTGGTAATTTAGAAAATTTTATATGACATCACCTCATCACTTCCTGAAAAAAATACTCCTATTCATGTAATTGTAGTTCAAGATTCAAGTGTTACAAAGGTTTAGCTGGAGAGGATTTCAGCTTACTGATACTTCCTGTCTCAAAGCACTGAAGGTAACAGAACAGAAGAAGTTGATAATTCTCATTAGAACTTCACTCAGGTGCCTCCAGTTACTACAAGTTACAAAGGCATGTTTCACCTTAACACTGGGAGTTTTCTGGATTTCTCTTCTGTATCATAACTTAGTAATTTCTTACAGAGTTATTTCAGTGTGCTATATGGGCTGCCCCAAATCTATAGGCAGACTGTTTGGCTGTCCTTAGAAAGAGCCTCATTTCCTTGCTTTTTGTAGAGAAATCTATTTATCTGCTAGAGAGCCCCCTTCGTGGCAGTGCAGCATTGTTAAGACATCTCCTTTTAATTTAATTCAAACTCTTTTATATCTTTTAAAATGCTAATGCTTCAAGGCAACCATAGTTACCATTTTCCTCATTTTTTATTCCTTCAGAAGAAGAGCCTTTCTTGGTAAATAATATTTCAGTTTCCATGGTGCTCCTTATTACAAGTAGCTGTTCTTTTCATCGCTGAGTGGTGCAATATTCATTCATGCTGAAATATCAATGGTAACATACAGCTGCAAATTGTTCCTTTATGA
This sequence comes from Coccyzus lansbergi, assembly GCA_033558105.1. Taxonomy (NCBI): domain Eukaryota; kingdom Metazoa; phylum Chordata; class Aves; order Cuculiformes; family Coccyzidae; genus Coccyzus; species Coccyzus lansbergi. The sequence continues at coordinate 325,959 of JAUMJK010000159.1, forward strand.
TCCTTGGCATTGTGGAAACTGTCTTGCTCAAAATTAAATGTCAGGGAATTTAACAAGTATGAAAAATCTGACTCCTCTTATGCACGCACACAGAGACACACGGTCCTCTCTCCAGTCCTCCATGCATCTAGGCATTTGTCTTCTCTTGTTACCATAAGGAGTCATTAATATGCTACCAGTGATGCTTCCTAAAAAGTTGAGCTGCGGGGCTGAGGGGGTGGTGTTCCCTCCTGTACCCTCTGCCAGATCCGAGTGAGGTGTTTTGTATTCAGGCTGCCTGTTCTGAGGCTCTCAACTTGAGCAGCTCATTTTGGGAATGATAGCAGCTTTGCCAGCCAACTCCCTTGCATTACTCAAAGTGTCGCTTTATCATTTGCTGTGCCATAAATCAGAGACATATGTCCTCAGTATAGACAATAGAAATACATACAGATCGAGGCAGGGCTCTGCTTCCACCTGAAACCTGCTGTCTGCAAATGCTCAGGTACTTGTGCTAGAATGGAAAGAGTGCAGCACGATTTTTAGTGCATTTGCTTTTGTAGCAACCATAACCTCTTTCCTTTGCCATAACATTGTTGTTGTGTGGTAGCTGCTGTCTACTGGCTTAGGTTTCCCAGCTATGAGATCTGATCTGCTCATTTCCCATCTCAGTTCCCCTTGTTTATACTGCAAAAGTTTCCCCCCAGCCACTGCCAGGGCTCTGCTGACTGCTGTCTTTGTATTTCATGGGAAAGTGGCTGTACAGGATGGCAGATCTGCCTGCTTGTAAGTCTGCAGGGAGCTTCAGGAGACTCAGTCTCTCCTACAAAAATTCTGCCTGGAGAAAGTAGACCCTGTTCATGTCCTCAGTCCCTCAAGGGCTGTTGGCAGACCACTTTCTACCTGGGACTTTGCTTGGGAGGGTCTTCTTAGCACGAGATGTTATGGAGAACAGTGTTACTCTCTGCAATTTGTACCTTTCTAGTACTTAAGTTTCAACCAAGGGAGTATTTATGCTAATTCACTTTTAAGGAAAATGCAGGCAATTAGTAATTTTGAATTCCTAGGAGAACCTCCTGCAATAAATAAAACTGCTTTTAATATGCAGTTCCAGCACACGCTTCTTTTTACATTTATTTAAAGTTTGGCAGCGAGGTCCGGGTCTGCATGGAGCAATTAAGAGGAAGTTAGACCTGCAACCCCATGCTAGATGAGGCAGCTTGGAGGAAGCGCTTTGAGTCATGCCCCTGCCCTTCATTTCCATACATGAGCTTGGTGCAGGCGGGTGTTTTGTTTTTACAACCCCATGTCAGGTTTGTGGGTACGGCTTCCTTGCCTCCAAGCAAGCACTGATTTACTGTTGCTTCTCACCATAATCTATGCTACTGGCAGCACTGTAAACACTTCCAGTAAATAGGCCTTAGAAGAAAATAAAATGCTAGAGCTTCTGAAGTTATCATAGAAATTCAAGGTTGGAAAAGACCTCTTGGATCGTCAAGTCCAACCATTTCTATCTACTACTAAACCACATCCCTGAACGAAGAGTAGAGGTGTTCCCTTCATCTGCTGGTAGAGCAGGAGGTAGACAATAAAAGTCAAGTATGAGGTTTAGTATCTCTAGCAGAAAAGGTCACAAACTTCCTGGAGTACATGAAAGTTTCTCACAAATGAAATAAAAAGAGGGCATTGAAATGCTGATGTTAGGTAAAAGGATGAAGTAATTCATCAAACCCAGGAGTGATAATATACTCATACTTGAATCCTCTGAATTTAGCTTATGCTGTTTTTTTAAAAGGCAAGCTTTTGTGAAAGAAAGTGTCAGACACTGTCTTAATTACAGGTCCAACCCAAACCACACCTTTATTGCAGTAATCCCCTTGGTAAATGAGCATCTTCATCTGAGCATCTTCACAGTCATTTCAGGTTCTGAAATGCTTAATGCAGGTCCCTACTAGAGATCTTGCTTAGTTACTGCCCACATTTCCAGGAACCTTGCTGTTCTGCAGTTAAGCTTCTCAGACTTTCTGATAATAAGAACACCCCAGTTCTCAGGGCAAACCTGATTCTATGCAGGGCCTGACTATTACAATGGGAAAGAAAAGCCAGCTTGGGTCCTTGGGACCTTTTTGTCCTTGGGAGGAGTGTGACTTGGGGTTAAGTTACAGTGCAAAATAAAAAGCCATATCTGGTTATTCCTAGACGTCTTGGAAATAGTCCTAAACTTTGAGGAGTAAGTTTGCATATAAGGTCATGAGAAGATGTTGGATACTCGCACTTGATGAGCATATGGAACTGGTTTATCCAAGAGTTGACTGAGAAGTCACAGGGGATGATTTATATCATATGTTTCAAGTCTGTACTCCATTTCTTTTTTTTAAGGGATATTTTTTAAAAATAAACCTCTGCTTTACTTCCATTTCATATTGTTTCAGCAGCTGTGTACTGCCTCTTGTGCTTGCTTTCTGGTTCCTGAATACTTACGTGCTCGCCATACAAAAAAAGTAGATGGTTGAGCAAAGACAGCATGATGGATATTTAGTGTTGTAACCTCGAATGTGGATTTGGCTGTCATCTTTAATATCTACTGTGTTGGCTTAGTTTTCTTTGGGAATGCTAGGAATGCTATCCACTCCATGCAAAAAGAGTCAGGATCCTGCTTGAAAACAAGAGATATCTCTAGCTGGAAGCCCAGGTTTCAGAGGAATCCAGTCTGCTCTTCGAAGAAAGTTTTTTTATAAAAGGCATTGACTTGCCAGGTTAGGGCTTCGGCTATGATGTATGACACTATGGTGACATCTAGCTTGCCAGCTTGAGTTAACACATGATGTGATGGCAGACAGGTTTAAATGTCTATTAAAATAAAGCAAATCACTTTTGAGGGTAACAACTATCCTTTGGTGAGCTGTTGACAGATCTGATTCTGCGTGGGACTTCAGTTGGGAGGGTTTTTCTAGAAGATGTCAAGGAGAATGGCGTTCATCCTGTGCAATTAGTACCTTTTCTAGGTCTTAAGCTTTAGCCAAGAGAAGAGTATTTATGCTAATCTGTATTTTTAGGAAAGACTGCTGGAAAGGGTATTGAAGACATTTGAGAAGTTAATAAAATCTACTGCCCTTCCCAGCACCCGTGTAATGCAGTTTGACCTTTTAAAGTCAGTTGGTCGTAGAAGATTCTTTTCATGAACTGTAACCAATTATAATCGAAACCAGTGAAGTCAAACACCAGGAAGAAAGCAAGTAATTAGGCACAGCAGAAGCCTTTTTCTTTTCTTGCTAGGTGATAGCAAGTGAATAAGGTTTTAAATGCAGACCATGGCCTGATTCTTGACTGTACTATCCTAGTGTCATGCTGATGTGTCTCTGCAGATGTCAGAGGTACAAAACCAATGCATTGAAATGGAGAAGGGAGTCCTTTAATGCTCGCCCCAGAGGTAACATTGGCAGAGCATGGGGTAGCATAAATGAGAGTACAGCTTAGTAGCTAGTCTGTCCTTTTTTTCTTTTCTTCCCTGGAAAATTGCAATCAAAAGAAGATGAAGAGAAGTCACATAATTTAATAGTGTCTGAGCTGGAAACCTATAAACAGCAGTATCAGTCTGGAACATAAGGCTGGAACATATTGGGAGGCAGTGAAGAGGGAGAAACAGTGATCTGCTGAAGAGAACCTTCTCTACAATAAACAAAATAGCAAGAGCTCATTTCTAAAGTCAATCTTTGCTGAGACCTGTATTAACATTTACAAATATGTGGATTTGAGAGGTACTGTGATGATTTCCATCTCTCTTGCCTCTCTGTTCCTGACTTTGATTCTGTCCTGGGAGGTGGCCTCCTTTTAAGTTTTGCATCCTCCCTTTCTCCTAACAGATGGGCGAGATTGTAATTTTTTCACATGTTGAAAAATGATGAGAACTATTTGATCCCTTTCATGCAAAAGGCTGTCTTGTAGGCTGCTTTTCACGTAGAAAACATGCATCAGAGATAAGTCAGTTTATGTTAAAACATACTGCTTTTCTCTTCAGGGTTCTAGATTGCCACAGCTCGCAGAATGACTACTTAGAAATGGGAAGAGGTATAGATTGGGCTCTGGGACACAGTAGTTAGTAAGCCAATGCCATACGTTTTCTCATCTTGCACTAAAGGCCTGGGAATGTTAAATTACCAGGTCTCTCTTGCTGCTTTCACTATTGTAATTTTTTTTTTCCAGTGTCAGGTTATTCGGATGAATTTTCACTTGTGACTTTTTTGCCAAGGTTTGGTCGTAGGACCAGTGCAATGAATGATAAGATTTTTTGAGTGCCAAGGTCTGGAAACAGTTAATTTTGAAGATTGCTTAACAGATTGCAAATAGTGAATAAATTATTGCAGAAAACAACTTTTGAAAAGGATCTTGAAACTCCAGTGGTGGTAAATCTTCAACTCAAGAAATATAGCGTCTACAGGCTTATGCTGTTATGCTCTAAAAAACAAGCAAATACTACCTCAGAAGTCTTGTGAAGGAGTTAGGATTGGCTATTCTGAGGTCTCTAACTGTTGGAAGAGATTTCTGTCTTGGTTCTAAGATTTTTTTATCTTCAGTGAATCAAAATCATGGAGTGAAATGTATGTTTTTTCTTGAGTTTTTTGTCTCTTGGTACAAAACTCTCAGCTAAATTTTTGGCAATCGTGAATTTGCATTATATGCAAAACATGGTTTATTGAGGTGCTAACAACCTGTGTTGCGATTGATTGATAGGGTGCATAAGTGAACAGGTGAAATCTGCATACATAGAGATGATTTAATGGAGAATAGAACTTAGATAATATTTTTTGCTGATTTGGTGAGAAGATTGGAAGACTAGGAGAAAACAAAAAATGCAAGAAATTTGGTACAGTGATCCTCCAAGGAAAGGAGGTAATCTTTATTGGTAATGGCATTACAGTTTGTATTCCAGTGCAATATCTGTAGCAGAGAGTTTGATAATGGGATCCCATTGCAAATTGGGAACTACCTCTTAAGTTGGACAGAGAGAAAAACATGATTAAAATTTTCAGTTACTGATTCTACATGTGGTTTGTATCTGTTCTTTCAGAAAATTCAAGGACCAAGCGTAAATCTGATCTGAGATGTCAGTGAGAAATGAACCATGCCATATTACTTATCCCTGAAATTGTGAAATTGGTCTTTTCTTTTTGTCTAAATCTGTCACAAAAAGCAGTGCTAACAAAAAGCATTCAGAAAGGCTGCGTGTGAATATACAGCAGCCCTCTGAAGGCCAGCTCCTGCCAGGAAACAAAAGGAGATGCAACCCGAGCACTCATTCCATTCAGAAGACAAGGACTCAGGAGCTTAGATGTCACAGTATCCCTTGTTCTGATCCAGAAGTGGGTTATTATCTGTGGGCTTTTTAATGGATTGTGCTTGCTGACTAGTTCTGTCTGACCTTTTACGATTTTATTCTTCTCAGATTTTGGTGGTGGTGGTTTTACTGTCCAAGGGGATTTAGTGCTCTTCAGCATGATAAAACAAGACCCTCAATGCTAAGAAAATGATTGTGTTTGAAAGAAAACCTGTATTCCCCCCACCCTCCACCTTAGTTTTGAACTGCCATTTTGGTTTAGAGGAAATTAGAAGACAGTAAGCAACTCTGCTAAACCTTGAAGGGGACAAAGCTAGTTCTTTAAATGTAATAACATAATTTCAGTCATTCAATTGATATTTGTGAAAATAGTACAAAATTTGCCACCTTTAACGGGGAACTTTTTTTTCAAGTTGAAATAAGTGCTGATTTATTCAATAGCTTGTTCGTTGAAGCACTCATCTGTAATGCAGAAGAAATAATTAAAAAATCTGTTCTGAGAGGCTTTGAAACTATGTATCACAACCTTGAATCAAGTGCTAAGAAGATGGAATTCAGTTTAGACCCAGGTCAGGCAAGAAGTGTAATCCAATATCTGACAACTGACTTACAAAACCACTTACTTTGCACGCATATATTATCAATGTGCCATTCTGCAGTGCTTCTTGCGTCCATACCTTTGTGTTTTTTCGAGCAATACGGCACTTGTGTTCTAAGATGTTTGCTCAGGCCCTTGCTGTTGCCTTCTCCATCAATAAGGAGACTGACTGGCTCTTCTCCTTCCAGCTTCTTCACCTGAGACCATTTGTGTGAAGTAGCAGTGAGTTAATGCAGTATCATAGTGCTTACCTAGATTTGGTGCTGCAGTACAGCATGATCCTTTTGCCTGCATGTTTTTCTGGGTTAAAGTCTTAATCATAGGGCTGTTAAGATTGGAAAAGACCACTAAGATCATGAAGTTCAACTGCCAACCCAAAGCCATCATGACTACTAAGCCATGTATTGTTAATGACAGTGTTAGTGACACATGGTTTCTTAGATGATCAAGAAATGTAACAGTGATGCTGTTCTGAAAGGTTATTTATCTAGTCTTACTTTAGAGCTTCTGTTCAGTTTTATATAGGCCTAAAGATGACAAAGCTTTCTTTGAGAAATAAGGACTAGTAGTGAAGAGGATTATTAAATTCTGATCCAGCTGTGTTTCTCTGAGAAAAGATATCAGAAAATAATGGATCTTCACGTTACTTTTCAAAACACCTTTTTCTTTGAGATAATTGCAGTAGTTCTGTAGCACTGTGCTTGCAGTCTTTCCTGGGACACCAGAATTCCTTGTTCTGTCCCTCTTTTCTCCCACCTGATGGAGTGACTTTCACAGTAAAGTTCTCTAAGCATGGCAACCTCTCCATCTTTTCAAAAACGTTCTTAATATAGAGAGCTGGAGTGAACTGGCCATGAAGCAGGAGCTCTCAGATCTCCTCAGAGGGTGAACACATACTGTGTCTTTCCAATCTCAGCTCTCAGCCTTGGAATTTAAGGACCAAAGAGTGGTTTCAGATCTGAGTCACTTCTTGGTGCAAGGCAGACATCAATGATATCAAGCAATGATATCAAGTGGAAAGAGACCAGAGTAATGCATCTGGATTTTGTTCCTAAATTGAACTTTTGCCTGCAGTGTGGCTTTAGAGGAATTCACTGGGCCTCTGTTCCTCTTCTTTAAAATAGAAATAATTCTGCTTCAATGACTGGGAGGACACATTATATAAAAAATCAGTGTTATTATTTATTTGTACATTATTATTCTGTCTTTTAGCTAAAATTTAGGAGTTTTGTACTATTTAGTACTAACTGTGTTGTGCTACTTGCACAAATTTGTGCTGTTCCTATTCTGTGTCATATTCTACCCTCCTGTATCCCTGAACAGTGAGGAAGAATTGGGACATGATAATGTATATGAGGGAGAAATTGCACATAGGAAGAAAGGGGAGAATTTCACTTGCCAGACATATTGACTTTCAGGGAAAGACGTTGAACTACCTCCAAGTGCACAGTCTTTGAGTGCCAGTAGGTATATCACTGTGATAGCTCTCCTGACAGAGGGTGGGACCATCTGCAACTCATCTGTGTTATCGCTGGTTCAAGAGCTGGTGCCTGTTGTCTCACTATTGGGCTCAACTTGAAAGCCAGTCTGGGTAGGCAGCTTATATGGGCTGTATTTCCTGCATGGGAAGTGTGGGGACCACAACTTTTTGGCATCCCCACAGGACTCCTCCATCAAATGGTTTCTCACCTCTTCATTATAAAATTATTTGCTTTGTCTAGATGGTTTTGTTTAGATGTTTTGTTTTTACTGGTAGTTTCTAATGATGATATTTCTGGATCACCAAATGTGCGTTCACCATCATTAGTGGCTTCTTCTTATGTTATTTGTTTCATGTTGAGGGAATAGCAACCAGATTGCAAAATAATGAGCTACCTTGTGTATTTCAGAAACATACCCCTCGCAATATGCATTTCAATGATTATCGTCACAGTTGGCTATGTGTTAACAAACGTGGCTTATTTCACTACAATCAGTGCTGGGGAATTGCTGCTTTCAAAAGCTGTAGCAGTGGTAAGTTACAGAAGAAAAATACAAAGCTATATCCCTGCTGCACTTGTATTTGTTGATCCATTCTTACTTCCTGGGGGAAAAATAAGGTGGACGCATCCAATCAGGCTGTTCTATGACTCCTCTTCTATACCACATACTCATATCCCAGTGAACTTAGTCTGATTTTTGACTGTTGAGTGGGATTGCACTTAAAGTCATCTATAGCATTTGTAATGTAATGTTAGATCACATTTATTTACCTGATATAACAAAGTCAATAGGACTTAAATTTTTTAGATAAGTACGTGCTTGAAAAATTCTGTGGCAAATTGTAGACTGAACTCCTGAGAAGCAGGAAACACAGATATTTGTGGAAGTGGGAGCTCTGAATGTTTTGGGGGCTGAAAGGCAGTAACATTGCACAATGTGCATCCCAGGGACTTAGGAAGGGGATTGCTCTGAATACTGGAATTCACTTGGGGAGGAGTTGCAAGGCAATCTGGCTTGGAAATACTGCTTTGATTGTTCTTGCTGAATTGTGGTGATGACAGTGATTTTTATTTTTGTTGTATCTGGCTCACAAAGAGGAAGTAAAAAATTTCCGTTTACTTTCCAGTAGTGACACTGCCTGTGGCTATTTCAATTGACATGACATTTACAAAATGACTAAATTCAGTACCTCATGGGAGATTTAGAAACAGGACATTTTGCAAACCTGAAGAAAATTGTGCATCTCTCCTGTGGCACCTCAGACTCCAATGAAGGCTCTTCTGGTAACCTAGAACAATAAAGCATGAATGGATGGACTATACCACTGGGTACCATCAACTCAGTAAAATGGAGGCTTTAGCAAAAAAAAATGCCCAACAACTTAGGTATGCAGATCAGATTTGATCCATTCAGACTGGGTCTTCCTTTTAGAGTTATAGTGGTCTACATTGGTGTAAATAAGGGCCTGATACAACCTCCACAGCATCGCCTCAACTGGCAATCTTCCATGTGGTCAGGAGTGAGGATGGGAGACCTCATCTACAGTAGATTTGGTGTCACAGTATCAGAGCTAACAATTGCGCAGCACAGCTTTCAGTGAGGGATGCAGAAAAGGGTTGTGAATAAAACTTACTCTACTTAAAAAGTTGTTAATTGAGTAAGATTTCTTTCATGTTTTATGAAAAATCACTGTTATGTTTCTCTTTCCTCTAACAGACCTTTGCCGAACGACTAATGGGAAACTTTTCTTTAGCCGTACCTGTATTTGTTGCACTCTCCTGCTTTGGATCTATGAATGGTGGTATTTTTGCAGTCTCCAGGTAAGCTTTAGTGATTATTACTAGGCATGAAGGGCATGGGATATGCATTGAAAGTGAGGAAGCAAGGGGAAAGGAGAATTGGATTCATTCCTTTATAGTAATTTATCTTTTCCTATTAATGTTTACCAAGTGTGAGGCTTTCTCTCATTTTGTTCCTGTTGACTCTAGTATCTTAATGTTAAAACACTTCGAATGGTTTCAAAATGGATCCCTCAGAGCATAGCACTTAATTAGTGGCTGCTTTGTTTCATGTGAAGGAGGGAAGTTGGAGGGAAAATATTAACTAATTCCAAACACTGATCACAGTGTAAGGTAAGGAGGGGACACCTTCAGAGATGACTTTGATTTCTGCATATGGGCTTCTACTGCTAGCCTTTTCATTCAGAATACCTCAAACAAGCCTAAGAAGTGCTTCTGTACTCTGCGACTTTCATGAGCTGCTTTGCCTAGTCACAGTAATGAGCACATTTAAAGTCTGTCCACATTTATTTCCCACCAGGATGTTCTTCGTTGCATCCCGTGAGGGTCACCTTCCGGAAATTCTCTCCATGATTCATGTCCGCAAGCACACTCCTCTGCCAGCTGTCATTGTTTTGGTAAATCATACAAACAAATGTTCCTACACAAGAATTCATATTACGGGCTTGCTCTGGAGGATTCGAACAGAATTTCGGCACTGTTTGGGTCTCATTTATTAAAGCATATGTGGGCTTTGGATAGGGCAGAGGACAGGAAAGAGAGTAATGAGATTTGGGAGTTGTTCTTATTCTATCATCTCCTTGCTATCCTGTTGGTAGCACTTGACTGCCAATTGCTGCAGCCTAATTCTTGTCTTACTGCCCTTTATTGCTAAGGACCTGCAAGAGATGAGCTAGTTCCCTTTCAGAGAAACAAATTCCAGTTAAACAAACAAAACCGGATTCATTTAACTGAACGTGCAGCTAAACACCAACATCTGGGAGCACCCTGAAGGCTCATTATACCACCTTATAGTGAAAAATGCAAACAATTATGCACTAAGATAATGGAAAGGGAACCCTCAGCAGTGCAGTGTAGTGGTGATTAAAAAATGAGAGAACGTGTTCCTGGGCAATAGACAGTGAATTGTCTAAGGAAAACCACCAGTATTATAGTGGAAATCCTATTACTGACTCCTAAAATAGCGGCAGAACTAAACATTGACTGTGTGTTTTAATTGCAGGCTAAGTTGTGTGGTAAAATGTTAGGACAAAATGTCAAATTAACGACCTCCAATATCAGTTTGCATAGTGCCAAAATTTTCACTTAACTTGCAGTCCTCATAACCATGGGTGTTCTGCCTCTCTTTTGGGACCATGACTGTAATGTATCTGAACAGAATTCTGCGTCTGTGGGGAGTTCTAGCCACAGCAGCTGACATGTGTATGCTAGTAAGATCAGATGCTTGTACTGGAATTTAAATGAGTTTTTGCTATGGATGCTTGTAAGTTCACTTCTGAAATGTAAGCTATAGTGTTGAATTTTATATGTGCACATACAACTGTAGGCATCCAGATTTTGAAAATTAGGCAATGTGGTTACGGTGAAAGCTTTCAATGAAATTAATTTTATATAAGTGTTTAGTTTGCGTTTCATTTTCTTTGTCTGAAGTAATCATGCCTTGCTTATTTTCTGTGGAATGAAATACACAAAATGCATTAATATAATATTTTTTTCTGAAATATATTTTCGGCCACTATATCTGGTCCTGTTACACCTGTGCATTGACTTACTTTGAAAAAGTCATATTTTCATATGAAGATGAGATTGTAAATTTTTTTCCTTATCTTATTGCAACGAGAATAGTTGCAGGAAATATTCTGCATCAATAGTCTGTGTTTTTGCATTTTCCTATTTTCGTTTTCCTACTGAAGTCTACACACTATAAAAAAGTCAAGAGCTCTTCAGGAGAATCTGAGAAAATAATTATGAGGCTTGTTAAATAAAAAAATATTTTTGGCAATTAAGAAATCTCTTTATATATATATATATGTACATTCTGGTATTTGATAGGTGTGTGTGTGTAGCATCTTCAAGAAATCAATCTGATTGTAGCCCTACTTTTTCCCTGGATGGCTCTCCTTCATTGTCTGTTTTCCCTTCTTGCATTATCGTGCTTATAACTGAAACTTTAAACTTTTAGGGGATGGGTCTATCTAGAAGAAGTCTTATTGAATATGACTTAATGGTAAATTTTCCTTTGATGTTTTAAGAGAAGGAATTTGCTTAATATCTGTGTGTAAAGAACCAAGTACTTTGTAAGTCATTGGAAGTAGGTAGCCAGAGACCCATATCTGAAATACTGATCCTTCTGTTTCAAATCCATGCTGTCTTCACTGCTTTAAAGAAAAAAACATTAAAAAAATGTAAAAGAGTGGGAGAGAGGCTTGTGAGTCTGGATAACTAATACAAGTTAGTTTTCCATACAAGAAAATTTAGCCCACTGTTTCACTTCGCCTGCAGGTGATTTCACCGGTTGCTTAGTTATAAGCCTAGAGAGACTATCACTGCCAGGATCATCTGTCTTGCTGAACAATACGGGATATGCTGAATTTGACTCAGTCCCTTGTCTCCAGATGCAAGGACGGTGTCATTGTGAGCATAGGCTGTCTCATATGGGAAATGTGAGCTTCCCTGCAGAGTTGATCCAAGCTACAAATATTCTGCTTTTGTCCAGAGATTACCCTAAAATAGATCCCTGTAGCCTACACTAATCATCTAACCCAAGGCACAATACTCTACTCTGTACATAAGCTTTTGCCTGCCTCACAGAAGCCTCGTATCTCAGAACAGCTTTTTAATGAGGAAATTTATTCTAGTATCTTCTCTCCTTCTTGCTGTTCAGTAGCTTCCTGAGTGACAGCTAAACGCTTCTCCCTGCTTAGAAATGTTTGCATTTCCTATATGCAATAAATTTACACCCTGGGAGCCTGAAAAGCATACTGCAACTACAAGCTGGTAGTAACCCAGTGTGTCCAACTGGCATCTCATGCCATGTAGCTAAGTCTTAGCATGACGTCTTTGCTGACTTCCACTGTTAGAATCATAGAATCATAGAACAACCAGGTTGGAAGGGACCCATCGGATCATCGAGTCCAACCATTCCTATCAAACACTAAACCATGTCCCTCAGGACCTCATCTACCCGTGCCTTAAACACCTCCAGGGAAGGTGAATCAACCACCTCCCTGGGCAGCCTATTCCAATGCCCAATGACCCTCTGTGTGAAAAACTTCCTCCTAATCTCCAGCCTAAATCTCCCCTGGGGGAGCTTGAGGCCATTCCCTCTTGCCCTGTCCCCTGACTCTTGGGACAAGAGGCAACCTGGAGGACTGTAGGACCATTTTTCCACTAGACACCTAGAAGCATCCACTTTCATATGATCATATGTGACTAAAATGTAACTCCTCTTGTCATTTCTATCCATGATGAGCAACTAAAACTGCAGTGGGCTAAAGTATTTGTAAGGTCCTGTGAGAATGGTACCCACAATGCTCAAGCATTTTGGTGATACAGTGGGCTGTGTGCCTATTTGTCTGGGTCACAGGGGACAGATATGTATTGATCACATGTGGCCACCCATGACAGATATATGTTGATTGAATGAGACCTTGGAGGACAGCTAGGTATTGATCACGCATCTGATTGGCATGAGAAAGGCAGAACAGAAGTACATGGCCCTCAGGTTTATCTGTGAAAGGCTGTGCTTCTTGTATCTGTGGAAAAAATTGACATCACTGCTGTAGAATAATAGACATCAATCCACTAAATCCCTCTTACACTCTCAATTTCTTTTGCAGCATCCTCTCACAATGATAATGTTATTCACTGGAGATCTCTACAGCCTACTGAATTTCCTCAGTTTTGCCAGGTGGCTTTTTATTGGACTAGTAGTTGCTGGGTTGATTTATCTCAGATATAAACGTCCTGATATGCCTCGTCCTTTCAAGGTAACCTCTGCTTTCTACTGTTTTACATGAATCCTTCTTTCCCCTTCTGATTGTGTAGTCAGACAGTAAAGGAACATTTTCTAATGTAGAAAGCTAACCTCTTTTTCAAGGAAAACTGATTTAATAGAAAATAGCCTTTTGCACTGAAGGGTCTCCAAGTGTTTTCCTACAAGCTCCCAAGAGCTATACCAGTGGCATCCCCTTCTGAAAGATAATTCTTACCTATTCCCTGGTGCTTTTGGGGTAGCAACTGAAGCTGCTGTGCCAAAGTGAGTGTGTTTGCTCAGTGTTGCCTGTCTGTCACACTGCGGCAACATGGTGCAAGCTGCACTAAAATACCTCTAGTCTTGTGTAATCACATAGGGTCCAAACTGCAAATATTGGGGTGATGTGTGCCAACCTGATTTTCAGCCAGTCTTCTATTTAATAACTCCTTTGATAAAGACCTGAATAATTTTGCCGCTAGAATTCATGTCAGGCATAAACATTAATGTTAAACCTTTACTTCATTGCCTATCCAACACAGACCATTATGATCTGATGTGTTAATAAGTTAGTAGTGCTATTATTATGGTATTTGGGACTTGCAATGCATTTGCAGATATTGTTACTGTGAACCCAGAAAGAGAATGCTAACAGTCTGGCTCATTGAACAGTAGCTGTTTTGGCCTTGGTTCTGCCACTCTTTTTGCTTAGTAACATCTTACAAATTAAGCTGGCCCGTTGTGTATCCAAAAAGATAACATATGTCATGAATGAAAAAGGAAAAATCATTCCCTATTTATATATTACCAAGGAGCCTGTTTTGTGAAGAACTAGGAATGCACCGTTGCATTCCCATAGGCATATCTGTAAATAAGGTCAACAGCACAACCTATTTTGCTTTGATTAAAAAAAAAATTCTTCAGCAGTACAAAAAAGAGGAACAGTAATGCTTCAAGGCATGAAAGGAATAGAATAATCTCCAAGGAATTCTCTGATTCTCCATTACACTGAACATATCACAAGCCATGCCTATAGGCATTTCCTTCAGAGAGAGGTGCTAACATAATGATTGTAGCAGTGTTCTTGAAAACAGAAAATTAATTTGATATTCTTATTTTTTTGTACTTTCACTGATAGTGCTATCAGTTATACCATCAGAAAGTGCTTTTTCAGTAGCTATTATTTGCATAATGCTACCCAATATCTTTATCACTAGTCAAACTGATGTTTAATTTACTCTCTACCTACCAGATTTTGATTTTTTAGGAAAAAAAATCAGTATTTTCTTAATAGTTTTAAAAGGTGACTTGAGATTCAGGATGTGTTTTAAAAGATTTTCTAATAGGTAATTATCAAAGAGGAAATCTTTATTGCTGTTAGTGCTGCTTACTTGTCTACTGGATGATTGGAGAAAGGATTTTTGCAATATAACTTACTTAACAGCCCTTACATTTTAAGGAATGTAAAAGCACTGTAGTGTTTTAATGTGTAATTAAAAGACTTCTGTGGTACTCATTGCATAGCACTCTGCATATCTTGGTTTCTGGAGTCAGTAATATTTAGTGGGCATGTTCTAGGTACCTGTATTTCTCCAGAACTATCCTGTACTGCTGAGTTTTATCCACTTTGCATTTCATGGAACTTTAAATCTGATAGTCGTTCAATAACAAGGTCAATGTAAAGTAATGGTTCTTTGTGTGGTTGTGTTTCAGGTGCCTCTATTTATTCCAGCATTGTTTTCCTTCACCTGCCTTTTCATGGTTGCACTGTCACTTTACTCTGATCCAGTGAATACAGGGATAGGATTTGCAATAACCCTGACTGGAGTTCCTGCCTACTACCTCTTTATTGTATGGGACAAGAAGCCAAAGTGGTTCAGAAAGATCGTAGGTAAGTCCCAGTGGGATTCCTCTCCTTCATGCTGACTCTGGGAATTTTTCAGGGCTCCATGTGTAGTAAAATACTTTCAATCGATCCTCTCAGCTGTTTTGAGCTGGGGATGACAATGCAAGTTTCTTTCTGGCACTTGCTTATAGCATTGCTCTGCCAGTTACAATCAATGTCCGTTAACTAACGAGATACATTTACAGGAAGCCTTTTCTTCACCTAGCATTTGACTTGAAATGACTAAATGCTTCTCACGCTGCCCGGTCTCCCCTGTCTCCCCTACAAACATCTGATTTCTTTAAAATCACCCATCTCTCCCTCCTCATCCGTTGGCCTACAGTAACAGAGAAAGTATTTCACTCCTAGAAGACCTGGTTTTGAAACTCAGACATCACAGGTGTGATCACAGGATGGGCTCTCTGCTCCCTGCTAAGACCACACATCTATGGAGTATCTGGAAGTGGTCAGGCTCTGTCAGGTTTGATATGGAGGTATTGTCCTCAGTAATGGTTCTGAAAAAAGGATAGCAAAATATAGAATCATAGAATCACTAGGTTGGAAAAGACCCATTGGTTTATCAAGTCCAACCATTCCTACCAAAATATATACTGCGCCTGACACATCTCTGTGGAAATTGTTTCTGTGCTTCATAAAAAATGACTTCTGGGTGACTTGGCTGTAATATTTCACACCTGCAATATACTGAGAATAACTTTTAATACCATTTCTTAAAGCTTTCAGAAGCATTTGTAGAAGTCTGATATGTTGGAGAAGGGTTATTTAGGGCATTTCAATTAGAAAGAAGCCAGTATCATTTTATTACAACTCCCCGTTTTTTTTTTTTGTTAATGAGTATGATGGGTTTCTAAAAGAAGGATAATTTTCAAAACATGAAACTAGAATATAAGCAAAATATTTGAGGAATTATGGATATTTTATTAAAAAACCTGAAAAAATATCTTCAACTGCAAAAGAAAAACTTAACACATGAAAGGTTTCAACTAAAAGTAGTTTATTGATATAGGTGGTGTAGCAAAAGTGCATATTGTCTTCCGTGCATTAGTCTGAAGGGATGATGTAAAATGAGCTGCTCATAATAACAGAATGGGTTGTTTTGGTGATTGACTTTAGCTGAATGATGGACCAAACCTCTCTGTCACTCCCTCTCCTCAACTGGACAGGAACAAGAAAATGTAATGAAAGGCTTGCGGGTTGAGATAAGGCCAGGAAGAGATCATAGAATCACCAGGTTGGAAAAGACCCATCAGATCATTGAGTCCAACCATTTCTATCACTCATTATTTACCATTATGGGCAAAACAGACTTAACTTGGGGAAATTAATTTAATTTATTAACAATCAAATCAGAGTACTTTAATGACAAACAAACTCCATATCTTAAAGCACCTTCCCCCCAACCTTCCCTTATTCCTGGGCTCAGCTTCACTCCTGAATTCCTTATCTCCTCCCTACGAGTGGCACAAGAGGATGGGAATGGGGGTTGCAGTCAATTCATCACATGTTGTCTCTACCATTCCTTCTTCCTCAGACGGAGAACTCCCTACGCTCTTCCCTGGCTCCTGTGTAGTGTCCTTCCCACAGGAGACAGTCACTTCTCCAGTGTGAGTCCTTCCCATGGGTGGCAGCTCTTCACAAACTATTCGGCATGGGTTCCTTCTGTGGTGTGCAGTCCTTCAGGAACTGACTGCTCCAGTGGGAATCCTCCACAGGGCCACAAGCCCTGCCAGGATCCTGCTTCAGCATGGGCTTCCCATGAGGTCACAGCCTTCTATGGGCATCCACCTGCTCTGATGTGAGGTCCTCCATAGGCTGCAGGTGGATATCTGCTCCACTGTGGACCTCCACGGACTGCAGGGGAATCTCTGCTCCAGCATTCGGAGTGCTTCCTCTTCCTCCTTCTTCACTGACCTTGGTGTCTACAGAGTTGTTTCTCTCACATGTTCACACTCCTCTCCTTGGCTGCAAAATGTGCAGGGCTTTTTTTCTCTTCTTAAATATGTTCCCACAGTGTCTATGCTGGTCTGTCTTGGAGACGGCTGACATTGGCTGTGCTGGACAGGGGGAAGCTTCTAGCAACTTCTTACAGGAGCCACCCTTGCAACCCCTCTTCTACCAAAACCTTGCCATGCAAACCCAGCACAGTTTTTAATATGTATTTTATTATGCTATAACTTTTTATAAGCATTTTCTCTATATAAAGAAAGGATATATAACTATATCTTATCTGTTTCAGATCCATGGATTTCTCTCTCAGTTCATGCTGGGAAATCCATAGATAATAGGGCATAAAATATTTAGAGAAAAAGATGTTAGTTTAAGGCTAGTGTACTCTGATCTTATTATGTTTGTATAAATAAGGTTATAAATTACTTGCAATGTCCTGGGAATGGGTAGGAAGCTCCAGTGCAACTGAGAAGCGTTGTATGCAAAAGGACATACTATTAAATAGTTGGGTTTTTTTTCTTCTGTTTATAATTTCTCAGTGTTGACATTTAGGGACTAGGAAATTTTCCCTTATCAAACTCAGGAGATTTCAGCATTTTCTGTGAAGTCTCAGAGGTTTTGGAATACGGTTACTTGAATCTCTGGCCACAGGATGCCAGTGTTGAACCACATTACTAGGGTGAGAGACAAAATATTTCCTTTAAGGTAGACTGGCTAGATGTGAAGCTTTTTCTACAAACTGTGACAATGAAGGTGAGTCTTCGAGCTTTTCAGATGGCACAAAATTCTCCTCCTAGAAAGAAGCCTGAGCACCTGTGTAGTAACTATAGATGGACACAGTGTACTGGCTCAGAGGGGAAAGAAGCCGATGCCAGACAGTGGGTGAAATAGCTTGTTTGGTTTGTAATTATTATTCCCAAAATAATAACAGTAATGGCAGAAAAATGATGCTGACAGTTTTGGGGAGAAGCAGAATGGAGATATATTCATCAAATAAAAAGAGTATTTTTTTTCTCAGAGGAAATAAAAAGCTGTGTGAGGTCATTAAATTGCTATTATTTTGTG
This sequence comes from Coccyzus lansbergi, assembly GCA_033558105.1. Taxonomy (NCBI): domain Eukaryota; kingdom Metazoa; phylum Chordata; class Aves; order Cuculiformes; family Coccyzidae; genus Coccyzus; species Coccyzus lansbergi. The sequence continues at coordinate 344,043 of JAUMJK010000159.1, forward strand.
AGTGTTAAGGGAGGCTCTATTGTGTAGCCTGAGATAGTTTTTCAAAGACATTGAATGAGGATAAATTCACTTAAGGTACCTCTGTGAGATATAGAAAAGAAAAGTCATTTGGCAGCTGCAAGCTTGATATTCTAACCTTGAAACAATATGCATTAGGTGTACATAAGCATGAAAGAGTAATTCCAGACACGAGGTAAACGGACATCATGAAAAATACTGTTGTCATTTAAGAGGTAGATTTATGTCAAATAAACTGGGCAACTTTCTCTGAGACAAAACCTGCTTTCTCTAGATAAAGGAGGATGTGATAGATCCAGTCTACTTAGACTTCAACAAAGCATTTAATGTAGTACCACAGGGGGAGTCAAAACCTGTTGGTATGAACATGGTGCTAGCAAAGCTGTTACCAGTTTTGCTCATCTGCACAGCTCAGAGAATGAATGGAGTGGTGTGGGGTTCTGTTTACCCATTTATGAAGTGGTCTTGTCAGGGAATTTGACTTGTTCAGCTCCTCAGACGTGCTTTGATGATGAGAGATGGCAGCTGCTTATAAACCCTACGTGGAACTTGTGCTATTTAAGCAGAGGGCAGCACCAATGCATAACTGCATGGGTACAGACCAACCCCATATTAGACTAGACTGGATATTTGGAATAGGTTTTGTTAAGATCAGAGGGAAGGGATATTGAACAGCCAGAATGAACAGTGGGATAAAACACCTAGTCTGACGATGAGTACATACTTGAAAGGGGTTTCAGACTGGTTACAGTAGCAGACCCCTGGAATGAATTACCAAGGAAATCTTCTCCAAGGTTGTTCTGTATATTTTGATTGTCCTTAATGGCATTTATACTGCCTGCTCTCCTTACCAAATTGCTACATTGAACAAAAGGTGAGTTTGCAGTTTGTGGGGTTAATAGGGGCTGGGTGGTATTTTACAGTGAGAATCACATTTTTTTTTTTCTCTCCTCTTCCAAGGAAATTTTGCTGTGGCATCAGATGTGCTGGGACAAATAATTTTCAGCTAGTACAGGCTTCATTTGACCTCTGCTTTCTTGCTTTTTGTAAAACTAATGTGAAAATGAAACAAGTCAAGTCTAACAAATCCCACAAAGCAGATCAGTGTGTAAAGTGTGTGGCACCAGCACCAGAATGCTTCCAGTTGGGCTTCCTCAGTTGAAACCCCAACCTTAGATTCCTATTTAAAGCATCTATTTCTTTACAGTGGATTGAATTGCAAGGACCTTAAAAATTGAATCTTACCTTTCTCATATTGTGAGCCAAAGCTGGAAAAGAGATCTACCTGTATAACAAAATGTCTCTTTCAGGGTTATTTACAAACAGCAGTGGGTGACACTTGCTAACTCAGGACATAGCGTTATATGCTCAGTCTGCTTCTCTTTGTCCAGTTTACGATGTTGTGGTCTGCAGGAAATCATCTCAGTACTTTGCTCTCACAGATTTTGTGTTGTCTTGTACATATGCAGTAAATACTGCTTTTTTTTGTTTGTTTGTTTTCCCTGACCAAAGCTTTGTGTGGTGCCCGTATATAGCAGGTCTGTTTTGTTTGTTTGTTTTTATAAAAGTTGTCCTCTGGTACCTATTAGCAGTGAATTCTCTGGAAAGGGAAAATTAGGGTTTAAAGTGTGTGGGGAGTAATCTTTACCATCATGATATAGCACCTTGTTACAAAAGTGAAGCTAGTCCTGTAACTCAAAACACAAGTGTGGAGACACTGACTGGAGACAGATTCATAGTATCATAGAATGTTTTGGGTTAGAAGGGACCTTTAAGATCATCCAATTCCAACTCCCCTGCCAAGGGTATGGACACCTCCCACTGGATCAGGCTGCTCAAAGCCCCATCCAACCTGGCCTTGAACACCTCCAGGGGTGGGACAGTCACAGATTCCCTGGGCATCCTGGGCCAGTGCCTCACCACTCTCACAAGAAAAAAATTCTTCCTCCTATCTAAATTAAATACCCTTTCTTTCAGCTTAAAACCATTACCCCTCATCCTGTCGCTGCATTCTCTGGGTCCCTCCCCAGCTTTTCTGTAGCCCCTTTTAAGTACTGGAAGGTCACTATAAGGTCTCTCCAGAGCCTTCTCTTCTGCAGGCTGAACAAGCCTGGCTGTCTCAGCTTGTCCTCATAGAGGAGGTGCTCTAACAGATCCATGTCCATTTTGGGGGGGGGGGGTGGGAAATACTCCTTACACTGTTTTATCTTTTAGTAAATTGCAACAAAAAAAACCCCAAGCAAGTACCCCAAGCCCCCTTTAAACCTGTCTGATTCTTCCTAGATGGCTTCATCTCAGCACAGAGCCAAACTGCCCTGTGGAAATGGAGAAGTGGCAGCTGCCTGCTGCCACAACGAGGGCAAGGTCTTGCTGCAGGTTGTTCTGTCCGGTTTGTGAGACAGGATATTAAAATCACAGCCAGTTCTGGAGATGCTTGGGCTTTCCCTGTGCCCTTTTCCAAGAGCTGTTGCACTGGGGCTCAGCTTGACAGAAAGTCTGTTTTTCTTCTTCCTTGCTCAGTGTCAAACCTGGAATGGGTGGAATGGCAGGGGCAGAAATCCCTGCTGGGTTCCTGCTGCTTGCGTTCCTCTTGCCCTTCACCCTGGATATGTTCAGCCCAGTTCTGAAGTCCCTGCTATGGATAGGAGAGGGAGGTGAGCAGAAAATGCAGTGCCTGTTGACTGCCAGTCTCTCTGACCTCATCAGTTTATAGTCTAAGGGCAACCTGGCCTTACACTGAGACGGTGACCTCCAGAGAGAGCAGGAAAAAATGGTACGATCTGCCTTAGACAGGAGTGCAGGAAAGTAGTTTCGGTTCATTTGTCCTGTGAGTTGCTCTGTTTTACCCTCTTTGCTTTACACTGGTGTAAATACTGACATGTCATGTTAGACAAGGAAGATCAGAACTTTCTCTTACAACAACTTGTGCTTGCTTAAAATGAACTACTAAAAAATGACAAGCGAAAGGAGTGGTAAGAGAATGCTCTTTTACTATTGTATATGTAATTAACTGTACCTTTTATGAGTCAATACTCTAAAAAAAAAAAGCCTACCAAAATCACCAGAAGGAAATAAATGTTGAGTGTGACAAAATGTGAAGACAACGTGAAGTTGCACTGGATGTGTGACATTCTTAGAAGTTTTGCAATCACAATTTCCCTTTTTTTTGTGTTTATTGGTTGGGGTGTTTTTTTGTTTTGTTTTTGCTTACGTGGATCTTGGCACAGCTGAATTAACTATCGACTTGTTTGAACCCTTTTAGATTTTTATTTCTACATTGCAACTTTATTAAAACTAGGCAGTTGTGCAGAGTAATCATGCATTAAGAGACCCTTTAAGTGCATGCAGACCTTTACTGAAAAAGCTTATACCTCCACACTCTCACATTATTATTGTATATGCATTGCCTTGAATCAGAGGCAAGGAACACATTGTTTGAAAGAAAATAAAATTGAATCGGACATTTAATAACATATGCACCTGGTCTATATGGCTACTGTGAATTGTATGTGCAAGTAGGCTGTACAGCACATAAGATCATTTTCCTGACTGCTTCTGCCTTCTCCACCCCCACCAAAATTTCCCATGTGTGTGCTTTTATCTTTGCAGATAGGATAACTGTAACATTGCAAATCCTCTTGGAAGTTGTCCCATCAGAGGAAGACCAGAACTCATGAACTTTGTGTACAGCTTTTGGCTTGGTGTTTCATTTCAACCTGAGGAAAAGGTTTGGAAGATTTCTTCCCCTACCTAATGTTCCGAAAACTGGAGGAACAAGTCACAGCTGAGATGGATACCGAGCAAGTCAGTTACCAGAACTGTGTTTTACGATGTTGAAAAGTATTTGCTAGTGGGGTTGTTTTATCTGTAGAAAGCAAGAACTTGTGCTATGATGAAACTCATTTCTTCACTAATTCTTTCATTACAGTGTCATATTTTTACAGACTGTAGGTTCATCAAGCTAGGATTTTTGTTGCATTGTCACTGAAAATGGGTTTAAGCGATGTATAAGTATTATAATGATCAGGTGTACTGTTACGACTGTATCCTGCTAGCTGTCCCTGAAGAACACAGATCTCACCAGAGAAAGGGTGAGATAAAGCTGCTGAGTTTCTCTTCCTAATGTTCTTCCTGACACTCCATTTGGCAGCCTGATTTGACTTCTTTTGGCTCACTGGGAGAACCAGCAGATTGATACGGGAGCATAGTGATTTCCACAGCTTTGTGGTGGCAAGTTCAAGGTTTCTTTGTTCCAGAGTTATATTGTATCAGATAGCAACATCTTCCAAGAATTAATAAATTAATATTTCTTCCAGTGTGACAGAAGGATTTTAGCCTGGAGGCAACAATTTCATACAAGTTGAAGTTTCTACCAGTCTGAAAATTATAACTGTTTTTACCAATGTTTCTTTGTGTACATATGTATAGGAAATACAGCAACTGAGTCATTACCTTGAAATGAATCAAAACATTCGAATGCAACCTCTGTTGCTGTATGAACATTTTCTATTTGGAGGCATTTGGACCCACAGTTATCAGGCAGGCAGTCTTGATTTTAAAGTTTTATACCAGTGTTGGTGGGCAGAAATTAATGATAGTAACTGGTGGGAATACTGTGTAGACATGGGAAAGAAAGGCAACATCTTCTTATGAATAAGATATAAAGTGAGCTAAAACAGCTTAGCTGATTTGAGTAGGATACACACCTGATCTGTGGGCTTTTCATTCAAACGCACTCCAATTAACTGGGCTTTGAAACACCAAAGAACAGATGCATAGCCAATGTCTTCCTCCTGGATTTTTTTTTTGACAGAACCCAAGAAAGGCCATCAAAGCTGATAAAATCACATTAAATTCATCTTCAGAATGATGTTTGAGCTGAGATTTGGCTCAAATATGAGCTGAACTTTTCCGTTTTTTTTAAATATAGCTGTAGACAAAGAAATTTTTTAATGCTTAGAAATTCAGTTTTATATCATTAATAGAAGACTACTCAACCTTAAGATTAGGTTTTGTTATCACTCTAAGAATATAATGCTTAAATATTGAATGCACTACTTCTGTAGCTGTTTGCTATCAGCAAGTCATAAGTTTCATGAAAACTTTCATGGAACTAAGTAACATTTAACTTCCTATCTTAGGAGAAAAGCACAACTAGTAGCCAGACCACTACAGTAAAGGGAGACTGTGTATTGTATATGAGTTGTATATATTGAGAACATCTACCATTTTAAGGATGTACAGTAAAATGTCTTAAAATTATTACATGTTTTTCTTTCTTGTATTTCTATGGTGGAACTTTTTAGATGTAGGGAAATGGGAGTAACTGATTATGTAGAAAAACAGTAATTTAAGACAGAAAACATTTGGCAAACAATTATTTCTTTAAATGCTTTCTGTTTACAGTAACAAAGTGTTATTTGAAACTTCCTTAGGCAAATGTTTTGAGAGATTTTTATGTCGACAGTGCATGTGTTTAGTATTTACATTTGGCTCAGAATGCTGCTTTTGAGGCCATTTCCTGCTGTCTCAGTTCACCAGGGTTTCATCCGTGTCATTGTGGAGCATCTTCAGTGTACACAAACTGCATTTCTCTCTGACAAAAATAAACTGCCTCGTGACCTCCAGGAGTACACCTAACATACTCCTCCACTAATGGATGCTGAGTCTGTGGGATCCTACCAGACCTAGTCCAAAGCAAAACCCTCCTGCATATTGATAATATGGATGCCAGGTTTTCAGCACTAACTGAAACTAATAAATTCCATTTATTCACTTCTATTGTGCCACATTACTTGAAAGTTTAAGTGTAGGCTGTGTTAACTTGTAGAAATAAATGAGTTCTGTAAATATAACTGAATGTCACTTTATTTTCCTGTTGTGGGCTTTAAAGTTGAGAAATGTTTTTGAAGCCTGATTCTATGACCACATTTTATTAATTACATATCATGTAAGGAGTAATTTGTTGCAAGGGAAATCCCATAGATTTTGAAGTTGTATATTTTAGGGAGAAAAAAATTACTTGTGAAACAACCCCCTATTTTTTAAAAATAGTGCACAGGGATTCTAATTTCAGGTTTAGTGTCTTTAGCACATACAATCACAATACACATATTGTAACTGGGTTTCCACTGTGTCAATGTTAAGGACTTTTATGACACCCAGAAGTGAACCATATCCTCACAAATCGAGGAAAAATAGATTGCTTTATTTTTCAAAGCACTGAGTTATCCTTTAAGACTTTAACAGAAGCCACATTGTATTCAGAATTATCAAGAAAATTCTTCTGGAATAAAGGATTGTGCTGGTTTTGGTTGGTATAGGGTTAAATTTCTTCGTAGTGGCTAGTATGAGTCTATGTTTTGGATCTGTGTTGAAATGTGTGTTGATAACACAGGGATGCTTTGTTACTGCTGACAAGTGCTTCCACAGCATCAAGGATTTTCTGCTTCTCACCCCACCACACCAGGGAGTAGAGGAGGTGCACCAGAAACTGAGACACAGCCAGGTCAGATGACCCCAGTTGACCAAAGGGATATCCCAGATGATATGATATGATACGGTATGATATGATATGATGCCATACTCAGCATATAAATTTGGGCAAAGAAGGAAGGAAGAGGGGAACATTTACTGTTCCAGCATTTGTCTTCCCAAATAACAGATGTGATGGAACTGAGATGATCAGACTTATGAGACTACTTCTGTGGAGAACTTTCGTAATCCTTAAATTTTTTTCTTCTTTCTTTTTTTCTTACCTTTTGCATGTTTTTATCAACTGGACTACATCAAAACATTTCTTTCATTTTTTTAGATGTGTGCTGCTGCTTTTCTTCTTTGAATTTGTTGGTCTTCCAGTGTGTAGGTAGAATTATCACCAAAGGCAAGATACGTGAACCTTTAATGTTTCTAGCAAATACTGAAAAGGTTTAATACAACAACTCTTACAGAAAGAGTTCAGCATCTGAAGCTTCTGAAGATGCTGACCTATCTTTGTGCCTCCTGATGTGGACTACTATGTGGCCTAAGGCACAGTTTCATCAGCAGTGCATGTTTTGATTTTTGAAGCCTGCTTTCAGCTCTGCATGGGCACAGCATGGCTGACGTTTTCTCTGGTACTGTGTGTTGCAGAACTGTCCCGGCCATCCTCTCCCACCCCAGGAGACTGCCTTGGCTTTGGAGGGCCTATCTAATGGGAACCAGAGGGTTCTGTCTTTCTTCTTTACAGCAGCAATATATTCCTTATCTGGACCTAGGGCTTTCATTATGCTTTTTTTTAAATATATTTTTTTTCCTATACCTCATAATCCTCTTTATACGCAGGAATCAAAGTGTGTGTGAGAGAATCTAACTTTTTAAAAATGTGCTTGTGATCTGATAAAATCTAAATTATGTATGATGTCTACATCTACCCTTTAGAGCTTTTCATAAGTGTTGTGCCCTTTTTGTGGTGTTGTACATAGACATTTTTGGTATAAGACAAAATACACTGAGACCTTTGACATGACTGGGAGCTGCAAAGTTTTGGAGAGCTTTTTGTCACTATGGTGTGGGGGTTTGTGAAGCAGTGGTGCTAACACACCAGTGATGGGCAGCACCTTCCCAGGGACACCGCAGCCTCTGGCTGAGGCTGAGGAGCAAAGATGCTTTAGTGCGATGCCTGTCCCCAGCTACTTGCCTTGTCAATCAGGTTCCAGGCTGCAGCAGTTTGCCTTGTAGTGTTTTAAGTTAACCTGCATTGATTTGGGTCTGCCTTAAACTACTGCACGATCAATCACAGCGTTTTAGGAGCTGGTTATGGAGCCTCTCTGCAGCGGAGAAAGGTAGATAGCTCAGAGCAGCGGCTTCAGCAGCTAAATAATATATCATAGCCATGTATGTATAACTGCGTGCGTGTTTGTATATTTTTCCATAAACTGTGTTCAAGTTAAATTTTTAGAAGAAATCGTCTAAATATCTTTGGAAAAACTGTTCAAAAATGAAGCAACTCTCATAACTTTTTTTGCCACATTTTTAAATTCTTTGATGCATTTTCAATTTATATAGAAATTGTTGCTTATTTTTACTCTCACTTGTGCATTTCAAAAATGCTTTTGATTCTTGATTTTTCAGAGGAAAATCAGCTTTCAGTTTAAGAATATTTTTCATAAATTATTTTTAAAAAATAGATATGCAATATCTATGTATTGCTAAATGTGTCAATGCAACGAGATGAAAAGGACTTCTCAAAATGTTCAGTACCAGAATTTTTGGCTCAAGCATCAGATGTTTATCAGGATCCAGAAAGATTTTAATTCATGTAGGTCTTAGAAAAATGGATGTTCATCTTTCTTCAGGAGGAAGTAAATATTTTGTTTTTCCAAGACAGATATCAAACATTTTGTTTAATGATCAGCAGAATACAAACTGCTCATAGAGCCAAGCCTGTAGCAGGGATCACACTGAATTGCAGTGCAAAAAGTGTATTTATGTCTGGGAAAGATGAGAATGTCTGGCATTTTGAACTTAAGGAGAAGTGGTCAGGAGGTCATGTAGGACTATATAACCTCTGTTTGGTCATAGGGCTACTTCCTAGGACTGGCATTTTTCTGCACTGACCACAGTGTCCATATGGCTCCTGGTGCAGGTAAACTCAGTAACAAAGATCAGTTCAGGAACATCACTGCAATTGCAGGAATTTGAACTGGTTTACTCTCTTAATAACACTCTACATACTATCTGTAAAGGTGTTTTGTGCAAGCCTCATAACAGTAGTGAGGATAACCATCCCAAGGAAGTATACTTGTGCCCATGACAGCTCGTATCACACCTAAAGTGCAGTGGACTCCCCCTCAGCCAGGATCTTACCTTTGCAGTGTCAGTTCCCAGGTAAGTGTGGTGTTGCCTGAGGGAAGTGTCGGGTTTGAGATATCCCTCTACCCGAATGGGAACTCTTGTCTGCAGAATATGACTGCTAAGGGGTGTGTGTGTGTGTGTGTGTCCCACAAACATCCTCCCTGCAACTCTTTTGTCTAGTTCCCTGTGGTGATGAGTCTGCAGTAACTATGAAACTCTCCTTAACTTAAACACCTACTGGAGGCTCATTGAGACTTGGCCAACTGATGTTGAATTTCCTGCTTGCCTTCAGAAGTCTATATGTTTTTCTTGTGCATAAGCCCATGTCTAATTTGATTTCTGTTGTTGTCTTTTTGCCAAGGAACTGCTGGGGAGCATGTCTACAATTGACACACCAATTCTGTTTACATTTCTTTTCTTGTTTCCTTTTTATTCAAAGGAACTTTTTGAAATAATGTTTTCCTTGAAGTGAAAAGACCCAAATGGATAAAACACCTTTTTTAACAAAGGCTTGACTTTATCAAGAGGAAATTTGGATTCTCTTTACATTCCCTATACCAGGAATGTCTACAGTGTTGTGATTTAAACCAAAGCTTTGATATTTTTCTAAATATCATATTGATGATGATCCAAGATGATTATAAAAGCACTGTGCCTAAAATCAGTTTGATGCTTCTGTGGCTCATTCTCTTCTCACAACACAAAACTGCAAAACTTTCCTACTGCTAAGCTTTTCTGCAGGCCTTTTTCTGCTCTCAGGAGTTCAGCTAGACCTCTTTTGAAAGGGAAATGCCATCCCTTCCTGACCTTGAGTCAGTGCACTGGATGTTAACAAGAGATGGTAGCTGCAGACAGATGCCTTGCTGAGCCCAGAACTTGTTCTGTTCAAGGGGAGCTGGAGTCCTGGGTTTTCTGAAGCAGCTAGCTTTTGCAATCACCACTCGTACTTACAATGTTTTATAAAATTTTTGCCTAGAAAGTTTGGTGTTTTCCTCCCCACTCTGTTTCTTATGAGAAGTTTAAATTTAATGGGACAGTTTCCTAATTTTGCCCTGTACTGTTGGCTCTGCCTCAAGAAAGCCATTTGATGTTGTTTTAGCTGCCAATATCTCTTTGCCACTCAGTCATTACAGTGTAATTGGATCTAAAGTACATGCATAATTTGCTGCTAGCAATGCTGGTTTGTCTTAATTATGACATCCAGCTGATTTCTAAGGATACTAATCAATGAATATGCATACAGCATAGTAGACAGAGTAAGTCTTCATGAGAACTTGAGATTTCATGGTACCTATGCATCAAGCTGTTTAAAAGCATCAAGGCAGGATCTCTGGCTTAAAGTGGATGGGAGCTTTCGAAAGGGCTTGTGATACGGCCTGAAAAACAGCGCGTGCAAAGCCTCAGATGTTTTAGACTGGGTGTATATACACTTTCTGCTGGACTTGGCAGAATTTCTGGGAGAAAACTATGAAAAGCGTAGAGGTATAAATATCAGCTCCTAGGCAGATGATCCTTCATACCATTTCCCCAGCACATTCCCCTGCATTCGCCTGACTGAAGGTTACAAATAACTTTTCACTGAAAAAATTTCCTTTCAGTGTCTCCTCTGCAAACCACTTTTTTTTTTTGAGACATCTGTATTTAATTTGAGGCTGGGTGCTATTCTTGCCCATCCACTCTGAATTTTTTTAAGCCTCATATTTTTTTCTCATCTGAAAGCCATCATATCATAGAAAACCAATTTTCTAGGTTGTAACACTACTTCTAAATGGTAACACAATCACAATTTATATTCACGTAAGTATCTAAGCATTACCAAGCAGCTCCTCCCTTACAGGCTTGTATAGTTTTGTTTGTGGATTGCAACCAGAGGATCTTAAAGCTTATTACATCAAGTACTCAGCTCCAATAGGGTATCTCAGATGTGCTGCAGTGCTTTAATAGAGTCCTTGCACTTGCACTCTCACACCCCATTAGAGGTCTTGACATGGCCATCTTATGTTAGAAAATTTGGACACATGACAAACCTTGCTAGAGGTTATGAAAACTCTGTGGGGATATTGATGGATTTGGACAAACCAGAAGACTATGTGAATAGCAGTTAAACTCATGATTAGCCACCTATGTATACTTAATTACTTGCATATTTTCAATTACCAACTGCTTAATTTGAAAAAGAAAATCTGTTATTTATTTCTACAGGGACATTTCAATTTTTAGGATTTTTTTTTCTTTTTATTTGAAGCATTGCATTCAGCACAGTTGTTTTCAGGTATTCTGATTACCAGAAAGCTGGGACAGACAAAAAGGCTTTTAAGGGAGTCCTTGCTGTATTTTTACTTGACATACTGCACAGCGCAATTCAATATTCATAAATTACTTTTGGCTGCTGTTAGTATTTCACAGCTCTGTTTGCTAATTCATGTGCCAGATATATTTAAAATGAATCATTACTTGCCAGGAGATTTGATGCTTGTTCCACATGCAGTAGCTCACTATTGAACAAAACTCCAACACTTTGTACTGGTGGTAAACTCTAGCTACCTTTGATTTTATAATAAATATATGAGTCAGAGGCAGGATAAATCAGATTCTATACTGTCAAATTGGCAGAGATGATTGATCATGCTTTTCTGACAGCACTGCATTTGACTGCAAGTCTCATGTAGCCCTGCTTTAGATCATACAAAGGCATCTGGATGATGAAAAGCATGCTAGCTTAGAAGACAGCATACAGTGCTGCATCAGTGTCATATTTATCTAGCAGCATGTGTACTCTAAAATGCTTCAAGCTGTAGCTCATGCTAATAATTATCTCTTGTGTTGAATACACCTTGACCCATTTTTATTCCTTTACCCATATTTTAAACAAAAATTGTTTTCAAAATCCTTTCCAAAATGGATATATAAAGCCTTTATCTGAAGCAGACATATGTGGGCAATAAAATACCTAATCTCTGTGCTCACTCTCAATTGCTACTTTTTGAAATGGAATCACATACGTTAGTCAAAAGGTTAGGTGGTCACGCAAACACTCTCCTTTTTTCAGCTTTAGAAAAAGTCCTGTCTAATTGGGTACCAGAAACAATCTAGTCCTACAGATTTTGTTTGATTCGTTGCTGTTTGGCTCTTGATGATGGATGTCTGCACCAAAACTTGGTGCTTGAAATATGGCCCAGGATCCAGCAAGTTCCCTGGGCAAAGAAGGTGAGGGAGAGCAATGTGTGGCTTTTTTTTTCCTTCCTGGGTGTGTTGATGAACAGTTTGTACAGCCATTGTAACAACATGGCTCATTTGGAATCTGTGCTCGTGGAGAAATTGTGTTTCATTCATGTTATGAGCATGACCGCATACAAAACACAGACTGGTGCAGTATGATGTGGGTTGGGTGTTTTTTCTCACAATTTTTCAAGATGTTATTTGAAATGTATTTATGTTCAACTTGTATGGCTTCCATCTGGCTTTCTTTAATATATACAGGTGATTTTTCTGTATATATATATATACACACACACACACGTGTGTGTGCATGGTTTTGGGCTAGCAATAGCACTCCTGTGTTGCAAGTTTGAGAAAATCAATGAAGTATTATTTAATGCATGTCAACTTCATTTTTAATACTATTTCTGAAGTAAATCGCAGAAAGCATATAACCATTCACCATGGAAAAATAAATTGATATAGAATGTGTGGGGAAAAGGCAATAAGCCAGAATCATTAGAAAGCTCAGTGCACCACTCCAGCAACACAAAGCAGTCGTAAACCTCAGGCTGGAATTGCACAAAGCAAATGGTGTACACCAGTAAATCTGCCCCTAGTAATTTTATTGCAAATGACATACAAGCCAAAAAAACATTTAGGTAATTGAAATTAACACTTTTAACAATGATCTACAAAGCAGTGAATAATAATTAGGAGGTTCTTCCAAATCCTCTATAATACATTGACAGCACTTCAGAATCTATTTTCCCCCCAATATAAATGAGACAAAATAAGGTGGACTCTATTTCTTATGTATGAAATATCTCTATTTGTAAGGTATCGTACCAGCCCCTGATTTACCAAAGACTGCAAGTATGCATGAAGTAAAAGCTTGTTATTTTGAACTCAGAACAAAGCTAGATGGAAATGGAAAGATAACAAAAGGGAGCTACTGGAAATAACATAATGCAGACTACTATTTTTTAATCCATGCAAATCTGCACCTGTGTTTACTCATTTCCAAGTGGCACTGAAATAAGGTCATGTGAACACAGCTCTGTGACAGACACAAATACTCCTGCAAATCTCAAAGTCCTTTGGAGGATGTAACCACTAGTGTAAAGTTTTGGGTAGTCTTCTCCTATACTCTAAGAAAGAAAAAGGTTTCTATTTGCCATTTCATCCATACCATATTTTCAGCGTTGCTCTTAAAATACAACCATTTTATTGCTTTCTTGACTAAACTGATGAAAGAGAAGATTGAATCTGTCAGGTAATAAATCAACTTTTTGATGTTGGATCAGTTGTTTGAATCACTGTTTGACTGTATAGTTGGTCACTGTCTGTAATTATGCTGCCTCCTGAAGGCACCGAATGTGGAGCCTGCTATCTGACATAGCCCAATCCATGTGGCAAGCCTTTAAAGTCAGCCTGGGGAGAAGGGTGGCTATCAGTGGGAGCACTCCCTTTCGTGACATTGTGCACACGAGTGGATTAGAAGCAAAATTTAGCTGAACCCCTTTGAAAACTGAGTTTCTTCAGTCATTGCAGCAGGTCTGAAATCAGTTTTGCTACTTGGGTTCTGAGTGGAAATCTGGCCATTGCTTTCCAAGCAATCAATCTGAGCACTTTCATGAATACCAAATTCATTTCAGAAAAATCAGATTCAATAAAACAATTTCTGTAGCGAAGCAGCAGCGTTGGGAGAGTGACTGAAATATGGTTTTGCATTAAATTACCTTTCTTGCCAGATGATAGGGATGCTTCAGAAGTACTACTGCAAACATTTTAAAAATAAAACCTAATTCTCTAGACTTATATAAAACCTTTTTGCTCTAATAAAAGTGGATAGATATGTTTGTATGAGTGTGTGTGAGGGGGAGAATGAAGTATTACAGGTGGAAGCATTGCATGAGAATAATGCTCTGTGTACTAAGGCTGAGCTGTCAGCCCCTGGCTGTGGAGAAGGAGTGCTGAAGTGGGAGGGTGGTGTTGCCACAATTTTGGGATGCTGATCTTATATGCAAGTGTCTTCACATGAGCACCTCCCGTGCTAAACCTTCCAGATGCTGACAACATGGAGAAATTGGGTTGGAGTGTGTTTTCCCCTGGTTGGGTGGAGGAAATGGGAGTCACGAATTGCAGAGCATCAGCAGAAACAATGCTCCAGGGAAAGTCATCAGCCCCCATGAAGAGGCAGCCCGCTTGGTTCCAGCTCTTGCCCTATGCAGGAGGACTGTTGAATTTAATAAGAGCAAAATCTCGGGGAAAAGCAGGTAGGTTTTGACAACCCACCCAGAAACCGCTGTTGGTGACAAATGCAAGCTACTGGGAGCTAGCAAACTATAAAGTCTTTTACCCTGAGCTACAATAGACTGTATGAAAGAAACAGAACCCACACCTGAATGTATCAGTGCTGCCAATGTTATGCATGTCTCTGTGCTTCTGTCTCCATGGGGGATAATTAATTCAACTCCCTGGAGAGACAAGGACATCTCAAAAAATCCAAGCCTCATTTCCTGAGGGCAGTTGCAGAAGCTAGCTTATTTTAGGAGGCTGGAGAAAAAAAAGAAAGTTAACAGTAGAGAGAGAGACTGAACTGAATCAGGGCAGTACACTGACAGAGACATCACCTATAAGAAAGAACGGGCAGAGTTTTTTCCCCATGAATTTCTACTCATGGTGACTTCAAGAGCTAAATACGGGCTTAAAGTCCTCTTAAAGAAGGATGCCAGAGGAACAACCCTATCTCTACCTGCCAGGGCAAAAAGATGGTTGGTACATAGAACCTGAGGGCAGTTAAGTTATATTGGGACAAGTTATATTGATGAGGCTTGACCTAAAAAAAAAAGCAGACCAAGCTGTTGTGACATTTGTATGAATAGAGAATTAACATTTAGATAAACCTTTCAAGACCTCTGGTTCTCCTTTTATATCTTTTCCCATACTTACTTTCATGCAGTAAATGTATCTGAATTTAGGTGACTTCTGCTATGAGGTCTGGTTCAGCCCTTGTTGTGTGTTCCAAAAGCCTCCAGACAACAGATGGGACTGAAACAAGCAGGAAATTGAGACCCAGGAGTTTCTTTTTATTCTGTGCAATCTAACCTACACAGGTCTCGAATATAAAAGCTGCTGAACTGGCTGAGGGCAAAGTTCCATGTAATCTAGTGTCCTGTCCCTGCTAGTGGCTTTTCTTCTGAGAACAAAAAAACTAGCAGAAAGAGGGACAGATATAGCTTTCCTGACTTGCCTCCCAGCAAGGGAGAGGGAAAGAATTCCCGGAGCCAGTGACTGCATCTGGACCAAGTTGTCTGGTATCTGAGAGGAACACATCCTCAAAATATGTATTGTTTTTCCCTTTTTTGAACTTATCTAGGAAGAAAGTTTGATACCTTTTATTTGTTTGTGCTCTCACTGTGTGCATTAAAGAATACTAGTGTGAGGGTCTGGGTTTTTCGGATTTTTTCTTGCTTTTGTTTCTTTTATTTTAAGTTCCTTCCAACTCTGAACTAATCATTAGGACAAACCACATGTTTCCAGGTTTCACTTTTTAACAGGTTGCGTAACAGTTGCTGTTTTGGTCCTGGTTGAGGGTAAGACATCTAATAGATAGCTGTGCTCTATGAAAAGCCCTTTAAAGAGGTAACTGAGCACTAATGAGTTCCCACTGAAATATTGCCACCAAAATCTTCCTTTACAGACTCTGAAGTGGCTGTGCCAAGCTTTACAAAATGCCTGCCCACACCTGTGACCAGAGTTAGTGGCTTCATCTTGTGAAACCTTCTGGCAAGAGGTGAAGAAAGAACCAATGTCCTCACAGGTTGACAGAGTGGACATGAACCTTCAACAGCTACTTACACGAATACTGCTGAATTCAGGTGGCAAAGGTGACACGTGGCCCAACATGAGCTGTTTGCAGGTCAGACACCCACCATGTTCCTCTGCAGGTACTTCTGAAGTGATGCACAAGTTATTTCACTTGTAAATGTCTACTGTCCTCCCTGGGTGAAGGGGCTGGAGAACAGGCCCTACGAGGAGCGGCTGAGAGAGCTGGGGTTGTTTAGCCTGGAGAAGAGGAGGCTGAGAGGAGACCTCATTACTCTCTACAACTACCTGAAGGGAGGTTGTAGAGAGGAGGGAGCTGGCCTCTTCTCCGAAGTGACAGGGGACAGGACAAGAGGGAATGGCCTCAAGCTCCATCAGGGGAGATTTAGGCTGGAGATTAGGAGGAAGTTCTTCACACAGAGGGTCATTGGGCATTGGAATAGGCTGCCCAGGGAGGTGGTTGAGTCACCTTCCCTGGAGGTGTTTAAGGCATGGGTGGATGAGGTCTTGAGGGACTTGGTTTAATGTTTGATAGGAATGGTTGGACTAGAAGATCCGATGGGTCCCTTCCAACCTGGTTGTTCTATGAGTCTATGATTCTGGTGGGGGTAAACTTCCCTGTAGCACTGCTTTTTTGAAGACACTTCTATCCTGCCTTTCTTCACCATGACAACTTACTCTGGTAGGATCTGTGTCTGCCCCCAGTGTGTGTGCATCTAAGACAAATTAATTTCTTGATGTGGTTTATTGCTATTACACTGACAACGCGTTTTTAAATGTTTGTTTTGGCAGTTGCATCTCCTTTTTCTGACAATATCATATCAATTAACAAATGCTGGTCCCCTGAGAGCCATCTGATATTCAAGGGTATTTGAGAAATATTTTTTGGAACGTTTTAGTCTACACTTAAGGAATTCTATCCATAAAAAAAAATGTGGTGGTTAAGATAGGCCCATAATAATGTTTCTGTTCTGCTATGGCACATATTCCAAACATTTCAGTTCAAATGGTGATGGAAAGGGCATGCTCAAAGTACTTCGTTTCAAATTATACTCTTGAAGCAATAAAATAAGATATTAAAAGACAGCAATGGATTTTGATTGTCTGTGTTTTGGAGCATCTAATTTGATATATTTTGAGTTTAATTTTCAGATTTGAGAGGAAGTTCCAGGCCTTAATTTAAAAGTTATGAACACTATTTGGAGCAGTAAACTTACTTTTTTCCCCTCTGAACAGTGTGCATATTGCTCATGAAATTCCAAAACTGCTTGAAATTTTTGCTTGCAAAACCTGCAGTTTGATTCCATAACTAAAAGATTTTGTTCATTAAAAAATGTGAAAGTTTTTATTTTATTGTCTGCTCTCTGGATACAGTTTATAATCTTGTGTTCTTGGCAATGCTAGGAGCTGGCTGCGTGCTATCATCCCAGAAACAGCTATCTGAAGTCTGGGCACAGTTATGGATTTTACATTATCAGTCTATTTTGCAGAAATCTTTTACTCCTTATTAACAAAATACTGGTCTGATAGGTATCATGATACTGCTGCTCTTTTATTTACGTTTCTGTTTTTTTCAAAAATTGATTGTAACTCCACTTCAGATGGTTTCCTCATCTATTATAATATGCCATATTCAACATACTTCTTTGAGACAGCAAGTCATGTTCAGAAGTTCTGGTCCAGAAAATCTTATTCTTCAGTTCTGTCTGTATTTCGCTGAGTTTATTTGTAGTAAATAGTGACACCGATAGTTCTGCATTTGGTCTCCAGTTGTGTTACTGTTAGAAACCTTCAGTATCATTCTAATTTTGTGGGTAGACTGTGTTCATTCTTGTACACTGCTCCAGTGTTTCCTTACAAAGAGATTATTAGCTCGGTAGAATACTTCTAGAAATGTATTTATCATAGAATCATAGAATAACCAGATTGGAAGAGACCCACTGGATCATCGAGTCCAACCATTCCTATCAAACACTAAACCATGCCCCTTAGCACCTTGTCCATGTGTACCTTAAACACCTCCAGGGAAGGTGAATCAACCACCTCCCTGGGCAGCCTCTGCCAGTGCCCAATGGCCCCTTTTTGTGAAAATTTTTTCCCTAATGTCCAGCCTAAACCTCCCCTGGCAGAGCTTGAGGCCATTCCCTCTTGTCCTGTCCCCTGTCACTTGGGAGAAGAGCCCAGCTCCCTCCTCTCTACAACCTCCTTTCAGGTAGTTGTAGAGAGTAATGAGGTCTCCTCTCAGCCTCCTCTTCTCCAGGCTAAACAACCCCAGTTACTTTTCTGTGAATTCTATTTTGTTAGGTGGTTCTACAACTGTTGTAGAGGGTTCTACAACTAGAAAGTACATATAATCCTCTTAAATGTTGCTTTTTACAAAAAACCCCCAACACATTAGGAAAGGTCTGTTCTTATGTTGTGTTATACTTTCATCCCTATATTTCCTGTTGTTCTAAATGAGATACATCAGGATATAAATATTCAGCCATCTTCTCTCTGTGGTGCTGAAAGTCTTCCGGATTCTCTAATCCCAGAACATACCAAACTCCTTACTGAATTACTCTCTGTCAAAATATTTGTTATCACTACACATATGGTATGCCAGCTTCAGACTGGGTTACAACAAAACTCTGTAACCTATGTGCAGTGTGTCAGCAATTGCTGGGAGTACCTCTTAACATTACAAAAACTTTGTATTATCTGGTTTGGTTTTTTTATTTCCACATACTGTATGGAGTTTTTTTTATTTTTCCCATGTCCTATGGCACAATAATATTTCTCTTGGCTAATATAATATAATATAATATAATATAATATTTTTCTTGGCAATTCCTTTTATTTTCTGTTTTCACATGTTAGGAGTTGGACAGAGAAAGGTTAAGCTATGCAGGGGCTTTATATTTTTTGAATACATTAATTTTCTTGTGTATATAACTAAAAATGGGAAGGGAAGTGCATACTCTTGTCTCATATTTTTTTCCTCCTTTAAATGGATCAACCTGCAGCAATAAAGTTATGCTACAACTGCCTCAACAGCCTTCTAGTAAAAAGTAGGATCAGATTAAAAGTTAGCTTCGTAGCTGTGGATGCTAGATCTTCAAAGCTGTGTTCATTTCACTTGCCTCCAACCATCTGAAAACTAAGCATTTAGTAAGTACAAGTGCTGAATATCTCTAGTCACTGAAGAGAAACTGGTCCATCCAGGAGGTGATGTGAGCTATCTGGCTGCATGCAGGAGGAATTTCTATCTGCCTACCTCCTGATTTAAGTGGAGTCTTACTTTCTTGTCTCTCCAGCACAGCTGGACTTCGCTGCCGTTCCTACTAGTGCTCTGACACATCTCAGCTCACACCCATTTTAATAGAGTGGGTTTTCTTGTCACTCCCACTGGAGGAATATTTTTTCCCCATTGACCATGGAGAATAGTCTTAGAATAAAGAAGAACATAAGCTACACATTGAATTTCAGGGCAGCTGAAAATAGATGAGGTAAATACCATTCTTTAAAGTACTAGTGATAAGCACAACAGTATTATCCATCCAAGTAGAAATATGTATGCCTGGGTAAGCAGCCAGGATGATGTGCTGAGGGAAGAAAACATCTCGTGATTCAGCCATATTCCAGAAGGCAGCTTGGTGCCTATCACTGGGGTTGAAGGAGTGACCTTTTTGCAGACGTCATAGTCAAGGTGTTCTGGAAAAATCATCTCTTTATTTCATGGAATCATAGAATCATAGAACAACCAGGTTGGAAGAGACCCATTAGATCATTGAGTCCAACCATTCCTATCAAGCACTAAACCATGGCCCTCAGTCCCTCATCTACCTGTGCCTTAAACACCTCCAGGGAAGGTGAATCAACCACCTCCCTGGGCAGCCTGTTCCAGTGCCCAATTATCCTCTGTGTGAAAAACTTCCTCCTAATCTCCAGCCTAAATCTCCCCTGGTGGAGGAGATTGTTCTTGCAGACAATTTCAAATTCAGAAACTTAAAGGAGAACGTGCTGAATATCCAATGGTTAGCATCAGCAATGAAAGCCTCTAGTTCAGATCTTCCCTCTTCTGCAGTGCAGCTGGGGTCTCTCTCTGCCCCTTCTCCAGAGGCTGCTCCACTTCATCCAAACTGCTCATGTGTTCTTTTGCAAGCAGGTATAGCAACAAAAGCTCTGCTGTGAATGCTTTTACATTCGTGGCCATAAGTGATATTTCCTCCCATAGTCTTTCTCTCAGGTACCATTCAGTGCAAAATGGTGCAGACAATGAACACATAGTTTGTTTTCTGAAACAAATAAGCACTTCAGAAAGAAATCTACTGTTTTGTGCAGAAGAAAGGCTGCATTAAAAAATGCAATTAAGAAGGATAAGAGGAAAATCTACTGGTTGTATAGAAAAAGAATGCTTTACAGCCTTAATCCTTTACTAACAGTTCCCATTCATCCTTGGCAATACGATCAATTTGTGATGAAAATTTAGTCCTATATGCATGAATTGGAAGTGATCTTATTAGTGTTTTACTACCATCAGGTCTGATAAACTCCCCTATCTTTCTCAGTTAAGTTTCTATTGATCCACTTAGGAGATCAATTTGGCTTTCATTATTTTATGGGGGGTGATTTCATTTGTCTCAGACTGAAGTTATGAAAGAAGTGTAAATTAGCAGTTGAGGCATGTGTGTGTGTGTGTTTGTGGGCATGTGTACTCTCTCACATGCACACAGACGCACAAATATACATACATATTTAAATAGTAGATCTGCCTCTATGATGCTTTGAATTTGCCCTCTTTGTTTTTTAATTCCGAATTCTACAGTTGGATCAGACTTTGGTGGCTGAACTGCAATATAGCTGTGGAAAGTCAAAGTTAGTGTGTAACAGACATTTCTAAGTTCAGCTGCAGTCAAAGCTATCTTCAAGTCTGAAAAGGCAGTACAAGTGAAAGATTTCACGTTGGAGAAGGCAACAGATAGGTGTGTTGTGTAAACACTGGATAAATGTCAACTGCAAATGAAGGCACTGCTGTCAGGAAAGAGGAGGCTTTCTCCTTTTCTATATAAAAATTATCAGAATTCTGGAGAACCTTTCCTATGAAGAAAGGCTGATAGAGTTGAGGTTGTTCAGCTTGAAGAAGAGAAGGCTCTGGGGATACCACTTGGCAGCCTTTCAATACTTAAAGGGGGCTTATAAGAAAGATGTGGACAAACATTATAGCAGGGCCTGTAGCAACAGGACAAGGAATGATGGTCTTAGACTATAAAAGGGTAGATTTAGACTAGATATGAGGAAAAAAAAATTACAATGAGCGTGTTAAAACACTGGAACAGGTTACTTAGAGAGGTGGCAGATGGCTTGTCCCTGGAAACATTCAAGAGCAGGTTGGATGGGACTATGAACAATATGATCTAGTGGAAAGTGTCCCTGCTAATTGCAGAGGGATTGGAATAAATGATGTGTAAATGTCCCTTCCAACTCAAACTATTTTATGATTCTATAGTTTTTGTCAGGTATGTTAGGCAATACCTATAAGTGGAAGGCAACAAGGAGAAAAGGGTTGTGAGAAACGCCCCTTTCTCTAAAGTATTTTCCAGTGGTTTTCAGCCTACCTTACACCAGTGAAGAAAGAAATGTCTCCTGAAATTGTGGAACTAGAGGAAAGATCTTGGCTTACATGAAAGTTCACGTCTTACACTCATACAAGGTAAATATTCCCCTTTTCCCATCAGCAAAGCATGGATCAAGACCATGCCTTTTGTGACCCACCAATACCAGGAGAAAAAAATGTACAGGCAAGAGACAACACTTATTGTGAATTTGAAACAGATTTTTAGTACTGCCATAGCAACTAGGCACTGCTGCACTTCTCTGAAGTACATGAACTTGAAGTCATTGAATAATCACAAAAAGAAATGTGAGAAAGGCCGTAAGAAGTACCACTGCTGCATTATTATTCTCTGTATATATGTCATAGTCTAGTACCATTTATTTATGGCTATATTAGCATAAATTCAACTTTAGTTTTTCAAAAGCTGTTTTGCTATAAGACTACCTGGTGTCTTTACCATTGTTGTTTGCACTCAGTAGTCAGATGAAGTTATTAGCAGAAGGTCTTTGAGTATTTCTGATTCAACTGAGAGTAATAAATAGAGAACATAAAATACTCTTCCAAATTGAGAGAAAGACCTCTTGACCAGAGATCTGAAGACACTGAGTCACCTAGCAAATACACCTGGCCTTACCAGGCACAACCTCACTTCGTGAAATAAAAAGTGTGAACAGATTCATCGTGGTTTCCACTGAGGCACAAGAGGACAGGTGGTCTTGGTGGATCTGACTTGATGTGCAAGACGCTGAAAAGTTTCTAAACTACTCAGGAGGTCAGTGCATCCCCTGTGGTCAGATCTCAGCATTTGCATGAATGCAGTCCTGCCTGTGCAATAGGGCTCAGCTAGTATCATTGTCTTGTTTTTAAAAAGCAGCAGATGTTGCAGTCTTGCAAGGTGTCTTCTTAGCATAGGGAAGTTGGGGATCTAAAGGCCAGAGGTTCCTTGTGAAACGAACTTGTTTATTGCTGCAATCTCTGCTGTAAACTTGTAAAACAGCATACGAAAACCTCCCTTTTCAGGGTAGACTGATGTTGATGCAGATCCTGAATTCCTTAGAAGCTAGCAATTCACCTTAATAGCTATGAATAGACAAATAGGCTAAAACAGAGCATCAAATACCTTGCTTTTCCAACACCCTCATTCCACTTAGAGAGAGTCTTAGTAGCAGAGTTGAGCACAATTATTTGCAAGGATGGGTCATGGATTCACATGGAGCAGGAGACCTCCTGGCGAGGGATCTAGGAGTGCCACCTCATGACGCCCTGCAAAATCATGCTCGCACAAGCCTGAACTGTGTTAAAATATCCTGGTGCTCAGAGATTTTTAAAACACGACACTAAGCTTGTCTTCCTTCTTGAAATATTTTCCTTTATAGTGCAAACATTTTTGAAACTCCTAAATCAGAAAAAGTCTTTAAAATCAAAACATTGGGATACATTATTATTTGTTGCTTATCATTTCCATTACTTAAAATACTAATAATACTAATTATGGTTACCCCTCTGTATATCTCCTTTATTTTGATATGGCAATTCCTGCACCATTTGTGTGTTATTCAGGTGATTCCTCTCAAAATACTTAATCCCATTTGCTGATAAATGTGCGAAGTGAAAATGCAGTCCTCAGCTGAGCAGTCCGTTCCTAGTTAGGAAACTATTTCTGTCACATATAAATGGATATGTGCCTAACTGTTTTTTCCAGGGGTGACCTAGACAAACAATATTGGACAGAGTGTGGACCTAGAAGAAAGCAAAATATTTTAACATGGTGTACAGTGACCCACTATTTCTCTCTCTTGCATGTAACCTTTTTTTCCAATGGCAATTTTTTTGTTTAGCATAAATGACAAACCATGTTAATGGCAAACGAAGAGTAATGTTTTGAACTTGCACTGCTGCTACATTTAAACTTCACACAATTGGCTTTTTATTATCAGAAAAAAACCCCACAAATTAGGAAAAGGAAAAGGGATAAAGAATCATTGTAGGACTGTGAAAAGATAAATCACACAACTCCTACGAAACTAGATCTCTTTTGCTGAATGTCAAATAAAAAAGAAAAAAAAGAAGAAAATTAGTCAAATCAATTATAAAAGCCATCTGGTCCTTATATGGGAGGAATTAGAGTATAAATGCAACTATGCCCCTCAAACTTTCATCTCTGGGAAAGGCAAAATTTTAAGCCATCTATCCTCAATTACTCATCTCATTAGTCAACTTGCTATTATAATTGGTATTGCTAGGCTAGATGCCTGCATTCCAGCTTTTAACCTACCCCTGGTGAACAGGGAGTGGAATTAATCAGCTTTCTCAGGGCTGCCTGTTCCTCTGTGAAATGTCATAAAAAATCAGAGCACATTTTGTGAGAGAGGGAAGGATGTTGTTCTGGAAGACTTCTTTCAATGTCAGGGCATTTTATGAAAGGGAATTGGACATTTCACTAGTTATGTTTATAAAATAATTTATCATCTCAAATGGCAGAGGAACTCAGCTCAGGATTAAAATTGCCCTGCTTATCTCCGTTTTTTACACATTTGTCTGTTGTTTTGTTCATTGCTCCATTTCATGTAGGACTTTTAGATGTGCAGACCAGAATCACGGGGAAAAAATTTGCATTACAAGGGACCTCTACAGATTGTTTGATCCAACTGCGTCCTGAGGTGCACCAACCACTCCATTGCCAACTGGTCGAGTGAGGTGATTGCCCCACTCTGCCCTGCCCTGGTGCAGCCCCACCTTCCGTACTGTGTGCAATTGTGGGTACCACAGTTTAAAAAGGATATAAAACTGCTGGAGAGTGTCCAAAGGAGGCCTCAAATTTGACGAATTTAGAGGGGATGACATATGAGACGTGGCTAAAGTCACTTGGCCTGTTCAGCCTAGAGAAGAGGAGGCTGAGGGTAGACCCCATTGTGGTCTACAGTTTCCTCATAAGGGGACAAGAAGGAGCAGGCACTGATGTCTTTGGTGACCAATGATAGGACACAAGGGAATGGCAGGAATATGTGTGTGGGGGAGGTTTAGGTTGGATATTAGGAAAAGGTTCTTCAATCAGGGGTTGTGGAGCACTGGAACAGGGTCCTCAGGGAAGCAGTCATAGCATCAAGCCTGATAATATTTGAGAACATCAGATATTTTGTAATCTGACTCTACAAATGACATTTTATGAGGAAAAACAAAAGGAAGGAAGGGGCAGAATGTATTTAACATTTGCTCAAACATGTTAGAGATGTATGAATCTTCTGATCACTATCACAGACAACTATACTATTGATGTCTGGGTTAGAGGGGCCTACAAAACATCTGTCACCAGCCTACACAGGTCACAAATCACTCTTATACACAATAATCAACTTAAGACTTGTGGTAAGTGAATCAAAGGCAAAAATAATAACGAACCACAGGAAGAAATACTGGAGAGAAGCCAGAGATAAAACCAGAGAAGGCTGAGATTAGGTCCTAGGTATATGTATATGTATGTATATGTACATAGACATCAGTGTCCTCTGTCCCTGTGGCACAGCATTTTGCCAGACGGAATGTTCTTTTGAGACTGGGGATCAGTGTACTCCATGCAATAGATAGCCAAAACCCCCATCTTTTTGTCCTTGCCAAGCCAACAGGATATAAAATCTGTCTAGACATGAAATCTGGCTTACAGGCTATATACTGAATGTGAGAGAAGGACAGGGAACTGGAGACAATAGAAATTATTACCACTAAGAGTCTGTAAACCTTTAGACAGCGTTTGCAGTACTCCAGGGGAAAAGTAAACCTCTCCCTGTGCATGGCATGACACCACATGTGCCAGACAAATGTGGCCAGAAAATAAGAGGATTAAAATGGCAGAAATAACAAGCCAGGCCCCTATCAGACTTAAGATAATAGTAAAACAAATTCTTACTCTTAGGATTTGGCATATATGACTGATCCTCTAAGAAAAAAAGGAGGTACTACTGCTGATGGAATAGTTAAGGCAAATTTGGATATTAAAATCAAAAGAGAACATAGTTTTATCTGCAAATCTGTTTCATCTGCTTTCAGCACCACCACTGTGTCCCCAACCATGAGAAAATTTTCACATCTTCACCTTGTTTAAAAGTTTTCTTTATGACGCAGACACACATATATTTACATATACAAGCAATGAATTTTTTAATGGAAAAGCATTGGTCAGGAAGAATTGCTTGCTTTTACTCCTAGGCACTCCTGCAATAACCAAATCCAGCTCCAGGGTGAGAAATTTAGTCTTTACACTTCTGGTGTGTGATTCTGTGATTGTGCGATATATTTTATAACAAGCTGTTGAAATTTATGGCACTGAAATAAAGAGGCAGCTAAAGGCTGACTTGGCAGAATGTGCTTGTGGCGTGGGCAGAAGAATACTTAAGTTATTTTTGAGGGGGAGAGCGTGTCATCTATATTAATATAGAAGAATTGCCTCATAAGTCATCTCTACAGTTGCACTGCATTACACTAGTGGGAAGACCAGAGTTCAATGCTGTACTCATTTTGCAGATGTTGTACAGACTCATCTGGTTTGGATCCTCATGTCATTTCACACAGGCAAGTCAAAATGACGCTGAGATTAAGAAGAGAACAACACTAGCTAGACCATTAAACCTGCCATTAAATCCAAGCTGACTCCTCAAGAAGCATAATTCCTCTACTATGAGGCTGTACAGTGTGGCTGATGACCAGTGAAAAATTTGGAATGTAGTATATTCCACTATGAGAGAAAGAAATATGAGAAATTCATAAGAGTGGCTAACAGTGGCATCCTGGCTTGTATCAGAAATGGTGTGACCAGCAGGTCCAGGGAGGTGATTCTCCCTCTGTACTCAGCACTGGTGAGGCTGCTCCTTGAATCCTGTGTTCAGTTCTGGGCCTCTCACCACAAGAAGGATGTTGAGGCTCTGGAGTAAGTCCAGAGAAGAGCGACAAGGCTGGTGAAGAGGCTGGAGAACAGAACCTATGAGGAGCAGCTGAGAGAGCTGGGGTTGTTTAGCCTGGAAAAGAGGAGGCTGAGGGGAGACCTCATTACTCTCTACAACTACCTGAAGGGAGGTTGTAGAGAGGAGAGAGCTGGCCTCTTTTCCCAAGTGACAGGGGACAGGACGAGAGGGAATGGCCTCAAGCTCCCGCAGGGGCGATTTAGGCTGGAGATTAGGAGGAAGTTTATCACACAGAGGGTCACTGGGCATTGGAATAGACTGCCCAGGGAGGTGGTTGATTCACCTTCCCTGGAGGTGTTTAAGGGATGGGTGGATGAGGTCTTGAGGGACTTAGTTTAGTGTTAGATAGGAATGGTTGGACTAGAAGATCCAATGGGTCCCTTCCAACCTGGTTGTTCTATGATTCTATGATTATTAGTATGTTTTCCCTTTACCTGTAGGAAAACCAAAGCAATTACATATGCTCACTCCAAGCGTTGCATTGTGTAGACCTAAATTTCAAAATTACTGTAATCTCTCTGAAGGAGTCGATGTTGGAGAACAGACCTAGTTGAAAGCAGATATTTATTTTTTCAGAGTCTTGAGGTATTCAGAAGCCCTGGAGCTTTGGATTTATTTATTTTTTTTAATTTGCATTTTTAGGGGGAAAAAAAAGACTGTGTCTGTGAGAGACTTCCAGTGAAAAGCTAGGGCAACTAGGGGAAAAAACTCGATGAGAGATTCATGGAGCCCCTTACATATTGCAGTCTCCAAGAAGGATCTGCTCCTTGGCTATGAATTGTGGAATACTTGTTGGGCTTACAACAGCAAAAATATTTCCAGGAGAGACCCCGGATTGCTGAGATGTTGTTCCACCTGGCTGGAAACCAGTCATACTTTACAGGGCCTCTCTCGTCAAAATCAACATGTTTCTAATTAGTATTTTATGTTTGAGAAACCTAATGCATTTAGATGAAAACTCATTTTGTTGCAAATTTTCTAGTTCCCTCTGAGATAGTCTCTCAGACAAGCTTTGGCATTTATTAAGACACTTCTCTTTGGCTTTGCTCCAGCAAGGCACGGCCTCATTCCCGTTCACTGTTAATGACAGTGCAGGAGTGACACATACCAATCTGCTCATTATTGTGCAGAAGAAGCACACAAAACAGCCTGTTTAACAATAGAGAAAATGTAAACTTGACAGGGTTTAGAAGCAGACTAAATATAGTCAGGTACTGGTCACTGTGAGAAGCATAACATAATCCCACATTCATGCTTTTATTGAGCACAAAATTCATTTGAAAAAGAAAAGTGGAGAATTCTTCACTTGTACGTGGTATTTCTTGTAAGGAGAAAGCTGATTTCTCCAGAGGATTGCTTGATGAGGGACTGATATTTTGTTCCTTCAGTTTTATTTTCTTCCCTTTTTTTTTTTTTTTTTATAGAATAGAAACTCTTGCTGTTACAAATTATAACCTTCCTTTCCTAAGCAGATGTTTCATTCTTTCTGACAGATATTCAAGGTTTTAGCACTTTGTGGCCACACTTTGAAAACTAAGAAAATGCCCTTTAGCTTCCAGGGTATCTATTTAGTAATTCATTGCTTACACTGTTTGGATGCTGACTGGAACACAACCAGAACAGAATCGAGATGCTGATGACACGCTTGAGCAAAAGGAAATCATGTAACTCAGGATACTCAGTACAGCCCTGAAAATGACTGAAGTGCACCACAGAAAGCAACAAGCTGTAGCTCTCTTTTAGAGATGGCTTGCTTTTGAGACTCCTTTTTCTCAAAGGAACAAGCTGCCAGAAGACCAGGAAGAGCACTGTTGTGACTCAAAGAAAAGAAAACAACTCTACAACATCTCCAAAAATTGGACTAGTTTCTTTGTGCTGTTTTGTTGGCTGGTCTCATAACAAAAGTTTGAAGATGGTACTTAAATACTGTAGGAGGTACAGAGAAGGGCAAAAAGTGTACTGTGGGGAATTAAATGAATGTGTTATGTATGAGAAGTGGTTTGGAGAGTACAGTATCTCCAGGCCTAGGAAGAAGGTGACAGAAGGGGATCTAATTGCATTATGTAGTCCCTAAGGAGGCTCATGTAATAATGTATGACAGAATGTGTTCACACTTGAGGGGAACAGATAAATAATCCATAGACCTTGTTTGAAAGGAAGGAATGAGAAGCTCAGACTATCCATGAAATCCCTAGTATTTCTCCCAGAAGGCTCTCAACAGCATAAAAACAGGCTAAAAAGTGAACTAATTATACCAGGCAATATGTATGCCTATGTATATACAGATGTAGTTTTATTTCAAGGATTGGATATTCTAAATGACCAGAGATGAAAAGCATTTGTTAATCTAACATAGGTACTTCTACCTACTTTTTAATATACTTTTTAAAAAAAATTCTATTGTGCATTTGCATGTCTTTCCTTCTTTCCTTTCTTAAGCAAGAGAAAGGGCATAGGAGATTGCTCTTTCCACAGAATACAAGGTTTCATGATGTGATGCTACCTAAACAATTTATCTATTCTGGTGCCTTAAAAATGCTATGGGACTGCACGAGAGATAGGGCCCTTTCTGCCTTCAGGGAGAGGAATTGTGTACTCTGGCTGCAACAAGTCTCCAGAGGAGAGTCCCCATAGCCCAGAGCAGCAAGGAAGACCTCCTGGTCAACAGCGACAGTCATCTTCATAACGAGCAGACATACCTGTGCTGTTCTTCCAGTGCTCCCAGCTGAAGGTCAGTGCTCAGGGTTGACTTGAGAAGGGCAGCATATAGGGAGAAATCAGACCTGCCCTTTTGAGGCCAGTCCCTCCAAACAGAGGCAGATAATCAGCTGACCTGTAATGTCATGTTTGCCTGAGTGGAGATTAAGGGACTCAGGACTGGTGGATGTATTGTTATGTGCATTTTTTTGTTTATTCTATCCATGAGAGAAAAAAAAAATCCCTAAACATGCTGTATGGAGAAGAACAACAGACCCAAGACAGTCTGTGACAGTGGGGTCACATCATGGCAAACTACACATTTAGTTTTCAAAGTGCAGACAAATTGCTATGTTCAGCTACAGCAATGACAGATATGCTTACTGAAGGGTGACGACGATTGCTGCAGGCAAAGCAGTACAACAATTGAGATTTTTCCATTGTGATGTTACCCTGACTTTGTATATACCAATGTATCCCCAAAGTCCACCTGAGCCCAGGTGACCCACCAGTACAGTGTGTTTCAGGCAAACCAGTTCCTGTAGCCAGAGGCACAGAAGTGACTGCGATTGGCATGGCATTTGCCTGCGTTTGCTTTCCATCTTAAATCATTTTTTAAGAATAAACCAGGTGGACCTGCACACAGCAGCTGTGACACCTGCCCCTCCAGGTAGCACAACAAAGCTCTTCAGCAGACTCTAGCTGCCTTGGCTATGCTCAAGTGCTTTGTTTGCTCAGTTTCTCTGGTGACCAGCCTCCAGGGACTCAAATCTCTTGCT
Organism: Coccyzus lansbergi; assembly: GCA_033558105.1. Taxonomy (NCBI): domain Eukaryota; kingdom Metazoa; phylum Chordata; class Aves; order Cuculiformes; family Coccyzidae; genus Coccyzus; species Coccyzus lansbergi. The sequence goes on from JAUMJK010000159.1 coordinate 373,952, forward strand.
GATTGTGGGACTTACACTTCAGCAACACTTTTCATTGAGAATTTCAAAATACACAAGTGGTGATAGTAAGATAGCATTCGTTAGCCTTCCCCAAGGGCTTCTCATTATAGGAAAAGTAGAGTAACAACACAGTCAGAATGCACTGGTATTCTTTCCTGAATGTTTTCCTTGGATATAATGACAACTGTGACATGGTGACTTCACTTACATAGACCTGCAGCTTCAAAAACCAAGGGGAATTCACTAGTCAATGCTCCTCCTCAGATTTTGCTCCTGTGTTGTATAAAGTTGTGAACAATAGGGAGATACATGGGGAAGAGGAATGGAGAAATATTGCTGGCCTAGCTGTTTGGGTATCTTGCATGTAAAGCTTGCACATCCACAGGACTCCCTTATAGGTGTTCTGTATGTTGATCACATTTAGCAAAATGAAAATGGTTGTGTAGAGATACTTCTGTTAGGAAATTTGTTCCAATAATACATTATATGTATATATAATATTTCAAATATAAAATGAGATATATGATATAACGTATGTATTTGTGCCAATATTACAAGACCTATGCAAATGGTCTTGAATCTGCAGTTGCATCTTCTGTACTAACAGGGAGTCTAGTTTTCCCTCTGTAAGGTGTTTAATTGGTCTAAGCTGTAGAAATGACCTTGTCAGAAGGATGAGTTTTTCTCAAATATCTTGAGAAGTGCACAGAGTGTGCTACTAGATGTTGCACTTCATTAGATAGTGCATTTAAATCTGGAAAGCTCAGAACTTGTTGACTGTGAATCATAGAGGGTCACTCCTCCTATGCTTCCTGATTGTATAGTATTGACAGACATAATAATGGTAGAAAATTAGCTGTTGCTAAGCTTTAAATGTTGCTTTGAACTGTATATCGAAAGAAACTGTGTATCATCTGTAGCTGGTGTTTCTTTCCATTGAGGAACTCCCAATCCATAGAACTGTCACTTCCAAAGGTTCCTGTGCTGAACAAAGAAGAACTTGGTGCCAGGCCAGAAGTCTGTTGATGGGGTTTGAAGGGTGGCACAGATACTGCCTGTTAGATAGGTCACTGTCAGGTTATGGGCTTCTTTGGAAAAACTGAAAAATTCTAGGGGATTTTTAATATTTTTTTGGAATTGAGTCTGAGCTGATATGCTGATTGATGGTGGTTGGCAATGCGCTGATTAGTCTGAGGAACAAAAAGGAGGGACGGGCTCTTAGCCTGAAAACAGAATTCTGGCATGTGTAAAGTATGCTTTATCCCTACTTGCGTCTTCCTGGAGATGAAAACCGTAACTGTTTGGATGCTGAAATCTTCAGATATTGTCTTTTTGGAAAAGTGTGAGGTAACTGAAGTATTTGAGTATGTGCAGAGTGGAAGCACAACAAAAAGAGGGGTATTTTTTCCTGGTTTATTTTTGATGGAGGTATACTCCTGGCAGCAGTTGTATACCTTTCTCTTTGTTCTTTGCACAGCCAAGGTCTACACTGTCTCAGGAAGAAGCTTGGCATGGGAAAAGTCGGCAGGATTCCTAGAAATTAACTCATAGGAGCGCCTGCTCATTGTGGCAAGACCCAAGTCCCTGCACAGACCTGCTCTGACACGACCTCTCCTATTCCAGTGCCCCTGGGTAAGTTGAGAAAGCCTAAAGGAGAGGATGACTTGTACAGGCTGTGGTGGATGGAGTAACCACTAAAGGGGATTTGGATGGTGCATTAGATGGTTAAGGTCACTCTTAGTGTGTTAGCAGGCTGTCTGTCCTCAGTACTGGGATTTTCTTGAGTCTGTGATGGCCATAAATACGAGAAAAGAAAACCTGGGACAGGACATAGCCTAGTATCTCTCAAAGTCTCTGTCCTAGAGGCAGCTGTGTCCTCTTGCTTGCCCCTTGCCCTTAATTCTCTCTTGTGCCCCTGAGGCAGAATGGGCTAACTCTTTTACATATTTTCATAAGGCAGCATAGCTGAAAAACACATCAGAATGTATGTTTGAAACTCAGAAAAAAGAAAGCCATATTGTGCTGGATTAAGAGTCTGATTCAATATATTTTAAAGCGAGTCATACTACAGCAAAGTTGTGTCACTCAAAGTCACGTGATATGAAAAAAATGTACACAATATTTAGTGTTAATAATGCTTAAAAGTAATTTTGATTTGAGGTAGGCTGCATACTACTTCTACTGAAAAAAATAATTTATAGGCTTTAATTGTAAAAAAAGAGAGAAACCTTTTGCTTCAAAGAGCTCATCAGCAAGCTGTTTTTTCCTGTTTTATCAGCAAGCAAAGCTGAGAGCAAATAACAGATGGGTATGTCCCTTAGCGCCAGCAATGAATGTTCATGAAATATAGTACAATCTCCCTCCAGTGTGTTATGTTTTTTAACAGTAGTAGGTGTGAGGCAGGATGAATAACTAGCTCAGATCAAAGATCCTTTTTTTCCTACTGAGAAGATGGCAGTGACTGGCATTTGGGCAATGGTCATATTATTTTGGTGCGGTTGTTGAAGCAGAGACAAACAGTTTTGGGAGACATGTGAAATGGATTCTAGGGAGTGATAGAAGTATGAGGATGTTTTTTATGTCTGGATTTAGATCCCAAAGGAGAACAAAAATTCCAGTTTTCTTACTGTGACATCAACAGGCAAATAAGCCTGTTCTAGTCATGGAAAAACTATGATTAGATTCCTACGTGTGCTTAGAGCTATGATAGGAAACTTGCAGGTCCAGAGGTGATGCAGAGGGAGAGGCAGATTGCTTAGATAGCTGAATGGAGTAAAGCAGGGAGCATGACCATGTTAAATGAACAACTTCCCTGGGCACAGGCAGCCCAGCCCAGTTATCAATGGATGTTGTGCTAGCATAGCCAGAGACTTTCTGATAGCCTTGCAGACTTGAATATCCCTGCTCAGCTTTGTAGATATATCTTAAAGGTCTAAGCCTGGGGTCTGTAAAAGCCAGCATGTTGAGTAAGGAGCTGTTTAGCCTGATCAGAAGAAAGAAAGAGAAGGGTTTTGATGCCTGATGCAGAGATATGGGAGGGGAAAGACTCTGTATGTTCAGAGTGCACAACTAAGAAGATTAGGTAGGAGGTAAGGGCAAAGGCTGGTCAATGCCTCCTCTCTCTAGACATGCAAACAAACAGAAATGTCCAATGAAGATCAGAGAGGCTCCTGGTATGGTACCAACATCTCTGAGAAATTGAGGGGTTATTTGTTTCTTGCTCTGCTGTGGTAAAGAGAGATGCTAACTCCCTGAGTACAGGGTTAGGCTAATTTATTTAATATTGAATTAGTTTTTGCAAGTGAAGCTACCTCAGCAGGCTACGTTCAATGTGTCCCTAGGTGGTGAAGGAAACTCCTGCTAGTGAATGCTCCAGGGGATTTGCCATGACATAGATGTTGGGTAGGCCTGTGTTGCGACCAGGCTGAAATAGTTCTACGTAGTACCAACAGGCGTATAGTAGCTCAGTATTTTAAGCACCTAAATTTCAGGTGAAGGCACTTTCAGTGCCAGACGGTGAGCTACGTCTCATCTGGAAAACTTGTTTCTTACTTTCCAATTACAAAATGTACAACTGTTTTGCATGCATTCACTCTCTGTTAGTTTACGCTTAGATTCTTGGCTGTTATTCTAGCTGTATTTGATAGAAAATATCACAGGACCAGATGATTAAACAGTGTAAATTAACCAATTCAACTGATTTTCATAAGCAGGGATTCCAGACCCTTTGAGTTAACACATCCTTATTCATGCACCTGGGTCGATTTAATAGTAAAGCAATGTGATAAATTTACGAACACATGGGAACATGCAATCTGCATTGATATTTCAATAGTGGTAGTTCAGACTTGGTCTGTGAAATAAGTTTCAGAGCCATGGGGCTTTTTTCTGACCTGCTGTTCAAGTTATGATATATAGGTATAAGTGAAGCTTACAAGTATGAGTGAAACTGTGCTTGTTTCACCATTACTAGAGCTTTTCAAACATTTCGGATGACTGTGTGATGGCGTTAGATTGGATGTGAATTAAACTTCATTTGGTTCAAAATTTGGATGACTATATCTAGGAAAAAAATACGGGTTTGGATAGAGGTGATGTGAATTCAGATTATACTCAAGTTCAGATAGAATTTCACTAGGATCAGATCCTTTTGCTTGGGAAGAGTAAAATTCAAGGGTGTCATGGTCAATCAGGTTTAGGTTGAAGAAATTTTTTACATAAAACTCTATGAACACAAAAGCACAGTCTTTCTAGTGCTCCTGCAATGGAAGGATGAAGAATACTCTGTGAAGCTCATGCACCCATAAAATAAACGAGAGGATGTATTTCTAGAAGTGAGATCGTGGCATGTTTTGAAGCAGAATGCTCTAAAAAAATGTTGTGGAAGTAGCAAAATAAAAACAAAATTCCCAAGGCCAAAGCAAGAACGGGTATCAAAAGATCTGAGTATAAGTTGCATACATTATTCTGTGCTGAAAATACTGTTCTGGGAAATAAACATGAGATACTTGAGCGACAATAACCAAACATAGGAGGAACAACAAAAAATGCTGCCAGACAAAAATGAGACAACAGTACAAAAAATGAAAAGAGATTTTGAGAAAGATGAGAAAAAGATTTGAGACATATACAAAAAAATTCTTTGGCCTATTTTTACAGTGTCTTTTCACAATTATATTACTGAATACATATTGGAATTGCTGTAAAATTCCTGTAAGTGTGTAGATCTGTGTTCCTTGGAATATTTATCATCACATCAGTGTGAAATTCTACTCTATTTTAGTGGCTACTTGATTTACTTTAATTCTTCTGTTCATTAAAAGACATACTAGCTTCTTGTGCATGTGTGCCAAAGAGTAACTTGGATTAAAAAAAAAAAAATTCTCCTGAAGAAGAAATAAAAATCAGAGTATTTATGTTGTCAGTACTTCATAACTGAATACTACACCACTACTATAAGAGTTATTTGTATCCATTACATATAAAGAACCAACTGAGGAAAAGCCAGTGATAAAACACTTGTAGGCATTATGGGGTTCTGATAGTAAAAAAGTGAAAAGTATGAGTGGTTTACGATATCTTCAGACTCCCAAGACACTGATATACCTGCATCATATTTTTCTAGCTTCAACACTTCCATTATCCTACACCAGTCTGAGGAGCAACATAATTTTCCTGCACTTATGGCCTGTATTGGCCAGTTTAGATACAGGCTTCAGGCGAAGGTCTTCATCGGTGCAATGTTTTGCATATTTTATCCATAAAAATGTCATCTCCCTGTGCTAAATCTTAGTATTCATAGGCACCGGGGAGCCTGAAGATACTTCTTCCAGAACAGCAACTTTCCTAAAGTTTAATAGAACTTCAGGAAACAAACAAAAAAAGAGCAACACTCTTTCTATTGATGTTAAATAAATAATTAAATCAGATCAGTAAAGGGAGCTTATATTGTTTTTGTTTGTGATTGTGGTGATAATGAACATCAATATAAGAAATGCTGAATTTTCAGTTTGCAGACTTAGGCCTGTTTCTCACAATCCAAAATCAGAGCACGGATTATCCTTTGCTGTCATTGGATGACAGAGTCCTGACTGCTTTTAAAGACTTCTGACTTGCATTTTTTTGCTCTAAGAATATACTTTTCAACGAGTTTTACCGCTGGATGGAGACCTCCCTGAGAAGAAGCAGGAACTTGCTAGTTTGTATTCCATTTTTTTTTACACTTCTAATTGTGGTTTCAGTCACATTACAGGCTTGCAAGAGAGATTTGCTGATCAGGGGCGCTCATCGGAGCTGCTTTTTCCCTCCCTGTGGGGTTCAGTCCTCCCAGTGATACCCACTAGGTGGTAGCATCAACTCAGCTGCAAACTCAAGCTCCTGTAAGGCAGCTGCAGGTGTGACTTTAAAATGTCGCAGCACCGATGATTTACCTTTTTATTTTTTATTTGTGGAAAGAATCTCTGATCTTTCTGTTCTGTCGTGTTTTGTGCTGCTTCTGAGAAGGGTTCTCACCATAGGAAGTGATACAAGAATGTATTGGGGGGTGAATTGGCTCAAAGGACTCAGGGTGCCCTCACTTCATATTGATCAGGCTGTAGACCATTGAGAGAAGTAAAGGAGAATAAAAATGATCTAACTTTTTTTGTTTAACCCTTAGCTTACAGATTTATTAACTTGTATCTTTTCATACCTTAATTGTGCATTGCAACTTTTAAGACAGAAGAGGAGGGTAAATAATAACACTGTGAATGAGCTAAGCTTTAGCAGTTATAGTTTGCAAATGCTGTCCTTACTAGTGTTTAAATTTACTCTTTCTTTAGTCACATGACTGGGGACAGAAAACTTGGCCCTTGTTCTGCATTTATTTTAGGTTTTTAGTTGCCATAAGCACTCAAAATCAGTATTGTTTCAGAAAGTAAAATTAAAGATGGAGCCAGGAGTGCAAGCTCTTGCTTTTCTTCTTTGGACTTAGAGAATACTTCGAAAAATAAGAAAATGGATTTAATTTTCCCAAGCCAGCTGTAACTTGTTGTGCATTAAGAGACACTTTTCTTTAAAAAATCCTTTCCATTGTTACTGTCCTGACCTTTTAGGTAGTTTAGAGTGGTAGCATAGAAAAATAGCATGAGGAGGGATTTGAACATGTCTATAAATGCTCAGAGGGGAAAGCAGGGGGAGTTGTCCATGAATAATGAGAAAAAGCAATAATTTACTGAAGATTAGTGGGAAATAAGGAAGAATTCTTGGGAATGCAGTCCATGAATCACACAGAGCATACTGAATAAGGCATGGGTCAATGTGCATTTTTCCTGTCATGTCTTGCTGAAATGCTTCAAATTATGGGATCTTATAATTTTCAACCTAAGTCTTCTTCAGATAGCTAGTTAATTACATAAAGAACAGTGAGAGTATGTTTAAAACCCAGATATTCTTCTCAGAAGGCAGCTAGTGACAAAGTTAAAGCTTCATCTCAGTCATAATAATGAGGTGCAATTGCATTGCAGTCCTTAGTCATATGATCACTTGAACCAGCTCTTCTATACATACGAATTACTGTAGCTTTATTAAAGCTAACACCAGTGTGCTCAAACAGAGAATGCTTTCTTGAACAGAGCAGTTTTCTGGAGCAGTATGTTCATTTGCTTGAATTGAAAGAAGTCATATCCATGAAGTATTTTAATGGCTACTTACCCACAGATGGTAGGGGGTTACACAAACTTACGGAGAGCAGTCCACCAGTAAATGTGTTGTTATTACATTTCACCATTAAAGACTTAAAGACTGTATCATCATCCATATGCACAAGGGGCAGAGCCCTGGAACCCATTTTTGGCTAGTGGCTGCCTAACCGTGCAGCTTTCCCATTCCCTTAATGTGTAATTTTATAGGACTGCCCCGGAGCCCTCTTCAAATATTATAGTAGCATCTCCTTCATACACCTCTAACATACCAGAATGCAAATATAGTGTTACTAATGCCTCAACCTATTTTTGTTTCACATCAGCAGTTAAGTGGGGAAAAAAGCAAAATCTAATATTTCCAGCCTTCCCCATACAATTACCTTGATTGTAAATGCATAATAGTTTTGGATTCCCTGTGCTGATTTGATTCAGGTTCCCTATGAGCATGAAAGGTTTCTATTAAATGCTGACCAGTTTGCAGTAGCCCAGTAGGCGGTAGAAGCTGCCGACTCGTCACATCTCTCTGACAGGGAGTCTGCGTTGCTGGGCTTAAGTAGCAGAGACTGCAGAGAAATCTCAGGTTCTTGCTGCCATAAGCATACTCTTCCTGTGTGTCTTCATTTTTCAGGAAAACCTTTGGCTTATTAAACTTCCTGAAGCATAATTAATAAACACGACAGCTAAGTGAGAGCTGACACAAAGCCCCTTTTCCCATCTAGCACATGGGCATAGAAGGGTAATTGTAGTTATTTACATTTGGCATCCAGCTGACTGAACTAACTACACAGTATCTTTTTTTTTTCCTCTTGGAATAGTGAGGCTATTAAATTAAACAGGTTAATGTGGCTGCAGCATTTCTCCCCCTGCTATCCTCGCAGCCATACTAAATCTGCCACCTGTTTATTTCCATAAAAATTCAATTACAGCACTGCCAGTTTATTCTTCTTATGTGTGCTGTTAACTTCAAGCAGTTTCAGACTCAAAGTAGTACACGGCCCATTCCTTTCCAAAGCTGTTATTTCTGATATTCTTCCTTAGCTGGTAGCGTTTTATCTTGGGGAGAGGTGGGGGAGTTGGGAGGGATGTGGGATGGGGGGACAGGGAGGCAAGAGGGAAGAGGGACAAAGTACCCGAGCCCCACACCCCCTGAAAATGAGAGACCGTTTTCAAAATGAGCAGCAACAGTTAAAGGAGGTTAGCAAAACAGGCTAATGACTGCAACAGTAAAGCAGTGATCTTTTAAAATCATGCTTTTATTCTCTTCCTTCCTCCTTTCTCTTCTGAGAGATACAAACCCACCTGTCTATGAGACTTTGACTGATGTACCCCTTTTTATTTGGGCCATAATAGGTAAAACACAATCTTTATAAGATCATCCTCGAGTCTCCTGTCATTGAATCAGATGCAGTTGGAAAATGACAAGGCTGGAATAAGGCAGCTTGGTGCTGTTTGGAGTTGCCCACCTAGCTGCTCTAAGAACTGGAGGTGGGTGGCAGGAAGAGGAAGGGAAAGGGAAAGCATAAAAAAATATTTCCTGGCAGACTTGTTCCATGACAACGCTTCATTCCCTCAGTATCCCCAAGGGGATGATAACACTTCTCTGTTTCATAGAATGTTTAGAGACTGTTGGATGAAGTATGAATACTCTTTTTCTTGTTGTTGGTTTGTTTTTTTTTTTTTTTTTTTTTTTTTGTTTGTTGGTTTTGGTTTTGTTTATTTTTACCAGAAATCCCAACATTCCTGCAGCTCACAGTTTCAAAAACTGCCGTGGCCTTTCTGGTGGGAAAAATAACTTGGAAATGTTATTCTTCCAACAGTCTAAATTCTAGTCTGATGCCTGATGTTTTCCATTGCATCACTGCTTCCTCCTTTCCCTTGTCCTCCTTATTTTGTGGTCTTTTGCTTCTGCCAGAAGCAACAGTTTTGATGGGGATTGTGAAGGTCAAAACTCAGAGAAAGGAGCAGTGTGTGACTCAGAAATGAAGTATGCATGCTATCATCCTTGGTTATGCTATTGCTGCTAGTGCAGGCATTGTGGAAATTAAGGACCCTTTGGTATTTTCTATTTGCTGGGGAAGTATTTAAGGCACTAAAGGTATAAGAAGCAGGGTGCTTGAGACCTGACTGCAGAGAAAGGAAAACCATTTGGTTAGGGCTTAAGGCCAGAAGAGAGGATAGTTTAATTTTAAAATCTACAGTACTTGGAAGTGCCTCTTCTGGGAATTAACCAGAAATTCAGGGGCTGAATTTCTCCTGCCCTGTGTCTTAATATGCCCTGGGACATTGTGAGTGGTCACCAAGACTGTGGTTTCTCTTTTACGACCCCTGTAGCAGTATTTGGTATAGATACGGGCTATTCTGCACTGAGTAAGGAAAGGAAAACTTGGACTAGTGGAGCTCTTGGGAGACACTAGATTTATTAACCATTTTACTGTGGAAAAAAGGCATGCGTTTTCCTCAGAAAAATCATCCAAACAAACAAACAAAAAAAAGCAAACAAACTAAAACCAAACCACTCTACCAAAAGAACATTGGCTTATAAAAACATTGCCTGTTGCATTATTCTTCTTGATTTTCACAAATGTAGACCCATCCACCTTGACAGTATTTTTGGACTGGCTCCTTCAGCCTGTAGTCAGCTAGAAGAACATGCTCTGAAGCTGTCTGCTTGCTCTGTAGTGGTCTGTAGTCTACCGTGATGGGGGTAACTCTCCGTTGCACCTGTTTGAAAGGGAGGGTGCACTTGCTTCATCCTGTTCTCTGTGAACATACCAGTTATAAATCAGCCATGCTACATTTGTAAAGGAAATTTGAAGCATGAAGAAATTCTCCTGTTACCAGATTGCAGGGATTTTAGCTCACATACTTAACATCCTTTGAGACAAAGACTGTGCCTACTTTCTTGTACTTTTTCTGAGTTTTGCAATATTATTGATTACATATGACTAATGTGTTGCTTATGCTGTGTTACTTACACTAACAAGCCTTGGAAATCTCCACATTTTTTTGTTTTACTATTTTCTTCTCAAGAGTCATGTGCCTAGGAGAAGAATTACATCATAGAACATTGTAAAACTATTTAAATTTGGAATGACAATGATGTTTTCGAAGGATAGTTAAGTGACAGAGAATGGGTTTCATATATATATGTACTCTCATGGTTTGCCAGAAGCAGACACATGAGCATTGTGTTTGGATACCAAATTGTTAAACGCAATTACACAGTAGGTTTTGATGGTTTTTTTTTTTTTTTTTTGACTCTATTAAATTCTTATATTAACTTACCACAAGCTAAATTAGAAAGATTGTTGAGGAAATAATTTAAACAAAGAACAAAACAAAAACAAATATACAAAATGGCTCGGTAGGCCTTTGAAGCTTTAAAACCTCAAAATCACTTGTAAGCAATACACACATACTATTCATCCCTGTTGAAATACGGCCTTCTGCAGACTGTAATGTCACAAGTCTTCCATAAAAAATTGAATCACCACCTAGTGAACATAGATACTAAGGGCTATAGTAAGTCAGTATGTGATTATCTATACTTACACATAGTCAAAGAAGCCAGAGTCCTGTTTATTATAGAGAAATTTTTTTCATTATAAAGAGTGATATAAATTTGAGTTGGTTTTTTTCCAATTACTGTATTGTTTTTATTTTATTTTAGTTTGGTTTGTTATTTTTTGCCATTGAAACCCATCATTTTAGGCTCTTTTTATGTTCTTTTATATATATTATATTTCTCAGCCATTATCCTTTCATGCGACCTAATCACCTAAAGAAAGTACTAAAGCATCTGGTAAAAATCCAGATTTAGGTATTGTTTTTTCTTAATTTAAACAGAAACTGTGTAACAAAGGACACTTGATTCAGATGATCTGAGTTTTACCATTCTCTCTCAGATTTTTCTAGAAAGGGGAATATTAATTTATCAAGCTTAACTTCCTGGGGAAGTATTAATAGATGTTATGGAATAGACATATGGTACTATTTATTGGCAATAACGTTCCTCAGGCTGCCTGTAGAAAACCTTCTTTCCCATTATCTTCCACTCAAATTTATTTATTTTCAGCCTACCAGATACATTTATTATTTGCTGTCTGCCACTTCTTCTCAAGCAAATGTCTACTTTAACCTTTATTTGGACATATTTGCTCTTAAATAATCCATACTGAGTGCTTTTTGTCACCATACAGTCTAGATTTATTTATAGGTTATTTATTCTCCTACTTTTGTGGATAAACAAAGTTCAGTGCTGGCTGGATCCTAAGTGCTGTCCTAGTGAATAGGTGGCTTACATCCAGAACAGAACAAATAAGACATCTAGAAGATAGAATCATAGTATTTCTAGGTTGGAATAGAATCATCAAGTCCAACCATTCCTATCAGCCACTAAACCATGTCCCTGAGCACCTCATCTACCTGTCTTTTAAATACCTCCAGGGATGCTGTCATGACCACCTCCCTGGGCAGCCTTTACCAGTTCCTAATAACCCTTTCTGTGAATTTTTTTTTTCTGATATCCAACCTGAACCTCCCCTGGCAGAGCTTGAGGCCCTTGTCCTCTCTCCTGTCACTTGGGAGAAGAGACCAGCACCCTCCTCTCAGGTAGTTATAGAGAGCAATGAGGTCTCGTCTCGGCCTCCTCTTCTCCAGGCTAAACACTCCCAGCTTCCTCAGCTGCTCCTCATAAAGTTTGTTCTCCAGCCCCTTCACCGGCTTCGTTACTCCTCTCTGGACTTGCTCAATAACCTCAGCATCCTTCTTGTGGTGAGGGGGCTAGAACTGAACACAGGATTCAAGGAGCCGTCTCACCAGTGCCGAGGACAGAGGGAGAATAACCACCCTGGACCTGCTGGTCATGCCCATTTTGATCCAAGCCAAGATGCCATTGGCCTTCTTGGCCACCTGGGCACACTGCTGGCTCATGTTCAGTCATTGTCAATTCAGGTTAGTTTGGCAAGACAGGCTTTTCATGAACCCGTGTTGACTGGGCCTGATCACGCAGTTCTCTTGCATGTGCTGTATGATAGCACTCAAGATCCCTGTTCCATGACTTTTCCCAGCACTGAAGTCAAACTGACAGGCCTGTAGTTTTGTGGATCCTCCCTCAGACCCCTCTTGTAGACCTTTCTTGGGTATAACATTAGCCGGCTTCCAGTCCAGTGGATCTTCCCCAGTCTTCCAGGACTGCTGGAAGGACTGATTTTTCCTCTGAATGATCCCTGTAGTCCACCCAAGATGCCTGTCCCTTCTTCCAAAGTTCGTAGACATTCCTCTTCTTTTCGATGTCTCCCCAGATGTCCCTGCTCAACCAAGCTGTTTTTTGCCTCTCCAGCTCATTGTCTGGCACATGGGGACAGCTTGCTCCTGCACTGCCAGGATTTCCTTCTTGATGAGTATCCAGCCCTCTCAGTTACATTAGGTGGCACAGGTAACAAGAACAGGTGAAATATTTCCTTTAGGAATGTGTTTCCTAATTTGATTGTCCATGTGATCATGAAATCAATGAACTTTAAAGCAGGGAAAGAAAGAATAGAATAAAGGTGGAATTTCTAAACTGATTTTGTGTCCACAATTTCAGTATTTTTCTTGTTCTCATTATCTTTAAACTGTATTTTAAAACTGTTTTAGCAGTTGGTGAAGAAAAAAAAATTGATAAGCATTTACAAAGTTTCTCAATCTACCCTTTCTTTCTGTGAGGAGCAGATGCCACTGTTCTTAAGGATTAATTATGAATGTACCAGTGAAAGATTACTTAGAGGATTCAAACAGAGCATAACATCAAAACAATTGCAGGATAACTGCCAGCTCTAACAAATAACCACTGACAGCCAGAACCTAGGGTGTCTGTGGGCAACCTCAAGGTGTCAACAGCCCGAAAGAGCTTGTCTATCACTTCAGAAGGAGCTAATATGTTCTGAAACTTGTGAGCTTGGAGGGGTAATAACCATAAAGATAGTGTAGGAGGTCAGTTCTTCAGTGTGCCCCTTTCCAGGACAAGCTGCAGGCTAAACATTGGTTTCTTCTAAGTTTTTGAGGTGTGAGGATGAACAATGTCATACAGAACTTGAATTACTGATTTTGTGTAATAACACATCAGTTGAATTGTGCTATTTGAAAAGCAAGGAGACAGCTGACTTCAGAAGTTCAAATAGAATGTAGAAATCTCTTTTTTTTTTTTTTTTTAAAAGTTTCATTAAAAGCTTTCCGTCAGTGGTAGGACATCTAGCATAATTAAACTAAATGAATTACTCCTGTGTGCTCTCTAACAGCAGTGACGGACTCTGCTGCTCAGCTATGGGGTAATTACCCTTTCTTATCCCTGGTTGAAATGAAGACTAAATCCACTGGCCTGGTGCACCTGTACCACTTTAAGTAATTAAAAGGACACATGTTCTGTGTTTCTTAATTGGCTGGGTGAAATGATCAGTAAATTGGGCTGATGATTCCTGGCTGATGATGTAAATGAAGTTGCTCATGAAGCTTTAAAGGAAGCTTAGATAGTTAGACAGGGGGTTGCTGTTCCAAAGAGAAAGAGTGAAGTCATGGTTGTGTGGATTCTTTTTTTCCAGACCATGTGGCAAGATCACGAGGAGGGGTGAGTAGTGTTACAAGATCAATTCCATTGGTGTTGCAAGCAGGAGAAGGAGCAGAATATCATTGTGTTGTTTGTTAGGTTTGTTGTAACATTTGTTTTGTTAAAAGGAAACAAAGCTCAGGAGAAAGTTCCCAAGTTCTTGGAGGGTCACTAGATAGGTTGTTAAACTGGGGCCTTACAAGATGTAGCCTCTGTTCACTAGTGTTTATAGTTGAAAAGCCTCTGTCTGCTACAGCTGAGAAATACTTGTGATGACTTAAGGCTGGACTTCATATTAAGTTTGGGGAGGATTTTAAAATGAGTGTCTTAACTGATTTCAGTTGCTGTAGTGTGTTGTGTAACTTAGCTTTTATCTATTTCTATTAAACTATGTGAAGTTAATATGTGGAGTTAACCTTCATTTAATATAGTCAACTTATTCTACAGTGTCCAGAGTCAGAGCTGATTATGGATAGCAAGATTTGACGTTTATGGTCCTCACCCTGAGGCAAAATTGTCTGGTTGGTAGTGGTGGTGGGGATGGACTCCTAAGACTTGCCACTGCAAAGACAGCCAGAACGTTGATCTCTTAAGAATTGCTTGGCTTTTTAAATAAAATCTTGTGCATGGTGCTACTTGTGCTTCTAGAACATCCTCTGCATCAACATGGTGTGTGTGCTGCCCCTTCTTAGGGCCAACAGTTCAAACTGTAGTTTGTACCCACTAAACTACTGATGATGCTTCTCCCTAATAAGTGTGTGTCAATGAGTGGTAGCATGTTGCATAAACACAAATGGTAAGAGTATACTGTAGCTTTTGAAGGTGGAGTGATAATTGTTCCTTTTGAAGTTGAAGTGGTAATTGGTCTAGTGGGTATTTAGATGGAAATCCTCGAAATATGTGTTAGTGTGGCTGACTTTTAAACCCTCAATCTCTAGTTTCTTAATGAAATGATTTTTATGTCCTCCTTTATTTTGATGTTGATGGTAAATCTGTCATAGCTCTTGTTCCTTTGTTGTAACTTGGTAAAATGTGGTGCAAAGATATGTTAGACTTGAAGATTTTTCATCAGATACCTGCTGTTGGAATCTTATTTTTCTTCATCCTGGTACTCCTTTATCTATAAAATCTAGCTATAAAGTGCTATTAAGCCAGGCCCTTGATCACAGAGTGTCTCGGGAGGGTGTTGTTCTTGAATTAAACCCATGAGGCAAACATGAAGAGAACTGAAGTAATATCTGTGTCACACAGCTGGACTGCTATGCTCTTGCTGTAGACCAGAGTTATGTGAGCTGGGCAGTTGTGTTGGGCTGGAGAATCTCTTGAGGGAGAAAAAAAATTCACACTTCTGTCCTAGTAATAAAGGCTATGGTATTATGTGTGATTATAAATATGTGTCCTGCTGCTGATATGAGCTTATTGCCTGAAGATCTAGGTTATAGTTAACATATACTGACAGGCAAACCATTAAGGACCACTACTGAACAAAACTGGGCATGCTGGAAGGTGAGATGGATGTGCTTCACAAACAGAAGGTGACAAAGATTGAAACAATGAACCAACTTCTGAGAACGAATAAAAATTGATTCCAAGTGGTGAACTTGCAAGAAAGGGTAGCTAAGTGTGGAGGAAACTCGTCTCTAAACTTATAACATGGCAGCTGGAAGACTGGAAGGAGCAAATGTAAAATTCAACAAGCCTTATAGTAAGTGGAATTTAAATTTGTCTTCCTACAGAGGGCCCAGAAAAGGCAATGGGACAGCACAGTGACTATCAGATGATCTTTTTGCCATGGCTTGTATGTTATTTACAGTTATCTACATTGTCATTTGGGCCTCCATCTGTGATGCGTACAATGTAATCAGAGTACTTTAATTTCAGTCTTTAAAGAAAAAACACAAAATTATTTTAAGATGAAAATCTTTCACTTGCATAACTCTTCGATAGAAGAGATGCTTTACAGTGTGGCTATCATGTCCAAGATGAAGTCATGTTTATTCTGAGAGATGTGCTTAACTATAATACAAGTGAAAAATATCTTTTCAGTCAACAGAAGTATGCTTGCCCTAGTAATAAATTTACTTTTGGCAATTTTCACTTTGAATGACTTATTCAGAAGAAAGATTGGTCAGCAAAACAGAATTAATGTACACTATGTGGCATCCAGATAGGGTGCGCATTAACACTGGGGCATTATACCCTTTATTGCAACTATGGCCTCAGAGCACAAATGTTACTTTGTGGGGCTGTGAAGTAGAAAATGGGAAATGTGAAGAAAGTGAAGAACCTGGTTTGCTTCAAAGAGCAAGTCTTCCAAGCTACAGCTGCTGTAAGGCACTTTTGCACCACAAAAAATGCAGAAAGTACTGCAATAAAGATTTCTGTGGCAATTAACATTGAAAGGATGTGTTTTGACAGTGGAAAATTAAGATGCATGTTTGGACTGAATTAACAAACCCACTTTTCTATAGTTTTGGGTTTTTTAGATTTTGTTTAAATCACAAAACAAATACCCCCAACGACTTTAAATTTTCTGTCAATGCAATTTGACCATTGATTTACTTAGTGAGAAACATTCCTGTAAGCTCATTGAAGCACAGTGACTTGATCTTTCTCTTTTCAATACTTCAGCAGGATAGCTAGATAACTACTTAATAATTTACTGTTAGGCTTTTTCAAACAATTGTCAAAACATAGAAGATATTCATAAATGAGATTTTTCTACTAACTTGTTGAGACTACTTTTTAATGGGTTTTGGGAAACTGTGAGGGGAAATTAGCTTTATTTGGTGTTAAACGTACAATATTGGAAACAAAATATCTATTGCAATTAAAGCTGAGGTAGTTGCATAAGCATTTTATTCTTCCAGAGGAACGAAGTGTCTGCCCTTCTCTGGCCTGAAGAGAGATTAGCTGATATGACACCTTATGCTTTCCCAAGCAGGAGCTTAAACTGTGCTGATGAGAAGCTTTTTCTGTGCAAGCTGAGCCTACTTTTTTTTTTTGGTTTTGGAGAGCTCTGATTTCAGTGTCTGTCCAGTTAAATTTTACAAGAAGATGCATTCGCTTAGCAATGATATGTTAAAACCATTGTTTTTTCTTTTAGTTTAACACTTCTTATGCTTTGTCATGCTTTCATTTTTTCTGTTTTCTGAATGAATGGTTTTTTGAACAGAAATTTTCCTGTTCATCTTAGATGTGGTTGGGCCTGGAGCAGGGCTCAGGGTGGTATCAGGTAACTGCATAAAAATTGGTTTAAGAAATTAATCTGGAAAAAACTTGTATTGGCTTCTTATTAGATGCTTGTGTGGAAATTAGTTCTAGTGGAATTATATTTTCTACTTAAACAGAGCCTTTCTTTTTAAGAATCTCTGCTGCAAGGAAATCTTACAAAGTCCTTGTCAGGAGTGCTTAAAAACACAACTTCACATGTGCTGCCACTTGCCTTTGCAACATAGTGTGATAAACTGTGATCTGTTTTTTAATTCATAATATAGGATAAAGTGTATTCCGTCCTCATAAAGAGTCTGAGAATACCAGTCACAGTTTACCTGTTGAAGTCCTGGTCTCGAGTGACAGATTTAAGTCTCTAAATTTTTTCATTAAGTAGTTCTACTCTTTATCACTGCTTCTAATAAAAACGATGAAAACAGTATATTGTACTCTATATTATCGGGTTTAGTTATGCTTCGTAATGTAGAATTATGCCTTCATTTCTAATCTATCTCCTGTCTCATTTTATGGGCTACAGAAGAGACAGAAAGAGCAGTAGGATGTGGGTTTTATCTTAAAGATGATTTGCGCTCTTTTATTGATGTAATTAAGTCAAGCGAAGAGTTGTGGAGACGCTGTTTTAGATAAGGGCTGCAGAAAGATGAGTTTGCAGGTTTTCAGAGAGTGTTTGGGGTGTGGTAGGTAAGGAGTTACCTACAGAAATTGAGGTCTTTGCAAAGAATACTGTTCAGGCTTTACAGCCTGCAAGCAAACTTATCTCAAGAAATGAGCGGACAATGGAGTGGGAGTTGATGTAGTTATTTGGCTCACGAGTTTCTGAAGCCAGAGCAGCACACTGGAATAGAGGAAACAATACAGAAAGGTATTTCACCACTGGGAAAGAGGAAATTAAAGCCTTCATGTGAGATTTTTTTCTGCAGAAATGAAGTAATGGCAAAGGTTTGTACAGGTGACATTATGACATGCATGAAGTTTCTAAATGAAAAATGAGTCCTTTCATTTTAGACAGGGCAGATTTTTTTGTTATAATTTTCATATGATGTGGATAAAAACTGTCATTGTGCGTTAGCTTCTACTCTCCTGTGAGTTGCAGGAGTAATACACTAATAAGTAACTTCTTTCCTGATTTGGACACAGGAAGTTTTGGATGCAAAACATTTGCCTTCTGGCTGATGCTAGATATGTTACCCCCTCTTTTTACTATTTAGATGTTAATATTACTGATATCATTGTAGTTTCACTATAAATTATAAATAAAAAGTTTAAATAGCCTAAAAAAATATCTTCTGGTTATGAAAACTGAATACCTCTTCTTAAATTGGAAAAAAAAATTGGGATGCTTTCACAGAAAAAGAACAAACTTTTTAGATCAAAACTATCAATTTATCAGATATTTCTTTTGCTACTTGTTGTTACTTATGCTAATAAACTTTTGTGTCCAATATATGCGTTTTCTACCTCTTGGTATTTTATTGTATCATCCCTTCATTCTTTGAATGTGTTTGGACAGGAATAAGCAAGAAGTGTGTGAAAGTACCAGGAAGAGAAACAATTGCAAAAAGAAAGGAAACAGGTTTTCTACCAGTCTACAGGAAGTTCATGTTATTTGTCCTGCTGTGAAGCAATTAATAGCTAAGACTGCAGGAAATAGTTAACTAAGTATTGATTTAAACCAAAACTGGTGCTCATTTTGCATTTTGTTGGACTCCTCTTATCTTGAGCTTAATATAGACAGTAGTGTTAATAAATCTGTATGGGACCTTTGCTTTTATTTTTTTTATCCTCTCAGAGGATCAAGATAGGGATGTTTTGGAGGATTGAAATTGGCAGTGTTTGGAAGATGCTAATATAAAGTTGTAGGTGTATGTGAATTATGGCAATTATGATTAAGATGAAATAGCATTTTCATTATATAAGCACTAAACTGGCATTTGTATTACCTTCCAGCTTCAGATGAAGACTGTAATTTTTAAGTATGTGTTTAAATATAAAGATGTTCAGAGGTGTTCTTGACTATGTACTTGATGTCTATATGGCTTTAGGACATTGCCTAGGAACAGGGAGTGATGACACTTGCATGTTTTTTAAGTTCTGTTTCTTTCAGCTCTTGTTGGAGGACTTTTTCATGTGCACATAATGGCCATTATTCTAAGGCAAAAGCAGAATGAGAGGCCACTAATGTATTCCAGAGCAACGTCCTTGATTTTTTTGAATCAAGAGAAACATATGAATAGCTCTCATTATTTTGTGTAATGTCCATTCTTGGAACTGTAGGTGGTGAAACTGGAGAAGATTCATAAAGGTGGAACAGTTAAAAGCATTGCTGCCAAATATTGAAAACTACCCCCCTGCTGTTCAGTGAACAAGAAATGAATCATCCTGGAGTGATTAGAAGCGCTAGATCAGGGACGTGTGTCCTCTGTGTTCTTATCTTTTTACCAGATATTGACTTTTCCTTGTTTCTCATACTGAGCTGTAAGGTAAAGGGAACCTGAAATGGGAGGCACAGTGGAGAAGTTTTGTTGGAGATATCTCCCATGTATCCAGTCTTGGGGAAGCAGCTGCCTGAGAATCATAGAATGGTTTGGGTTGGAAGGGATCGGAAAGATTGTCTAGTTCTAACCCCTCTGCTGTGGGCAGGGACACTTTCCACTTAATCAGGTTGCTCAAGGTTTCGTCCAGCCTGGTCTTGAACACTTCCAGGGATGGGGCATTCACAATGTCCCTGGGCATCCTGTACCAGTGCCTCACCATCCTCACAGGGAAAAAATTCTTCCTAATATCTAATATAAATCTCGCCCCCACTTTCAGCTTTAAACCATTACCTCTCAGCCTGTCCCTGCACTCCCAGATAAAAAGCCCCTCCCTAGCGCTCTCTCTCTCTCCTTTAGATAATGAAAGGCTGCTATAAGGTCTCCCCAGAGCCTTCTCTTCTCCAGGCTGAACAAACTCAGCACACTCAGCCTGTCCTCACAGGGCAAGTTCTTCAACCCTCTGGCTATCACGGCCTTCTCCTCGACTCTTTCCACCAAATATCTTTCCTATGTTGACTCTAGAACTGAATGCAGTAGTGCAGGTGACATATGAGAGCAGAGTAGGGAGGCAGAATCAACTCTCTCAACCTGTTATTTACACTTCTGGTGTAGCCCATGATACTGTTGGCTTTCTGGGCTGCAAGAGCACATTGAAAGACCTCTGTTTGCTTTTTGGACACAAAGTATGCTCCTAGAGAGCCCTTTCCAAATTCTAAATTTCTACCCTGCACATAGAAGGCTAGCCCAGAAGATATTGCCTATCCTAAATGACAGAAAGATAATTAGTAATTTTAGTTTCCTAAAACACATGAATTGCTATCTCATAATGCAGCCTACTTAAGAATTCACTGTTTTTTATGCACGAGTGGTCACTACCCTAACCAGGGAGGTGATTCTCCCTCTGTATTCAGCACTGGTGAGGCCACTCCTTGAATATTGTGTCCAGTTCTGGGCCCCTCAGCACAAGAAGGATGTTGAGGCTCTGGAGCAAGTCCAGAGAAGAGCAACGAAGTTGGTGAAGGGTCTGGAGAACACGTCCTATGAGGAACGGCTGAGAGAGCTGGGGTTGTTTAGCCTGGAGAAGAGGAGGCTGAGAGGAGACCTCATTACTCTCTACAAGTACCTGAAAGGAGGTTGTGGAGAGGAGGGAGCTGGCCTCTTCTCCCAAGTGACAGGGGACAGGACAAGAGGGAATGACCTCAAGCTCCGCCAGGGTAGATTTAGGCTGGAGATTAGGAGGAGGTTTTTCACAGAAAGGGTCATTGGGCATTGGAATAGGCTGTCCAGGGAGGTGGTTGAGTCACCTTCCCTGGAGGTGTTTAAGACACGGGTGGATGAGGTCTTGAGGGACTTGGTTTAGTGTTAGATAGGAATGGTTGGACTAGAAGATCCGATGGGTCCCTTCCAACCTGGTTGTTCTGATTCTGTGAAATGTTTAATGATATTTAATGACATTTGCTATGTTTAACATGTATCAGAGTGGTCCCAAATTATGCAGAAATATCTCTGCTTAGTGCTGTATCCTCTTCCCCTGGACAGTTTAAAAAAGGAGGAGGAAGGAAAAAAATGGCCCAAGTGAGTTTCTGTAATGAGTTCTCACCGAACTGAGGGTGGAACAGTGAAATCCTTCTGTAAATATTTTAATCTTTTTTTTTAATAGCAAGATGAATAATACACAGACTCCTCTTGTTGTAGTTCAACAGACAGCCCAATAGGGTGAATATTGCTAATCATGGTAAATTAATGTTAGATTAATTATATCTAAATTAGCAAGTCAAAAGATGGGAAAAAATACAAATTTTCCTTCAGAAAGAGGATGATAAAAACCCCAATAAAGCAGTTCAGCAAGAGTAAAAAGCCCAGACTCTTCTTTGTGTTCTATTAATTTTCTCAAGTACATTAAGTTCCTTGGCCTCCAAGAAACCCAGGAAACTAATCCTTACTTAGACTGAATTCACTTAGACAGAAATGTGCATTCAACTTTCTTCGACAGCTTGATATCTCCCTACCTGAAGCATTTGTCAGACTTGGTATTCCTATGCTGAGGGGTGCTGAATAGCAACTTAACTAGATGAAGAGAACCAATACAGATATTTTGTTTTCCTGAATATTCTGTAATTCTCTAATCTTTTTATGTATGTGATTTAAGAGTATAAAAACTTCCTTAGCTTTAGAGTATATCTTGAGTTTCGTGAAAAAGGACTAGTGTTTCGTTCTTACTCATATGTTTTCATAATATTTTGAGCCTTCTGCTTTGGGAAGAAGACAATGTTGGTTCCCACTCTGTTTCTGTTAGAAAAGAACATCAGCGTATATTATACTTGTCCAGGAAGATAATGCCTGTGCTTCTGCCCACACATCTACGTGTTTTATCTCGTCTTGGAAAGAGCTGTGTTATACACTAGCTAACAGGGAAGGATAAGGCCATGGGAGACAGCGTGTCTGATGTCTTCAGATGTCCAGGACATCTTGCAAATTAATGTGGAAGCACATAAGAACAGTGACCTGATGCTTCAGAAATGGCAATTCATAATTTATGCTGGATATGAGCATGACAACAGGCTTCAATAATGCAAAAATCACTTTAATTTTAATAGGCTAATCTATTCCACTGTTCATCTCCACCTACCCGCTTGACATCAGTAAGCACAAATACATGTGCTCATAAACATAAATAAAATGTTTCCCACTGGAATGCAGGATCTAGTAGGAAGTTTAACCAAAACTCTTCTGAAGCACGCATGGAGGGCAGGATTTTTTTTTTTTCCATCCTTTACTTGCTTTGGTTGTAGAAGGGTAGAACAGATTTTTGATTCATTATTCATGAGACAAAAAGGCTCTCTACACTACAGTGGTACCACTGACCCTTTATGAAAGAATAAGAGCTAACAATACTTAGTGTTAATGACTGAGCACACAGTGATGCAAATGGGCACCTCGGTGCTGCCTGTGGGTAAATGAAAATCCCAGTCACAGGTTGCCTCAGTGTTCTACGAATCAACAAGGGACTGACTGTAAGAACTACTACTTGTAGGAAACATTGTGGTCTTTTCTCTCTGGGTAAGTAGGTTCTGTTTTAAAAGAGAATGAGTCACTTTGAGCAAGGTTCAGTGTGAGGGTAGAAAATTCGTAGGAGTCCTATTGAAAGTGCTTGCCCACAGGACTGAACAGCAGGACTGCTCCAAACCCTGCTTCTTTGGTCATTGCAGCTCTCTTCAGACCACTTCTAATGCTGTACTGGAAGAGCTCTCTGTTGTACCTTGTGCCTCTTTGTATTTCATAGAGTCATAGAATAGCTAGGTTGGAAGAGACCCACAGGATCGAGTCCAACCATTCCTATCAAACACTAAACCATGCCCCTGATCGCCTCATCCACCCATGCCTTCAACACCTCCAGGGAAGGTGACTCAACCACCTCCCTGGACAGCTGGGGGATGTTACTGTTTTAAAGTCATCCTGCTCTTAGTATGGATCTAGGAGAGTGACAATGCTTTGGGAACCACCGACTTGTCATGATAAAAAATGCTCTTGAAACTTAAAAAAAGTTTTAATAGGCATTTGGAAGTTTGTGGGAAGGTTAGGTGCACAGGGCGATGCCAAGGTGATGAACAAAACTCATTATTTCATTAATGTCCACTTCATGACATGGGACTTAAATGTAATTTCATACTGTATACATCCAAAAATGTTTTGATGGGGTACTCATGAAGTACAGTGAAATCAAGCCAGGTCTATATGCACTAATTTATTGTAATACACAAACCACCTCACACGTGGTAAAAATATGCAAATTGTTTGTTTGATTCCAAAGCAATTTTATTATAACTTTATAGGTATAATTTGGCTGGAAAGGAGTTGTGTAAGGAACAGATTGTTAAATGCCTTTTTAAAATGTTACTGCTTAACAAGGTGCTTTTAGTGCTATTTCTCTATTCTGCTGAGATAGATGTACAAATTAGGCTTGGTGTTTGTCTAAATCATTTAATTGAATTTTAGTATACTGACTCACAGTGATAGAGGGGAGGAAGCCTTACATCTTCACCTTAAGCTGATTTTTCAATTCTTTGGCCGGCATGTGAGTGCATACAATTTTTACTGCAAGCACATGATGAGAGATGTAATTTGCTTTTGGGATGCAGAGTAGCATTTCTTTGGTCAGGTTTATATTTTCTATTATTTACCTCACTGTCAGGAGATACAAAGCCATAGTTCCCATGTGGCTTCTCTTTGCCCTTGTGGGTGTTCTTGGGAACCCCAGAAATGTCCTTTAATGCCCTTAGTTTTTTCATGTCAGGAAAATCTGCAACCTTCCTTCCTACCTTGTTCTGTGATATGACAGATTTCACAAGCTATTGTAATCATGGCTTGCGTAGATCTGTGCTTGGATGGGAGACTTCAAAGACAATGTAGAGGATAGACAAAAAAAATGTTGCTAGGTTGTTTGGAAGTCCCTTGTTAACAGCACTGAAAAAGGCATATTAGAGGACTATGTAACTCTAGAGTCTGAAGACAAGACTGTCTATATTTTGGGAAAGAATGGACCATTTACATTTGGGGAAGGATATGCTACATCTAAAATTCTCCCCTTATTTTGTACTACTGTGTTGTGCAAAATCAGCTGTAATATACTTGACGAAGTATATACTAAATGTGTTTTTAAATACTTTGCGACAGCAGATGCTATTAGTAGTGTGATGTTTCAGAATTTTAGTATATTTTTTTTTCCACTGGTGTAAAGAGAAAAATAAAGGAAACCCTAGCTGTAATTCTTTTTTTTTTTCATTTAGTTGTGTGAGTTTTTTGTAAATATTACCTTTTTGGCTGAAGTCTTAGGATATCCACATAAATGAATTATCAACTAAGTATTTAGTCTCTGACTTCAGATGAAAGAATTATTGGTCCAGTTCTTCAAAATTCAGTGTCCTGCCTCCAAGAGGCTGCATTGGGAGCTATGTGGTTAGATGCCTTTGAAACCCTGAACTTAGCGTCTTTCATCTCATTTCTGCATTTACTTTTAAAGAATAGGCATCACTAGGCTATTGTCATTAGTATCAGTTGTAGAATAACAACAAACAAATACCTAGAGTCTCTCTAAGTACTTGGCTTCAGCCAATGACCTCTTGCTCTTATACTGACGTAGAGATGTGAGTTGATTACACTTACGGGGACATGAATGTACTTACCTAACATACTGTGTGTGGGATCCCTGGCAGAACTCTAAGGCTGTACGCTCCATTTTTAGCAGTTGTCTAAACTAACGTTGACAAATTTGTAGTTTACAATACATTCAGCTCCTGGTGGAGCCCTTTAGTCTGCGTGTCATTTTGTTTAGAGTTAAGTGGAAGATCAAAGGGAAGGGAACAAAAATGAAACAGAGAAGTTAGAGTGGCTTGGTGAAAGGATGGACATCCATCCACAGATAACTCTACCTTAGAATTAAGATGATGAACTATTAGTGTTACACCCTTTCCAGGGTTTTCTTTCTCTCTGTGGTAGGTGCTTTGTGCCATGGCTTGTTATCTTGCATCTATATCACTTATTTTCATTTTGTCAAGCAGTCAGTGTGGAAAAAACAAGTGCACTGCAAACTGTCATTAGATTAAAAACATGTGAAGTTTTCAGCACTTGGTGACAGTAGTGAACTCAAAGTTGATTCTTCTTTTCTTCTGCCTCCCACCCCCTTTCTTTTGTCACAATCAGTGCTCTGATAATTAAGATAAACATATTTATCGTAATAAAGAAAATAGAATAATCTGGGGGGGAGGGGAAGCCTTAGAAGTGTATTCCTGTGTTTTAGCAAGCTATTGTATGCAGTTTGGAGTTTCAGAAAAATGTCATATAATTTCAGAGCAAAATGTTAAATGTAGCCCATAAATATTTTGACTGTTATCTTAGTTCTCTCCTGCAACCTTCAATGCTAGAAGGAAAAGAAGTTTTTGAAACTATTGTATTCGCTTTTGTTCTGCAAGACAGAGAACTATGCTACCAATCTGATGCTTGTATGCCCGTAGCTCACTATCTTAACATCTGTGGTCATTTTTCTGTGCTATGGGATGTATTCATCACAATGACAGGATGGTTTAAGTACGAGATGCTCTCCAAAATAACATGACATAATAAACGTAGACATACATTGGCAAACTTACCCATTGAATAGTCTCCTTCATTCTTGTGATGATCTGGAAGAGTCAAACAGACTGTCAGTCACTGAATTTTCATCTTTCTGCTTTTTTAGTTGTGTATATGCTATAATTCAGAAGTTATTTTATTACAAACAAAGACGTGTACCCACTAGGTATGTGTATTTGTATGTTTTTGAGGAAAAACTGATTCCAGAGTAGACCTCAGTCTTACTATACTTCCCAGGAAAATTATTCTTGCAGTCTACAAGCAAAGCAGCAATGTTTTGCAAGAGGTTTTCAATATGTATGACTTAAAACCAGAGTAATGGTAGTTACACATTATACTTTGTAAGGACTATGTAAAGCTTTTATTATTAGGCTGAAAAAATGATTGATCTATGATTTAATAAAACTGAGTGTTAAGGCTTTCTTTTCACTGACTCACTATGTGGGCCACATTTTGCATCATTTAAATAGTGGAGAGTCTTGGATTTCTAGTCTTTAATTCTGTCTAGTGCCTTGTGAATGCAGGAAAAACTCTTGGGTACAGCCAGACACTTCTAGCAGAGGAGCAGGTAAGATTTTTTTTTTATCCATTGCAATAACAGCATGCACTAATCCCTTCCACAGTGCACCTCCCAAGGATGTTGTGGGTGGGCTCTGTGCAATGTCTGTCTTGGTTAGGAGCAGGGAGCTCTAGGTTGGATGGTTTTGGCTTTCTTGTTTTGTTGTCCTTGTTGTGGAGGCTGAGACCAGGCTGCTTTTTCAGGAGGATGTGTACTCTGTTTTCCTTCTGTTTCATTTATTTGTTAGGAACCTGTAGGCTTCATTCCAAGTGGATGGCAGAGAAGCTGGAGGTTGAAGCGCTTATTGGGATCTTATAATGGAGAAAGCATGGCTGTAGGAGCAGATGGAGATTGATCCTGAGGGAGGACTGGAGTCTTTCCTGATGAAGATGTGCATGTAATTCATTGTCTGTTCTTAAACATATGTGCCATATTGGAGCTTCTTGTATCAGAATTACTTCTTTCATCTTTTTCACTTTGTTCATGCAAATGCTTGTCACTTTGGACTGTGATTTAAGCTTTGTTCTTTATGCTTAGCAACACATGGAAGCAAGGTCATACATAACCAGGGTAGACTTTCTGCAAAGAAATATTTCTATTCTGTGGATGTTACTGGGGTCAGATTACATATATCAATTCTTCTGCTCTCTAAACAGCCCTGAGGAAGTCTATTGTGTATATAGAACTCATCAGCAATGGTTTAAAGGTTGTACCAAAGTAAAATTGTACTTGTCTGCTTGCAGGCAAGCTTAGAGAGATGTGAAGTTTACTAACAATTTTCCACCTTCTCTGTAGCATCTGTTGTCTTAAGTTTGGGTGCTAAACATTAGGCAAACAGGCCTGTATAGTGTATGGCAGGGCTGTAATTTATCACTTGCAGCTCTGCTGTTGTGGCTGCTGAAAGCTTTCCAACTTCCCTCAGTGTAACTTCTCTGTGCACTCATGACTTTCCATTTCAGAGATTCACTTAGTTATGAGAACTTGGTGACATTTTTGGGTAAGTTTGCAATATTTCTTGCGTTAGTTGTTCCTTTGATGAAGGGCAGGTTCAAGTCTTATTTGTAACTCTGATTCCCAAAATATTTAATTGACCAAATTCAACTGAGATAGAGAGATTGTATTAGGTGTTTACCTATGCTTGACAGACCGTTAATTTTCAGGCATCAATTCCCAGATCCTCAAGATGAGACCTGAATCTCTGCCATTTCAGTCTTAAGTTTCAGGACTCTATAAATAATTTCTCTTGCCTCTAAAAATTGAGTTAAATGAACTGATTCTGAAGAGTCCTTGATGCAAAACTTTCACACTTATTCTGACAGAAGTTTGTCTCTGTTGTGTGGAATAGAGATGGGGCATCAGGTTAACTTGACAGGGCATACCTGTTGGAATATGTCAAAGTCTTTGGTTTGGCTTAATTTGTGTGTTGCTTTGTATTATTAGTAGGGAAATCTTTGTCTTAAGACATCCAATTTTCAGATCTGAATCTTAAGAGAGTAGGAGGAACTGCATTTCAAAAAAATCACTAAAGAAGTTTCAGCTCTTAATACCTAATGAGGCATAAATGATGGACCATTTCTCTAGTCTAAACAGATAAATTATATCGACAGATGTAACTGGAAGAATAAGTGAAGCATCTTGTATTTGAAGTGCAAGTTGTGCAAGAGGTGAAGGTCAGACTGCCTGTGGCCTTCTCTCTGAAGAATCCTCTGTAGCTTGAACAGACATTAACTACTACTCACAAACTACCTGTGGGTGTTTTAAAATATTTATTACTTTCTACATCTTTAAAATTAAAGCCTGCATCTGTCCACCACAAAACGAGTCTGTTAAGAATAGATGTGGCTCACTGGCTCTCTATACTAAAAGCAGGTATTTAGCAGAGGAGATGGAAGCTTGTGTCTGCATGTAGAAACTAATTGCTCCACTCCCCCTGCTGCGTGGGCAGCTTTAGTCTTGCCCCCTCAAGTTGTTCCCTGCAAACCTGTGACAGTGTAATGAAGCAGCATCTGGCTATTCTGAAAAAGTTTGGGACTCTCAAGACGGACATTTCAACTCTAAAAATAATAATTAAGAAAAGGTGTTTAACTTCTGACTCACTTCAGCTTTTGTTTTTAAGCAATGAATATTCCTTGTCAAGCAGCTGAGGGCTGAAGATAAATACATGTTATAACTACATTTTTATTTTTGGGAAAGCAGAAATGGACAATTAACCAGTGAATAGTTCCAAGGCTTCTAGGGAGGAGCAGATGTAATGACCCTCTTTTTGGTATCTGTCTATAAAGAATCCTAATTATAGTGCCTTTTAACATAGCGGTAACGCAAACAGGTAGAGATTTGCAGTTGACCCACTCTTTTTGATGGATCCAGTTAACTCCTGATTTAGTGTGGTAGGTGGGCACCTAGGTTCAAAGCTGGATAAAAGAATGACGCTTCTGCTATGTATTGTAATAATTTGTTTTTAAAGAAGAGTTGTCTCAAAATGGGAAGGGAAGTGAATTACTGATGAATTACTGATGAATCTGAGTGTTTGTAGTCAGATTAAATACAGGTTTTCTGGTCACGGCAGACAAGTCGCTGCACCTACTGCAGCAGTGTTTACGTTCTTGATCTTTGCCTAACTTAAGTATGAAGCTTAAAGCCCACAGTGGCACAAACTTATCTAAAGATCAGAAAAAGTAGAAACAGCAGTCTCTGCCATTAGCCCCAGGATCAGAGTCAGTAGCATTAGTGGGGACATATTTTGCAGCATTTGAAGCATTGAGACAGAAGCTGCTCTGCTTTTTGTTCACCCACAGTACAGTGGGCTGCCTGAGGCACAGATACTCCCTCTGCGTAGCCTCTAATCACAGCCGTGTGTTCAGACTCTTAATCCAGTCCATAAAGCTTGGCTATAGCCACAGAGTGAATTTGGAAGGTTTAGTTGACCTCTGTTCTATGGAGTTTTGCCTTTGGGGAGATAGTGATGGTAGGAGAGAACTTCCTCCCTTTTCCACAGGGGAAAGAGGAGGAGCTTTATAGCTTTTGGTGTTCAAGAGGTCTTAGTGTGTAAGGGGTTTCCTCCCTTCAGGTGCCACCCTGCATCTAATGTGGCTGATGCCATGAGCTCCTTCCCTGCCAAAACCAGCAGAGCATTGAGCTTCCTCTCCTGCCTGGCCTAGTGTGTTAGTGTGATTAGGGCTGTGCTGGGAAGATTCCTGCAACCAAAAGATTGGGAAAGGTCCAATTTACAACACAAAACTCAACGCTTAGAGTGCATGTGGAGAGCAAACAGGCACACAAGCTTTGCAGACCTTTTGAGAGGGTGTGTCCCATGCTTGAAAAAGTGATGTATCTTCATCAGTCTCTAGTAGGCAGAGCTGGGACTGAGACTTCCAGTTAGAATTCTTTGTCAGGCAGGGATATGCAACAGAGCAACTGTCCTGAGTAACTTAATATGGTTTCTAGGTTTTATTTAATTTCTTTTATCTCTTGTTTCCTATTTTGTCTGTTACTAAGCTGCGTGATCTAAATTTCACTGTATGATTGAAATACCTTGCAAAGGATTTAATGTTTGATTTTCTTTTAAAATAAGCTCACAGAGTTCCAAGTTTTCTTCCAAATCAAATCCAGTGGAAAAGCAATTTTGGATGAGGAATTATTTAATTTTAAAATTGATTTATTTGCTCAGTAGTAGACGATTAAAAAGGATACTTTGGGGAGAAACATTGAGATGCTTGTTAAGGAAATGTCAATACAGAATTTTGACACTGCCATAACACTAGTGGGTTTTTTCATCTTTATTGTGTCAAAATAAAGATTTGTCATGATTTCACTTATTCAGTTTTACAGAATGCTGTTAGATTTTGAGTATTATTTTTTTTGATCAGCTTTCAAGATCATGTCTTTACTTTTTTCCTCACAGCAATATCTGAAAAAATATCTGACAGATTGATTTTTAAAATCAAGTTTTGTATCTTTCCATGCAAACAAGAAGGTGTTATTAAGAAAATAAACATAGCCTTAAGAAAATATCTGGATATTTTTCTGCTGTAAAATCAGCAAGCAATCTAACAAATTTGCTTTACAATGTTTTAAATAATGTATTCCTGAACACTGAGAATACTCTACAGAGACTCTGATGTCCCCTTAAGGGTTATGGTAGTGGCTATATGCAGGTTTCTCTATGCTCATCTGTAAATATGGAATGTCACACGAAGCTAAGAGAAGAGATCATTTTCCTTATGTGTATGGGCTGTGACGTCTGCTAACCAGCACAGTGTGTTATAGGGGGTGTATAGTAGCTGTGCTGAAATGTAGTAGTTATTTTGTGCAGTGTTTTGCAGTGGTTATGTACATCTTTGCTAGGCTTGCTTACAGGTACAACAAGTGTCTATTTCTTGTAAGAAGGACATTGTGACTAGCTAGACCTTTTGAGTAGTTGGGTGAAATTTCTAGGCTGTTCAATAATTATAATGTAACTGTAAGAACTATGCTGTTAACTGCAAGGTTAAAGTAACAGTATTGCTGTGTGAGCTGAGAAACTATGCTCTGAAAGTGCAGGCTCATGCTAGTGCTAAATTAACTATGTAAATTCTAAAACCCCAAATTATTCTGCTTCACCTCCAAACCACTCTGTGTACAGAAGGGTCATTGTAGTTTACAAGGGTCTCAAGCATAGATCTGAGCTGTGCATTAATCGTGTTTGTTTAGAAAATATGGATAATGATGAACTTTACCTTGTTGACCTAGAATTGCTTATCAGAAAGGCCATATGCTAGTGAACAAGGTCAAATCAAAGTGGGGAAAAGATATATCTATTTTGGTTGGGTGGAAAGCCATGTATAAATAAGTTTCCATCAAAAAATGTATTATATAATCCTCCTGAAGTGACCTTTTGCCTCCTGGATGACCCATCTCTTGTTTTACTCTCCTCATCTGCAGCACTACCCATGTGAGAGTATAGTTCTTGTATAAACTACTGGGATGTTGACATTTGATGTCGTTCCTAGTTAGATGCTTGCTTTGTCTTTATTTTTTTATGAGACATCTGGGGATAAAACTTAAAACTTCCACTGTATCTGTATCATAAATCAAACATTTTGCTGGAGGATAGTGGTGCACTTAAAAAAAAAAAAAAAAAAAAAACACCACAGGAAATTCAATCAATACAATACCTAAAAAGCAACAGCTTGTTGGCAGCTTGAATTGTAATTCATTAATTAGAGTCGGCATTTACATATTTATTATGGTGTTATGGATTTGAAAACAACAAAGAATAAATTCATCCTTCCAATGCATTTGATCAGTGTATGGAAATCAGAAGAACTTTTTTTATCATGGTTTTTATCTTATGTACATAATTTGAGTAATGTACGCCCCTGGGTAAGGCTTATTGGGAATATCTCGGGAAGTTAATGCAACTGTTCTACCATTTTAGTTCTTTCTGCAAGTGCTTAAGAAAAGAATTTGTACATGCAGTCACTTATTAAAAAAAAAATCTCATATTTCAGCAGCTGAATGATCCACATTTCAATCGACGTACTTTTATGAAAGTTTACGTGTGAGATTGAACCCTGCAGATATTATCATCTGCAAGACTTAACTTTCCCATGCTCTTTACTAGTAGCAAAAGAAATTAAATGAATGAACAAAAATATTAGAATGTTCTCTATGGAATTGATTTCTAAAATTTGAGAAATTGGATGTTTGACACTATTGTGCCCCCACTCCCAATCTAAAAAGCAGTAAGGTGGTGGAATAGGACTTTTGTGCACCTGTGTTTCAGGATCAGCAGGGTTTGATATAAGAAACCTTAACAGTGAATACAGATGTCATTATTTGAGTTTGGGGTTTTTTTCCCCCTTCCAGCTTCTTGCCTGATGGCATGAGTAACTTTGTGACTGCTGCCAGCACTAGTGCTCTGACAGACCTGGTAGACCTCCTGGACCCTGACAGTCCAATCAAGTGTTATTCATCTACACAGTGCTCTTGTTGCTACAGGACTGTCCCCTGGGCAGGAAGTGTACCCGAGATCTGTAGAAGTCTAATATTTGGTATCAGCCTATTGAAAGACACAGTTTTTTTAACTTGTATCAGAAGAGGCATTAAAAGCAAACTGCTGAAGCAACTTCAACACTTCACTCTGTGGTGCAATACATATTTTTATTAGTTATTTACAAAAATACTTGGTGGCTATGTCCAAATTAATTTAAATGTAATCAGCCTATTGGATGTAGCAAGAGAATTTAATTTTTAATTGACTAGGAACAGGCAATAAAGACTATTCTTGTGCCTGAAAATGAGAAGGAGGAGGTGGACAAGAAGGCCGATGGCATCTTGGCTTGTATCAGAAACAGTGTGACCAGGAGGTCCAGGGAGGTTATTCTCCCTCTGTACTCAGCACTGGTGAGGCCGCTCCTTGAATCCTGTGTTCAGTTCTGGGCCCCTCACCACAAGGAGGATATTGAGGCTCTGAGTGAGTCCAGAGAAGGGCAACAAAGCTGGTGAAGGGGCTGGAGAACAGACCCTATGAGAAATGGCTGAGAGAGCTGAGGTTGTTTAGCCTGGAGAAGAGGAGGCTGAGAGGAGACCTCATTACTCTCTACAACTGCATGAAGGGAGGTTGTGGAGAGGAGGGAGCTGGGCTCTTCTCTCAAGTGACAGGGGACAGGATGAGAGGAAATGGCCTCAAGCTTCGCTGGGGAGGTTCAGGCTCAACATAGGGGAAAAAAAAATTCACAGAAAGGGTCATTTGGCACTGGCACAGGCTGCCCAGGGAGGTGGTTGATTCATCTTCCCTGGAGGTGTTTAAGGCACGGGTGGACGAGGTGCTGAGGAACGTGGTTTAGCGCTTGATAGGAATGGTTGGACTCCATGATCCAGTGGATCTCTTCCAAAGTGGCTATTGTATTTTAGTCTAGACTTAGTCTAAAACTAGTCTAGAACTATTCTACTCTAATTTAGAACTGTTTGCAGAGGTCTGCAGTTTACTCCCAGACTTTAAACTGAGGGCATTTTTTGCAGGATTACAAAATGATACAGAGTTCACCCCTGTGAAGTGTATCTCAGTGTCACATTAAATGATTCTCCTCTGAGCAATGATAGAACTGAGTCTAGAACATACAAGTCAACTGACGGTAGCCCGTAGCTATCTGTAGCTGGGGAAGTCTCCTTTGCTGAACGTTTTCTTGTCTTCAGCTTGACATGTTTCTTCTTTTTTTGCAGCAAAATTCAATTTTAATACACCCATAACAGTAAATAATTTGAGGTATCACTTCTAATTATTTTACAATGACAAGTATAGGTCAGATCTAGCAAGGGAGCCTGTTAGTCAACTGAAGTAGTAAACTTGAAAATTAACCCATAAACATGACTGACAGTTCCTCTTTGAATTAAAAAAGAGAGTAGAATATCTTAAGAGGAGTTATGGAGTAATATCAGTTTGATTTATGGGCAATAAGCTTGCTGTGGTTTGTATAAAAACATGGATCTTAAATAAGAACTACCACTTCTTGTTTGAAGTCAATTTTTAACGCAAGTGTAAAATTTGCAGGGGAAAAATAAGTAAACATTCTTCATCCCAGTAAGAGAGTGGTTGCAGTAGAAATGTAAAAGAAAACAGAGAAACTAGGATCAAAGTTTGTACTCTTGCTTTGTGTTACGTAACCAGGTGAAGTCCATATGAAAAATGAAACTACATTCTGGTGGTGATTGCAGGGTTCCAATGCACCTATGAAGTCAGAGGATTCACTCTCAAGATATTAATTTAAATAATTGACTATCTGAGTATTAAGTGTCTAACACTTGTTAGAACAACTTTGGGATCTTTTGTCAGTGTCTCCTATGTGAGTTCACTAATGGTCAACTCGCCAAAAACCACAATACTTATTGCTTTCAGACAAAACCTTTTTGGTTTTGTTTCTCAGCTCTGGGAGGAGACACTGAAATGGATGAGCAAGTTTTCACTCCTCTTCCTGTCTCAGTCTGAAGCAGTTTACTCAGAATATGTTCTCTGTGCATAAGCAACTGATTTTTTTTCTTTTCAGAAAATCCAAAAGATCTTGATTTCAGAAGGACAAATCATGTTTGGAAATGCTTAAATTGTTCATGAAAACAACTGTTTCTTTGGGTAGTCCTGGAACAGAAAAATGCCAAAAAGATTGTTTACAAAGGAGATGATCAACTCCATCTGTATACAGGGTTGTTCCTTTAAAATTCTGGGAAGAAAAGTTGATTTGATGATTTTTTTTTTTTTTACTATTCAATATTGAGCTAAAGTTTGCAGATACAGTCCCATTTTCAAAGTTGAAATCCAAGGACAAGTGACAGCTGCTAGAGTCAGTGAAGCACAGTGATACAAAACCAGGAGTATTTATTACCTGCGCTTTAATTACAGGCAAGATGTTTTTAAATTTTTATCTTGGAGGAGATATAGAAAAACAACACCCCATATTTATCTACTTTTGTATGAGGTCTTGCTTATTAAATATCATTAAGGAATGTTCATTTGTATATGATTATGTATTTGGGCTTTGAGCATGTTCTAGAACTAGCTGGCTGGTGGCCTGGTACTTGAGTCAATACAGCTTCTTGCATAGAAAGGTATAATCTTTTCATTTATTAAAGTATTTGTGTTCTAGAGAAATTCCCAAGCTACTTACCAGGACAACAATTAAAACCCAAGTCTAAATCCTAGAAAAACAGAGGGCCAAGAACTTTGCAATTCATCTTTCAAACCTGTGGCTTATTTTAGAACAGTCAGTTCTAATTCTGCAGGTAAATAAAATCCTAGATTTATTGTTATGTAAAATGCCTGAACTGGTTACAGTTGCACTGGAGAGAGAATAATTTTCTTTGAATGAGAGGCTGTGAATATCTATACTGCTCTTAGAAGCATCTGGAAAGGACACTTACAGAGGAAGGGGTCAATAAGGCTTCATTCAGTTAGGATAGCTGTAACACTTTATAATTAACTTTCTAATCTAATGTGATTGTATATTCTGAGACAAAATTATAGGTTTGTATTTGAAGGACACTTTCATTTTTTTTTCTTCCTCCCTAGCAATGTTTTCCGATGTCCTGGATCTAATATGTTCATTCAGCTGGATAAAGTAGATTATTTTCTATGGGCTTGTTGTCCTCTTGTCTCTGTACATCATCTTTCATTCTAATATTCTCCCTTATTAATAGTAGAAATGAGGAGTGATTGGCAATTCTAATCTCTTTAGATTACAAATATACAGTAGAAATTTCCAACCAATTAAAATAAAAGAATGAGGATAATTAATTTCCAGAAGTTATACTACTTCACTTAACTTGGAGCATAGTAATAAGCAACTTAGCATCTACCTGAGTTCATTTAACCAGGATACATCCTAGGGAATTTAAGGCAAATAAAGCCTAATTGTAAGGGCTGCTGCTTTGTAGGGGTAGTAACTATTTAACTAGAATTATTTTCCCCCTGATTTGGTGGTGCTGAGGTCTTTCAGTCTAATTACTTCTTGCCCTGCTAAAGCAGTGTTCACTTTCATCCTCCATGTAGCTCATAAATGCAGAAATTTAATTCTCAATTCTCTGTTTGTGGTTGATAGCTGGGTTATTCTTTGTGGCTGTAGAGTTAATTTGTGTATGTAATGCGTAATACATGAGAACTTGTATAGTTTTCTGTAACTTGTTTCCTTCATATAATCGCTTCAACAGGCTGCTTTCTTTTGCCCGCTATCCTTTTGAGTGGAAGGGCAGTGCAGGGACATTTGAACAATATATGGAGATTTTAACAGCCTTGTACAGCCAAGATATTATTAAGCATTTCAAGGAAAGGGTCACTGGGCACTGAAACTGGCTACCAGGGAGGTGGTTGATTCACCTCCCCTGGAGGTGTTTAAGACACGGGTAGATGAGGTGCTGAGGGGCATGGTGTAGTGTTTGATAGGAATGGTTGGACTCGATCTGGTGGGTCTCTTCCAACCTGGTTGTTCTATGATTCTATATGGTGCATCTCCTTGCTGGTGATCAGACTGATTAAAAAAGAACAATATAGCACTTTGGTGCTTTGTCTCAACTCTGAAGTGAATGCAAAAATATTGTGGTCACTTTAAAACTGTAAGTGAAGTAATCAACTTTGCTCAAATTAAGACTTTCTTGAATGTTTTTCAATTGGAGTACAAATCACTCTCAAATATTGTTCGATCAATGTGAGCTCTTTAAAATTTACCAGGTAATAATAGGTTATAGTTATTGCCTTATGATCAACATGCCAATACTAAATACTTCAGGCTTATTTTTCATAAACTCATGTGTGCAGCGCATGAAAATTAGTTGTGGTAAGTTCAGCAGACTGTGGTTGGACTTGATGATCAGGTGGGTCTCTTCCGGCTTGATGATTCTATGTTTCGAAGTGACCTAGGCTAAAACTTCATATGTTATTTAGTTAAGACAAGTGACCACGTTAAGTCTTCCTGTGGTTTTGTGCTACAATGCTATATCATTGTGAACATGTACTCTTCTGATGCTGTAAAGATGCATTCCCATGACGTCATTGATCTGCAACACATCTCCAGTTTCTGAGCCTTGTGATTTTTGTACAAAGATCTACTTGTACAGCTCAGCTTATAAAATCCCTTTTTTTTAAATATTGCCTGTAATTTTCATTGATTTATCTGAGTTAAATGGGAAGAACTGGCTTTAAATTTAATCTTGGAGTGGTTTTCATTCAGGGATCTACTGAGTTGTTAGTTTCTTCTTTAGGTCCAATTTCTGTAAAGCTGTGACCAAATCCAGACAGGTTTTTCTAGGCATCTGTATGCTATGGTGTTAAGTTCCTGGCTTAGCTAAGACCCCTCCCTGACCAATCCAAATGGCGCTGACAAGTGCTATTCCTCTCTGACTTGTGATAGCTCCTTGACTGCATGGAGTTTCAGGCTCTTGGCTGTCAAACTAGCTTCCCTCAAAGCACTTGCAGAGAAGGTTCTAGTGTTAGAGTACGAAAGTTTCATGTGTTGTCTACTCCCATTTCTGCTCAAAATGGGGTTATGCAGTTAATAAATGTAAATGAACATATGGATGTAGAGATTTAAGCAGGAAAGAGCACATTATTTTTGTTGTCATGCTTAAATGAAAGGGAAGATATGTGAAGAAATAATTAAAAAATGTTTCAGACTACAGCAGGTACAGATGAACAGCCCCTGGCCTACCTGTTAGTAAGAGATGATGTTGAGGATGGAAGTTCAATGGTAGACAAGAAGGCGTGAGGATTTCTTGAACCCTTAAAAAAAAAAAAAAAAAATAAACCACCAAAACCAAATCAAAAAAACCCCTAGCAAATCTACAATCGTTGACTTGTATTATCAACACACAGCCTGCAAAGCTAGTTTTAGAGAAATTAAGATGTTTGAGTTTCAAAAACAAGATGTCAAAGCTCATGCCTGGTTCTATGAATTGAAAACATTGACGTTTTCCTAGCCCAATTAAATGTTAAGAAAAGAAAGAACCCTTCTGGCTGTGGCCATGCATGCCAACAATCAGCCAGGAGTGAAGTTTTACAGCTGACTTATAAGCTCCTGGGATGGGTTTTCTAATGGAAATACTGACAGCCTCTTAACTTGAGCAACACTAGCAGGCGCCGTTATAATAAATGAGACTGAGAGAGACATGATACAGGCCCACAAGGTAATTAATGGCTAGAGTAAAATAAAATATAGATGGAACATCCCGCAGAGAGCATGACTCAATGGAGCAAACTTGTAATAAAGCACAAAGAACGTCTGTTTAGTAAAGGGCTGTGTGAAACTGCTTGTAAAATAAATCATGAGCTAGTACTAGAGCTAGCTGAGCTCTCTGTATGTTTCTTTTAAATTGAAGGGTTGAAAAACTCTACTATAAAAAGCCTTTTTTGGCAATGCAGGATTGTGGTGTATAATGAAATGAAAAGCAATGGAATGTAAAGTGCACCTATGCAAACAAGCTCTTAACCCAATTCTCAATAGAAATATAGCAGAGAAGTTAACACTGCATCTACTACCTAATCTTAGTTTTTAATCAAGTAACTCTTTGACTAGCTGTCATCCTGATTGTTACTTAATTGTTGTCTTATTTGGAATGCTTGATTTCAGCCTTGTGACATATCATGTATCAAAACAGTCGTCAAAATAGAACTTACTCCTCATTTTCCTAAGCCCTCTTTAAAGGGGGAGGAAGGGCCTTCCTCCCCACCCCTAACCAACCCAAACTATACCCAAACTGTTGTCATCTTCCACTGACTTAGGAGACTGTAGCTACAATACTTGTAGATAAACTGTTCTTTTTGATTTATGTTCAGCTGTGTCTGCTCACAGCTTATCATTGATAATTTATCCTATGTTCGTGTTGTTAAGGCAGAAAAGTGAGTTGCTTCAAATTCACAAGCCAAATGAATTAGAGACTGCAATGAATGCATTCCTAAAAACTCCCAGTCTGTCTACTCTGCAAATCTTGGAAGGGAACAGATTTATGGCTGATGTTAAACTAAGGTGCAAGCATATGCTATGTCACTGCTACTTTAATCTTTACCAAACAGTGTTGGCAAGCTTCAGTCCTACATTCTTTGTGTTTCCAGTAAAAATACTTGACAAATTATAAGCTTCTGTGACTTCGATCACTTGCTAATTAGCACGTAAGAATGTCTAAGCCCGCTATTTAATGACTTTGAATGTGAAGTATGGCAGCACTACAGCATTAAAGTTGATTTGTGTAAAGCACACAAATAGAAATGTCATATCTGAATACTCTGTAGTTTTCTGTTCCTGCTTTGGTTTTTCTCCTGTATCCTGTGAAGGTGGGGGACAGGACTAGGTGACTTTCTAGGTTCTCCTGCTGCAAATCTTCTGGACTGATGCTTTTCAACATTTGTATTTGTCAGAGATTTGTTTAGTTTCAAGCTCTGTATAACAGGAAATACTACCCACTTCTTCATGACATTTTGTTGGAGCCTTAAATGCTTCCTTTACATCATTGGCACCTTAAAAATTATTGAAGAGGTTATTTTCTAACTTGAAGCAGTCTACTAGTTAATTCTGTTGTAGTTTCAATTCCTTGTCATTCTCTGGAGGCACGATGCCTTGAACTCAGAACTGAATAATTTTCATGTTATGGTAGTGATACTTTTATTATTATTTTTCTGTATGTGAAATGTAGCCAAACACAATAAATAGCATAATACAAGTGAGACCAGGTCAAAAAATGCCCTTTAGAAATCTAAAATGCTCTTGCGCCATTTGTAGCCTAAACTGTAAGAAGTATTTCAGGAAGACCTCCCCTACCCTTGTCAGAAAACTGAGGATGCCAGTAAAGAAACTCTCAAATTTCACTGGGTGATTTTTTTTCAAGATATTCTTGTTACCTTTTTCATTTTGCTTTGACTCTGAGATGTGGGTGGCTGGTATAAACATTTTTGCAGCTGCTACAGTCACACAAGGTTTATGCTGGAGGTAGATTAAGTATGTAAATCTCTGCTGAAGTACAGTATAAGCCCTGATTGTTTCTTATTCTGTATATAGGATCTTGGACACTGGCTCCAATCTAGAGGTAGGCTATGGGCAATGAAGAATTTTGCAGTGCTGAGCAGAAAAACAGTGAAGTGTTTTAAATCTTCCAAACCCCCCATTTACCTTGTACTGGAAAAAAAAATTTGCAAAACATTATTTTTTTTTTTTTTTTTAAAAAATCATCTATTTGCTTAGACAGAAGTCTTTTTATTCCCCCCACTTACACTGTGGAAGAGTGAATTTCTTATATGCTCTTTGGAGTTTCTTTCTTAGATTTATAACATTAACTGGCTGATTTCAATGCTTGATTTATAAAGAGGCTGCAGGTGAGTGCTCATATATTGCTGATTTAAACTAGATTTGTTATCTAAATCTTTACTGTGTATAGAAAAAGCCAGGGATTCAATTTGGTACTGTCGAGAGTTTTGTGAAAATCAGCAAGAGCCGAGATATAAAAGCACAGTGGCTTTTTATATTTTTTTGGTTTTTTTTACATCCAGCGTCATTTGTATTTTAGGTCTGTGCAGTGATTGGGAAATGTTATTAATAACAGATCAAGTTCCACAGTCATTATTTTGGAAACTGTAAAGTATTTGTAGTGTTTGTACTTGATGATGACATAGTAGAATCAGAAGCCTAATTACTCACACTGAACATTTTTTATATTGCAAAAGATGGTTCTTTAATCATAGCATTCAAAATGTGCATGATTTGTTCAACTCTTGGAAAACTGGAACCTGTTTTCTGATAAATTTTGCTCACAGGAGATATTTAGAAATGAAGAATGTATAAGCAGGAAGGGCTAATAGGCATGGCTAGTGATTGAAAAATCGGACAATAACACTGTGGAAAAAAATATTCCTACCCATTTCTGTCACACCCATTGCACTATCAGCATCTTTCAATTAATTCCTCTGAAGGTTATCATAGTTTGACTGCAGAGTCTGAAGTGTGAGAAGTCTACTGAAATGACTTTTGTTTCCTCAAAGAATTTAAATTCAGGTTCAAAAAGGCCTTTTAAAGCTCTGAGTCAAAGAAGCACCCATTCCATCCCAGTGGGAGGGGGAAAAAAAAAAAAGCTTTATTCTTCATTTTTTTAAAGGACAGTCCAATTCTCTTCTAGTTGCCTTGTGTAAGGGAACCAATACCTCTCTTCCTTTGGTAGGATAAACCCAGAATTGAAAGATTTGCATAGGTCAGGTCCATCATACATATATATATTTGTGCATTGAGTTAATGTCCATGAAAAAGAGATGATTCTGTGATACCTGTAAAAACTTACTGTTCGGTGTCTGCTATTGTTATTCTTTCTGTGGGAAAATTATTTTTTTTACCTTGTGGAGGCTCTTGGTCTAAAATTGCAGTAGTGAGGTAGGTCTGTATGCACCTCTAGGGAAGGTGAATCAACCACTTCCCCGGGCAGCCTGTTCCAGTGCCCAGTGACCATTTCTGTGAAGAATTTTTTCCTAATGTCCAGCATAAATCTCCCCTGGCAGAGCTTGAGGCCATTCCCTCTTGTCCTGTCCCCTGTCACTTGGGAGAAGAGCCCAGCTCCCTCCTCCCTACAACCTCCTTTCAGGTAGTTGCAGGGAGCAATGAGGTCTCCTCTCAGCCTCCTCTTCTCCAGGCTAAACACCCCCAGCATTCTCAGCCATTCCTCATAGGGCCTGTTCTCTAGCCCCTTCACCTGCATATTCCAGCTCAAATTTGAACTTGATTATAATCAAGCTCTAAGGAATGACTATCAATGTTTGAAAATGTTGATTCACCTTCCCGGGAGGTGTTTAAGGCACGGGTAGATGAGGTCCCGAGGGGCATGGTTTAGTGTTTGATAGGAATGGTTGGACTTGATGATCCGGTGGGTCTCTTCCAACCTGGTTGTTCTATGATTCTAAGGTGCGGTAGACCTTGTCCTTAAAGTGGTGCATTCAATAGTAAATACATGGGTCCAATCCCCTGCACGATGGAGACTGGGAGCTGCCAAGGAGGAAAATGCTACCTATTCCTACTTTATGTGGATGTATGCATGGTCTAATTGCCTAAAATATGATGGTTAGTTATCCAAATCTTTTAGTCCTTACACCCTGATTTCATTAGCTAGGAGTTCATTTAATTTGCTTACGGCATAAGTGTAAACCACTTTCAACTATGTTTCAGTGCACAGAGTGGCCACTAAGCGGTTGACAGTTAAAGTAAAATTCATGGTACTTAAAAATATATCTTTGTTATGTAGTCATATTAAGCAAGCTCATGTTTCAAGTGTCTTCTGAATATTAGGCTTGTATCAGTTTTGAGCACTTGAAGAACACAGTAATCTTCAGGGGCCAAACACACATCCTTATAGGGAATTATATTGGAACTGTTGAAAGATTTGTGGCTGCTTCTCAAAAGTTTTGTTGTCAGTGTTACACAAGTTAGAGAAGCCCCAGTGTGCTTCAGGAGTTGCCTGAAGCCCATGATCTAATTGAGACCCTCTTTACTTGTGTGAGGAGAGAGGGAATGTCCCTGAACCTGTTGTCTCCCTGATACTGCTGCTGGTAGTGTGCATTAAGGAAGGCTGCCTGTGCACATTTGCTGCTTCTTTGTGTAAACCTTTGGAAGAGAATTTGCAGATTAAATATTTGACTTTTCTTCAACCTCTAGGTTAATAGTCAGTAAGTATTTTATTTTCCATTACTTTCTTCAACTTTAAGAGTGACAAAACCAAAATCATTTAGCAAGCTGTATTTCCTGCATTTACTATTACTTTGGAAACAATTTCCTAAGGAAGTAAATGATTGTTAGGTAGACAACTGGTCCGTGGTTTGGGTACTGGTTTGCTATATGTCATTTTTCAGATCTACGGAAGATCAAGACAGATCTAAAATTTGGAAGTAATGATGCCTACGCTATAAAAAGGATGGGATCCAGTGACTAACTTAAACCAAAAGGTAACCTTGATGACCTTTCAGAGACCGAGGCAGGACCATATTACTGTAAGTTCTATGAAAGCAGCAATGGCACTCTTGGAAAATCTAAATAAATTCTAAGTGTAACTCTTGTGCCTTGATTAAAAAAAAAAAAAATCAAATCAAAGAAATTGCCTGTTGCCCTCCACTCCTCATTCCTTTTTCAACTGACATAACCAGAGAATGAGCAGTCATGCATTATGCAGTACAATTATTCTATGGGAAATGCTCACAGACATCTAAATTAATGGAATAAGTATGTCAGCTTCCAACAGCTAAACTCAGAGGATTTTTGAAGCAGATGCATGGTAACAACAGCTGGTTTCTTTAAGAATTCTGAATAAATTCATTTTTAAAAATTAAAGATGCCTACATGCAGCATCTTTTGACCAAGTTGCAAAGAAAGAATCCCCTTTGCTTATGCTCTTATCCTAACATATTGCTTTTCATGCTTTCCCCAGCGTATTGAAAGAATGCTGCAGATGTTCTCATTTAAGTGTTCTGCGTCCTGTCAATTAGATGAGAAAACAGTCACTGCAGAAAGTGGTAGCCACTATTTAGAATTAAGGCTATTAAATAGTTTCCTTCTGCATCATAGCAATCTTGAAGTTAATAGCAATCAAGAAACAAACTAGGCACACCCAGGTGTGACTTTATCCTGAATGGAACTGTAGAGGCAGTTTCAGGTTTATTACACATCAATATCTGAAATTTCATAATATTTCACTTTCTGCTTCTGCCTTTTATGTATTTAATCTAAGTTTCAGTTCTATAGCTTTCTTCTTGTTTTAACTCTAAAAGGTACGTTCCATCTTAATGTTTTAAAAAAAGGAATATGACTCTACTACCAAACAGCAACATCATCATTAGTCTTCTAACTGCTTGCCCATACCAGTGAAAGGTAGATCTAGATGATAAAATGATATATTCTCAAAATAAATGATTAAATAATCATGTTGAAGCATAC
This sequence comes from Coccyzus lansbergi, assembly GCA_033558105.1. Classification (NCBI taxonomy): domain Eukaryota; kingdom Metazoa; phylum Chordata; class Aves; order Cuculiformes; family Coccyzidae; genus Coccyzus; species Coccyzus lansbergi. The sequence goes on from JAUMJK010000159.1 coordinate 417,586, forward strand.
AGCAAGCTTTTGGAGGTATATTGATTTACAGTATTTAGTAAATAGAAAATATGTTAACATAAGCATGCATTGATCTCCTTACTATTTTATCAGGAATTTTAATTGCTTGGGCTGAATGACATTGGTCAGGTGGTCATAAGCCAATTCAGAAAGCTAGACAGGGAAAAGGAGGTGATTTGAATCAGATGATCTTCCGAGGGACTCTTCTGATCTGAAGAGAAGTGCCCTTCACTGTGTGTGAGTGTTCAGATTTGTACTGTAACGTTGTACTCCCAGGGCAAGAGCCCAGCAGGTGGTCTTCGCTTAAATGAAGGGAGGAGCCTTCCCTTGCTCTGGAGGGAAGTTCATACACTCATATTTGGATACGAACGAAAAGTTAATGTCTACACTTTTATATTTATGATATTGGTTCTGTGTTATTTACAGCTGCCTTCAGTTACATTCCATGGATCTTAGGCAGTAGATAGGATTTAAATGAGGTATCAATTTCCAGACACATGTGGAGCTGATGGTGCAACCCATTAAAGTAGTTTTACATATAAATTGTTGTCTTTTCAGTTAATATCAATGTTGTTAGTAATTATTTATTTGATTACATCTTAGGTTTCTGTCTAGATCTAATTACTTGTAGATCTTCCAAGTAATCAGATCACGTATTTTAAATTGTGCCCATAACAGGCTCTAGTTAAACAGATTGGCAAAACCAATTTGTGTTCTTAAAGAGTGAAGGAGCAAGATTTTATTTTCAGGAAAAAGTGACAATTGCAGAGAACACAGGGAAAATAAATTCCTACTTAGAGTCCACTTATGTGTCTTATAACTCAACTAATACATTCCAAATTTCCTCTTCTTTATCCCACACCAGAAATTTGCAGGCCAGTGTTAACAAGGTTTACAATCAGAACCAAGATTTTCCTTAACCTGTAAGGAATAGCAAAAGTTGCAAGAATTGCAGGTTTCTTTTCCTTAGGCAGAATTTCTAAGTAAGTTCCATGCCTGTGTTCCCCAAGGTGTGATGAGTCATTTGTGCCTCTATGAGCACAGTTTCCTTTTAGGCCATCTCAGGGCCATACACCAAATAGCTCTCCGTTACAGTGTTGTGGCTCAGTACTAAAATTTAACTTAAAGAATATCGTAAGAGACTGTTAGGAGTGAGAGGAAAAGGAGGGCAATTAAAGACTTATCACTGATTCAAATAATGTCAAAGAATCATGTTGCGATGTTAGAAATGTCTTGAAAGACAGCATAGGCAATTGGTCCTTCAGCTGCATGGAAAAGTAATCAATTGGGCAGTGTGAAGCAGGAGGAGGATATGATCTGTCCCCTGTGGCTGATCAATCTGTCACCTTCTTGCTCCCTCATAAATTCACTCATTCAGTGTGAAAGCGATGATGATCATAATAAAGCACTGTTAGTGATACAGCTGCAGTGGAGCCTGGTTGAGTTCACTACTGCAATGAAAAATCCATAGTGAAGGCAAGAATCAGTTTATTTGGAATTAGGATGAGGGATTTCAGTTGTGTCTTTTCAAATTGATCTCTTTAAACATTGAAAGCAATTACTGTATGTTAACTTCAAACCAGCAACATTTTACAAGTGGATTAAAAAAATTTTATTGATAAACTTATTGTGCTGCCAATGAGAGCTTGAAAATTCCAGAACAAAAATAACAGAACTATCTCAACTAACTTTATTGCACCTCAACATAGAGCAGATAACCATACAAATAAATAAAGCAGATCAAATATGTGCTGTGTTGAGCTGCCTAGTGTTCATTGCAGTCATTTCTGTTCTTGTTATTTAGCATGTGGACAAGTGATACAAAACAGTATAAAAATTGCAATGTGGTCCTGACCTCTATTCCAAATCTTTCTCTAATAGAGAAATGACAACTTTTGTCAATGTAGATTTAAAAATGACCCAAAACTCTGGAGGCCTTTGTACAGAGGACTTCCAGGGCGAGTACACAGGCCTGAAATAATAATGAACTCTCTTGAAGGTTGGTTGCAGGAACTTATCTGTCATTCTGACGCACTCGAAGAAATCTAGTGGAAATGTTGGTGGCAAGAACATGAAATGGACTTGTTGAGATTTAAGATATCCAAAAGCAGATAAACGTGAAGAAATTCCATTAATCAACCTGACAACAGGAAAACCTAGACAGAGGGAAAGTATACAGCCAGAGTATGGCTCATTACTGGTTTTCCTCCTATATGTTCTAGTGCTAGACTGTTTCTCGAGCCAATCTCAAGAAGCTTATACATAAGACTGGCTATTACATTATATAGTATTTGAAACTTGTAATCTAATTTTATTCTTTCAGTGTAAATGACCCACTAAGCCTTGCTGCTCTTTTTTGTTTCTTTTCTTTTTTTTCCCTTTTATGTAGCACTGGATTAGTAGGATACAGTACCTAAGAAACAGTAAAAAAAAAAAAGAGGTTGTGCATGTGGCAGGTGATTTCTAACTACCTAAGCATGTTACCAACAGTTTTTTATTCTTGTCATTGTACTCAGTAAGGTGAAACCTTTCTCTGTATGCTCATTATACTGAGGTCTTGGGCCTAGCTGAAGGTCATGCAATCATGTATTTGAAGAGGTAGGTGAAATATCATAAGCTTAACCATCAATGAAATTTGCACAGTGACTTTATCAACGGTCTCTTTAATGTATAGTACTTTAAATCTTCTTGCTACAGTCTGGCATTTTGCTTCCTAGAATTTGACAGGAACTACTAAGCAACCTGTGAGTGTCTTAGAAAATGTATATGTTCAGTCCTTTCTCTGTAACAAAGCGGCAAACTCTTGAAGCCTTGAGAACTACTATGAATAACTTCAATTAGCCTATTTCTTTGTCAGGAATGTATATCTAATGGTTTCTTTTTGAATCTTTTAAGTCTGAAACCCATATTTGAACAATGTACAATACAACTGTTCATCATACAATACTGGTGATGAGTTGTGGTACACTTCTTTCCCTCTTCCATGCCCCTAGTCCTGAAGAAATCTGCTAATGTTTGCTGAACTCTTTAGCAGGAAACTGAGCTCTTGTTTCCTGAATGACAGAGGAGACCATGACCTTGATCTTTCAACTTTTAAACTTTATGTGTGAATCTCTGCTTGGAGGCTCTGTTTCTACATATCTGCAGTAACTAAGGGCAAGACAAGAATTTAAAATGGCCCTAATAGGGCAAAGTATTTGGTTCATATATCTCATCTGATTTTAGGGTTATTAAAAAATGCTTAGTTAACTTGAAATGTAAACTGCTGGATTTCCTCCTCATAAACAGATCTTAAATTAGGTGTAAGAATAAAAATGGTTTCTAACAAGTGACTATAAAAAAATAAGAGGTTATACTTCATTTCATCTTTCCATCTGTAAGTGTCTCGGCATGCGCCTTCTGGTCCCCTCCATTTTCCCCTTTACCATCAGAGTAAAGGTCTGAGTTCAGCATTTATTCCTACTACATGTAGTCTGCTCTAATGTCACATTCTCATCCAAATCTGTAACTTGAATTTGTCTCTTGCACAATGTGCTTTTGTCTGGACTAAATGAACTGCTGTCACTTATTTCAAATTTGTGAAGTCTTTCGAGGAACCTCATTACAGTACTTCTAATCAAATATTTGAGAGGACTCAGGTTGTCTTTCATAAGAAAGACTTGTCACTCTTAAAATGTCAAAGAGTCTATTAGGTTTTCCTTACTACTTTTGTCAGAGGCAATTACTTCACGATTTCTCAGTTGGTGTTTGTATCTCTGTTTCTGGTTAGGCAATGGGTTAGTAATTGAAAAGTTTTGGTACTTTGTATTTTGCATGTCAGATAAATGGGGTTTTAGGCAACTATTGTTTATTTAATGATTTATATATGTAAATCTAGGGAAAAAATACAAACTAAGCCATGGGGAGTCTTGAGGAAGTGGTTGTACAGTAAGAACGAACAAACAAAGGAAAACTTACTTGTGAATTCTGGATTAATCATTTATACAAGATGTGGAGTACTTAACCAGTGGAGATGTGCCATTCATTATCAAATATTTTTCTGGTCATAGGCACTTTTCATTCAAATATCATACTTGTTGGGTCATGAGCTTTATTTCAGTGCACAGTGCTTTTTTGACTCTCAAAAGACCCCAAAAAGCAAACCTAAGCTTCAAAAAAGAATTATACAACTTTGTCCTGTTTTCATCTGGAAGAGGATCAATTTTCTTCTCAGAAACACGGCTGTGTTTTGGCTTTAGTGTAAGACTAATGCTGAAAACACGTATTGCTTTTAGTTTTGAGTGGGTAATGTTTATGTTCAGCCGGAGTAGAGTTAATTTTTTTCACAGCAGCTGTTTGATTTTTTAGATTTAATGTGAGAAGTTGTCTGAAAAATGCACTGATGTTTTTGATTGTTGCTAGAAAATGAGGCACTTTTTCTGTTTTCTGATGCTTTATGGGTAAGGAGGTGTGCGTAAGGCTGGGAGTGGAGCCAGGACAGCTGACCCAAACTGGCTGATAGAAGTATTTCATACAATGGACATCATACTCTATTTATAAGTGGAAAGCTTGCTGTGGATGGTCCCCTACTCTTTTGTCCCTTTGATCTTGGTACTCATACTCACTCACTGACACTGAGAGTCTTAGACTGCAGAAAAAGCAACAAATTCAATGCCAAAAATGACACTAAAGAAGTGGTGAGGTTGACTGGTGATATATAGTGTTTTCCAGGAATGTCAATGTGTTTGGAAATTTTGGTGAAAATAAACACAACAAAAACCAGAGGGATTCCTGCCTAGATGAGCCTGCATTTTAATAACAGCCCATTTCTGCTCACAGGAAGCATACTGAAATCTCAGGTTGACCTGATCAATATGACTACTTGGGTAGTCAGCTCTTAGAAAGGAGGGGCTTCTCAAACTGAAGTGCAACAGGGGCTCTGCTGTGACAGATGTACAGACTTTCTACAGTCTCCAGTTAAATGCAACTTTTTACCTGTCTGTATCCATCTCCAACTATGGCCTCTAGGAACTTGGATGACTTGAAGCACCTCCCTGATCTGTGCCCAAGGGTATTGCTGCAACAGGGAAATTATCTGAGTGATTACTGGTGCATTGTGGATGTTGTGAATTGAACTTGCAAATTCAGTTGTACATACCCGTCTGCTCTAGACTTGTAGTAAAGCTTTTGTCAGGATTCCATTCTATATTCAGGACCAAGAGCATGCACAGTTAATTCTTGAATTATTATTTTAAGGATGCTATAAAAATTGCTTTCTTAACCTATTTGGCAAGTGTGGTATAAATGACTAAAATAGCCATCTATTTTATAGAGTTGGTCAACATGCAGCCTCGTTAAGGTAATTTGTCTCTAGACATTAGCACTTGAAAATGGTTTAGGAAAGGCAACTGGCAGTCTCTAAATTTGACAATGTTTTTCTCATGCAATTACTACACAAGCACAGCACTTTGATCTTATGTTGCGGAGGTCAAACATTTTAAAGGAGCTCTGTCAGAATTTACTGCATATTTGCTGCGTATCAGTCCTTCTGATGATGGGGTAACCATCATCTGAAGCTCACTATGGATGATTTATTGAAGGAAATAGGTCTTCAACTCACTTGTAATAGTCCAATTAAGAGATGCAAGTATGGTTTTTCCATCAAGTAGATTTAAAGTAAATACTCCACCTGTCTTAAAAAAAAAAAAAAAAAAATCTGTATTTATACATTTATTTCAATGTGTAATACTACCGATAACTGCTTCTCATGAAAGTGTTTTTTTACAGTAACTGCTATTTTAAAGGCTCTACACTTTCAATTCAATGTGGTTGCCTTTATTTCTTTGATCAATGAAAAATCTCATTAAATTGACATATTTTAACCTAGTGAAATGAAAATTTAAGTGCTGCTTGTCGCTTTTTGAGAGAAGAAAAAAATCCCTTGAAATACTTCAGCATACTAGTGAACAAAAGGGCGCATTCTACAATCAAGTTTGAAATACTTATTTAAAAAGTTTTCATAGTTCAACCCAATTTTATTTCTAACTTGGGAAAATTATAATGCTGGAATGGTTTTGAAATTGTGCTTTCTATCTGCTTTTCAAAGCCTTTCTCTTGCTCTGGAGATTTAGTTCTAAATCATATTCTTCTGCAAGAGCTTGTGGTTTCGTGCTTTTTTAAATTAAGACTTTCTTACTCCATCATAAACTCTTATTTCTTGAACTATTATTTTGTAAATTGCATGAAACATCATCGTGGTGATTAATGTGTTGCTTTGAAGGAAGATAAGGGAAATATTCTACTTGTTTGCTGGCTACATTTTGTGCAGTTTTATTTGATGTTGTAGAAAGAAAAGACAGTTCTTGTAGGAAAAGCATCAGAGCTATCATGTATTACTTACTGTTAATGCAGTTGACTTTCTAGCTCCACACATTTACGATCTTTGCCTTTGTTTCCCACTATGGTGTTTTAAAAGCTGTTATCACTCAATATTCATGAATTGTAAACATGATTAGGGCACATGTGGGTGTAAGAAATGTTTTTTCAAAACTAGAGCAGATCTTAGAAGGATCTGGTTTTCTTCAGTGCTGTTGTCTCTTGTTCGTACTCACATTGAATGCAGCCCTATCACCTTTTAGGGTTTCTGTGTTACTTTTGTCACAGGCAATCTTGAACGTGTGCAGTTTTTGTGAAAGCCTTATCAACCTTTTAGGTAAGAGCTGAGTTAGCACACATCTTGAAGATGGCTGGGTGGCTAATGTTTAGAAATCACTACATTTCAGTGAAAATGAAGTTTTTCCCTGAAGTTCAGGGAAAGCTCCTTGCTGTGCTGGGTCTGTGTGCAGTTATCGCTGTCTGTAGGTGGCAGTGAGCATACGCTATCCAAGAATATTTCCAACGTGGGGTCACAAAGTGTGAAACTACTTGCAGACTCCTATTTTGTTGAGCTTTCTTTTCTTCCATGGTGTTTTATTTTTTTTAAATGAAATTCTGCAGGGCTTTAAAGATTGAATCTCTTTGTAAGTGTTGTTGACCTTTTAGCAATAAAAACCTCTACCGATTTCTTCTTATTCCAGATGCTGATGTTTTATATCTGTTCTCTAAGCTAGCATTCATTTAACTATAGCAGGGGTGTATTTTAAAGCCTATTTTCCAAGTGGGGAAAGGTTATAAATGTAGCTTCCATATTATTAAAATGGATAGAATATGCTAATTTTCCATTCCCTTTCCTTCCCCTTCTTGAAGTATTTTGCTGGTGTTCAGACAGCCTTTGAAATTGAAGGCTGTGTGAATGTCTGTTTTAAATGTACTCTTTAAAGCCCAAATACTTGCTGCTGTTCCACTGGGGAGATGAAGCCCTAGGTAAAAAAAAGCATATGGAGCAACAGCAGGATGGTTGCTTCCTGGATAGGTGAAAGCAGAAGTGATCTTGGGGTGCAAGTGCTAGGAAGAGGAGATGGATGTCTATAATGGAAGGTCAGCCTGACCTGCAGTGAGGTGATAGCCTGTGTCGGAGAGAATAATGCTTCTAGGATTACTTAAGGGAGTAGTCGGATATGAAGACAGATTGTAATGCAAGGAAAATAGTAGTCAGAAGGTCTGTCTCAGACTGAACCCTGCTGGTACTAGCAAAAAAATCTGGTTTCAGGATCGTAGAATCATGATGTCAGCAGTGTACTTTTCCAGTAATGCTACTTAACTCTCTTTCTAAAAGTGTCTTTACATTACAGCTTTCCTTCCTTTGAGCTTAGTAGGAGTATTAGAATATTGAAGATCTAGGAATCTGCATGCAGTTGTTTCTTCAGTCTGATACTATGGAAGTAATGTTTAGTAATTTCCAGTAGGAAAGCTGGAATGGGTGGGAGAAATCCAGCATGGTGTGGATGAGGTACTGAGGGGCATGGTTTAGTGTTTGATAGGAATGGTTGGACTTGATGATCCAGTGGTTCTCTTCCAATCTGGTGATTCTATGATCTTCAGTGGGAAATATGGTGGGGACTGTGCTATTTCTGTTATACGAGAATGTTAATTTAGGGTTTTTTTGGTACACTTTCTCCCACCTAACTCCAAAGCAATGTAAATATTAGTGCTTCATCTGGGCCTAGAGTTAAGAACAGAGATGAAATTTAGTAAACTCAATCTCCAAAATGAGCATAAATTAAACTTGAATTAACTGAAAAAGCCCATGGGAAAGCCATGTTGTTTCCTTGTGTATCACACATGAAGCAACACGAAAAGGGGGATGATTACTTTTTCTCCTGTCTTCTGAGAGGAAGCTTTCTGCATGTCATCCACACTTGCATGCTATGCTGTGTTACAAATGCATTAAGTTAAATTAGCTATAGATTCTTGGGTTTTGTTTTTTTCAACAGTGTAAGATTTCTTAGATTTTATTCTCTTGGGTATCCTGGGAATTTTCTATTTTAAGGGACAAATTAGTGCCAGTACAAACAGCTGGGGCAGGGCCAAGGGGAAAATGCTGATGTTTCCTTTTCCTGTTTCTGGGCTTTGTATGCGAACAGACAATATGAAAAATAGAAAAGGAAAAGGAGAAGAGATAGGAATGTAGTTAAAGGGTTAACTTGGGATTAAGAACTCCTGAATTTGGTACCGCTTCTGTCCCTGCCAGAGATATTGTGTGTGTTATTTTGATGCAGAGGAGTTAGGTGGTTAAGCTGTTGCCGAATATGGAAAGTGCAGCAAATTGGTGTCTGCCAGAATCTCTCTACATAAACATTCCCTTTAGCCCAGGTTCTGAAATTTTAGGCACCCACTGATATCAAGGCAACCATCTATTTAAACATTTGATCCCTAACTCAAATTATTAGTCAGAGATCCCACAGTGGCTGATTGAGAAAGGCAGGCACCTCTGAGATAGTGATCTCACTTAAACACAATGTGGAATGAATTTTCTTTTTGCAAACTTCTGTTTCCATTTAACATATAGATCCTGCACTACATGCTGATTATTTAGATAACTCCAATTAGGTGAGACAAGTCTTACCTTCAGGCTACTCACGCCTGCATTGCAGTTCCTGTTCTATAAAATCATTTTTCTGTTTCTGAGGCATGATGGTGTAGTTCAGTTGAATTGTGAAGCACCTGTAACAAACAATATATTGAGAGGCGAAGAAGTTGTGTTTAGGCATTATAAGGTCACTCTGGGAACTTTATTAGATCAGCAATGAATGCAAAGTGGTGGAAGCACAGGATGTGGAGCAAAAGCACTGAAAAATAAAAATGGTATACGGGAGAAAAGTGCATGTAAAGAGAATATCCAAGATGGTGTTAGTGAATGAGCATAAAAAGGAAATGTCTTTCAGATGAGCTAAGAGAAATGGAAGTATCAGTCAATTAATCTAAGCCTGGGAAAGGAATTTGATATCCAAAAATTCAAATGAACTTTTGTGCACTTCAGAGTCATCTTAGCTATAGGAAGTCTGTGGAAGTAGTTTCTCTCTACTCTAAATGTCTGTTACATGTTACTGGAGACCTACATTCTTTCAAAAAAAAGAAAACAAAAGTAATTTAATGAACAGATGTACTTAGAGGTATGCTTAATTCTAAATAAAATAGATCCTAACTTTATCAAGTAAGCTGGCAAATGTTCCCCAGACCAGGGTGACAAGGTATCTATTTTGTACTTGAGGAACTTACCTATGTGGCTGTTCTGGCTTTGATTCTGTAAGCTATTTATTTCATACATAATCTAAAGCAGATGGGCTCTACTGTTGAATTCATTGCTTGCTGACCCGAAATTTTCCACTGAACTGAGCTAGTATTAGATGAGATGTTTGACATGAAGTTAGAAAAGTGGGAAATTGAACTATGCAAACTGCTAAGTTTTTTCTGGTCATACTGGAATCCTGGAATGGTTTGGGATGGAAGGGAATTAATCTAGTCCAACCATCCTGCAATGAGCAGGGACATATTCTAGTACATCAAGTTGCTCAAAGCCCCATTGAACCTCACCTTGAATGTTTCTAGGGATAGTGGGGGGCATCTACAATTTATCAGGGCAACTTTTGCCCCAGTGATTCAACATTTTCACTGGAAAAAATGTCCTTATATCCAATCAAAATCTACTCTTTCTTTAATATAAAACCTTTACTGCTTGTCCTGTCACTGCAGGTCCTGATAAAAAGTCTATCCCAATCTTTCTTAAAGCCCCTTTTTAAGTATTGAATGTGGTATCCCAGGAGCCTTCTCCAATTCTCTTATCCTTCCCTCATAGCAGACATGTTCCTTCCTTCTGGTCACCTTTGTGATCATTCTCTGGACCTACTATAACAGCTCCATATCTTTCCTGTACTGAGGACTCTAGAGCTTGACACAGCACTGCAGATGAGATCCAACCAGAGAAGAGCTGAGGGGCGGGATTGCCTCCCTTGTCCTACTGACCGTACTTCTGATACAGCAGGATGCATGGGCTGCAAGTGTACATTGCTGGTTCATGTCTAGCTTCAAGTCCTCTGCAGGGTTGCTCTCAATCCCTTTATCCCCCAGCCTATATTGATTTTTGGGGTTTGCCTTGATGCAGCTGCAGAGCCTTGCACTTGACCTTGTTGAACCTCATAAAGTTCATGTAGGCCCCAATTCTTTAGTTTGTCCGGGTTATGCTGAATGGAATCCCATTCCTCAGACGTGTCAACTGCACCACTTGGCTTGTTGTCATCTGCAAATTTGCTGAGGGTGCAGTCAGTCCCAGTGTATATATTGTTGGTGAAGATAATAAAAAATACTGGTCCCAATAAGGACCCCTGTGACAGGCACCACTTGTCACCTATCTCCATCTGGACACTGAGCCATTGACCAATACCCTCTGGATGTGACTATCCAACTAACTTCTTATCCACCTAACAGTCCACCCATTAAATCTATACCTCTCCATTTTAGAGAAAGGTATTGTGGGGGACTGTGTCAAAGGCCTTGCAGAAGTCCAAATAAATAACATTCATAGCTCCTTCCTTGTCAGCTGGTCTAATTGCTGTGTTGTAGAGAGTCACTAGGCTGGTCAGGCAAGACTTGCTCTTGGTGAACTATACTGACTGTCTCTTATCACCTTCTTGTCTTACATATGCCTTAACATAGCCCCTGGGGGAATCTGTTGCATGGTCTTCCCAGGCATAGAGGTGAAGGTGACAGCTCAGTAGTTCCAAGGATCCTCCTTTTTAAAAACGGATGTGATGTTTTCCTTTTCCAGTCACTGGGGACTTCACCTGAATGTCATGTCTTTTTAAATATCATGGGAAGTGGCTTGGCCACTACATCAGCCAGTTCCTTCAGGAAGTTTTTTCTCAGGTTCCCTAGACTCCTGTATGTTCATGTTCCTCAAGCAGTCACAAAGGGGATCTTCTCTTACAATGGGGAAAGACTTTGCTCCCCCAGTCCCTGCTTTATGACTCATCCATTTGAGAGGTGTGGGAAGAGAGATTGTCAGTGAACACTGGGGCAAAAAAGTTGAGTACTTCTGCTTTCTTGTCCGTTGTTAGCAGTTTCTGTTGTTCAGCATGGGGGTAGACTTTGACCCACAATAACTGATGATGTATAATGACCTGTGGCAATGTGTTACGTGTTAGAGCATATCTACGTGTGAATGGTAACAAAACAAATGTAGACTAAATAGTATATGAAGTTAGCTGCTGGACTGATCTGTGAATCAACTAGATAATACTAAATTAGAGACTTAGGACCTACTCTATTTGCCTTTAAAGTTAATGGTGACATTTTCCTGATAGTATAAGTGGATTTTCTGATTGCTACACTTGACTGCAGAAATGAAAGGATCATTCTGAACTATCTAAAGGTTAATTAAAAGAAGACAGAATAATATCATGGAAAAAGTCACATCTTCACTCAATGTTCATGTAAAAGCCTACTGAAAGTCATTTGAATTTTAAGTCTGTAGGCTTGAGCACTAAAGGTTGTATTAAAAAAGTAAACTCTCAGCTAATTTTTGTTGTGATCTTAAATCTGTTACACTTGTTTAATGACTGCTGCTTGTATGTTACGGTTAGCAAAATTCTAACAGTTGAGTATAGCCTAATACCAAAATGATTCAAAATGACTGAACCCTAATTTCTCTTGGGTAGGTAGAGAGTCACTTTTTATATACCTTTTAGGTGTAGATAAACAAGTGGATGCAGGACACCAATTCCCGGAATAATTGTTGCTGACAACTGAGGGCAAGTTTGTTGTCACAGTTTTTGTACTGCAACTGTTAAGAAATTTGTCCCACTCACTGTTCGCTATGAAGGAGGTTTAGAAAGACCTTATCAGGGATGTCCTTGTCTGTCAGTATGTTTACTCGGTCACCTTTGTGGCACTAGGCATAGATCACAACAATATTAATAATGAGAGATGCTTGTGGAACTCTTGAAAACAGCAAGAGGTAAGAAGATGATTTAAAATGCTCAAAAAAGGTACTTCTCAAACTTTCTTTTTGACAAAGTAAACATTTACTTCTGATGCTTTCTCTCAACCTTGACACTCTCCACTCTTGTCCAAGGGAATTAAAAACAGGACAAGTAGTTTGACTGCAGTGTTATAAATGGTACATTGTATTCACTTTCATAGGTATGATATTTACAGTTCACTGGTTTAAAAATTTATAGCTCATTTCACAAACCCTGAGAACATAAAATTGATTACTCCACAATGTACTAAGGAACTTAAGTGATTTGAGACTTCTGGGATTAGCATCTGGTATCTAAAATTGTATATATTTAATGTTTCCATAATAAATTCATTTCAACCAATCCCTATAATCTATTTCAAAGAGGCAGCAATACATCTTATTTGCTCAGAGTAAAATTCCTTTTGATACTGGAGAGCTACTAAGCGGTATTTGAGCCTGTTAGTTTTGTAGTAAATTTACCAACCTGGGCGTAAAACCTAACCATTAACTGTTGGTGCTTGTACGCAGACATGGAGAACACTTGTTTTCCAATAGGTATGTAATGAAAGTAACAAGCCACCAACAACTAAAGGTCATAACTAAGAGACGTTGTCATTTAATTAGACTTTTCATGTTCAGTGGATGGTGAATTTTGCATGTGATGGTAGAAGGCAAAATTATACTAACCATCAGAATCCTTTGCCTTGAAACTATGGACTAGTCCTAATTTCCGTATAATCTGAGTTTAGCAGAAGGGGTAATTAAGCAAATATGACTTGTAATTTTGTAGTAACAAAACTTTTTTCAAAATACAGTAATTATTTAGGTGATCAGCTCTTAAAGCTGATGGAAGAACAAAAGCATAAATATGTCTTCCCATTAAACTTAATCTATGTGGTCGCCTTCACTCTAGAGTCTGAGAAGCTTCTGAAAATGAGATGTAGTTGTCTTGGCAAGATGGAGGAGCCATGATATCAAGCACTGAATGAGATACACTGACAAACTAGACATATGAGAAGTTTAGTGGAAAGGAAAATAATGAATGCTATACTGTTAGACCAGAATGGAAAATAATCAGAAAGATAAAATAGGCCGCACTGGTTGTAAAGTAACAGTTTATGCTAAAGCAAATGTAGTGTAGAAAAATTGGCAAGCAGGTAGCATAGAATCAGTGCAGGCTTTAAATTCTGAACCTAGGTCTTGAAACAATGAATAGTCCATTACTGCCAAGCTAACCAGGATTTCAATGCTACATTTGATGTGTTGAGAGGGTTCTGTCAAGCCTATTCTCATCAGGGTAACTTATTTTTGCTAGTAAATTATTTTGCTAAATCATTCAGATTTTTATTTGGCAGAAATTAGTGTAAAAGCAGGGCCTTTTACTTTACATGACAATGGAAAAAATCTATGGCTGTCTTCAAATGCAGCCACTATTACTTGTTACAAGGTAATTGATGTCCAATATATTAAGGAACTTGAAATCTCATGGCAGTATTGCCTTTTTATTTTCAGCATGCTTTAGTCTCTGCCTCTGGTCAAAGTCCAGGAACAGCATTGAGGAGCAGCAGGTGTAGAAATGAATACTGAGAACCAGAATTTACCCTGTGTTCTCTCCCTGTTTCAGATGGCTGTAATTTGCTGATACTTAATGTTGCTGAGAATAATGGCTGCAATCATTTTCTGTCCCTCTTTCCTACTACTGCAAATGTAACTAGGTCCATGACAGAGTTGTTCCTCTTGTTTTCCTTTGACTTTGGGGTCCTTTGGTTTGTGGGCTTTTTGATAAAGAGCTTTTTGTGTTGCTTTTTTTAGTGGATCTGTTTTAAGAAACCTGAAAGTCAGTCTTTCCAGTTATAAATAGCTTTATCAATATCATAGTCCAATGACTTGCAATATGGCTGAGCTGTAAGAGTTATTATTTTTTTGAGGTATGCATCCTGATGACAGCCAAGCCCAGAGCCTGTGTTCTTGTAAGCAGACTGTTAAGCAATATGACCTGTTAAGGGATTTCAGTCAGCTGCTGTGATTGATGGAAACAGTAAAGTAGGCTGTCACATTAAGTAAGGACCGGAAACCTCATAAAAGGAGAATTCAATTGTCTCTCTACAGTCATTTGACCACTGTAGCTGATCATCTAAGGGGATCTCAGCAGGAATTTCAGAGGCTCCTGAAGGAATTCAGAGGTGGCTTGAATGGCATTCTGTTTAACACTACTAGTTTTCAAACTGAGCTGCAACACTTGTAGAAAGTCTGTTCTATACTAGTTGCGTGTCTGATTTAGAGTTTGAGAAATGTGCTTCAATTATAACATAACCCTGAGCTGGATGACATTCTTAGAGTGCCTCATTTCCAAACAAGTCCAAATAAATGGCCAGAAATTTCAATTAAATTTCCAATTATAAGTTTGAGGGCATGTGATGCGATTCTGGGTGTTTTGTGGTTTAATAGTTCTTTGTCCAGTATTATTTGGAACGCCAAGATAACTGTGAAGTGGATAGATATTTGAACTGTAAAAGAAGTGCGGGTTTTTTCTGCAAGTGGTGAATCTGTAGAGCTAGTAGCAAAGGCAGCTAGGGTTAGCCTTCCAGCCCTGAAAGAATAGTGTGAGGAGCATCTGCACCTCAGGAAGCACTCTTGGAAAGTCAGAGCTTCAGCCATGTTTTGAAACAAAAAAATGTCAATTAAAACAATGGATGGGGCCAAACCAATAGTTCAAGTGCCCAGCAGGGCACATCCATGATGAATGTTCTGGGCAAATGTGTTTGATGCTAGAAGTTTTCCTTGACTGGTACTCTGTGTTGCTATAATTAAGCAAAATTTAATGTGCATACTGAAAAGACAAGATGATTCCCCAGGAGTGTTCCTGTGCTAACATTATTAACCAATCCTATAATGTTTTCTGATCTTTTTCTGCTAAAGAGTAGAGTGATGAATAAATATCTTGAGAATCAATAAATCTGTTCAGTATGTACTTATTTGGAGTCCATGATTAAGTAAACCTTGGGAATTCTGTACTTCATGTGTTGTTTTTCTTTCTGAAACAAACAACTCTGCTTTTCCTAGAGAATGTTATTGGTAGCAAAGTCATTAGGGTTTCCACGTCAGTTCTGAGCCAAGTTCTGAATATCCCTGAATGCTAGGGGCTAAATTTCTAAACTACATCATTACAGAAAAACTGTACGGAGAATACAAATTTTTAATGCAAAGTGCTTGGGGAGTTTACCCTTGAGTATTCAAATTAGTCATTAATCAAAAAAGCAATTTGTTGGGCATTTGAAAATCATTACCAGTTTAAAGGACTTAGAATCTATTTTAAGGTTTTCAGCGGGCAAAGAAACTTCAGCTATCGCTAGAGAATATCCAATCTACAGACCAATTTAAACACTGTATCTCCAACAACCATATGTGGCTTAATTTTCACAGCTTTTTGTAACCTCTCTTATTATATAATATTTATTCATAGCAGGGAAAAATAACCTTCAGTAAAACAAGTGTGTATAGTGTATTTGTCCTGGCATATTTAAAGCCGGTCTTGCGGAATTCCTCATAGGACAGGTTGGCATGAAGCATCTTGCTATGCTGAAATCCAAAGGCATCTTCAGACTGAGTTTGTGTACAGTTGCAGAGAGGCTCTGTGGGGAAAAATAAGTGGCATTAACAACAGCACAAAGCGTATAGTAATTTTCAGAAAGTCATTTGTTATGACTTGCTCTCTTATGTGGCAATAATACCACCAGCTTGATCCAGTGTTACTTGATGGGAGCATTTCAACTGGCAATTAATGAGCTGCTGTGAAACTTTCTGTTCTTTGGTACAGATGTGTAAGTTCTGGAGCACTTTGCCTTTGGAGAAATCCTTCATTATGGTGCTTTATGAAAGCTTTTAGAATTAGCATCGATCCACAGAGATGCAGTTGCAGAGATCCTGATAGTGAGGAGGGTGTGGCAGTTGTAGTAACTTGAGTTTCAGAGTTTCTGTAACCTTTAGTCTCAGTCTTTAAAAAATTATTGTATGTAGGTATATTGTTTTACCAAATGATACAAGTTTTGGTTTTTGGGATTATTTGCCCTTGCTATATAAAAATGTAAATGTCTTTCAAAATGAATTGGAAGTCATTAGTCATATAAAACACTTTGCTCTTTTCTCTTGTCTGGAGAAAAAAAAACCCTTTCTTCCTAGAAGAGCTTTTCTTTTCCTTCATATATGGTAATAGAAGGCATTTCTTTTTTCTTTTTTTTAAATACGTACTGTACTCAATTCCTCATGGAGTTTTTGTGAAGGTAATTTACTACTGCACACCTGATATTTCTACATTGACTCATATATATGTACACATACACATATATGTATTACATGTATATTTTAGGTGGCTGCTTCTTTGATTTTGTGAGGGTAGACAATCATTCTCAATAGTTATGGGGTGAGAAATATGAATGCTTTAGCTTTATCAGGAAATATCTTGATATATACTCTTCATTAGGGTCCTCTAATTTGGAGTTTGGGACAGTGAGTAAAAAAAAAAAAATGGATGCATCTGCATTTCCATAAAGCTGAAAGGGGATGGATTTAGATTAGATATTGGAAAGAGATTTTTTTGCTATCAGGGTGATGAGGCAGTGGAATAACTTGCCCAGAGAGGTGGTGGTTGCCCAGTCCTTGAAAGTGTTCAAGACCAGGTTGGATGACAATTTGAGCAACTTGATCTAGTGGAACATGTCCCTGCCTATGGCAGGTGTTTGGAAGCAGATGATCCTTCAGGTTCCTCCCAACCCAAACCATTCTATGATTCTCATTATATTTATATCTTCAATTCTCTAAACAGTTATTTTAGTATAGTAATGTCTTGCTGGTCACGCAGCAACTGATCTTATAATTTTTTACGGCATCAATTTTTCCAATATTTTGGACCTGAGTGTTAGTTTTATACCTTGACTCTATTGCCAGATCCCAATTTGAATTGCATATTCTTCCTGATCTCTGACACTGTCCAAATAAATGCAAATTTGTGTCTTTATAAAGAAACATTAAAGAACTGTAGGACATCCTTTAATAGATTGTCAGTAGGACTAATATGTAATGATGTCAGATGAAATCATCTCTCTTCAGAGACAGAAGCAAAACAGTCATATCAAATATTTTTTGGTATTTATTTCTGGAATTTAAAAATGAACTTTGACTATCATGCACCAATTCTTGACGTCTTTATAGTGCTTCTGACATCTGGAGGAAACCTGTACTGCTGCTTTTATCTATTATACTTGACATGATATATGTTTATAATACAGGGTTATTTAAGGAATCTTTGGAGAAAAAATGTAGAAGTAACATAGACATTTAGATGTACGAATAAGAGCAGATTCTATGACTTCGTGGGCAGTGAAAGATATCTCAGAGCAAGTTCCTTAAATGCTTTTAGTATTGACTGTGATTTGGAAGTTCCATCTTTTTTGAATGGCTGTGAAAATGAATGAGGCAGACATGCTAAATATCCTTTCCAATGATTAAAATAACATAGAAGAGAAATTTGAAGAAAGGGAATTCTAGTTTCTAGGAAACTAAATTCTAGAGGTTTTTTTGAAGAGAACTGGAGTCTAGAAAGAATACCGTGGAAACTTACAATAGTTACATAAGCTACTGAAGAAAGTGCAGGGAATTTGATAAACTTCATGTTTCATAACTTCTGAATGCTTAGTCCACCAATTTCAAAACAGCTCTTTTGACTTAGGGTTGGGATCTTTTAAAATTTTCATACGTCATAATAAAACTTGCCTTGCTTTTCTAGTCCAGACATAGAGGAAAAAGTAAAAAGATCTTAATTGGCTAAAATCAGAAACAATGTCACTTGTGCATTTGAATAAGGCCTAGGCTGAGAAGGCAATGGGATGGGACCATTTTACTACTGCAAATGTGATAAATAGGATGTATCTTTGAAATTAAATGTGAATGGATGTATGATGGGAAGGGAGTTGTAAAGACTCCTGTGAGGTTCCTAAGGCCTACTCAATTAGTACATTACTTGGTTCCTTCCTTCCTATATTAATTGGTTCCTTGTTGGTTCCCTCACCCTTTCCTAATTTGGGGAGAGTAAGACACTTTGTACAGCCCTAAAGATGAACCTATCAGGCTAAGAGTTGAATTCTCAAACCATCAGTAGAGTGCAGAAAGTCATGGTATTCCCATTCTATTCCATACATCTCTGGATTTACAGCCAAATCTTTCTTTATATGCTGCTCTATTAGCTCTGATAGAGATAGATATGCGGACCCAGTTATGGAATCTGGGAGGGCTATTATCATGTTTATAAATTAGACTGATAGCTAAGCTAGTGGATTTTGTGCTTTTGAACTGCTTGTGGGAAAGACTCGTTGAAAACTGCACCGTGTTTTGTGATGAAATACTGGGATCTAGAGCTTTATAATCTAGTAAGGAAGTGAATTAAAGTGTGTATAACTGTGTTATTTGAAATGCTACCCTGTCTCTTCTGAAAGAATGAGTTTTAAGATGTGATTGAAAGTCAATGTATGCAGAGAAATAGGTAATTTCATTTGTTTGTAAAGTAAAAGGAAAGTTTATGCTGTTGTGTGTGTTCTAAAAAATTCAATTTATTCATAGCATAACTCCAAAAAAGTGTCATGATACGAGGGATGTAGTTGCCGTATGACCTATATTCACAGCCAAACATACTGCTTCATTTCTGGTGCCTCTTTCTATCCCTACTGATACTGTTTCTTTAGCTGTCATTTTTTTCAGATGATAAGAGATACCATAGAGGGGAGCACTCTATTTATTAAATTATACCTTCAGGAAAAACTGACTAGACTTAATTAGCCTCAAAATGCAACTGTAACTCTATGCCAAAACCCTAATGTTAGAGGGGTAAAAGGATGTTGAAAGAATTTTTCTTTACCATTATGTTTGTGCCCATGAAGCTGGGTTTTACCCTTAGTGAAAATGCTCATGAAAGTTATATAAACAGAACAATTCTCAAGCCAGAACTTCCATATATGTGTTGAACTCAGAAAAAGTTTTCAGAAACTGCCTAACTAGCTTTTTTTAAACCTTGTACACATCAAATGACACAAAACCCATCAGACTTTCGAGAAATGATATGAACATAATGGAAGATTGTTTTGAAAGTGTGATAGTATCCAGTCAAAGGCTAGTAGATGAGGCTAGAGGTGGACAAGGCTGATTTCAGAACCTAGTTTAGTGCATATCTTCCTGATGGGGAAAAGAAGCTGTCGATCTATGCTGGAGCAGAGTCTTTGTATACGTGCCACCTGGCTTTTCCTCAGCTGGAAAATTCCTTTGGCTACTTGACTATGGTTTGTTTGTGCAATAAATGTGTCGACCTGACTGGATGCTCTTCTGTCCCACTCGGTGTGGTTCTGACGCTATATAAAGCGGTTTCATTGCAAGCACTGAGTATCCTTTTTATATTAGCAGAGAGCTCTCACCTCGGACTTTGTTTCTTGCTGTGATGGACCTGGAAACAGGTGTCTGGAGCTGCAATGTCAAGAGCTGTCACAGACAGTCAGTGGAGACCTGAACCTCTTGCCACGATAGGCAGGGTATAAAGCTACCAAGCTGGATGAGAAAATTAGTTTTTTGATGGCTCCCAGGTGCACAGTTAAATTAGGACGTTGCAGTTCCTTGAGTGAAATAACTTTTAAAGGCAAATCCCATGTGTGGTGCTACTTAAAAAGGGAATGGTCAAGAGATAGATGTTTGTCTTGCTTCTCCATATCTTTAGATGAAAACTGCAGTGTGAAGCAATGCATGGGATTTATGCCTATTTACACAAATACATGCATTTTTATGTTACACATTTCCCTGAAGTGTACCTGAGGCAAAGCAAACATTGAAATCTAATTCTTCCTTTTGCATAAATGTTTGAAATCCATTGTCATCTTGAGTGTCCGTTTTTCTGCATCTTAAATGCATAAAATAATGAAAGAAAGCCTCAGGATGTTTTTACTCTTAATAACAGTTTTAAGCATGAGCGCTGTACTGGTCTCTATGAAGGTGCATGATATAAACATTGTTGCTCTTTATCAGATTTTGAAGCTCTTATTCTGTTTTTACGTAGTCCTTCTTTGGGTTAAACATCCCTTGTATTAAACATCCTTTCTATTAAACATAATTATTCACATCTACCCATATGAAAGAATAAATATTTCATTATTTGGCCTATAAATTAATATTTATTTTTGGTAAGCTATTAAGCCATTGTGTGATTTGGGAAAAATAACTCTGCCTTTCTGTATTTCCTGACAACCGTGAAACAATACTACCTCAGAAGTCTCAGGATTTGAATTTCAAAATAACTTACAAGCTAGGAGTAGAGCTTTAATATTGTTAAAACTCTAGCTGGGAACTAAATGAGAAAGAGGTTGGAAATCATTCTAGGAAGTACCAAGAGGACAGTAATTTTCGTTTCCACAAGGCTTTAAAATGTTGAAGCTCTTATTTTAGGAAAGTTGGAATGAACACTTTTTCTCAATTTTGTTCCTGGACAACTGAAAACCTAATCCTATCATCCCTCAGAGACCCACGCATCAAGTCTGGCACCAGTTTTGGCAGCAGAACCATAGTGTGTCCATGGGGAGTGTGAAAGGATCCTTTCAAAGATTACATGGACAAGTTTTCCGTACTCGAGCTGTTAGTGCAGGCTAGATGACAAATCACAAGGAGAAGTAAGTCTATTGCTTTGAAACTAGTTCCTGGGTAGAAGAATCGGCTCTATTCACCTCATATGAATTGGCGTCAGAAGTTATAAAAAACTACTGCTTTTTTAAAGTCCTGTTGCTAACCTTCCCTTCCCTATTAAACATCACTTTTTACGTAGCTGTACCCTTGTGTTAAAAGGCCTGGATGGACAACAGCTTGGCAAAGCACATTATGAGTGTTAAGATTATATCATGTGAGGTGGGAAGGAACTGAGGGAACCCAGTCTTGCCTTGGTATTTATCTGTGTTCCTTGGAAAGCTGCCAAAAGATGTAGGGGACAGGCAAGATAATTTTGATGGTTAAAAAGAGTCTGTGGAACTGTAAAAATAGGGGACAGGCAAGATAGTTTTGATGGTTAAAACAAGTCTGTGGAATTGTAAAAAATTAGCCAGATGTTAACCGGGGGTAGAATAAAGAAATGGCTACTCTGACTCTGTTAAGTAAGAATTAGAAAGTAGAAATATAATTAGGCTTGTCAGTATGGAACTTCTCAGGTAAATCTGCTTTTGTTTTGTTTTCAGCAGGGTTCGAGGTCTGGTTGATGAAGACAGCTGTGTCAATATTGGATACTTTGATTTCTCCGAGGCATTTAATTTGGTACCACATAACATTTCAATTTAAAACCCACTACATTATGTATCACAAACAGTCTATACAACAGATGGATTATAAACTGGCTCACTGACAGGTATCAAAATGAAGTTCCTAATGGGGACAGATCAATGAGAAATGCCATTTTCGAGATGTTCTCCTAGGGGCCAGGGCTACTTTCTATTTTTATCATTGATCTAGACTTTGATGTCAAATTCTTATTGGTGAAATTTTCAGATAACTTAAAGGTCTATGAGGCAGCCAATAATGGAGTCAAGTAGTTAGAGAAATCTGAATCACAACATGTGACAATCGGATACCGTGATGGGTAAATGCTGCAGTATTATGGGGATGCTACCTTATTGCTGTCATTGCACATGCATGTGGCAAACAAACACTTTAACAATAACTACACGCCTGACTTGCTGTGGGGTTGTCAAACCCTGCTTTGTGTCCCTCTCTTCTCTAGCAATTCTTTCTTCTCTCCCCAGCAAAATCTAACTGCTCCATGCAAGGATTCTGCGGGTTATGGGAATGAATAAGGTGAAAAATGCTGTTCTGCTGCATAAAATGCAACAAAACATGGGCCTCTCATATCAGAAATTGAAGTACTCTGGTGCAAATGAAGTCAGATCAGCTGGAGAAAGATGTTTGGTGTTTTTTTTTCTTCTCTGAAAAGTCACTGCTCTTATTTCTCAGAACTACTTTGTAGTATCCAGAACGTGTTGTATGCTGCTATTGGCATTTTTTTATATGAATACTAATATTAGAATTGGTGAAAGGTTGTTGGAAGAAACTTTGTAGTCTTTCCTCCTGTTCAAACCAGGGAAACCCTGCAGTTAGAGCAGGTTATTCAGGCTCTTGCCCAGCTGAGACTTAAAACCTTTAAAGGTCACTGTCTCCCCACCTCCTCTGGTCAACCTGTTGTAGTGTTTGGACAACTCCAGTGAAGACCTTCCTTGTGCCAAAAGAGAATTTTCTATTTTGCATCTTGTAGCACTTGCCTCTTGTACTTTATTGCACGTATACAAGAAAAATGTGAGCTGTTTGGACTATGTATCAGTTATAGTTGATATAACTGCTTCAAGTTAGTTCTTTAAGATGTTGCACAATTGTAGAAGAGTACAGTTAGGTCCCTAGGCGTCTAATGCATTGATAGTTTAGTAAGGGAAAACTGTTCCTGGAAATGTATCTATATTCACTAAAAATTATACTTCAGCACATTTGTATTTCGTCATTCTTCAAAATGGGCTCAAAAGGAAGAAAGTGTTTCTATCTTCCTCTGCCTTACTGTTACAGTTTTTATCTAGGCAACAATAAATACTGTAGTCATAGGGCATGCTGTTGTTTTCCATAGTGTGTGAGGTTTATTTTGCAGATGTTTTCTCAAGGCATACTTCTGCTTGACTGGTTAGGTGTCTCGTGTAATTCTCCACTTGTTCTCTTTTGTCATCAAAAGGATATTGTCCTACTTGCATAGGTGCTCTGGGTGTTACAGCCATTAATTTGAATGGAATACTGATGTGTCTGAATATACATGCTTTTTTAATGCTTGAATATATTAATGTTTGTTATCACACATCAACATCTACATTTCTAATTCTGATGGCTTCCAATAACACAACAGATACTTTTTGCTGATTTGATTTATACCTACAATAAATAATAACCCCTAAATGACTTGTTTTTTCAACAGTGGAATTGACCTTTTCTATACAAACACTCTACACAATATTCATAATGTGCACAGAGGCAGCTCCTTTCGCTCCTTGCCCCCAACAAGAATTAATTTCTTCAGCTCTGAGTTGTTTTTCCCTCCAAACCCTATTTAAGAATTGTTCTACGCCTGAGTAGTTCTGAACGAGTTATAAAGTGCTTTAGGCAGGGAGCAAACTTATGCTTCTCAACTCAACCTTCCATCAGTTTTGATGCAGAAATGTAGGTGGTATTTTATATCTGTAAAAAAAAATAAAAATCTAAGAATAATCAGAAATTTAAAAATCTATGGAGGTGGATAATTTGATCCTGAAAACAAGTGTCACAGTTGCCATCCTTGTGCTTACATTAATTTTGAAATTGCCATCTGTATTATGAGAACGTGACTTTTCAGAAAGGAGAAACTGGGAAATTGTAGTATGAAATGTTGAATGGAGGGAGATACAAAACTGCTTTGCTAGTTTGTTCTATATATATAATGAAATTCTGTTTCAAGTGTACCATATTATTAGACTTAGCTTTTCCCACTCCAAACTTGTGCTTAAAACTGTTCCCATTCTTTAGTGAAAACATTGTTTTGTTAAAACTTCGATCCACCTTGATCATAATTTTAACAATAGTTATAAGTGATATTGTTAAGTAAGAAAAGCTAATGAACAGTTGTCTGCTGCTTTTAGCTATGTAAATATATTTAGAATCACCATAGAAACATAGAATCACCAGGTTGGAAGAGACCCATCGGATCATTGAATCCAACCATATGCACACATAAAACTATTTATAGTTTAACCCCAGAGAAAGTGTGTCTTTGGAAACTTCCAGACTGTTAATTCAGAGTTCTTAAACTCAGTTCACCTTTTTGTATTTGAATAAGGCAGTGTTTTGGCCACTTGCGTATGCAACTAATTGTAACCTTAAAAGGGTATAGTAATAAAAGTGCTTAGGTATCACTTAGGAATATGGTACTGTGAAAAGGGAGATTATTTGTTTCATTTTAATTTTTGTGGGTCCTTCCCCACTCAGTATATCCTATGGTTTTTCATTTTCTTTTTGTTAAATCAGGGATTATAATAAAGAACCTGTCACAATAAAGTGAAATCTTAGCTTGTTGCATGCTTTTTAGTTTCATATTATGTTTCGTTTTTGGACCCATATTTTGAAATTAGGCCCTGAAAGTTGTCATTGAGAAGTATGTAGACATGAAATAAGCCCAGAGCCTACTTTTACTTTGGTAAATATACTGAGGACAGAAATGTCCCAAAACCCATGGTAATGAAAACCAGTTGTGATGAACATTTATTAAAGGCAAATATGGATTTGGTTGAAAAATCTTTCCAGTGAAAAATATGGATTTGTCAAGAATGCTTTGATTTTATACTAGTCTCCAGATTATTTGATGGAGGTCTATTGACTTTTTGCTACCTTACATATTTGCTGCCAAGTTTTCCACCAAGACTGGTTTTGGTTAGGCTGACCAAAACGTAGGAGCTCCGGTTGAATGTGCTTTTCTGGCAGTGGAGATGCCCTCACTGGTGAATGGAATAAATGGGGGAGTGACATGCTGCAGTTGCTGGGAGGCACTAGGGTACAATATCCACTTTTAAAACGGTTACAGCAGCTGGGTGGTTCATCATTCATGACATTTTATCATTGGAGGCTGATTTTTTTTATAAATCCAACACTATTATCCCTAGTTAGTAGTCCTTGAAGCACAAATATAATTGTAATGTGTCCATTTAGGAGATTTTTATATTGCTTTAGTTTGTCAGACTTAAAATTTAGTTAGATACTTCTTAATAATAAACAAAGTACTTTTGTTTAATACCTATGATTTTAAATTGTGAGTACATAGGCATATTGATAAATCATTTTTACAGATAGCTTTTAAAAGATTTTACTGCAATTTTGACATCTCATTGTAGTTGACATATTTTTCATCACCCTTCGTTTGTTTTACTCAACTTCATATGCAGGGAGAATATTTATTGGCTAGATGAAGTATATTTAAAATTTGACCTAATTTTCTTCAAGTTAGTTTACTATTCACACTTTAAATCTTGCTCTAAACTGATAAAATTATTTGTTGTCCACGTGGGAAAGGATTTTTATTCAGTTGAAACACGTTCTTTGTTAGTAGAGAGTTGTTTTGGCTTTCTTTTTAATGCTCTAGGATTTCTAGTCAGATCATTAGTTGTCTCTGGGTGAAGAAAAGACTGTATTTGAATGGTTGCTGCTTTTAATCCAAATAATCCTGGTCTCTAAAGAGATTAACATAAACACATATAGTTCCTTCCTTTTGCCTGTGCTTCAGTGGTTTGGTTAGTTAGACTATATGTCATCCCCGATTTATAAAGAACAAACCAGAAAACAAGCTAAAACTCTAAAAAAGAAGTGGCTAATTAAAACAATAACAGTTGACTGGGAAAGCAACACAGACTGGGTCAGAAATGGATTACTGCTCACATAAGAGATAACATACGATTCTATTTGCAAGCCTCTGCAAGTTGTTGTATTGGCATTCTTGCACAGCCCCAGTGAAATTCTAAGCTGGATAATGTGGAATGAGGAGCAAATTTAATGCAAAATAACCATGCGTTATAAGTGTGTCTGAGGACTGCTCATTTGTGAGATGTAGCACAGAGATATCAGCTTGTAACTGATTGTGCTTATGCTGCTAAACCATGAAGCTCATCTAATCAGTTTTGTGGCCTCAGCAAACACTGATGGAAGGAGTAGTCAAAGGGGATGGCCATTAACATATCTTTGAAAGTAGATGCCTATTAACATTTATTTTAAAACAGTAAATATTACCCTTAGTGATGAAGGGTCTTACAAATAAATATTAATTATAATCAACATATAATTAATAATAATTAATATATAGTTAATTTACATCTCTCTTTTATTCTAAGTGCTCAGCTTCTTAATTTAGCACCTCCTAGACAAAGAAATATTTCCTTGTGCACACAACTGATCTCCTGAAATGATGACATGTTTTTCTTGAGAGACTAATTTGTTGCCTAATGTGTCATTAAGGAAGTTTCAACACTTATGTAAAATTAATTCTTTAAGAGCTGCTACGGTAGTGTGCATACATAATGTCACATCTCTCTACACATATTACCACTACCTTTGAATAATTGGTGATGTTTCCTGCCAGTCTTAATACCTCAAGCAGTACCTTGCACTGAAAGTAATTCTCAAATGCTTCACCACCTCGATAAGGGTCTTACTACCTTTACTGGCTGTTTCTGTCTCAATTAATTCTGCTTCAACTTTTGCTGATTCTTTGCCAATTGTTTAAATTACCACAAATATTGTAGGGTTCAGGCCAAGGTAAAATGCAAATGCATATGGGATACTTGAATTTAAAGTAATATAAATAACGTCAGCTACTTGACATGTAATAACTTTCAAAGAAAGCAGCAAAAATTTCAGACTACGGTACCCTCAGAATAATGGTGAGTGGACTAAGGCATGAAATGTAACTTGAGCATAATTGGGGTTTTCCCTGAAAAAACCCGCATTCTGCACAGGCTTGCAAATTATTATAGCTTCAGATATACTTTGGGAAAACTTTAGTTTTGGAAGACTTTGTCTACTATTAAAAAAAATGTAGGTAACTGGAATATGTATCTATATTTCTTAATATTTTAGCTAGCTCTCTATTAAACAAAAGAAAACCCCAGTGTAAAAAAATGGAAAGAAGTTAACCCAAAGTCTGTCTTGAACAGACTAAGTAGTTTGCTGAAGAAAAGTATGAAATATTTGCCATAAAATGTATTTTCATTTACTTAAAAACAATCAGAAAAATCTATTCCTAGAATCCGAATGCTTCAGTGCTCTATCGTTATTACTCCTACATAGTTAACTTTAAGGTATCTTGGGCTTCAAATTAAATGTCAAAAGATATTTGGCACTGAAAATGTGTCTCTGCCTAATGCAGAAAGTAAATAACTCTTTATGGCGTATTTTCCATTTGCAATTCCTGTAATGGTGCCAGGAATGGTAATGCATCACAATTGCTTTGCTGGCAAAAATCAAACCAATAAATTACCTTCTATTTTTAATAATAATAAATTTAAATTCTTACATACGATATTATTTTGCTAAATAGTTTGGGAAAATTGAGGTAAAAGACTGCATAAATATTTGAGTACTTGTTAGAATATTCTTGAAATCTAGGCAGCTCACTGTGCAGTACCTTGATGAGGTGCTGGGAAGCTGCAGTTTCCTAGGGTCGTTAAGATAAATAGTAAATTCTCTTGCATAGTCCTGAATCTCAAGGTGTACTCCTTACGAGTGAAACACTAGGGAGCCCACACAGAGTAAGATACTGGTTGCTGTCATATGCTGTGAGCTAAGCTCTGTATTCCTATTTGGCTTTCCATTACTCATATTTTTATATATATAGTGACAAAAGGGCAGCAATTTTTAGGAAGGGAGGTGCCAATAAGACCTTGGGGTCCTGCCACCACGTGGCTTCCCACTATCAGACTTGAGGGAGGTTGCAGAGAAGTGGGAGAACCTACCACAGGAGAGACAGTGGACGGCCTTCCAAGTACACAAAGAACTCAATGAGTTATTGCAATTGGATTTTATATGCTTGAAAGTAAAGACCAGGAGAAAGTGAAAACAGGACTAGTAGAGAAGGCTTCCTTTGAGGTTAGAGTGGAAGCGTGTCCAGCTGTTGTTGCTCTTGCAAGTGTAAGAGTGTCTTTCAAAGGTTTCCCACATCGAGTACTAATTTAATAGTGAGGACATCATACTTGTATGCAGCTTCCTACCCCTACTTCATGAGGTAGCAGATGTAAGTAGCAGATAATGCTTACCTGTGTGGAGTGACTACATAAAATTAGGAAGAACTTGGTTCTGCCTGTAGCAGTGTGCAGTAGAAATGCAATTTATGATCTCTTTAAAAATGTTTCCTGCTACTGGTAAAAGAAAGGTCATTAACTACATCAACAGCACCAGTTCTTAAGCATGTGGAATAAAGAATAGCCATGAGCAACAGCTACTGCGTAGTCAGTTCCAGCCGCTGTTATACTTTTTGGCTCAATCTTAAATCTCCCAGGCAAAGTGTTTGCTTGCACTGGCAAATAATTGATGTGGAGTTGGAAGAAATAGCTAGGCATATTTGCAGGAACTCCTGCACATCAAACATTTTCACAGTTGTACTGTAATTCTCTCCCAGCATCCACAAATGTCTTCCCATTTAATTTAATTCAAATTCATTACAGTCTTAGTTCAATTTTATTCCATCTTTACAGCTCTGGAATGCATAGAATATTCTCCTTCATCCATGGCAGGTTAAACTTTTTGTTTGGGCAGCTCATAATCCTAAGAGTGCGTTGGGTATTTATTATCACAGAAGACTGGAGGTTATTAGCAACCTAAGCAATTAGCAGCTGGGATATTCTGCTGGGTTTTATCCCTGTTTATTGGCCAGTTTTATGGTTTAACCAAATAGACCAAGTGTACTGCTTTTTTCCCTTATCTATCAACTCATTTCCAGAGACATACAAACAGAACATAACTTCTATGGCGTTTAATGTGAGTTAGATGACTACTAGGTCCTGCATCTGTTTGGAAGATAGGTTTGCATTCCAGCCTCAGGCAGAAAGTGATTTCAGATTAAGAATGCACAGCAGTGGTGCTATAAAAATCTGTGGAGACACAGAAGTGTGCTTATAACCATTTAATATGGGAAGCTCAGGCTGTCAGACTTTGGCATTTCAAGGGCCTGGTGATCTCTGAAAGAAATTTAAGGCCTGATCTAGAATTAATGGTTGAAAAAATAAGTAATTGGTAATATGTGACTTCTTGGACAGAATCAGTAGTAGAAGCATGATATAAATTATAAATACTTCACAAAGAAACTGACTTTAGCCAGTTAGCTTTCCATTATGATGATTTTGTGTATGGCAGAAAATGCATTCATGCATGAGAAAGAAAAATGTGAAGAAGGCCATTGGTCTGTTGCATAGATGCTTAGATGTTTTTCGTATAATGGAAGTAATTGGTTGCTTAAAGAAACGAAAACAGATACAAAAATACCTCAGAGCTTCCTATGCAGAAATCAGTATTTTAGTACCTACAAGAGTTCAAGATACCGTATCTATGGTTTATGCCAAACTTTTGCTTCAAAATCCAGCTGTTATAGTTGGAACCCTTCTGCCAGTTTGCGGTGTGTATTCTAGTTTACGTGGGCAAAATCAGTGGTTCAGACATTCAAGAGCACGAACGTACCATCTGGAGATCTTGGGGAGTTGACATTGTGATAGCTTCTGGTGTAGAGTGAAGGCAGATAAAAAGAAAGCTTCGAATTCATAAAGTTTTTGTTTCAATTATTTTTGAAAAGTGCATCAATAAGGACATCTATATTATATTTTATGCTTTGCTTTTATTGGGTTTTTTTTTCCCCTAAAGCAACCTATTTCAGTGAGAATAAAGAAACTGAAATGTGTGGAGTAGAAAAAAACAACAGGGTGGAACATCTAAAGCTAAATTTTTTTGAAAGAGCACAGATTAATAAGTACGAGAAGTCATTTAGTCTATTCATTTAGCAGAACAGACAACTGGTGTAGAGAGATCTTTAATCTAGAAGGATCCAAGGACCATATGTACCTTATGTCCCTAAGAGTCCAAAGCATCCTCTTGAGAACCCAAACCAGAAGTAAAACCTGTGGTACAAGAGATAGAGAATCAAGACCTATATTTTTTAGCATTCCAGGAAGACAGAAATAACAAGAGCACATAAGCAGTGTGCTTGGTCCGCACAAAACAAAGGGTATTTCTAAGTTACTATCATGATGGGGTTTTAGTAGGAAAAGGAGCAACGTATAATGAGGTTCATTTCACAGTTACTATTTACCTAGATTTGTTTCTGCAGCATAACAGAAGTTTTGAGTATGCCAGAAAAACTTGTGTTGTCCCACTTTGACACAGCTGAAGCTCTACTAAAATGCTAGTGTCTGGTGATGGAATTTCACTGTATAGTTCAACAAAAAAATCTGGTATCACTCTTGTCCCTGACATCTCTAGATGATCATATAAAACTATCTATTTTTATAATTTTCTGTAAATAATTATGCTGTTGCCTGTTTTATTCAGCAGAAAGTGTATCAAGTAAACCAAGAAAAATCCCGATACTCTTCCCAGGTGAACAGATGTTAATGTCTTCATTCAAATTTCATTTCCACTTTTTGCTCTGCTAAACTCTCACTGAAGTCAGCAAGTCTGCCTAAATAAAGAACAAATGAAAACTAAGTAAATGCCTTAGGTTTTGTTCCAGGGCAAGGAAATGACTATTGGATTGCTGATCAACCAAGATTTTCCACAGAGAATAAAGATTTCCATATACTAAAGATTCAATGCCTGTAATAAATACTAGTCAAAACCCACCTATCTCTGATCCTTTGTAACTTCTGTAACAAATTCAGGTAAATGTTTTTAAAGAGATCCGATGGGACCCTTCCAACCTGGTTGTTCTGTGTGATTTGTTTTGATTATGCTTGTCGGGGTTAGGGGGTGTGTGTGTGTGATCATAATGTTACACAGGTATGAAATATTAAATTAGCATATAATCCTGCTATTGCTCCTGTAAAAGAAAATAGTTTTGCTTATTTTTAGGAGTAGAAGTGAAAAACTGTTTATTGGTAGGTATAAACTGAAGTGTATGTAGTACCCTCCTCACCCACTGAGGTATGAGTCATTTATATAGAATCATAGAATAACCAGGCTGGAAGAAACCCATCGGATCATTGAGTCCAACCATTCCTATCCATTCCTATATGTTAAGAAGCAATTTTGAACCTGAATATTAAATGAATTAAATGGCAATGTTGGGCTGACAGGGTTTAATTTTTGAATGTAGGAATGATTGCTTTATAGCCTATGATACCATTTAGCTGTAATCTTCTTCTTGCCACTTCTTATATTATTAGTGGTTTGAATTTGAATGGTTTGAAAAGAAGGATGTGCATCTCCTTTCCAAGTCGAAAAGTGAATGCACCAGGAGTCAGGTAGCAGAGAAAGAGACAGAGTCTAAGAATTTCATGTATATTGTGCTTTTGTCTAATGCTTCTTTTAAGACTTCTGATAGATGATTTGATTAGTGCTTTTGGTTAGCTAACTCCTGACAACAGGAGTCCTAGATTAAAATGAGAAAGATTCCCTGTCAGGCAGCAGTAAGCAGAGGGTTACACAGGACTCCTTACATTTGTGTAGAAACACACACAGTCAGATCTCAGTCTAGTGTGGTTACACATAAAGGATGGGCTTGCTGACAGAAAGCCTGACTTCTGACCCAATCTCAGGATGTAGTTTCTTTAGGATTGTTGAGTGCCAACATCAAACCCTGCTACCCAAGTTTTAGAGGCTCTGTGAAAGGCAGACGAATCAATGGCTATCGAGGAGATTGTTCATGTCAGTTCTACAGTAATTATAGTTCTCTGTTGCATCTATTCTGCAACCTAAATGCAGGGTATTCTGTGTTTTCTAGTATTTGCTTATTATTCATTGGGGTTAGAATTAAGGAAGGCTCCATTGCTGTACTTTCAGAAGGCTAAAATACAGTAACAGAAAATAGAAAGTATCCAATATGAGATTCAACTTTTAAAGCTTTCATCCAGTTTTGACAAATAAGATGGCAATAACAGCTTTCCCATCAGGATGAATCTTCACTAACATAGATAGGAAAGTTAACAGCATTGTGTTGACTGTGATTTAGCTTTACTGGTTGGTTACTGTAGCTTAGAGTAGTTCTGTTTCAACTTGTTTTCAGCAACATCATATCACGATGTCTGATGTGATGCAGCTTCAAACTCCTAAGTGCTCCTCAGTGTTTTCTGGCATTCATTTTAATAGCATGCAGAATACAAGGTAGGGAGCAATTGTATCAGTACTACATGAAGAAAATTGACCTAAAATGAATGGAGGTTCAATGCATCTATAAATTTTTGCAGATTCTAACAGTTACTGGAGTTGGGAATGGGCAGCTTCATTCTCTCCTTTTGTACTCTTAACATGGAGTTACTGTATATGTAACAAAGGCATAACTCCAGGACATGGTTGGACAATTTACGTCATGTTAAGTACAACGAATGCAACTAAAAAAAAATGCTAAGGGAGAAAAAATTACCATTGGGTTTAATGAAATAATGCAGAGTAGACAACAGCGTCAGAATTTTATATTCTTATGGTTTAACTCCAGCTGGCAACTAAGCACCAAGGACATTTGCCAACCCCCCTGAGATGAGATGGGGGAAAGAATCAAAAGAGTAAAAGGGAGGAAACTCATGGGTTGAGATGAAGACAGTTTAATTAAAACAAAAGCCACATGCATAAGGAAAGCAAAGCAAGGAACTAATTTGCTGCTTCCCGTCATCAGGCAGGTGTTCAGTCATCTCCAGAAAAGCAGGGCTCCATCACACCTAACAGTTGCTTGGAAAGACAAACGCTGTAACTTCAAAATGTCCCCTTCTTCATTCTTTCCCCCCACCTAACCCTCCATTTGATGGTCTGAGATTATAGAGTAGAATCATAGAACAACCAGGTAGGAAGAGACCCACTGGATCATCAAGTCCAACTGTTCCTATCAAACACTAAACCATGCCCCTCAGCATCTTGTCCATGCGTGCCTTAAACATCTCTAGGGAAGGCGAATCAACTACCTGCCTGGGCAGCCTGTTCCAGTGCCCAATGACCCTATATAAAGGTCAGCTCTCTGGGTGGGTCTCCTTCCTGCTGCTTGTGCATCTTCAGCCTGCTAGGTAGTAGGATGAGACACAGAAAAGGCCATGGTGCTGCATAATCACTGTTTAGCAGTAACAAAACAATTCTGTTAGCAACACTCCTTTCAATGTAACTCCAAAACATAGCCACATACAAGCTACCACGAAGAAAATAAAGGCTATCCCAGCCCAAACCAGCATATGTATGAAACATTAATCTGCTATATCAAGCTTGATTAGTATACAAAAGTTAATGTGTGGTAGTTTGATATTAAAATGGATAACTTCTAAACCAGTTGTACTAAATTTTGAAAGAAGCAGCTTCTATCTGTTTCCAGTCTGATTTTTGGTGTTTTATTTTTCATGGCTGCCCGAGATGCAAGTACTACCCTGGCAAAGACAGATAGCTACCTCTTGGGGGTTTTTTTAATTTTTTTTTTTTCCTTTTTTTTTTTAGTGCAGAAGAAAGAGATAGGACCAAGACCTGTTAAACTGAGTGTTTTACAGCTACTCACACATCCTTATCTCTAAGTGGAGTGCCACAGTTTCAGCTAACAGTTTTGGCTTTAGGCAAGTCTTCACAATTCAGATTTTCTCAGCATGCCTGCAGCTTTAACCTGAGATGGAACTCAGCTGTTACATTTCAACTTGCACATGTCAATATGAGTTTGGGGATCAATATATGTAGTTCTGCTTTGTTTACTCAGGATTTTATGTGCTTTAGTTATGTGTGAATATGGCAGAGCGCAAATCAGTGTGCTATGCTTAGAAGTGTTGAAGCAAACAACTGTTTGCTGATCACCAGATACTCTTGCAGTTACTACTTTCCCACTCCGTAGCTAGACATTAGCTCACAAGTTCCTGTAACACACAGACACTTAGGAATTGCAGTTGGAGTCCTGAAGTGTAACTGCAGAAAGCACTCACACATTTGTTGCAGTAGGATTTCTGTCTCGCAGGAATAAATATGTAACCTATAACTTTATATATGTTTATATATTTATATAACTTTATATCTGTTTTGATGAGGCAATAGGAAGAGAAGGAAGCCCTTGAGCACAGATCAGGTTATTTTATCCAGTAACAGACATGGAGCATTAAAAAATTGGATTCACTGGGTAAATCTTCCACCAGCACCTCTTATGGCCAAAGACTGTGATCTGAGGAACACAGATCCACAGGCTATATCTTGCCTGAAACTTATTAGACTGCTACAGCAGGACCATCTGTATGCCAATGAACCTTTTCAAATGCCTCCATGTGGTTTTGTCGTTTCAACTTTAAAGTTTTTAATCGGAAAGGTCAAAGTTCTCCTTTATCATTTACTACCTCACAATAGAAGCAAGTGTAGTAGCTTGGGTGGTAGTTTAGAGTAAGCAGAGTAAAAATTCAGTGTACTGCTAATGGCTTAATACAAAGGCCTCAGTTTTACCTTGGTGGTTTGTTTGTGGTTTTTTTTTTTTGGTTTTTTTTTTTTTTTCCTTGACAGGAGTAATCTCTATTTCATCTTTACTACAAGCAGTGCTTTTGGCCTATTTATAACTGCAACTGCCTGGAGAAAGCCTAAAGGAGATGTGATCAAACCAGACTGTACAGCAAAACACATTATATAAACATGCAATTTGTACCAAGGAATAATTTGAAGTATGAGGGGGAAATGTCAAGTACGATGCCTGGAAACCAATTTGGCTTAAAATTCAAGGCATTATGTATATGTGGCATTTGCCAGCTTTTCATTCATCCTTGGAGGGAAGGCAGACATCAATCATACCCACATGTCAACTACTGTCAACAACGCTAAATTTCAGTGGATTTTCTCCTCTGGCACACATTAATTTAGAATATGTTAACGTAAGAACTCTTGTTGTGATTTTTTTGTTATAGGCAGAAAAAAATTATTTCACCTCAGATCTATGTTATAAAACAGATGAGCGTCTATAAGTCACTATTGATACCAGCTTGCTTCTATTCAAATGTTGCTGCACATTAGGTATGACTTTTCCTTTCTATTATTAGAACTCTTTGAAAGGTTGAACTAGAAGGGACTTCAAAAGATGAACTGATCTGCCTACATGCTCTGAAACAAATATACTGAAAGGATTCTTGACAGGTGTATTTGCGACCCTATGGTTAAAGATGAGTTTTCCTAATGCCTAAACTCTAAGGGTTACTTAACATGTATGGTATGTCTAATTTCTTTTCTTCCCAATCAGAGAGCTATTCCTTACGATCGGTTTGGAACAAATTCAACGTGTTTGGGAATCTGATGTTGTGTGACTTGACCTTACCTTTTTTTTCTTAACTTAGTGAATAGATTCCTTTAGCTTTCCAGTGTGGGTGAGGTTTTGTAGACCTTACTCTAACTGATGCTCTCTAGGCTTCTTTTGATTAGCATTTATTCATTAAATTTGGGTGCTCAATGCCAGAGAACACTTTGGCAGAGGTCTATGGGATCTAAGTGTTGAGTAGGTGGAACCTAGCGCATAGTAGTAAGTTGTACTACGGTAAATATTGCCATATATAAGGTGGCACTCAATAAATAGAATTGCCACAGCATGAGGGAAAAACACATGACCCTTTCTTTTACGGGAGCTCACAGGATAATGCTGTACGTTAAGGTATGAAACATACAGATGCATCTGTTGGATTGTATCTGTTGATGATCTTAAGGACGTTTAAATGGATTTTGGTGGATTTGGTACTAACTCATTTACGACTTTTCACTGTTTATAGTCAGTCTTAGAGCAGGCTTTGATAAATGAAACTATAACAGTTATTTCAAACTGGTTTGGCCATATAACTACTGCCTGTTGAGCCTTCATGTGCTATATTTGAGTGTTTTCGAAAAATACATTGTCTGTTGTAATAGCCTGTACTATAAATTCTGTAATGCTGGAGATGCTGCATCCTCTGGTGTTTTGTAAAAGCCATAGTAGGGATGTTTGCAAAATCCTCTGTACATACTGAAACTCTGAGGAGTAATCCTGTTGAAACAAGAGTGTCAGAACTTGGGCAGATGTATGAAAAAAACCCCCCAAGTTTAGCAACCTTTGTTTTTCGAAAGACAGTGTTTGATGTTTCTATCTGTTTTTTGTTTGGTCCTAAAGTCTCCTCCTTTTATTTAACAGTGGTCTTTTACATTCCTCCAGAGTTAGCAAGTTTCCCGTGGCATCCATCATCATGTCAAGGTGGTACTTCACAATATTTTTCACATTTTCTGCCTCATACATCAAACTACATAATGTTATCCATAAGGCACAGCTGTCATTCTGTAAAATTTTTAGCAATGCTCTCATTTTTATCTGACATCTAGAAATACCCAAAGTAATAAAAAATCATTTCTACCTCATATTTGCTTTGGTGCTCATTCTGTCCCTGTCAGTGTCTATATGTTATAGCAGGCAAGATTTATGCATTCCTTTACTTGGCATTCTGTGAGGGTCATGCACAGAACCCAAGACAGCGAAATTATTCCTGTTTTCAGGATAAAAAATAAAATATTATTTCAACTTGCAAAAACTTCTGTTCAAGATATTGTATACACCCTTCTTGAACATAAATCAACACTTCATTGAATAGTTTCTAGCCTCTGCAAGCATTTACTGTACCAATTCTCACATTCTCTAACTTCTATGGTTCTGAAGATCATTAACTTCTGTAGTATTTTTTACAGTGAACGGTTTTATTCAGGAGAGGACAGGATGTCAGAATCTGCCCTATATTTACTATTCAGTTGAATTAAGTGTCATTTATTGTCTGCAAATTCAGTCCTATAGTTACTTAAAATTATTGTGGAAAGAACATGAAATAAATCTGTCATATTTGAAAGTAATAATTTGCATTAAAATCAAGATATGTCATCATAATATCTTTCAGCTGAAAAAAAAATCCCAAAGCCTGAGTTCCAGAGCTTTTATTGGTTAAGTTCATTCAAAGTTACTTCCATACAGCTGATATCTGTCTCTGATCAGTTAAAAGTTGTGGGTTTAGAGTCATCTGCTTAATACTGCATTCTTCGTGAGATAGACGTTAACCTCAAAGAATGTAGAGGACTTATTTCTGTTGGCCTGAGTCTGTACTTTACTTGCTAAATCATGTAAGAAACATAATTCTGAGAATCTCAGTCATACTAATGCAGAATTTAATAGCACTGTACAGTAGCTCTAGCTGTTTTGCAAACACATTGATCCCTGTATGTTATTGACACCTATATATTGGCACAGATTGATAAAAAAGGTATGACAAAGGTAATGCAAATGTTGGTGGGTTAGCCCAGTGTCTTAGCCTGCAAAGGTATGCAGATAGATTTAAATGTTTTACTGTATCCTGGCTCTCTGTGCAACATTAGCAATGCAAATAAGGAGCTGTACTTTATACCGGAGAGCAAGAACTGTCAGGGTTTCAAAGTTAATTAGACTAAACAGACAATTAATTACATCTTATTAAAACGTAAAGGACCTGTGACAAATTGCACTAATTGCATGTTCTTATATATCTGAAGAGGTCAGGCTACTTAAAGTGTGTTGTTAATGGAAGACAAATGTAGTTTTATATGCACGATAGGAATATTATAAACTGCATTATTTATGACTCTGGTAGAAAACTTAATAACTTAAAGCTCTAAATCAAACTGTTCATTAAGTTAGGGAGTCAGCACACAGCCCTGAAAATAGTCTGTAAAAACCTACTGCCAATGTAATATTAATTTGAAGGTCTGTTGTTTTTTTTCCCTCCTCTTAGCAATACAGAGGAACAGTTAATTTAAAGTATGTAAACCCTAGGGGAATTTGAGCTCTTTGAAGTTTTTGCTTCCTCTCCCAATCAAACAGCACAAAAGCATATTATATTATTGTTTTCTAGAATTATGTAAAAATCAATCCCTCTCAGGTCTAAACTATTGTAATTCTATGTAATAATCATCAGTAAAATGAAGACGAATGAAATAGAGGATAATAGGACAAAGAATGTGGAAGAAAGGTGAGGAAACCTCCTAAAAGCTTTGTGGGTTTTGCTTTTAAATGTATCATCATTATTGGATTTTTTTAGTAGATATGCTATATTATTTAAAGTACTGATTTTCTTCAGTTTACATGAACATAGAGTAAGTGTAGGTGCTGCTGTATTTACACATTGCAGATGGATCAAGCTAACTGTAATGCTAGATTCAAAATTTGCTATGATGAAACGAAAGGGAGAAGACGTTTCAAATGACAACTAACACAGGAGAACAAAGACTCACATTTAGAAACCCTTTATCTTGGGCTTAGGAGAATCTTATTTCTTAGACTTCTCAGTTAGGATAAAAATCAGTGCTAAGAAATAAATCTGGAGTGAAAGCCAAGAACACTGCAGTAACAATAAACATAAAATGCTTGCATGGGGAGGTAACCATACTTCTTAAGACAGGCGTTCAAAAGCACAAACTTTTCTAGACACTTCCATATCAAAGAACATGCAAGGCAGTGTTAGAAATGTTGTGGTAGTCTGAGAGCATTATAGATTACAATCTGCAAGCTTAATTAAATTTCAGGTAATATGAAGAACTATAATGTCTATGAGATTCAGGATTTTGAGGAGGAAATCTGATATGCCTGGGTATGATGTCTAGGATGCATTTCATTTTCCTTTAGATGTTATCATTTATTAATTTTGACTTTATTCTTCTTGAATTCCTGCATCTTTCTTCCCTTCTAAATTAATATCTGGGTTAAGAAATATTCTTACTAATACTGATCCTGGTTGTTTATAAGAGTCACAGGAAGCCAACTGCTCTAGTGCTTGATTGTTTTCAAGACCATAAAACAGATATTTTTTTCTGGCTGATGCAAGTATGCAGTACTTGATGAGGTGCATTGTTTTGGCTGAAGAGATACCACTTTCCTCTAGTGTTTATTCAATTTTGATAATCTTGAGGAGGAGAGATTTTATTGTGGAAACCCTCTGTAATTAGTGAAAATAAATAAAATATTACAAACCCTGCAAATCCAAACAACAACAGAAAAAAAAATGAATCAAAAGAACCCCAAAGAGCCAACTACAAGAAAATCCAACAGAATGAAAATGAGTGAAATCATTGAGGGGATTTAGATTCCGTTTCTACTTTTTCTGCTTTGCACCACACTTATGCTTGCATCAAAGCATTTGTGTGTTCTTGGGGTGAATTTTGGGGTTGTCCTATGCAGGAGCAGGACCTGGGCTTTTGATAATCCTTATGGGTCCCTTCCTACCCAGGACCCTCTATGATTGTGTGATTCTAAAGTAAAGGAATAGGTTCCTTATGGCCCAAGAGAACAGCTTCATGGCCATGGAATATTCTGAAATAGCTCTTCTTTTTTTTTTTTTTTTTTTAACTTGTCCTTCAGTGCTTGTCCTAGTTACTATGGAATTTATTGGACACTTATTAGAAGAAGAATCTAAACCCTTGTGTTATGCCTTTGTAGGGAGTACCAACAAACAATATCAATTTTTTTAATAAAACCTCCAACAACTCTATACTTGGTGAACGTATGAATAATGTCCCAGGAAATTCCTTTGTTCAGTTCAGCCATGCTGAGTTGTGAGAGGTAGATTCAGGGTGTGTTTTGGTGAGGGTAACTGAAACATATAGCTAATACGTTATATTTGATTGAAACATAATTATCTGAAAACATGTTTGCTATGCTCTGTTTCTTCATATGTTGTTTGCTGTGTAGTAACTGTTATATGTAATTAGTCAATACATTATATTAATTAGAGCATTTAAAATCTTGATTACAGCTCTCTCCTGAATAAATGTAGGAGTTGATGAGAATTGCTTAATTTACAAGAGAGACGTGCTTTTAAGTTGTTCCATTTTTACTATTGTTTTGATTTTACAGTCTTGAATTAACAAAAAAATCTGGATGCAATACATATTTCTTTCTAAATTCATAGGCTGTGGTGTTATTGGAAGGAAATTTATGTAATGTATCTAAAAGTTACTGTCATTTTTCTGTATTTTCTCTGGCTTTGCACCAGTAATCATGGTTCTGCAATGTCCCTTTCTTCATTAAACAGAGAGGCTAAAATCCTCCTTTTGATTAACTGAAATGGATAAGAGTAATGTCCTAATTTTATTTAAAGAATGGATCTACAGATATATTTCTTAATGGCTTGGTTATATCAGAAGACAAATTATAGTTATTAATAATGAATACAGTAATATAGAGTGTAGAAGAATGAGAAAGTGGAAATGATTAAATACAAATGGATACTCTTTGATTACTTATAGAATAATTTAAGTGCTTTGACCCGTGTACATAAATAATTCTTTGTCTATCAACATAGGGTACAAAAATACCTTATTTCAGCAGGATATTTAAATATATATCTAAGAATAAATATGTGATTTTATAGCCTATGGAGCTAAAAAACCCTATTCAAATATTTGAAGTGAAGATTATCTTAGTTCTTCTCACTAAAGAGAGAAGAAGCCTAATGTGGTTTGAGACCCCCTGTTTTCTAAGCCTCATAACTGGTTTACCCTAGTATTTTGTTGTACTGGTATGAATGTTGAGCCTATGTACAGTGTTGTTTCAGACCTCTTGTAACAAGGAGTATATCAGCATTGAAAAAGAATTATTTTTTTTCCTTTTCTTCTGTTTTACATTTGTCCCTGGGGACTGTGGTTTAATTAGCCTATGAACAACTTCGCTTAATGTCTGACAAATCTTACTGCTGTGGAGTAGTGGCACTGAACCAGATGCTCCAAGCTTCATTCTTGCCATCAACAGAACTTGGGCTACATCCCTTGATGTTCATGTTTTCTTATGTGAATATCAAATTAGCTGGTCTGTATGACTTAACGGGGGTACTGAGCTCACACTTGCATCTAGTTAATGAGCTATCATGGAGTATTGTTATTGTTAATTAATATGATTTTAACCACATGTGATAGCCAGAGACTTTGCTTTAATACAAATTTATGATAAAGTGGCTTCCTTTTCTTGTGAGGCTGTCTTTCCTTAATTAACCTTTGCACTATCAAAAAGAAATTAGGTGCCTTAGAAACAATTAAGTTATGTATGCGTGATCTTAATATAATACTGGTAGAAACACTTTATATAATTTCGTATCTTCCCAAGAAATGGACTGCAGAAGAAATCTTAACTTGAAATATTGGTATACTCTGCACAGTAACTGTGTATAAAAATGACACTTTGGCAGATTGAAACAGAAGGCACTGATAGAATGAAATCTTCCTCTGAAATGATCAGGTTATACTTTCCAGTGTGTACAGCTTACAGATAGCTGCCAAAATAAATCCACGTGGAGAGGAAGGAGGAAATTGCTGCTCTTTGAATGACAGCCTCCGGCCATGTTCCCCAGAGAAGTCTTCAAGACTAGTGATGATGAGTTTCGGGGTCTGACAAGGATAATAAATTGATCCAAAATAACCCAAACTTGGCAAACCCTTGGGTGTTCTGCACGATGTGTGTGTTTGACAGGGTTTCTGAGTATATCTCTTGCAATGAGGGAGGGAGGGAGACAAAAAGCTGGCTGAACCTGGTTGAGTGAAAGTTACAGCGCTGCTGGGACTGTGTTGTGCTTACCCACCATAGTTACACACTACTGCTCTGTCCTCAAGACTGGGAAGGAAAGGTATCTTCTACAGACAGAATAAGGTGAAGCAGAAGGTTAAGGAAGGAGAAGAGGTTTTACCATATACTTATAACAACACACTAGGCAAGGGAAGACAGCTGCTGAGGAAATGGAGAAGGGTGCAATAGTTAAGGCACAATGGAGGGGAGGTAATCCCTGTATTATGATATGGCATTTGACTTAGCCAACCACAGTGAGAAAGGAGTGTGTTTTACTGTATCTCTTCAGGATTCAGATAGGGAGCACTTGATTTCTCTTTCAATTTATTTGCGTACCAAACCTCTTGTTTCATCTTGGATTCTTTTCTCCTTTCCTAAATAAAGTTTTTAATGATAGTCTGAAACTGTTTCCTTAAGCCTGGCAGACATCTGTAGCAGTAAGATACTGGAATTATAATTGAAATGAGGAGCTGTGATCATTCTTATCATCTGCGTATGTCCCCACATAGTGAGCATTAATTTATGGTGGTTTGCTATTTTTATGTGTTAAAACTGATTCATACTTTGTAAATATAATCAAAGACAATAGCTGCCCTCTTCTGTATCTTTATTAAAAATGAATCTTCCCAGCAATCTTCTAGTCTGGAAAAATTACTATTTTATACCAAGCCTAAATCTCTTCTCTTCAGTGTCAGTTTGATAAGTTGAATAAACCATTTGAGTCCAGCTCCAAAGTGTCTCTATTACAAAGGCATCAGTAGGGACTCTGCAATTTAAAACCACATTTTGATTTCCAGTTAAAGTAGGACTAAAATCTCTCAATTTGGTATATTAATGGTTGAATTTAATCTCTAAATTTGGTACAATATCTCTTCAAGGGACAATTGAAATTTCTATCTTTTCTTCCAATAAATTATTTATAATGTTCTTCAGTAGAAACATTTCAAAAGGATTGTTTTTGAAATGCTACTTGGGTTCTCATCTGTCTTGCCTTCCCATAGCTAAGTGACTGACAGATTTCTAGCTGATGATTTTCTGATGACTTTTTGGGTATCAGTCTTTTCTGACAAGTTGAGCTTCTAGTTCCTTCTTTAAGGATAGAGTAGCTGAGTCTGAAGATTAACCAATTAAACTTTCTCTCTTTGTATTCTTGAGGCACGATGCATTAAGACAATAGAATCACAGGCA
Source organism: Coccyzus lansbergi (assembly GCA_033558105.1). Lineage (NCBI taxonomy): Eukaryota > Metazoa > Chordata > Aves > Cuculiformes > Coccyzidae > Coccyzus > Coccyzus lansbergi. Next base: position 460,479 of record JAUMJK010000159.1, read on the forward strand.
ATTTCATGAGTTCCTATGTCTCAGTACAGAAGATGACAAATTTTACTACGTAATGCCTAAAAAAAAGGACTCTCCCTACCAAGTGTAAAGGGAATTAGCTGTAAAATGAATGTGAAGAGTCTGTATATGCTTAAATATCTGGGTAAAATTGACTAATTGAATAAAAAAAACATTTTCTGTTTCTTTAATCCCTTTTCAATCTGCGTGTTTTATTATAACTCTCTTGTTACTGCCCTGCATCAGATGTCAGGAAGGTGAATAAAATCTTTTATTTATTGAAATCAAGAGTAAATAGAATTAGTGGGATCCACATCTTACCTCTCATTTTATGGAATGCCTCCCTTTTATTACTGATTTTAAATCATTATTGGATTTATTTTAGATTATATTTCTGTATTTGAAAATTGGAGTAAACCAGTCTTGTTTGCTACTTTCAATCTGAAGATGGAATACTGGATTTCTGTAGGACTGAAACTTACCTCTGAGCAAGAAAACATATATGTTTATTGATGTATATTTAACATTTTCAAAGCAATGTGATGATGCTGTAAAATTCTTAAGATTGAAAGGTGCTATAAAGCTTGACAGACTTCTACAGAGACTGTGAAATAGTTCAGATCTATAAAAATTGTTTTTCAATGTCTCAGAAAACAGAATCTGCATTTTTAACTGAACTGAGCAGTTTTTCATCTCAAAGAATCATAGAACAATCAGGTTGGAAGAGACCCACTGGGTTATCGAGTCCAACCGTTCCTATCAAACACACCTCGGAAGTATGTAAGAAAATATTTGGTGTTGAAACACTGACCAACTGTATAGAACATACGCTTTAGATGCCTTTTTTAGCAACCTTTCTCCATCACTGTAATATAGCCTTCACTATTATCAGTAGGCTAATACTTGCTGAGTCTGTTTTTTCCAGTATGTAATACTCCAGCTGGGAAGAAAGAGAAGTGATGTTATGCCTCTGAGTTCAGCAGGATCTAAGATCTGGGAGAGGCTGACCTTTGCAAAGTCCTCAGTCTATGAGAGAGAGAGAGAGAGAAGTTGGATCCTGCAAGTGGGAAACTCAGTGGTACTTAGGAGTAAGCAACCTCTTAAATCGGTACTGAGGCAAGTGCATTTCATTACAGAAGGAGATATGCAAAAATTGTCAAGTCTTTGCACCCCGTGGGCTGTTAAAACCTGGCACAGGGTCTCTAGCACATTAACTGGTGACCCACAAAACGCTAGATGACTGCATGTTGAAAGCTCATCTCTGATTGCAGGTGATGCACTATAAAATATTCCTTCCATGTGGTGGGAGATGACGGAGAATGAATGTGACAGGGAACAGGTGTATGGGTCAGAGAAACGGCAATGGGGAAGACAAAGAATGAGTTTCTCGGTTTGTGCAATGAAGTCTTTGAGAACCAGTCTGTTGGTGGGGTCAGAGTTCTGAAAGTCACGAAATTTTGCTTCCTTGTGTTCCGCTTACTTTTATGGTGTCTAGTCCCGACTTTGTAGAAAGGTAGGTTGCATAATGGATAGGTGAATGAATGAAAACATAGAAATCTTTGTTCATTAGGATTTGAAATAATAGGGGTTTTTTTATATTTTAACTGCATAACGTAGAAGTTTTTTAGGATGCTTTCTATCACCAATTACTGAAAAGAGATAAAAAAACAACCAAAAAAGCAGTGAGGCTATGTGGCTGGAGGGCTGACTTGTCTTTTAACAGACATTAAATAATGTATAAAACCACAGTAACACAATTTAAAACCCCTTAAAAGAAAAACAGTCCTCTCCTACGTGCTCAGGTTTTTAATGGTTCTGCGAAGATGCTTAAGTCTTACTTGGCAGAAGTTCTCTGTTAGCTTCTGGTGATAATCCTAACGTTGCCATCAGATCAGAATGACTGTGCAAGCAGAAATCTGCCATTTAAGCAAGTAACATATATTTCTGTCTGGGAATTCATGGCATATGAACTCTTCAGCTGGCATTTCCAAGCAGGTAATGCTTACATAGAACGCCGTCGCAAGTTTTCAGGAGATGTGGTTTATTGTACTGTATCTGGGTCTCACCCACTACTGGCTGTAGAGCACCGTCAGAAGACATTCATGAAAATTATCTCCTGTAATTAATTTTCTATGTAGAAAATGCTCTGGATGACACAGATTAAGTAATTAAGAAGGAAGAATCAAGTGCTCCTTCAGATGGTAGCTAACAAGTAATGTCAAGAGGCTTGCCTCTGTCTCTGGTCTCTCAGTGACGTCTGAAATATCACTTGTCTCTTCTGCTTAGCTAAAGTGACAGCTTTCTAATTCTGTCAAAACCTAATAACAACAGTCTCTCAATGCAGTCCAGACAGGCTGCTTTTTTTTTTCTTTTCTTTTTTCTTCCCTTTATATGGGAAAGTTTTGAATAAATCTGTTGCAATATTTGAATGACTTTGCAGACACAACGATATAAGAGCATATGAACGGTTTGGGCTTAATTTTAAGTTGCTCTGTAGGTGTAATGCTTATGTCTACAGTTGCTAAAATGTTACTGCTACTTCCAATTCTACAGATCTACCTTGTGCCTTAGCAAGAACCTTGCTCTGATTTGGTTGCTGTTAAGTGTTTTTCCTTTATACCTTAGAGAAATAGCAAAAAAGGCATAGAACTGACAAAGGCTCCAAATGAAATGAAAAAATAACTGCTAATGTTCACAGCACCATAGAAACACCTGTCTCTCAGACCTAATGTTCACCTAGATAACCAAGTTGTTTGAGTGAGAATGATAACTATAATTTGCTGCTATGAAGCAAATTGGAGGAGGCCAAAGCTTAAGGGTGAAAAAAATGTAGATGTGCACTAGACATCAGAAAATCCCCTTTTGCCAGTAGATGATGATAGAAACTGCTCAGTAAAATGGCATAATTGCTATGTGAGAGAGAACATAGCCTTGTAGCAGGGAGATGTGGCAGAGGTATAAAAAGACTCTTTTTACATGTGGAAACATGGAATGCTATTATATCTTCTTATGCTACCTTTTCCTGGTAAGTGGTGTATGCTTATAAGTATATATATGTCAGTAGCATTTATGTATACACACCATAATTGATTAGAAAGTACGTTTGAGCTATGTTCACTCCTTCACTTAGCTCAATTCTGTATTAAGTGGACAGAGGATACTCAACCCAGCAAAACCAGTCTCTGATTTTTCCACTGGTATCACTGGAGTTATTGCTCTGAGAGCCAGAATACCATTCACTCTTCTCTTGGGTCTTTCTGTTTGAACATCTGACCATCACCTTCCCTGGAAGTGTTTAAGGCACGAGTGGATGAGGTGCTAAGGGACATGGTTTAGTGTTTGATAGGAATGATTGGACTTGATGGTCCGGTGGGTCTCTTCCAACCCAGTTGTTCTGTGATTCTATGATTCTATGCCTATGAGAAATGGATGCAGGAAGTGGAGCACATGTGCAACTGACACACACATCTGCAGTAGAAATCAGGTCTTGATTTACATGTGAGAATACAAGGATAAATAAAGCTTGAATGGGTATTTTTTGCCTCAAGCCAAGTGGCACAGAACTTCTGAAGAGAGCAGGGTTTAACTTCAGCGGCATCCTGAATTTTAGTGGTTGTAGAAAAGTACATTCACGCGTTTATGTAGATGCATGAAAAGGTCTGTCTGACATTTGGGAACCAGGGAGTGAGTTTCTGTTGTAAGAGTTACAACATCTGTTTTCTCTAAAGCTCTGTTAAGCTTTGCAATTGCTTCTAGTGCTATGACTTCCCTCACTAAAAGCAAAACAGAATGATATATGTATGTTCCCAAAATAGACTTGAAAGAAGATCCTGAAATTGTGATTTATGTCTATTTGTACAAGGAAGAACTACTCCTGCACTTGAACAATTCCATTTTTGTAAGGATAAATTGGAGCTGATGAATCTTGAGCTCCTTTCTAACCTGCTGTTCCAGGATTCTGTGATTAATTTTGCTTGGGATCTGTGTCCATTCTAAGATATGACACAGTGGTGTAATGGAAACTACGGTTATATGCCAATAAGTATAATGTGTTTTATAAAATTATCTGCTTTTCTAGAAAAATTTGATAGTTTCCTCCCCCTAACTCCAGTGGCATTTCTTCATGTACCTCCTGAAGCCTTCACAGAAAAATAAGAGAAAGATATGTGCATAGTGCTCAAGATGACTCAGGTTTTTATTCAGTATCAATGTAGATAATCTTCAAAAAAAAAAAAACCAAACCCCCCCAAAACTGCTGAGATGAGAACCACCAGTAGTTTTCACTAGTTTAACTCTACCTCAAGAAAAAGAATTTCAACTGACAGACCAATTCTTCTTTTTAATGGCATGAAATATAGGGAGAACGGGAATTACTGCTTCCATGAATCATGGCTGATGATTACAAAACTCTGTTTAAGGTCTAGGACTTTAGAGGTACATTATCAGAAAACTGCGATGCTAAGCACTCAGATGCTAGGTATTATCTTATGTCTAGCATTCTATAAATGCCATGAACTTTGATTTAAGAGGATGCAGACAGGTAATTGTTCAAATTTTTTAAACTTTTGTTTTTACTTTTCAGAGTTTTAATGCTTGGAAAATGTACTTTGTCCTCCTATTGATCTCATCCTTTCCCATTTGGCAACATTGATTTGTTTTCCTGTCTCGTAAATGTAACAGAATCTAGGCAAGACTGTTTTTATCTAACAGCTTCCATTTTAATAGTACATTAATATCTTCCTGCAGCATCATCTTCAAATGATGCTAGCATATATCTCAGGGTATTATTTGGTAGTGTGCTGATGAAGTCAAAAGAGGTTACAAAGTTATTTTCACGGAAACCACAAAAAAAATAAGTTCTTTTTATTTTTTATTTTCAATAGGTTTGTGATGGGAAGTTTTGGAGTCTCTTTGAAAATAATTACTCTAAGTTGATATTATTTAAATTAGGAAAATCAAGACTAATTTGTAAACCCATATTGAGCTATGATTTCTATAGGTAACTGTAGCATCCTGTTGATTTTATGCATACAAGCAGTCTCCTTTATATAACCAAAATTTAGTACTTGGATCTACATCCAACTCTAGATGTGCACATAAAACGTTAAATATATTTCTGTATGTTTCTAAGTCTTTAGGGCTTATTCAGCTTAGCTACTCTTTGTATCACAAGTGATTCCCATTGCTGTAACTCAAGGCTAAGAGAGAATGATACACTCCAGCTTGAAATTTGTGCCTTTGGTGACTTTGCAGGCATCTGCAACAAAGACTGAAGTTGTACTAGATCAACTTTACTCACAGCCTATAACTTGCTAGTTATTATGGGCATAGAAAGTCCAGATTTAGGTACTGTGATAGTATGCGTATCACCCTCCATACACATAGTGAAATCCAAAATTCTTTCAACCTGCAACTGTGACTAGGAATAGGGAATGTTTGTCTTATGAAACAAAAATCCAGAACTCTGTACAGGCATCACTCGGAATGGTTCAAAATCTGTCTGCAGGTAGATGATATCAGCATGGATGACTATATATGTGCCTTAAATACCCTTTATTTCTTTTAAGCTGGTGAAGATAACTGCCTCTTTTTAAAAGTTTTAAAAAAGATGTAAATTCTTCTTTTAAAATTTGTCTGCAAGGTGGTCTCTCGTTATGCAGTAGTTCATTTTTTCACCCAAGAGGTCAGGACAAAAATTCAGTTTTTAACTTACGAATTAGTTCCCCAACTCCAGGTAAGAACACTGAATTCTTAGTGTGTTTCATCCCTCTCAGGAAATAATGAGGTCAGAAAGAAAGGGCTAGGAATACTATGACTGTACATCTCTGCCCAGTGATTAAGGCATTTAAATGATTAATGGTTGGACTCGATCTGGTGGGTCTCTTCCAACCTGATTCTATGATTAGGAAGTTTGTTGGGAAATAGGAGTGGGCCCTGGTTTGTCAGCTTTGTTAAAGAAGTATTGTTGGTGTACTGACTGTAGTTTATTTAATGATTTTACAAAGCTGCTCATGCAAAAAATATAGTGGAGTCCTCAGAGTGATGTTAAGGTGTGTTTTTTGAGGGATGGAGTTGTGCCATGAGAAAGTCAGCAAATTGTTAAGTGACTGAGGTAGAGGAACTTCTCTTATCCTTGCTGGGAAAATTTATTTTCATGCTGTTAGCACTATCGTAGTTAGTAGTCCTGGGCTGAGTGAAGGGTCCCACTCTAGGTAGTCAGGAAAAGTTGGATTCAAAAGGACAGAAGAGATACAGAATTTGCCTGTCATGCCCAGGACTTGATGGGGAATGAATGGGAATTCTCAGAATTACAGGTTTGGACTTCAGTGCTCTGACTCCACTGTGCTTTCTTCTGTCTCTTAGTCTTTCCCTCCCTCTTATTACTTCTAATTTTCTAGATCCATTCTTCGATATTGTGCCAAAAGTAAGGCTTTCAATGTAGAAATAAAAAGTCAGAAAATCTACTAAATTTCTATACAGATTGGGACATGAATCATATTCCTCAATTTCATCTGAAACTGAGTCCTGGTATCTGTTACATATTCACTTCCTTACCTCCAAAATGTGCTCCTTTATGTACATTCTCCAACATTTTTTACCTGTACCACCATGGAGATTATAAAAGGTGATGGTGCAGCACAAATTAAAGTGAAATGAAAAATGTTTGTGGAACTACAGCCTTGCTGGATAGTGCAAGCATTGAAATGACCCTTAGGAAGCAGTTTTATGAGTGCTTTATGCAGGCAGACCATCAAAAGAAGCAATCCATCTTTTCCTCTCTGTTTCTTCACAGTACCTTGTTGTGTCTGTGTAGTTATCTTGGGGAGCAGTTTGGAGTGCACATGAATCATGGAGGCCCATCAGTCCACTTTAGCCTCAGTGGGTTTTCTGATCCCATTCACTGTACCTCAAACACTTCTGATAGCACAAAAGCAGCTTTTTAGTCCTAGGTGAGTGGCTGGTAGCTCAGTGGAGCATAAACGTTTGTCTTTAAGTGAAATTCCTACGTTATCCCTGCTTAAAATATACTACTTGTAAAATTGTTGCTTTGGATCAGCATCTACTCTCTGTATAACCCATGAGGAGACAATGTTGGGGAAACATGGTCATAGAATCATAGAACAACCAGGTTGGAAGAGACCCACCAGATCATCGAGTCCAACCATTCCTATCAAACACTAAACCATGTCCCTCAGCATCTCATCTACCTGTGCCTTAAACACCTCCAGGGAAGGTGAATCAACCACCTCCCAGGGCAGTCTGTTCCAATGTCACTGGCACCAAGCACAGAACTTCAGTGTTTGTCTTAGATAAAAACAAAGAGGTGTCATATTGGAATTTATAACCAGGTAGCAAATGAACAATTCCTGTCTTAGAAACAATCATGGAGAACCTAGATCACACTGCTCAAAAGTTTCTGTACTAAAATTTCTCCTCCATGAAATCAATTAAAGTTCTATTTCAGAGTAGGAATTTGTAATAATTTAACCCCCTTCAGAAGGCATGTCAGTCAAATAGCAATATAGTTTCTGGTCCAGAAAAAGTTTGAGTTCCTTTTGTGGTAGCTTGCAAGTCTATATAATACTATCCTATTACAGTTGCATGGCAGTGGTAAGGCTGGCAGGCAGCCTACTCTGTGCAGTGCAGGCACGCCAACACCGCATTGCAATGGAAAATCAATTCTCAGCCAACTGTACTTGTATTGGAAGGAATTCAAGCACAGTTAGTGTTCTGGGTCTTAATTTGCCGCCATGATGTCTTTGTTCAAAGATATATCTCATGAAGGTTTTAAAGCAGGACTTCTAAAGACTGTATCCGAGGATAATATTTGTATTAAAGGTAATCTTAAAGCCATTTCACTTGAAAATAATTAGACAGAGAGTGCAAGAGATAGAGATCTCACAAAAATTAGAAATCTCATTAGTGAGATGCTTACTGGTGGTGTGTGTGAACAGAGGTGAGATTAAGGAAGAACACCATGATGCTTTTGTAAAATTAAAACAGGGAACACAAAACAAAAGAGCTAGGAGCAATGATAGTGTACATTTTATGCAAATTATATTTCAGCTTTTCTGATTACATGTGTTCTGCGGACTGTTTCCACAGTGAAAGCATCTTATTAAAGTCCTTTTAGAATTTGCTCTCAGGTTGGTTTGATAACATGTGGCTTCTTAATAATGGATTTTATGCTACATAGTTTGCTGTAAGGGCTGAGGAAAATGATGTGAATACTATTACTGAAATGAACTCTCCCCTTCATCTCATAATACAACAATTGATGTAACTGTTCTTTTTTATTATTTGGGAGTAATCCCTTTCCTCTTCTAGCCATACTTGATTTGACAAGCAGTAGCATAGCTCCTCTTGCTTATGCTTTCATAAGTAGTTGACAGGGAGGGAATCTCTGTCCTTCTACTACTGTTTTAAAATTGGAGAACCTTGAGTTAGCTAATTGACTTGCAAAGGCTACATGACGCCTACCAGCCCTGATCTGAACATGCCTTTTAGATGTAGAGTGTTTCTTGCACCTTCTTTCCTGTAATTCAATGCAATCCTATAAAAATGGACTTGTTTTCTTTTCCACAGGTGAATACCTTCACATAAGCACTGTACTGAAATAATTTAGTAAATAAAAGATTTATACTTCAGTTAAATGAGTAAATAGAATTAATTTATGATGGTGAAGGCTAACTGATACATTAGTGGCAAAATGGAACTACTTGTGATTTGGTCTTAAAAGAGAGAGTGCCCTAAAGGACAGTCTTTAGGATGTTGAGTGAATATAAATCCTACCTCTAATTTAGGGCATTGTTTATGACATTGTTCTTTAGACTGTTAATACTGTACCTAAATCAAGTGATTTGACTAAATTGTCTTATTCATATCCTTTGAAGAATCATCTTCTACTTTTTGTCTCATCTCTTTGTTTTTATAATTTGAGCAAAAGACCTCAAATTAGGCCTTTATGAGTTCTGGTTTAATGCATTTTAAACGTTCCTTGTAATGTAAATATAAGTAGAAAAGGCCATTTTTCTTGTGGATACTTAATGAATGAAAGAAAAGCTTTTTTTAAACTTGAATGTCTCAAATGAAATCTTAACAACTTTTCTCAGTAATCACCAAATACAACAACATCAGATGAAAATTAGCTGTTTTATAAATGAAGTAAATGGTTTTAGATATGTTTACAAGAGATTTTTAACTTTAGCAGAGATATTATGTTCTCACAGTGAGTCTCTGACTAATCCACTGGAAAGATTTTCCATGAGGGAACTCAAGGTCTGTGTTTCAAAGGAAAAAGTGGTAAGGATTATTATTCCCTTGTCCCCAGCAGTTCTCATAATCCCCTTACAGTTAGAGTAGGATTTATAAATACAAAATAGAATGCTTTAAGGTCCTATGTTTGAACAACTGTAAATGAAGCCTAGATGATTTGCATATTATTTTGACTCCATTAAGACACCAATATATTTTTATCCCACTAGGCAACACAGGTAAGAAATGAATTAAATGTAGGCAACTTAAAAGTGGCAGCAAAAAATTCTACATGAGAAAGACTTTAGCACCTTTCTTATGAGATAGATCTTGAAGAAAAGACTTTTTTAACATTGGTATTTAGGATGATTTGATCAGTGCATAAAAGGCATGTCTTTGCGTTCTTGATTATAGGTTTATAAATGAATGTTTGAACAAAGAGTAAAAAAATGGGATCTGTTCTTCAGCCTGATGAAATCAGTTGGTAAGCCTCACATTTGGGTAGTCATAGCCTCTCTGAGGACTCTCTTATGCTGTTACATCAGGTTAGCAAAATGCATTGCTTGTGGAAGTGAAAGCAGAGGCCAGGGCTCATGTGTTTAAAGTTAAGCATGTCCTTAACTGCTTTCCTGGATGATATTTAGGTAAAGCTAGGACTTTCATTAAGCACGACAGAGCAAGGTTAGCTGAATAGAGACACGTGTATCAGTCAAAATGGGCGATAATCAGGTTGCTCAACAATGTGGGATTCTCTTATGTGCGTCTTCAGAATAACAATTTTATGATGAAAATGTTAATTCCCTGATATGTAATGGTTTTGCTGTTAACCATTTCAGAGAGGAAAACAGACTTTCACAGAATTTAAATATATACATGGGGAACCTCCTCTTAGAAGTTAAAATGTAGATGAAATCTTTTATATTTGATGCTCGTTTATACAGCAAGTCCAAGAGGTACTTTGCTACTGCAACAAGAATAAGAGCTTAATGGGTAGACGAGCTCTCATTTCCTATTTCTATTAGCCCTAGCGTACCTTAAGGGAGTACTCGGAAACAGATATGTCCATTCCTATGTCTTCTGATAAGGAAAGTAACAATATACTGTGTTTCATTTTCTTAAATGTCGACAAAGCCTGCTGGAGCCTGTCGAAAAGGATACCCTTGAACAGCATATGTTGTTTTAATCCACAGAAAATATCTGAAGTCTACTGTTCTCCTTAGAATTTCTCACACAAATGGAACATGCTAGACAGAGTGTGAGAAAAAGCTTTCTTATGCTATTTCTGTCTTTTCCTGTGACTTTAGATCATTCTTTGTGACATCGCTTTTTGAATTCTGAATTATAACGGGTTGCCTGGATTCAGTCCAAGATTTTCTTTGATTTTGGTTTGTTTTCAGAGAAGTAGTCTTAGGGGCCTTTCAGATGGAATTAAGTCTTAACTTAAAGTTAAATCCCCTGACAGAGCTGAATAAAATATTCAAGCTAAACCATATGTTGTTTGGACCATCAGTAACTTATGTAAGATGTACCTATGTCTGTGAACATTGTGTACTCTAATAGAGAGGAGGAAGAGACATTTTCTTTTAGAAAGAAATCATCATTTTTCAACAGGTCACATTTTTTGTTCAATCTAAATCCCACTGAATTAAGACTTTGCATAAGAAATTATTTTTCTCTGTGTGTGTCATAGAAAATAAAGTCAGTTCAGTATTGAAGCATTTTAATCTGAACTGGACTTGGTCTCAGAGCACTGTCTGTACCTAGCAAGTCAATATGTCCACCTCCAAATCTCAAATTGCTGTGCTAATCTGGATACCAAGGAGAGGTTGCAAGGTCCTGAAGTGCTTCCTTTCCATTTTCATAAGGACTAGAGCTCACACAATTGAAGAAAGGATGCTATGAAAAAAGAGGACAGGAAGGATGTGAGGGGTGGGACCACAACATCCTCAATTCAGAGCAGCAAAATCACCGTGGTGCTGCAATCCCAGTAGTGAAAAGCTAATTTCTAAGGTTAGGGAGCCTTCCTATATGAAATGTTTTGGGTGGTTTATTGAGCATTACAACAGTATTGAACAATATAGTGCCAGAAAACCCTAGTCCAGCCTGCCGGGCTGACCAAACATGCCATGTTTTAAGTGCTGAAGTAAGCATTAACATTCCAGCATTTGTCAGAGAAATATATTAAATGTCAAAAATCAGAAAATTTGAGCCAAAAATGTCTGTAGAAGTTTTCTACAGAGAAATTTTAGCGCTAATAGGAAACATGGCATTGTGAAAATGAGCTTGCGTACTGAAAAACTCATAGCAAGAAGTAATTGATAAAATGGCCAGCCTTCTCTGTTTCAGTAGATACAACATCCACCTGTTGTAGGATGAATGAGATGAAGCTTTCTTACACCTTTGGCACATTTTCACATCAGAGTTTCTTGTAATCTCTGCACAATTATTCTACTTCCCTCTCCTCCTGTCTCTCTGCTAGTACCTTTCTTTGAGTAAATAACTTGGTTTGAATTATTAGTGTTGAACAACTATCAATATATTATAAGCAACTTAAAGACCCGGTATGCTTTGGATTCTGTGTAGGGTGATGTTTCTGGCACAGTACCTTCATTCTAAAGTCTATGATATCCTTGCAGTCTAGAAACTGGGTAAGGCAACTTCAGACCTCTGCACCCATGGCAGTAAAATGCATGCAGGACAAAACAAGAAGAGTGGCTTAGCAGAGAGAAGCAAGATTGTCACAGTGTTTGAAACCCTTGAAGAGGCATGCAAGAATTCTTCAAAATCCTATTAGGTACAGTTTATTTGGCCCATAGGTGGTCTGTGTTAGAGTTTTTCCACTCTTAAAATAGGTATTGCTATATCTATCCTCTACTGGACAGGGCTGTATGGGGATATGTGTATTAAAAAAAGAGATAATCTGTTTGTCTAAAACTTGGACCATTTAACCATGAGAGAGTTTATTTTATGTAAGCTGTTGATGTGCTGCTGACTCCACAGGTTAAAGTGATTTTGGTGGATTATACTCATTTTAGTAGGTTAGAATTTTGTCCATCAACAGACAATGAGAAAAGGTTGCTCAAAGCAAACCTAAATTGTGTTTGGCAATTTACTAGGATTTATACTGCAAAGAATAACAGGGCTCTGACACAATTCACTGTGAAATTAAGTAGAGGCTTACCCCAGCAAAAGGAGTAGAAATCAGTCCTTTGCCAGAAACTGAAATGTTTCTCCTACACAAACGTGTAATACCTATCTTCTACCACTCTCAACACATACAGGCACCTCACAGTGTGCCCTGGCAGTGAGTAGACTTGGGCTATTTCAGATTAGGAAGGAACTTGTTCAAGGCAGAATACAAGCATGGAATCATAGAACAACCAGGTTGGAAGAGACCCATCGGATCATCGAGTCCAACTACTCCTATCAAACACTAAACCATGTCCCTCAGGACCTCATCCACCCATGTCTTAAACACCTCCAGGGAAGGGGAATCAACAACCTCCCTGGGCAGCCTATTCCAATGCCCAATGACCCTCTGTGTGAAAAACTTCCTCCTAATCTCTAGCCTAAATGGAAAACAGCTTATTAGCAGGTATTTCTGCCTTCACAGTTTCTCTGCATGTGGTTCATAATTTTTTTTTTTATTATCCTGGCATATGTTCAAGAAAAAACTTCTTTAATACTACTATGTGTGCATGCAGTTATATTGATATTAGAAAGGCTAATCCTCATGGCTTTTATATGCCTAAGGGAAGTAAAAACATACTGCTTCTCCCTGCCCTTCTCCTCCCCCCAGCATGATAGCTTTTATTTATCTAGAAAATAAAATTGGATAGTAACATCTATTAACAAGTTAAAACAAAGCTGTGATATGTGCATAAATTTCAAGTTTCTCAACTTCTCGTGTACTCAGGTCCCTAAGAGACAATGGGATATAAAGACAAAAAATATATTTGTAAATAGGCTTTGGAAGTTAAAGATTAGCCAGTTTATGCTCTCAATCTCAGTTTTTTTTCTCTAAATCATGAAAGATCAGGAAGGTTGAAGCCTGAATGGGAGCAGAAGCCACACTTTCACCCAGATTGCTAATCCACTGTATGTTTAATTTGTTAATAGGCTGCTGTGTGTGGGGAATGTGGACTTACAGTTTCAAGGAAGAGTTAATCAAAATACAGGCTTTTATTATATTGTTATAGGAAAAGCATGTCATAGCCTAGTATTTATCCTCAGGCTTCTTTCAGTCTCTTGGAGTATACTGTCATGCTTCCTCTAAATTCTCCTGTTTTGCTAAATATCCATAATGCGGATTCTATGGATAAGATTATGTTTATCAAGGAGTTGTTTCCTTTTGTGCATTAGTAAATGGTGAGATGAGGTAAGGCTAGACAAGGCTGGAGCATTGTTTTGATCCCTTAATGACAACTCATATGAAATTGTGCTGCTGTGTTATCTTCCTTTGTGTGAAAAAATCCCATTGACCTATAATGATACATGTAAACATAAAAACAATGAGCTAATTTAGAGAAATAAGCCAGGCAGTACTAATGGAAAGAAGAAAATGAGATCTTTGTTTCATTCGAAGAGCCGTTACTAGGTTCTTGTTTTATCAATATAAACTTCAAAAAGCTCAACAGCTAATAAGCCCTTCCTGGGAAGCTGATGTGTTAACTATACATTTGAAATGTTTATAAGGACAGAGCCACAAGCTGAGAAGTGGGGCATTTATACAAAGCTTAATAGTAGAATCTGTTCAATTTAGTTTGAAACTTGTAGGATCTTCACTCTGAATGTTTAATGATGCATGAAAACCATTAGTCTGAACTTGGCACAATATCAGGTACTAATTGCTTTGCAGGAAAACTTAGACATGGTTTACAAGTCTTAGTGCTGGGCAACAAACAGAATAAATGACAAACTGGTTAAACAAAAACCTACACAGTTGTAGTTCTGAGACTTTGACCAAGGGTTAGTTCAGAACATATGTGATGGCAGTGCAGCTGCTGTCAGGTTAAGTGTAACTTTGGTCCCACACGAGCTGGCATGAATATTCTGTAGCACTGGCAATTTGCAAGGTGATATATCTATAATACATCGAAGCCAAGTGCTCTGGTTAAATACTTAAAATGCAGTCTCTTGGGTTTTTGAAACATTTGGGGAGATCAGGAGGGATTTCCATACATATGTATGTGTCATCACAACTCTAAAAGAGCCATTAGAGTTGACTTAGAAAATTGAAAATGCAACAAGCATGTGAGAAGTTCAACTCAAAAGCATTTAGAAAAGACTTTTTCATCACCTTAAAAAGTCACCCAGTCCTTTGTTCATCCATTTATTCTTTTCTGAATTCTTTCTTTCCACTGCCCCTTTGAAAGAGTATTCCCTCAGTCACTAATGGAACAATGTGAAACATTACAAATCTCATTAATAGAAAAAATTTATCCCTACTCCTTCACGCATTCAATGGACAAATTTGAATCAGGAAGAATAGAAAAGTTTTTTCAAGTTTTACTAGTTAACTCTGTATGTGCTTCAGCAAATCCAGCTGCAATGAACGCCAAAAATCATCATTTATCATTTAAACCTATAAAAAGCTTTTCCTTGGTTCTCGGTTATGGCATAATCAGTTAAGAGTTTCAGAATGAAAGGAGGGAGAGGAGGCAGAATATTTCTTAATCTGCATAAGGCAAAACTGCCTTGGACTCTAACCGATCAGGGGTCAGTTTCATAGAATCATAGAACAACCAGGTTGGAAGGGACCTACTGGATCATAGAGTCCAACCATTCCTATTAACACTAAACCATGTCCCTCAGCACCTCATCTACCCGTGCCTTAAACACCTCCAGGGAAGGTGAATCAACCACCTCCCTGGGCAGCCTCTTCCAATGCCCAATGACCCTCTGTGTGAAAAACTTCCTCCTAATCTCCAGCCTAAATCTCCCCTGGTGGAGCTTGAGGCCATTCCCTCTTGTCCTGTCCCCTGTCACTTGGGAGAAGAGGCCAGCTCCCTCCCCTCTACAGCCTCCTTTCAGGTAGTTGTAGAGAGCAATGAGGTCTCTCCTCAGCCTCCTCTTCTCCAGGCTAAACAACCCCAGTTCTCTCAGCCGTTCCTCATAGGGCCTGTTCTCCAGCCCCTTCACCAGCTTCGTGGCTCTTCTCTGGACTCTCTCCAGAGCCTCAACATCCTTCTTGTGGTGAGGGGCCCAGAACTGGACACAGTATTCAAGGAGCAACCTCACCAGTGCTGAGTACAGAGGGAGAATCACCTCCCTGGACCTAGAAATAGCTGTTGCCTGGTTATTGAATGTACTTTCTGATAGGCATGTGTTGCTGGCTTAGGCCTTTTATGTTACTGATAAAATATCAGTAATAAATCAAAATATTCCACTTTTTTTTTTTTAGTAGTAACCACTTATTGTATCATCAGGAGTGGAGACTGTCCATAAGAGTCAGGAAACTGTAACTAGTGCCCAAATTTTCTAGAAAGCATCAGCAAAAGGCCAGTTCAGCATATCAGCAAGACTCCATCTCTGCTCTTGTCCAATCGCCACACACACTAAGGGTATTTCCTATTCTGTTTTGATTGCAGATCTGGAGCACTTTCTTTTACTCTTTTGACTTACCTGAATAACCATCTAGTTCTGCAGCAGACACTCTACAGGGATAAATTTCCCTATCTGTTCAATAAAAGCTGAACAATATTATTTCTGTTATGTGTAAGACTGCTTTTTGCAGTATGATCTGCTATAAGTCCATACAAAGAACATGCAGCTCAATTTTGTATTTCAGCTATGCCTAAGAATTTTCTTACTTTGACTATAGGAAATTGAAAGAAAATTACTGTGAAAAATCTGCTAATATTAGCCTAGAAAAGAATTTCATTAATTTTGTATGGAGGAGAAATAGATAAGTTAAGAAAACGTCTAGAATTACTTCAAATGAGTGAGCGTACTGATTCTGGGAACCAACAATCCCCCAGAGGAGAGATGTGCCTGGGCCCCACAAGGTCAGAGGAGAGTAGTTTTCCAGATGGGAATTTCATTCTCAGAGAGGCTGCCTTGCTCTGTCACTGACCCGCAATTTAAGGCGGTTCCTTTTTGTGCACACATTTTCTATGAAGTCATGAAGTAGATATACTCAACTGTAATTTTTGTCATGTTTTTCCATACTTTGAAATCATCTTTCCACTTCTTGTCTGTAAATTAATGTTCATGAAAGACGTTCCCAGAAACGCCTGTATCTTCAGCAATGACCATGTTTCAGGCTTGAGTTTAGTTGCTTTCTTCTTGATTGTGTATTTAGTAATATCACAGCATCTTGGGTGGCTGCACTAGGCAAAGATGCAGAGATAAATTTCCATCAGTTAGCTGCTTTGAGGTTTATCATGGTTTTAAAGAGAAGTCCCAGAAGGACATTTCCCAGTCAATTGCTGAGTTGGGATAGAGCAGTAGTGGGAGGCTTCCTAGTTTCTCTGCATTTTTCTTGGTATTGAGGGGTTTGAGTGCAACCCAAATCTTAAACTCCCAAATAATCACAACTTATGCCCTCAAGCTGTGCTGGCATGGGGTCAAAATTGAGCAGACTCAGAAGTTTCTACTGATTTCTGTTGCTTCTCCTTGAAAAAAAGAAACAAACTCAGAATAATTGTTGAGCTCTGGGAAACCTTTCAGCCAACATAGCCTGAATTTCAATTTTGTAATTAAAGTATTATCGTTGTCAGACTTCATAGTCTGTGGGAAAAAATTTTCATTTTGCTTCTGCCTCTCTATAACATATCAGTATAATATGCTTTCACGCTGTGAGGAGGATGTGCTTCTGCTAGACACTTTAGATAACAAACATCATTTATCAATAACTCCTTGTAGGGTCATTTTCAAGCTTTGTGAAAAAGAAGGAAGAAGAAAATTTGGTAACTCAAAGCAGAGAGTAGCATCCATTGAAAGTATTGTGTACACAGTACTAATAATATATCCTAATTCTATTAACAGTTGTTGGCAGAATTTCTAGAAAACATAACAAAATTGGGCATTTGCTGTACCCCTGTTTTCAAATTATTGTGAGTTGCAGAGAAGTGGATTCTTGCAAAATGTTGAAGTCAGATTTTAAAGGCTTTTGTTCCCACTCTATTAAAAGATGCTCTAAGTGTTAAAATTAATCGATTAGTCTTGTTCCTTTGTTCCAGGAAATCTGTTTTTCTCTCTTTTTTTATTAAGTAACAACAAAATACTTGAAGTTTAATTCTCTCAGATGTATTTACAGGATCTCACAGTTTAGAGTCTCAAGTCTAAATGTAGCAGAGAAATTATATGGCTGCTATAACCAAAACCAGTTTTAAAGCCAAAGAATGTAGAATGAAATAATAGTGTTGTGGAAATTTTATTGCAGTATAACTGGAGAATATCTAACAACACCCTATAATATATGGTTTTATAATTGCATTCACTTTATTGTTAGTTTTCTAAGATCATAAACTCAAGGAGATTTCTTACTTGCTAATAAAACTTCGAACTCTTATAGCATCTGATAAATTTTAAATTTGTTCTAGGCTAACTTGATTTGCAGGAGGACTTGCCTGTCAGTTCTTTGTAGATGCGAATTTTCACTTTGCTAAGCGCTGTGGCATTCCAGTGTGTGTGACTATAGTGACTTCATGATAGAGTAACACAATGAATTTGATTAAAACACCTAAACACACAGGGAAAGTCATGTTTATATTGACTGCTTTCCAGTGTTTAAAACTTAGGTTTGACAAAGTAAAGGTTCTTCTTATATGCAAATACATCATTTATATCTGTGATTTATATCCATCTCAGAAGGTGGTGATGTAAATGCTGAGTACTGCTGTCAATGTGTGACCTTGAAAGCAGCCATAAGGACCAACTGGGGAGTGATATCCATTTACAGGAATCATAAATTTATGACATCAGACCAAATGAATAAATCTCAAGCATGAATACTGTTTGAAATCTCCTTTGGGGTCCTCTTTGCTCTCTTCGCTTTGGGATACAGCACAATCTTTTACCATGATCTGCAGCTAATGACTCTTTTTCCCAATTATCTTCTCACAGGCATCTCTGAAGTAAGTCTTTGTCAATTTGCTGACCTTGGTTTGTCTGCTGTTTTTTCTGTACAGGACAAGCGCTTTTAGAGTACATTCCCCTGTCCAACTCAAAATGGTTTTAAGAATTATTGTCATAGGTAGCTATCATCTTTTCTCAGATGTAGTATCAGGCTCTTCAGTCTCTTACTCAATATTGAATATATAACAAACACAGAAAGGGTAAGACATGCTCAGCTTTTTCTTGTCCCCGTGGGTATTTGCCCACATACACGGTGTATGCAAAACCCAGTTACCTCACTTAGTCTGTATCATTTCACAGTCATTACCCTTGCACCACTCCAAGTGTAGGCTCTTGTCTTCATATGCGTGAGCAGCAACTTCTGGGCTTGTTTTCTTTTCTCCTACTCACCTCAGACATCATTCGGGCCATTGAAACATCCCCGAACCTTGATGAGGAATGCACTAAAACGGTGGCTGCTAGTTCTATTTGGCTAGTACTGTGCTGCTGGAAAATGTGTTGCTTTGCCCTTTCCCATGTATAAATGGCAGCTGCCACCTCATATCACCCCTCTTCTTCCACTGTAACAAATTAGCTGCTAATGGCAGTAGATCACAAACTGCTTTGGCAGTTATTTACTTTTTGTACATCTTTGATCTAAAGGCCAGGCCATGCTTGTGTCTCATGTTGAGCCATCCCTATCTAATCCATTAAATTTGCTTTCTTACACCCATTATGATCCTTTATTGTAATTCTCCCATGTTTCTCTGTGCTGTGAATTCTTTCTGCCCTTTTTCCTTGTTGTGCCTTAGAGTTGCTATAGCATGCACGTTATTTTTGTTTTCTTTTGTTTCTTCTGCAGAGTAGGAAACTTTCATGTGGGCAGGAAAGTTTTTTTTATGGAAAAAAAATTCATTATACTTTGACATTTTCTTCAAAGCCCCCAAGAAATCTTTTGCCCTCAGCCTTGAAAATCAGGCAGCAGTTATTTTTTTTGTTCATATCCCTTTACATATGTGACCTCTTCTAGGCTCTAAGAGTGAGACACCCTAAAAGAGGGTTGTCAAAGTTTAGCCCTGGCCTGGCCAGTTTCAGCAGATAAAACTGAGCATCTGGGTTCCTGTCATCCATGCCACCCTCTCCCACACCAATCCCACACTAGGGAAAGGGAAACAAGAGGCAAAGATTTGAAGGTTGGAAACTATAAGAGCTTTAATAACATAGTAATACTACTATACACAAATATTTGAACTTGCACCTCACCCCCCAGATACTGGGGGGGGTATCACAGATACTGCACAGTAAGCAAGGTGAGTGTCAGGAGGAAAGCTGGACCTAGTAACTGGATTCAGGAACGTGGATTTGAGATCAGGGGCAAAGAGTAGATCCTCACTGGACATTGACCATTGTAGAAAAGAGAGACAGACCCTCATGGTTCCTCAAGTTTATACTGACTGTGATGTATATGGGGTGAAATAATCTGTTGGTCAGTTTGGGTTCATGTGTCCTGTCTGTCCTTCCCTGCAGCCATGGCCCTTCTTCATGTCTGACTAGCTTGAGGATGGCCTTGATTACAACAAGAAAAAGTATAAGTGATGTCCTTTCTTCATACTAGTGCCCTGTGTTATCACTGCTAGAGAGAAACACTGAAAAAAATATGCAGTTAACTTTCAGAAAATGAAGTTACTTAGATGAGACAATTGAAGGTTGAAAACTGATTCTGCTTTAGCTCAGACCACAACAAGAGCTCTGACTGCAAGCTTCATTTGATTGCAGTTTAATGTCTTACCTTTCCCCTCTGCAGGGACTTTGGTTCACTACTGCCTAGGGAATGAAATGTCTGGTGCAGCAGTGTCTGGCTGAAACCATCTTCACCTGGTTTCCAGCCCAGAAATCTGTTATGTACTGAAACAGATGAAATATCAATGGTGAGAGAATATGCCTTAAGGCTTCTAGGAAGGTCTTTCCGCACACATCTGTGCAGATATACCGGAAGATAATTGTGTAATTGGCATGATTTCAAAAGCATGCTGAACAGAAGCAGGCTCTATTAAAAAAATAAGAGAAGAAATAAGTACCTGGTGCTTTTCAGAAACTGTAGGCAATATAGAAGCTAGATTTGAAAGATGAAATAGCTACGAAACATAGACATATCTACAAGATGCTTTGATATGCTGTGGGGGAAGTATATGATCTGAGGCATCATTGGGAGGGGAAAAAACCTTAGCTAATTTAGCAGGCCTGATGAGCCTTGCTATTCAAAAAAGTCCAGTAAAGGTCCACCTAGCTTAGGGTTACATCTTCTGCAGTGGAGCAATATTTCCTGTGAATGCTCCCAGTCTTTCAGAAATGCGTAGCTTGGATGTTGTTCTTCAGAAGTGGTGTCTACATAACAGTCTCCGCCACTCTTTGGGGTGGCAGGATTGAATTACCTGCCTCGGCAGTGCAGGATAGATTCACAATGCTGCTTCATAGAATCATAGAACAACCAGGTTGGAAGAGACCAATCGGATCATTGAGTCCAACCATTCCTATCAAACACTAAACCATGTCCCTCAGGACCTCATCTACCCATACCTTAAACACCTCCAGGGTGAAGGTGAATCAACCTTAAACACCTCTAGGGTGAAGGTGAATCAACCTTAAACACCTCTAGGGTGAAGGTGAATCAACCACCTCCCTCCCTTTGGGCCTATTCCAATGCCCAATGACCCTCTGTGTGAAAATTTTTTTCCTAATGTCTAGCCTGAACCTCCCCTGGTGGAGCTTGAGGCCATTCCCTCTTGTCCTGTCCCCTGTCACTTGGGAGAAGAGCCCAGCTCCCTCCTCTCTACAACCTCCTTTCAGGTAGTTGTAGAGAGCAATGAGGTCTCCTCTCAGCCTCATCTTCTCTAGGCTAAACCACCCCAGCTCTCTCAGCCATTCCTCATAGGGCCCGTTCTCATCTGTTTACTGCTTATGGTGCTCAGAACATGGCAAAAAAGGGCTGTTGCTGTATTCTTTTTGTCCTTTTCTGCCCATATAAAGAATGGATTTAATTTAGCCCTTAACATGTTTCCTTTTGTGGTCCACTAGAATTCCGAGGAGAGCTCTGTTGCTGAGAGGCCTTCTTGTCTTTGGGGCTGACTTGGGAGAATGCCAATAGATTTAATCCAATTTTGAAATAAATATATATGCCAAATTGTAATCAGAAATAATATTTGATTGCAGTGTTTGAGGTAAGCTCCTGGTCACTAAGGAAAACACCTGCCAATTCTCAGTATCTCGAGACACTTCTTAGAACACAAATCTAAAAGATCTCAGTGCATTCACTGCAAAATGATTCTGATGACAGTGTTCAAACAAGTAAAATAAATCTCATTATGAATAATGGTCTGAGATGTGTAACAATGTCTTGGCAAGATGGCAATTGCCGTATAAAAGAGCCAATTATGGAGACTAAAATCATGATCTTATACATTTTGTCAGCCTCAAATTCTTCCAAGTGTTTTAAATAAGTGTTCTGTGATGTTGTGTGATATTGCTGAGGGGCTGCAATTCCCAAAGAGATTTTCCAGGATGTTCTTGGTGGGAAACTGTTCAGGCTTCCTGCTTTCAATGTCAAGCAAAATAAATCTTAAAAAGAAAGTGCCTTTTTCTAGTGTGCAGCTTTATAATGCCAAATATTTATTATTATTGATCATAGTGTAAGAAATAACACATAACGTCAAATTTACAATACTAATAAACTGGTAATCTAATTATAATTAGCATATTAATAATATTTTTATTATGCCATTACTAGCTTTATTGCAAAATAATGTTTTGCTGGTGTGACACAACAGGGTAGACTCTGACATTCTATAGCCAGATAAATTATTTGAAACATAGAATGAGCTGCATCACAGCATAGGAGTTTGGCTTGCCTATGTTATTTTTTTACCTATGTACTGTGAACTTAACCAGAATGCACATCACATAGACAATAAAAGACAGATTTTGTAGAATAATTTCATACATGTACAGGTCCCAAAGTATGAAATCTGTAACATTCAACAGCTATTGGTGACAAACCAACATTGATCTCTAATTCACCTCTCACTACCAGACACACCAGGACTCTAAGCCCAAACTGAGTGTTTATCAAGATACGCTTTTTGAATATCACATTTAGAAAAATCTCAGTATCTGAGATCATGTTAACTTTTTCAGTGGAGAAATGTACCTGCCAGCTCCACAGAGTGTCTGTGTTTTCAAAGTTTTCACTATCTAGAGCAGATGGAGTTTCAAAGAGGGAGTATTAGTGGGGATCGGGCACGGTGTCTTGTGTTCTGCTTTTGGAAATTACATTTTCTGCTATAATTTGCTAATGTGGTTACCCATGTTGCTACTTCTTCAGTATGAGAGAAATAACATTGTATCATTTAAGACTAAGCTCTGAAATTAGAAGTTTAAGTCAGGACAGAATGCAGCTGTTGGCTTAATAGGCATTAAGCTGTGCTACTAGCTCTCTGGTTCACTCAGGTCCAGAAACCTGTGTTCCTGGGACGGTGAAAAGCTGTGGTTTGAAATGGCAAAACCTCTAGTGATTTTCAGCAGTCTTGTGCATTAAGTGTTGTGCTGAGTGAGCATTTCATGGTTCTCATCTGGGAGCTTCCAGTGGTCTAAGTGGGGAGGAGCTGTTGACAGACTTCATCAGAAATGCTAAAAAACCTATTTTCTGAGGTTCCTGGCTTATAGTGCTTGGTAACTCTGAGTAAATATTAAAGTTCACCAGTTTTCCTCTACACTTGGGAAGTGGATGTACAAATACACTTTCCCCAAAGTGCTTTACTATCATAGTTACTATTGCTTATTCGTGAGATGAGCAGGTTTTTCCCAACAGAGTGGATTTTCCTTTGAGAAATATTTCTGACATAATATTTAAAGTAACTTATCCTTGCAGGGACTCGAGGGCATCAGTATTGAAGTGCTGCATAAGCGATACTTCCAAAGAGGTGTCTAAGCCACAGAGTTGAGAAGGAATCTAAAACTCTATAGCAACTGCCTTTGTTGGAGTGTTCTGCAAACAGCAGGTGCAGGTTAAAACTTCATTTGGACCATGTAAACTGCTGTAAGCTTTCCTGTCTACGAAGACCAAACGTAGTGTAAAAGAGACCAAGAGTTTATTTGAGCTTAGCAATTGTTGTTTGGTTGGCAACAGGAGTCCAGTGAGCACTGCTCGGACTCAGCAATGACAAAAACAAAGCATGGAAGCTGTGGGTTGCAGCCCACGTGCCAGACCAAGACTGAGTGCTTTAGAAGAGGAAGAAAAGTATTAAATACTGTGCATGCATATACAAAAAGGGTGCAAAATATTAACTGATTGCTCTTGGTCATATGAAATTACTTGCCTTGTTGAAATGTGCTAGGACAGTTCAAAGTGGATGGGACTCTGAATGAGAGGTGGTTCTCCTTCCTACGAGTTAGTGGATTTTTTCATTCCTTTTACTCACTATTGAACACTTCCTGCAGTGTACTGCAATTTCCTTCAAGTTATAACTTGAAACAGGATAAGGAGTGCCATCTTCATGCAATTTAGGAAGTCAGCTTGGATTTATTGTTGCATTAATGTGGTTCCACACCCCTAGAGGAGATCACATTTTGTCTGCTGGTCTCCTTGTGCTGGGAATGGGACTGACTGGTTTCAGCATATTACTTGGTTAAATCACTCTTGTAAGAGTTGTAGACTTGTAAAGTTGTAGGACTTGTAAATAAGTCCTAAAGGGAAAATCTTGGAACATGTGTAACAGTGACCAAGTGGAATACGTTTTTGTTTTTCATATCCTTTAAATGTTTTATATTTATTGTTTTGTTGTTTACTTTGTGAGGCTGTAAATTCTAACAACTCTCTTTGACATTAATGATGACCAAACACCTAATGTTTCTGTAACGATTTAATTTTCTACAACTTTAGAGGCAAATACGAATCAACAAGTAAATGTGAGTAGCCTGGGTCTGAGTTCCCCCTCTTTTACACATTTAGGTTTTAATTTTCAGAAAAGAAATCCCTAAGATTCTAGGCTAGTCTAGAAAAGGAAATCTCACTAAATTAAGGACCAGATAGGCCAATATGGAACTTTCTAGGTTTCATTTCCCTGGACTATAGTAGAGTAAAATGTGTCAGATGGACCAGGCTATGTGATTTGAGAAGATGTCAGAGATAACATGAATTTTAGTTAACTATGAAGAGAAAAATCTCCTTCACTTCTATGCTAAAGCTATATCCCTGTTCACAAAGTCATATTAAAACTTGCTTAACTTTAAGCTTATATATGAGTCTCTCTAAGCATGTGCTAAGAGGCCTTTCTAGGGACAAAAGCTCTTCCTAGGAAAAGCCATAATTAATGTGTTGCAATCCTGGGATAAAAATTGATATAAAAACAGAAAAGAGTGGCAATGATAATACCATCCCCAATACACTTAAATGTATTTTAGTGCTCTTATTTTCTATGATTTTTAACTTAAACATATACACCCAGCCCTTTAGAAAAATTATAAATAGTCAAATTTGAATATAGAGCAGCTCTTTAATTGGTATTGTTTCATGAAATCCGTACTCTAAATTACACAAAACAATTGCAGAAGTGTTGCCAGACTACATGAAATAACTTCCCCCAATGAATGACCAAAATAACTATCCAAGTACTTCTGCATATGTATTTTAAAAGCTGTAAAAGCAAATCTGCTATCCCAAATGTCATGTTATTTTTAAATCCTTTATAGTACACAAGGGACGGGAAAAATATGTATATATTTCAATGACCATTTAAATCCTAACTCTAGCTTCACTCTGCAAATTAATAGCAGTACTATGTAATTTATTTTACCTATGTGTTACTAGTATCCCTTTTTCATTATGTGGAGTTTTTAATTGACCCTTCTTTTGTACGAACTTAAATTCTTTATTTAAGTAAACAAGTAGGTATTAAGTATGTGATTTACATGCACAAATGGAAACTTGCTACATCTGTGAGGGTTTTGATGATGGTTTTTCTGGATTTACATCAGTAAGAAAGACCTGACCTTATTCCCATCAATATAAGTTGCTTTGATGAGGTAAGTTTATGATGAAACAAAGGCTGTAATAGTAGCTAAATACAACATAAGTTTAGAACTTTACTTGCAGGATCTCCATGTAATTTGAGAAAAGACTATAGAAAACATATGTTTGACTTGGAAGGCTTAGATGGATGTGCTGCAAGATTTTTTGTGCTTGCTTCTGCCTCCAAAGGAAACTATTCCCTCATTCCTCTACAAACCCCAGTGACTATAAATCCCTTACATTCCTTTTAAAGCATTTCCTGCTTGTTGGCCCAACAGTGTCCCGAAGAGTAGGATTGCAGTATTGCCATTAATCATACAACCCTTTAGAAATGTAGAAAGGCTAGCAGTGTTCTACTGAGTCCAGACCAATAAGTGAATGGGTAGTGAGAGGTCCAGTCACACTAACAGCACTTGGTGGGCCTGTGCTTCTCTTTCTGCCAGTGGATCTGCACCCATAACTTTCTAGGGGAAAAGAAGCATAGATAAGGTGTTAGTGTTTCAACAGTATGTACGCTAAAGAGTTTCCATGCTTTGTACAGCCCTGCCAGGCTATCTCTGTTGTTCCTGACTAGTAAGATAGCTATGTGTCAAACACTAACCCATACAGCAAACTGGAAGAGTGACCTTTACAAGGTTGCTTCAACTGAATGTCTGACACAGCAGAGTTTAAATCCCTTTTTGGGACTTATATCTTTATGTCATTCTGGTCTTCTGGACAAGTCAGATAGTATTGAAATGCAGCATGTTTAGTGGCCAGTGAGGTAAAAATGTCCATGAACTTTTGTCAGACACTCAGCTGCCTCTGTTTTTTCAGATTGTCTTTGTCATTGTTTTGATTCTGGACAGCTCCTGCTCTCTTGGTTAGGCTTAATGGTCACCGTGTGGTAAAAAGACCAGTCCTCATATGTACTCTTGTGTGTGGTTTCCTTGTTTTGGAAGCCACAAGTTTTTTCTAGTATGGGCATGAAGTACTCTACCATTGCTCTGCATGTCAGATGAATGGGGCCTGACCATGTGGAGATGCAGATAAGTGAGCACCTGGAACGACCTTCACTTTTGGTTATGCTTCTAAATAATATTTTGACAGTTAGAAAAGTCAGTAGATGCACATTGCATTTATTTGTACTGATTATTCTCTTGCTTTCAAAGGTTACAGAAGTCAGCAAGTTCACAAGAGATTTATAAGAAGTTAAATTTTTTTTTTAAAGAAGTTACTTGGATTCACATTCTAATTTTATTTTCTTGGTATGTTTAACTGTGTCCTAAGTTTTAAGATTTACGTGTGTCTGAGAAGGGTTTATTTTCTCCTCTGGACACCTTGTACATGCAGGTGGTGCCTCTACCCAGCAAGAACTGCTGCTGGGAGAAGGAATGTACATCTGTAACTAATTTTTAGCAGAATCTTCTAAATATGATGTGATAAGTTAAAACTGAGGTACTAAACATTGTTACTTCGCAACTGCAGAAAGTTATTAACATTGATATTGTAGCGTTCATATTTTGAGGAGAGGCTTTATTGTTTTCCTTTTCAGTAGCTGGAAATTACCACACTGATTTGTATATTAGGCTTTCATGACTAGCATTAAAAGAATCTTCTGTGCCTCTGTGTAATCGTAATATTTCTGTGCTTCTTCCTCTGCTTGTTACTTCTCTTCATCTTTTGACAATTTTAAACGAGGTAAGAAAATTCTTCTGCAATGTCTATACAGAGCCTGGTGCAATACAATCTCCTTCAGGGGTAACATGTCATACTAACATGACAGCTACATTTTTATTTTTTTCTTTTAATCATTCCCTGATCCTTGACCATTGTAATCATTGTGACTTTGTTTTCTGTTTTATTCTTTCCTCTCCTCAGGTGTGCTTTGCTGTTCATTCTGTTCAGGCTTAGATACAATAATGATATAAATTGTTCAAAGTTGTTAGAAGAGGCTCGCTTTTTTGAAGCATGCTGGATGAGACAGTGAAAAGATTATATTTGTATTAGCCTTTTCATTTAAAGCCATTATCATTCACCTGTTTGACTTCAATCTTAGATGATGATGTGGTTTAACTTCAGTAGGGAGACCCATGCAGCCGGTTGCTTGTTTTCCACTACAGCAAAATGGGGGACAGAGTGGGAGGGACAAAAGAGAGGAAATCTGTGGGTTGAGATAAAGATGGTTCAACAAGTTAAGCAAGAGCTATGAGTGCAGTCAAAGCAAAATAAGGATTGCAGTCACTACTTCCCTTCACCAGGGAGGAGTTTAGCCATTTTCAGGAAAGCAGAGCTCCATCATGCTATTTGGGAAGACGGAATTCATGACTCCAAATGCCCCTCATTGGTCCTCTTTGCCCACCCCAGATTCTATTGCCAAGCGTGGTGGCCTATGGCCTGGAATATCCTTTTGATCAGTTGGTGTCAGCTGTCCTGGCTGTTTTCCCTCTCAGCTTCTTGTGCACCCCAAGCCAAATACTTGTGGGGCAGTGTGAGAATCATAAAATCATAGAACAACCAGGTTGGAAGAGACCCACTGGATCATCAAGTCCAACCATTCCTATCAAAAAGAAGGAGAAAAGATCTTGATACTCTGCAAGCACTGTTCAGCAACAGCCAAAATGTCAGTGTGTTATCAACACTGTCTCCATCACAAACCTAACACACAACACTGTAAGACACTATATGATGAAAATCAATTATATCCCAGCCAAACCCATTACAGCTGATTAGACCTGCCTATCCTGCTTGACTATAGATGGTGCCTTGCTCAGTGTTTGTAAATGATACTTTCCTTGGAGTAAATGGCAGTTTGGAGAACTCTCATAAAAACTCCAGTGTTCCTTTTTTAGGTGTGAAATGATTACTAGCTACTTGATTTTGATTGCCATGTCTCTCACTCCACCATGGTCAAGGAGATGCTTACCTAGTATGAGTCCTCATTCTTTCCTTGTGTTCAAAAGCACTGTCCTAGTAGCTGCCATGGAGATGGCCTCTTTCTCCTCAAACTGACAAGTGTTGTTTCAAGGATATAATCTTGCTAAGAGAATAAAGAATATGAACGGACAGTACCAGGCAGGTACTCTGCGATTATATTATTTGCAAATTTGCAAGGCTTGCTTTTTTTTTTTTTTAAAATCACTCCTTTTCATTCTTCAAACTACCCATTCTTTGCTGAATGAGCCACATTTCAGCACATCTAAAAATAATTTGCAGAATTTATGTTTTAGGAGGATGAATACTTACTGCAGGTAATCTTTCATACACGCACTTACTTATCTCAATCTGTGACTCAGAATGGGGTTCAAACAAGTTCCCATAAACAAGATTTATTTTACCGCTTAACTGTAATAAAGTTGTGCTTTGAATTGTACTTTCTGTAAGTCATACACAAAGAAAAGGCATACACATTAATCCTTAATATTAAAACTCTGCTTTTATTCAGTTACTGGAAGAGACTTCTCACTTATTTTTAAAATGCTGCATTTATTCAATTTCAGAACATATTGGGGTTTGCTGGTAAAGAGAAACGAGTGTGCTATTTAATCCAAAATTTCAAAATTTTCTGAAAATGCCAAATATTAATGAAATAAGAACATCCACTATACGTGTTCCCATAACCTGAGTGATTTTCACAGCTGAACATGGCGTTAAAGCATACGTAAAGTGACTTTTGTTTGGCCTTGTGCATGCACAATGTTAAAAATGACATTTTACTGCATTGAAGTGTTTGAACTAAGGCTGTACTCTGTGAGTGTATTCAGAAAAACTAGTACTTCCAGAGAAGCAAAATATAACCTCACATTTTTTCTTTTTCAACTATTTCCCCTTTGGAATTTTAATTTCGAACAATTTTACCAGTTCTTCTTTTGTGTAAACTTGATTTTGATCTAATGCCTCTGTGGTCCCCTGGGTATAACGTACATCCCAAGCTTTAATTAAGGGATTTCCTTGAAGCTATACCACAATACTTGATCTTTGCTTCAGAATAGAAAGCAGTTGAGGCCTCGTAGAAGTTGCGCTAGCTGTCGGGTAAAGATTGGAGCATAGTCTGTGTTGCAACTGCTACATTAAACACTCTGGAATGGAGCTTCTCTAGAATCAAAGGTGAGACCAATTAAGTCAACCATATCCTTCTGAGAAATTACCTGCTGGGAAGAAGGGAACATGGAGAATGAGTTTAAGTAAATCCTCTTTAAAAGATATGCCATCCAAATGTAAAAAAACTGGGAAGTTTTCCTGCTTGGAGGGTGGGTTTACTTATTTCTGCAGGAGAAGATTTACAAGAATGGATTATACATAGCAAAAGACTTCTAAAATTTATATGGGTGAACCCCCTTGCCAAAATAACAAATCCTTTGCTTAAACTGTACCAGTCCTGGATTATAGCTAGTTCTTAAAATGGAGCCCCTTCCTCTGCCCTACTTTATATATCTTTTATACGTATCTTTTATATACAAAGTTCTTCCTACTCTTCTCCCTCTAGTACTCCAAACTGAGCATTGTTTTGGGGATCTTCAATATATTCAATGAGCTTTTTCTCAGGTACAACATACAGATATTTAGTCCTGCTCAACAGTACAACTTTATACAAGTTTGTTACTTGCCCATTAATATCTATGGAGAAGTCATAGCAAATCGAAAGGTGTTTCATACCTCCTTCATAAAAAATCAGCTTATAAGCACACCCAAAGTTCAGTATTCTTTTCCTAATGTGCAAGCTTCTTACTAGGTGAAGAAGAAATTGCAGCTCTGCAAGTTAAACACTTTGAAAGCTTCAACATAGACAATATTTCCTCACCACAACTTGTACTTCTACTTTTTTATTTTAAAACACTATTAAACCCTACGTAAGTACTCAGAGTTTGATGCCCTTGTGTCACAGACTTTGTTTCAGTTGTACAGTCAGAAAGCCCACTCTATAAAGGAAAAAAGGGGAAAAGAGGCAGCCAAGCTGCTTTTTTTTTTGTTGTTTAGAACTAATATTTTTCAAACAAAACCTTTTGTTTCATTATTTTTGTTTCTGGAACCAGTGGATATTTTGCAAAGACAGACTGCAAAGGATTTCAGAGAGTGAGGAATTATTTTCACAAAAAAAGTTCAGTGAGTGATGCACAGGGATTGTGGAGGTCTGACAAACTATTTTTCTGCACAGTGACTCATGAATGCTCCCTTCCAGCTACAGAAAGAGCATCTGTCTTCCCTTCAAGGTTTGTTTGTGAACTATTCCAGGCACAGCAGGGTTTTTTTCCTTATTTTGGATGACTCCTAGTGTTGTTATGGTCATGACTGTTTCCTTCAGCTTTCATTGGGCAATTCATGTCTCAATTTGCAAGAGTAAATCAATGAGAGAGAAATGACAGTAAGATCAGTCTCTGCTGAGAAATGACCAAAATCAACTTCTTTCTCATTTAGCTCTTGCTTGGTAAGGTAAACTTATGTGAAGAATTATAGTTACAGTGACCCTGAAGTGTGCAAGTGAAGAATAGTAACCAAAATATGTGATGGCTATTAGAGACGCCATTTGGAATCCTCTCACACTCTACACTGTTGCTGTGCAAATGCTTCTTTCTTTTTAGGACTGTTTTTCTATAGTTGGTAGACAAGACCCATCACTTTCCCCTCATCTACCCAACCTTCTATGACGGCACCACCGGCTATCAGATTGGTTAAGCATGATTTCCCCTTGCTGAACCCATGCTGATGACTTCTGATAACCTTTTATCCCAGATGTTTGGAGATGTCATCCAAGATGAGCTGTTCTATCACCTTTCTGGGAATGGGTGTGGGGCTGGCGTTTCCTGGGTCCAGTAAATACTGAAAACAACTGACCTCTAATCTTAAGTAAGTTGGTCAGAGAAAGGTTTGCATAACTGCTGAGTTGGTTATGCAAAATAGCTATAGGAAGATATGTATGTATTTTAAATGAGAGCTCATTAAATCACAGGCAGTTGTTTGCAATGTCCACAATGTTCATGACAGAGGGGCCTAAATACCATGATCATACTACCAGAGAGGGAAAAGCTGGTGAAGGGGCTGGAGAACAGGCCTTATGAGAAACGGCTGAGAGAGCTGGGGTTGCTTAGCCTGGAGAAGAGGAGGCTGAGAAGAGACCTTATTGCTCTCTACAACTACCTGAAAGGAGGTTGTGGAGAGGAGGGAGCTGGCCTCTTCTTGCAGGTGACAGGGGACAGGACAAGAGGGAATGACCTCAAGCTCCACCAGGGAAGATTTAGGCTGGAGATTAGGAGGAGGTTTTTCACGGAAAGGGTCATTGGGCATTGGAACAGGCTACCCAAGGAGGTGGTTGATTCACCTTCCCTGGAGGTGTTTAAGGCACGGGTGGACAAAGTGCTGAGGGGTATGGTTTAGTGTTTGATAGGAATGGTTGGACTCAATGATTCAGTGGGTCTCTTCCAACCTTATTGTTCTATGATTCTAGGTTTGGATTGTCAGTTGATAAATATTACATGTCCTCTTATTCAATAGAGCAATGAAGGTATTTGTTGATTGACTCAGGTGGAAATTCTTGTGGGTGAAAATGCAAGGGTCTTTCATTTCATTTGGAATGTTACTTTGAAACAGAATATCCTTTGTTCATATATTTTCCTTCCACAGATGTACTCCACGCTTCTTGTACTTGCATTCATTTTGTGCTTTGACCATTTTGTGATTTTTAAATCCATCTGTGCCCTAAAGCTAGAAAATGTTCTGGTTCTATCCAAGAAAGCTGGCAACAATAAAGTATCAACAGAGTTGTTTGTTCTTTCAGTGATAGGTTTCTTTTTTATTTCAGTATCTATGCTCATCCAGTTTGAAATGTAAAGCTGCTTATCCTGCAAGTCATGGAATTCTTTAGGATTTATAAAAGGGGATCGTCAAATAACAGAGCAACACTTCCCAAGTGCTTATCTGGCAGACTAGAGAGCCGTGATATTTCACTTGAATCAAATGTTTAAATGAGTAGTTTAATGACCATCATTATTTGTGTAAGATTTGCTTATGTAGCAACTTGAGTATTTACACAAAGAATAGAAGCTTGATGAAACAGAGTTAAGAAATGCATGCAAGCAAAATTAGGTCTGTGCCAAACCATCTTGTTTCGCATTAGAAGATGAACTCTTCTTCCATAAATGGAGAAGTTTGTATCATATAGTAGGGGGGAAGTTAAAAGGAGTCCCTCTGAATTTTAATTGTGTTGTTTACATTCTAGGAAAAATCTGAAACCTTCTTCCTGTTTAGTCCATCTCAATATATTACAAGCATCTACTTGTCTCTGGCATGCAGTTTTCTATCTGCAGGCACAAAATATCCCAACAAAACTGTTTAAAGTGATCCAGGAAATGTATTTCTGCTTGCTGAAGAGTATTTAGTAGGGAGGCTTTCACAGTCACAATTTTCCTTATTAGCACAGGACATGATTCATCTTATCTATAATGTTTGCAGTCTATATGGTTAAATCTAGTGGGTGCGAAGGGGTGTATCATCTAACTTGACTTAGATGCGTCACTCTTCAGGGTGAGATGTGTAGTCTATCGTAGTGCCTACTAATCACCATGTAGTACTATGAGAAAGCATCTCAGATCTATACTTTTACAATGTAGATGTGTATTTCTAGTCTGGCATATCTTCTCATGTGGTGCGGATTAATGGGAAAAATATTCAGTGATTTTCATGCACTTTTAGATTAAAATTACTGATGGACGTAATTTTCTGCTATCTTTTTACATAGCTTGTGTGTCTTTAGGAGTTTGGTCCTTGTTAAATAGATCATTTATTCTAGCTCATACAGGATTTGAAATCACTGCCACTTGGAAGGCAGAAGAAGGCAGATCAGACAGAGTGAATACTGCCTAAGTTCTTGCCCCTATGTATTATTCCAAAGAACAGCTCTGAACTGCCCCATTTGTAGAGCCACTTGGATTCTTTTGTTGAAAGACATTGGTGGAGTATTTCTGCTATCATTAGGCTGACAATATACATGATTTAAATGCGTTTTTCCACTCAACATGACTTGATTTCTGAACTATCTCTTGAGACACATATTCCTGTGTCTTGATCATTGTTTTGTCCTTTAAGTTGTGATGTCAGCCTCTGGCTTGGACAGGAGAACTCTCTCCTGGGTGGAAAACCGGTTGGATGCCCGGGCCCAGAGAGTGGTGGTAAATGGCATTAAATCCAGCTGGAAGTCAGTTACAAGTGGTGTCCCCATGGCTCAGTGCTGGGTCCAGCTCTGTTCAATGTCTTCATCAATGACCTGGATGAAGGCATTGAGTGTACCCGTAGCAGATGACACGAGGCTGGGTGTAAGTGTTGATCTGCTGGAGGGTGGGGAGGCTCCAAAGGGATCTGAACAGGCTGGACCGCTGGGCAGAGTCCAGTGGCATGAGTTTTAACACAGTCAAATGCCGGGTCCTGCACTTGGGACACAACCCTGTGCAGTGCTACAGACTAGGAGAAGTGTGGCTGGAGACCTGCCAGGAAGAGAAGGGCCCGAAGGTGTTGATTGACAGCCGACTGAGCCAGCAGTGTGCCCAGGTGGCCACGAAGGCCAGTGGTACCTTGGCTTGTATCAAAAACTGCATGACCAGCAGGTCCAGGGAGGTTATGCTCCCTCTGTACACGGCACTGGTGAGACCGCACCTTGAATCCTGTGTTCAGTTCTGGGCTCCTCACCACAAGAAGGATGTTGAGGTTCTGGAGCAAGTCCAGAGAAGAGCAACAAAGCTGGTGAAGGGGTTGGAGAAAAAGTCTTAGGAGGAGCAACTGAGAGAGCTGGGGTTGTTTAGCCTGGAGAAGAGGAGGCTGAGGGGAGACCTCATTGCTCTCTACAACTACCTGAAAGGAGGTTGTAGAGAGGAGGGTGATGACCTTTTCTCCTAAGCGACACGGGACAACACAAGAGGGAATGATGTCAACCTCCACCAGGGGAGCTTCAGGCTGGACATCAGGAAATAATTTTTCACAGAAAAGGTCATTGAGCATTCGAACAGACCACCTAGGGAGGTGGTTGACTCGCCTTCCCAGGAGGTGTTTAAGGTGTGGGTGGATGAGGTGCTGAGAGGCATGGCTTAGTGATTGATAGGAATTGTTGCACTAGATGACCCTGTGGGTCTTTTCCAACCTGTTGACCATGTGTGATTCTGTGAAGTTCAGGGGGGGGGTGTGTGTGTGTGTGTGTGTGTCCCCAAAAAATACTGACTGCTCTAATAGGAAAAGATGTGGTGTTTTCTTATGAGAATTGAGCAGTACATATGGTTTTAGGAGAATATTTTCTGAAAAGTTTGTGTTTGGGTATTCTTGTGTTCACTTTACATATGTTTTCTGGTAAGTGTATTTGTCAGAAAAAAGTTTGCATAACTGCTGGATTGGTTATGCAAAATAGCCATAGGAAGATATACAGAAGTAATGCCATGAGATCTGTACATAATTCTAGAGTGTAGAATGTGAGTTGTCTGCAATGAAGTGCTTAGAAACATATTTATAGACCAAGAATTATATAGTAACATTTTTTCTGCAATGACTTTTTATACAAAATAAATTCAGTGATGAGTGTGGTGTATTCATGGGCAACTGAAAAATTACATTGAACAAATTGCTTTCCATAAACTGTTTCCCTGCTCTAGCAATGAACAACACAAATATTGTAATATCTTTTCCAGAATACAAATAGATATTTACATTAAACTTAACAGTTTAATCGGGAAGAGAATACAGACCATACTGTAAATTATCATGAATATTAATTACTTTGTCTGTAGACATTTCAGCTTTTACATGCAATGCTGTTTTTGTAAAGAACAGTAAAGAATATTTAATTCTTGGGAAATAGGGATTGAATGTACTTATTTGTAAGTAGGAGTTGATTATTTTGCAACAAAAGCATGATGCAGCTATATCTGCAATATACAATGCAGTCCCTCTGTTTTAATTCATGTTGTGGCTCACATCCTCTTGCAGACACAGCTTCAGTAGCTAAAGATACTTTCTACCTTAGCTACTTCTCTTTCTCCCATCACCTGTTCCTCACTCTTGAGGGTTTTTCTGGATGTAGTGCTTCAAAACCTTCTTCTGTTGAAAGAACAAGGTAGAGTAACCTAATAAATTAGTGTGTTTTACAGATTCAGCTTTCATTGAAGGTACACTATTGGCAGGGCAGACTGACATGGTACTGGAAGTGGTTCAAGGGTCATAGTTTTATTAGTCACATCCAGAAAGAGATGAACTCTCCTCCACCAACTGGGTTAGTACATTTGGGTCCACACATTGCTGCTTGAGATCATGACTCCTTTGGTGATGCAGAGCTGATTGACCCTGTATCCATTGCTATGCTAGCATCGTTGTTTTCTGTGGACTGGTTTAATACTCAGCAACATACTGCACTTTGCTGTGCAGCACAGAGTTGCTAGTGAGTAATGTGGTGATCGTCACACAGTGTTATGTTGCACTGTATAGACAGAGGAGCTGATTCGTAAAGGGGAATTGGACAGAGTCAAAGCACAAACATATGCAGTGCATATTTGGCTCACACATCTTTTCTTATGGAAGTCTCGACAGGATGTAGAAACTTATTCCAAGCAGACAGATCTCA
This sequence comes from Coccyzus lansbergi, assembly GCA_033558105.1. Lineage (NCBI taxonomy): Eukaryota > Metazoa > Chordata > Aves > Cuculiformes > Coccyzidae > Coccyzus > Coccyzus lansbergi. The sequence continues at coordinate 496,424 of JAUMJK010000159.1, forward strand.
TACGTATTGAGTAGGAAAAACATAGCTGTATTATTGGTAGAGTCATGGCAGCTTTCGGAAAGATGCTCCACTGTTGGAAATTATGGTGTCAAGCAGTGAAAAAATGAAACACATTTGGAGGCTTTATGATGACTATTCACAATTTTTTTTTAAAGCGTTATTAATATGACTTTTTACAGAAAAACAAAACATAAATTTGCGACAGTATGAATCTCTGCCACAAATATGCCTGTGATGTCCTCCAGAATCTTTTGTTACAAATTGCAATTTGGTTTAGAATCAAATTAAGTAATGAGCTTGCATGGAATCCTGTCTCTCTTGTTAGTAAGCCTACAAAGGAAACAGATCAGTGACATTTCGGTTTAGTTTCACAGCCAGATCCATTATGAAAATCTTACCATGTCAGTGAAGCTGCTTTGACTCAAGGCCACATTCTTATCCTCCCACGCTAGTAAGTCTGATAGATGATGAACATGAATAAAGGATATCTAGTTTCAGGGGGCTGTTCAAAGATTGTTCATCTTCAAATTCTGTTTTAGCCATCAAAATGTTTGAACCGCATAATTTTGTGTAAGAACTGGCACCTAAGTTTTTCATTGAAATATATTCATACTTTTGGAAAAGTGCTTTCCTATGATGTAATTCTAAAGAAACCCACATGCAAGGATTGAATTTAGGCATGTTTTTAGAGTTTTCCTTAACCATGAAGTACAATTTGCCATATCTCTGATACTGTGACAATATTTCCAACTACGGAAAATCTTCATTTTTATGGTATAAAACCAGAATAGTAAGTGTTAGGTGAAAGGAAGAAGACTTTAATGAGCCTGGTTTGAGACATCTGCAATAGGTAACTGCTTTCTTTTTGTTTTCCCTCTTCATTCAGTGTAACAAACAATATAGAGTTTTGCAGCTTGCGTCTTTCTTAAAGAAAAGTGAAGTATGGCTTCTTCAGAGCTGGGTTGCTCTGATATTGTTGGATAGAATTGGGCAACTGGGATATAGAGAATCTACTGTGTGACTTAAATTATGGTGTAATATAGTATCCTCTGTTTAGGTTTCAAAAACAACCTAATAAATCACAGTAGAAAGAACAAAGTAGCCTTAAAAGAAAATTTACTAGACAGAAGTAGAACTTACTAAACACATGCTGGCTTAGAGTTAAGCTGATTGAAGTCTTTTTACTGTAATGATCACTTAATTCAAGACTTTTCTGCTGGTAAATATAAAAACAACAAAAAATTTTATGAAAAATGAAATGCAGTGAACAAAATGGTCTGTTCTAAAAGTAATCTTTTGGTTTCTGTCTGCCAAAAATCTGTTTAAATCCTTTGAAAATAAGGACCATCTAAGGATATTCCCTGATGGCTTTAGTAGTGGTTACCCTCTTCAAAGTCATGGTGAGCTGAAGAAACTGAGAAGCTGAATCCACGGGTTTAGTGTGTTTGGCAAAGGAGCTGAAAAGGGTAGAACAATGGAAGTTAATTAAAGTTACAAGATAGTTTTGTTTTCTGGATTCTGTTTGAGCTTAAAAGGAGCTTGCAAGAGAGATTTGACAGCTCAGAATGCAGTAAGCTAAATTTGTTGTAAAAATTATTTCTTTTGGCAGTAACACCGATCTATGAATATTAATGATTCAACTTAGCATACATTAGGATTCTGTGGATGGCATCCACAGGAGCTCTGTAGAGGCTCTCCTCTATCTCACCATCCATGAAACATTAATTCTGTTTCAAGAGGGGAAAAACATAATAAAGCCTCCCTTACTTATCTATGAATCACTTGACTCACGTTTGGCTTTCAGTTGTATAATATTCCTTCTAACCTGTTGGGAGACACATTTCCATGTAAACCCCAGACCTGGCATTCACAATCAATACGCTTGACACATGCTGCCATTTTGTCATCTTGAGTGGACACAAGAGAAAAACTGTTTGCTGCCAAGCACCTGTTTTGTCTGCATTTGCACTGAAGGGATTTCTACTGTTATTATATGCAAGGGCCAGAATATCAACATCTTCTTTAAACTTTTAATATTATGAAGAACCAGGAATAAAATCAAGGCTCTGTTTATTCTCCGAAACAAGTAATAATCTTTGATCTTCCCAAAGACAAACAATAAGTGGAATGAGCACAGAGTAAGAGGTTGAAAGGTTTTTAAATGCATACATTCATTCGGCAGCTAACTGTAGGATTGTCCAGTATGCCATTGATACTGGCAAAGGCAATGCAGAGCTTTGTGTGGTCAGGATCTCGGACGGATCCTAGGAGCAACTGCTATTTAAAAGAAATAAATTTAACAACAGAATAGGATGAGGACAGCTCCACAACTTGCAGGTGAGCACGGATTGCTGAATTCGTTACTGAGGGTGACAGCCAGGCAGGCAAGGGGCAATTACCACATCGACAAGGGGTCTGGAGTTGTCAGTGCTTTCAGAGCCATGATTGGGCCCAGAGACCATGACGGGGGAATCAACCTCACTTTAACAATTGCCCTCCAAGTTCATGATGTTGGAGATCCCAGCTCAAGCCAGAAAGTCAAGGCAGTGGTCAAGGAGCAAGGCTAGGGAACTGTGAAACTAACTTCTGGCAGAGGTGAAGGGCAAGACCTTCAGCTTGAAAACCACTCAAGGGCGGGACAGGGGAACCTTTGTTAAAGCTTTTTACAGCTCCTTTTTCATGACAGCTCTTAGCAGTGACCTTGCACTGAGTATAAGGAGCTAAACTTCTAAGGAGTCACAATGTCCCAACATCATAAGAGTTAAAGCAATGGTAAAATGTTATACCTATTAGGTTGGATACCTAAGAAATAATATTCCAGGTTGTGCCAATTTGTTGGTACAGAAGGCAACACGCTTTGCCTCATCTCACAACACAACACCCTTCGGTTCTGCCTATGTGTACATATCTCTCTCTGTATAAATAGGAACATATGGGATATACTGAAAAGTGTACTTGTTTGAATATGTTTTTACACTGTTTGTGGCCATATGTTAAAATGCATTACTAATCTTCAGGCTAAATATTAAACCATATGTTTTCCAATTTTTTTTAATATATATTTTTTGTAGACCTAGCAAGGGCTTCCCAAGAGGAGGAGGGCTCCACAAGAAATAACTGAAATTAGAACAAAATAGCATTACTGAAGTGCGAGACTGATAATGTAGGGGAAAATAATGAAGAAAAAATAAAAATCTAATAGCACAAGGCAGGTGATTGCAGCAATATATGTCAAAAATCATAACTAGCTAATGACCTGAACCTGTTTCCTTATTTAGGTGTCATTCCAAACCTCTTCCTACCCTGAAATCTACCTCTCTGTCTGATTTTAATCACTATTCAGTAGTGAGTCATACGTATTAGTTGTGTAGGTATGCATTAATTGTGGTTACCAATGAAAGTGTTGTATGAAATAGGAGGATTGATGTATGGAAGGGCAGAACTTTGATGTTAGAGTGATTCCTTGCCTCGAAAAGGGACATTGTTCCCTATAATGAGTTACCAACTTGTTAAAGGCTTAGGCAGTCCTGGGAACAGTCATTAACAATCTGTCTGGGCAGGCAGACAGTTTGGAGGAAGCCCAGGAAATATTAGCATATCCAAAGCAAGAAATACTGCACTTTCGCTTGAGGAAAGGAAGGCTCCAATCCTTCCTAACTGGATTACTCTGTGCCGAAGAGAAGGTGGGAACGCATCTGGTGTTTGCATCTGAGGAGTCTCAAAGGGGGACATGGCCAATAAAAAAAAAAAGTCTCTCTAGCTCTGAACCTCTATCTGTGAAGGTTTTGTGACAAAGCTGAGAATTGTATGCCAGCTTATTAATGCTAATTGATGTGCAAAGTAGACAGAGATGACTGTTCTACCTTCTCTGAAAACAGTGGATGGAATGGTTTTTTTGGCAGGAGGGACAGGTACAGGACCAGAAAATGGATGGACAGAGACCCAGAAGATGCCAACGTTTAAATTTCAAGGCTGTTTTGAGAACTGGTAATGTAGAAGACCAGAAGGCAAAAGCAGTTTCCCCTGGTGCATGAAGTGAGATGTGTAGGAGTATGTCTGAACTTCAGGAATCCAGAGAGTCTGGAGCAGCAATGCTAGAGAGAAAAAGCAATTTAAAATAAGTAAAAATGTTGTATTTATCTGATCTCATAGTGGTTTTGCTCTGTCAGTCTCAGTTATAAAATCAAGGACTAAGGAGGATATTTGAGCTGAGAACATCCTGTTATGAAATTTAATAAGTACTGCTAGTACTATTTCATCCAGAAATGCTTTCATTTACTGTGAAGGAATTACATTCTCTGCCCTCTATCTCTTTCCAACAAACATCAGCGTAGTCTGCCCACGTTTGTGTTAAGGCATCTGAATGTGTGAGCTACCATTGGGAATTGCACCTTAATATGATTTTAATTTGTGTTAGCATAACTGAAAGGGTTTGGCAACCCTCAGCAACTGAACATCATGAGAATGAAAGGGGTACATTATGGGATTATTCCAACACCTCTGTTTTATTTACATTTTTTAATTTCCTGTTTTCTTAAGCACTGTCAGAAACTCTCATAAAAGTCTGAAGATAGTACCTATTTGGATGCCAAGAAAAGATTGTTACCCCTTTTTATCACAAGGATATGAAGCATAATGTTTTAATTGCAAGCAAGAGAACATAGCTGGAAGCAGCTGCCAGCATAGTGCTGTCAAAACTATTTCTGTCTCTAAATGGTTGGATATGAGCAGAACACCACAGATGACAAAACTGAGGAATCATTTTAGGGAGCTGCTGATTCTGAAAGTAAGATACCAAACATCTGTTTCTGGCTGTTTAGCTTACAAGTTAACTTGACGTGAGTAGGAAGATGTTTCCTTGTTATATTTTTCCCTACAGCTTTAGCACAAAGTTTTACTGAGTTTCCTTTTGCTCCTGTTATCTATTCGTACACAAAGCTGTCTTGAAGATCTGTGTTTTCTATCTAGATCTACTCCCTGGAAGTATAGTCCAATATCTAAGTGATGCTTTCACCTGCTCACATGATCACCCTGCCATCAAAGAGGGCACTCCTATAATTTTTTTTTGCCTTTCCCAAAATTTAATGGCAGAGAGTCCTGGGTCAGTCTATTGCAGGACAAAGAACCATGATATACATCCTCAGAGTCTACACTCTATCTGAGACAGATTGCTTTTGTCTTGATGAAGACATGCTGGTTCTTCCTGTCCTGTGAGTCTCGAGGGGCCCTCAGACCTCTTGAGGTACATCCATGCTGATAGTACATCAGATAGTGGCTTTATGCCTGATGTATGGTGCAGGCCTGTGCAGAGTTGTCTTGGGAGGTTTTTCTAACACTTCTGTGTCACACCTGGTTGTTAATGGGAAACCCAATCACCTTCCACACTACCTGATGCAGACTGCCTGGCCTATTGAGATGTTGTCACCCCCACGGTGCATTCATTGCTGCTTCTTGTAAGAAAAGTAAGAGAGAAAACTGGAGGTTTCAGCAAGCACAGATGGGAAGCAACGCTAACTCAATTCTCTGAGGTTGAAATCATCACTTGTCCATGTCCATTGGATATATCTTGAGGTATATCATTCTTATATGTCAAGTCTTTATTGATCATGAGAGGTTCAGCTGCTGGAACCGAACTGACTTGTAATCTTGAATGCTTGTGTCCCTTTGGCATAGCAAAGCACCCTCTGCAATTTATACACCCAAGGCACGGCTGGAGGGGTCCTATCCTCATACTTTCCAATTTTTGTTTCCCATCCCATTCAACAAGGACCTATTGCTCTTCTCTTTCTCCTTCACGTCTTGGCGGGGGCTCGTCTCCCTGAATGTAGGATATGATAGGCAGGTTTTCTTACTTAAATACCCAGAGAGGGAGAAAAAAACCAAGAGTGTCTTGTCAGTGCTTAGACTTGAGAGCTTCCCATTAGACTAAAGCTCCTAGACATCCTTACAAATACGTTAGCTGTTGAATATCTAACATGTATGCCCATATCTTCAAGCTTCAAATGTGGTTCACAGTTTTAGAAAAGTCTAAATTTATTTATTTCCAAGGAAGTAAACCTTCTTTTGATCCCGAGTAGGAAATGTGATCAGAATAAAGGAAAATGGTGTTCTCAAAAAGCAAAACTTGCTTTTTCTCTTCTTCACAGGACAGCTTCCCCTAGCCTCTGCCCACTTGAATGCCTGAGATTCATTTATAGAAGCAAGAAACACCAGCCTTCCACTATCAAAATGCAGTCTTATGTAAGGGTAAATTTTTCAGCTTACTTCAAAGGATATTTTCTGAATTTGTGGAGGTTGCTTATTTTCTTTGGGGGACGATATTGTCCCTTAATTAAGCTTTTCAAATGTAAATTCTAAGCAATGAAACATCTTAAGGATAAAAGCATTTGTTTGTGGCATAATGCCTCAAAGTGTCAACAAATCTGAGTCTGTAATCTCCATATGTTTTGATTACTTGCTATCAGAAGACGCTTCTTGCAAAGCAAAACTTGTTTCTGCTATTCTTTTTTTCTTTATTTTTTCCTTTTTTTTTAAAATTTATTTTTTCATCGCTATATCTACTCAAAACTTACACCTGGTGCTAATACTGACATATGACTGAGTGGGAACAAAACCACTTTGACAGATGGGCATAAACTCAGGGATGCCAAAAGAAACAGTGCCTGCACTAACTTTGAATGGGAACAGGCCATTCATACCCAGTAGTGTCAGAACAACGACCTATTCAGAGCTCCGGGTCATTTGGAAAGGAGAGGGAGAGCAGAGCATGTAGTCAAATTAATAAACCTGAGGATTATGTTGTTGATTTTAATGCTATAAAAATAGGTAATAAATTAAAATAATTTGCCTAACATCTGAATTTAGAGAAGCAAGTTATATAACACATAGAAAGAACTTGTACATCTTCATTGTAAGCAGCTCCGTATAAAGCCAGTTGCTGAGAAACTTTGAGAGGAATCTGAAAGAAATAAATAGCTTGTTTGACTGCAGCAGTGAGTTTGCAGCTTGCTCAAATAGTCTTGAAAAACCACCTCCTATACTGGACCATTCCTATCAATCAGCTAGTTGTGCAGACAGACTCTGCTATTTTTTTTTTTTTTTTTAGGAGAGGAGACAAACCATGCAGTCCAGTCCTCCTCAGTTCCTTTCTACAGTAGCCTGTGCAATGAACCAGACATGTAGCCGGAGTGTTGTGGAGCTACTGCATTAGTTCCACATCACTTTTCAAAGAAAGATTTTGAAATGAAAGAAATTACATAAAAGACAAGTTCCTAAGTAGAAAGAAACAGTTCAGCTGGCTCACATTTATGTGCTTCTTATCATGTAGTTCTTCTGGGGATACAGGCTTGCAACTTGTAAATAAACGGTTCCCCCTTCTCCAGTGAACTGGCTTTTGTACACTGCAGTCTGCAAGGATTTGTTTCCTTTTATTTGCAAGAAGAGATGATGGTGTCCATCCTCCTATTTTTTAATAATTCCTTTCCAGGCAGTAATATCGAACCTCTTGGTACAGGGGCTTTGGGTAAGGTACTGCAACTCAGGGAGTAATCTGGAAGGGAAGAGACCTTTATTGTCTAGGGCTTATTAACATGGTCAGAATTGCACGAGTCTTTGTGCTTGGTGTTTTCTCTTGGCTAGCTTCAGGTTTTCAGAAACATTTAGTGAAAAGGAAACACTAGGCTCAGGGGCTTAGATGGATTTTAGGACATCTGAATAGCTCTCAGACTGTATAAAATAAACTGGCTTTTATGTGGACTAAGGTTGTTGACTCTCTTGGGGCATGATTGTTTAAGATTTAATTTATGGTTTTGGTTACATGGTGCAGATTTCATTTAATTTTCCCTTCAGGCATCTACAGAAAATTGTTTACTATTGAGATTTTTTTCCAGCCCAACTCCGTGTTTGTTACCAGGGCATAAGGGATGAATGACACTTCCAGGCCTTCTACAGCTCTAAACTTAGAAATTTTTAATGATGACCTCCTGTTGCGGCTCCTTCCTCCAAGTTTCCTGTTCTAATTTTTTCTGTGGACATGTTTTTTCAATTTGGAAGAAGCATATACTTCAGATAAAAGAAAGGAGCAAAAAAAGAAAAAAAGAAAGTCCTCTTCCGAAAAAAATAAAGAATTTTGGGGGTATCGATTGTTCCTTATGTAACATCTGCCTTAATCCATATGCAGTGGTTTTGGCCATACTGACTTGACACGTGGAGAAAGCACTTGATTTAAAAGTTGCTATGGAAGAAAGGAAGTAAAGTGTCACTGCTCTATCTTAGAAGTTATTTGTAATTAATTTCTAAGATAGCAGCATAGATCATTAGTTTTGGGAACACAGTGCGAGTTTTGATTTAATGGGCTTGAGTGGATGGAGACTTTGGCTCATTTAGAAACTGGAGAGATCAATTTCATTATTTTTTCTGTCAAACATGAAACTTTTTCTAAAATATTTATCTGTATTATAAATTCATTGACATCTGAGAAATGTGTACAAATAGACACATGTGAATTCTTATTAGAATAGATAAGTATATCCTTTTTTTTTTTTCCCCTGGGCCTTGATCTGATAAATTCTTTCTGTTTTTTTTCTTGTATCTAGATATATAATGCTTTCAGGACAGGAACCAATGCAGCCTAGAGAGCTCTTGGTAGCACAGATGAGCTATGGGCTGTACTGAATACATCTCTTCCTGCAAAATCGCTTTTTGCAGTTCTGTTCCATTTCTTTCTCATGAAATATAGGTAGAAAATACAGGCACACGTGTGTTGCAGAGAAGCGGCATGTGCCTCTTTCCTGTCCTGTTGCTTATGACAGGGGCAGAAGGCATGATGTGTTTGTGACTGGTGTACTTTTCAAATACATACTGCATGTGAGATGTCTTGCCCATTTCAGTTGTGTTAAAACCCAAGCTGAAGAACACAAGAGAATGCTTTCAGCTTGTAGCCCTGACAGACAAGTCCCATGCTGGATTTCTCTCTGCACGTAACACGTATTCTGGTCTTGGCTCATGGGAATTGCAGATGTACTTTAAGGTTAGATTGAATTATATGACCCGATCAACTGAGGACAACTGTTCCTCACCTCTGAGTCTTTAAGGTTTAAACCTACCTCTGGAGCAGGTAATAGCCACATTTGAAACAGCTATGTGATGTACTAAGACCCAGAACCAGAGCTAGCTTGCTTTTGAGGGTTTTTCATAGGTATGTATGTGCCCTTTAAAAGCTGTTTATTTTCAAAAATCAATATTTTGAAAGACAGTGGAAATCCTGTTAAATATTGACTTTCTCTTTAAATGCCAGATGTTATGAACCTTCCATCTGCTTATCACTTTCTAGACAGGTGCCCCAAATAGCCCTGCTGCTGAAGCATCCCCCCTGCTTCTCTTCCTATAACTTTTCTTCCTAGCCTTCACACCAATTTCTGGTTTTCTATTCTCTCACATGTATACAGATATATGCTTAATTTGTACTTCCTTGTCTGTTTTACTAAAAGTCCTCCATGTTATTTACCCCTTCCCAGTCTTAGACCTAGAGCTGATATGTTTGGGACATTAACAGAGATTTGAACTGCTGCTCCAAAAAGAATTCATGTTTACTGGAGCACCTATGAAATTGTGTATAATGCATCACTTTTTTTGCTCTGATCTATGATCATAGCACTTCTGTTATGATCTCTGAACTGCAGGAGGTCAGCTGCAAATGAAATGCTTGCACAATACTGACGATAGTTTTTCAGGAACCTAAACAGCCTCAGAAATGTAGTGGTATAGATATTCAACTCCACGCTCTTTGCTCAGTGGTGATATACCACGGAGAGAAGGCTAAGTTTTTTCCCCTTATATGGTCAGGAAACCCTGGGATCAGAACAGAGGACTGTGTTATGATGTGCAAAGTCACATCAGGGCTGGCGTATGGCGAGACGTTTTCAAACAAGTTTCAGTCTCAGCTTTGTCCATCTGGTATATCGCCTACCCCTGTAACAGGAGGTAGAAGTACCCATGGGACAAAGTGAAGGATTATCATTATGACGTTTTACAGCACTTAAGTCTCAGTACAGCCTGACCTGGACAGAAGGCTGTGGTCTGGCTTAAGTAATTTTGTTCTGCCTCCAGCAGTTTGCAGATCTAGTTTAGACAGCATTTAGATGTAATAATAAAGTCTGAGCAGGGAAGTCATCCAGACAGACTCTACACAAAACCATTCCTTTTATGCAGAGGTGGTTTCAGTGCTCACTTGATGGGGTGTGTGGTGGGGTGGGGGAGCAGTTGAGCTCTAACTGTGTCTGGAGTGGCTTGGATATCAGGCCATTCATGGCCATTAGCTTAGAGCTTGCAAAACCACTATTTCACATAAATAAATAAATAAACATGTGGTGGTTTAAGGACAGGGCACTTTACATAGGTTTAATGTTTATGTTGTATCTGAAGAGTCATCATAAAAGTCTGGTATTTCTACCAAGAGATTTACACTTCTCTGCAGTGCAACACAAGATCTTTCACACTTTAGAGCAGTGAAGCTTAATTCACCACTTTCCTCAGATTTTTATTATTTTTTTTAATATTTCTATCCTGAATTCCAACTCAGAGAACTGGCCTTTCCAAAACCCAGTTTTAACTATAACTTTTTAGTGCTACATTGATAATCTAAGTTGTAACGTTGGCTATACAACTGTGTAATTAAAATTAGGAACACATTTAGCACATATTTCCAGATTGTAGATCAAGTTCTGAGTCATTCAGACCTGTATTTAAAATCCAATTAGAAATTTTGAAGCGTTTTAGGCATTTCAACATCTTTTCAAGCTGTGGCTTCAGATTATTTGGAAATGTTAGTGTGCAGATAAGTGGGAGATAAAACAGTATTTACAAAGTGTTAAAATAGCACTAGGAAAGACTGATTAGCCTGATAACGAGATACAAAGAAGCTGCAAGGGTAGTACCATGTTTACATTTTTGTTGGCCAAAATGTTGCAGTGTGTTTAAGGGTGGTGTTGTGCTTTTGACTTGTGTGAGAAATGTTTGGCTATTCCTGCAGGGAATGTGCTGTGACTGGGTCCAGAGATGAAAATCCTTTGTGCATTTAAAACAAGCAAGTCACTTGAGTGGGTTACAACACAGCCTATGCTGAAGCGGTTTGGGCATAGTTAGTGCCTGCTGGGTCAGACCAGGCTGCAAAGACTGGCTGGAGCTAGGAACTATCAACAGTTCAGACTTTGAATGAAATCAGACAACATCTGTGTTGTAACATTGCCCAGTGATTCCACTTTAGTTATCAAAGCCCAAAAAGCCGAGAGAAATATGTACATAATACGGAGAATGGTGGGGGTATTTGAAGAGTGGGGGAGAAAAAGGATTATTTCACAGATGATAATGCTAGATCTGACTCAGTCTTTGAAAATTCAATGTGAAAGAATCTGGGGGGTTTGCTTTTTGCAGCATGCTACCTGGCTGGCTGCTGAGGACACCCTCCAGCTTCTGACCTGGGAGCCAGACAGGGAGCTGCAGGGAATTTTGACCCAGTGAAACTTTGTTGAAATCAGAAGGAACCAGCAAAACCTGCCAGAACGTTGGTCAGAGATAAGAAATCTTTTGTGATCACATGCTTTTGGAATTGTGGTGCATTTCAGCCACAGATGTGCTCCTGGAACTGAATTTTAGCATGTTCTGGTTTAATTTCAGTAATAGTGGTAGGATTTTTTTTGAGTGAGTTGGTGCTGTGTGCTCTCTAGCTGCAAATAAGTACACTTTCTGCTGTTATTTTATGCTTACCAAGTGAGTGTCAGCCATTTGTAAAAAGGAATATATTTAGCTCTGTAAAAGCCACTGTTAAGGAAAAAAATCAGTTAAAAAATGAGTAAAAACTTTAAGTGCACAAATGACTTATGTTCATAGGAGTCCGTATGTACATGTGTTATATATACAAAATCCACATTCATATATGGACATGGTTTATGTGAGTCCCAGAAACCACTGATATGCCTAATTTTTATTTAAAAACCCACTAATTACTTTGATTTTTGTTTACTACTGAGAATGCCCTGTAGTGTGCATAGATTTGAAATCTGTTCAGTGCTGTGCAGTGTGCTGTGGCGATACTGAAGGACACCATAAGGAAGAGTGCAGTGTCCATCCAGAGTTTTGCAGCACTGATCTTTTGTGGCTGGGACTGAGGGAGAGTGAATTAGCCTGAGGTACAGTTTCACACTGCCTGGGCTAGGCTTCTCCTGATGCCCAGAGTTCCTGAATGCTGCAAAGAAATACCTATATCCAACCCTGCTGAAGTGTCTGCTCCAAAGAAACTTGACACCAACGCTCTATTGGCTTGTATTCCTTGAAGCTTTAACATGGAGAAGACTTCTGAGACAGGACTCAGACATATGTCTTTGACTCAATTTTTGGCAGAATTAACTTAAGTAAGGGTGAAAGCAAGTCTAGCTCTTTTATCTAAAAAAACACTTCCATTGGATCCTGCATTAGTTCAGGTGAGGATATGGATTATTTTTTTAATATCTCCAGGACTGAAACAGTCTGAGAGGTTAAGCAGAGAGCTATTGGTAGATGTAGAACAGAATCCAGGTCTCCCATCTGCCTCGTGTCTTAGCTCCAAAATCATCCTTTTAAGGAGAATTCCCAAGGCCAGTCATGTTTTGTCATTTCTAAGCATTAAATTCAATGGTATTTTAATTTTTAAAGTTTCATAAAACTGAAGAACTCTTCTTAAGCTCTCTAGATGCTTAGAGGCAAATTTCCTTTCTTTCTGTCTTCTAACTAAGCCTTCCGTTAACTAGGGGGGGAAAAAAGTCACAAGAGAGGCTTTATGCTACTTTCCTGTTTTCCAACATGACAGATGCATTAGAAAGTGTAATGCACTCTAACAAACAAGGAAACTTTGCATATTGAATATAGCACATGAAATAATAAAAGAAGAACAGCTGCTGAGAGACAGAAAGGAAAAAAAGGGAGATAAAAGTTAACTTGAGTTGTGTTTTATATGAAGAGCTTTGAATTCAGTTAGATTTAAAATTCAGTGCCAAGTATATTTGCAGACATCTGGGAAATCAGGTCACATACTCTTTGTTAAGTCTGCTACTACTGGTATAAAACAGAACACATGGAAATATAAGCCTGTCACAAGGGCACCCTTTTTCTTTCATAAAATGACAATTTAACAATTACATTCATGCAATGATTAATGTGAACAGTGATGACTGGAAACAGGATAAAAACAAAAAGGGGTTATAATGGTATTCAAACTTTTACAAAGTTTAAGGCTAGGAGCTTGCAACCCGGAAGGCCAATTGTATCATGAGTTGCATCAAAAGAAGCATGGCCAGCAGGACAAGGCAGGTGTTTCTCCCCCTCTACTCTGCTGTTGTGAGATCCCACCTTGAATATCGCGACTAGTTCTGGAATCCTCAGCATAAGAAGGATATGAAACTGTTGGAATGGATCCAGAATAGGGCCACGAAGATGATCAGAGACTGGAGTTCAGCTCTGAGAACAGACTGAGAGAGCTGGGTTTGTTCAGCCTGGAGAAGGCTCCAAAGAGAGTTTATAGCAGCCTTCTAGTGCTTAAAGGGGGCTAAAGAAAGCTGAGGTGTGGGAGGGGGACTTTTACAAAGGCATGTAATGATAGGATGAAGGGGATGGCTTTAAATTGGAAGGGGGAAGATGAAGATTTAGATTAGATATTAGGAAGAGATTCTTCATATTTAGGGTGGTGAGGAACTGGGACATGTTGCATTGTGTCCATGTCCACGGCAGTGGGTTTGGAGCTGAATGACCTTTAAGGTCCTTTCCAACCCAAAATATTCCATAATTCTATGATTTCTGCCAAATCTGTATTTGCTAAATGATCGCTAATGAAATCTTGTGCATCAGGCCATTAACTTGTAAGTGAAGATATTAAGAAAGCACTCATACCTCACAGTAGAATAAGTAACTGTTAATAATGAAGTGACTTCATGAGATGTTGCTGTGCGACTGCTGCCGATTTCAACTGTCAACAGATAGCTAACAGAGGGAATGTATATAGCAAGCTGTCTTAGATTCCCAGATGTTTGTTGAATATGCTCTGTGTTCAATGTCAGATTAGACTGACCTTGACCAGTGAAGTATTTGTACTTTGTCCATCCTCAACAGCTCTGGGAGTAAGTTCATAGTGATTTTTATCTCTTACAGTTGGTTAAGCTGGGGTAATAAGGAAGGTAGTGCTCAGGAAAACTGGATGAAGCTGCGTTTGGTGAACTTGATGCTGAATGAGCTATAGTAGTTACATCTGCTTGCAAGGAAATGTGTGTGTCTGGTAGGTTAATGGATAGTGGTTTGATTACGATGATGTCTGCAGTGTCCTAAGCACAACTATAAGGAGAGTGGTTACAGCATCAGTACTGGTGCTAGCTTGATGCATGAGAAACATGAAGAAGATAAAGATAGCACAATATGCTTTATTTTTTCATTGTTTTTTAGCTTTCCATCAACCATTCCTGTAAATATCTTCCTAGCTATAAGTCCTCACACGTGTTTTAAGGTCCAGAATTGGAGATAGATACCTCACTTATTCACAGGAAGGCTAGGAAAAGTTATAATGGGACAACTTTAATTTTATGTAATATTAACTTCAGCCCAAGTGAGATAGCAAAGCAAGATGAGACACTGTCAGAATTTATACTGAATTTTCAAAAATATATGTAGTCTTCAGCAGGGCATGCTCCTCAGTGATGCTTTAAATGCAAGTGAGAAATTAAGCACAGTAGTCACGCATGCTTTCTTTGCTTGAATTACACAGCGAACTTAATAAACACCAAAGAAGATATCTGATGAAAACCTAACATTCCTTGTAGCCTCTGGATGTTCCTTGAATCCTAATAAGAAGTTCCTTCCTTACACGTTCCACTAATCCTTTCAGTCTCTCAGCAATTCTGTTGAAGAAACCCAGCTGGTCTGGCTGCTTGCCTTTTTATTTCAGATCCAGTACTTCAAATATCAGAATACAGATTGCACAAATTCCAGCATATGTGCCTGGACCCTAGCAATAGCAATTGGAACAAACCAACAGTGTCCACTATCCATTGTAGAGTTTTGTGATTTCTTCAGAAACTAAAATGTTAAGCCCTGTTGGCTGGAATGTAAAGCAAAAGTACATTTATGTTCCCTGCTTGAGTCTCCACGCAGCCTGAAGCAGTAGTTCCGAGAAAACGTAAAGGCTGACCAAAGGTTGACGGACAGCAGTGGGATAATTAGATAATTACAACTATTTATCTATTTTCTTTATGTTGACTGAGATGGGGATGCAAACAAGTGGAACGTCTCCTGAGAGTGACTACTTCAGTGTTCTCATAGGACTTCTGTGCCATGTAAAGTTTATCTAAGCATCCTTCATTGACAGGCAGCGTGAGTAACTGGAATTTGCACTGAAAATGGGTAGGGATTGCAATGACATTTTCTTAACAGCTGTGATATGAGACCAGTAGCCTTCAACAGGGACACAGCAGTAACCAACTGGGGAGTTCATATTGTGAGAAATTGTCATATGTTTGTCACTGGATAATGATGAGATCAAGGGTTATTTTTGGGGCATTATTGTATTACTGAATCTCCCCAGTGATTTTTTTCTCCAGCTGTATTGTCATCACATTGAGCTTTAATGGATTTACCTGTTGCCCAAGTTTTGCCTATTAGACCACTCCTGGTTTTTTAGCATTAGCCATTTTAGCTTGGGGATTTTTGCTCTTCATATGTTCTGATGAGCAAAACAGAAGGGTGGGGCAGTTTTGCTGTGCCAGCAGGAAGAAAATGCTAACCTGGCCATGTAAACCCTCCTGTCATTGCCTCTGCCATGCTGAAGTAGTGTGAAGGGTACACGGAAATAAAATTCTTCCTTTCCCTCTTTTCTGATGAAGGATGGAGGATCTCTCTCAGATGACAGCTCAAACCCTTTAATGTGGCAATGATAGGAAGGTTGCTCAGTGCTATCAGAGAAATCTCGCTTGATTCCATTCTAACACCAACAGACTGAAATTTTTTATTTGTTTGTAGTGTACCATGTTTCAAACTCCCTGCTTCTTTTTCTCTCTTTACTTTTCTGTGCTAAGATTTTGTTTTCCCTCAAATGAAAGCTTAAGGGGGTGTTATCTGGGGTTGCTCTCTAGGCTGTACTGGATGCATGTCAGTTTGTACCACCTGATGAGACAGACTGTTCCTTTTAAATAAGCATCATATTTCTTTCAGACAGGGAGAGGAAAAAATAAAAGGAAAGAAACAGAAATCCTACCTAAGCCTCTAGTATTTTAAATGCTGAATTTCCCATCACATTTTCTTGGTGAAGATGAAAAGCCTTAAAAGAAAATCAGACTTTGTAATCAGATGATGATGCATGAAAGGATGTGTCTGGATAATGTGACAGATGATCCTAACCTTCATTAATGTGCTTTAATTGGATTAAGCTCTCTGAAAGGCCTTTTCTTCTTTTTCAACACCTTCAGGGCTCTTGGTTGCACAATGTGAATGTACAGAACATCCTGCAAAAGGGCACTCATCCAGCTTCATAGACATATGCTGTACATCCTGACACTAAGTTAACATAAACAGAGCTTATCTTCAATGACATGGCCCCTAGGGTGCCGGAGAGTGGTGGCCATCAAGTGATAATTGGGCAGTTACAAGATTTGTTGCAGCATTTGGAGCACTAAATCCTTTTACATCCGAATGGGTTGCTGCACCAGGGCTGAAAACTGTCAGCACAGATATCAGCTCTTCAAACTATTTTTAATAAAAGCACAGATTATAGATGATTGACAAAGGGACAGCCATGCTGCTGCTGCTGTTAATACTGAGAATACTATTCCCTGCGTTGTCTCACAGTTTTCAATAGGACTACCTGGGGAGTGAGGTATTGCTGAGCATAAGCCAAAGTGGCAACCACGTTCCAGAAGTGGTGGGCAGCAGCAGTAAAAGGAACATATATTTTGCCTTGCTGAACTGGGAATCTGTTCTGCAACAATTTAGACTATTTTTGTGAATAGAGTTTACCACACAACTATTTTTCTGTCTTTCAGTTCCAGACTTACTCGTTTTGCCTACTTTTAAGGACTCAGCCCTGGCAAATCCCTCAGAAGCATTGACTATGGTAGATTTGGACGCTGAGTATAAGTAATTAGTGTGTGTGTAAAGATCAGAGAGAAATAACTGAAAAAAAAGGTTTGAAAACAGGGTTGGGAGGTAAGAGCTGTGTGCTTAAAGAGAAATGGAGTAGAGAAGCTTTCTAGAACAAAACTCCCATATTTTTTAACATAAAATGCAGCATCTCATGTTAGCCCAGCTTGCTGGTCATAGAATTTTTCTCTTAAATGGTGCTTAGTCTACCTCCCCTCCCCCCCCAAGCACTAAATTTCACTGTTAAGTCAATGCATATGTTGCTGACTGTGGCTGTTGTACATTCAAGTTGGAAGTGCCATTGTATATCTGTATTTCTCAACCTCTAGTTTTTTAAACCTCAAAAAACACAGGGCAGCTGGTTTTGAGTATTCTTACACTATATTGCCTTTGTGTTCTTCAAAGATTTTTGTTTAAAAAATGGTTAACATACTGTATTTACAGTAATCTTAGAGCTACAACTTCATGGGAAGCTACCAACTGTGTCACAGCCAGAGTACTCTGTTCAAAGAATGTTCCCACAATATGTCTTTAGAGATGTGTCTGAGAGAAAGCCAACAATTCTGAAATATTTCATATTGATTCATGGCTCTCCAAATGTTATTTTAGTCCTCTAGGTCACAGAATGTGGCTACTCAAGATTTATTTATTTTCCATATTTTAACAATTGCTTGTTAAAGGTCTTTCTCCCATTTTTAAGATAACTTTGCAGCTTCCTTTTTTGCCTTTTATTTACTCATAATTCTGGTATACTTGACTTTTACTTTGGGAGTATTTTGACTCTTGGTCATTCCCTTAATATTAACACGTTATTTTTGTGACTTAAAAGAGATTACAGATTTTCTGTTGCTTTTGAAAGGTATATTTTGGTTTTATTTACCTCTTGAAGACTTTAGTGTGGATGGATAGCAAAGCCAAGCTAGAAACAGGTTTGTTCACCTCCCTTCTCATTCCTTGATGTGATCAGAGAATCAGAATGGTTCAGATTGGAAGAGACCATGAAGGTCATCTAGTTCAGCCCACTGCAGTGAGCAGGAATATCTTCAACTAGATCAGGTTGTTCAAAGCCCCATCCAACCTCACCTTGAATGTTTCCAGGGAAGGGAATTACAGTTTCCAGGAATGATGAAGTCTTCTGTGTTGTTCCTAGGTATTTTGGAGGCCACACAAGTTTATCTTGTTACTCAATTACAGGGAAACAGTGGCTAAAAGTAACAACCTGTAGGACCTGAGCAACTTCCTAATGCATCAGGTTTTGTCCTGGTGCAGTATCATACTTCAACCCCACTGAATGTGTTGCCAGGCAGAAAAACCACTACCTATTCAGGACAAATTGCATAAATCAAAAATTACAGATACACAATCAAATCCTCTCAAAAAAATTGTGGCCAAATTACTGTAAAAAGGCTGTGTTTTGTTGCAACAGGCAATAACCAAACTGGTATCTGTGTATAACCTTAATAATTCTGTATAGTCTGTGTGTTATTACAATTTTAGAACTGGAACTTCACACCTAGTTGTTTAAAAAAACCCCAAACGCAGCAAGCAGTCATCTCTGAGGTCCAATACCTGGTAGTCTAGCTATATAAAGTGCTAACAGTTGTCTAGGTGGACATATTTATGCAGAGAACATTCTGGCCACCCACGACTTATACCTAGATTTGTACTATGAGTAATTACACAGGAAAAACACTGCATCAAAAATAGGGAAAAAACAAGCCTTTCACAACTTTTTTTTTTTTTTAATGCCATAACAAAGCCATAAAGAACACAAATCTCATCTTTTTCTTTTCCTTTCTAGGTCACCTTTACCTAACTTTGTGCTGCTTTACTCACTGACCTCTAAAACAGAGCAGTCATCCAATGACAGCCTGCTTCAGGCTAAAACTCTTTTCCTCTGCAAACTGCAGCATTTTCCATTAATAAACTCTCTAAGGTCACATGTTAGTAATGAAAAAACATGCATGTTTGTAGCAACCAGCAGTGCTGCTGAAGTGCTTTGGAAGAGCACATGCTATCAGCACGTCGGAGTGGTGGCAGCACTGATACATGGAACTGCAGCCTGCCAGAAATACAGGAGGTGACAACTTGCTTGTGAATATTGGCTTGGAATTGGCATTTCTTGTGTGCATGTAGTTTAGATGAGCATTTTTCTCTGGGAATGTGGCTTGACCTTGCTCTGAGCACCTGCATTCAGGATCTCAGTGACTCAGTTCTGTGTACGGATGCTGTTCCAAGGCAGCCCAAGCTCAGGCTGCCTGCAAATCTTACTTGCCTTTCCAGCAGATGGTGGAAGGTCACAGGTGATCTGTCATCTGATTTTCTCTTTTCTTATCCTTCCTCAGTTCATCTCTGCACATGTACAACTTTGTGCTTTGCCATCTTAGATCCGTGTCCACCTGGTATGGAAGACAAGGTGTGCAAACTGATATAGGGACCAAGTTAAAAAATTGTGAGGATAATTGATCAGTTTGTTTCTAGGTTTATATAATGCAGTGGCTCTAATGGCATGGGCATAAAACTGGTAATATAGCAGGATCTTTAATTTACATAGTTTAAGATTTTTTGTTGTTGGAGACTCCCCAAACTGTTTCCAACACCTTAAATGGAAGGATAGTGCACATCCCCATTACCCCTGTTCACAGACTGGTTCAAGTCTGAAACTGTAAATGTGTAACCTGGTGCTGCACTCAATTGTTTCGATGCTTTGTAATCCTACTTGCTTTCATACTTTTTGCTTTCTTGCACCATGTTGATTTTCTGGATCTAAATTAGATCAAGGAATTCTGAAGTGTGCTCTGTTAGATTCTGTAAATAAACAAGGTGTCTGCGTGTAGTTAGGAAGTATCTTCACTCTATTTTTCTTTCGCTGAGCAAATTAAAACTCTTTGGCTGATTAAAACAAATGGGAGAACATTCAGAGTGCTAATATATATCAAGGTACCATAGAATAAAGGGTCTGTCAGAAACAATCACTTTTGTCCACCAAAAAACTCTAAGACCACTTCAGAGGTCCTCTGTTTCTTGTCCTCTTTGCCACTTTGGAAAGGAAGATCAGGAAATTCAGGTGATGCTTGCAAGCTTCAAAGCTCCCTATCTTCCTTGAGAGACAGAAAACAAATCATCTGAATTCTCTGCATTATTCTGGTGCCTCTGCTTCTTAGTTTGGAGCCAAACATATGGTGACTAGCTGTGGGCAACATCCTTCAAGCTGGCAAGACAGGAATGCTGGCTGTCAGTTCATCTGCCACTTTCTTTTTGCTGCTTTCTGCCTATGATATCACTCTCATGCTGATATTTGAGTGGGCCCAGACTTATTTTTTTTATAGCTCCAACCAGGAAAGCCATTGGGTACTCCAAAAAGCTATGAACCGGAGCCAAATGCAGACAAATTAAGGAGTGAGAGCAGAAGTGTTACATCTGCCAGGTCAAGCTGGGTGCAAAATGGCTTTGGAGCTGTTGAAATGGAAGAGGAATTTCACCATGTTGAACTTCTCATGAGAAAAGAGCTCTCCCTGCCACATCCCCCCTCCCTCCCAAGGCCTGTGTGAGTCAGCCCAAGAGGTATGCAGTTTACAGTACAGCTCTGGAGGGGAAAAAAAAATAACAACGGGCCTGAGAATCCCAAAGAGATAAAGATGCTTATTATAGAGCCCTCGTACTGCTAAGCTGTATTTTCTACCAAGGGCAAAATGTTAACAAGTAGCAAGGGTCAACGTGAACAGTAATTTAAAAGCATTATTCTCTTTTCTGGAGAAAGACTTTCAAAAACTGACTTCATCAAAAATCCATTTCCTTTCAAGTATTTTACTATTACATTATTGATACCATTTCCTTTTTAGAGTATCATTTACACATAACTGCAATCCTTCCCCTTTTTAATTAGTCTGTGCCAGCTTGGGATCTCTTCTGAGCACTGGATATGATCTGTAGAAAGAGCAAGACCTGTAGCAGGGAAAGTCAGAATGTATGTTTCAACTTGATGTGCAATTATGTCTGTAGACAGATATATATGCATGTGCATGTGTACATGTCCTTACAGGGTTTGGTCTGCTCATTTTCTTGGCAAGTCAGTGACTCTGGGATTGTTATCTTACCTTGAAGTTGTACTGGTACAGGCTTATTTAAATACAAATATTGCTCTCAGCATCATCAATGGGCTTAGTCAGCCTTACCTTTTTCATGACAGCAATTGTTTCTCCAGGCTTAAGAGAAATGAGAATCAGTGAATGAAAGCCATAAAATGAGATTGAACTTGTGTATGTTTTGTGTGACCAGGTTTGCTTCCCATGTGTCATGCATTTCTGCTGACATAAAGCTGGAAGCCAGATGCAAAATGAGATGCTATTTTTGCTGCTCCCTGGGATAGTAATAATAGTTCTATGGAATAAACAGCAAGGATTTTTTTGCTCTTGCTTTGGTGGATATAGGTGTGGGCTGTGTGTTCAATAGCAGATATCTACATCTTTCAACTGGGGAGATCCATGCAAGATCTTCTACAGACTGTTGCTGAATATGAAGCGAATGTTGAATTTGGCATTTGAGTTTCATGAGTCTGCATATACAAATGCTGATGGCAGCAGCAGTCAAATATTGTTTCTGAAAGAATATTGTTTCTAAAAGATATGAAGGACCAGAATTTTGAGAGCCTTTTTGGAAGATGCAGATAGAGATGCCTGCACAGAGGAATGAGCCCAAACCTTTCTGACAAAAAAGATGAAAAAAATCCATTCTGTGTATTCTCCTAAGTATAAGTTATACAATATGCATTCTTCTGGTCAAAACTAGAACCTTCATGTAATTAATATAAGTATGGTCGTATAAGACTCTTTTTATGAAACAAAACAACCTCAGTTAAAATAATTCTTAAGCATGTTATTTCTGGAGGTGAATATAGTTTCATATGCAGAAATTTGGAAGCTTATGCTTTATAGAATCATGGAGTCAGCTCACATGAAACAGAATCCAAGGTGGCTGTAGGTACCTGGACTTCAGGTTTAATGGAATCTTTAATCCTTTGTCCATAAACAAACGTGCTTATATTAGGTTCTTCTCTTGACAGAGATAATGTTTTTTTTTTTTTTTTCCTGGCAATTACCTAAATTCCATTAATAGGATTAGAACTATCTTCTAATAAATTGCTATCAAATCCATCTCAAAACTATTTTATTTAAAAGTGCATAACATAACTATTTCATGGATTTAAGATTGCTAATAAAGACTATTTAGCATGTTCCCTTTCATTATAACCTGACAGGTCTGATTCAACTTGAATTTCAACGAACCTTTTGAGAAAAAAGCATCAGTGTTTTCAAAGTAATCTGAACTTATGTCCAGATGCCTTGGGTAGGAAATCTTCCTCAGATTGTGATTTTTGTCCTAGGATGCACTACAGCCTAAAAATGTTGAAGGCTAAGTTACTTTTTCATTAGTGCTAAGCTATCTTTTGGCTAGTTCACTCTCTCCAGTTGTCTCTCTTTCAAGCGACAATAGCAGAATAAAGATCACCATAGTAGCAAGGAATATTTTTATTTATGACTTGAGAGTGTGGCATGAAAGGAAATCAGTGAAGAAAACATTGCTAAAGGTAGACAAAACAAATAGTTGGGGGGTTTATGTATGTTATTTAATAGGAGGAAGGATCCTTTAATACTGTAAATTTTGCAGTTGGCTAAAACTTGTGTAGAGATTCTAAGATTAGTAATTGTGGGCTACTTTAAAATGTTGTCTTAGTCTGTGGACACTATATATGACCCAAGAAGTTAGGAATTGCAGTAAAAATATAGGTTGTATACTGTTTCCCATTTTCTCCTCTGCCAAGAACAGGATTTTGCTCCAATTTGGCTGTGTTGTCCTACCTAAAAGTCACAGCCGCCTGCTTCTTTTCCTCTTTCTGTTAACTAACATTGCAAAGGAAAACTGACTCTTTTAAGTTATCTCCCCTTTTTTTGCCACAGCTTACTGTAAGGACAAGATATGGATAGGAGAGGTAGCCTGAACTAATTTAATTACTTTTACTCAGTCACAATAGACAGTGGATGCAGTTTGCCTGTGAATGAATATTTCTTGTGTGGCACAGTCACTTGCGTAAGCAGAACTCTTTGTCAAGTTACTCTTGAGATGAATTTTGAAGGGAAGAATGTGCAATACTAGGCAGTATTCAAAAGAAATGATTTCCAGACAGGATTTTTCTCTGCAGACAATAAAGTAAACTCTGTCTCTGCCCCTTATGTATGTAATTGATTCAAGGTTGCCCATCTTGGTTATACACTGAAGGAGGCGGGGGAGGAATTAAAAATGACTGTTAGAGTGTGTGGAATTTAAATAGTGAAACTGAAAAATCTGTATGTAATCTTGAAAATATGGTTTTCACAGCCATAATGAGAAACTTTTTGAAGAACAACACTGAACATTTTTGAGGCTTCAAGTACATGCTTCAGCATCTTCCTGTGTCTGTCATCTTGCTGTGCTAGCTTTGTGCAATGTTGCATTCTTCCAGAAAAAGAAAAGCATAACAGCTGGTCTCAATTATCTTAACTACAGTGTGACTGCACACATAAATGTCCCCCATTTCCACTTAGTTCCATTGCTTAATGAATGAGTTATTAAAAAAAGGGGGGTGGGGGTGGGTGGGGGAAGAACCGTGGCATTTGTGCTCTGCTCTACCATTTGTTTCTGTTTACTCACATCAGTGAAGCTCAGTTCACATCATCTCCCTGATCAGAGGCCAGCATATTTGATCAGGGAAGAGAGCTTAGCAGAACTGAACAGGCACAGTAGAAGAGAATGTATTTGATAGAATAAATTCCTCCTGGAACTAAATAATATTTTCTTAGTAATGCTGCAAATGGGGACAGCTCCAGTAATAAGAATGCCTTTTTTATTTCAGATAAGAGTAACTGAAAATGACCCAACATTTTGAACCCAAGTGACCTTTATCAAAGTCAGACTCCTGGCTATAGTGAGTTATTAAGGCAAAACATGTATTCTCTGTACTGTCCTTGATAAAGGTCACGTGAGACTAAATGTCAGACCTTTTCCATCTCTTCACCTTAAATAAAAACACAATTTTATGTACTAAAGCTGTCTTGATTCATTTAGTGTTTTAAGGAATTATTTGGGTTCAGCTTGCCCAGAGGAGTTTTGTGTTAGTTTATAACTAATGAGATGCTGAGTTTGGAACAGGTAGCACCCTGGGGCGCCTGCACTGTGCATTACAGAGTAAAGTCAGACTGTTTGTCTGCCCCTGTTTGGAACTCACCTTGCCCTTTTAGAAGCCAGGTGAGAACGAAGAAGAAAGCTCCAGGAGAAAGTGGGGCACTGAGAAACTAAAGGAAGTAGCATGTCATTAGTACGTAGCCAATGCTTTTTCAGGCTGTCCTCTATAAATAGTTTTCACCAGAGGCTAGTTTCCTCTCACACGTGATGTTCACAATAGCCCTGTGTAGGAACTTATCCTTTCACGAGCTGTGGCCTCCTTTGCCCAGTTGCCCTCACGGGTTTCTTATGAACTTAACTACAGGCTGCCTTGCACCTCAGCTGGAGTAGAATATGCTCAGTTCTATAGCCACTGTTTGTCAACAGCTGGGTTGGAGATTTTTGGGGAAGAGCATGCCTTGGAGTCAGTGAATACATTTGTGTGGCCTCTTCTTTGAGCCAGTGTTCAATATATTGTTCTAAAGAATTTCTAATTGTTCATCTATATACATTATTCAGCACATTATTTACCACCATCAGTGGCTCTGGCCAGGACATCTCAACCCATAAGGATCACAGCCTCAGAAACTGCCAAGTTCTGGATGTTCTCTATTGTGGAGAACTGTGGAGATGGGATCTCATCAGTACAGATACCGTAGCAGTCAAAGACTTGCAGCTTCCGTTCCCAGGGCAGTAGATGAGAGACTATGATCTTCTGCACCAAGAAAGTCTTTCAACTTCAGCTGAATGACAGGGCAAGAAAATTGCAACAGCAGGAAGGGCAGGAAAGGGTAAGTTCTTGTCTGGTTCTATGCTAGAAACTTCCTGCAGCATTTTGCAGTCAGTATGGGGAAGGAAGAGAATGCTTCTCTTTCCTCTGGCCAAGCAAGTTCCTAGTCACAGTTATATTCATGCTTAAGGAATATTAATTTTTCATTTTTCCTAAAGGCTGCTGCAGTCAGTCCATCCTCTCCAATCTTTCCCTCTTTTCCCACTGGTAGCCTGACTAATTCTGTCTTTGGAGGAGATTCTCTTCAGGCTTAATTGGGAATATGAGGTTAATGTAGTATTTATTTTGACCAAACTAGCATACTTAATCTGGATTCGCAAGATGTCAGGGTGTCTAACTTATTCACTTTATCTCATCTGAGCCTGATCTTGGGCTCACTTGGGCTCATTCACTACCTAAATTTAGGAATGTACCTGGCAGTTCTCTTATTCTGATATGTGGAGTTTCCTGTTAAAATCTGTGACATAATTGTGTAATATCCACAAATAAAAATTCTAGATCGGTGTAAACTCTTCCTGAAAAGAAGAGTGCATCTGTATTTGATAAACACTATCATGAAATAATATATAGGTTGTTATAGAAAATAAAAAGAACTATTGTTTGCTTAAAAAAAATGGAATGGAGGACCATAGCACAAACCTTTCACTCAGATCCATTCTTTCTGCTGGTAAATAAGGCAAGAATTTAGATTAGGTTAATAGTACAGTCATGTTTTTACTCTTTATTAGCATTCACCTACCTTTGATAAAAGGCATCGAAAATTTTCTGAAGTCAGTATATCTGATAAATCTCATGACTGTGCCATACAGTGGGGGGAATAAAGGTTAGAAGAGTCTGCAATACTCATAGTCTAGTATTCTGAGAAAAGATAAAAATTGCATCTGCAAGAAATGAGCTGCTATTTAAATAGTATTCATGTTTTAAAAATATTTTGCTGTTTCTTTTGGAGGAACTACTGACTTGTCTAGGTCTAGTTTGACTATATCAGCTAAGATAAGAGGTCTGGATGCTCGTGTGCTATCTGGGCAGATTACACTAGCCAGATTTTGGGAGGCTTTTTTTGTTAGAAAAAATAACATAGTATACAAGCTTCCTTTTCCTTCTTGCAACAGGATGTGACCTCCTCCTTTCACTCTCCATTTAAAATAGCCTGTTTGAGGAAAGCGTTGAGCCTGGCAACTTGTCACTCAATGGGATAGAAATCTTTCTTGGGAATTGGGATGAGATTGTTCAACCCTGAGGCAGAGGCTAGCTGAACCAGTGCAAAAACATGTGTTATGCTTTATGAATATAAGAGGGGATTTTTGTTATATAAAACAAGTCTGTGGCAGCATGTTGTGTGATATCAAAGGAAGCTACTATATGACAAGTAACTTGCTAAAAAAAAAACCAAAAAACCCCCAGAATTTTTTCAAAAAGACCTTTGTATATCTTCCAGCATAGCTCTGCACTGGGATACTTCTACTACAGACAGTTCTTCTACAACACAAGCGAGCAAACATTGATTCTTCATTAACTAGGTGGCTACAAGTGCTTTTAAGGCAATTAAAAAATGCCTAACATTTTACAATTTGCTTGCACTAGTTCTGGCTGGTTGCTTGAAGTTCACAGGAATATCTCAAATCCAAGTGTTTAATAATCTCCAGGGTTGTCTGTTCCATATTTAAAAACACTCAAGCAGCAACACTTCTAGAATTATAAATGACACAAGCAGATATCACTGTATGTTTTCTACCTTAGAAACAGATCACCAATGTAGAGAATATATTTTCAATTTACTGTTTTCAAATATGGTATCAAAGATAGCTTCTCACTGTCATCAAGAAGTATATTTACAAAAAAGTTATATTCAATTACAATAAGGAAGATATTTTTTTCCAGGCACATGGTTTACATTTTAAGGCTAAGTAAGTCATAGTTCTGGCTTTTAAGGACAGATTTTTCAGATGATCTTAGTGGTGACCAGCATTTTTCTACCAAAGACACTAAGTTTTTATTAGATATTTAAGTCAGTGCAATCAAGTAGTACTGAATGTTTTTGGAAATTCTTCCTGTCCTCCAGTGTAATCTATAGTGTGACTTATAACACATCTTAATTTACTGTCTCCTAGCTTTGCTGAGCTAATTTAGTAACTGTTGTTTCACACCTATGCAGTTTGAAGCATTTTTATTTCCATAACTATTGCGAATAACTTTAAAACTCTGTCTCTCACTGTCTATATCCCATTAAAAAATGAGACTTTTGCTCCTAATTCAAATGGATATTTCATGTATAACCATTTCCAGCTCCTCATTGTTCCCTGTTTCAAGAACATGGCCTATTTTCTGAATTCATTTTGCATCTAGCTGTTCCCATTTTTCAGAAGTATTTTCATCTTGAGACCCTGTTTTCCACATAAGTAAAGCTAAATAACAAAATACTTCAAATGTTAAAGGTAGGACAGGACAAGCCACATCCTTACTGTCTAAAAGTATAAAAGAAAGGTCCATTAGAGTCTGAAATCTTGAGTAACAAATTTATTTCTGAAGGTAATGCTTTATTCAGCAAACCTTTAAATTTGTCTAACTAGTATTCTTATGCTATGATCCAAAGTGCACTCTGCTTCTCAGAGAGGCTCCCGTGTCCATCAGTGGGGTTTGGATGCAGACCAAAGAACAACGTGCGGTCGGGTAAAAGGCTCTGCCAGAACAGAGTAAGGCTATAGTCTCCAGAAAAGGATGAATTGGCCAATTGGGTCCATAAAGATTTCTTTAATAATATTACTTTTGGCTGGGTCTCAGTCATCTCTTCTCTCATCCTTTTTCATAATACTCATTTTGGCAGAGCTTAGAAAATTCTTGGCTCTCGCAATGATTCTTAATAGCGTAGCATTTTGAAACATTGAGCTGCCCCAGAAAGGATTAAGATCCTCCATTTTTCTTCAGACACACATTCAAACTCTGAAACAATTAAATAGGATGTGGGACAGAAACTTTATAGCAGCACTATAGCAGGGAAAACTACCTTTAGATAATAACATGATCCTGGTCTAAAGAATGCTTGATATTATTTCTTCAGGAAAGGGAATTTATTTCAGGGCAATTTAATTTATTTCACTTCATCTATTAAAAATATTTAGAAAGACATATTGATCAAGAAGGTTAAAATGTTAGTTTTTGTAATCTCAAACAACTTCCATTACTGAAATACAAGTGTAATGTCATATTAAAAAGAAGATAAATGCTTTTTTTAGGTGCTTTTTAATACATGGGGAAAAGTGATATTTTACAGCAAAGGAGATAAGTGTTAAGTGTAGTTGCTATTAGATTTTTACTCTTCTACAACGTGTAGAAAAATTGCACACATGTAGTTCAGTGGAGTACAAGGGAGAAAGAAATTCAGGTGTCTTAAAAATAATGTATTTTCTTAATTGGAAAAAAAAATCTTCTTGAAATGTTGATGTTAAAATTTGTAAAAGTAGCAGCGCATAGATGGACTCCACACCTGGGCTGTGATTCAGTATTTTTAAGCACATGTACATCAATAACTTCTGCAGACTTGTTAGTACCATTTACATGGTATTACCCATGTAAATGTGCCCAAAGTACTTGACTATTGTGAGGTCAAAAGATTCATTCACATTTAATGATTTTTGGAAGTCTTTTTCCATTATTAAATGTCACAGAACCTTTAGACCTCAAAGATTAAGACTGTTAGGAGTGGTTCTCATTAATGACAAATCAAATGCCAGTTAAGTGTTGTCTATTGCTGTTATTATGCATGGCAGTAATGGTTCTGTTAGTACTTTCAGACAGTATCTGAGCAGGAAGAATACACTAAAAAATACACCCTGATGTTAAAAAAAAGTTAATTATTAACTACCTATTTTTAATATTTGGCTCTGGGACAGACATAGATTTTTATAAAAATACACCTGTTATTTAAATGTATAGTCTGTGTATGACTAGACCTTGATATACTAATAGGCTTTTAAAACGTATTATTCTCCCATATGTTAAAAATGTATTGGCCAATTTTAAATAGTCTGTAATGTGCCATTCATTTTAACATGTCCAAGAAAGTAGTTAAAAATTCAGATTTAATGGCTCAGATTTAATGTG
This sequence comes from Coccyzus lansbergi, assembly GCA_033558105.1. Lineage (NCBI taxonomy): Eukaryota > Metazoa > Chordata > Aves > Cuculiformes > Coccyzidae > Coccyzus > Coccyzus lansbergi. The sequence continues at coordinate 525,660 of JAUMJK010000159.1, forward strand.
TTTGCATTGGATTTAAATTACTAGGAAGCCGAGAACCACAGAACTCATCCCAGCACTCTTAATGCAACTTATTAATGTTTCTGAGCTTAGAGGTTTGCGGGAAGAAAAAAATCTCTTAAGAGTACAGGTAATGCAGAAAGTTTTGTTTGGTTTCTTAAACACTGTGACTTTTGTCATCCTATGGAGAAGGAAGTTTCATAAAAATTATCTTTTTAGGCACTCTAATAAAACTGAATAAGACCTTATTCTTTCCCACAGCGTGTCTAGTGTTCTTCAGTTTTTGCTCCACAGCTAAACAATAATTGTGTTCAGAGGTGTCAAAACGTAAAGCTCTGTTGTTTTCAGAATCCAAATTGTTTATAAACATTGTCTTTGTGATTTATGTGGATGATTCTCCTAACAAAAGGAGGAAATAAGATTTTTTTTTTCCCCTTTGTAGCCTTAAATTAGAATTAATAAATACTGAATCAGGGAAAAAATTAGAAAGTAATATGTGTTTGTGAGTAAAAAGTGTGTATAGTGTAACAGTATGCACTACAGAAGTTCCTTGGAAATGTATTGCAGGCCTTTTTCGTACTTCCATCAAATTCCATCTTCAAGCAGGAGGATTGTCTTCCACTGCTGATATAGGAATGCTACTTCAGAATCACACTGTTCTGTTTTGAGGAATCTTTTCTTATTCCTAACCTTATTTTATTTGTGGCTAGAAAATTTTCATTCTGGTCTTGTGCTAACAGCATGACTTATAGTGAATATCTCTCTATGATATTTACCTTAATAGGAAATTTCCTGAGGGCAAATGGCTGTTGCTGAGCCTAGTTCATATGAATAAGCAAGAGAAGATCTCTTATTTAGCATTCACAGCTTCACCATCCAAACTATCCTACAGCTCTTACCTTTGTTAGCTGGTAAAACACCTTACTGAAAAGGGCCCCTGTCTCAATATGAGTTCATTTTCTTCAACACTTGTGACAATAAATATAGAGTATTGCAGGTAGGAATGCAGCAGTGTTTCATATGTGACATAAATATTTGCCTGGTTTTGTGGCAGTATCTTTCTTCAGGCAGCAGAACTATGTATGGTCTGTTTTATAGCTTCCCTGTATTGGTGACTTGTTGATAGATATCTGTGTCTTTGTTATTTTTAGCTGAAAAGTTTGCGGTATAAAACAGGTACTATTTGCTAACTGCATCACCTGATGCTTTTTACTACACCATTTCATCCCTTTTGTATAACTTCAAATGTCAAAATGCTACTGACATTTAAGTTCATCCAGTTCCAATCCCTCTACCATGGGCAAAGAGACCTTTCACTACATCGGGTTGCTCAAAGCCCCATCCAACCTGTCTTTGAACACTTCCAGGGATGGGGCATCTGGGACTTCTTGGGCAATCTGTGCCAGTGCCTCTCCACTTTCACAGTAAAAAAATCCTTCCTAATATCTAATCTAAATCTGCCCCGTTTCAGCTTCAAACTGCTACCCCTCATCCTATCACTGCACTCCCTGATAAAGAGCCCCTTCCCAGCTTTCTTATAGTATCCCTTTAGTGCTTAGCTCTGCACCAAGATCCAATGTTATTTCCTTTTTCTCTAGGAAATAAGTTTTATCAAATCTTAGTCTGGCTAGTCAGTCTGTAATTTTAAAACACATTTGTTCACTATCAGAACATTAGCATATACACCTGGTTTTGTAGTTGCAGAATAAAATCACATTGAAATGTGATTCACCAAGGTGAATCCATTGAAGGTCTTCTGGTCTGAGTGCTAGGACAAATGTTGGTGAAAATGATGCCGGAGGATTTGATGCTTTCCAGAATTATTAGTTCCCAGTTGGATATAGATGAGTTTAATAACAGTTGTATGTAGATTAATTAAAGAATCAAAAGAAATTCATATGACATAGGTTAGAGTACCTGCATAGTGTTTAATCAGTGAATTACAGATACCTTGTCTTTCTGATGGCAGTTTCTTTTGAGGAATGAAAAGTTAGTTATACTGACGTCTTCAAATTAACCAGTGAGCGGTCCAAAACATATATTTTTATAAATGATATCTGGCAAGAAAGTATGTTTTTGCAACATTTCTCCTACTGAATGAATAGGAAAGAAAGGCCTAGGTCTCCTTTTTTGGAAGTTACTTGGTCCTGCTTCCAATGACAAAACTCCAGTTGATTCCAACTTGGAGCAAGATTGGATTATATGGTATTTGTAGTAGTAAATTTCTTCATGGTTTTCACATTTTCCTCAGATGCAAAGCTTCCTCTGTACTAAATACAATTGTTCCTTTTGCCAAGTCCAAACCAAAAAGAAAGCCTCCCTTTTCTTGAATGATTTTTTCCTTTTTATTAACTGGTTCTCCTGCTTCAAAATTTGGATTTCTTTTGTTGGCTTTGGTATTCTATACAGCTGTGAAGAAAGCTTCAAAAATGCTTAGTTACTAATCCCAGGAAGGCAGCAAAATCCAGAATGTGCCTTTTCTATCTCATTTTCCCTTTCTTTCTCTGAAAAAATACTGGTATGCAAGGAATTTTGCATTGTAAGAGGTCATCCTGGAAGTTGTCATCACATCCATTAGGGCTGCTCACATAATTAAATCTCTTCACAGCCTCCTTCTACTCATGCTTCCTGGAAATCTTTATGAAAGACTGTATCTGATCTGATAGTGTTCATCTAGGGACGAGGAAAAACACTGCAAGGAGGAGGAAGGGAAAGAAGGCTTGAAATATATTTTCTTAAAGGGTCTTCCATTTTATTCTCAGAATTGCATTACAAATAATAGCTTAACATTACATAGGATATAGACATTATGACGCATTATACACTGTTGAACTTTGTTCTTCAAGAAAGGATCTGGAATCAGGAATCAAGTGTACAGCAAACTTTTGGGATGATCATATACACTAGTAATGAAAACTATTGAGACACTATGGGGTAGCTACATGTTGCTCATTTTACATATTTCTAATGTAAATTCTTGGGAAAAAAGACAGAAGATGACAACACAGAGAGATCATTGGTATCTGTAGGGATATTCAAAACCTCAACATAGTCCCAGTACCCTGCTCAAGCTGACCCTGCTGGAGCAGAAGCGTTGGATTAGAGGACTGGAGAAGGTCCCATCCAACATCAATGAATTTATGAATCATTACTGTTAACCAATTCTTTTTAGGAAAATGAAGGATTAATCAAAATGTCTATAGAATGGCTAAACTTGTAACTGTTTGTTCTGGCCAATATTTAAGCTTTCATACACTTGTACATGGGTTACAAAATCGAAATCTGAACTCAGCATTTCTGCCAATCTCTGTTGTAGTGTTAATATTTTTAAAATATGGTCATTTCTGATATTCTGATATTCATTCATTTAATGAGCCACTAAGGTTAATGTGGACCTGAAAAAGAAATACGGATATACGGGCTACGTATCCAAGTGCTATTCTCAGATCTCTGTTTTGTTAAGGGTATGCTGAAGGTCATTTGACTCCCCTGAGAATGAAAAGAAGATACTGTGATTTATTTTTTTTTGAGACCTACCTGAAGCTGTGTCTAATAAACCTTATAGCTTTTAGGCCATGGGAAATGGATGACAGGGTAGGAAAGAATACATTTGGTTTGCAGCATTAGTGAGTGAACATAGAATCGTAGAATAGTTAGGGTTGGAAGGGACCTTAAAGATCATCTAGTTCCACTCGCTCCTGCTGGGCGGGGACATCCCACTAGACTAGGCTGCCCAAGGCCCCATCCAACCTGGCCTTGAACACCTCCAGGGATGGGGCAGCTGCAGCTTTCCTGGGCAATCTGTGCCAATATCCCACGACTCTCGTGGTGATGGATGAGGGGAAAAATGAGATGGTATCTAAAACAAACATAAATCCCCTCAAAACCTGCAAACACTACAGCAAAATCTTCTTGGTTTGGTTTTGTTTGTAGGGTTTTTTTGCTTTTGTTGTTCTTGTTTCAATACTCTGTTGAGAGTTTTATTCAGAATCATACTATTAGAACATGCTTCAATATTTCTTTTTCTGCTTAGCCCATATCTCCTTTTGCTAGCTACTTGTTTTCTCTGTGGTATTAGCTATCTGTTGACATAGTCAAGAGCTCTGTGTTGAATGTTATCTTCCTCAATAAGATTCAGAGTGGAATTTTGATCTGAAGGGAGAAAAGGGGGTTTGAAGCCAAGTCCTATGGAATCAATCTCATAAGGGATTTTGAATCCCTGCATGTCTGTCTTAAATAGAACTTCCACTGATTTCAACAGTTTTCCTTTCATATGTGCTGAGAAATGTCTTATACAATTCAACTATGGTAAATTGACTGCAGACATATACTGTTATATAAGTTTATAGGAAGCACTCAAATATATTCTGTTTTTTTACATAGTGTTATTGAATGTTTAATTTCATAAAACAGACAAAGAGGGTTACTGGACTTTTTTATATACAACTTAAGTTCCTGGAGTGACTCCTCCTTGTCTGGACAGTTTGCCAAAGAGAGCCAGAAATATGTTGAAGTGTGAAGGAGTGCAGTAGATAAGGTGTAAACTGATAAGCAATTTCAGTTCCAGTTGCCCTTAGGACTCTAAGGGTTAAGATAACATAGAGAGATCATGTGAATGCATATACCACATATGTATTATACATTTGTGACAGACTCTGCTGTATGATTCAAAGAAATCAATTCACAGCTTTTAGTAAAGTGTCAATAGGACTCACAGAACTGCGTGCAAATTAGCACATATGAGGTGTCTTCCTCTCTGTCCCAAAGTTAATTTTTTTACCAGGAACTCTGTCAGTGCTGACGTGAATCCTTATTACTGAGCACAACTGAAGCATTGCACATTTACTGCAGAGAAAAATAATGTGTTAGGTTGTTTTAATTTTCTGGCAAAGCTGTTTTTTTTTTATTAAGGGCATGAGATGCACAAGAAAGTGATGATCATGTAGATTGTATGTTGAAAACTCAGCTATTTTTCCCTTAGCATTGCTGTAGCACAACTTTGTAAACAAACACAGTGGAAACAAAGGTAGAAACCAGGACATTTCCCAAATAACATGCCTCAGTTCAGCTTTTTTCCCCTTTCCATTTGTCCAGCCAGTATTTTGACAGATAACTAACTCTGACAAGCACACTCCTGTGGTGTGAAAGTACTGGGTTGAGATTTTATGAAGTATTATACTTCGCCATCTAAGTGTTCAAGTTATTAAGGGAGGAAATGTGACTTTCGTTATCATTTTGGTTTTCCTTGCATTAATTCTAATGGGTTTGCAGTAACATTGACTGTGTTTACATCATACTGTGCTGAGAACAGGCAGTCTCCATGAACTAATCTCTCACCACCCACATGCAGCTCAGGAACTATTCAACACTTCTGAGTTCAAAGCATCTTCAGACTTTGTTTCCACACTTGTTCTCAAGTTTGCCCGAGTGTGCTTTGACAGTAAGGTAGAATTTACACTACTTGTCCTCTGGAGTGGTGAGGGTGAAAGCTGCAAGACAGGAAACCTAGAAATTGGCTCTCATATTTGCTCTTGAGAAAAAGCCAAGTGTGAAAGAGCAGAACCACAAGCAGGGACTCAAAGTGCAGAGCAATACCCTACTGTTTGTGTCTCCAAGTGAAATGGTACAGAGTTTTACATCAGGTTCAAGGGAAAAAAAAAAGTACAACTGACCACAAGCTGCAAGGGTTTTGCAGTGGGCAGGTATTCTCATCAGATGAGGTCTAGTTAGTTCCTGAGTTAATTAACAAACAGCGAAAAGCAGGTATGCCAGCACAGCGAGAGGTTTCTTTTGCTCCTAATATTGTGGCTCATACTTTGCTATCATTGATATGCACTCTACTCCTTATGTTTGCATTGAATCACAAGTCCTAGGGTCAATAAATTTCCATAAGCAGAAATAGTCAGGGGTCTGGCACTTACAGTAATTCTCTCTGAAAGTAGAAAACTGACTTCTGACAAACCTACATGTCAGGAAACGTTGCTTGAATAGTAAATGGTTGGCTTAATGAATAGCAAGAACAATTAACAGAACTTTCTTAGTCATTTGACAGACTTTACAGACCAGGCCTGTCCTTGTCCCCAGAGCAGAAATAATCTACTCTATTGTAGTTCTTCTGAGACTTCTACACCGGAAATTTTTACATCAGGTTTCTTTGCAGAAGCCTTGTTAACAAACCTAACCAAGAATGCATTTCCATTTACAGTCTTTCAAGACTGTGAAAAGGCCTTTCAGGCTCTCAAAAACTGTTTCCATTGTAAGTCTGTATATGCTTTGCTTAAGTGAGGAATTCACATTTCAAACATATTTCTGAGAGGAGCTAAGGGCTGTCTTATCCAAGAGGTCAGTGGACAGAAGTATCTATCTAGACCAAATTGCTTCTAAAGCTTACTTGATGACAGACAAGGAATGCATTACTGCTGAAAGACTTTGAATGTCTTCACAACCGCCTCTTCAGCAACCAGTCAGAATTGATGACTCTCTCAGACATCTGACTTCCCAGGAAAATGTCAGCATCAGAAACAAAATTATGGTACTTTGCTGCTAGTCCTATTCTTTCTAAAGCAGAATACTGCATTTCCTTTTCTTTAACATGAAGAATTTGACATTTGCTATACGGGTCTGATGACCCTTGCTTACTCATATATGAATGTCTAAGGAGTGCACAAGCTCAAGAAGAATCCAACATAGAAAAGAATTAAGGATCAAAATTGTCAGGATAGATTTAGATCTTCCTCAGTGCAGTATTTCCCAGATATATGTACCATATTTGTGGCTGATAATCAAGGAAAAGCAAGAAACAAAGAAAAGGAAAGAAGCTTCAGAAAAGAACTGCTCTTATAAAAATAGGACTAATTTGTTTCATGGATTAGGTCTGTAAGGAAAAACAAATATCCACGGCTGGACACCTAACGTAATGGACTTTCTCTGCTTACCTGTTTATTTGAAATAGAGAGCTTGGGTTTTGCAATTTTCTTGTTAGAGAATAATATAACTTCTTTTTGTGCTCTCAGAGGCTTTGACTTGCTTAAAATTGAAAGAGTTCCCACTTAATTTTACACTTTTTCTCTTTCTGTTATGCTTTATGCCTCTCCATTTATTCCCCTTCCATTTTCTTCTTGGTGTCAGCTGCTCTTCTAATTGCCTTTTTTCTTTTGCATTCTTGCTCTTAATTGCTTCTTTTGGAAAGCTGAATTGAAAAAGGGGCTTAAATATTCTTTCCAATGCAATAACAGACATATCTCTGATACAATATCTCTGAGCATCTACCAAGATCTTATGGAAAGAATGCTTTTTTTTTTTTCCTTTAAACTATGCTTTAAATGATCTGAGAGTGTATTGCTGTGTTCTTAGGCAAAATGTCTTGAGGTGAAGTCAGTAAGTGCTGTTACAAGAAATTACTAAGGCTCTGCAATGTGGTAACACAATGCCAATTAACAAATCTCAATGAATGCAATTGTAAAAAATGCCAATTATATATAGTCACAGGTTAATTTATGGAATGTTTATAAGTATAAAGTGTTTTAACTATGTATATAATATTTTTAAGTGTTTGAAGTAATGTAACAGTATTAGCAGTGAGCTAAAAGGGACAAATATCAGTATATGCAAGGACGTACTTGATTATTTTTTTTAGGAGTAGAAAATAGGTGAACTTACATAGGATCGGAGATCATTACAATTGCACTCATCCTGTAGGATTATTAGTGCCTTCTACCACTAAGTACTCAGACTTCCAAGGCAAGGATTCGTGGTCTTGTGGGGTGAACACTAAGTGGGCATTTCCTTAGGATAGTCCATCTTATGCTGAGCTCTTATGATAAGTAACATAGCCTAAGGGGAATGTAAGATGAATGAGCTTGTTTGGATAAATTTTGCTATTTTGCACCAACTTCACCCCTTTTGTGCTCTCCTTCCTACTTTTCCTTTGCGTGCTGGCTGCACATATATTGACACACTCAGACTGGGAAGAAGTGTTCATGTATGTTGGGAAGAGTCTGTTTTCACAAGCATGATTTATCCTTTTTCCAGTGCTCATTTTTTCTAGCTGACAATTGTGTTTCATTTGGAGCAGCAATGTAAAACTCCCAGGAATTCCTGACATTGGATGTAGCAGTTTCATGAGTAACCTTGGGGAATGGTGAAATTCTCTGGGAAAATAAGGGAAACCTTATAGAACAACAAAAACCCTAGTCATCTGTACCTTGGCTATATAGCGTTATTATCTTGTCTATCAACAAAGGATAAAACCATCTATTCTGAGAGAAGGGAAAAATAGAGCTGCATGTTTTTACCCCCGAACCTCAAGTCATGATCTGGATTCAGCAGTGCAGTATTTCAACAATAAGTTGGAAATTCTAATAGATTTTCAACTGGTACAGTTTAAAACCTGAAAATACCAATAGGTCCTTCCATGTTAAAATCTCTTCACTGTGTTTTAGTGAATGTGTATATTTCTATTCACAAGAGAAGTACGGTACATAGACATCATAGCTTTGAATACACTGGGTATGGCATTTCTGGTAAAGACACAAAGCATAATGGAAATTAGTGGAGAGAAACCAGCATCCTTGATGATGAAATTTTAACCTCCTAATTAAGCACAAAGCATGATGAATAAATCATGCATCTTCACTATGGAGGGTGTGACAATAGAACCAGAGAGCTTGTTAAATATTTTTTTCATGAAAATTTGATCAGTGGTGAATGATCTGAGGTTTCAAAAACTGGATGGATAAAATTGAATAAGAGTAGAGAGGAACTTGGCATAGAGGAAGACAGAAGGACGTCAGGAAGTTCTGACAAAATTGGAAACTCTTAAAAAGCATCAGAATTTTGGATCATTATCCAAATCAAACAGCTAGTTCATCTACCTTCACCCTTATTACTTTACCCTTTGACTTAACAGCTATTGCTATGTAAAGCTTCTATTCTGGCAAACAGCAGTATTCAATCTCACTTCAAACAATGTAGGAATTATTTTACATCCTTTCCACATGTTCTTCATTAGTGTCTTGAAAGTAGAGACCATCCTCCCATCATTTCCTGTTCAGAAAGCCTTCAGTTCTACATGTATAGAGAATATCTGAAAAAATTTGTTTAGAAACACGTTTTTAGAATTTAGCTGCATATTCAGAACCAGGCTAGATGTGAAGGTTGTTTACAGCTCTCCATATAACCAGATCTGGAATGCAAATTGTTTGTTACAAGAAGAAAGGTTGTGAAGAGCTAAATAAAAAGAGAAAAGAAAATTTGATAAAGTTTTGTTTAGTCATGGATCTAAATAAATTCTTGAAAGCATTCTCTTGCTCTCGGCTACTTGACACCTTTTGATCATTTACAGATGGCTTGCGGGACTGTTATGAGGTCTTAGAGGAAACAGTTCTGCAGACTTGCAAGCCACTTTATTCTAGTGCCTTAGCACAGCCCAGTTAATCTAAACAATGAGAAATGAATCAGATACTTCAAGCTGTACTGCTACCATTTTGCAGAACGTAACTCTGTCCTTCAGGATCAATGGCTGAAGTTCAACCGGGAATACACAATTAGATGCAAGTTTTGTGATGTCATCTTTCTGGAGATTATTAGCTTAAGAGTTAAGTTTCCTTGATGCTTTGGCCTTATTTTAAACAGGGACAGATAGCTGCTGTGCTTTAAAATCCATCCCCTAACCTGAACTGTAAAATCTCCACATAGATTTCAATACACTCAAGAAGAAAAGATAATGCCTCTTTATTTAAATATATTTAGGTTGAGACAGGAAAAAGATAGCTGTATTAAAAAAAAAAAAAGCATATTTGAAATCTTTAAACTCATGCCTGTATATTAAAGAAAATTCGCCTGCTTGTCAGTTGTGGGATCCTGTATTTGGCATCTTCTAGCCATACACAAGTGGACTGAAAAGCCTTTTTTATACATATAAAAGTCTTGGGAGCTTATGTCATCTCTTTGTTATTAAAGATGCAAAGTGACTTGTAGATGGGCTTGCTGGGAACCAGGCTTTCTTTTTCAGAGAAGTTAGGATTCTTTTCCGTTGCATAAAACACATCAGTAGGGCTACATTGTCAGAGATTTTCCCTCCAGAAAGAGACATTTGATTCTGAATAGAACAGAATAAAAAATACAGACTTCCAATTATTCTAATCTGAATGATTTTTAATACTACTACATCATCATCATAACAACTACAAGAAAAAACTCAGCAACATTCTGAGGAAAGATATCAGTATATATTGCTTTTATATCAAATATTGAAAGACTTAGTCAGTGTCGTGTCCCAGGGAATGGCTCTTTCTCATTCAAGAAAATAAACATATCCATATATTTGTGAGAAAATGCCTAGACTAAGCTTTACTACTACTTTTTGATTACAAAATGCATTTTCATTTTTCAGCTTTGTGTTCTGCTGCATTTCAGTGATTGCATCCTAAGACTTTTCCCATCTGTTTAAACTGCTCCTGTGGTTTTTTTGACAGATGCATTACAAAGCTGCAGAATATTTGATTTTATATTTTTTCCCATTTAGAAATAATGATCTGAAATTTCTTCAGCTGTAGGTTTTTTTCCTGTCTTATGTGAACGTTCCAATAGTCAGCAGACTGTTGTTATCAGCGCTTCCAGCATAAGTTGTTTTACTCAGCCTGGCAAAAACAAGGCCAAATATCAAAGGGATATTAACGTTGTAGTTTGCCAAGAGTGGCAGATCCAACTCAGAGTTGGCCCAGAAGACTGCGAATAAGGGCCTGTTAAAGAAAAGTGACAGATTATTTCATGCTTTGTTACATGTGCCGTCTAAAAGGATGCTGTGAGACTTGGCTAACGCTCTGAAGAGGAAAATACATCTTATGGCAATACTCAGCTAACAAAGAGAGAGAGAGACACATATAAGTCTCAGTGCATTCCTTTAGTCCAAATTCATTGCCTGGTATAAGTATTAATAAGGATTTTCACCTCTCCCATGGGTCACAAGTGGCTTGCTATCATATCACAGGGCCAGGCAATGTCTTCATTCATGCACACTGAATAGCCTTGCAGCTTCTTGCTTCTTCACAAGCGCTTCACCAGTCACACGTGTTTGATATGTAAGCCGTTTCTTTTGAAAATGCAGGTCACAGAGTGTGTCTGCTCCCTTGCTGGATTAGAATAAAGTTTTGAATGCAAATTTTTCTCATGATGAATTTAATACCTTTTTCCATCTGAGGACACTTGAATTTCCCAACAGAACACGATTCCATCAGTGTTTTCAGATCAATTCTAACACTGAATCTTTGAAAAAGGTAGCTAAAGGAAAATGCAAACCATATGTCTGTACCTGTCCCTATGAAATGACGTCCGTAGACAAATATCCAGGAAGTAGTGTGGATTGTAGGGGCCCTATTTAGAATAAATTAAACATGTTTTGGATGTCACAGTTCTTGGAAGGGAGTGCACGGGTCTGATACATTAGTCCAGGCTATGAATGGAAAATATCTTTTTCCAGTGTGAGTGCCAAAACCCACACTTAGTGGAGCTGTAGGCAGGAAACTTGAGAACAGGTGATGCATGCTATTTCCTATCTTGAGTCAGCCTGTCTGCTCTTTGCATTTTGTCTCTATAATACGAGTCTGTATGTTGCAGCTGTCTAGATAACAAATATACATTCTGGGGAAAAAAAGAAAAATAATTCACCACACAATAGTTTATTCTGAATAACCAGGAGTCAAATGTTATGGTAGAAAGCATTTAGAAAAACATGGAAGTAGTAAAAGTAGCATTTTCTAGAAGAGAGAAGACGGAGCCCTGGCTAAATTATGTTGACTGGTATAATGGGGCAGTTGCTAAAAGGCAAGCTTTCGAGCTTTTTTATGATTAATGGAACTCTGACAATATCGAAATACAATCAGAATACATTTAACATTTTATGCAACAAGCTGTGCTTTAGAAATTGTAATTTTGTTTTGATAGCTGCTTTTTCAGTGGTAGAGAGAATATTATTATTGTTGACATAATAACATTCTTCTTTTCATTAACTTTATTAAAAGTAGCTCCAAAATAGAAGAGCTCATAAATACATAATTCAAATTAAATCAACCAAACGTGCCCAATGTTATAAACAGAACTTCTTTTTTTCCAGTGGCAATTTAAATTAATGACTCTTTTATTCTACTCAGAATAAGATTATTTTCCCACTTGCTAAATGGTTGTTAAATTGGAGAGAAATACCAAATAAACCAAAGTCCCAAAGACTGTTTTACTGGTTGTTGGGAATGGTTGGACTCTATGATTCTGTGGGTCTTTTCCATCCTATTGATTCTCTGACTCTGTGACTAAGACTATTCTGTTGGTCTTTTATGACACAGGGTAAGAAAGGACCAGTACTAACAATAATACAGCTTTGTAGAAAACATTTGTAGAAATATCATTTTAATCTCTAATGTCTCTCCATTCTTAATTTACTTGCTACTTCAAGTAGCATAAACTTGTATTTCTCGTGCCTACCTTCTTTGCCCTTCCTTGGTTTTCTCCAACCTTCCTTGACCGTCTCCAACCTTCCTTCCCCTTATGACTACCCACTATAAGATTACTTCCATCCCCTTTCCTAGGTAGTGCTGTTTCCAGTCACCTGTTTGTTTCCTTCACAGCTACCCTATAGGAAAATTTACTTATCCTATACAAGTAAGTTTTTCCTTCAAACTTCCTTTTTTCTAAGGTAGCTCCAAGGATACAATGTGCCAAAAAGATCATAGAATCATAATCATAGAATCATAGAACCACCAGGTTGGAAGGGACCCATCGGATCTTCTAGTCCAACCATTCTTATCAAACACTAAACCAAGTCCCTCCAGACCTCATCCACCTGTGCCTTAAACACCTCCAGGGAAGGTGAATCAACCACCTCCCTGGGCAGCCTGCTCCAATGCCCAATGACCCTCTGCATGAAAAACTTCCTCCTAATCTCCAGCCTAAACCTCCACGGGCGGAGCTTGAGGCCATTCCTTCTTGTCCTGTCCCCTGTCACTTGGCAGAAGAGCCCAGCTCCCTCCTCTCTACAACCTCCTTTCAGGTAGTTGTAGAGAGTAATGAGGTCTCCTCTCAGCCTCCTCTTCTCCAGGCTAAACAACCCCAGCTCTCTCAGCCATTCCTCATAGGACCTGTTCTGCAGCCCCTTCACCAGCTTTGTTGCTCTTCTCTGGACTTGCTCCAGAGCCTCAACATCCTTCTTGTGGTGAGGGGCCCAGAACTGAACACAGGATTCAAGGAGCAGCCTCACCACAGCTGAGTACAGAGGGAAAATCTTCGTGAAGAACATATGTAAACATTTTTAAAGTTTTGGAATGAAAATACTAGACATCTTTCAAGCCTTACCAAGGAAACATTTAATTTTCAATAACAGTGGAATAAGGCAAAGGGTCAGGAGCACAAGTGGAGTGTGGCTAGAGTGACTGAGAGAACTGGGGCCATTTAGTCTGGAGAAGAGGAAGCTGAAGGGACATTCCTTCCCTCTTTGCAGCTCTCTGAAAGGAGGTTGTAGGGAGGCAAGTGTTGGTCTCTTCTCCTAAGTAATAAGTGGTAGAATAAGAGGAAACAGTTTCAAGTTGTGCCAGGGGAGACTTAGTCTGGATATTGGGAAATATTTCTTCCTGGAAAGGGTTGCCAAGCACTGTAACAGGCTGCCCAGTGAAGTGGTTAGGTCACCATCCACGGAGGAATTAAAAAGATTTGTAAATGTGGTGCTTATGGACATGGTTTAGCGGTAGGCTTGGGTTGTAAGCAAGTGGTGGGCTTGATCACCAAGGCCTTTTCCTAACTAACTAGAATTGCTTCGCAGTCTGAAACTGCACTTAACCCAAGTGGTTTGAATGTATGTATCTGTGATATTTGGACTTGCACAATGAGCCAGGTAATGAGCTAAATAAATTTTTGCAGAGTAAACTGTGCTCATAACATTAAATGTAATGGGAATTAGGCATGCGTTTTGTCAGAGGGACAGAGCCTTAATTCTCAAGAGTAATGTGCAGCTTGCCTGAAAAGTGAATGTCTTTCTGTGTCCTGTTGTAAGAGGCTGCGGCAGAATGAGGGTTGCCATAGCAATACATAAAAAAAAATCAAACAGATTATACTTCCTACACAGCTGAATAGAGAGGGCTGAGTAGCAGAATCTGAAATCATCATCTTTAGCACAACTAAGTTAATTTTAAATGGATTTATTATATATTTCTTTTGTCACACTGGATGCTCTGCAAGACCTCAAAGTGCTGTGCTAGTGTAACATATAAACTGGAACAACAGCACTCAAAGGCAGGCACATTTAAGTGGAATGGTGACAGCTGAGTACCATAACGTAAGAGATTGAAAACATGATGAGGGACCAAGTATGACAGTAAGACAACTGCCAAGTGACGTTGCATCCATTTGGAAGAGACAAGACTTCGATTTTGAAGTCCCCTCTGCAGTCAGACACCACTTTTATAAAATATATATTATAGGAAGCTGAGATGAACTTATAAGGATACTTACAACCTTCTTTAAAGCACCCATTGTATGAGTCTCACTGCTATGTTTTTGGGGTTTTTTTGGGGACGGATGGGGGAAAATGCCTTGTTCCATCCTGTATCAGTCTTCTCTCATGACAACAGCCGATAAGAACTGGGAGATCGTTTTTCTTTCTCTGATACACCTGTCCAGGAGCAAACTCGTCAGGCAAACTTCATAGCTGAAGTATTTATGAGCTGTTACATGTTGAGAGATGTGCTTGTGTCTGTGTTTGCTTGGGGATTTTTGGTTTTTTGGCTGTTCTTTTTATTATAATATAACTGCTTAAAATAATGATATTTTCTTACAACTCACTTTTAGATTTGCTACCTTGAGTGGTTTTGTATTATCAACAAGCTTTATCTTGCCATTGTTACCTGACTTTTTTGGTAACTGCTGACTGTGTTGAACATTATGGGCCTCAGAACAGATTCTTGTAGGATTCATGACAAAAAAAAATGTTTTATCGGTCACAAACCCTAAATATTTAGCCACTTCCTATCTTTAAATAATGATTAATTCATGAGCTAATGCACTCCCTTTTCCTTTTACATGGAATGATATGAATGTGGGATCTTGTCTAAAGGATTTTGGACAAAAGACATTTGAAAATTCCATTCAGTACTAAAATCTAACATCAGTTCATAGGAGAGCCAGACATTTTCTGTACCCTTTTTCCCAGGCAGGGGACATGCAGTTATTTAATTGCTGAGGATAACAATTTCCCCCTATGGTTATGAACCATCACAAGTAGTCTATATCCAGTTTTCTCCTGTGTGCATGTCTAAAACACTACAAACACCTAGGTCTGTCTTTTCTGTCTTTTCTTTGGTGCCGTGCACAGCTGCAGAGACATTGTTCCAGGCACAGCAGAGTTAGTAGGCTCAAAAGTCTCACAACAAGACATTGCTCTGAAGTAAGTTTGTTATGAAATCACCCTGTCTTCAGTGCTGACAGAGGCTATTTCATTTTTGCTGAACACTGTGCAAAGTAATGAATCCAGCTATGGACTTGCAAAGTTACATTATACAGTCACCCAAGGGGGTTCTCCTTGTCCTTGCTGTGCTGACAGAAATGTGCAGTCTAGCAAGTAACTTGTATGTGGCTGCATATTTTATTTTTTGTCTAAACACTGTGCTGTCAAAACCTATCTATCCTGTCACGTGGAGGACCTGTGTGTCAAATTATAACCGAATCTCTTTGAATAAGAATATGAGGACTTAATTGCATCCTTTTTGAGTTTCTAACTTTTTTTTCCCCTTTTAATTATCTCGATTGCTTTTGGTAGCACATGATGTCTTACAGGCTCTGCCCACAACTTTAATCACAGGCAGGGTCATGGCTAGTTGAATATTTTTATAATTAGTGGCAGCTGTGTTCATTTGTAAGCTGACATGCTTGCATCACTGGGCATGATGGTTGGTGACTTTCAAGAGAAATCTAGTTGCTTTTATAAACCACATATTTCAGCAGCATCGGCCATAAGCAATGGTATTATTTTCCTTCTCAATAATCACAATGGATCTGCACCTTATTCTTTTTGGTATCATCTCTCTTTAATGTCACTGTCTTTAAATAATTTCTGGGTTTTTAACTGATAATTCCCTTTGAGATAGTTGCATGACTGGCACATTACAGAAGTTGTATTTTTACTGTATGACTGTCTTTGTCTTGATGATCCCCCAAATAGCGGTAACACAGAGGCTGAGGAGGGAACAAGCTGTCAGCAGGTGTCAAATTCTACAGCGTGAGTAGATTCAGCTCCTCATTCTTGTTATCCCACTAGTACTATCAGGAGTGAGATATTGTGAAATTTCTGCAGTGAGATATACATAGATAAAAAAGATAGGTTAGAAGGAAACACACATCTGTTAGAAAAATGATTGAACCACATCTGAACAAAAAATCTAGAGGTGATTAGGTCTTGCTCCTCATTTTTAGCATTCTGATGCCCTATCATCTGTATGTTCTCAAATAAATTAATAGTGCTTTTACATCCTCTAAATTTTAGAGACATTTAGTGAAATTGGTGACATTGTCTCAGAGGATTAAGCAGTGGAAGTGCTTTGATTTTCAATAATATAGGAATCCTTTGGGGTATGAACTTACTACAGTAAAAGCAGACTTTTTGTCTTGCTTTGCATATCCCTACTCATACATCAAGGTACATGTCAACAACAAATCATAATACTGTCAGGTCTGACTAGCATGCTTCAATTCTGCTCCTGCTTGTGCTTTCTCCTGTTGTAGTACTGAGGCACGTTGAAATAGCAAATATTAATAATCTTCTAGTCACTTCCCAGGAGTCCTTCCTCCCCTGCCACATCCCCAGGGTAGATTGGAGACTAACTGGAGAGCAGCTGAGCTTTACAACATGTAGCAGTTATTCTCAGAAATTGTGACATACCCTCTGAATGCAACAACAGGATGCAGAAGCACGAGGATGGTTTTAGAAAGTGTCTGTGAACATCTGTTGTTAAGCTAACCCAGATGCCTGGGCCCCAGTGTCAATTATCTGAGTTTATGCTATAGTCCAGGCATGCCACAGATCCCTTTTGAAGAGGGGGCTTCAGTTCCTAAGTGATGTCAGTGTATTAGTAACTTTGTGATCTCAGCCTTCCAGCTTTTGCCCAAATCCAGAAGAACTTCTATAGATGGATGAATGATGAAACACTATTACAAGCAGAGAAAGCTACAAAATTGTTGTGTTGCTTCTACTGTGTAAGTTCTGCACCCTTAGCAAGTTTGCAGACTACGTTAAGCTGTGTGGAAGTGTCGATCTGCTGGAGGGTAGGGAGGCTCTGCAAAGGGATCTAAACAGGCTGGACCGCTGGGCAGTGTCCAATGGCATGAGGTTTAACATGGCCAGATGTTGGGTCCTGCACTTGGGGCACAACAACCCTATGCAGAACTACAGACTGGGAGAAGTCTGTCTAGAAAGCTGCCTGGAGGAGAAGGACCTGGAGGAGTGGTTGACAGCAAAGGAACATGAGCCAGCAGTGTGCCCAGGTGGCCAAGAAGGCCAGTGGCATCCTGGCTTGTATCAGAAATAGTGTGACCAACAGGTCCAGGGAGGTGATTCTTCCTCTGTACTCAGCACTGGTGAGGCCGCTCCTTGAATCCTGTGTTCAGTTCTGGGCCCCTCACCACAAGAAGGATGTTGAGGCTCTGGAGCTAGTCCAGAGAAGAGCAACGAGGCTGGTGAGGGGTCTGGAGAACAGGCCCTATGAGGAACTGCTGAGAGAGCTGAGGTTGATTAGCCTGGAGAAGAGGAGGCTGAGAGGAGACTTCATTGCTTTCTATAACTACCTGAAAGGAGGTTGTAGAGAGGAGGATGATAGCCTCTTCTCCCAAGTGACAGGGGACAAGACAAGAGGAAATGACCTGAAGCTCTGCCAGGGGAGATCTGGGCAGGACATTAGGAAAAATTTTTCACAGAAAGGGTCATTGGGCACTGGCAGAGGCTGCCCAGGGAAGTGGTTGAGTGGTGGTTGAGATGTTTAAGGCATGGGTGGATGAGGTGCTGAGGGGCGTGGTTTAGTGTTTGTTAGGAGTGGTTGGACTTGATGATCAGATGGGTCTCTTCCAACCCAATTTTTCTATGATTCTATTTTAAAATTGTCATAAAACGGGGAAAATAGAAATACTGATTTCTTGTGTCATACCTGATGAATTTCCTGTTTCTGAAAGGTTGTATAAAAAATACTGCTGCTTGCAGGCGTATTGCGTTAGAAAGGTTAACTGGAAATTACGTGTGGTTTTATAAATCTCTGGTTGTTACTTCTTTCAGAATTAAGGCAGGTATTGGAGTTTTTGCTTCTTATTTATGAATCTTCCCGTAAGAACACAAATAGGAGAGATCCGTAACAACACGTTTGGTGCAGTTCTGAGGAAACGGATCTCAGAAAAGCCTCACTGAAAAATTAAAATAATATTTCCTCTCTCTCAAAACCTTACCACCATGGATAAAAACAGAGAGAAAAGGGAGTAGAATTAAATAAATGTGAAATGTGAGGGTCCTTCCGAATGCACTCTCAAAAAATAAAAAATAAAAGAACACATTTATATTTTATAATGTGGTCCCCAATCACTAAAGAAAAAGCATATAATTAAGCAATTCCCTACAGACATTCTGTATGATAGCGCCGCTTTAATAATTAAAAGAGAAGTCTTTTTTAAAAGAACTAAATATATGACTCCCTTCTTCCTTCTGAATGCATTACCCTGACTGACTGGGAGAACTCCATATGAAGTAGTTTAATGGTATAGAAACAACTGTATTCTTTTTTTAACTTCAGTTTCCTTCTTTTGTCTTTCTCTTATCACCCTGGATTTCACAAGATGGTCTGACTGACGGCCTTTCAAAGTCACAGTCTCAGTAACATGGCATTTTCCAGAAGCACACAGAAAATGGAAAGGAATGCAAGTGAAAGGTCCCAGGACTTCTTTACACAACTGCTCTCTTTTTATACTTAGGTTATGTAGAAAACCGGGCACCTGAATGACAATTTCTGCACATGAGGCTTTGTGTATTCAGATCTGATTACAAATAATAACGAGTATGCATCTAATATGCCATTTAAAATAAAGTATACTTTTCACATGATCTGGAGTTGAGAGGCCAGCAAAACATAACCAAACTGCCTCAATCTATGCAGAGGAAGGTTCCAGCATTTGTAGTCTTGTGGTCATTTTGGTTTACAGTTTGGGACTTCTGGTAAATCAAAAAGTTCATTTCTCGGAAGGACTCTGAAAAAAATTGTCTCCTTAAGGGGCAGCAAAGGATTGGTTAAGGGTGTGGATTTTTCTTTTTTCTTTTTCTTTCTTTTTTTTTTTTCTTTTTTTTTTTTTTATTTAATCCAGTGACAACTGGTAGATAAATTTGGCAATGCAAGTATTTTCTATGGTTGCTTTGTGAGACATCTTGAGTGACTGTTTTTCCCATACAAACAGAATAACTCTATGCAGTTAAAGCTTCACAAAGCACAGGTTTTGTTAGGAATACGCAAAGAATATAAGTGAATAACCAGTGTTTTTTATCATCTCTAAGTAATTATGACTTCACCAGAAAACAATACTTTCAAGAATGTGCCGAATTTTATAATACATACAAAGGAGCTAATTTTCTCAGTGAAAACAAATAAACCTTGTTAAGAATATAAACACCTTTTGGTCTTTGAACTCCCATGTTGAGAATGTTATTTCCCAGATGATATTTTAACACTGTGACATTGCTATAGATCAAAAGAGTAACTTTGCAATAGATCCTCCCTTTTGTTATTATGGGTGGGAAAATAAACTTCCTTAATTTGAAGAGGTGAAGGAGTCAACTTCACAGCTCATTTTCTTTCTTGAAATACTGTTTCTGAGTAACTGAGAAGGCACTGAGTGTCCTTGTATGTTTTCTGTTATGCTTTCTAAGTCACAGAGGAAGGAACTTTGGGAGCTGCTATGGAATGTGCAGTGCAGAAATTCATGCATTTCTCCCATTATTTATATAATGTAAAAGCCAGGATTGCTGAAACGGACCGAAAGATTGCCATTCAGACCACTTGCTACATGCTATAGATCGGGACTCAGCTCCAAATGAAAAAATATGATGAAGAAAAGCAGAATCATGTTTCTTTTTCAATGCTACCTTGAAAAAGCAGGTGTTACAACTTTTCCATTTTCTTTCTTTGTGGTATTGGATTTTCCATCTAAAGAATTCAACAATGTATCTGAATTCCTTGTCATGCTCAGCTGCGGTTCTTGGGAATTATTTTTCATGTGCTGGAAAAGCCATATTTGACTATAGGTTTCCAAAATAGCCAATATGTAAGTTATTACACTACCCTTAGCATATTGGAGAATCCCTGGTAATGAATATACAATTTAGGAGGGATTTTTCAAAACATTTTTTTTTCCAATGTGACCTTTTCTTAAACTCAGGCTCTCCTTTTTCCATCTCTTTGGAAAAATAAACATGATGAATGAGCAAGAATTTGGTACAAAGTAGTTTGATAACATTACCATCCAGGGTAATAGCTATTTTAAAGATCTATTATTTCATATTTCGCCACCTCTATCATTTTATTTTGTGTTGAACTCTACAAGTTGGTCCTGGTTATACCTGAAAATCACACACTGGAAATGTGATCCATCTGGTAAATGAACAAGCAAGGGAAGGGGAAGGCACAGGAAAATTCATGGCATAAATCCACTTTGCTGCGTTTTCTATTACGGCATTTCTTGGGTCACATGAATAACTAGGCAGCTAAAGTCATACTATGAAATAATGGGATTTGAGTGTGAACCTCCAGTGTCCTCATAGGAATATTTACACCCCTGCTGCCTGAAGAAAATGGGATGTGTTGTGCTACAGCTGGCCCCAGCCCCACCACATGATCACTACAACCTTCCAAGAGGGCTGGCAAGCCTCACAGCTCTGTCCTCATTGCTTCCCTTTTAAATAACAGCCTTGCTATTCACTTCACTCGAACAGGGATTTTATTTTTTTAAAAAGGGAAGGAAACAGCTGCTTAAGGATTTGTATTTTCTACATGATATTGATTATTTTGAGTGTAGGAATATCAGCATTAATGTAATCTTTTTCTATATATTTTGACAGGGTATTATTTTGTAGTTTGCTTTTCTTAATTAAGAATCAGTGGGTTTTGATACTTACTTCTAGCATGCAGCCCTTTCTAAAACGCAGGAGAGACAAGATGCCGTCAATAGAGCTGCCAATGCAAGTCACGCGGTAAGTCAACACAGTAGTTTTCAGGTTTTGTTTTTGTTTCAGAGTTTAGGATTAGTAAGGAAAGTAGTGAGGAGGGAATAAGGGAAGAAAAGAGTGGAAATATTGTCTCTGGAGAATGTGTTAAAAGACGAGCCAGTTATGCAAAATTGGCATACTGGAGATTTATATAATGGGGTGGGAGTTCCCTTTATAAATCACCATGATGATAAGGAAAACACACAACCAATTTCTGAATCCAAGGAGGAAAAGCTAATGTTTGTTTTTCTTCCCTAAGTATCTTTCCAGATAGAATCATAGAATAGTTTGTGTTGGAAGGGACCTTAAAGATCATCTGATTCCATCCCCCCCGCCACAGGCAGGGTCGTCCCACTAGATCAGGCTGCCCAAGGCCCCATCCAACCTGGCCTTGAACTCATCCAGGGAGGGGGCAGCCACAACTTCCCTTGGCAACCTGTGCTAGTGTCTCATTCACTCTCATGGTGAAGAAATTCCTCTTCACATCAAACCTAAATTTGCCCCTCTCCAGTTTATATCCATTATCCCTCGCCCTATCACCACAAGCCTTTACAAGCAGTCTCTCTCCAGCTTTCCTGTAGTCCCTTTCAAGTACTGGAAGGTTGCTATAAGATCTCCTCAGAGCCTTTTCTTCTGCAGGCTGAACAAGCCCAACTCTCTCACCCTGCCCTTGTATAGAAGTTGCTCCACCCTCTGATCACCTTTGTAGCCCTCCTCTGAACCCGTTCCAACAGTTCCATATCCTTCTTATGTTGAGGATTCCAGAACTGGACACAATACTCCAGACAAGGTCTCACAAGAGAGGAATAGAGGGGCAGAATCCCTTCCCTCACCCTACTGGCCATGCTTCTTCTGATGCAGCCCAGGACATGGTTGACCTTCTGGGCTGTGAGCACGCATTGTCAGCTCATGTCAAGTAATTTGACTTAAATGTCACTGAGGTAAATTTAGTTGCTCTTCTCTTGGATTCACAGAGTTATAACGAGCCTTTCTGTTCCTTCTTTCCTTGTTTCCTTCTTTCCTTTGTAATCAAGCATTCAGAGGTAAATACTCTCCTTCTGGTTCCGTGAAGAGCTTTTACATTTCAGTGGTCATACCATTGTAATGAGTGAAACCAACAGACCATCTGGTCCTCTGTTTGATCTCTGGTAATGGCCAGTACCAGATGCTTCAGAGGACAGAGCAGCCGAATAACTAGCCCACAAGAGAAGGACTATTTTGATCTGTTGATCATTTATGCCTTAGAAAGTGAACATTTATTCCTTGTACCTCTTGTTACCCCAAAATCTTAACCTCATAATTGTTTGATACAATTTTGGTCTTGGATTCTAGAAATACTGATGGTGGAAATTATTTCTTATGCTCATCCACCTTTTTTCAGAAGGTCATTGAAGTATTTTTACAGTTGACAAAAGAAACTAAATCCTGAAATTATCTCTAGATATAAAGGTAATTTTTGACAAAGTATAGCTATCTCAGCTATGTTATTAGAAATGTAATTAATTCATTAGTTGTTCCAGTGGCCATCCTGTTCTTCAGATTGGACTTGTTGTTTCACCTTATTTCAGCAGGATTTTGATTTTATAGTGGTTAGAGTAGAAACTGGAACATGTCATAAATACTACAGCTGGATGTACAAGAGGAGTCTGGTTGAATGGACCTTGCTTTGACACAGGCCAGACATAGTAATATTGAATCCTAATTTATAATTCAGGATTATTGAGTCCAATTAGTAGCTCAGACCCCAAAAGCTTTGTTGATCTCCTTTGTGTCTCACTGCATACTCCTACAGCCTTTGCCACAACAAATTGCTACCTTCATTAGTACCTCTTGAAGGTGTTGCTATGCAAACTGCTTAATAATAATTTCCATTTTGCAGGTTTTCATATTAACAAATAGCAACAAGCACAAGGGGGGTTTATTTCAGGTTGTTACTTCCAACTAATTCTTTGCAATGCACTATTGTAAACCAGGCAGTGGGATGTTCTCGGTCAATAATAGTTTGTGTATTTTAACTTGTCATTTTTAGGTTTTAATCGTATCACTTATCCTTTGTTTTCCCTTTCATGCCAGAATGGTGAACCTTTGTGTCTCATAAGATGAAATTTGATGCATTCATTCTCTCAAGCCTGAAAGACTAAGCCAGAACTTCATAGCAGAGTCTGTATTACACGAGCTCTGTGGCTCAACCTTTCTGAACAGGCAGTATGTGAATGAGGTTCAATAATCAGAAACAGAAACAACAGTCTGTTGGTGTGGGGTGGGATGGAGCTGATTTTCCTTACAGCAGTTCTTACGGTGCCTTGTGTTGGGTTGGGAAAAAAACCACTGTTCAGCAACAGCTGAGAGCATCGAGGACTTTTCTGCTTCTTGCCCACCCACCAGCAAGTAGGTTGGGGATGCACAAGAAGGTGGAAGAGGACACAGCCAAGGCAACTGACCCCAAATGACCAAAGAGATATTCCTTACTCTATGCCATTGTGATCAGCAAAAAGCTTGGGGAAGATTGGGAGGGAGGGGTAGTTATGGGAGTTATCGAGTCTGTGTAACCAAGTAATCACTATGTGTAATAAAAATGGCTAAACATCTGCCTACTGATGGGGAGTGCTGAATAAATCCCCTATTTTACTTTGCTTGCATATTTAGCTTTGGCTTTTGCTGCTGAACTCTTCCTACCTTGACCCAGGAGTTTCTTCTCTTTTTGCCCTTTCCATTCCCTTCTCCCATCCCACCATAGGGTAGTGAATAAGTGTCTGTATGGGGCTTAGCTCCCTCTCAGAGTTAACCTCCAACAAATGCTTAAAAACCCAAATATTATTCCCAAACAAATACTGATTTCCTTGGTTCATTTTTTAAAAATGACTCAGACTTTGAACTTCCATAGGTCTTTCAGAATCTGCTATTTTCTCAAATGTTTTGACCTGTTTTTTTCCTACCTTTGCTGTGTTTTACTATTTTCTTATTTTGCTGTTCAGAAATAGATCTAACAGTGAAAAGGACAGATTTTTTAAAAAGAAGGTTATCTGAGAAGGAAAAGTTCACAAATCAGATCTGCAATTCTAGCCAGAAGAGGACTTCAAAGAATTAATTAATGCATAGAAAGAGCAAGTAGCAGAACATGATTTCACTTAGAGTGCACAGAACCAGCACATTTATGACAAAATTGCTTTGCAGCTACTTCAGGGAATGCAATATAAAAATAATCTTCTATATGGAATAAGAAGTAGTGGAAAAGACTGCACGCTATTCAAAATCCTGAAGAGTAATTTTGTTAAGTATGTAGGAAAGCTAACGAAGTGAAATAGCTGTGAAGTCTCACTGCAGCTTCATGGCAGAGACATGATTGATTCTGCTTCATAAAGAACTGCATATGTCAAAGATCAAAAATTCATGTAAGCTCTAGAAAATCATCAAGCTTTTCAACAGGCTTAATGTGCATGCAATATTGCTATATTGGTATAGATGCAAATTTAGCAGGTTTGAAAAGCTTGTGGCATACAGATCAGTTCCTAGATAATTAAATATGCAAATGATGCATCTGATAGCTGAATTATAAGGTGATGTCTAGGTACCAGTTCTTCAAACCCTGCATAATATGGACATTCCAGTGTATCTGGCATTTGGCAAAAATCATCTAGACTACACAGAAATCCTAATGGAATCAGTTATTTATATCTTTGCTAAAGACAAACTTATCCTTGTTTTCAGCTCAGTTTAGTGAACAACTTTTACAAATCACCACAAGTTGTGGAGGGAGGGCAAGAAATGAGTAAACATAATCTCTTTCCAGTGCGAATATTTACTGCGGCATGACAATTGATTCTCACCATGATTAATTGCAAGAAATCCTAACACAGCAAAACCGCCAATGACAAATTGGCACAGGGAGGGGAACTGAATGAAAGGAATAGGTTTTCAATATAAGCATAATCTGAAGCATGGCCCCAGTCACCAGATGGCTCAAGGGATTAGCAGTGCTATATAGTCTTTTCACCTTCCTCCTCTGTCCCCTCCCCTTCAAGCAACAGGTTGAAATGTTCAAGTAAGTAATACAAACACACAGACAGACACAGTTTAAGGGATTTTTATCTACAATAGGCAACATGGTAGAGTCTTTACTATCAAGTAGTGTTATCTCTATAAGAAGAATAATATGCAGGAGCTGTTAGAATATTTCTTCGTTGATGAAAGGAAAAACATTCATTTGAGTTTAATTGAAATCTTCCCTTTGAAAAGTTTTGGTTTGTTTTCAGCCCCTTTCAGAAGACGTTGTTATGTTTTTGTTTGGTTTGTAAATTTTGAAAAGAAGCATCATTCTGAAATGAAAGCAGCGTAGTTTTGAAGTATTACAAATCTTATATTTGTTTACCTCAGTTAGGAGGAAAGAGTTGTATATAAACCATAAATCTGTGAACATGCAGAGGTGAACTGATTCTTAAATTTCTGTATGTGGAGTATTCTGTCAGAGATGCTTTGCTGAAGTTTGCTCCTGGATATGTTATTTCCTTAGGGGGAACACATGCACATATCATAAAAGTATGATTGTGACTGTTAGCAAGTGAAAATTCTTTAGAAAATCTTAGTTGACTACACACTACTTAAGACAACTTTTTAAGTCAAAATATATGGAAATGTAGGGTTATCTTTACCTCTATATTTGCAATGCTTTCTTAGTAGATAAATTAAACACTTCAATCTTTCTTATGAGGGCTATAGGCTGTGTTTTGACAACATGAAAATTAATAACCAAAACCATTGATTGTTTTCTGCATATAAATTAACAGTACTGATTATAGTAAAAAAATGTATTAGAGGGGTATGAGGAGAAAGGTAAGGTAAAAAGCCACTAAAGCCCGTGTATAATCATAAGAATACTGTACCATTTATTTTTCTATGATGCTTTTTAATTCAAAAAACATGTGTCTCTCTTGAATTTTTGGCTTGTTATGGTCTGCTAATTTTTAGCTATAGACTTAAATTACACTCGTTTTTCCTTCAACCGAAGTAACATTTTAGCCTCTATGCAAGATAAACATAGAAGAAGGAAAAAAACTGGTAGAGTTTAGTTACCTGATTTTATGCTACAACTTTGATAAACCCCTACTTTTCTAATGTTGTTCAATTCCTTGCCTTCTGACATCTTTTATTTTTTTGCAGGCAGCTTCAGTACAGTGCATGATTTGTACCTCAAATGCTAAAATATTTCTTCTTTTATATGTTCTGGCAAGCTGTTAACGTTATAGCAAAGTTTCTTTTGTAAATCTTGACTTTTCAAGGCAACACATTGGCCTCGTTGATGTCACTGGCAAACCTTTTTCTGGACTTGAGCAGAGGGGAGGTTACCCTCAAGGATCTCATTGTAGTAAGTCTATAACACTCCTAGAAAACTCCTGTATTCAGATTAGATTAAAATTGCCTGTAATTTTACTCTGTATGTTTTTTTTTTTAATCTGAATTATGGATTTCAGATAGTATCGCTTATTCACTATCTGTGCTGTCATGTTTGGGTACAGCAGTACATGTAGAGGATGAAGTTTCACCTTGACTGCATTGAATCACAAATTAATATGATCCAGATTATGACTTGGTGCCATTCATCGCCCTCTTTCCTTACTTCCAATGATTTAGGTGATTTTGCAGGTACAGAGCAGACAAACATTAATTTGAAATGGGCAGAGTCTGGCAAATCTCTACAACCGGAGAACCCTCAGGCAATCTCTCCTTACTTAACACACAGCATGTCTAAAGAAGCTTCTCTTTTCTTGGACTATATAGGAACGTGAAGAAAAAGGAAGGGGATTTCTGTCCTTTGCCCAAAGACAAAGAGAATGCTTGATTTAAACAACAGTCTCTGATTCTGCCAGGACCTTTCAATAAATTAATGCTTTGTGCATAAAGAAATCATTAGATTAAATATCTTCATGGAAGAGAAAGTCAAAAGAATGCAACAGCCATCACTGAATAACTTCAATTCTGAATAGGCAAATTTTTGCTCCGATCCTCTTACTTATAGGGTCTTAGCATGATCACGTTAACTAATGAACCTACAGAAATAACATCAGGAATATAAATAACGCAGTCCAAGATAATCTTGAATACAGTTTTGCACCTGGAAGCAGGTAGCTATGGACTGAACTGTGTGTTAAACAAAGTCTGCACAGCAAATAACGGAGCGCTACACAAGCTCACAGTAATTCACCTAACAATAAGAGTTCATATCTCAGTAATCTCCTCCTGAGTCTCTCTTTCAGGTTTTTCACATTCTATCCCTGTCTTATTTTCTGTCATTTAATACTTCATAAGCAGCAGACTATCCCATTTTTTTCTTTTACAACTTCTTTTGCAGCATTTTTTTCTGTATTATACATACAGTGTATTGTGATACCATAACATCAGCTACACCATGAATTTCAGCACAATTGCAGACTTAGCAGTTTTTACGGTACAATTACTCTGATGGCTTTGGCAGAAGTATGAGCATGCATTTCTTATTCAGGCAAAACTTCTACAAGTTCATTGAATGCAGCTAATCAATGAGGACAAATGATGCTGACGTTGGATTCACAAAGTTACTTTTTGTTTATGTGTTGTTACACAATACTGGATTATGCACCAATATGCTGAGAGTTATCAACCACAAGCTTGGGGGACTTTAAGCATCTCCTCCTTTCCCTGGTCATCATTGGCTTCCTCGACCCTCTGAAGGACATGTATCATTTTACTATCAGTTAAAGTTTCAATTAAAATAAAAAGTGGGGTTGCTCTTTTGGTTGTCAGCCCTTTTAAAAATCCTTCAGTATGTCAGTTTTTGTGAAGTAGCGACTGCATGAAGAGATGCTCAGTCTGAAAGTTGCAGAACTAGTATCTAAACAGGTAGAAGTACTGACTACCATAAATGCCAACGTTAACTATTTAGTGAAGTGGAGAATGTAAAACTATAGACTCTAAACATGGTTGTATGTAAGGCAAAAATAATTTTTGGTGAAATATATTTTATAGTCCTTCTCTAAGTGCTGTCAGTGTTGATTAAAAATATTTAAGCCATAAAATATTTTTTTAGAGGAAAAACTCCTCAAAGAATACATAACAGAAATACTAACTGCAAAATTCAGCCCCACAGTTTCAGTATCAATATCCTATGTGCCAGACTTATTTTGAAAACAGGTACTTTCAGACAACTTTACAATAGTTACAATAAAATCCGAACCACTCCATAGAAATTTGTAAATGTTAGTCTGTCTTTCAGCTCTGATTTCATAAAATAGATGTGAAACTGCAGATTTCCAGCAGAAAAGCTTTCAGACGGCTCACCATTCAGGACTGGGCGAAATAAAATGGAGGTGGGAGGACCACCCTTTTCAGAGGTGGGCACAGGCCATGTAAACAGATGTGGCAAGGCTGAATGGGGGAGCCTGAATGATCACATTGTTCCTTGTCTCCCTGGTTTTCCTCCCTCCCAGCAGGGACCCAGCTCAAGTCCCACTTTCAGACGAGAGCTTAAACTCTGCCTGGTACAGTTTAAGAAACCCTGACTGCACTGAAGCTTTATTAAGTCTATCAAATATTATAAATGATAATTTATCTCCCCAGAGCCATTTCAGAGGCATTACTGAACAGCATTTACAACACTTTTTTTTCCCCCCAATATATGGCAGAATTAATTTTAAAAAAGGCACATGAAAATAATTTCACATTTCTCAATTAACTGTAGTTTATTTTTGAAGCTAATTCATTTTCAGTTGTCTGTGACTCATGATGAAGCTATAAACATTACCTTTAACGTATACGTGCATGTATATTGCTGTTCAATACCTTTATGTTAAACCAAGAAACAAGAATCACAAAATATTATAAACAAATATACAATTATGTGTACCATGCATTCAGTAAAATCTTCTAAGGTGATTTTAGGGGCATGATTCAGCAGTTTGTATAGAAGTTCATCTTAAAACTTCCACATCACTATTGTGGTACTTTAGACATTTATGGATTTATTTCATGGGCGACTGTTTAATACTTGTAAAGTTCGCATATACCAGTGTTTGGAATCTTTCCTAGTTCCTTTAAATAACCCCAGGGACATGGGTTTTTGTGATTTCTGAGGTCTTTCTGGGGAAGAGACAGCAATAGTCATGCTGTTATAGTGCTTTTTTTTATGGAAAAGCAGCACTGGTTTCCTCATTTAAGTTCAGGAACAAAGTAATTTATAAAATATGTGATGTTGCATTCTGCTGCACAAGAATGGTGTTTTTTCCTCTCCTCCAGCAATGACTAAAGTTTGTAATACATGCATTTCAGTTGTGTATATTCTATCATTTTGTTAACATTGTGTATGAAAGTTGTGAATATGTTTTGTAGATATTTCTACAGACGGAAACGTGCCAAACTTTATGAAGACAGAAAAAGAGGAAGCAAAACAGAATGTAGAGGAGAGTGAAGGAATGTAAATTCTGTAAGTGTCACTTTGCATTTCTCTTATATTCAAAACTTAAACGTAGTTCTGTAACAGCTCAACATGATAATAGGTCTAGTTAGTTTTCCAATCTTCAAATCCTTTGTTTGTATCAACAGCAGCTTGAGAAAGTTGAGAAATCAAAATAAACCCAACAGCATCCTTCAAACGGTATGTCAGGGTCACCCTGCAAGTGTTCAGTTTGCATTTGCACTGCAAATCTGCTGCCATAGGCAATGTACAGTAGTGTGCACAATCCCCTTTTTGGGGGATAGAACTTGCTAATTTATTCTTAGGCACACTATTAAAGCCTGTGACCAGTGCTTTTTGGTGGTTTTTTTTTTTTTTTTTTTTTCTTTTACTACTATGACTCTAACTCAAAAACAGTGATAGGGAGTAAATAAGGTGGCCACATTTAATTTCTTGTTCTGCCACACACTCTGACTTTGTGTCTTATGTTGTTAATAGATCTAATAGGATTTTGGCATGAAACCAAAGAGGGGGAGGGAGAAGGGGATGAACTGCAGAGAGAGCTGCTGCCTTTCTCAACTCGAAAGCGATGTCAGGCCTATCAACCTTCTCTTTAGTCCTCCCTGACAGAGCTGGAGGCATTTCTCTATACATGAATGTGTCTCATGCATTCATGAGGCTTTTTGACACCACAGCCTCTTTTGTTACAAGCTAGATCACAGCTCTGCCCTTCTCTCAGCTACCATATGGTGCAGTGGAAAGACTCTTTCTTTGAGAGAGAGAGACTGAGGGACTGAGACAGAGAGAAGAAAGAAATCAAACTGCGGCAGATGAAATTGATTTATTCTCAGAGCAAAAGGGGCAAGTGACTACGACTGGTGGAGAGAAGGGGGATGCCTTGGAATATAAAACCATCTCCAGAGCAGGCGAGCAGGCTGTTCGGATGACAGCCGTGCTGTGCTTGTTCTCTAGGCACAGTACTTGAAAATAAACATATGCATTTTTGTTATCTTAGTAATGCTATCTGAGAAAGACTTATACCCTAGTGCCTCAGCACTGGACCTGAGCAATTTCATTTAGGCTTGCAGTTTTATAATTTTTTGTAGAACAAAATCTCTCTGCCCTACCATGTGTGAGTAACTGTCAAGAGTTAGTCTGACAATGCTAGAAGTTTCTGAAAAATATCTGTCTCCAGCATGATATTTAGGGAAAGACTGTTTAAAGGAAAACATTCAGATTATAAACTATTTTCTTTGATCAATAAGTGCAAATCCACTAAAATCAATTGAGTTTGTTTAGACTTACAGATCATTACCTTGTTTTACCAAGTTGACCTGGTCTATTAAAAAAGAATATTAAAACGAAGACAAATTTATTTGTTGTTTTATGTGGCTTATACTTCATTCACTTTCAGGAGGAAGCTTGTTTCACATCTGCCTGCAGTCAGTTTGACCACATCTGGTGACAAAATATTTCAGCTTGGAAAACAAAGGTAAATTATACTTATAGGCCTGAATTAATAGAGTTTCTTATGTAGGTTATTTAAATTTTGTAGCAAATTGAACTTTATCTTGATTTCAATATGAATCAAAATAATATAGATAAGGACAAATGTTTCAACTACATTCAGGAAAAATCCTGATAAAACTGATTGAAATTGCAGTACTTATTCCCAGAAAAAAATAAATCTGAGTAACTCTTTTCATACCTCTGTGGGACTGAACTGAAGTGGGCAGAATGCATAGGAAGGGAATAACAATATTACTTAGAATTTTTTAAACATTTTGTTCTAAATTCATTTGTTATAATTTTGCTTCTTCCGAACTGCTTCAACAGACATACGAGGATTGTAGTTCAAAAGACACGTGAGAGGACTGAGGAGATCAAAAATACAGACCAGTTCCACAGGGAGGGAAGGATACATGAATAGAGGAGGCAATGAGAGGTATATGACACGTCTGAAAAATTGTGATTGACATGGCAGAGAGGGAGCCATTATTTAGTATTTGCTCAATGAAAGGACTGGAAGACACCCAATACCAATTTAAAATAGAGGTTTTTAAATTAATTAAGGAAGTCCTTTTTTTCACACTACACATTAATTAGATTGAAGCTCTTGCTGCTGCAGAAAGTTCTGAAGGTTAAAAGTATACATGGATTTATGTAGATTGGAATATTCATTGGAAGCATAAAGTTGATAATACTGTACTCTTGATACAATCTGTAAATCAGGAAGTCCTAAGAATGGTACATCTTTGGGAGCTGGGACAATATGTTAGTAGAAGGAATTAATATCTAATTTTATTGTTTCTTACCTTCTCTACTGACCACTGCAGAAACATAAATGTATACTAAATGAACATTTTATTAAATAATTATTCTTTTGTTCTTATAAAACATTTATTACTTCCAGTAAGCTGGGCTTTCTCCTTACTCCATTTATTCTGTCAGTTACCATTTATATATTTACTTCTGTGGTTAAATTTTGAGGTTTAACTGGAGGGAAGGAATTGAAGCATTCGGGAGTTACATCAAACAAGGATAGGGTAGCTAGAAGGGCAATACTCCCATTTACTTCCCAAGAGACAGTACGGGATGCCCAAGAGTCCACAGAAAGAAGTTGAACTGACTCAAAAACAATACAACTTTTCTGAAAAAAACAACTGCTTGGTGTGGATTTGTCCCAAGATGATTTTTGTAACAGAAAAATTAGATTTGAATCAAAAAATCATAGGTAGACTTATAGAAAAAACCCTTTTATGTTGAGGCTGTATCTTCTATTTCCCAAAATGTATAGGTTAGGTTAGTTTTTTGATCACTACAAATACCTTTATCTAGAAGCACAAAACAGTAACCAGTGTTACTAATCATCTAAAGATGATCCTCACTGCCCCACTTCTGAAATTGCATTCCATATGTCTGGATTGTTTCAATCTGGAGGTGGATATTCCTTGTCAAGTTTTAGGACCATATAGTAGAACTGACAAAGGAGGAAAGTGGTCAAAGGAAGAATAGGGGACAGATCCCTTGGAAAATCCAGAAGCAACAGAGAGGGCACTAGAGAAAAGCCAGAGGACTGTGAAGGACAAGAGCTGCTTCTGTCAATCCTCACTTGATAAAGAGCTTCTCCCTCCACATACACATTTCTGTGCCCTAAGCTAACATTGCTGCTCTGTGACATGATGTGACCACTCAGTGGTTGCCATTTCTCCCAGAAGAGAATTGGGTCCTTTTCAGACAAATGAAGCACATGTTGTATATGGTCTTAATGCGTTGTTTTTCCCTTGGTGAATTGTTGGTGCTTGCAATGCTAGCAGTGCCTGGTGATGCACGGGTCCAGCTCTACACCCTCTCATCCATCCCTCTCTCTGTCTTTGAGCATCCTCAGCCTGTAACAGTACAAGAAAGGAAGGTCAGTTTTTAGATGTTCCACACTGCACAGCAGAGATGCTGTAACAGGTAGTGTAGATCCACTGAAACCCTGTAATACTTGGTATAGTGAAACAGGATTGTCCTTTCACCCCGTTCACTGATGAGAGGAGATGGAGAAATGCCAGTCTGAATTCCTTTAAATTGAATTCAGCAATGCCTTTGAGCAAGAGTCAGCAAAGCTTGTTTAAAGTTAATGATTGTGCTACATGCAGTCCTCTTGGAGAACATGTGCAAGGGATCATGTTTCCCTTTTATGTGTATGTCAGCCCTTGAGAAAATTAGAACGAGATGAATAAAACCATTTCATCAAGATTATTTCTGAGAAGTTTCCACTGTGTCTTCCAGGTTTCATATCTTCCAGAATTTAAATGATCTATATAATCATGTTTTGTCTTCTGCAAATAAACACATATGCAAATGAATGAAGGAAAGGAAAACAGTATTTTTGTGAGTTGGTGGTGGTCACAAAAGAACTATTTTGTAACTTGTTTGTTATTGCATTTTTTTCTCTTTTTTGGGTCCATGCTAAGAATAGTTCATTTTATGAAGTTAAAAGACACTGCAATTACTAATTGCCTTAAGAAACATTGCTGCTTTTAGAAACGAGAAAAGCAGCTCTTAGGCTAAATTCTGGCCCCACATTATCAATCACTGTTAATCACAAGCATATTTATTCAGTATTTTCCTTTTCTCTCCGTTTTTACAGTAGGAAGAGAAAGACAAGTTTACAAAAAATAACAAATAGGTAAAAAATATATTTTTTTTGTTTATCTTTTGTTGTTGTTGTCATTTACACTTTAGAAAGGGAGAAGTGCTCTGCTGGGCCAGACCAGGGGCCCATCTGTTTCAGGGAAGGACATGTGAGGCTATGCACTTCCAGCTGTTCAGTCTCTTCAGCAATATGACATCCAGAAATGTGGTACTAGGTGTTTCAGGACTAGACAGGAACATGACCCTTTTTTGTCCATTTGATGACCTGTTGACCATGAGTTTGTCTAATCCTTAACCTGATGATACATTTAGACAGGAAATATGAAATATAAAGAAATAAATTCCTAATGTGAAAGAGTGCATTCATATCATATTTAAATCAATGCTTCATAGAATCATTGAGGTTAGAAGAGACCTCCAAGACCATTAAGTTTAACTGTCAGCCCAGGGATGACTCCCTCACTTCCCTGGGCAATCTGTTCCAATGCTTGACCACTCTTTCAGTAAAGAAATTCTTTCTAATATCCAGTCTAGTCTAGTCTCCTCTGATGCAGCTTGAGCCATTTACTATATGAAGGAAATCATTTAGTGAAATGCATTATTAAACTATTTGAAAATATTTTATATAATCATAGAATTTGACCAGATAGCTTTTGATTTACACTTAAGATCTAAACTGACTGTAGCATAATTTGCGATATTCAGACAGAATCATAGATTAACCAGGTTGGAAGAGACCCACTGGATCATCGAGTCCAACCGTTCCTATCAAACGCTAAACCATGCCCCCCAGCACCTCGTCCACCCGTGCCTTAAACAGCTCCAGGGAAGGTGACTCAACCACCTCCCTGGGCAGCCTGTTCCAGTGCCCAATGACCCTTTCTGTGAAATTTTTTTTCCTAATGTCTAGCCTAAATATCTCCCCTGGTGGAGCTTGAGGCCATTCCCTCTTGTCCTGTCCCCTGTCACTTGGCAGAAGAGGCCAGCTCCCTCCTTTCTACAACCTCCTTTCAGGTAGTTGTAGAGAGCAATGAGGTCTCCTCTCAGCCTCCTCTTCCTTCAGGTTTTCAATTTATTTTAAAATATAACAACTATAACCATGGGTTTAATCATTTCAAGAACGCTAAGTAATGACAAAATAATCTTTAAACAGAGCATTCATAAGTCTAATTGGAGAGACTCAAAGTACTTACTATCTTTCCATATTCTAAATAAACTGTCTGTGCTAAGCTGTATCATAGTGTCAACACCTTTGACTTACAAGTGAAGTGAAATGTTTTTAAAAAGGATAATCAAATTGTTTAATAATCTAATTCTCATAAGGACTCGAACTCAGTATACATCAGAAGCATGAAATCAAATTGCAAATTTCAGTACCTTGCTTGTGAATCTCTATCACAAACCAATGATAATTCTGTTGCATGTGGGTAGTTTTGCCCTGCTTTTTTTCAGGGGAAGTAACTAAGAGCATTCACTCTATCTTGACTGTCCTGCAGC
Source organism: Coccyzus lansbergi (assembly GCA_033558105.1). Lineage (NCBI taxonomy): Eukaryota > Metazoa > Chordata > Aves > Cuculiformes > Coccyzidae > Coccyzus > Coccyzus lansbergi. The sequence goes on from JAUMJK010000159.1 coordinate 560,987, forward strand.
CTATAGTTTGACAACTGGAACTACTCTTGAGTTTTGCCTAGCATAAGGGGACTTTTGGAGGAAGTTTTCTCAGTGACTATACTCACGAGAACTTACTACTTAGAAAGGACTAGGCAACTACTAGTTTATCAGAGAAAGCTTTGAAAGCCATAACTAACAGTACTGAAAACTTATGTTTAGCAACACATACATAAAAAAGTTGCAAGATGGTTTTCTATTGCATGGAAGATTTTATGGAGCACTTAATGTTGCACCTATTAATACATGTTCTCCTCTTCACTTTAGCAACATTATATAAGCAAGACTGCAGCAAATAGCTCAGATACAGTCTAACTAAAATAATACAGTAAATTTCAGAGAAAGAAATATGTCAGAATTTGACACCAACTAATCATATGATTTTTAAGGAGACATCTTATTCATTTTGTACTCAAAATCTCCAGTAGTAAGGTACAGCCAGCTTATAGGTATAGCAAAAAATGTTTGAACTAGCACTGTAAAGAAATTATAGTTTGTAAACTCTGAGTAGAACTCTGCTTTCTAATTAAAACAATTTATTTTAATTGTGTATGTAATTAATCTGTGTTAGTAATGCATATAGAACAATAGAATACAAGCTGAGTGTTTAAAATAATCTTAAGGATCCTTTTAGCCTGTGTAGGAAATAAAACTCTTTTATGTTAAAGTTGTTATTCCTCACTAAGAGCATTACCAGAACTGAGTAATGTAGGTTATACTTTGTACTGAAGCAGAAGAAATCAGCAAAAATCATGGTGCTCAAAATATTTTAACATTTAGTGAATGCCACATTCTTAAATATAAGTTCTCTTTTTTTTTTAAGACACTGTGGAACTGGCATTGTGATGGGACAGTTCAAGACAATAATTTTCAATCAAGCATATTTCATACCATATGAGGAAAATGGAATGATATAGCCCTCGCATCTATTCTGCACAAAAATTCCTGTGCATCAAAGACTTGACTAATGTTCTTTGTGGAGTTTTACCTTCAACAATTCAAGTAAGTTCAAAAACTTGATACAACATTTGATCTTCTCTTTAATTTTGGTCTTGTGTTTATGTTATCTCATACCTACCTGAAATTACAAAGACTATCTTTTTCTATTTATATATCGTTTTTACAATAATCTATATTCTTTAGGGGAAGCTAGAAACAGGAACATAACAGAAGTATATAGATGTTAAGAATTTCTCTTTTCACTTATATTATTCAACTGAGTTCAAGCAATTCAATAGTGGTGAACTCACAACATATGGATATGAAATACATGTCACATATGTGAGTGTATGTACATACTTTATTTCCACAGGAGGTCACTTTAGAAGGCCTATGTGCTATCAATATCTTAGAAGTTGTATCTTCCACTGAACTGTCAACCAAGTGACAATGGTTAAGATTTTCCCAGATTGTTGTTAGGTTCCCCAATCCTGATAAGAAATTGATGTATAGGAAGTTGATTTTTTAAAAGACTTACTGATTTCAGTATGATACAAGCAATCATAAATATTTAAATCTCCAGAGACAGCTACACTTTAGGAAGAGCTGTGTACTTTGTGCCATGTGAAGGAACAAAATTGGGAGCTGTGCTTCCCAACCAATTTCCTTCACTGAAAAATTCTGATTTCCCAGAGCCTTTTGCTGAAAATCAGGCTTTTATTGAAATGTACTTGCTATATACAAACTTCCATAATAATTGTAGTATTGAAGTTAAAAAAAAAAAAAGAAAATATCTGGATTCTAAGGAACACAGTGCCTCTGGAAGTGTCCAACACTTTTACCCACCAAATTCTTCAAGGAAACTGGTACTGGTTTTGCCCATGGTGTTACATATACTGGGATATATGGTACCCCAAACTGTGTGAGTTGGGAAGGAAAAAAGTTTGGGCTGCTTTCCATGCTTTTATTACCCAGTGAATTTTAATATATTATATAATTACACTATGTCTAATTTCATTGATCATTCTCATCCCTGCATTAGGTATCACTGACTTTATGGGTCTGGGTCTGCTAAATCCTGAAAAAAACTCTACCTACACATTTAACCTTAAACATCAGTTTTCTCATTTCGTCCCCAAGTTAAGCACAGGTCAGTGGCAAACATTTCTGCAGTCTTGACAGATGCAGTAGGTGATTCCTTAGACAAACACAAACCTAAGCAGAGACAATATTTGCACAGCTAGCTGTTGAGGCAAACAAAATAAGCCCCCATTTCATTACTGAACATGTGCAAAAAGCATGTCCTGCCTCTGAACAGAAACACATTTCTTCTGGTATTTCGGCCGTAGAACATATTGAAGGATCCCCGTGGCCAAATAAAGTAAGTTGAAAAACTGTGTGTAATGAGAAGCAGGATATTATCCTGTTCATCACTTTTATGGGGTCACATGCCTTCTAATGTTAAAGCTGGATCCTATAGTGCTTTAGTCACACAATAAGTAAATAAACACTGAATCGCCCCTCTTCCTGTCTCTGCTCCTTCCTCCCTCGCCCTCAGAGGAACTGTGGAAAGAGCAAAAGAAGAGGAAAAAAGAAAACTTACATTTGCTAGGATTTAGCTTTTGGCAAGAGATAGTTATAAGGAATTCATTTCCTGGCACATAATTTACATGTCCAGTCCTCCCTCCCACTCAGTTTTTTTTCTCCCACCCTTCCCCCTTACTCCCTCTCCAAGCTGTCTTCTCTCCCCACAGCATTCACCACAGCTTCCTGCCGTATGTTTGCTTTCTATTTTCATATCCATGGGAAAGGAATCTCCTCTAGCACAGGGCTGCTATACTGCTTTGCCCATGTCTGTTGCCACTGTCGCCTTTAGCTTAGGCCACAGGTATTTGCACTTCATTAAGTGAAGGCGAAGCATCGAGAAAATGACAGTCATTAAAATTTAGCAGAGTCAGCTAGAGAAATCTCTTTTCTTTGAGGATTTTTGCTTTCTGCTGGTGAGCTCCAAACAAAATAAAATAATTTTCAATTTTAAATATTTAATCTAAATCCTGTTTTAGGGTTTTATTTTGGGGAAAAGACAATCATGTCCCTCTTGCTCATTAAAGGGCTCTCTGTTGTGTATCTTTGATGCTGCTTTGGGCAGCTCTGCTACTTTGATCCTCTTAGAAATAGGCTCATTACAACATCCACCTCACAGAGTAACACTTCAAAGAGCTTTGCGAAGGACAAAGGGAGGAATTTAGAAACAGAGCCAAGTGGCTCTCAAGTATCTTGACTAAATTAACTTTGTATTAAGAGTTACTGGCCCAGTTGCAATTTTGAGAGGAGGAAGCAAAGTAACTGTGTTCTTCTTTCATGCATTTTATATCAAATTAATAACCACACTTGAAATCTTCTAGGATTCTCCACCATAACTTCTGCTAAACTAAGCAGACACCTCAATTGTCACATCAAACTTATAGCTGCTTTGGAGTTGTTAAAAAGATGGATTGATGTTACTACTCAGAATGATAGACATAAAATTAATCAACCAGGGAGATTAACAGAGGAAATAGGCAGCTCTCAAAACCCTCATCTCCAGAATCTGCAGTAACCTTGTACATTTTCAACATTTTCAAATCTATCATAGCTGCAATTATTAGTATTATTGGTCATTTTCCAATCTAATTTCATTTCTTCTGACACTTTTGACTGACGTCTTCAGTTAGGAAGTCATTACCATTACAATATCTTCTTTCTACTACAAATCACAGTGCTAAGTGCTGTATAAATGCAAGCTTCTTAAGTGGCCTTGTCCCAGAGAAACCACAGTGACAAGTAGAGACCCCAGATGCTACCCTGAGTGTCATAGCTATGCTGCCTAACAGGTGTAGGTAAAGCAGTCTAGCCCTCGTGCATGACTTTGAGCTTTACCTTTAGCTGATATTGCCATGAAAAGGTTTTTTTTTCTTTTGAAATATCGGATGAACCTAGTTAAAACAGTAAGGATTCTTGACATAAAGCTTTTGTATGTGCTGAATGTCACTCGTTACTTAACTACTGAAACAACCATTGAAAACACATATAGTGGTCTCTCTCAAAGACAGCACAAGACAAGTTCACTTGAAAGTTCTGATTTTACAATTTATTCTGCCTTTTGAACACCTTCACCAGAAGGTTTTCTGAACAAAGCAGAGTATTAATTGTCTGAGGTCCCAGTAGCATCATTTAATCCTGCCAATAGTTAGTTAGGCTTGAGCCATCCGTAGTTTAGAAAAATACCCTTTAAACAGCAAGTGGTTTACAGCACCTAGTAGTGCAACCCCAGTTGTGCATTCTACTATGGAAGTATAGGAAGTGTGGAATAAGAAAAAAACACCTGGAAGCCGGCACCTCTTAGGTGCCAGGATAAAGGGTGCAGATGGCTGCCATTCATCAGCTGAGACCACATCCCTTATGTCATTTATTGCTCTGCAAGAACTGTCACAGTCCCTTGCCTGTGCATACTTTACTTCGTCTCCCTAGTAATCTTTAAAATGTACTTACGCGTCTCTTGGAATCATTAATTTCAGAGAGTTATCAGTGAATTTAATGAATGAGTTATTATTTCCTGGGGTGGGGGGGGGAGGGAGAGAGAGTGCTATATAAACTTTTGCTAATAAACAGAATTTATTTCAAAACAAAGAAAATATAGTTTATATACATTTGTTCTACCCACGTATATTTCTGGTGAAGTGTGAATTGCATGCTAATATAATTTCAATTTTTTTCTCCACCTGGGTTCAACAGGCCTCCCAGGATTTCTAGTTTTGTAAAGGAAAATAGACTGAAAATGTGACTTGAACTGATCCCTGTGACTAAATTTGAGCTAGAGCATTTGGGGACCAAGAATGAAGGTATTCATTGGCTTATTCATTCCACTTATTGAGGAATCTACTTTCCAGCTACTCCAGTCCTTATCAGCCTGCCCAACTGAAATGTGTGGTGATCAACAACTGCTTCAATTTTGCGAACAATTTGCTCTCTGCTGTTACATGTGTTGAGACGTAGGTTAAACATCACTATGATTTCACTGTTATTATAGACTATAGCTGCACCATTCTCTCCAACGGCAACTCACACTCTTGTTCCCATCTCCCAAGTAATCTTAAATCTTTAATCTAAGTTTCTAAAGAAAATATTGACACACTGTATATTTTGTTTGCAACTCGTATTGCAAGTTTCACCCAGCAACATAATCACTTCTTTTATGTTTGCTGCTAGTCTTTGGTCCATTATTTGATATTCTATTCTCAGAAATATTCTTGCATATATTAATCTGAGACATCCATCTGTGTAGCTACATTACATTTCATATATCCTTCTTGTGGTAGTTAAAGTATTCACATAGGGATGGCTCTACTGAGATGTTTGTTCTTAGAAGTAAATTCTTGGATATGTGTAAACAGTTTGCTTTTTAAATTTTGTCTGTGAAACCAAATGCCCATTGTAAGTATCGTGTTAATTCTGTTAAATTCTGCTCCAGTTCTGAAGAGTGTAGATTTTTTTCCACCCAGTGAAACTCGTAGTGGGTCTACTTCTTTACTCATCATTACTTCCAAGTACATTATTCTTTTAGAGCAATTTTAACCTCTTCTCTGAGCCCAATGAACCAGGCACAAGTTTCAGTTTTATTTCTTCCCAGTATGGCTGATCCATGGTGCTTCTAGCTCTCCTTAAGATGGAATGATAGCTTGTCCTAAAGTTCTCCTTGTCCAATTTACAGCTCCAGCAATGAAACATAAATTCTTGCCAGCATTATCTGATTTGACAATTGGGACACTATCCAATGATTAAAACACCATTAGCTAAGTAAGAGGCTGGAAGAAATTATAATAATTTCATAAATAAGAAAGCTACAATAAAGAAAGCTGCAAGTTGGTCTCCACTGATAGACTGCCCAGCCTGCCTGAACATTATTTAAGGTACAGTTACAGAGTTGCCACTGGTTTGGGACTGGGGAATGAACATTTGTCCTAAACATGACAGCTCAACATGATACTTTAATGTTCTTTTTATTTTTCACTTTAATTCAAACTATGTTATAATCAGCCTTCCTTCTGACCTGTTAAGAAGGCTGCTTAACCTTTATGCTTCGGTATCAAGTCTGGATCTGTTTGGCATAGGCAGAACATGTACTAGAAGTTAGGAATGTAAGAGTGTAGGCACCTGCAGTGTAACCTAGTTAAGTCTATATGTACCTGCCATTTAGGTTCTTGCATGTTGAGTAAATGGGAAAACCTTGATTTGTTCATGTTAGTCATGCTTTGGACACTGATTACTGTTGTGTCTGCAAGATAAATCATCTGTATAAAGAGATTAATCTTCCTTCTTCAGACAGTAGAAATGTCTGCTACATGGTATGGAGATTCTGGGACTAAGTATTCCCTTCAGGAGAACTGGCTCTAGGTAGAGCAGCAGCTCCTTGTTCATAGTCTACTTGATCTCTGAGGGAAGATTCTGAAGCAAAGGACAGGCTATAACACAATCTCCTAGCTTTTATTCCTTCCCAGTTTTATTCTGTCACTGTCCAGAGAGTTTATGGGTCCTGACAGCAAATCTCAAGAGTAATATTCATTCCACTAACTGCACTTCTCACCATTTCACTCACATTTCTGTTGGCATGGGCATGCTGACAACACTGTGGTTTTGATACAGTAGGGCCATGTAGCAGTGTTCATTGAAACATTCTTTTATGTAGAAACATATTCCCTTCTCTCAATGTGCCTACGCAAAGCTAGAAAACTCAAGATATCCTTCTACTTTTGAACTGACTGTTCTCTCTTCTGTCTCAGAATCCATGTTGCATCTTTTCACAAGAAACTCAAGTGTTTGAACAGAATACTTGCTGGCAGCTTCCTCTGAGGAAATGAACTTTTGTAGCTAAACTCCTGGAAAAAAGTATTTTTAGGGCAGTTGGAGATTTAATTTCCTGACAGGTTACATACTGTCTTGAAGGTGATTCTTTCAAAGTTAGCTCTTCCTCCAAATATCTCACAGTTTTTTAAACAGTTGACCTTTGGGTGATGAAATATTTGTTTCAATCACATCTTAGCTTTTCTCGGTTCTTCCCCCAGAAGCAGACGCTAATATATACATTTCAGTTTCCTTTTAATATCTGTTTTAGGCACAGCCTCATGAGAAATAGGCTGAATTTTACAAAGTTATCAGCATACCCAAAGGAATATCCATGTCCAATATATGAGGAAACTCAACTTTTACTGATCACATTGGTTGGCTCATAACGTTCAAAAGCTATCTGCCATATCCAAGCAAAAAAAAATTTCCTTTGAAATCTTAGGTCTTGTATTTCACTATCTATTCCATTCTTTTACTTTTGTATCTATTTCACTGTTGACTGAAGACGATCTTGTTAGGACAAATCATACTGTATTTTAAAACCCGTTTACTAGAAAGCTGTGTTTATTGCTTTTACAAGTTTATTCTATCTTATATTGAGCAATGTAGCAGCCTGTGTAACATATTCAGAAACAGCCAGCAATGGCTTATATTAAATTATTAACAAATCCCCTGATTTTCTGGGAAGCTTGATCACATTTGAGTTTTTGGAAAAGTATGCCATTTGCAACCACTGCCTGCCACTCTTTGACCAACTTTTCTTCCCCTTCTGTTCCTCCTGTAAAGATAGTTATATTCTTCAGATGTAGCTGCTTTAATTGTGAAGCACACTTACCAGCACCATGAGTACATCTAATTCATCATGCCGTGTCTTGGAATGTCACCCATCTACGATATATAAATATATTCCTATTTTTAGGACAATTTATCACTTCCTTATAAGGAGATATCAAATCCTGACACATCTCTCAAAGCTGTGACCTGTCTCTGGAAGGCTCTTTCCTAACTACGCTTTTCAGTCCAGAGTAAGTTCCTCTGTAAAAAATCTTAGGTTTATCGACCTCTGCAATTTTCAAAAGCTCAGAGGAATTCATAGCAATAGGAATATATTCATGAACTTGACCTGCTTTCTCATGGGAATGTAGTTTATTTGTTTAGTTTCTGAGGAAAAAAAACCTCAACTTGTTTTTGTCAAGGAAGCTAAGAAATAAGAGGCAACTGTAAAAGAATATAATGGGTAGGGATGACAAAGTGGGATTAGAGGGAAAAGAATGTGCTAGGTTTTTTTTCTGTCTTTAGTGACAGTTGGTTCTCATTTTACCCCAAAACTACTACTCACGTTTCCATGGGGAATTGCTTTCCTTTGTGCCTTAATAAAGGAAATAAAATCCAGTTATATAAGTTCTTTTCCAAGAAAGAGACCAAAAGGTATATTTTTTCTTTGATAAAATGTAATTCTAAAGGCCTCAAGATAAAAAGATATTACGAGCAACCTAATATTTCTTGCTGTATATGTAGGCTAGTTTCTAAATAGACTATATGATTATTGTAGGTCCTTTCCAAATGAGTTGTTCTTTTCTAAAATATCATGCATCATGACAGCTGATATCGTACAACAATACCTAAGTCTTTGTTTATACTATAGGTTTCTGTAGCAACACTAAATAAATTCATTTCCAGGTTGTAACTTTTATAAGTTTCCATAGTAGAAAGACCTTTTTGCTTGTCTTAATTGCACACATTTAATAGAAAAAGGCTCTGTTCTAAATAAGATTTGTATTTTTTTTTGAAAAAACCTTCAAATTCTAACACTTATTAGTTTAAGAACATGTTGCATTATTTCTTTTTACTGACAAAAAAGTAATAATTAAACCTTTGACGGAATTACAGATTCCAGTTTCAAATGTGTTCTGAAAATTATGTATGGATTTTTCTAAGGTGTTTTCTGAAATTATCAATATTATTTCCTAATCTATGAATCATTTGATCATTTACCTAGACAGATACATAAAAATAGAATTTCAAAATTGTATCTGCAACATGGACTTCGGATTTTGTCTATGAATCCATTTTTTCTCATCTGTTTATGCACATTGTGACAGGTTGCAAGTTGTTAACCTGCTAAGGTGTGTAAAATGAGAGAACTTACATCATTTGGGGTTATCATGCTATTTGCTTGGTCATTAAGGAAGGGATGAGATATTCAAGCCTGATGAGATGGTACCCACTGTGGCTGGTCCTGCTACTGCCTGGAAGACCTCTGGGTTCCTCTGAGTACTGAGAGGTCAACAGAGCAATCACCGTGCCAGGCACTAGACAAAAAGTCAGACAGCTTCTTTCTGTAAGATGAAAAATGAGATGGCAGGGTTCAGTGATTAAGGCAGTGGTCACAGAGATTAATGTGACCAAACTGAACTGACCAGGCATAATTCACAAACTAGTATTATTCCAGATAACATGACAAAGTGCTGTGGCCCAGGGAAATCTATTTTTGATGTACTGGCATCTGTACAAGAAAACTGGAATTAATAGTCACATAATTTGTCTCCCACTCCCTACCCTCTTAAATTATTGGACAAGGCTCATGGGAGAGCACAGAGGCTTAAAGCCAAGGCTGATGAAAACTGACCCATTTCATTGTACATGTGAGTGGTGTGATGAATTTTAGAGAAACTATGGCAAAAAGTCTCATGTTTCCACTGATGAATGCTCAACAATTGATCTCTCAAAGACAGCAAATGGAAAACAGAGTGAAGTTTTTATAATACAGTGGAACAGAGTGGGACATTTCCAAATCAAATAAAAGAAATGATAAAACCATAGCAGAGCACCTTTATAAACGTAAGTAATAAAGAGCTACTAACACAGCTATCCAAATGCAGCTTTATTTTTCTATATTTTTTTTCACCATCACCAGGATTATTAACAGACAAACTGCAAAGGGCATCTCACTAGATGTAAAATAAATTCATGATGCATCTGCATATTGACTGCAAGTACAGTGGTAAACCAAGACATAACATGTTTTTGTCTTTTGTCCATTTAATAGAAGTGTGAGGTAAACATACTAGGTTTGAGGTGTTGATGCATGAGTATTACTTTTTCTAACATCACAGAATCACAGAATGGTTAGAGTCGGAAGGGACCTCAAAGATCATCTAGTTCCAACCCTGCTGTCATAAGTAAGGACACCATCCATAGATAAGGTTGCTCTAAACCTGTAACATGGAAACTAAACATATCTCATCAGTTGTGATGTGTGATTTAGGGTCTTCTCCAAGTACATAGCCTTCTTGCAGCTTCAGTCCCAAATCTATATAATTATTTTTACTGAAGGCTGGGCACAAGCTGATATGCCCCGCATCCACAATTTCTAGACTGAAACGGCTACTGAGGGAGCAGATATATCTTGCCCTATCAGTATAAATCTGGTACAAAGTAGTTATGTAGAGTTTACACCAGCTTAACTAAATTGGCTTATGATTTAAATCAATGCAAGCTGTTAGAAGTGGTCCTAGGTTTCAGAAACTAAAGTATCTAACAATGCTTACTCACGGCTGTTAAATAGCAGCCTAGGTATGGAAGGCGAATATACTTACAGGTGACCATTCTGAATTAAAATCAGGTGCAAGCATAATTTACTAGATCTTGCTTGCACAAGGATAATATTTTTCTGAAGTGGTACTGTGTTACTACTATACTGTTTGTTGCAAGCCAACAAGCTGTTTGTTGCCTTTTTTTTTTTTTTCCTTTCCTCCTAAAAAGCACATTTGTGATGGTTGTTTCTGCCTGGAATTACTTGTCCTTTAGACAAAACGGTGTCCTCTTTCTCTCCTTAACAGATACAGCTGCAAACACTGTTCACTAACCAGACTAGGCAAGTCAACAGGTACATAGATGACATGAGCTGGCAATACCTAAAGTACCTTTTATTTCAGTTGTGAAATAATTGGTAGGTGTGACTTCTATATAGGTGTATATGCCTGTATGACATTTTCTTTCTGGTAGACACATTGTTTTGTCCACTTTGTGTAGGTGCATTTGTGAGATAATATTTCTTACTAGTTTAAACATGGGCTGAGCTCTGCACTAACCATGGTTGTATAGCCACCAGGCAGCTCACAGGCAGACTGAACCAAGGCTTCTTTAAAGCCCAGTCAGACAGCGCTCACATGGGCCTGCAAAACTCTTTACAGGATTTAACCTTCATTATGCCAAAGGGGCCTTTGAATATTCATTTCTTTTCAGAAATAATGGTTCTGAAAGTTCCCAGCGTTGGCTATATGGTAACATTTTGCTCCCGCTAGTCTCACCTATAAGGATGAAGGTCAGGACTGAGTGGATGAGGTTGATTGTAGCACAATGTAATGTCTACTGGCCTATTTTTACCCTCAGAAGGAGCTAGAACCCTCTATTCACATTTTATATTCATTTATGCCTATTTGCTAAGTAATTCTTTTCTTCTTCATCTTTCTATACCCTGACACCTTAATCTTACTGACATCTTACAATAGTTAATGAGAAACAGCTCCCTGTCTTTTCGTTGCTCGCTTTCCCTCTCTTAACACTGAAGCATCGGATGATAGTTTACTTTGCAAGACTTGAAAATGTTGCACTATACTTCTCTTTTGAAGAATACATATATATTAACAGGGCTGAAACCAAGAACAGTAATGACAGCCTTATAAACATGATTAGTAGCTAAGACACAAGTACAGACACACTCTTGAATATATCACCCAGGTATTACTTTCAGTGCCAGACCTCAAAGCAATTTCCATATTTTATAGACAAAAACATGACACCTAGCTCTAGGAAAAGCACAGCTGATCTAATATACTTGGAAACACAATACTTCTTCTAAATAACACTGTTTCAGGGATATCTATAAACTCTGTCATGAGGGTGTTTCACTAATTCAAATTCTTTTAAAGCCCATCTTCTGCTTAAGACATGCAAATATTTTAAACAAGCAAGATCTCTAGCTATTAAGAGACTAGGTGTTCTGAGAAAAAAACAATCAAAACTTCTGAAGTTAGTACTCAAGACCTAATGTCATTAACATTGAAAGAAAAATAAAATCAACAAGGGTTTGAATTTGTTCTTAATAAGTTTTCAGAAATCTGGATAAGAAATTCCAAGTGACTGGATAAGCCATAAGCTACTGTTTATACTATTAATGTGAAAGAAAGAATTCTCAAGTGGGCAGGTGGCACTCATGGTATCGTCAGCAGAAATTGTTTTACAGGTAATTTCCTCAGTTTCACTCTGTGCGTTGAAATTACCACAGGATTATTAGGAGAATTACTTGAGAGAGTCACTGCTCAGCTAAAAACATATTACTGGTACACAAGCTGCACCTTGTCTTTTCATACCAGGTTAACTTCTGTGACAGAAGTGAAGAATGTTTTGTTAAAAGAAATCATAACTCTACAGTGATCAAGGCAGCTACTCGTTATTTGACCAAGGAAGACTGTTGACTTATGCTAGTGTGCCATCCACAAGAAAGATATTCTACTTCTTCCACATAGAAATCATGCCAAATAATATCTATTTTTCCAGTATAGTATCCAGACTGTGAATTAAACAGCTTCTTCTTGTATAGAGCTTTTTAAGTCCCATTGGAACTTTGAATGCAAAGTGCCAAGCCTTCGTCTTTGTAATACCAGTAGGTATGGTCTGAAGAAGAATAAGTCTGTCCAGATTCAGGTTCTGCACCTCCTTGATCTCCTTCTGATCTCTCAGACTGCCAGACGTAAGCCAAACTACTCAAAATTGCTTTAGATTGTTGGTTCTTCAGATAGTGTAATATTCTAATTAATTCTTTTTCTTTTTCAGAAATTGATTGGAAACACTTTCCTCATTATAATTGCTGTAGAAACATTTTCTTAATATTTATTTCACTGTCTTTTCTCCTATTACATTGTTGACAAGCTCTTCCTGGTGACACTGTTGTCACTTGTTTTGTTCACAAGATGTTTGGGCTGTCTGCAAATAAACCCCTTTTACGCTGTCATTTAAAGCATTATCACTTAGAAAATTTAGTTCTCTGATGAAAATCTGGTAGTTACTTCTAAATTTAGCATGTTAGCTCTGCTAATCTAACAACTAGTACGTGCACTACTTAATTTATTTGAAAGTCTGGAAGGAGAGATATTGGTGGAGACATGGATATCCAGCACAGATCTGTCAAAGCAGGTGTTAAATGAGTTAAGATGGAAAGGTAACATTTAGAACCTTTAGAATAAGATACTGAATAGCAACAGGCACTAAAATTATTCTGCTGTGTGGTGATTTGGCCTAAGGCTTCTGCAGTGATTTTCTACTTGGAACTGTCCTAGTTTGAAACAATAATATATTTTATATACCTGTGTCTGTCTTGTTCCCTTTGAATATCTCTCAGTGTTCTTGAGAAACCAAAGTGTTAAAACAATCTTTGATAACATGAACTTGTTCTGTTGTTTTAAACAGTTTCTGAATATTCTGAGCTAACATACCTTCATTTCTTCCTCAGCAATAATCCTATTGAAGATAAGGTATTGCTACTCTAATCCATTTTTTGTATTCCATACATTTTCTTTTTCCAGGTTATTTGAATTAGAAATCATAAAGTTCCTTGAAACAACAGAAACTACCCAAAACATAGAAGAAGCTCTGTTAGCTCACTGTTGGCTAGCAGTTCTTCAAATATTGAATTTCATAGTAGAAATTCAGAACTTACCTCAAAGCTGGACAGTGTGGCACACTGACTGTTATGAGTTGATGGAAAGCTCATCTAATTTTTTTGTTTGCTCAAACAGATTCAGATAACATTCGTGACTCCCTAATGCATATAAAATAAAAAAAGGATGAAGCACTGGTTGAATTGATAGCATGCTAGAATTGCTGATTTCAAATCAAGTTCCTATTGAACGCTTCATTCATCTACCAAGGAATTACCCCATACCTGACCTAGAGCACAATGAATTGTAAGCTTCATGTTCAAGGAGAAGCCATATTGCACATTAGATCTAATTCAAAGCCTCCTTAAAATTCTCTTTTGCTTTTACCCATAGGCTAACTCAATTCTTCTTCCCTCTGGCCAGAATGCATTCTAGTGAAGGAAAAATTATTTCCTGAAACCATGCTGCCTTCAGCAATTTCAAATAGCTCTAAATAATGTGTATCTCATTTCTTATTGATATTTCTCCTTTAATGTTACTGAGTGCACAGGTCTGCACTACACATCTATGATTTTTTTCATAAGTATCAGTTCTAAATGACTAACGCTGTTTGCAAACTTATTGTTATTCAGACTGTCAAGGCTTAAGCAAGTATCAGAAAGTTCTTGCATTTTTTTCTTCTTGGTTTGTAATTTACTTGGATATGTAAAACCTTACAAACTTCAGATACTTTAACGGTCTGTCTGCTTGAGTGTTATCATGAAACCTTTTAACTTTTCACCTTTAAATTCTCCAGGATGTGACCTTTAGCTTACTCTAGAAGTACTAAGACAGGAATTAATTCTGCCTTTCCAACAATATCAAATTTCTCTGTCACCAGCATTCCACTTTTGTTCCATATTGGTCCTATCAATGTCTTTCTTGACAGTTTGCTTATCTACATACAGAATTTCAGACTGTAGTTGAGAGGACGTTGGAACAACTCCACGTGTGCATTTAGGTCTAACAGTATGAAATATGCTTAGCCCGTGGTACATATGTAAGCTTTTGCACACTTCTGCTGTTTTAAATTCTTCAATTTAAATGCATCGTGCTTCTATTGTGTGGTATACAAAATCATTTGAATGTTTATCACTACCCACCAAAGAGTGCTGCTGTTCTGCCATTTTTGCAATGCCTCCTTGCTAATGTCTTGATATTTTTTTGGTTTACATTTTTACCTGGGGACTTTCACCCCTAGATCTCCCATTTCAACTGTAAGAAAAGAATAGTAGCAATATTAACTAAACCTGAACATAGTTCAGTGTTTGAATTTCTTCTTGCATTAACGTTCATTGGGCCAGTATTTAGAGTTTGGTAATGTTTACAGATTTAAAGTGGAGATATTAGAGATGTCCTCTTTAACACAGCAGTTAATGGAACATGGTTGTTTGTGTTCTAAAATTCAGCTAATGATTTCCTTTATATATTATAATCTGATTAATCTGATTTAAAAAAATCCCTAACATATAAGTTTCTCAGCTTTCTTCCTCCTTTGTTCATTCTTTACATAGGGATTTTCCAGGAAGAAAATAGCTGACTGCCTGACTACAGAAATGAAAATTTTAAAAAAGTATTGTTTAAGGAAATATGCCATGTAAAAGAGAAATTCCTCATAACTTCTCCCTTATGCTGTTTCTCCCTTTTTCCTGTCCCCAGAATCATCTTTTAATCCAACTTTTATATTTTCCTTAAATAAAAGCCTCAAAAGTTGCAGTAATATGGGAAAGTGTCAGTGCTAATAATATATCTGCTTGGGTCACAGTAGTTTTTCTTTATCTTCGTAGGAATATAAACAAGTTTTTTATTAATAATACAAGTTATCTTCAGAAAGACATGTTAAAGCAAACTGAATTTTCTTTTGTGTTTTGGATTCACTTTGTTTAAAAAGGTGAATTCCAGGATTATGTCTACCATCCAAATATTCAACATCTCAATTTCTCTACTTCACTGCAATATTGTTTACAGTTTGATATGCCTCCCCTCATCTTATTTAAATTTTATCCTTCTCACTCATGCATTATTTCTATGTCCTGGACTCATCCATTCCTAGGATTTGCTGTAATGCTAGGCTTTCTTGCCGTTTCCTTAAGAATCTCAGGATTTTCCAGTTACTCCTATTTGAGCACATGCAGTTCTGAGTGTTTGGACACAGTAATTTCTCTTTCCAAACTCCTCATTTGCATTAGCCATCCTGACTTTGTCCTCATATTTAAAGAATTTACCCCCCCACCCCCAGCAGTCCAGGAGAAGGACTGCGGTTCCTAGTAACTCACAGTAGGTTACACCTTCTTTCTTTCCTCCAGTCATCAAATTACTTAGAAACTAATTAGATTCTATTGTACTATGTAAACTTACCAAAAACGTGTATAATTTAGGAGTCTAATATGTATTTTTAATGACTGATGAAACTGTAAGGTGTAGATTTTTTTTAAGGTATGTCTAAATATTTAACTGGGCTGATATTTTTAAATTGTGTCTAGGTGCTTCACTCAGTGATTCCAGTGTGCTTTGTGTTTCCTGCAGTAATGATTCAGATTATTGAACATTTAAGCATCTTTCAAAAATCTTGCTTTTTAAGCTGGAATTTCAGAGGTTATGACGGCATTTCTGAAATTCCTACCATTTCTTTTTGGTTTAGTGAGAAATAAGTGCACAGTAAAAATACTTTATCTCTGCCAAGATATCTCAGTAATTCTCATTTCTTTAAAAAAAACTTTTAAAACTGTTATTGATTATACAGAACTTAATATCAAGTTTTACTTAAAAAAATTACTCCTAAATTCATCTTACTGTGATCCATTCCTCTGTTCTGGATAATGAATATAGTATTTGAAGATTTTAAACAAGTAACACTCATACTTTATTATACAGGATGTATAAAGAATACACTGTCTGACTGAATATTATCAGGAAACCAACCACTGAAGCAATAAATTATAGCAGGATTTGCAATGAAATTCTCAACATAAAAAGGAGAAAATTATACATTAAATCTCCAACAAGCCCCAGAAACCAGATGAAGGGGTAAGGGCCAGGATTTTGTTCTCTCTTCCCCCTCAAAGAGGTTAATTGCTTTTTCAGCTTTGGCAGAAAAAGTACTACAGAATGTGAGTGTGCTTCTAGCAAAATGAGGTTAGAGATTGCCAAATTAGTACTATGTACTGAAAAATCAATATGAAAATGAATTATAGAAGCTCTTCCACGAGCGTAATCTGTTTTGTTTTCAAAGTTGTCTTTGAGTTTATGCAGTTTATCAGGTCTTGTACAGTGACCCCATTTTCCTTACTCCTTTTCATGACTCATCTAGCCACATCTTGACTGATGTCAAGAAGGATGGAGAGGATAGATTAGAGCAAAACAGGATTTTGAAAATTAGTCTTTATGATCTTGGAGCTGGATTTTTTTGTTTCAGTTTTCTTTTACAAGTTCCTATTTGTGAAACTTTTTGAGAATCATGATTTACTTTCATTTGGTAGGCAAGTTAAATAAAAACAAATTCTTCAAGTGTTTGAAGAGATGGGGTAGGTATTCTTTCTGTGGCCAAATTTACTGGATGACCTTGGTCTCCAAACAAGTTTTCATTTTAAAGTTTTGTTGAGGTAAAAAGGTTCCAGTAAATACATTAATTTAGGTGAAACAGCACATTTTACTGAAACTATGATTAGTTGAAAACATCCTGGCCAGCTTTAGCAGGAACACTGAAATTATACCTTGTTGTCAGGCTGGTTTGCAGTCTGCTGACTTCAGTATGCTTTTATGTTGTTTAAGCATCTGCACAAGAAGCGTGCTGCTGCTTCAAGCTCAAGTCATCAGGAAAGCAAAGGAAGGAACTGCAGCTTCTCATCAGGTTCTTTCTTCTCCTGTCTTGCCAGGTGGCTGGCTCTGTTCTGCTGCTTCCAGGGATTTCTCTCTCTCACTTTCCTGTAATGCTGGTTGCTAAATGATCCTTCCTGTAGCATTTTTCTCAGGCTCCACTCCTCACTGTCCACTGGTCTCAAACGTTGCTCCTGGGTCATCTCTCTGCTGGTCACCTGAAGCATCTGAACAGCTATGATCCAGGCAGCACTGCATGCTGTTTCTGTTCCCCCTCACTGTTTTCTTCTACAGTGCACGTTCTGGAGATGCCCCACATCTCTGTGAATCTTCCCATATCTTCTCTTGTTTTGAGGTCAGCCACCCCTAGTCTCCAGGACTGCACTTACCATTGCTTTCTAGCTGGCAAGGAATTTCTCCCTCTCTTTGTCTGTTCATATCCCATTCTCAAAAGACACAGCTGGAGCTTGAAAGTGATAATTCAATCTACATGTTCAACAGAGGAAGGTAAACTAATATGTTCTTGAAAATCACAAGAGTCTTTGAGTACCCAGAATATAGCCAGTTTAGTCCAGGTGCTTGCAGAAATCTTCTATTAGATGCCCCAGTGGAACCAAGGTATTGTTTCTTCCCAAAGCTGCAGGAATGAAATGTAGTACTTTCAACTGTAATGCCTAATTCTGCACATTCAGAACATTAAATATTTTGACAGCTGGAGGAGAAAACATGTCCTGGAAATGTCCAGGATTGTTATTCATGAAGTGATGCAATGAGTAGAAAATCTAGTTACTTTTATAAAACAGCGAAACCTTGTATTTCCTGACAGAATCTAAATAATATCTTCCCTTGGAAAGGAAAAAGAGGAACAAGGAAATTCTTTCTAGATGGTTATTATGTAATTGCAACTGCTCTGACAGCATCTCTGTTACACTGATCTGAATAACACTCAAGCCAGACAAGACCTCCTCTGATTTTGAGGGTCTTTGGAGGAGGCTCTTAACCATAAAGAAAAGGTAGCTTCACATTTGCATGCAATTAATTACCTGCTCTTGACTTTACACTATTCTAATCCTACCCAACTTCCCTTATGCACACATTAAAATTGCTTGCACTGTCTGCTAGCACAAAGAGATTGGTTTGTGAAAGGTCCTGCTTCCTCCTCCACATTCCAACCAAAAAGACAAATAAACAGGGGCCCAGGCCAGGTTTTATCCAAAAATGATAGTGAGAAAAAGGCGTTAGTCATTTGAGATGCCTAGAAATAAATGTATTACAACCAGGTGTCTAAGTAGTGTAAGTATAACACAGCACTAAAAGAGAGATGATGTTTAAACTTAGAGCATCTGATGCTATGCCTTTGACTTACTTAACTGTGCTGCTTTGCTGAGTGGAAAATCTAGTTACTTTGAATGTATAAAGAAAATGAAGACTTATATCTCATGACAGAATCTAAATAACATCTTATCTGTCCAAGTGAAAATCATGTCCATTACACTAGAATGGTTATGTACATCATCCTTCTAGTTTACATTGTTAGAGTGCTTTTACATCAAAGATGTCATTTTATCTTCCATCAGACATCTAGAGGTTTCTCATGCAGACTCTCTGCCCCAGCCCTGCTCTGCCCTCACTGCTCATTGTTTTACTACCAGGTACTGGGGAACTGTAGCTATATTTTCTGTGCTGTTTTTCACAGGTTGGAGTAAAATATATTTATAACATGAGTAAATTCTTCATTTTAAGGCATAAAAGGTATTTCTTTATTCAGAAAACCATCCAACCTCAGAGCAGAAAGTGTATTATTAGAAGAAAGGTTTCACCATAAAAGCCTTAAATGGTGTCTTAAAACTTTTTAAATATAGTGCATTGCTTTTGTGGCTCTGTAAATCACTAGCCTGTTAGAGGTCAAAAGATTATCATTTAGCGAAAGGTTTCATTCTTCATGAGGGAAACTGGTAAACCACAGTTATATAAATAAGCTGTCTGCCCTAAGACTTAGTCATGTGGCAAGACAGGATCTATTGTTCTCATGCAGTGCTCATGGATAGCATTTTGTTTACTGTAACAAATGAAGCTGGTGGATCATATATATTCTCACATTCTTAACTCTTTATCCAGAAAGATCAAGAAATTACAGCAGACTACCTACAGTGGTAAGGTACATGTAAGAAAGAAGTATTTCTCAGGGTTGACAAACACCCACTCTATTGATTGAAAATGTCCTTCACCCGAGGATAAGTACAGCATTCCAGTAACATGATTCAAATATTATCTATTTCTTATTCTTAATGAGAAAATTTAGTTCATCATAACATATGATTGTAGTAAAATTACTAGAGTATCTGCAGACATGTGTGTATGTGTGTATATATATATTTTGAAAACTTGGTTGTAAAATAAGATTCTCAAATGTAATGGATGTTGTGATATGAGTATACTTCTATGTTAACCTCTAATAATATTGTACTAAATTAACCTCAACCATAGCAGCTTGAATCCCTGACTGTCCAACAGCTTTGCCAGTCAGCAACACCATAATTAGTATTTAAGAATATGGAAACATAAGTGGCTGCAATTTGTAGTGTGGAATTCCAGGTGCTTTTAAACCTCCCTTTAAAACCCCGGAACTGGGATGAATATAAACTCCTGACTCCTATGAACATGTGGGCACATGAGTAGAAGGAACCTTTTCCTAGGGAAAACATGCAAGCATTAATTTGTATTTTTAGTCTTTTTTTTTCATATGCTGGCGGCTTAATGCTGAAGGTAAGTTTTCATTATCTGAGTTGATAGCTAACAGTCAAAGTTGTTCTCTTTTCTCTGTATCTTTCAGTGACGGGGAAACTGATTTATGACAATACATGGATGCACTGAATTAGAAAAGACAGTTTTAGAGCAGTGACATGTTTTTTTCCTACAGTGCACACTCCACTGAGATACATCAACCAGGCTGTAGGAGAACTGTGTGCAACTGGAAAGGTTCTCCTGCCTACTCTCTCTTTTTCTTCCTTCTCTTTTCCATTTGTCCTTTTGCCTCTTCTGACTGCAATTGGAGAACTCCTCTCCAAGCCTAAGAGTGAAGGGCAAGGGCCAAAGGTCTTCCTCCATGGTTAAAAAGGGCACAGCAACCCATGATCCTGCCTCCTGAATTGAAAGAAACTCATCAGCTCAGTGGCACGAACAGCTTTCACTACTTTAGCAGCTTGGCAAGATATTATCCAAATTTCATCCTAAAGCAGCTCTGACAGCCTATAAAGGCATTGAACTCACACCCAAACTTACTTTTACTTCTAAAATTTCCAGGAAAGACTAGACAATTTCTCAATGGTACTTAAGTGTCCAAAACTGCTGTTTCAAAATTGTGTCCTTAATGAAATTTCCAGGCCAAGGTCATTTGCAAACTAGACTTTATATTCCATTTTAATTATTTTATTTAATGATATTTTAGTGATGCTATTGAATCACAGTAAGCTGTGTATTCAATTTGATTTGTAAGACTAGGACAATTTTCCTTTCCTACCCAGATGTACCTATACAGAATAAGCACATTCTCTTTGAATACTAAATACATTCTTACCATTGAAACATTTCTCCCAATTCTACAGTGTCCAGAATGAAAATGGAAATTTCTTTCATACTTTCATAAACTTTCAGAACCCATAAGGATGTATACCTTTCCAGCTTGAATTTCACAGAATCACAGAATGATAGAATGGTTGGGTTGGAAGGGACCTTAAAGGTCAACTAGCTCCAACACTCCTGCGACAGATAGGGACACATTCCACTGGTTCAAGGTTGCTTGTGGCCTCATCCAATCTTGTCTTGAACACCTCTAGGGCTGGGACATACCCAACTTCTCTGGCCAACCTCTTCTAGTGCCTCGCCACCCTCACAGTAGAAATTTCTTCCTAATATCTTATCTAAATCTACTCTTTTCCAGCTGAAAACCATTACCCCTCATACTACCACTGCAATCCCTGATAGAGAGCCCCTCTCCAGCTTTTTGAGATGCCCCCTTTAAGTACAGAAAGGCCACTATAAGGTCACCCTGGGGCTTTGTCTTTCCCAGGCTGTACAACCCCAGCTCTCTCAGCCTGTCCTCACATGGGAGGTGCTCCAGTCCTCTAATTATCTTCGTATCCCTCCTCTCGACTTGCTTTAACAAATCTGTGTCCTTCCTGTGCCGAGGACTCCAGGACTGAACTCAGTACTCAAGGTGATCTCTCATGAAAGCAGAGTAGAGGGGCAGAATCACCTCCCTCACCCTGCTGGTTACACTTCTTCTGATGCAGCCTAGGATACTATCGGCTTTCTGGGCTGCAATCGTACCTTGCCAGCTCATGCTGAGGTTCTCATCTACCAAAGATTTCTTTTGCTAAACACGCAAGAAACTACAAGGGGAAAAAAAATTCCACTGAGATGTCAGAATATGCATCTATCTGTCTGTAACAAAGTGAATCCAAACTGACTCTAAAATGGCTGCTCCCTCCAGAAGGCCCTTACAGAATACAGCTCAGTGTGTGAAAAGCAGATTTGCTATGGCATATATACACACACATATACATCATATGCAGGAGTTTCTGACATAGACAAAATTGTTACATGCAGGATAAATTTTGTCATGAGTGTCCACCTGGCTGGATGAATGAACTTAGCCTTTCCACATACAAATACGGGCGCACTAATATCTAAGAAAATAGCCCTTGGATCTGATCTGTCGCTGAGGTTATACCCGTTCATAGCAATTTGGAAGCTGCATGCCATTGCTGGGGACTGCTGGAAGAAAATGATAAGATTGCTGAGAAAAATTTAGGCAAAAACATTTCAAAAGAAAGATGGCAGCTGCTTCTCTTTGCTAATCACAAAATCTGAGTTCCTTGAAAAAATGATGAAAAATAGCTTGCAAAATAAATGTAACCTCATTGGCTTCATTGTAATTTTCAAATGCAAATTTTAGTTTTACTAATTTAAACATAGTGTTGACTGTATTGTGAATATACATGCATATATATATATGCATGAGAACGACTGAGAGAGCTGGGGTTGTTTAACCTGGAGAAGAGGAGGCTGAGAGGAGACCTCATTGCTCTCTACAACTACCTGAAGGGAGGTTGTGGAGAGGAGGGAGCTGACCTCTTCTCCCTAGTGACAGGGGACAGGACAAGAGGGAATGGCCTCAAGCTCCTCCAGGGGAGATTTAGGCTAGACATTAGGAGGACGTTTTTCACAGAACGGGTCATTGGGCACTGGAACAGGCTGCCCAGGGCAGTGGTTGATTCATCTTCCCTGGAGGTGTTTAAGGTGCAGGTGGATGAGGTGCTGAGGGACATGGTTTAGCGTTTGATAGGAATGTTTGGACTCGATGATCCGGTGGGTCTCTTCCAACCTGGTGATTCTATGATTCTATATATGTATACATAGCTTTGAAAATGGTATTCATAATGGACTATCTGTTTTGTTAGTAAATCTGTGAAACTGCAGAATCAAAAATTAAGTGTGGTTTAGATGAGGAGACATGTTCAGAAAAACAACTTTCATGTTCAGTCAGAAAACTTTGTCAGGCATTTTCGTCAGTAAAATCAAAATTGTCAGATCACCCAATACAATGTTTTTTACTTAATGAAATAACTGATATGGTAATAAATTATAATAATAATAATAATTTTTATTATTATTGGCACTTTATTTTTCACAATAATATTCACTTAACCAGGTTGCACTGAGAAGCTGTTTTTTTTAACACTACTTAACACAAAGAGTTAAGAGTTAATCAGTACTTACTTACTGATTTATTGTAGGAGCTCCAACTTTATGTAACAACTTCAAATGCAATCATTTCCAGCAATCTATTTCAAGCTCTACTTTTGGTTCATATCTATTATATTTATTTTTCTCATAATTTTTTATGTTGTCTTCTTTTTCTCCTAGGAAGGAAAAAAAGGTCTTCAAATCCAGAAGTTCTCCACTCATGTTTTTCTCTGAGGAAATCACTGCTTCTTAATCTGCCATTCATCTCATCCACATAGGAACAAAGTGGATTTTCAGGTCAGATACCTCTCTTACAAATCAATAAGGTGTCTCTGAAAAGTTGAGTTTGAAATATACAGTAAATATATAT
Organism: Coccyzus lansbergi; assembly: GCA_033558105.1. Classification (NCBI taxonomy): domain Eukaryota; kingdom Metazoa; phylum Chordata; class Aves; order Cuculiformes; family Coccyzidae; genus Coccyzus; species Coccyzus lansbergi. The sequence continues at coordinate 584,462 of JAUMJK010000159.1, forward strand.
GTATGTGACCTCCATGTAAATAAGGCACTTACACAAGTGCAATATTGAGAGATGTCTGAATCCTTCTTAACAGCCACAACCCAAGTGGGCTTTTGATTGGACTGTACAAGTATATGGAAATTAAGTCTTACTGATTTCATGTTTTTGTCAAGGAGGTGTTCAGGGTATTTCTTTTTCAGGCAACTTATTTCTTGAGGTTAAATGCATCTATGTCCATAGCGAAATTCAGTCATGGTCCACTAGGTTTTACAAAAATATAACTTGCAAAATGTAGACTTTCTAAAAGGCTGTAGAAGTTCCACTGTGAGGCTGTGGGAACCTGGGCAGCGTGAACAAGATTCAGCTGTGTTGTGGAGTTAAGTTTTGAATCATAATAATGAAAATGGTTTCTTTTAGAATTGATCTGTTGTATAAATAATTGATTTTTCCAAAGTAGATCTTTTATAAATTAAAGAAAAAAAACCCTCTTGTTTTAATTCTGAAAGCAATCAATTATTGTAATTGAGCTACAAAATCTGAGCAGCTATTTGAGTAACAGGAATTTTCAGAAGTGGATAACTCTACAGACAAACATCAGGCTGGCCAAGAAGGCATTCGACTTCTGTGAGCTATTTTTCCCTGTGCAGTATAAACTTCATAAATAAATGACTGCCCATTGCCAAGTTTAACAATTATGTGGACTAAAGAGATGGGAACTGGCTACTGCTGCTGAAGCATTAAGTGTTCTTCATTTCTCCTGATCATTTGTACTTGTTTGGCTGCAGCCAGCTTGTAAGGCATTTTGGCACTGAGGCTATTTCCACACTGGCATTTGTTTCCAGTTGGATCTGAACTTGCTCCAGTTAAAGCTTGTTCCCTGTTTTTCTGCTGGTCATAAACACAGTGATTCAGGACCAGTTTAATGACATACACTTAAAAAATCCACTGACTTATCAAGTCTGATTTTTTTGTAAAAGCGCCTTGGTTCTGACAATGTTTCCTGATTGAAAGTAGACTCTATACTGAAACACTTAGGTAGCTGTATTTCTATGAATTTTTTAATGTTGTGACTTTTCATACTTCCTGAGATGAGGACCTGAAATATGTCTCCCATTTGAAAGGCAAATTTTATTGCTATGTATATAATATATATGTGTGTGTGTATATATATATACACACATAAACACCTAATGACATGTTCCCCCATGATAAACCTTGGTATGTTCTACAAATAATTCTTAAGTTATGGGTAGATCCCTGTACAAGAAATATGACATGATTCATATGCTCTAATAGATTTTGCCTCCAAGTAGTGAGAATTCTTCAATCTTTTGAAGAATCATTTCATGCTGTTAACAAAATGCCTTTAGAGTGGGTAAAATTACTTCCTGAGTTTTATTTCCTTCCCTTTCCCTGCAATACTAATTGACAAAACTAAGAGCTTTCAATGAAAAAATTTCCTTGACTTGTGAGCTCTTCCCAAATGTTCCCCTGCTCAAATCTTGCTCTTTCCTGCTTCACACTTTTGTAACCTGGAAGGGAGTTAATGGGCCCCGCATGTCCTGGCTTACAGCATATGGTCCTCTTCACCAGCAGAACCTCCCTGCCTCCTCTGTGCCCAGGCGTGAAAAATGACATCCTTCCTCTGTACCTTTGTCAAGTCTTTCTTTTTGTTTATACTCTGAGGACTATATTTGCCTGTCAACTGGCCCTGAAAAAGGTACACTGAATTCAGAACATAACAAACTCTCTGTATAGCTATAAAGACAGAAGACAAAACAGAAATGCAGTGCTCCGTTCTCTCTTTGCTTCCCATGAAATATGATACTAAGATCAAAGTTTGAGACTTGATAAAGCCCTCTGCAGAAATTACCCATTTTACCAAGGGATCTACTCCCCTTTCTGCTAACAAAATTGCAAGGTAGAAAGCCTCACGTGTGGCACCCACTTTGAATGGAAATGTTCTTTCCACAGAACAATCAAGAACCTATTTAATTTTGGAAAGGTGTGTGTATATAGATGCATATGTACATATATATATATAAAATACTTCTAAGCACTCTCAGAAAACAAATCACAATGAGCAGCAGAGAAGCAGCAAAATCAAGTCATCTGATAAAGCAAAAAAAGTAGATTAAAACATAGGAAAGGAAAAAAAAATCCTCAAGTCTTGAAGACAAGACTGATACACAGGCTTTTTATACAGATTTTATGTATCAAGGCAGATGTCCATATCTAGCTATGAAGATATTCTCTGTTGCTGCCATAGTAATTCCTCATAGTATTTGTGTGCCATAACAACCCTATAAGCCACATAACGGGCTGTGATTCACTGATGTAATTTAGCAAAAGAGGATTGGCTAAGGGAATGGTTAGTGGCTTTAATTGCTGATTTTTTTTATACTTAAAGGGATATGGGTAAATTCATGTGGGATGGCAAGAAAAGTTTAATTAATTGGCAAAAAAAAAAGCCTTCCTTCTTAAGGACTGTATAACCAGCACAAACCGTAAGCTAACCAAATATAATCCTATTTCTTTCTCAATTTGATTAGTTACAGATATCTTAAGCATAATTTTATTTGTTTGTGAGGTGACAGCTGAATGTATCAGACACTTCAGTGTTAACTTAATAAAACAGAAAAAAACTGCTGACAGAACCAACTCAGCCATCAATTTGGGGAGCTATTTCAGATCGATAGCACAATATGTGCACTGTACTTGCCTTATGTAACATTCAGCATTTAGAAGCAAGGCCCTGTCAAGGAAAACACTTTGGACAGAGAGATAACTTTAAGGCTTCATGTTTGCAGGCTTGGATTTGTTTGTCAGTCCCTTACCACCGTAACAAGTGGTAAAAATAGCAGGAGAGCAATTTCGTATAATAACACAGAGTCAGCTTTAGAAATAGTGTATGCAGTGTTAGTAAGGCAGAGGTACCAACTGGGAGCTTGAGAACTGAAAACTGCTATAAAGTAGTATCACATTCAGTTTTTAACAATATTGGGGGAATTTTTATTAGGAAAGGTGAGAGAAAGATTACGTAATATCAATTGTGTGTTAGAAAAGTCAGGCTGACTTTATAGGATTCATATGCAAATTTATATAGTTTATTTAATTGTTTTTCCTCTTGAGGTAGTTATGATTCTTACTTGAGATGAGCAGCACGTTTAATATACACAAGGCTTTTGTTGCTTTACAATGTTAGGAAGAAAACACCCTTAATACAATAATTTTATCATTCATGGATTTTATTTTGCAAATAGATTTTAGAGTAGGTTGGTTGCCCTACAAAATACTGATGATGTCAGAGAAGTGCTTTCTCTCCTTTCCTTCTCTCTTTCTCTCACTATTTATGTATATGTACAATGACAAACCTGATAATCCCCTGGGTGCTCAGCTCCGTGAGATTCATTTCACTATTCTTCCATTGTGGAAGACCTACTCAAAAAAAGTAAACATTTATCCTGTGATTTTGGGGCGCCATCAATTAAACCTAGCAGCAGAGACCAGGGTTAGTAATATTCAAAGGGGAATAACCCTGAAGTGTCCTTCTCATTTCATAAATATTTGAATCATAAGACTGTGGATATACCTTAGTTGAGAACAGAGGTCAATCATTTTGGCCTCAATTTAACAGAGATGGGGCTTATATAGGACAAGGAATTTTTTCCTCTTTTATTTCTGTAAAAAGACATATTCTTTCAGGTGAGTTATTGCTGTTAGGATGCAAACATCTCTCTTGTGTTCCAAGGAAATTAATGAATTTATAAAAAATTTACATCTCTTCAGATATATTCGCACATGACAAAGGAGACATGAATGCAGCCAACATCAGGAGTCACACAGTGAAACTCAGTTTGTCTCCTTCTTTTAATCCTGCTGAAAGGATAGGCTTGGGCTGCCCAGGCACAAGTGACAGTAAAACTTGTCTCAGTAGCAGATATTTTGGTCAATGGACTTTACAGAGGCATTCAGGTTGATGAACATTTACAATCCAGGCAAACCAGAAACATTGTACTTCCTTCTGCAGCCTCCAGTTTTTCACGTTACTCCAGCTAACTGAAGGATGATGAGGAGAAAGCCCTTTACATCCACCAAAATCAGAGAAGGTACAGTGAGCTAATGGCACAAGCAAATCAAACCATCCTGAGCCGTCAGATACTAATGAACTGAAATGATGCTTGAGGAGCAGTTATGAGAATAATGTCTGCTTGAAGCACTACTTATGGGCCATATCCATGTTGAATTACTAATATATCAATTGCTTTCCATGGTTTAATGCTGTTTGACCTGGGTGGGTAGCAGAAAGTAATAAGAACGGAACTTAGTTGAGAAGATATATATCCTATAACTTCCAAAACGAAACTCTTAAAATATTATTGTCTGCAGATATGAGACATCCATATAATCTCAGTTTCCTATGAAGCTGATGTGGATTCAGTGATATGAACTTCAGCTGAAATTAAACCATTAACTCATCTGTGTATATAGATTTCTGAGTCAATAGACTTCATTCTTCTTATGCTTAGATCAACAAAGAGACTGGAGTTTACCTTTGTTGACTCTAAACAAAAGCTAACGTTAAAATCAGCTCAGGAAAAGGTTCTTTGAATCCCTAAATGGCTTATGGATCTCTAATGCAAATAACAACCATTTAAGAAAAAGTTTTTGACAGTTGAAAAAGGAAACACCCTGACTCAGTTTCAAACCACAGCAGATGTGTGGAAATACATGCAATTAGCTTTCATAGCACACATGACAGGTTGCCCTCTACTTAACTGGTTTAAAATCAGTGCAAGTTTTTCATGTAAAGTGATCATAAAGCAAAACTAATAATGAAAAATATCAAACTTGTCAAAACACCAAAGTTTTCTTAATATTTGCTTTGGACGTTTAGCACTTGGTTTTATAGCTTTTAGAATTCAAGTGACAAACTCTGAGGGATTGTTATTGTTAGATATTGAACCATTTCTTCACCAAAGTGGTAAAAAAAAAAAAAGTTGAACTTCATCATAGAAACTACATTAAAAATTAGTGTTTATACAGTATAGGATGGCTAGCAGTACAATTCCTAGCTATAACACAAAATATTGTCATGGAGCTCAACTTGTGTAACATTTAATCCTAACAGCAATGTCTCAAACCCACTTAGACTCTGACATTTATTTTTATAATATTTTCCTTTCATCTATGTATTGAACTTTAATGGAAATTGTCCATATGACATACTGTGTGTGCCTTACTTATTCTACATTTGCTCAATAGCTTCATTTTGTGAAAGAAGTCTGTGGAAGGGCAAACCAAAGCACCAATATCTTAAGAGCATGGATGCTCTAAGGAAAAGCATCCATAAACAACAATATAAATACTTGAAAACTGCAAAAGCAGCTTGTAGAGAATCATTACAAAGCACTTTTTATTGACCTATGTTCCTTTTTTACAGCTATATTTGGAAAGAAGGAGTGTCAGTTTACGATTTAAGTTCTACTCACTGTACTATTACTTGTTACTGGTTTAGTGAATTTATGAAAAATAACTGCCAGCTGCCTCATTACGTTATACTGAAGTATTCCATGATCTGACATAGATGTTTTGGACCAGAGAATTAGGGAAGAAATGTGGGTGTACCCATATTTATGTAGCTTGATGAGAGAATGCTTTCCAGTAAGTCAAGATTATTTTTGACTAGTCTTGTATATTTATTTAAATTGATGTCTGTTTGAAACGAAATGCTTTCTTATGGATGAAAACTATTCAAATGGCTCCAAAAAATCACAACACTTATTTTTGTTACTTCCCTACACACTTTATATCTGGCCACAAAAGCGTAACATTTTATAGTATGAAAGCAACAGAACCCTTTCATTTGAACTAATGGGTTTCTAATGAATTTTATGAATGCTAATATGTCCACAAGACATTTCACACAGTTAAGACATAATGCACTACTTCTAAAATGGGTCTGTGTAAATTAACTTTGAAGGGTGCCTGTGCTAGTCTTTCACCCATTAATTGGACGATGTGAACCACCGCAGCAGCTGATTTAAGAGTTCACCCCAGATGATTCTTACTGGTGGAAATTTGCCAAAATGATTACATCAACGTCCAACAAACCACATGTGCATGACAACAGTCAGCAAACAATTACTTAAAACCCTATAATATAATTTGTAATTCGACATAATAGGCTCTTCTTTCAGGGTTCACATTTCCATGACAAAGCTAGAGGAACTGGGGCAGCTCTGCAAACAAGTGTGGGCTTTTGGACATCAGTGAAGGAGATAGCCCTTGCTCCTCTCCACAATGCTCCAGGCTTGCACAACTACTGTGCCACCTGGAACCTGGGTTTAAAAGAGTCATCATTCTGGGAAGCTTACTGAACTGCCACAATTTCTTTCCTTTTTATCCCTGAGTGATGATCATGCCCAGCTTACGTTTGTCAAACAAGACAGCAAGGGGGTTGAGGAAAATAAACCCATAGTAATGATTTATGGAAACAATAACACTTTCTTGAGTTTTAAAAACATCTGAAAGCAAATGTCGTGCCCTTGCCTTGTCCCCAGCTCCATGTGATATTTTCCATCGTCCTGTGTTACAAGACCCAGTAAGGGCTAGGTGTTGGGAAAGTTAGATTGTGGCAAATATATATCTTTTTTAATTTAATATTCTTCAGTAAGGTCACAAATCATTACTTATGCAACATTCAAAAACTGCAAGACTATCACAGATTCAGGTTGTGAAGTCCTTCTGTTTTCTTTGTTCAAAATCAGAGATCCTTGACATGTGTTCCAGAGACAGATCGGTTTGAATTCTATCGTTTCGCCTTCCCCTCTCTGCTTTTAGCTGAGTGATTGTTTTGAAAGAGTGTGACTTCTCTAACTTTCCATTTATGGGCCAAGGGTTCTTTGTAGCAATAAAAGGACATAAGGACAGCAAGGAGGAATTAAGCAGCAACTATTACAAGAAAAAGTAAAACAATTACAGTTTTATATGGGGTGAGGATATTTAGTGGAATGTGAATTCCTTATCTGCAGATATGTGTTAACATTTTGTTCAGGCTGCGGCTGCCAGAGTACGATGTCAATAAACTCCTACTTTCCATGATACCATAAGAAGCTAAAAAATCTCACTTTTTAGTCTAGTTTCCAAATTAAATCAAAAGTAGAAAATGGACTTTTTCTATACACAATGCAAAAAACCAAAACAAACCAAAAAGCACAAACCCAGGGAATGTGTTTTTCAAGAATAGTAACTTAGAAGGGAAAAGAGCCCTTGAACTCTGAATGTTTATCTGTGGTGCTGTATGCAAAGCAGTTGATTTTAGGCAGTTAGTAGCTATTATGTCAATTTGCTCTTCCTTCCCTCAGTGTTTCTCTATGTGATCTGTTTTCGCATCCCCTTGGCCTGCACTCGGAAGCAGAGGAACCCATACGTTCAGATGAATGGTAATGAGCACTGTCGGAGAGGCAAGAAAATTGAGTCCCCACTCTGTCTGCCCGGCTGAGAGCTGCAGGAGCTAATTGTGTCAATGGTAATGAGACCGAGCAGGCAGCAGATGCTCACGTGCCTTTACAATCCAAATCCCACCAACAAATTCCTCCTACAGAAGCTTTGAGGGACGTCTTGGCACCCTGGAGATGGCAATAGACCCGGTCTCAGCCACATGCCACCTGCTAGAGCCATTGTTTAAAAAAGAAGGAGGGAAAAAAAAATCCTATTATGATAACAAAGTTGTTTGCTGTCTCTTGCAATGACTTTATGGCACCAGTTTTACCATACTGCAGCTACTGGGGGTAAAAACAAAAAAAAAAGTAACATCTGATTCTTTAAAGGGAAATGTTTGCATTGAGCACTGTTAACGACTTACTTGGGAAGCCGGATGTTCTGTATATGCTACATATTCTGCTGATAAACCGTGCCTGCCTTTTTCCCATTACAGCTCCCACTGTGCCTGTTTCCTACAGCAGGTTTACATTTCCACATGTTTTCCCATGACATTGAAGCAGGGAGCATTTTTTTATCTTTTTTTCCCAGAAAATTCAAGGCTAAAAAATGCAGATACCCATGTGGAGTGCTGTACAAATATTTGCTGTAAAATAAAATAAACAACATATTTGGTCCTTATTCACAGAGCAAGCTGTGCGGTGAATTGTGCCTGAGATTTTGAAGAGAGGAAGGCCACTAAGAGTCCCTTAGAGACACTTCTTTGTAGAGCAAGCCTGCTAAATGCTGCAGTAGAGAGAGGTTCAAATCCTTCCAGGAGACCTTTGCCCAAGAAGATATCTTTCTGGAGAAATCTTATCAGGTGTTTTGTCTTGCCACAAGAGTTTGTGTTCAGCTTTGCGCTCCAGTGAGACTCACGCTCTACAAGACTATTTAAACTTACCCTGAAGCTGTTCAAAATCCTTCATAGACAGGGTTGGTTCCCATCAGCCCCAGGGTCAGAAGAAGACAAAAGTGTCTTAAAAACTCTAGAGTTGCCTCTGGCTCCAGTGGCTGCAAGCAGCTGAGCTCTGGCTCTGCTGAAGGGGATGGACTTTTTCCCTTCACCAGTGTCCAACCTCCTTAAAGCATGTTGGTTACAAACAGCTGCTGGCAGTAGGTACACATGAGTGGATCTGGATCATTTAGCTTAGGCTGTCAGTGGAAGATTGAGCACAGGCTTTGTCTGGTCTGAAGACACTTGAAACAGCAATTATGCTCCTTTTTTAAACTCCCAGGGGCAACGGTGAAAGTTATAGTTCCATGAAAAGCTTGAATCGAGCTGGTAATTTGACAAAGTATGTATTGCAGCCCTGACCGAATTTGCATCTACACCAAACTTCGAACCCTTCCTTTACAAAATCCCCACTCTTGCAAAGAAAAGAAGCATCACAAGTGCAGCTGCTCCTTCTGCTCTATTTGAAGTAAGAGTGGCCTTGAAACTATCATCACATGCCAGGGAGTGAGTGCATTGCAGGGTACAAGAGCAAGATACTTGTCAAAAGAGAATAAAAGCAGTGTAACACAGAAAGCCTTTCCAATTTATTCACATTAAGGATTTCAAATTCCAGTGCAGGCAGTATATTAATTTGTTAACATCTGGAATAAAACCAGATGTGGGAAATCTAAAGCAAGTACACCAGCATGTAAGGTTGAAAACTGGTAAGCGTGCCTCAGGCAAAAAGAACAGATGTTGCTAGTGCTTTCCCTGTTGGGAAAAAAAGAGTTCTGGGGTCTCTGACTGCACTGGTGACCATGCTGGCTGCATCATTAGGGGACAGGAGGTGAAATACTACTTTTGTTCCTCAAGTTCCACTTCGCATGAACCGAAGGTTGTAGCATCCACTGAAGCATCTGGCTCTCATTATTATTTGTATTTGCAGTAACAGAGGTGCACAGAAGTTAAAAAATTGTGCATTAGGAAATGGGTAGTTTTTTCTGTTGTACACAGCAAGACCCACGGTTGAGTTTAGGTGCCTTTGTAAGGAAGTGTAATAGAGCCACATAGTGTTACTCTTGTTGGCTTAGGTGTGGTGGGAAAGTAGTGTGCACAGTTCTAACAGATGTCTTTTATCCTCAGCCTGCATAATACTCTAAACCTCACTTTACTGAAGTGCATATATGGCTCTTAAAGGCAATTTTTGGTAAACAGCTTTCAACTGGAGATATTCTACTTAGTGCTGTACAACGAAATAATTAAACAAAATGACAAATGCCTTATAGTGATCAAACAATGGAGTTCCCATTATACACTCTGCCATATTAACTAATCCTTAATTTAAAAGCATCCAGTAATATGTTACAGGCTTTTTTTTTTTTTTTTAAATAGAGACTTAGTAAACTGTAAGTCTTAAGCATTTTTCTCTTTTGCACTTGGCAAAACTTTGAGAGATAAATATTTTATTGGTTCAGAAAGAGACTGAATATCTTGATACAGTATTTGCCATGCATGGAACATGTCCGGGTTTGACTCACTATTTATATACACAATGCTGCATTGCAAAACTGCCATGAAAATTTACTCATGTAGCAGAAAATCTGATCCCCTGCCCTTTGCCACAATGATTGATGATAATGTAAAATCTAATTTTGAACTCACTTATCAAAAAAAATTCTCACCTATCAGCAGCTGTATAGAATTTTGTGGTTTGATGTATTTTAATGAATTATCGGATTTTTTTTAAGCAAGTTGAAAAAAGTGAAAATTATGTATCTGGGATATGAAGTAAATATCTCTGTTTATTTGTGCTTCTAGGGATCTGACCTTTCATTCCAGGCCTTCTACTCACAGTTTGTTGAGGTAGGAAGATACTTTTTCCTGATACGCCTCTTACCTCTATCAAAAGTTTCCCAGGTGTCTTTAAGGTGACAGACAGTGACCTTTAAGTCTGCTCATGCTGGACCTTGCATAGAAGGGCCAGTGCTCTATCTGGAAAAAGAAACTGTTAGGTGGGGTATGTTCAGCAGAATTACTTTAAGGTATAGTTATATGCCTATACAGTTAGGGTATAGATTTTGTGAAGGTCAGGACTGATAGTATCCAATGGAATTTTTGCTTTTCTGATTTGCCTCCAAGGATCCCTGACCGCATTTTAGATCATCAGTTCTCTCCCTTTTCAGGTGAACTAGGTAACTTATGGCTGATTGAGGTGTTTTGTTTAATATTCTACAGACTAAAATATATGCCTTATTTGGGCTTAACTAAAATGACTGTGTTGCAGAGGTCATATCTGATAACCAGCCACCTCTTATGCCTTTAGTGTTTCTTAAAGTAACCTAGCCTCTGGCGCACCTCAGTTCTGAAAAAGGTATTGGCATGACTGATGAGGTAGTAGATTAGACAAAAACAGTATTCATTTGTTGTGAGTTTTATAATACAGTTATCTGTGCAAAAAAAATCAGATTGAAATGTCAGCCTTCTTTTCCTGACTCCACTGCACAGCAATCATATTGACCTTTGATTGGTTAATTTGTGCGTCCAAAGTGAGTGTAGAACTCTTGACTCAATTTGCACTCGTGCTACAACAGATGGAAATGTGAAGTACAAAGACTGGTGAGAGTTCTGTCATTAATTTTACTTTGTGAAACAAGCTTGTTGAAGAGGAATGGAGTGTGAGGCAGAGTCAGAAAGAGGGGGAGGAAGAAAGAGAAGAGGAGGAAGGGAAAGAAGTGGGGGGAGGAAGCTCCCCGATTTCTTCATTCATTGTGATGGAAATGTTTTTTTAAAATACACTTCTGACTTAGAAGACTTGTCTTTCACATTCATTACACAGGTGTCAAATCAAATTTTATCTTGCTATGTCTTGTGCAGTGGAGCATAGTGCATATGACATTTTGTAACGTGATGCAACATAAGGTAATAAATCATATTGAGAGTGAATAAAACCTCTTTTTTTGTGTGTGTGTGTGTAGGGGAAAGAACCAAATGGCACTGTGCTAATTTTACTGTGCTTCTATCATTGTTGAGAAATTTATTTTCTTTCTTTCCTGTCCCTGCTGAGGGGCTGTTTCCTAAAATAGTTCTTCAAAGTAAAACTCTGACACCTAAGTTTTGCATATATACTGTGCATCTAGGGGATCAGTAAATTTAGAAGAAAATATATGCTTGAGAGCTCAATAAAACTCCTCAGAGAAACAAGACAGACTTTAAAGTATATCGACCAGAGAAATAAACCTACTTTCAGCTAAGTGAAAAATTAATTAATCTGCTGTGCAGCTGTGGTTTCTGAAGTAATACTGTAGGCAAATGGAAGTGCTATTTGGACTCTGTTTGGTTTTCTTCCTCAGGTACATCACTGGAGAATCTGAACGCAACTTTTGAGAAGAATGTTGTGGTGAATAGATCTGTTTTAGATGGGAATAGCTGAGATTAGTCTCCAGGAGGCCAACAGTACTCTGCTCACGTGCCTAACAGCATTCACAATAACGTGCTCCCTAAGAAGTGTCTGCTGGCTGCACGTGGGACTCTCCCTTTTCTTTGTAAGAGAAGTCTGCCATGTCAAAGGTGGACTGGAGTTTAAGAGACTTTCAGACAAAACTCTTTAAGTGGATATAGGAAGAATAAGTCTAGGGAGTGCTCATGAGCGCCCTACAGAAGTATCACTTGTAGAAGTGTCACGCACTTCAACATTGCTGCATCTAAACAAACAACACCAAGATGCATTCTTTCTCACTTATAGATTCAAATGAATGTCAGTTTGCAAAAAATAAAAAAGAAGTCGAGGAGCTTAGGCATTTTCATTACTGTATTTCAGAATTCAGATAAGGATTATTGTGCCACTGACATTTTATTGTCTTTATAAGTGTAAATGGCTAGTTGCAAGAGAGTGTGGAATTAAGTCATAATATTACATGTAACCTGACTGGTGAAATTGCAAATGAAAAATAAATTTTAAAAGGGGAAAAAGGTGCTGTAACTCCTGTCTGTAGGTAACCTGCTATTTATTAATATACAGAGTGTGTCTCTGAGAAAGGCTGATGTGATGAAGTGGAATTATTATTCAGGAAGTGATAAAAATTGCATAAAGCAAATTCTGCATATCTAAATGTACTAAACAGTTACTTGGAAGAACATGTTATCATTGAAAAGTATGTATAATATTTTAGGTTTTAAGCAGTGAGATTATTTTTACTATGAATTATTCATCTCCTATACTCATCGTGTAAAGGGACAGTGACTTCTTTTATCAACAAAATAGTTTTTATTGACACTAAGAACAGCATTTAATTGAGCCTGTTTCCCCAATTATCGTCAGAAAAGAGTTTACACTGGTGGTATGGAAAAATGTTTTAGGAAGATTTATCAGAGCTGAAAAAAAAGCTGTCCATGAACTAATGGAATTAGATTATCTTTGAATTCTCTCCACCAGAACTTAGAATGGCCACTAATTCCTTTCTTTGCTCTTTTGGTGTTTGCTAAAGGGTTCACTAAAGCCTGAATTGATATAATTATTGGCTTGGATTGTCAGAGATTTAGGCCAGATGGCTATGGGTTTCTAAAGTCCCAGTTGCTTGTGTTAGCTTTTCTAGTTTGCCTATAGGGTTTGAGGATCAGCAATTTGAAAGGACTGCAAACATGTAAAACAGTATTATTCATGGGGGCAGAATGTTCATCAGCGTGACCCAGTACTAAATACATTCATTATGGGCATTTCTATTCTGCACAATTTGCCACACGGCACTGGTTTGTGAAAAAAAAAGGAGACAATGGCTTATAAAATGCTTTTGAATGCTTAAAAAGAAGGAGAGTTCACGCTGAGCCTCCTCTGCTTTCTTTTTCAGCAACAACCTTCTTAGTGACTTTGGCTGAGCTCTGCTGAGAGTAAGTAAAATGGGAAATCAGAGATTTACTTTTTTACATTTTTGGACGTGGAGGGGAATATGAGAGGCACAAAAGAGCAATAAAATAGAATGATGGTATGATTATGGGCAACAACATTAAACAAATGGACAAAGTTAGCAGAAAAGCAATGAAAAGCAAGGTGAGACTGTAGCTAAAATGTTCAACTTGAAAAGTAAATGAAAAGAAGAAGAAATAGAAATCACATCATAAATAGATACATTTGAAATGAGAACCCATCGGCTTCTGTGACCTGGGTGCAGCCTGAAGCTCTCATAACGATCTATAGCTTTTCTGGTGTACACAAAATACATTATTGACTCAGCCATAAGATATTTTGTGTGTGTGTGTGTGTGTGTAAATGTGTTGCACTGTAAATGAAAAACCAGTTTTCAGCAAAAGCAGAAAGACAAGGAAATTGTCACTTTCTGAACACTTAATCCACCTCGTGGCTTCTTTTTTCTTTAAATCACTTGGCATGTAGAAGGTGCACTTAGCACAGATTGTCATGGTGAGGCATGAAATGCTTTTTCAACTAGGAAGGAAAAGACCTCGTGAAGAACCACTGGTATAGGAAATCAAGCACAGAAACATGCAGAGACAATTGCACACATGCACACAGAGAGGAACCAAGCTCAGGCGAATGCAGCTGTGCAGAGGACACAAATGCTGGAAGAGGGAGCCAGGGGAGAGAGACAAGAGTGTGCAAAACGTTACTGACTTGGAGAGAAGGAGAGGAGAGATTTCATGGGGTGAAGGGAGATCTCTCGGTGCTCCACACCAGAGCACAGATGTTGAGGAAAGGCAGGTAACAGGTAAATATGAAGATGCTTTTGAGGCATGGTTAGAGGGACGTCATTCTCAGGTAAGAAACTTTCCTTAAAATACAGACTAGAGCAGCCGAGCTCATTTATGGCTTGTAATAAAACACAGAGGAGGTGGTTGATTCACTTTCCCTGGAGGTGTTTAAGGGATGGGTGGACGAGGTGCTGAGGGACATGGGTTAGTGTTTGATAGGAATGGTTGGACTCGATGATCCGGTGGGTCTCTTCCAACCTGGTGACTCTATGATTTTATGATTTACTAAGCCAACGCAGTAAAAAAAAAAAAAAAAGATCCCAGCTAGTTAAGCAAGGGAACCTAGAAGTATGTAAATGATGGCTTTTTTTTTTTTTTTGCTTCTTGGCAGGAAGGGGAGGAATTAAAATCACACACACACACACAAAAAAAAAAAAAAAACAAAACAAAAAAAAAAAAAAAAACAGCTTGAAAGAAAAACCCCAGCTTGAAAGTGCCCTGAAAATGCAGGGCTGGGGGAGGCGGGGTGGGGGAAACTGGGGGGATAAGTCGATTTAAAGATTAGTCATCACTGTTTTTCCCCCACCCCTTCCTTCGAGAGGGAACCAGAGGTTGGCAGAGTAGCCGTGTGTGTGTGTGTCCCCCCCCGCCTCCCGCCCCTTCGTCCCTACCAACCATCCTCCCCCTTCCACCCCCTCCTCCTCCTCCTCCCCATCCTCCCCTCCCCTCCCGCCCCGGCGAGAAGGGCTGATTGGCTGGACGGGACTCGGCACATGCCGGGCAATAAAAAAAAAAAGAGGAAAAAAAAAAAAAAAAAAGCTTTGTCTGAGGAGTTGGGAGTGAAGTTACTGGTGGAGGGTTTTTTTAGGCTGGAGTCGGCGAGCGAGGGTGTTCAGTCTGCCGGAGAGCAGGGAGAGGGAAAGGGAGGAGAGAGGAGCTCTGCGGATCCCTCTGGCTTCCCTGGATGCTCACGGAGGGAGAGGAGCGCCCTTCATCCTGGAAAAGGAGCCGGGGAGCCCAATGAGAAAGCGTGGATTGAGTACGGATGCCGTCTGGATGTCCTGGATAAGAGAAGAAAAGTTTTCCGATCTGGTAAGATACTAACACTTGGGCTGAATAGAAAAGGCGTTTTCAAGTTTTGAAAGGACCAGATGCTCTGGGTTTAAGGCGCCGGAGGAAGTCGAAATAATTGCTTTTTTTGACTTGCTTGGAGAAATGAATTGCAAAAACTTACAAATCGGCGGTAAAATGCACTTTATATTCATTTTTGCACTGACGATACTATCTTTCAATAAGGCTGTGCTGGGCAAGAATTTGAAATACAGGATTTACGAGGAGCAGAGAGTTGGATCGGTAATTGCAAGACTATCGGAGGATGTAGCTGATGTTTTATTAAAGATGCCTAACCCTTCCGCGGTTCGCTTTCGAGCCATGCAGAGAGGGAATTCTCCCTTGCTGGTAGTCCGTGAGAATAATGGAGAAATCAGCATAGGAGCTAAAATTGACCGGGAGCAACTCTGCCAGAAAAACTTAAACTGCTCCATAGAGTTTGATGTGATCACTCTGCCCACTGAACATCTGCAGCTTTTCCATGTTGAAGTTGAAGTGCTGGATATTAATGACAACTCTCCGCAGTTTTCCAGAGCTCTTATCCCTATCGAGATATCAGAGAGCGCAGCTGTAGGAACCCGGATCCCCCTGGACAGTGCTTTCGATCCAGATGTAGGGGACAACTCTCTTCACACTTACTCCCTTTCTGCGAATGATTATTTTAGTATTGAGGTGAGAACCAGGACTGATGGTGCTAAGTACGCAGAGCTGATCGTGGTAAAAGAGCTTGACCGGGAGCTGAAGTCAAGTTATGAACTTCAACTGACCGCTTCGGATAAAGGGGTGCCTCAGAGATCCGGATCATCCCTCCTGAAAATAAGCATTTCTGATTCCAATGACAACAGCCCCGTGTTTGAGCAGCAGTCATATATAATACAGCTCTCGGAAAATTCGCCCATTGGGACTTTGCTCATAGACCTCAATGCTACTGATCCAGATGAGGGTGCTAATGGTAAAGTCGTGTACTCTTTCAGTAGTCATGTGTCTGCCAAAATTATAGAGACTTTTAAGATAGATTCAGAAACGGGGCATTTGACCCTCCTGAAGCAAGTCGACTACGAAGCAACCAAATCGTATGAAATTGATGCTCAGGCTCAAGACTTGGGGCCAAATTCTATTCCAGCTCACTGCAAAATTATCATTAAAATAGTGGATGTTAACGACAACAAACCTGAGATCAGCTTGAACCTGATGTCCCCAGAGAAAGAAGAGATAGCTTACATTTCTGAGGGATCACCCCTGGACACTTTTGTTGCCTTGGTCAGAGTGCAGGACAAGGACTCTGGTGTGAATGGAGAGGTCGTTTGCAAGCTCCATGGACATGGCCACTTTAAACTCCAAAAGACTTATGAAAATAACTATTTAATCTTGACTAATGCCACTCTAGATAGGGAAAAGAGATCTGAATACAGCTTGACTGTAATAGCGGAGGACAAGGGAACGCCAAGTCTCTCTGCGGTGAAACACTTTACTGTCCAAGTCAGTGATGAAAATGACAACCCACCCCGCTTCCAGACAAACAGATATGAAGTTGTTATCTTGGAAAATAATTCTCCGGGAGCGTACATTACATCAGTCACAGCCACGGACCCAGATCTAGGTGACAATGGACAGGTGACCTACACTATTTTGGAGAGCTATATTTTGGGAAGCTCTATAACCACCTATGTGACTATCGATCCCTCCAATGGGGCGATCTATGCCCTACGAGCCTTTGATCATGAAGAAGTAAATCAAATTGCCTTTGTGGTTCAAGCTAGGGATGGAGGGAGTCAGCAGCTTGTAAGTAACACCACGGTTGTACTCACCGTCATTGATGAAAATGACAACGCTCCTGTCATCGTGGGGCCAGCACTACGCAACAGCACAGCAGAAATCTCAATCCCTAAAGATGCTGGAATTGGCTTTCTTGTCACCAGGATAAGGGCTACAGATAGAGACTCTGGCATGAACTCCGAACTCAGCTGCTCCATAGCAGCTGACAAAGAGAACAGCATCTTTGTGATGGATCCTAAAACTTGTGACATCTCCATCAATGTGAGTGTGGAATCAGTTCCAGCAAAACAATGGGAGTTTTTTGTGATAGTCCAGGATAAAGGCAGTCCTCAGCTTAGTACCAAAGCACTTCTGAAATGTACTGTTTTTGAGTATGTTTATTCATTTTCAAGCACAGAAGCAACTTTGATAAGTCAACCGTCCCTGGATGTCTCCATGATAACAATTATATCCTTAGGATCAATATGTGCAGTGTTGTTGGTCATTATGGTTATCTTTGCTACAAGATGTAATCGAGAGAAAAAGGACACCAGGTCCTACAACTGTCGTGTGGCGGAATCGACCTACCAACACCACCCAAAACGGCCCTCAAGACAGATCCACAAAGGGGACATTACATTAGTGCCAACAGTTAATGGCACTTTGCCCATCAGATCTCACCACAGAGCTTCTCCATCATCATCTCCAACCCTGGAACGGGGACAAATGAGCAGCCGGCAGAGCCACCACAGCCACCAATCGCTGAACAGCCTGGTGACAATCTCCTCTAACCACGTTCCTGAAAACTTCTCGCTGGAACTCACCCATGCTACTCCGGCTGTTGAGGTAAGGTCCATACCTCATTTTGCACATCTGTTCACTTAGGAGTGTGGAGGTATTCTGCATGCAGCCTGGGAGTGCAATAGTCAATTAGGTCTATGCCTAATGAGAACGTGTTATGTATTTCTCTTTAGATGTCACAGCTTTGCACTTTTACTCCAATATTAACTGAATCCATTACTATGAGGAACATGATTAAATTAATAGCATTATTTCTCAGTTTTAACCTGTAAACATGAAGCAATGGAATGTAGCATAGACAGTACTCTGCTTTGGTTTATTGCACTTTCTTTTTTCCTTGTCTTCCATTTTAGTCTATATAGCCCTGTTTAAGAGAGAGTGTGAGAGTATTTATATAGAGAAACAACATAAGGAATTATTTGACTAATGGGGATGGAGAACTAAAAGGTTGAACACTGACACAGTTTAAGTACAACTGTTGCAATATATGATCATAGTATCTCAAACTTTGAGACTACCCATCTCATTTTTTTTACTGTAAATGACATGTAATGGCTTAAATGAGAGTTATGTCCTGATAACTCTCTATATGATATTTTATTTTGTATTAGAATCCCAGAGTAGTAAGGGGTTGATTCTAATCTATTAAAACAAAACTCCAACCCTGTTTATGTACTTGCTTTACTTGTTAATGAATTAATTATTATGAGTTCAGAGGCTAATGAACAGCAGCACACTTCCTCATTGTACAAGGTCCTGAGATGTTTCCTCTGGCAGCTACTTTACTACAAAATAGTTTGTTGTAATGCATTATGTATGTGCAGGAATTTGATTTAATTAAACTGCAAATGAAAAAAAACCCCAAACCCACAACAACCAAACAAACCTGAGAAGAGTATTGATGAGTTTACAACTAGGAATTTGAGCTTTTATTTCAAGGAATCAGTCTTTTTACCTTTTCTTTAGCAGGTTTCTCAGCTTCTCTCGATGCTTCACCAGGGCCAGTATCAGCCGAGGCCAAGTTTTCGAGGAAACAAGTATTCTAGAAGCTACAGGTAAGAAACTGGACTGGACTGTCTTGCTACCTATGCATGTATATGTATCAGAAAATACAAACACGTACTTTTAATCAAATGTAGAATATAGTGTATGTGAGATAATTAAATTCCACCATCACCACTATTGTCTTCACAGATATGCCCTACAAGACATGGATAAATTCAGCTTGAAAGACAGTGGCCGGGGTGATAGTGAAGCTGGAGACAGTGATTATGATTTGGGGAGAGAGTCTCCAATTGACAGACTTCTTGGGGAAGGATTCAGTGACCTTTTTCTTACAGATGGGAGAATTCCTGCAGGTAAGAGGACAATGGAAGTTGAATAGTTTATTTAAAGTGCTGCCTGGCTGTCACTTTGATAAAGCTACCACTGAGAAAGCAAAAATTCTTTAGCTTTTGAGTTCTGTGCTTCCTTCCTTTTCACTCTGCTTCCTGATAAATATCAAGTTGATGCCTTCACATATCTACTAAAATGAAACCTCAAACAAAACTGAAAACCTGCCCAGAGCAATGCTTACTTTTTTCCTCTTATTTAGCTCATCATGAGCTGGCTCCAAATTCCCTCCAAAAGCACGATCTGCTCTGTGTCTTTAGACTTTTAATGACTGGGTGGATGTTTTTCCAAAGTCAGACACTAAAAAATACACTGAACTATAATTTGGGAGATACATTTTCCACAGCGGGTTTACTTCACATAGTACATGCTTTTACCATTCAGAAATGGATTCTGAAACTGTTCTGGAAATATGGATGGAGACAAAAGAAAAGTGTAGTTTTTGCTACTGAAAAATGAACTTGAGTGGCAAGGGAATGATCCAAATATGTCCCAGATGTTAAATCTTGCAACCATAATTTCTAGAAGAAAGAGCTTAAGATGTACAACTCGGGGCAGGGGACAGGAAAGAAAAAAAAGAGAGAAAAAGGTGAGTGAAAGTAAGATAAACACAGACGTATGTATTCATGTGCAGGTAGTACCGCTTTTAAATTCATGCCAAGGTATAACTCGAATAAAATAGTCTATGGGAAATCATGCTAGGAATTTTGTAATTACTTTAATAATTACACACCCACTGGTTGCACTCTAGATCTTGTACTTCAGATCCTATTTATTTTTGTCTATGTAACCTACAGGGTCAGATAATTTCAGTATGGTTCACTGAACCAAGAATGTAAACTTAAAAAGTTTAGTAAAGTAATTTTATACAAAGGATCACGTTTCCTTTATGGGGTGGTGCAGCATCAGTTCCCTCCTAAAGTGACCCTTACATCTTGCCTAGGGGTGGAAGAGCTGCAGTGCTGCTGTGGAAAACACCAGTTAGGGGACTATACTTGACCCTGGTGTGTTTTACCCTGGGAAAAATGCTGAGTAAAGACCTGAAGTTTAATCTGCTTTTCTTATACATTTTAATGTTTTCTTTGTATGTTTTGCTCCAGACAAGGTCTTGTATCACCTACCCAGGTGATCACCTACCTTGGCAACTAAGTCTTATTTACCAAATGTTTCAAAACCAGAGACTTCGAAAAGTTACTATTTTTTTTGAGTCATTAACTGAAATCTGGAGTCCTAATATATTTTTTTGTTCTCATCTCCCCCAGCTCTTACTATTTATTACTCTGCCAGTTAACATGCTTCACTCTCTCCCATGGT
This sequence comes from Coccyzus lansbergi, assembly GCA_033558105.1. NCBI lineage: Eukaryota > Metazoa > Chordata > Aves > Cuculiformes > Coccyzidae > Coccyzus > Coccyzus lansbergi. The sequence continues at coordinate 604,932 of JAUMJK010000159.1, forward strand.
TAGCAAGGAGGCAGGAAGGGATCTGCTGAACCTCTCAGTTGCCAGGGGAACCTCAAGTGCAATGGTGTTTGCACTGGCATCGAGCCCTGCTGCTGCCAAGGCAGAGCTGTCCCCTTCTCAATGGGCAGCTGGGATCTGCCAGCAGGCAGAAGTGATTACTCTCTTGGCCAGCTGAAATGCCCATGACTCATGTTCAGCTCTTGCAATTCAGTTTCTAAACAGGAAGCCCAGAGGTAGGATTTCCAAAAGTGCCCGGCCTTTGCCCAATACTAATCACTCTCAAAATAAGGAAAAATCCTGTTCAGTACAGCTAGAACTGGGTTGGGCTATCAGGGAGGGCATTTAATCTCACCCAGATGTCCATCTGCACAATTTTAATCTATCAGATGAGTATGCTGAAACTGTTCGGATGAGACTTGAATTGATCTGCAATCCAAACAAATGAAAAGGAAAAGAAAACTTCCTGGAGGCTTCATGTTCCCCTTTATGAAAAGTTTCTACGTTGTCAGTCTGGACATAGGCAAAATGCTGTGAGAAAGTCCTTTCAGTTTGTCCCTTCTAGGTGAAACCGGAAAAGAATGGAGTCAGTCCCTCTAAAATTCAGAAATGACATGATCAGAAAGTTTAGTAACTGTCCCTGAAAGACTTGTTTCTTTCTCTGTCACTTTTTAACTCCTCACCATAAACTTTAAGTTCTGGAAAACCAAAAATCTGGGGATTCTCTGTTTATTGCTGATTTAAGGACAGACTGTGATAGCGTTCTCTTTCCCTGGTCCTTTTGGTCTTATGTCCAGGACTGCCAGAATTTATTATTTATATGAAACCCAATCCTGACAACATCAGTAATAAAACTCACAGTAAGAGTTACTATTGAAAGTCTCCCATTAATTTACAGGAGTCTTCTTAATCAGAAGAGTAATCCTCACTTTCTGGGATGAGTTGAGAGCTGGTCTAAGTGCTATGGAACACTTGAATATCTTTTATCCTTTCTAACTCTTCAGCTTTCTCTGTAAAACAGCACATATATGCTTTACGTACTTAAAGAGAACAAAATACTTGAAGGCATTTCTGTCACTTGTATCAAAACCTCAGCCACTGATATTTTCCAGGTGGCTTTGTTTGAAGCTTTCTGTATCAGCAAGCCATTTGCAATAGCTCATGCAATATCCAGCCTGCAGCCTGAACCTGTATTCTTGAAGAAATTCATACCCTCATGTGTAAGACAAAGAGGAAGTTTCTACTCAGAGGAATGGAAAGGGCATTAGGAAAGCAAACAGTATGATAGGCTGTGTAAAGCACAGAGATAAATATTGTTGACAGTATGAGAGTAGGATTTTATCAATCACTGGTATGTTCTAGGCTGAAACACTGTCCAGTTCTGCTTACACCATTGCAAAAAGATTTTTTTATAAACTGAACGGATTCAGAGCCAGATGAGAAATGTGATGGAAAACTTGCAGGGTATGGCTGCAAACATTTCTTATGCATTCAATACATAAAGAGAAAGAAAAAGAAACTCGGATCTGTGTGTGATAATCTCCCCGTTAATTGAGAAGGGATTAGGGCAAAAGTTTCTTGTGGTCAATATATACATAATACAAAGAGTTTGGCATTTCTGAAATCTTTCTTAAGATGTATATCTTGTATATACAAGATATATCTTGTTCCAGTTGATAGGCCCTGTAGCACCTGCATGTTTTCCAGTATGTCTATCAGGCACCCAGGCAGCACCCAGCCTGACCTGAGGCTTTGTGTCATACCGAGTCAGTTCCCTTTGGAGAGAAAAATTTGGCCTCTCTCTTGTCATATACCTCTTGGCAGGTCTGCCAAACAGGGCTTTTCCTGTCTGCTTCCAGTAACCATTTCCAGACCTCTTCAGGTGCTTGTGGAGTACTTTTGCAGTGCTTCTCCATGGACCAGTTCAGGCCATCGTTGTCCCAGGAATACAGCCATTTCCCCCATGTTATTGCTTCTCCTTGAGAAATACCACTAAAATCAAGCAGCTGAAAGAACAGCTCTGTTGTCTTCTGCTCTTCATTCCCCCTGTCTGGCCTGGATGCCCACTTTGTGGGTCACAGTCCCCCTTGTGCCAATACCTGAACCAGCGTGGTCCAGTAACCTGAACTACAGAGCTGCAATTGCATTTCATACAAACCCCCAGATAAACACTGGAGTCACACAGGATGTGAATTAAGCCCTATATGACCTGATACTGGATTAAAATTTAACTGATTCAGTTAGAATGGTAATAAGAGCAGTGGATCACCTCGTATTCAACACATACCTCATTGTCAGATCAAAAGGAAATCCCTCTGCACATTTTGTTCGTTCTTTTTTGCTTCCTCTGTCCGTTTATTCCCTCCTTATTACTCTGATATGCCTCTCTAATTGCATGTACAATGCTTCATTAAACCTTTAGTAAACACTTGGAGGTAGAAAGACCTTCACTTATTTTATATTTTTTTTTTACAAAACAGCAGCGTATAAAGGGAACAAATGGTTTTACATCACAAGTGCTAGTTTTCCACTTGGGATTTACATGTTTATCTTAAGCACTAGTTAAGAGATCACATTATTGTCTTGCATCTTCTGCATTTATTGTTCTCTGGTTTTTGAGACCATTCAGAAGTGGAAGTATGTTTAGCTCCAGACCATTTGTATTTGCCACCTTTCTGCACACAGAAAGTGAACCCAGACATCAGATTTAAAGAGTTTTAGGGAAGTTCAGTCATTGTGAACATGATATCTGCAACAGGATGTGGATGCTCACTCTCCCCTTTTCTCCTTTGCAGCCATGCGACTGTGCACAGAGGAGTGCAGGGTTCTGGGGCACTCGGACCAGTGCTGGATGCCACCGTTGCCCTCTCCCTCTTCAGATTACAGAAGCAACATGTTCATCCCTGGGGAGGATTTCCAGTCACCCCAGCAGCAACTGCAGCTGCAGCAGCAGCAAGGCCTGGAGGAAGAACCACAGCCTACTGACACCAGTGAGAAGAAGAAGAGTTTTTCAACATTTGGTAAAGAAAGCCAGAGCGAGGAGGAATCGGGGGACGCCTGTACCTCCTCTCTCCTCTCTGAAATGAGCAGCGTCTTCCAGCGCCTGCTGCCTCCCTCACTAGATGCCTACATGGAGTGCAATGAGATGGATCGTTCCAACTCGTTAGAGCGCAGGAAGGGACATTTGCCAGCCAAGACTGTAAATTATCCACAGGGGGTGGCAGCCTGGGCAGCCAGCACACATTTCCAAAATCCTGCCAGCAATGGGCCAGCTCTGGGGACTCACTCGAGTGCACAGCCCTCCTCTAAATGGCTGCCAGCCATGGAGGAGATCCCAGAGAATTATGAAGAAGATGATTTTGACAATGTGCTTAACCACCTCAGTGATGGTAAACACGAACTCATGGATGCCAGTGAGCTGGTGGCAGAAATTAACAAGCTGCTGCAAGATGTCCGGCAGAACTAATTGCTTCAAAAGCCTATTTTTCCATATTTATGGAAAACTGGAAGGGAAGAAAATAAAGAATAATAAAAAAACAAACTGAGAACTGGCATTGCCAACTAGTTGCATTTATCATAAATGTGTCTGTGTATGTTGAATATTAAAATACTGTATTTTCATATGTACACAATGCAAGTGTGATTATCTTTATCTGTATTTTAAAAATACATTTGTACCTTATATTTATGTGTAATTTAACAAATAAATTTTATTTTTGTACACCCACAGCAAGCATGTTTTCCTAAATGTATATAGATGGTACCACCCCTGTCAAACTTCCAGCATTCTTGCCACACAGGCATGTTAAAAACAAAAAAAAAAACAAAACAAAAAAAAAAAGAAAAAGAGGGATAATTCTTTCCTTATTATTTCTTTTAAGTCTCAAATGTTACAAATATCAATTCAAACCACTGAACAGTTATGCAAATGTTAGTTTCAATAAATGATCCAACACCTTTTTGCAATGTTTCATTCTTATAATAAAGAGTTGGCAGCTTCCATGAAACCTAAAATGTCTTTTTTATTTTGATGCTTTTGGTCCATAGACTCTTTTTCTTATTTAACTAATGTTTTATTGTAGGCCTCAGTTGTCTTCTCTTTTACAAGTAGGTGTTTTCCCAAGTGAACAAATCATGGAATTCAGTGAATGGACTTCCAGCACTATCTTGTCAAAAAAAGGTAAATGTTTTTCTGCCTTTGTTACACTGCAAAGCCAGCTGAAGTGAGCAATGTACACTTGAAAGAAAGCAGTGAAATCAGCTTTTCTGACCTCAAGCTGAATTCTCAATTTATGTAAATTAAACATTGCAGTTGACTGCTTTATCCTTGTAAATGACACTAAATAAAAGGAATGTTGCATCTCCTAGGAAAGCCGCTGATTGTAGCTATATTTTACCTCTGTTGTGACAGCACCTATCTTGTCTTTTGCAAGGTAGTACAGAAACACTTGAAATTCCTAAAAGCTATCCTGCAGGTAGATTACATGTCACTGGTTCCTATACTTCCATAGAGAAGCTTCTTCCTGTACTGAAGATTGCTCAAGGTAAACAGTAATTTATACCATGGTGCATCACCACTGGGGGGGCTGATGTAACTAATATTTCTCAGATAAATGACAATGTAGTCACTCTTTTTTAAAAAAAAAACCCAAAGCCAAAACTGACATTTTAGGTGAGTCTGTCACACAAAGGAAGATTCCTGTACTAGTAAACAAAGTTATGTTACAGTTGAGAAATATGGGTGGGTTCTGGACTCCTGATGCTTACTTCAAGAGTGTGTTGTTATTAAGAGATGGACAGAAAAAAATGTATATTCTGGAATTTCACTGAGAGCTTTAGGAAAACCACACATACCTTTTTTTCTTGTAAAGTGCCCTCTAGAATATTTTTTAATGCTAGATACAGAAAAAAACCCCTGTTTAATGTTACATGAAAAAACCCAGAAAGTTGTTATGTGCATAAATTTATTTGATTGGTCTCTGTGTAAAGAAACTTCAATCTCATTATTTGTTTCACAGCACTGTAGATGTAGTGCTTGTAGGTACATAGACATTTGTTGACACTGAAATAATGGAGAGATTCTCTGCTTGTTTACATTTCAAGATTTCATGAGTATAGCTATGCTAGTTAGCAATACTTGGATCTTATGTTTCTAATTAAGCATCTGTATTTGCAGATGAAACTATCAAAATGTAATTTTGTCAGTTTGACTTCCATGTTTAAGGGAAATTGTTAGCATTGGTACAAGAAGATCCTCAGACAGTGAAGGTCTTGTTTCTGTTTTGGAGAGTTTTTATAACACCTTTGAATGACAGCAAGACCTCTGTCTCATTGACCTAGTGTTTATTGCTGAAAGGAGAAGTCATAACATCTCTTTTAGTAAATATTTAAAAACCTCTTCCCTGTTTTCTCCCTTTCTTCCCACTAATTGACCTTTATGACCCTAACCATCCTCACCTGAGTCCCATACCACAACTCAACTTCACCTGAAAGGCTCAGAAGGTCATTTAAGCTCATCCTGGGGCACACTCTTGTTGTGTGAGTGCTGATCCCTACCACTGCTTCCTGGATGAAACTAGGGCTTATTTTATAGCAGTCTCTCCAATTTCATATCCAGCTGCTGCTGACAGGAATCCACAGATAGACCTTTATCCTGATTTGCTGCTTTACCATGCTGAGGACTGTTGATGGATCCCATTACCAGCAGCTGGCTCAACCTGCCACTCTCAGGTACTGTGGGATGGTACTTTGTTAGTGGGGTACAGTTTGTGTTGGGATTACTCTTGGATCCTGGTCTGTCTTCTTCCTTGCAGCTTAACTTCCTGGAAGAATCTTGTGCTCTGTGTTCATTCCAAGTCTTACCACTTTCTCAGCAAGGTTAGGCTGACTGAAACTGCTCTAAGTGCTGTAGGAGTCCTGTTAAGTCCTGGAGTTAACAAAAGTGTGACTTCCTTCTTAGCTATGTTGTTTCTGTCATGTCTCAGCCCATCCTTTCAGTTTCCTACTTCATCAGTAACCAGTTTTGATCCTGCTTTCCAAGTTCTCTCACCTGCAACTCATTCTCCTTCCTTTTCAGCTCTCTGACTCTGCTTTCCTTAAGTCAGTTTTGCACGGTCCATGGATGTAATCTTGTGTTTACAAAGTTCATGGTGTCCCGATAATGTTGCCCTTGACCAAAATTCCCTGGTTTTACCTCTTCAGCTGGGTCTAGTAAACACATTCCTCAAGTCTTTTCTTGCCCTAATTTTTCTTGTGTAATTTTAAGCTCCCCTAGATCTTTAAGTTCCACTTCCCCACCTCCCTCCCCCTCAGTGCTTTTTATTGGGTGACTATATAGGGTGGCCAGGGCTGATGTGCCTGGCTCACTGTAACTGACCTTGCATAGGGGTGGAATAGGAAAGGAAGGCTCAGGCAGAGCAAATCCCAAGCCTACTTAGGAAATCACTCGTTATTTGATTTCAGCCTGGGCACATATGGTGTACGCAGTATATGGGAGGACTGGTTGTTGTGTTAGAAGTGTACAAGGTGGTAGCATGACAATAGCTATTAAATTTGTAATTATTTTAGTTTTCTTTTGACATGGATAAAAGAGTACTGTCTGCTACTAAATCAGCACCTGAGAATGAAACTCCTGTTCAACTGGCGCAGATTCCTTCTTCATAAATAAATGCAGATAGATATTGCTTCCCATTTCTAGAAGAGGAAATGTTAGACCTTCAGGCTCAGACTGGTTTGTGCTGTTAACAGACTTGCAGGGCAGCCTGATAAGCTTCATTTTCACAGTCACATCATCCACTAGGGATTACGAACCTGTTTTAAATTTAAAATCCTTGAATCAGTTTATGCCCACTGGCCCATGTCACATGGATAGTCTCAATGATTTAAAGAGCCATTGTTTGCAGAGGGGGCTTTCTAACAAAAATAGATTGCAATGAGTTTTGCTGGTAGTGCTAGACATCCAAATATCATAAAATATATAAGGTTGTCCTAGAGGGGATTTCTATACCGACACACAGTAATAATATTTGGTATGTGCACTGCTGCAAGAATCTTATCATGCAGAGAGACCAGTTATAAGACCAGTATCCAGGAGCAAGAAACATTTACACTAGATTATATCTGAAATGCATCAGAGTTTGAACTACCTTTATTATTGGTAGGAAGCTTGCTAAAACATCCGTAGGCTGTGATAAATGAGGGAAAAAAATCTATTTTAATCCTATTCTGTTTAGAGTCCCTCTTTTTCTCAGTCTCTCCTTATAAATGAGAGAAATTACATGTGTGTGTTTTACAGATGCAAAAAGAAAACAGTGAGGGGGACATCTGGTTTTGATATATTTTGGCAAATTATGAATGGTTATTGGTGTATTTTAATATTTTAAGCATCAAACATGAGCATGATTTTTCTGTCCAGAATGCTAGGTTGCTAATGCTTCTATAAGTCCTTAGCACAATTTTATCCTTGAAACAAAGTTTTCCTTCTTTGCAGCATAATGACAGAAAAAGGTCATGAAAGTCAGCAAATATTAATCATCAAAATACTGGTAGTTACTATGTGCTGGGTGTTCTGTCATTGTTACCATAGATGAAATCAGTAAATTTTTGAGCAAATGCAAACCTTAATTAATGGATGCTCAAACACTATTTTTCTCTAGACTCCATATATGTTTTGTTTTCAGTCACTTCTGAAACGGATAGGCTAAAAAGTATGCTGAAATAAAGATCAGAGATAGTGGGTTGTTTGACCACTTATTTAATTTGCGTTTAAAGTGTTTCTGTAACCACTGTATCACACTTTATTATTCAGTGTCCATTAGTACAAACACATTGAGAGGATGTGGGGGATGTGGCTGTCAATAATGTCTTTGTTGCATTCTACGCCCTGATTGTGTTTATAGTTACTTGATTTAAGAACAGCAATAGAAAGCAAAGACTACCACAAAATATCTAACCTTTACTCTTTCCTATCTCTTTTTTTTTTAATGAAATTTTGAAATTCATAGAAAATACCAGGAAATTTAATTTCCTCCTCTTCTTTGCAACATGCAGAGGATGTCCAGTGTTTTCAAAGATTAGAAAACTTGAAAACCTCAGTTATCAGCTGCATATATGAAGCATAAACTTTCCATAGAGCAGCACCCTGTCTAGGATAAGCAGCCAAAGGTTATGTGCAAGTGGTAAAAAATATATATTTATATTTGTGAAGAAAATCTATTGTTTCTGCTTGTTTGTCAGGAAGGACAGCACATGGAAGTTAATCCAAGTTGCTTTAAGGAACAAATGCAAAAAGGGCTCTCTTGTTTATTTAGCATTAGGTTAACAGAGTATCTAAACTGAGATCCCTAGGGGAGTATGGTTTACATACATTTCCTTTCAGCAATGCAGATTGTTACAGAAGGGAGTGAAACGGTGCCTGGAAGTGTATCCCAAGGTCAGATTCTCTCTCAAATTAAAACTTGCTTTCCAACAAATTCTGTAGTTCATATGAATGAAAGAAGGAAGTGATAATGTTGTAACTCAAATAAAAAAATATTCACAATTGGCAACCCCCTAGTACTTTGTGCCCTTAGAACTGTAGACCTATAAATGATTGAACACTTTAAAAAAAAGTATCTGGGGTCATTTAACTCTCTACTGAAAAAAGAGCCTCTCTGAACAGACACACAGGAAGTGTTTAAATCATACTGTAAAAACTTTTCACAATAGAATTGGTAAATAATATCTTGTTTAATTAAAACTCGAGGGACACTATCAGAAATGAGTAATAGCCTAAGTTGAAATTTGACCAGTGCTCACATTCTCCCACTATTTGCCCAAATAGCACTGTGGGAAATATAGTAAGAAATGACCATAAAATCTGTTTTACAGCCTACACGAAGCATTTAAGGCATCACCATACATCCAGTTGCATTGTGTGACTTTGGTTTAGTACTGATTCAAGAGAAGAAAGCACTACATAATGAATCAATAATGGCCCTTTTTTATAACCTAGATATTCCTTAGAGGATTTTTATCCTTATAATACCCACACACAATGAATGCTAGGTAAGCTTCAGAAGTTCACAAAGTCACAAAAGCTGCATGGCTTGACTGACAAATTCCTTTACATATTTGTGAAAAAAAAATATTTTTAGGCATTCTAAGATTTAGAGCTAAAAATTTCTCTTGAGTAACTGTAAGTTCGTCTAACATGATTTTTATCATCGAAATGCTCAATGTAATGTATCTCAAAATGTGGATTTGTTGATTGATTTTCATGCTGATGACTTATAGTATTGATAATGACTCTTGATTTATAGATTACTGTATATGTTACCAAGTAAATACTATATTAAATTCTCTACATGTGGAAAATGTCTGCCTGGTCACACTGAATTCTGTCAGTGCTGGAGTGCCTAAATGATGGGAGGGGTGGAGAGAAAGTAGAGGCAAGCAAGCCATTGCTTAACTCATTTCAGGGCCTTAGTGCTACAGAGATTTGCCTCCACACATGCACACAAGATTGGACACTACAGAAAATAGAGGAAGAAGGAAAAGAGGGCTGCACATTGAAATGGGCACTGGAAAACAATCGTTTAAACATTAAACAAACACAACAGCTTCAATAGTCAAAATTGAAATTGCATGGCAGGCTAGTGGTTTGGACAACAAGTTGAAGCTTCCTCAGAAAGGAAAGGGATTTGATGTTGGGGTTTCTCATAGATCTGGTAATGGTAAAAATAACTACTAGACTTTCCTATAGTTGCATTTTGCAAGGAAGAATTGTCATAAACTCTCATCCTGAAGGCAGGATTATTCACGGTGGATTTTATTTTTAAACAAAGTTTTAACTTTATTTATTATTTTTTAAAAGCCTTTTCTCTTTAATCCAAGTCTCGTATGCTGCCTTCTCCCCTTCTCCCTCCAATGGCCCCTGGGCATTCCTTCCTGTGCTCTTGGCTGCCACTGTTGCTTGAACTGTTGGCTTAGTGGTGGACTTGACAGTGTTAGGTTTATGGCTGGACTTCACGATCCAAAGGGTCTTTTCCAACCTAAATGATGCTGCAAAAGCAGCTATGACAGTGTGGAGTGCAGGGCAGGCTGCAGGGTCTGTGTTGTATGCTGACTGACTGATGTACCCTGAGTTTGGTGCTTTAGTGCTGCTTTGCCCTGAGCACTCGCCCTCAGTGGTTCACATGTGGCTGTGGAGGGTGATCTGTCTCTGTAGTCTAGAGGTTTAATCCAAACTGCTGTCATCTGCTTTTCTTACTGACCAGTTCGGATCTGATATTCCCTGTCAAGCTCAATGCTCTTCCATGTATTGCACTGAAAGAACGTGAGTACTGTGGGTCTCTCTGTGTTAAAAGATAGATATGTTCTTTTGTTCATTTAGCCTTAAATTGTTGTGAAAATTGCTGTTAAAGGAAGCATAATTCCTATTTGTTCAATTAAAATAATTACTTATTTTGTCCGTTCTTTTGTCAGTCTGGATACTAATATCCTTCATCTTACTGAAATACTGAATGATTTTTTTGAGGAAAAAAGTAAATCAAGCAGTGGGAAGTAAAGGGACTAGGAAACTAACATTGTCATATGTGGTATAGGAGAGCTCTCTGCATGTAAAGTCCATGGAGTTTTTTCAGCAAATATGAACTGTGATAACTTTCAAACTTTTTTTGTGCTCAATCATTCAGTACAAAATTATAATTTTTAATTGCAATATATACCAGGATTTGTTTCCAGCTGATAAGGCAGAGTCCTAGGGTCATCAAGGCTGTGTTAAGTAGAAACCATGAGTTATGCCTTAAAAGGAAGAGTTCTTGCTACCGTGTACAGAAAATGAAAGCATTTCGCATATGGTACTCTTGTTATGATAACTTGGATCAACTTAGTGTCTTTATCCTTTAAAAAGAGAAGACTTCAGCAATGATTATGTTTAGATCTCAGAAGGAGAACTCAGGCTATCTAATTACTGTTATGTACAGAAAATAAAAAAGCTAAGACAAGGAAGCTAAGCAAAGTTGAGATGGGAGAGGATTGTGTTTGTATCCTTTCTGCAGGCTCCAGCTGGTCTTGAAATAAAATCTTGCCATCTCTACACGTGAATGGTTTTGTTAGGTATTTTAAAATAAATTACTATAAAACATGGTTTAAATGGAAACAAATATGTATGAGCCTGGAAATTAATTTTGCATGTACAGATGAACCATGGGCAGACTATTCAATCCTGCCGAGGGTAGTAAGATGGGGTGATTGCTGATAACCTGAAAAAAGCTGACTGTAATAATTTTGTGATGTCAAGAGCTTATGGCAGTACCTGTTTGTGTGAGTGTGTGTGCAAGAAATCTGTTCCCAAATTAACATTGTACAATGCAAGAAGAAAGGGAAAGGAATAGGTTAAAATAACTTGCAATTTTCTTGTTAATCAGGCCTGTGCTGCTTCAAGTAATGCCTGTTATCCACAACATTTACAAACTGACAGGTAACCTGGTTGGCTTTTATACAAATGATGACAAACAACCACAGTAGCTTAGCGTGCCTTTGACAAAGATTGATGGGCATTTTTTATTCAAATAAAATGAAAACATAAGCTTGGTAAATTGGCAGGTTTAGGGCCAGCTTATTTTGACGCATCTGCCTTTCCTAAATTCTTTGCGATAATTAGGTCATCTAACTAAAGAGAATATGTTGGTTTGCATCCAGACTAGAAAAAAATGTGGAGTGATCTATTTATTATCTTTTCAAAATATCAGTGAGTGTTATTAAAATCTCCATAAATCCTCAGGTTTGGGTGTGGTTTTTTTTTTTTTTTTTATTTGTTGTGAAGTTTAGGAGGAAGTTTTTCACGGAAAGGGTCATTGGGCATTGGAACAGGCTGCCCAGGGAGGTGGTTGATTCACCTTCCCTGGAGGCGTATAAGGCACAGGTAGATGAGGTCTTGAGGGACTTGGTTTAATGTTTGATAGGAATGGTTGGACTCGATGATCCGGTGGGTCTCTTCCAACCTGGTTGTTCTATGATTCTATGAAGTTTGTCTGAACTGATTCAATGGATAGTCTTATGGTTTAGACTTTTACAATCTTTTAGAAAGATAATGTAATTTGGTATAACTTGGGCATTACAGTTTCAATAGTTCAATAGGTAAATGGTGTTTGCATTGCTTTAGGGAATAAATTTATGCTATCACAACCATGCTTCGTGGTCTTAAAAATCTGTGAAACAAAATCAAATATAGATGTGCTCGCTGAAGTGCAACCAGAACTCAGCTCTCTGAAATGGTTCTTGTCTCCCTGTAGCACTTCGGGAAGCAAAATATATGCTGCATATGTCTGAGTGCATAACTTTGTATAGGAAATAGCACAGAGATTTATCATTGGAAACATTTGTAAACAACTGAAAACTCAGTGGCTTTCTGCCAGCATGGATGGACAGAAATAGTAATTTCTGGTACACCATCTTATTCAACGCAAACTTCTTTAAATTCTTTTTCAAAAGTCTGCGACAAAGCGTTCAGAGAATATGGAGCAGTTCGAGTTAACTGTGCAGAGTGACAGTGAAGATTTGTCAGCATATGTTTTTCTGCATTTTTGCATGTATTAAATTACCTCATTCCTTCATAGCACAGGGAAACTGCTTTATGGAAAAGGTATGCACACATCATTAACTGGAGTCTTAAAATACAAGACCAAGGCAAAAGAAATTCTGTATTAATGTGTCAGAAAAGAGACAACATGATTATTTGGTAATTAAACTGGAATGAAACTTCAAAGACTAAAATATGAAGCGTAGCCATTTGTATCCACATAGACTTTACTCGGAGACAATGGGGAAAAAAATATTGAGATTATATTCATGTGAATGAGTGATTGTGCATGCTATGGGGTTTTTAGATGGCTTAATTTCTAAGTAGTATATATATTCAAATATAAAAGGACAATCTGTAAGCAGAGCAGATAACTGTTTTGCAAGTAAATTTATGAATTTTTTTAGATTGAAATGTAAGAGAAAAGAGTATTAAAGAAAGGAAATACATTCATAAAATTGGATATAATACTTTCTTAGCTGGACAAATAAGCTTAAAAAAAAAGCAAAGGTCAGGAATTATGATTAACAATCAGTGTAGATGCTTGAGTGTTTGCAGTTATTTCATCTAGTTACAACTGATCTTTGGTATCATCACTATGAATAAAAATTTCTGAAAGACTGCCATATTAAGAGTACAGAAAATACCATTTTAATGGTAGTGTTTCCTTGAAACTGAAACTGCAGTAGAATGGGAAGCCATGTATCTTCAGTATCAACTTTAACATCTAGAAGAATAAGAATAGATACAGCATCTTTCAAACTCAAGGTAAGTCTACCCAGAAGCACTATTTTAACAACTTAATTTAAAAGCAGGCAAATAGAAAAATACGTTTTCTCCTTTGCTTCTTATGCTGCTTCTTATCCCAGACTTCCAAGAAAAAGAAAGGGCAGGAAAAAGACCCGGATGGTCCTAGGAGTGTAACAGTGCCCTAACAGTGCTCTAGAATTCAATTAACTTAATGGTGCCACCCCTGTTGGGGGATGCTCAGCTGGATATACCTTTCTGGATGAATCCTCTTGGTCAGGTGTTGTGCTGGAAATAGTAATTTTTGCTTGCTGAAACTTGTCTGTTGCCATACTGGGTATGTTTTGACTGAAGATGATGATGAGGAGGACTGAGGTAGACTCTGTTAATGTGGGAGCTGGTCCATCAAGCTCAGTGAATCCAGTAGGGCCTATTTAAAGCTTGTCTGAGGCCTGAGAAGGCTAGATGGACTATCAGGACTGGTGAAAGGAACATTAATGAATTTAGTGTCTTGTTCCAAAGACTCTTATCTGTAAGGGTGGCAACCATACACATGGTGACTCCTTGGGCTGATGGAATGAGAAGGGCTGACTCTGCCATCTCTTCTGCTCACTGACACAATGTTCATCTGGGGAAGGCTTGTGTACCATTTCATTTTCTCCTTGATTGTTGGACTGGTGTCCTAAAGGATTCATACTCATTTTACACTCCAGACCTCTGACTAAGCTGGCCAGGTAGCAGCATATGGTGCTTCTGGAGATAGCCCAACTTGTAATTCAGTGAGTGGAGAGTGGTCTAGGAAAGAGGAGATCTAGTGTCTTTGAGTGCATTGTCCTCTGTAATAGTCTTTCTCACTGAAGGAATTAACTTTATTATTATCTCTATGGAGTCAATAAGCAATAAATGAAAGCCTGTCTGACTTCACAATTAAAATTGATTCCTTCAGTTTGGAGACAGCTTGTGTTCCCTTAATTTGCCTTGGAACCTGAACATATGGAATCTTCTGCCAAAATTAAGATGGTACTGCAAAAGTGTCAGGAAAGACTCTCATAAATATCAACAAAAGGCAAATGCAAAAAATGTGTGTGTAAAAGGCCAGTGTCCATTTAGTCACACTGAGGGAAAATCTGGAATAAGAGAGGAATGTCACCTGGAAAGAAGGCACATGAGAAAGTATTTCATCCCTAGTTTTTCTCTTGAGAATTGTTCTGCAGTATGTTCCCAGGCAATTTACAGAAGACTTACTTATTGTACATTACATACGGTTGAAGGGTGTCTTTGGGCAATTTAGTTAAATGTTGAGCATGGGACTCATTGTACAAGACCAGTGAAATTAAATAAGGTATTATGGATTGCTTCTAAAGAACAGTAGCAGAAATGTTATATGTTTAGTAGCATTGCACAGCTTAATAGTAACTTCCCATAAAGCGTTCTTTGAAGGAACTATACCTGAAAGCAGAAATAAGGGACAGTAGGCAAGAGTATCTCTCCAAATCCATAAAAATGCAAACCTTTTTTTGTAAGGGCTGTTGGAGACAACATAATTATCTGTGCTTTTTTCCACACACTGTTTAGAGCTCTTCTTTCAGTAAAGATGATTGATGAGATTTTAGTTGCAATATGATAGGAATTGATTTTCCTGTCTTACTCAAACGTATCTGAGGATGACTGTGCAGTCCTGAGTCCCTGGAAGGGCTGATTGCCCCTCACAGTATTTCTCTCCATAGCTTTAGTAAATTCATCTGTGAAACACGAGGGGTTTTGATCTCATTGGAAAACTCTCAGCTGAGCTCACATTAAAATAAGAATCAAGTGTTTAGAAAAATAGGATTTACTAAGCTTAATTTAGCATGTTTACTAAGGCACAATATTCTTCTGTCTTCTAGAGCAGAGCTCCAGTATCTGTTAACATGCTATTGACTCCAGGCACCACTGGTTGCTCAGTTAATCACTCAATATTTGATTGTTTATTTACTGCACAAATAACTTAGAATATATATTTCTAGGACTGAAATTCAATTTATAACACAACATGAAATCCAGTAAAATACTTACATTCAAACAAGGGCAATTCTCTAATTTTTTTAATGTGTTTTCTTGGTATGGGATTCGGTTGGTTTGGTTTGTTTGTTTTCATTGCATTTAGAGAAGATCAATATAGGGCATGTTAACTATCAGAAATAAAACCAGAAAGTCTTCTGTCTGAGGTGAATTGAATCGGCTTGAGGACAAACAAGCTATGACTGAATACAAAAGAGATTTTCATAACATCAATATCAATACCCTGAGCTAGTATGGAAGTTCTCTTAATGTTACAAAAAGGATATATGTTTTTTTAACAAATGCAGTTACTTTATTAGTGCTTTAATAGCACTTGATTAGGGAATATAGTGGTTATGTAAACATATGAGTGCATGGAGAAGGGCACCACTCTGATGTAAAATGAAAGAACAAAAATGGACAACCTAACAAAAATTTTTTTCTGAAAGGGCATCTCTAATCAACCATAGCCAAGTACATCAGAGCATACAACAGATACTTTGGTCATGATGATCCTAATATCAGAAGATAGGCATATTTCTTACTTGTTCTTTCAGGTAGGCTTATGTAGATAGCTCAGTGACTTCAAGTGGTAGTGGAAGAATAACAGCCAAATGGGAGATAAAGCTAGAATATTTGTAATATCATTAATTTTACCAACAATGGATAAAATTCCAGTCATTTTATAGAGTTTTTAAGAATTATTCCTTTGTTTACAGATGAGAAAAGCAAAAAAATAGGCAAATGTCACTAAAGTGACACGGGAGAGATGTATGTTTAAAATTAAATGTAGGTATTCACTCTGGGTTGAGGGTCTTTCAATAAATTCTGAGGGAATCGGGAACCTGTATGTATTGCATGACTGCAAGAGTCAGTAAAATGAATGATAGAGTAATTAAAAAGAAGAAAGAAAGAGCAGAAATGTGGAAACTCGGTGAAAGAGCAGAATGCTTCTTTTAGTTCAGAAACTGGCAAGGACTTCTGTGTAAGCAGCTCATTCAGCTCAAGCAAAACATAACAGGATGGAAAATAGAGACAGAAAATACTTATTAGGCTATGCAGGCCACTTCCCTGTGCTGGCAGAAAAGGAAAAGTGGAAAGTACATGCCATGTCACTCCCTTGTGTCCACTCTGGCTATATTCAGAAATGACATGTATAAACTCTGGAGAGAGCCCCACCCAGTCACTTTTAGCCAGAGGGTGCTTAGTCACATTTGAAGTGGAGGGAGAGGCAATGCAACATTTGGGGGATGTTCATAGACATGGGAAACCCTATCATTTTTTGAGCTGGAGTGCTTTATTTATTTTTTTATTTTATTTATTGTCATAGGAAGTGCCCAAGCGATGCTACGATAATACTCTGGCTTGTTGTAAAAGCTCTTCTGTTTCTGCTTACACACCAAAATCTTCTCTTCAGCTGCAATCCTTGGGCAGTGCTCCCTGCTTCAACCTCGTAGTCAGAAAATCATAAAAGTGATAACTTTTCCTTGTGAAAGGGGGAAAACCCTTTGAATTGCCTTAAAGAGCTGCAATTGACAGATAAAATTAAGAGTTTTAATCAAAATGAGATCTGCCCTTCTTTCCCCCTTTGTTTGCTGTTCAGCTCTGTGCTCTTTTTCTGTTCTGTTTTTGAAGTTAAATTCCTGCAACTGCTACCACCAAAGACCAGTCATGTGGGCAGCAATTCAAGATTGAGTAATTCTGCGAGTTATTTGGTTGCACAGCTACAGACATAACTATGGTTGCCAGAAAGGAATCTAAGTATGATGTGTTGGTTTTTTTTAAAATTTTTTCCCTCCCTGTGGAATTTTGTTCAAGTTGTTTATCTGGGTTTGACTTTTTTTTTAATGGCATACTTTAAAAAAAATGTTTACACATTACCCTGAAGTCACCTGACTTTTTTTTTTGTTGGTTTTTTTTTTTTTTTTTTTTGTTTACTTACTCTTTTTGAAAGCATGTTTTTACTTACAATCCATCTCCTTTAGCTGAGGATGTTTGCTGGTGTGCCTTGTTACAACACAGTCCCAGTCGGTCATACAGTTAATATAAATAACATCCCGTATTCATACTTAAGCAAGACAAAGAAACAGACACAAAAATATTAAAATAATTAATTTTTTCACTCCTGTCTGTGAAAGCTTTGAAAATAATGAGTTATCAGCTTTAAAGATAAATGAAGTCCTTTGTTTGTTTATGGTAAAATAATTATTCTGACATCTTGAAGTGTGATATGGTAGGCGTAAAGCAAGCCAAACAATGCTTGAGCCTTCAGCAAAGACAATCTAGTTTTTTTCTGAGACTTGGGACAACAAATTCTTTTGCAGTTGTTACCATACGAAGATCTGAGAATCACCAGTTTATGAGGTATTGCGGATCTGATCTTTGTGGTGTCAGAATGTCTCTGTCCTCTGAGATTATAATAGCTGAGCAAATTTATACCAGCTACACCAACTGGGCAAACTAACTGATTATTATGTGTTTCATGGAATGCTTGTCTTTGATCTCAGATGCTTTTGAATGAAAGGGCGAACTAGAACATTACACAAAGTTTTATACTTACAAGTACTTTCCGATACAAAAGTAGGGGAGATCCAGAAAGAGGTGTATATTGTTGGTATCTGAAGTGTAGCTTGTTGCTCAGTACAATGAAGGTAGAAGAGGGTAGCTCATGGTCAACTCCTTAACCAGAGAATATGAGTAGCTACCATTAGCCTTTCCCTTGAGCAGCGACAAGAAGGAGGGGAAGAATATGATCAAAACTGACATAATTCGAACGATAAAAGATAAAATTAGATTTTTTTTTATATCCCCCAAGGGTAAAAAAGAAAACCAAACCCAAACATGTAAAAAATAATCCAACTCTATATCCATAGAATACAACTGTCATTAAAAGTAATATGAACAGCCATGTGGAAATAGCTGTCTAATATCAAGATGAGAATGTTCTGAAATATAAAAGCCCTATTGAGAGTTATTTTTTTTTCTTAATTTTGCTCTATCTCCAGTTGGGAGCACTTTAGGACCCTCCTAATTGGGACAGGAGAGAAGAGGTCTTAGGAAAATACGAGACAGGCATAAATATTATAAAAATCACACGATGAAAGGCCATTAAAATAAATGTCTACCTGCTATCACTTACTTATTCCTTATATCGAGCTAAATTCACATCTTCTTTCACTATTTGGTAAATAGTCAGGAATTTCGTTAGCTTGTAATACATGAACTGGAATTGTTAAACTAGAAATTCAAGGGGAGAAGTACTCTGGTTTCGCTGTAGATAAACACTTCATGAATATTCAACTGTAAGTCCTCAAATGTTGATTTAGTTACTTCGTGCCAGACCATGAAAACTTTTAATACCTGCTAATTTTTCTTCTAAGAGAATGTCAACTGGTTATTATAGAGTTGATAAAGGCCCAAAAAAAAAGAAAGCAAGGTGGACTGTGTGGCAAGTAAATGCATTGATATGAATCAGACTAATAAAAATGGTGTTGCACTGATAGAAAGGATGATACTGACCACCATTTAAATTGGATAATATTTTAAATAAACACAACATTAGCAGAAAATGGCAAAAATATGGGTAGTATAAAATTTTCATGCTTATTTTTAGAAAGAGTGACATAAATTCTTTTCTCTGACTGAGAATGTGCTCTGCTAGAGCTGAGAATAGGTGAGAGAAAATTATTGTGGCCTACATGTACATTTTTTTGTCAGTTTTTATGTTCAGGAACATAAAAATATATAATGAAATTCAATGACATACAGAAAGATTTTGTCCCATGAATAAAACCCCATATTTTCACTTTCAAAATGGCTTTGGATCACAAAAGCCTTTGCAATTTTGTGCTAGTTTCTTTCACAAAGAGCAAATAAGAGCTTAGACTTTACATTTTTATACATTTTTCCAATAAAAACTGTAAAATTAACCAAGCATATTATTTTCATATTTTTAAATAGAATATGAAGTTAACAAATAACTAAAGTTTGTTGGGATATTTCAATGACTTGTAATGTATAAACCTGAAATACTTCCTTTTTCTGGCAAATAGAATGCAACCATATTTAATAATTAGGCTCATTATATTATGACCCATTCCACTATAATTTAAGTGATATTCCTACATGTAATATTTTAAAAATATGCTTATTGTGTTGACTGTTATCTTCTTTTCACATTAAAAAAACCTTTCTTATGACCATGGTAGTGTTCTTATGCCAGTAAGTTCTACTGCTTAATTATATATTGCCTAAGAGGAATAATTTTAGCAGTTTTTGAAAAACAACAAAATACTAGATTTATTATCTGTTTCAATATTTTTTCAAAATGGAGAGGTCAGCATTCTTTAGGCAACTGTGAATATAAATGAAAGAAAATATATGTACAAATTATTGTTTCTAACTGAATTACCGCAAAAGATAATTTCTTTGTTCATGTCCTGTTTAATTTTAATAGCAATAGTTCAACTAACTAATCAGGTTATTGAGTTACTAAGAATACTTTTATCTCTCGTATAATGCAATTAGTACCAGTCTTGTAATTTGTAAGTACATCATACAGGGACGAGATTTAACTATCACTATTGAATATGCGAATATCTGTTCAGAGTAACATTCAAAAGAAGTTTTTCAGTTGGGCAAGAACATGCTGTACTGAAGGGTTAAAATTCAAATTGGTTTAACCACATTAAACACAACTGAAAGAGTCACACACAATTGTTAACTATAAGTAATAAGCCTAAGATCACTATTATCTTGTATTGTAGTGTAAGTGCTGAACCCCCAAACCATAAGAGTTAGGGCTGTACTTGGACAAACAGCCTTAGGTAGTATATAGAAAAACTTCTGGTAATTCTTCTAATAGTGATGATTCGGTTGTAGTTTCTCACAACATCTACTTAAGAAAGGTATCATAATTACTTGATGAGAGAAGGGGCTGAGGTTTTGGCCATTTGAGGATGTGAAGGAGCCATTGACATTCTCCATAAGTCTAACATGCTCATGCAAGTTTAATCTCTGCTCAGACTGTAGTCTAAGCATAACCAAACAACGCTTATATACTCCTCACTATTTATTCCATATTCATCACAACGTAAACAGATTCCATGAAATTACGCTGAAGGAATGTGAACTCTAATTGATCTGTCTGCACAAAGTCCACTTTAAATTACTGCTCCTAATCTTCCATCTATTTTTAGACAGGGTTGGAAAAGCTGGTCTTACAACATATCTTGTTATTTAACAATCTTGAGCTACTCAGGAGGGGCTTGTTGAAAAAAAAAAAAGTCCCAAATTCCTGCGACACCTGTGGAGAACATGCTACTTATCTCTATTTCCATCCTGTACCTTCACAAATCGATGCTAAATACAGCAAGTTTGACATGAATGTTAAACTGAAAATCAAGACTACTGCCCCTGGGCTCATATGCCTGTAGCGGTGAATTGGATCTTCCTGATTCCTTAAACTGAAAAACAGACTGACACAAGTACACCCGTATCTGTGTTTCATTAAAAGGAAGATACAGCCACAGAATGGTCATGACAACTACATAGTGTACTACTTATGAGCAGATAGACAGTCTTCTAGAAGGAGGCTGCCTGTTCACTTAAATCATAGAATCATAGAATCACGAGGTTGGAAGAGACCCACCAGATCATCGAGTCCAACCATTCCCATCAATCTCTAAACCAAGTCCCTCAGGACCTCATCTACCTGTACCTTAAACACCTCCAGAGAAGGTGAATCAACCACCTCCCTGGGCAGCCCATTCCATTGCCTAATGACCCTTTCTGTGAAGAATTTTTTCCTTATGTTGAGCCTGAACATCACCTGGTGGAACTTGAGGCCATTCCCTCTTGTCCTGTCCCCTGTCGTCACTAGGGAGAAGAGGCCAGAACCCTTCTCTCTACAACCTCCTTTCAGGTAGCTGTAGAGAGTAATGAGGTCTCCTCTCAGCCTCCTGTTCTCCAGGCTAAACACCTCCAGCTCTCTCAGCTGTTCCTCATGAGACCTGTTCTCCAGCCCCTTCACCAGCTTTGTTGCTCTTCTCTGGACTTGCTCCAGAGCCTCAACATCCTTCATGTGGTGAGAGGCTTAAATATGCTTAAATCAAACCCAGCATTTCTAATCTATTTAGAAACCTGAAAGCTATGAGCATTAGAAAGGTTCTATGAGGCTTAGAAAGAGAAAATCCAGCTGAACACCATCTTCAAATTTTTTTTTTTCAGTCCTCCTCCTTTTCTCTCCATTTGACACTCTTTTCTTTTTGTGGTTATCTGATGTTGAATGTGCAGTTCAGTACATTCAGTGATTCCAAGAATAGGGACAAAATCTTTAGCTTGGAGGCACTGGTTTTGTTGGGTTTTTTGTATTTCAGCAGTGTCTAGATGTCTCACTGTGGACTGAAATCCCACTGTGAAAGGAGCAATAGAAAAACATGACATAAATAAGCTCTTGCCACATTGTGCCACTGGATGGAAAACAGGTGGAAGCAGGTTGTCTTTAGACCAAGGGTAGTGAGGATGAATGACAGCTCTAGCTGGGAATGATGAGAGTTGCCACTCAAACATGCACATTTATGGAAATCTTCAATACAGAGCTTTGAACATTTACAGTGAAATATTTCCCTACTGATTTACAATTTTGCAATATATTGATCTTCACCCCAACTCATGCTTGTATGTTGGTATTTTAGTATATGTAAGCCAGACTTTGTAACTGCATGTTAGCTCATATCTGGAATGACTGCCCACAACAAATGATAGAAAGATTTGACATTTTGAGAATAAGTGGATGAAAATCTGTCAATACCAAAACTATGAGTAAGATAAAGACTTAATGGAAAGCAGAAATCTGAGTTTTGTCCATTGCAGCTTAATTAAAAATAAACTGAAATTAAAAAATGGGAAAGTTTCATTCTGCTCTCACGAGTGATGTGTGCATTGTTCACTGCTAATGTATTTGCTAACAGTGGGTATCAAAGGTTTAGCTGTTTAAACATTTCCTTATGTCAGAAAACTCCCCTCTATTTAGGACAATGCAGCCATTTGTAAGCTGGTTTATAAATGAGGTCCTAGTAATGTGCTTCATTAGGAGAAGCATTGCAACTCTGTGGAAGATGAATACAAATAAATATTGTTGCATTACTTATTAATTAGACTTTATTGTATTATGCGTAGGCTAATAGTTGCTGGACTTACAGCAAGAATGTTAAACAGATGTTCAGAAACAGGGCCTTGCAATTTTGAATTAGACTTCTGGTTCTTGTTAAAATTTGTTCACCTTTTCTCTGAAGACACTCTTAATCAAAAAGTTGGAATTACCTTATGATCTAAATATTTGAAATATTATTGAGCATAGTATTTTTTTCCAGAGAGAAAAGTTAATCAATCTTCAGCTAACATTTGCAACACCTAAATATATTTGCCATGATTAATGACTTGTATCATTTTTCTTCAAGCAAATTATTGGAAGAAGTTCATTTTTGAAGCTTGCATAAACTGCAACCCAGAAATATTTTAGAAAATTGAGGTTTTGAGGCTCAATGCTGCAGGCATGTATGGAATTTTATTAACGTGGCATAACTTTGCTAGCACGAGGAATTAAGTTTGGGTTTAGTGTATCATGAATGCCAGTGCTAATATGCAATACCTAGGCCCTGAGTAGAAAGTACGCATTTTATAATAACATTGCTATTTTAAATTGAATCATTACATAGGTAAAGATAAAAATGTATGTTTGCAAAATCAGAATTTAAATTACTTGCAAGAAGGCCATAAATACCTTTTTTGGTGCAGGGGATGAAGCATAGAGACTTTTATGTATTAGTTAAATTTTCTTTAGAATTCATGGAGTAGTTTAGTTAGTCAAACCCCAAAGATGTATAAATATTTACTTACTAAGGGCATCAACCTGTCTTTAAGAAAGGGTTAGAGTTTTCGTTTCCTATATAATTAAATCATAAAATGCACGTTTTTCATTTTTTAACAAAGATGCAAAGTTTTCTATCTAGAAACAGCAGTATGAATGATCACAATCAAATATAATGACTTCCTTAATTTACATGTAATCCATTAAAAGTTTTTTGAAAGTTGTCTTCAGGCAATCTGTCCTAAGGATATGCCAGCTTGGCATTGGTTTTTAAAATTTTTTTTAATTTTATGGGAAGAGAAAAGAATAAATTCCTTGGTAAAACTTGTGAAAACCTGTCATTTGTGAGTGGTGAGGCACTAGACATGAATAACTCTGTGTGAAACTACAGGAGGGAAAGCACTTTTTTTTTTTTCTTGCCTGCTTTATGGCTTGTAAATGATAAATGAAATTTACTAGCAATGCCCCGCAGTAATATTTCATATTATGCTACAGAATATGCTGTAAAAAGTATTGAGTTATAGCCAACCCAAAGAAAAAGGCCTTCATTTTTTTCTTTCTAGAAAAGTGTGCTACATTAGAACATTCCTCAACCACCATTTAAGTATTACAGGATGCTATAATGGTCCAACTTTTGTACGTTTAAACATTTTATTTAAATAACTTAAAAAAATAATGCCTGCTATTAATATTGAGACTTGGGGATTAAGCAAAGTTAAATTTCAGCATTGAAGTATAAATCTGGGAAGCAGTAGACGCCCATTCTCAGCCCCCAAAACAATCTGTGCATAGGAAAGACGAGCCTGAGCAGCATGGACCCTGTGGCACTGCCACGTAAGCCTCTCTCCTAATGATGTGCCTCCTCACCCTGGCCTACACTATAAAATTTGTATTGACATATTTTTATGATCTATTATTTGTGGCTGCTGTTGAACAATGAAAAGCAAGAAGAAAAAGACATTCTCCTAAAACAGGGCCGCGGGTAGTGTCTACAGTGTCCTTTAAGCTCTTTAAAATGGGATCCTTTTGTCGGCTCGGGTGAGTGGCGGCTCTTTAACATTCTGAACCTGCTGTGGCTGCTGGGGCAGTTCATCACCAGTGAATAGAAAAGGGCCTCTGGCATATCAAATAAAAAAAAAAAGTAGTGGGGGAGGAAAGGAGGAAAGAGAGAGAAAGGAAAGTCGTGGATGCACAGACAGCGCATTGTGTAAGTGGGGTTTAAAGAGTCTGCCGTTAGGTATATTTCATAATATGAAAAGACAGACCGATTTTGGCCCCCTCGCCTGGTGGGATCAGTGCTGTCAGTGCCATTTATTTTCAATCCCCCATGATTTCTGTATCCCCCCAACTCTTTTGCATAAAAATGAACCATAAAGGCAGTCAAAACACCTGCTTTACTGACAGGCCCGATTAAAGCTTTGATTTATCCTTCAAAGTGAGAGTGGATCTGCTGTTCCTGGGGCCTTGCAATGGTGTGTAATTCATTGGAGGCTGAAGGTCTCCTTTCTGTGTCCCCAGCTTCAGCTGTAGGCGCCTTTTGTACCTGCTTGAGAGTTGGGCAAACTCGGAGAACACCCACCCCAGCTGGAGGCCAGGATTTTTCCCTCCCTACTGGTGCAAGTTTCTCGGTCTGTCTTATTAAGTGACAGTAAATTACAGGACTAATTGGGACAGCCCCCAGACACAGTGCTGTGTGTTTGAGGAGCCAGCCCCACTCCCACCGTGGACTCTAGGGAACAGCTTCACCAGATGGAAAGGAATAATATTGCTTACTCCTACTTTGTACTTTCCCACTGCTAAAAATGTCGACAGTCAACATGGAAGTTTTACATAATGTGGGAGCCCTTTACTCTTTTGTAGTTACGTCTGAAAGCTTCATTCTGGGGACGGTACCAAAACTACTTATAGTAACCATCTCCCTAGGCTCATAAACAGCATAACAAATTAGGCATAAACCTGGCAATCTCTTTCTGGGAATTAAGAGGAAAGGTTCAAAGCCTTATCATTGAAACTGCAGGAAAAAAATATGTTTCTTAAACCTCATGGAAGGTTGAAATAAGTCTGCTTTTCAAAAGAGAAAACAAAGCCAAATTACTTAGTGTCTTTTGGGTGTCTAAAGATGCTGGAAAAGTTTGGTCTGTTAATTTTTTTTTTGTGTTTCTTTTTGTTTTGTTTTAAAAGCCCAGATAGTATCCTGTATGTATATTTCCTTACCCCTCCCTCCCCCAAAAACAGTCTTTAAGGTATTGTGACAAAATTTCCTTATATTTGCTTTATGCAGCATCGTTGACCTATTAAGCCACAAAGCTATTATAGAACCAGAGCATTGTACAAAAAAAAGGCTGAGCAAATCATTCCCTGTGAATAAACACTCAAAAATTTCCCAAAGTGAGACTTTTTTAATTGGAAAGAACCTTTTCACTGAAACAAAAATATTTGGTGGAAAAAAATGTGTATTGCTATTCATAAATAAACCAGGAACAAACAGGATGATTAATTCAAAGTCTTTGTTCTGAAACAATACTTGTTTTTGAAATGTTCATTAACTTAACATATAACCTAACATAGCGAAATCACAATGTACTGTTTCATTTTGATAGAAACAAGGTTTCATTTAACCAGGTGCAGCATTAAAAACAAAAAATCAAGAGAGACAAAAAAAGTCTTTTGAAAGTAAACAAAATCCATAATAACTGCTTCCTATTTTAAAAAAAAAAGTTTTGTTTATTGAAAAAATACTGCGTTATTGGGAGCAGGAGTATTAATTTTAAAATATCTTTCCTATAAGCCTTTAAATGGCAGAAATAAACTGTATGTAAAAATCTACACTTGCAGCTGAGTTAGCACTTGGCATAAGCTCACAATGCAGACAGTTCTCACTGTTTAAAGTGAGAAGTAACAACATAAATTTAATTCTAATGTGAAGTACATCAGATCTAAGATGTGGTACCACAGAAACTATAGTGAAGCTGCAGAAGTTGAAAGCACTTGCCAGCTCCCTGACTTCCTGTTCTGGTGTAAGGTAGGCATGAGCTTGTCCTTCTCTTGGTGATTTCCTTGCACAAGAAGAATGTATGTGCATAGGGCAGACAGCATCCAGCTAGCCTCAGTTGGATGTTGGTAGTACATGTACTAAGAAGGCTTTGGGTTGTGTACTTAATCCTAAAAACATTACTCGTGACCCTACGTGTCTAGAAGTAAAATTTAGTCGATCTCAATGCACAAAAATTGAGAACTTCCTTTGCAAAAGCACAGACACATCCCATGAGTGCCATAACATGTAGATAGATGCTGCTTTATACTACAAAACCATCTGAGAACAAAACCAGCAGCACTTACTAACATCAAAGAAATTTCATCTCACGAACAGTGACAAGGCAAGACACTAAAACACCTGCTTATTCCTAATCTGTCATTGTCTTTCTTAGTCTCTGCCTGACTTACCCTATGCTATTTTCTCATTTAGACTGGCATGTGGCCTACAATCCTATGTACAATAAACACGAGCTCTGATTTTAAGGCAGGACAAAACTTACAGATGATATACTTTAAAATACAGCAAAATTTCTTTAAGAAATCTGAAGCAATGTGTGACAAAAATAAAATTCCTGAAGATTTGTATTGACATCAATGTTGGGGTTTTTATTCTTTTGAAAAAGACAGCAATCAGAAATAGAGATAATGAAACTTTTTTTTGTGCAAAGGGAGAGATATTTTGTGCGAGAATGGTCAATCCTGAATTTTTGCCTGTGGGATATGGGTTGTTAGTCTTGATATTCATTTTAGTTGCTACTGGAGTGGAATTTTTCAGTCAGCTATGTTAGTGCAGATTTAGAAATGTGACACATTACAAGGCCCCACCTTGCCTTTTCATTTATTCAGAGCATATAAGACTTTTCTCATGTTACCCTCTTCCACATATATGCCTCTCCCACAGAACACTTCTCATTGTTAGTTCTTTTCTTGTGTTTCCTTGAAGCCATGTTTTTCTGTACCCTCCAAGAAATTGTCACTGAGAACTTTGCCCTCTCCCTCCTAAACATCCATTTTCACTTCTCTGTGTATAAATTTTATAATATATATATATATACACACACACACAACATAGAATACATACAAAGCGCATATCATGTATGCACATATCTACTGCATAATAGTTATGAATACCAACCTTGAAAATGTACCTTACACAGACAGTAAAACTCTAAGTTATTTAGGAACAAGTCAGTCTTAAGAAGTTCAGAGATATTTCAAGTATTGTAATAAACCAACTCTGTGAGAATGTCAGCTCCTTTTTTGTTCCTTGTATATATCAAATTCAGTGGTACACCACAGAAAATGGCATTGAAACCTATTAAATTGTTCCTATTAGGGGAAAAAAAAGATAAATTTAAAAGGTTAAAAGCTATGTCCACCAGTTGCTTTACACTGTGTTAAGATATAATGACATGTCCCGATGGAGACTTGAGGGAGCAGGGCCATGGAGCAGTGGGTGATGTGAGGAGGAGGAAACAGAGTGGAAAAGGGCTCAGGCAGGAATTCTCACTACATAGTCTCAGTAAAGACAGTATTTAGATGATTAATATAACAATATCTGGTTATACCTGGAGCCTAAATTAGCTCTGACTTTTAAATTTTCAATATCAGAGGGGAAAGAGCTGAACAGCTTTAACAGCTTTGAAAGAGAGGTATGAATAGGTTCTTGTGTGTTGGTGCATCACACTCCTCCACATGCTTTTTGCTGATACACATGTTCTCTCTCTGGACAAAACCTACCGATAACCCCAAAATCCAGCCTCATCGTAATCTTTACATTTATATCCAGTTTCTCCAGTGAGAATTTGAATATTTCTCCCTGTTCTACCTGAAAGTTAGAAGGAAACCATCAGCACCTGAATGTAGTATAACTGCACAGCAGTCTAACTTCTGTGTAACAAAGCAGATTTTTTTATTGACTCAACTGCCTTGTAAAGAGATATTAGAAAATTATGCAAAATAATAATTTGACTTTCAGTCTGTGAAAGTGGAAAGAAATTTTGTAGATGATATATAGGTACAGGATCAGTGGTTCTGTATTGCTACCTTTTTATGCTTTATCAAGTCTTTATTAAGGATATTTCAAAGAATGTTTTCTTTACTCATGTGTTACACCTCTCACAATGTTGCTCTTTGTGAAGAAATACTTGTTGTATAGAGAGGGAAAAAAAGAGTGTTAATAAACCCCTTTAAACAAAAATGAAGGGAAACTTTTGGAGGTAAATCTCCCAGTAAAGTCTTGGCAACTCTGAAAACTTACAGCCCAATGTCTTCAACTTGAGGTAAGCACAGAAGAAGGCTCTTGGGGAAATTCTGGCACATATCCACAGCTTAACTGTGATTGAAGAAAATACAGAAGAAAATTGAAAAGAAACCCCTATCTGTTATTACAGATGATATAGCAATTTAAAGCTAGTTTTCTGACAAAATGCTTAGTGTTACTTTTTAGACTAAGTTTCTCTATTTAAAGCAAAATTGCGTGCTTATATAAACCAGAGCAGCTTTATGAATTTTAAATCACATATTCATAGAACATATAATAGACTTTGGATGTTAGACACAACTGGCTTGAATAAAATATTTACTTCTCTTTTGGCCTTTAAAATATTACTTATTATGAAAGACACTTTAATAAATGCATAAAATATGTTCATCAAAATGCAAAATTAATAGAGTGCGTATTTCTTTCCAGATACTTTGGTAATTAATTTTGCCGAGGGTAGTTTAGTTTGGATGCAATCTGTTTGTTCACAAAGGGTCTGATCATTATATCTTATAGAATTTCATGTTATTTTTTATATCGTGTATTTTTGTATGATAAAATTTTAGTTTTAGCCTTATTACAGAGTGGTTCTACTTACTACAGTATGCAATATAAAATTATATGAAAAAGGATAAGAGCAACTTTCTATAATAAAATAAATTAACTTGACCTCAAAGAGATGTAGCAATTTCCAGCTGTTAGAGCTAGACCATACTAAAGAACCTTGCATGCAGACCTCATTGCTCATGAACACTCAAAACTAAACCCTGGATACTGCCCTTAGGTTTTGCTGTTGATTTCAGCAGTACGAGTCTTTACCTCTCATTTGATTTCTTCATACTTGTATGATAGGCAGAAATTCAGCCTTGCAATATGGTCTAGCAGAGTCATGACTCCTCACAACACTCTTGTGACTAAAGACCTCTCCTGGGAGTAGAATTAAAAAAAAAAAAAAAAAAAAAAACACCTTTTGTCCAAGCATATGTCTTTAGGGATGCTGTACCTGTTTGGAAAGCCAGCCCTCCTAGTACAGCATGCCCAGAGAAATTTTATCAAATGTGGTGCTGTCTACAAACAGGGGGAATATGGAGAGACCAGTAACATACAGTACCTAGAAGTGTATCTATTCATCTAAAAAATATATATTTTATTCTTATTAAGCAATAGCTAACATATATGGCAAGAGGAATTTTTTTTTTTCCCTCTTATTTGATATATTCTCCCAGTTAGCAACTGTGCTACATTATCTGTACAACAATATGGTCAGACTACTCTCTTCTCAGGGACTTCAACAGTTGCAAGGCAAAGTTACCACAGTCAATATCTGACTGGGCTCTGTAAGTCCTCTTTTGAAAAGACCTTGCCTAGGAAAGACATCACCAGGAACAAAAACTTGTGCAAACGGTGCCAGTGGAAAATAGCTGTTACTGACAAGTGGGCTCATGTATTAAAATCCAAAAGTCTTTTCTAGGATCAGATAGATACTGTAATTGCGAGCAAAGGAACTGGTGACAATTACACCAACCATGGGGAAGCTTGACTTGATAAGGGTTTATCCTTTAGCTTCAGCTTGTTTAAATGTTACTGCTGCACATGTACAAGGAGATTCACCTTTAATATTCTTGCTTTTAGCATCTTCAGTTGATTTTACTGTTGAAAAGGTTGCAGTCAAAAAGAGAAAAAGAACATTTAGAAAATGATTCAGAGCAACATGCCCTTTTGTTATGCCATGATTTGAGACTACATGGCTCTAGTTTTAAAGCTTGAAGAGAACAGCAGCACATGTTCAATAATTCATGCTCCCTAATTAAACACTGATGCCTGTGCCAAGATGAATTTTATTTTAAATAGAAGTGCTTCTTTAATGTTTTCTGTTACAACAAATTGTCAGAAAAGAAATTGTGTTTATTTTCCCTGTTGATTTGGAACATGGCAATAGATTCAGTACAGGTTTCATCAATTCCTTTGATGGTTTTGTTCATGATCTTGAGATTTGCTACCAAAATCTGACTTTATATGCAGATAGCCTCATAAGCTGCATATATCAAGGAAACTGATACTGTGTGTTCTCACTGCCTATAAATAGCTGGTCTTTCTCTACCTAACATAGAAATATATTTTGAGTCAATATCTGTGAATCAAAGAATGTTTGCAAATACACTGCATATGTGCAGAAACCAGCACTTTAGTTTACTTAAATGTACTTTTTGACGTTTTATCTTTCTTATTAAATAGATCTTTTAATATCCAGCTGAGCTGTAAATAAATCGCCTACCAATACTTCAGGCTAGTGCATCTCTCCTCTTCTGTCTCATTGTGTGCAGTCATTCTACCTTTTGCTGCAAAGCAGTCCAGGCTCATAAACACCAACAGTTTTGTTCATCTTTTAGATGCGGGATGCCCAATGAATGTTCATAAATGATTACACTGTTAATTATATAGGAGTGAATCATCTGCCTCTTGTGAAGATTGAATTAAAGGGGAAGTATAACCTCGCCTCTCCCAAAACGCCAAGTATAAGACAGGTATGAGAGGTTTGCTATACTGAAAGCTGACCTTCCGCAAAAATATGACAGCTGTGTAGGGTGTTTAATGGACGGTTGGTCTGCTCTTGCAATCAAAATTGTGTGTAGAGAATTGATGGTGGTAGCTGTGTTTGCATATTGGATGCCCTTCTGTTCCCTTCAAAGATCATCAGCCATAATTAGTCTGACAGCACTCAGTATTAAAGAATGAAGAGAAGCTATGACAATACCTAGGAGTACAGTTCAGCTCTCTGGGAGAACCACAGCTCAGTTTGGTATTTTTTAAATGCAGTTGTCTTCTGCTCACGCTAGAGGTAGTTGTTTAAGAAAGAAGAGTGATCAGAGACCATAGAAAGTTTTAGAATACTCTAGTGGCTGAATAGAAGCTTTAGCATAATATAACAGAAGACTGAAATGCCAATTAGCTGCTTTACGCATGTTCAAAATTTATTTTGTAAAAAAAAAAAAAGAATTATTTGTCTGGTGGAGCAACAGAAAAAGGTGTTGAGATTAATTAATTCCTATTACTGAAGGCAAAGGACAGGATGACATCTATTACTGAATATAGCTAGAAGCCTTTTTCTCCTCTTTCGTGCTCAGAATAGTAACCCTAATATAGGTAAGGCTACCTCTGAGTAAACAATAGTTTTTAAATTTATTTTTCTGCCCCTTAGAGTTCTTTCTTTCATATTGCTTTATGTTTGCAAAGTACCTCAAATTCAAAATAAGATCTTTGAAGAAAATAGAATGTGATAACCTATCTCAGGAGATTACTTACCTAAGGTAGAACTTATTTTGAGGGTATGTATCCTGGCTTTATCAAAGAGTATGAAGAACTGCTTGGGACATATTCCTCTCTTCTTTGAAAACAATTAGAGGAAAAAAGAAAAACTATGAAAAAAACCCCTCCTATGACAAAAAAACAAAACAACCCATAAAAGATGATGCTTCTTATACAAACATTCAGTTAGAAATATAAGACTGTTGAGGGATTAAAGTTTTTCTTAGATACTATTTCATACTATCAAGTCAAACTTAGGCAATAACTACCTGAAAGGAGGTTGTGGAGAGGAGGGTAATGGCCTCTTCTCCCAAGTGACAGGAGACAGGATAAGAGGGAATGGCTTCAAGCTCCGCCAGGGGAGATTTAGGCTAGACATTAGGAAAAAAAAATCACAAAAAGGGGTCATTGGGCACTGAAACAGGCTGCCCAGGGAGGTGGTTGATTCACCTTCCCTGGAGGTGTTTAAGGCACACGTGGACAATGTGCTAAGGGGCATGGTTTAGTGTTTGATAGGGATGGTTGGACTCGATGATCCAGTGGGTCTCTTCCAACCTGGTTGTTATATGATTCTATGATTCAGTAGTTCATCGCTTGTGCTTTGTTTTGAATAATATTATTTCTATTTCCAATCTGAAAAAAAAGCTTGCACTCTTGAAACTCTTAAGTTTTTTAGTTGCCAAATGAGAGATATTATCTACTGTATAATACTAATATTGCATCTTGCTAGCAAGAAGTATGGTCTCCGTCTTGTAATCAATTTCTGACAATGATACCGATTACAAACATTTTTAAGCCCTAACATTAAAATTCTTTGTTTTTACTTGGATGCATCTTGCAACAGCAAATATATTCATCAGAACACAATGAAATCATGGAGTGACAAGGCACAGAATTCACTGGTAAAAGTTCCTTCATGTCAGAACATTGTGATGAGCAGCTCATAAGAGATAACCTACAGTTTACCTAGGTGACATGAATTTGGCAAGGTCCTGAGTTATCCTGCACTAATCTTTATAATGAGTTTACGACACTATACAAATAATACCTAAAATACTGTTTTTCTGGTCACAAGTTTGGCACTAGAGTCAAGGAACAGGTTTAAAAAAACTCACACCCACACAACCCAGAAGGGTTATGTGTACTTTTTTTGTGTCAATGTTATTAGGATCATAAAATACTTAAGAAAATAACAGTGTTATTCCTTTAAAAATAAATATTTTAAAATAGAGGTATTTTCATTTTGACATTGTCAACTTCTGGTTATGTGCTGGCATGTGGGTATGTGTCTGTCCAGAGGATATTTTTCCAGTAACACAGTGTTCTGAGTAAGTTATTCATGAACACGGGAGCAATAGGCAAGTACTGTTAACTTCCCTTTTGATGGAGAAAACAACTGTAACGGCTTATATTCTCCTTTAACTTCCTATTCCACACACTGTCAGACTAACCACATATTTGAACGAACTTTCTGTCTGTGGTAAATCCCAAACCAAATCTGACATGATTCAAACAGTTTTAGTTAAAAAACACTGCCATTGAGGAAATGAAAAAAACAAGAAAGGATAAAAGAGATTATGTCACAGGTTTTGCAAGAAAGATCTTGAGGCACCTTTGTAATTCGTCCTCCTCCATTTTTTTCATAGGGTTGGCATCTGCTGATTTGTTTAAGAAATGCATTTCATAGGACAAGGAAAATAAAAACATATTAACAGTCAGTAAGTGACTGGAAGGTGGTAAAACCAGAGGGATAGGAGAAAGCTGATTTAGAGACAATATATTTTTGAAAGTCCCAGAGGATGAGAATTCATACTTGGTAGAGTCATTCTATTTCCACCCCTAAGGGCTGCTGTAGGGATAAAATAATGAAACAACAATCTCTTTTCTAACTTAACGCTCCAGTATAAGCTTCCATAGCTGGCAGCAGAGGTAACTCCCTTTGAAAAACATTTTTGGTCTTTTTCCTATCCTTTGGTGGCAGAAAATAAATGGAAGGTCTTCTATTTTATTTCAGGAAGGGAGATTCTGTTCCTTGCCACAAATGAATCTACAGATCACATTGCAGAACAAATATTTTTCTTATTTTAGCTCTTTCATTTTTTTCCCCCCTCTTTTGTATTCATTACTTTAAACAGAATGAAGCTTGACTCTAACAGGCCTAAATGGAATAAAACTTCCACTTTCAAAACTATTTGTTTCCCCCATCTCTTCACCAGCGCAGGAAACTCTTATTATGTGGCTTAATTAGAAACATATTTCTGGAATGGGAATGTACAAAACTTAATGTTAGCCATCTGAGGAACAGAGACAGACTTCTTTGGAAAGTTACTATCTGATGAAACAACAAAGGCTTCGGAATTAATTATTCAAGAGCATACTTAAACTGTTCAGGAACCCTGATACAGGGCTTTAAAAAACAAGCCTGGAATCTGTTTAGTGAATTCCTTCATCTTTGGTCTCAGGGTTTGATGAGATCCCTGTATGGGAGTAAGAGAAAAAACATATTTCTATGATCTTCAGAATAGGAGGAGAGGGGATATTATCATTACTGATGTAATAGCATTTCCACCACTAATTCATATCTACAGGGAGAGCTTTATCACAATTACATTGATTCTACATGGACGTATATACTAAGAAAACAAATTTGATTTATACACTATGTATATTTTGAGACAAGCATATAAGAGTGGAACTGTTCTTGGAAATTCTATATGACAAGGAAAATGTCCTTGCGCAGGTGTGTGTTTGCATTTGTGCACATGTATCTGATTTTATAATGACAAATCCCAAGTTTCTAAGAAAAGCAGTTTCTCCAGAAAAAATATTTTTTTTTCCAATCGCAATAAAAAAGAACCATCTAGAAATAAAAAAATCTAGAAATAAAAAATACTGTTAGATTTATAAATTATACAACTGAACCATTCAGAGTTCTGGTATGAGAAGCTGAACTTTATTTCCACACAAATGCCCACGAAAGCAGACATCTTTGCAAGGTCTAGGTTACAATGAACATCTACCATTCAGCTATGGACCATGGATAAATTAATTACCTCTGAAGTTTTGATTTATCCATCATTTATCCATTTTAATATTTGCTGCACACAAGTTGATAGTTACTTTAGGAAAATATAAGTATTTGCTCACAACTTAGAAACTATCTCAATGATTTGAACTCTTTTTTTACTGCATCAATGTGCTAACATCTTAAATAATTAGAGCAATAACTGATTTTAGTTCCTAAATTTTCAAAACAGGTCTGAAGTCATTTCAAGATCAGTATAATCAATCCTATAATAAGTAATTCAACCTTTGTGTCAACGTGAGTAACATAGCTGTACACAGAGATCTCATCTACTAGTAGTGGTAGTTTCAATTCACAACTTATTTGCTAATAAACCTTGTAAAGTGCCAGGAGATTCTGTTCTTTTTCCATTTCT
Source organism: Coccyzus lansbergi (assembly GCA_033558105.1). Taxonomy (NCBI): domain Eukaryota; kingdom Metazoa; phylum Chordata; class Aves; order Cuculiformes; family Coccyzidae; genus Coccyzus; species Coccyzus lansbergi. The sequence continues at coordinate 640,193 of JAUMJK010000159.1, forward strand.
CCAGAAATTCCTAATACTTATTCTATTAGTCTGAGCTTGCAGGGGAAATAGCAAGATAGAATTACTGATACACAAACCCAGGACACAAAAACTTAAAACAGAAGTATGTTTAAGCCAATTTAAATCACTTCAGGCAAGGAATCGCACAAGGCATGTACTGCTGAAGAGCAGTATGATGTCCAATTCTAGCATTAAGTCTCATCATCTTTTTCTACCTTGCTAGGGTACAAGGATAAAGTCACTGTTAAAATAACTGTATTTAAGGGTGGTAGCAGCCAAATAAATTTGGGTCGTGATCAGCTCAGAGGTGGCTGAGAGAGGCAATCACAGCTGTGATTTTCTTATGTGACTCGATCTCCTAGTTATTTGAGTGGTATAAATTGCATTGCTATAGCTACTGCCTGCTGCTCATGTATTGATTATGTAAGTTCATAGTGAGGTTGATTTTATATCTTCTCTTCAGCTTTTCTTATGGCTGCATGTGTACACATTTAGACAACATATAATGTAATTTTATAACAGTAGCGTCTGCTTTTGACTAGCATTTGGTATCAAAAAAGCAATGCTTACTTTCAACTGTCAAAAGAAGAAAAAACAATCAAACCACTTGTAAATATGTGTATTTTAATACAGAGATGAGACTAATCTAAAACTTAATGGCATACAGTAACTTATCCCATAAACAAAGTTGTAATATAAAGAGATTTGGCATTTCATGATGTCTTCTATGCTGCATCAGCTACGATTGACAAAAATTCCCAAGTGACTGAAAAGTCTCTGTCCTACAGAAAGTCGGTATGACCTGTGCTCTTTGGTTTCTTCTGAAAATGAGTCGTACTCTTTTAAGCCACTGAAGCACTGTAGAAAGTATTTTATGTCTACTAATTTCACACACAATTTCATGGAAATGATAATTAGGTAGTGAAAACTTAATTACAAAATGTATGCTTTCATGTTAGGAAAAAATTATACTAAATTAAGCCTATTGTTACTGGAAAATAACACAGAAATTTCATTAAAATAGCTTGGCTTTGAATTAGCAGAGAGGATCAACAGTGTTCTAACTTTGGGCATTTAAAAAGCATGCTAACATTTGACCCAGCTACTAATAGATAGAGGAACATTTACATTTGAATACTTGATTGTGTTCAAGTTGTAAATGTACAGAGCACATCAAAAAGACTGAAAATTCTCAGTTTTGCAACTCTCAAACTAATTTGCATCTGTAAAACCAATATTATAGATGTTGACTGGACCAATGTTATTTTTCCCCTGTCAGCTAAAACCATTATTTCCCTTTTCTCCCCAAGGGTGAATCACTTCAACAAAGAAAAAGAAATAGTTTACTAATCTAAAAGAAAATTGTGTTATGTTACTGTGCAGATTTTGCCTATTCAACATTAAATTTTCTAAGCTAGAAACAAAGAAGTGCACATGCAGTTGTGGAGTTTTTCATTTTCCCTTCTTGGTTTTGGGGTTTTTTCGTTGTTGTTGGTTTTTCTCATTGGAAGTGAAATGAGAATTTCTCCTCATTTGCTATTCTAATCTTGAGACTCAAGTAGTCATGTTAGTTTCATAGCCTGTGAAAAGTGCTAGTAGCTTTTCCATGAAATTTGTGTTAGAGAAGATTTAGCCTGAAGGCAACTTTGACTCCTATAGCTGGTTTTAAGTATCCTGGGAACATCTCCTTTATAGGATGTATGTGAGGTAGGGATAGAATTACAGAAATGAGTTATGGAGCTTTGACTGGGAAAGTTCATACTGTGAAGGAGATCTGCATTGAAAAGTAAGCTGTAAATGAAAAGGAGGAAATGTAAGAGAAGTGCAATAAGAAAAAAAAATCAAAAAAACCCCCCTTAAGAACACAGATTATAAAAGGGTGGCATTAAAAACAGAATCTTGTGGAATTGTAGACTGAGAAGACAAAGTAACTGCTGCCAAATCCTGCCAGAATATCCTATTTTCCCCCTTTTACTCTTGTTCTCATTATTGCTCTAGTAATAATCTGTCTCACACTTTATAAAATGAAGGAGTTCAAAGCAAGCTTTCAAATTCATAGCGTACAAGGCCCCATTATTATAAAGCACAGTGAATTCACAGTGTCCATATTCATGAAGACTAGGTTTGAGTGCATTGTGTCAAATTTTGAATGAACCCATGCCACATCACAATACAAATAAAATTTAAGAAGCATTTTTATTTACATCATAAAATGGATTTGTCTACAGGAATTATATTAAAACATGACACTCATGACAATGGATGAATTTCTTCTTATTTAATTTTCCTTGGGTACTGAATAGTCTAACTGTATAGAGACTTGATGGAACTGTTCAAGTACTGTATACTTCAGAATTGCCTTTGATATCACCATCTTCACACACTTCTGGCAGTGCAAGCAGGCCACAAGGCTTACTAGTGACTAAACGAGGATGTCTGGAAGCAGAAAAATCTGCCATCAGCTTTTCCCTGTAAATTATCCTTTAAGATACTTGAATTCACCATCCTTTGTAGTAAGAGCAAATGTGGCCTGAACTGTTGCATATCTATTTGAGGTTCAGCTTTAGAAGGCCCTTACTGCACCACATCAACTGGTTGTTCATACATCTTGTTTTGAAATTGGAGGTGGCCACAGGTCTTATTACTTTACATTTTTGTTTCTGCTTCATCTGAATTAGTTGTTGAGCAGTAAGTCCCATGGACTTTAGCTAGAAATACAGCAAAAGGAAGGGTTTACTCTTTATTGTCTATGCATTCCATAGCTTAAATACTACATGAGCTACAACCAACCATGCTTTACCATCTTATTTTAATCATATCTAATTAAATATTCTGTCAGAATTCGCTATAGGTTTTCTCTAAATGATTCTCTTGGAGAATTCACTGATTTTCTGGAGAGCAAAAATAAAAATAAAGAACTAAGGCAAAGTGACAAATAAATAAATGAGGCCAGGTGGGTATATAGTTTTGCTTAATACATATCAAATAATAGGAATAATTCAAGCTTGGGATGACAATTATTAAACTTTATATCCTTTAATAAAGGAATTATCAACATAGATAGCAATTCATATTGGTTTACTCAGCGTCATGAAATATTTGAGAAAAAACGAAGGGAAGTTTATATATTGATATATTTTTGTTTGAAGTTGCATCTGTGTGAGTGTCCTCAAGCTATCCTGGCCCACTATAACAAGAATAAAGTGGAGGGGGTTCCCAAAATAAGAAACCTTTGTGTCCAAGCAATAAAGAACATGCCACACGCTATGGCAGTGATGTGAGAGAGCTCCTGAATCCTTCCTCCAAGAATCTTCATGTGACTCTGAGCCCAGGGCACTATGATTTAGCCTAAACTCTGAGCTTTTATTACATACTGAACCTGGTGACATTGGGAAAAAATGCAATGTCATATTCATCCAGTGTGCCTTGATAGAAACTGATAGGCATGCATTAGTCTTGACAGCAAGCAATGAATAACTGAAAGCTGTGTACAAAAAAGTTGAATCATTGCCACAGATTAAATAGATACCATGCATAGATTGATAGGTACATAGATTTTCTCTTTGAGGAACAAAAAACAACCAAAAAAAAGGTGGCTTACCCAAAACCAGTAAGTGGGATGAATTGGTGACAGAAGCCAGCTTAAAGCAAAAAGAAAAAAAAATGCCAACACACAACTTTGAAAGTTCCCATGTTTGTACATATCAAATCCTGACATCTTTCCCTTGAAAAGGTTGGTTCATATTATAATACATCTATTCACAATGTCTCCACACTTTTAGGAATACTGATTAGACTTCTGAGAGTTAAAACAATAGCTCCTGCAGTGGGACTCTGAGTATTTTTCAGATTATTTTTACTTGAGAAAGGGAAGGATAGGATAATTCTGTTAAGGAAAATGAAGTCAAGTCTAGAAACAAACTTAAATTTTGAGTTTATATAGACCCTGAGTGAAATAAATAAATGCAAAAACTTGATGGCTTTGAAGCATTGACTTCCTCCATGGGTACAATGGAATCTGCAAGGAGAGGAGTCGCTCTTCCTGTAGCAGTGCTGAGAAATAGCTGAGCAAATCCTTGATCGTATTTTGCTGCTATCTTCTTTTGAACAGCCATGTGGCAAGCACACTAGTCTAGAACCTGGAGGCTGCTTCTTTTCAGAAATGGCCAGAAATTATGTTTTCTTGTTCCATTTGCATGTACTGAGTTGATGACACAATAGCTTTCTCCCTTTTAATAGATTTATGTTTGGTTTGTTACAGAGACCCTTTCTGACCTTGAACCCTTTGTCCGCTAACTATTAGTAGTTGGCAAAGTCCCCCTGAATCGAAATGGAGGAAAATACTAACATCTCTACTTACTTCTTCAGGTAGCTGATTGTGTAAGGAGCACAAGCTTGCTGGGAGATAAAAATTTAGCATGATACGCTTAGCAGTATATCCTCAAAGTTAGTGTGTGTTGAGTCAGCTTCTGTATTGATGCCACCATAACAAAAATAAAAAAGGATGCACAGGAAAATGGTATCTATAACTAGTATAAGGGAGTTTTAAGAGACTGTATGCATATATATTTGTGTGTGTGTATAAAGTTCTTGATCTGTCTGCAGAGTCATACGTACCAGTAACCTATGGTGCTTGGTCCCAGGCTCCTGATGCAAGGTGGTACTCTGCCAGCATCCATCACATTTTCCACCCCTTGTATTTTGAGAGGGGATAGAGCAGTGAGTGGCAGAATGAACATGCCACATTCATGTTTGTGTTTGTGGCATCGTGCACATGCCATGCAGAAACAACATTCCTGAAAGCTCCCTGGGAACTTTCTACCTCCTGTATGTGAAGAGGGACACTGTGACTCCAACCTATGGAGTGGAAAGAACATAATGCATCTGTTGGACATTTGCTTATGGTTCACAAGGAGCTATTAATAATTTGTTACATGATACTGCCTCTTCCCTTTGTCTCTAACTGTGGAAAACAAAAGGAATGAAAGGCATAAATAATGTACAGCATAAAACTGGACAAGCTTCCAAAAGTATAAACACATGCTGCACTGTAATACTGAAAAACATCCTCATTTAGCCTATTGCTATACCTTTTTATGTACTGTGGAGCTGGTCCATTATATATATATACATACACACACACACGTATATCTCTCTCTAATTTTATTTCCCACATCTGGAGCTGCTGTAGCTGGTACAAGATTGCTATGCTGTTATAGTTCCCAAGTGTTTTAAATAGTGACTATAGGTTTGCCAAGCACATGACTAGATCATGTCCAGTAAGAGGGTTTACACCAGCCACAGGCCTGCAACTTGCCTGCAGCAGTAGGCAATATCTTCTAGGAAGGTTAGGATCCTGGGAAAGACCCTCTCTTTCTGGAAAGATCATCTGGGTTAGAAATACTCTGCATAACGTCAGATAATAACCATGTTTCACAGGTACAGCTCACATGAAGAGTTAGATTCATACCTACAGAGTATCCATTGATAACTTTGACCTCTAGGATGTTCAGTCTTAATTTAATTGTATGTTCTTAATTGAGTTCACGAATGTAATTGCAGCTCTAAATTTTAATATAGATGGTTTTGATAAAACTATTTTCTTCTCTGGAGAAATATCCCTAAACTATGCAGACATCAATATTTTTATTAATTTGACAATGAAGAATCTATAATGAAATACAGTTAACATTTCTATTTTGTTGTTATTTGTTTACCTTGAGATCTAATATGGCCCCAAAGCTGAGACAGAGTTTCATTTCTTTTATATATATTATTGTTTGTAGTCTATTGGACATGTATGGCAGCTACAAAATTTGTAAAAAAACCATTCCTTTGAAATTAAACCCATATTTTACTTCAAAATTAAATAAAGACCCCGATGAATATTTTAAGGATTTTAGTCAGTAGAATTTTGTACTCTGTTTAGTTTTCCTAAATTGAGGAGCTTAATATTTTGTGAAATCATTCTTTATGAATACTATTTCTAAGAAAGGTCTAGGATATGAGGATAGATGCTGAGAGATATGATATGATATGATATGATATGATATGATATGATGGAGAAGGGGCAGTTTGCTTTGGTTTCATGCAATCTTCTCGTGCTTTACTTCTTCACGTTGGATTTTGGCCCTTCTTTTTCTTATAAGATTGACAGGTAACTCTTGTGGTGGTAATTTCCAGATAAAAGCTAGAACCAAGGATGCCAGTTTGTTCATGTTAGATTTTTCCAGACACACCATGTGCCAGGAAACTTCCCATCAAATTTCCTTTGGCAGATGCAAGTATTGAAACCGAGGCATACTAATAGGCTCTGACTATTCTCACCTGGATACCCTACTTGCACACCTGGCTGTAGGTCTGAGGACCCATTTAACCTCCAGCTTTTCACTGAGCTGCTTTTTAGTTTTCTGTGGACCTTCCTCTTGCCTTGATTTCTTGTTTTTGCTCGATGCTGCTGAAAGGTTGGTGGGACTTGCACTCTGGCTTCCTTTGGGGGCTGCCCTGTGCTTGTAGCCTTCAGAAAGCAGGTACATGTTTTCCTCACTGTTTCGCTGGGGGCACTTTTGTTTTATTTCCTGTCTCCAAAGACTGCTTGGTTTGTTGGGAGTAGAATGTGTTTATTTAAAATTATATATTAAGCAAGGATTCATTTGCTTCTTGAACCCATATTTACTGTATGCTTGGTGTTTCTCAGGTTTGGAAATGTGGTGCTGAGGCTGTGATCTTGAAAGAGAGCAAGAGTAGGTGCCTTGAATTACTGGAAGTGGTTTATTCTGCTACTCTCCACTTTTCCCAGTGTCAGCATCTACAGGTATCAAATGTCACTGCTGTTAGTGACTACAGAAAATAAGGAACAAATACAGTCACTTGTGAAATTGAGAAGTAATGTGGGAGAACAATAAGAGCTTTTCTAGGTGACTGAAAGAGCATCTCCTTAAGAAACACAGTGATGAGTGAATGGACATTAACAAAAAAAGGCAAAATTTAAATTAGCTGTCTTGAAGGAAACTGTACAAATGGAAGTGGAAATAAAACCACTGATAGATGTAATGAACAGTGAAGGCTTGCGGAGATTACCCACAATACTTCCTTTTCCCAGCAAAGCACAGCAGGGTCACTAGAGACTACGAGATGAGACCTTTGGTCACCAAAGCATTCTTCTTATTGCGAGCAGCCTTCCTCCAACAGTGTTCCCAGCCCCAGCAGCTTCCTGTGAGAGTAGTCGCAATGGAAACTAACTGCCTTTGATCGCACCAACCCACATGCTGGCCTCCCACATTGGCTCCGATTCCTGATATTCTCAGCATCACCACACCACTTACTAGGGCTGTGATTCCCCCAGCTTTCTTGCATGTTTGATACCATAGCTTTTCATGTTACTGAAACTCGCATTTCAGTACCCACCTGCAATCACTTAATTGCCTTACCCTTTCCCTTCCATAGCTGCTGTTCTTTTCTTTATCACTATCATTTGGCCCTCAGTAAGATGGTACTTAAACAATCTCTTTCAATGCAAGAGATTCCAGTGGAAAAGAAAGAGAGAGTCATTGCTGGTGGAAATGGACAGAGATACCCTTCTCATCTGGGCTGGGAGAAGGAAAGTTGGGGTGAACGAGATCAGACATTTTTGTATCTTTATCAACCTGAAATCAGGTGTCTTTCCAAAATGCTAGAAAACAGGTATTTTCCTAATGTTGTTTGACTTGGTTAATGATTGCACAGGCCATAAAGCATGACAGAGATGTAAGCTTTCTGAACTGCAGAGACTGGAATAAAAGGTAAAAAAAAAAAAAAAAAAAACCAAACCAAAAAACCAAACAAAAACCCAAACACAAACTATATTTATATATATTTTATGCATATAAATATATAGCTTACGTTTTTGCACCTGAGGGAAATCCATGATGAAAGATCACTTCTTCATGACTTGTAGACCTTAGAGCTAGGGTATCATGTTATTTTTAATAATGGCTTGTGACCCTTCACCCCTAGGGTAATAATGCTGGATATTGATATGATTAGGAATACACATGGACATCTTACCACTTCTAAAAATAAAATAACATTTGGATATCAAGATACTCATTTTATTGCCTATACTGAAACTCTTGAGAAGTAAAACATGCCTTCTAGATACTTTCACATCAGGGAACTCAGCTGTACTCAAACCTTGGCATGTGAATTAAAATGTCCACATAATGTAACAGTAGTTCAATATCACTATTTCCTCCTTGGCATGACTAACAATTAGTATCAGATTTAACCTTCTATGTGTATAAAGGTGTCAGTGTCGATTGAGCTTACATTCTATGCTTTTTATTCTACCCTACGTATTGCTCCAAATGCATTTATTTCTTACACAAGGTTCTTGGGCTATAATTATTTAAAAACCCATAAGACCAAAAGTGAACCTTTCTGAAGAAAGAGATGATATTGTGTTATCTTTAATATCATACATAGCTCTAAATGCACCTGTAGCCATGTGGCAATTCACAGTCTCCAAGATGAGATGCATGAGCAAAAAATGATATATTTAAAGTCTGTGATTTGCTCTTGTGGGAAAGATGCTCAATTCTCTTTTTCTGTATCTGCCTTTATAGAAATGGGAATTCTGGTTAGGATGCTGTTTGTACACAAACAAAGCACTTAGGACAACTCCTAATAAAACATCCAAGAGAGGTTGCAAGTTATTAAATCTGAATATATCTCTCAAATTCATTGAGAAACAGATATAAAAGGCATCACAAGGAAGCCTTTTTTTTTTTTTTTTTTTTTTTTTTTTTTCCCTGGAATGAAGCCTATGATCTATGCAGTTCTTCCCTTGCTAACACCCTTCTCAGCCATTTACCTAAGGAGGAATTTGTACAGGAACCTCTCCGGTTTTCTGCTTGTGACACTGATACTAAGTGAACACAATAGTCTTGGCTATTCTTTGATCTTGGTGAGCTGCTAGGGGAGGAAGACATGCAAGACTGAACTATTTGTTCTCAAGAATACACCTGATTGTCTGTGATGCTAGTGCAGCTTGCAAGATACAGGTGTCAGACTCTTCAATTTTTCAGAGAGGGAGGGGAGTGGAAAAATAATGCTCTTTGCCAGCCTTGCTGGAAATATCTGAGAAATCTTGCAGATTGTTTCCTCCTTGTATTTTTTTTTACAGTGTTTCCCATGGGAAAAGGAAAATCTAATTCAAAATCCAGAGGTGGTTTTTTTTTTCCATTCACTTCACTGTTTTTCATTATCTGCTAATTGATAATAAACACCTAATGAAAGTTTTTCACATTCCTTCACAATTTCTGTGCCACAGAAAACTTAATAATGAGGGGAGTAGGACATTGCAAGGGGATTATTTTTTTTTAAATATAAACAAAGGCCGCTTCCATATAGGGATAAGAAGATTAAATTTCTTTAATAGCTGGGGAAAGGCTTGCTGGCTTTAAATAACTATAGAAACTTCCTTTGTGGTCCAGCATTCCAGAGTGAGGCCACATAATCTCTTGTTGCATGTAAATTGCTATGTGATTATGTTCCAGTTATGAATTTAGAACCTAACTGTGACCAACTGTGAAGGGAGGAAAATGTCTCTCTTCATACAGCCATGGAAGAATTAGCCAGACCTTAGTGCTGGGACCTGACATGAGTGTTGGCAACATCAAACACTTGGATTCTTCTCAAAAGCAAACACAGGAGAAGTGGGAATATTTTTGTCTTTCTGTGTGTCAGCCCAAGTACATGTTGAATTCCAAAAGGCAGTACTGCAAAAAACAGCGATGAGTTTCTTTTCCTGGTCCTTGCAAAACAATAAGAGTGTCCCTAGGAGTATGTGGCTTGGCTGACTATGTCAGAGGGCGTTCTTTTTCCCTTTCCCCCGAGACACTGTACATGTCCTACATCCTTCCTAGGCCTAGAGGGATGGTTTATTACTTGGCAATTAGCAATTCATTAAAATGATGTTGTAGTAGCTGAGATAAATACTTTGATAGTAACTTCATTACCCCTTTTTCCTGAATGATAAGCAACTTTTCTCATCTGAATTGTCAGAAGATTTGCTTGACTACTGTTTCTTTAGTTAAGTATGTGTAAACAAGCAAAGCGTATGAGTTAATCTCTCTTTGGTGTGATTCAGCCTTCAGCAGTGTGGAGTTAATCTATCAAACTATGGGTACTTAAGCCTCTGAACATACAGCTTCTAAGTTAACGGTGGCAAAGAACTGAATTTAAAAGCATGGAACCTAATACTTCAAGTTTAGCAGAAAATAATTCGGAAGAAAACACTGCATTCTAATGAACATCAAAAGCATTGCTGTATGTTTTATTATACTTTGAAAATAATCATGCATTGCTGACAATGGGAAGAAATCTATCGTCTCTTCTTGTTCAGAACCAGTGTTTTCTAAACCATCTGCTGTACCCTCTATTCAGATCTACAAAGCACTTCTTAGAAAATAACAAATTGGAGAAATGAGATGTGGGCAAAGAAATTAGCAAGCTGGGTCTGAATAATGTAAAATCTTATTTAAAGTATTAGCTAAGGTAATAAATAAAGCAAGACTGTACCTTGCTACATCATTATTAGTTAAGTTTATCGCCTTACTATTTATATTAATTAACATTCATTTTCCCTTTTTAATATCTAAATACATTATCTGTTATCTTATTATGGCTAATTTAGAGTCTATTACAGTCCATTTGTGCAATGGCTGATAGCAAGATTTTCATAGCTATTTTCAGTATACATTACAAGATCTATTTGGGGAACCACAAGTATGTTTATGAGCATTTTTGTAAAGAGTTATTGTAGTTGGCTTTTACTGTGTATATATTGTAGGAGGCAATATATTGTGATTTTACGTAATTTAAACTATAATGAGGAGAAAAATGTATATTGTTAAGATTGCAACTGCTTTCTAACTCTCTTCCTCATCCCTGCAACTGGCAACTGTAGTTCATATAAACAGTTTCAGTTCACTATTCTGACTGTAAAGCTCAAATATTAATGAGGTGGAATGTCATTTCATATTTCTTAATCAATACCAATTATTTGCTTAAATATATGTAGCCTATAGTTTCTGTGTGTGTAATTATGTCTACCTATCAACAATTATTATACTGGGTCACTTTGAATCCTATCCTGTCAAACGAGTCAATGGAAGTCCTGTTATTGACTTTAGTGGAAGAAGGAACTAGCCCTAAATGAAAAGGCTTTTCCCTGTTTGGAGACTTTTGCAGGGCAACATTATCATTCAGTTCAGCTGAGCTCTGGCGTATGCAGGTCACCTCAGGATATTTTCATGCTTGGGACCAGATGGAAAATGTCTTTTGCAATCAACAAAAAGCTTGCATTGTTGACATTTCAAATTTTTTTCTACAACTGTAACTAATTTGCTTTCTACAAAATTTAACAGTGTCCAAAAATGATTACAAATACTTTGCAATGAGATTACTTTCATGGTTCAGAGAGAAAGCAGAAATTCACTTATTTTGGTATTCTCAGATTCAGCTTGAACTGAGACTGTAGCTTGAATAGCTTAACTGATACATTATTTGATTTTCATGTGGAGTAACTTTATGGTTGCTCAGTCCACTAATGAACCTATCTGAAAAACCTAATCATATCCTGGTAATTGAATTTCTCTCACAAACTCTTCCTTTCTTCGCAACAATTATTGTTAGGTTATACGACAAAAGGCTCCCATCCATGCATGCAGAGAGGAGTGTAGAGGAATTAAAGGTGCCGGCAAGGGGGGACCCCACAACCTCGGCAGAGGGATGAGTGCCCTGATAAGCCTTCCTTCTCAGGCTGTCCCTGGAGGGTGGTCAGACCCGTGGTCAGGGGGCAATGCAAAGCAAAGGCCCTCCAGAGCACCTTTTCAGTTGCTACTGCCTGAAAGGGGCATGGGACTCATAGGATGGAGGGAAACAAGACTGGGGTGAGCTCATGAGTGGCAGAAGCCTGCTGCCAGCAACTAGAGCAGATGAGGGTCTCTGTGCTAATGTGTGATTGCTAATGAATACCAACCTAGGCCAGTAGGCAAGTGGAATAAGTGGGTTGGGAACCCAGGGTGTTTATCTGGGAGTGAGCCACCTGTAGAAGCTGGCTGCTAGAAAGACCACACGGTGTGGGGACTGCTTGACCCATCCTTGTGTGCCTCCTCCTGGGTGCGAGGGACGGGAGATGAGAAGATACAAGGTCTGGCAAGTGGATAAGACCAGTTACTGGAGTGACCTACAATGTGGATACGTGTGTTGTTATGGGTAAAAAGTTGTGTACCAGTTGCTTGGGTGGGCCTGTGGGGCTTGGTGCTTGTATGTCCAGGTACCAGAAGCTGGGAATCCAGGAGAAGTAACTGGATGGACCAAGTTTTCTATCAACAGTTACTACAGGGTTCTATGTTTATGCATTATATTTCCTGCTAATGGACCTTGACACTGAACTGCCAGAGAGAGGAGCAGAATGAGGACATTAGTGCTGTTTGTGTGTAAAACAGCACTATGTTATTTACCAAGGAAAATAATTGATTGCTTTGCTAAACATATCACTATATACTTGAATAAATATTAGACTGAGATATGTGCCCACATAATAGAAAGAGAGTATTAAATAGCGGGGGAAAAAAAAAAAGGAAGCAGAGGGAATTACACATTTAGGCACTATTTTGAGATCTGCATGTGGAAACCTTCTTAAATTGGCAGTTTCTAAAACTTGAAAAACATCCAGAATTTTTTGCATCATTCAGAAATTTTCTTCCAGAAGCAGGGGGGAAAAATGATTTAACTCTACTTTTTTTTTGGTTTGGGTTTGGGTTTTTGTTTTTGTTTTTATGGTTTTTTGTTTTTGTTTTGTTTTGTTAGGTAAGGAAGTATCACTGGTTGTACTTTTCTATAAAAAATGCCCAAATCTACTGCCTCTTTTCCAGGATGAAAGGAACAACTTGTCCCATCCTGACATGGGGGACCTTACAGGGAACTTTCTTCCCCTTGAGCATCATGAAGTGTTACAACCCCTTATTCTCCTCCCTGAGCAGCTTCTTGGATGCCACCTTTGCTCAGGCTTTCAAATGACCAGTGCAAGTTCTAAAGGTTATCTGATGAGACTCTGCACATTGCTGACTGCTTTCTCTGTAAACACCTGCCTATTTAGCTCAATGCTAACACAGCAGCCTTTGAAGCATGTTCTGAGCATGTGGGAGTTTAGTATTGGATAAGCATTTGTAATCTAGTACCTTGAGCCAGTGATCAGTGTCACAGAATCACTAGGTTGGAAAAGACGCCCAGGATCATTGAGTCCAACCATTCCCACCAATCTCTAAACCATGCCCCTCAGTACCTCATCCACCCGCACCTTAAACACATCCAGGGAAGGTGAATCAACCACCTCCCTGGGCAGCCTGTTCCAATGCCCAGTGACCCTTTCTGTGAAGAATTTTTTCCTTATGTTGAGCCTGAATATCCCCTGGCAGAGCTTGAAGACATTCCCTCTTGTCCTGTCCCCTGTTACTGGGAGAAGAAGAGGCCAGCACCCTCCTCTCTACAACCTCCTTTCAGGTAGTTGTAGAGAGCAATGAGGTCTCTCCTCAGCCTCCTTTTCTCCAGGCTAAACACCTCCAGCTCTCTCAGCTGTTCCTCATAAGGCCTGTTCTCCAGCCCCTTCACCAGCTTTGTTGCTCTTCTCTGGACTCGCTCCAGAGCCTCAACATCCTTCTCATGGTGAGGGGCCCAGAACTGAAGACAGGGTTCGAGGTACGGTCTCACCAGTGCTGAGTACAGAGGGAGAATAACCTCCCTGGAGCAGTGCTGTTCTGCTCCTCTTTGAAAGTGGGCAGATGATACTGGCATAGCATTTCTTTGATGTGACATGTGCAATTCTACTTGCAAAAATGTGCTTAATATATCTTCTTAGCTGGTATTTGGTAATTTATATGGATTGAGACTTTATAATGTTACCTTTTAGTCTGACTCTTGAGTTTTATTTACATTTATGAGAAGGATCATCTTGTTTTGAAGGGCTTATTTGAGTTATAGGTATTCACTTTTGTTATTTTCCTGCTTATTTTCCTGGATAAAAGGAACTGAGGAAGTAAGGAGGTTGTTATGTTGGTGAGATGTCTGCTATAAACTGCTGAATTACACGCTAGTGTTAGCATATTTCATGTTACCGTCTGGTATGTATTTCAGATTATAATCCCAGGAATTATTTTGGTGAGGAAAACATCTTTGGCAGTCACTGAGAGTTTAGTTATATGAATTAAAATATAATTTAAATAATTTACATTAATTTTCCTAAAGTGTGGTTACACCTAAGGCTTTTAATTCAGACAACACTCATAATGACTCTACACAACCTAGACAATAGACTGGACCAGACAGACACACTGGTATTAATCTTGCCAATTTTTTTGTTGTTGTTGTTATGAAGTTTTAATCTATTCAGGGGAGGATGCCTTAAATTATAATTTGTGGGTGGATTCAGGGTCTTTACGCAAGGAAAAACCTCTTTAACTGTCCTCAGTTTACTTTAGAAGACAAAAGGAATAACACAGACTTAATTTGCAGTGAATATTATTTGATGCCTCCCTAGAAAAGCTATGAAGTACTTATACAGCAGAAGGCTACTTTCAGTGGCAATGAGTTTGCCCGTATATTTGCATGTTCACATTCATACACTGTCTTTTCAGCAGCAATTCCCAAGCTAGCAAAAACCTGAGCTGATGCTTCCATAAGCCACAGCATTGTGCCAAGAAGATATTAGCCCATTTCCGTAAAGCTGTATAAAGCCTGAATTAGAATTCCAGACTTTAAATACATTTAAACATCTCAGATGTTGCATAGCTCTGTGTTATGTGCCAGGATTCTGATTTGAGGGACAGATCATCAGTCTTTGCAGAACAAACTGTTACAATTGTCAATGAAGGAGAAAAAAATTGAAATACAAATGTAGCTATTTTGGTTGTCCTTTTTTTTTAAAAAAAATAGAGAATCTTCTTTTAAGGTTTGTTATATTTGTTTGTGGGTTTTGTTGTATTTATTTATTCTCCTCCCTGAGAAGCACTCTTCCTGCCTGGAAATTTTCCTTCAGTTCTGGTCCTTTAAAATGTAGAAAAATATCAACAACTTCAGCATCATAATCTGTTGCTTGAGGCATGCTAGAAAGTAGAGCTGAGTGCTTACTGTCCACTCTACATGCACCATATAAACAAAATTTTTAGGACAGGGATAATTCAATTTCCTTGCACCTTTAAATCTTAGTTAAAATGTCACAGACCTGCTGTAATCCTATTAAAGTAGATTTTTCTTTTTTTCCTCAGACAAGAATGTTGATATAAAGGATAGAAAATTACATATTTTGACACAGAGTGTATAAGCAACATAACATTTGCATTGTTATTATTTAATTTTGTTGTTGCTTGTTTGGAAATGAGAATTTAATTCACAAATGTATACCTATTATAGGTAGGGTTTCCACTATTTTCCTTAAATCCTTTATAGTTTTCATCCAAGTATGTGCCATGGAATAAAAGATTACTTAACATGCAGTCTTCTCCAGACACTCGTGCAGTACCCTTTATAGTTTGCATTGAGGTAAAAATCTCACACTGTGCTATGCAATAATATCTTACTTGCCAAGTTTAAAATTGAGATTTTGCAATACTTTGTTCTTCCCTGCGGAAAACATTTGGGAATGGAAATTGGAAAATATGTAATTAAAAACCTTAATTTTCATCCTAATTTGCCTTTTTAATCTAGGTAAATGTGTTTTTTTAGTCCTGACATAATGGCATATGAAAGTGGGTGTATGTTTTGGGATGGTAAAACTCTCCCCATAATGGATTACTGGGGTAGGTTTCAATTATGCGTTTTCACCATCTAATTCTGAGTCCAATCATTCCAGCTGGTTTATGATTGCTAGATGAGCTGGACAGAGCTTGAGTCATCGTAGCTGTCAGATCGAGTCCTGGAGGAAAAAGGGCTAGAAAGGGTGGAAACAGAAACACAGTTGTTGCTCTGCAGTCTGCCTCCATGTTGTGGCATTGCCTTCAAATAGTGCTGGATCCTTTCCAGAAGCAAAACAGTACAACAGCTGGTCCCAATTATCCTAACTACAGTGTGTCTACAAGCACAAATGGCCAGCTTTTCTAATTTGGCTCTGTGGTTTAATGAATTAGTTATTTAATAATTTGACAGGAATGTTAGTGTTGTGCTTAGCCACTTGCTTCTGTTTAATCTTATCTTTGGAGCTGTGTTCCTACAGTCCTGCCGTGATCATTGGCTGCTATTGTAGTTTATGTAGATGAGAAAGCAAAATGGATTGGCAACACACAGTATATAGGTTTTTCAGTTTAAAAGGCCTGAAACTTGAAAATTTATCACTTGATAACAGTTCTTTTCTCTATTAACACAAGTTATCACTCTGTACATCTAGCAATACAAAATGTGGCCATTTTCCCCCTCGCTTTCAGAAATAAAAGTAAAAAATTAGTATGTGAAAGACATACCCATATTCTGCATACCCTTACACATTCATTTACTTCAAGGGATATATTTTCAGAGTCTTCTAGTTGAGCTGCAGAAAAATCTACCTGTATGAGCATAAAGTGGAGTTTTCTCATCCAAGCAGCATAGAAAGATTCACAGCTGTCACACTGGGATAAGGAAGTATTAATGTGTGCACAAATGAGAAAATGTGCATGTACTGTGAGCATGCAACATAAACTGTAAAGAAATAGTCCCAAATATATCACAAATTAGAATATTCACCTCTTTCTTGTCAGCACTTGGCTCCTAATAAATCACCAGGAGGTTATGGTTACCAAGCAACAAAAACCTGTTAATTTATTGTGCAAGATCATGAATTCCAGCTGACTTCCAAGGTTGAGTAGGAATTGAATGATGCAGCTAGAGGAGAAGGAGGGAGGAAAATTGTTTTGCAATGAGATATTTCTTTTTAAATGTCACAGTAGTATGAAAGGAAGCAGCCAATTCACATTCTTTCTGCCTTGTATTGTAATGAAAAAGTTGCACTTTGACTACAAAGACCCCAGTGGATTTCTGATGTAATAGCTACAAATTACAAAAGGTCTTAAGGGAATTGAAAATGGGGTGGGGCATGGGGTGGTACCTGTACTTACTCATTGTTTTCTGTAGAAGTAAGCTGGGACTCTGGATGGGTATGCATTTCTCCATTATTATAAAGCTGGAAAAATAATGCTGGGAAAGCTGGAGCTGTGCTGTGGCTGAATGGGACATTTACTGGGCTAAACAGGTTTGATCCCATTAACTGACCAAGGACTTGCCCTATAAGATTGCCAAAGCTGGCCTGAATCAGAGGCTTTTGGAGAGGAAAGATCTGAATGTTTGGATAATATGACGTTTTCAGTTCTATGATGTATAGATCTTGTGTTGAAATTCCTAAAGATCAGTGGAGTTGAAACATTTGAATTTGCCATACTTTTAGAGGTATGAGGCAAGATGTGCAGTGTGGAAGTCTGATGAGATGCAAGTTATGAGTTGCAAGCACAGAGAATTTAATAGCAAACTGACTGATAGACATATTACTATCAAAAATAACTGAAAACAAGTTACAACAAGGAAGAAAACTGTTTAATCAGTGACAAAGTATCTGTTTCTATAAAGAAAATCTTTAAATACAGTGTCTCTAAATGTGCCACCCTAATAATAAAAATGCTTACTCTTAGTAAAAAAAGAAGAATGAGTATTCTTCAGAACAGACTTGAGACAAAGTTTTTCTTTACTTCCAGGTTTACCAACAAATGCCCTACATGAACAGATACCCTCAATATCAGATTCCTTCCAATTTTCTGTATTGCCCAGCAGAAAACAAATATTGATCACTTATCTGGAAATAACTATAGATTTATTATCTGCAAGTTGTATTTCTTACCAAATGGTTCTAACGCATGTTACATCTGAACATTTCAGTGGTTTAAATCTGTATTTTATTTAAATCTATATTTTCATGTAACTTGAGAGTCCTTAAAGGAAGCTTGGCAGGAGGCAAAGCTTGTTAAAAGAAATAGCCGAAAAGGCTAAGAGAAAACTTCAGTGCTTGTCTGTCAAAGACACCTAGAGTTACCATGGCAGCAGGAGTTTGGCAGGGTTAAAAAGGAATTACAGGCTGTAATGCAATCTCTTGAGCTACAGAAATAACTGCATGCACTGTGCAACTGCTAAGAATTGGCAACCGACTTTTCTTCAACCTGAGCTAATACTCTCCTTGAAGGAAATTATTTTCAAGAGTTGCCCATAAAGATTGCAGCAATTATTGGGTGAATGTAATGTCTGTCAGAAAGTGTGTAACGTGTTGATGCACTAGAGATTGAAAGTTCATGACTTTGCATTTCATTGCATAGGAAGCTCTTGAGATCTGCTTTTTAGCTTTCTTTGTCAGTTTATCTCACTGAATTTGAATGCAAATTATTTCCTTTCCACATTTTCCATTGTAATAACATTATCACCAAAGATTAGGATAGAAAATGCCTGACTTACAGCGGTATCCATATAAATGAGACCTACTAGAGCACTGAAATGAATATTGGAACTGACGCTCTGTGGACTCTCTCTTTCAATGTAAACATTGACATAAGTTCAGGACTTATGAAAAGGAGGTAGAATGTCATTGTGTCAGAATAATTCACCTTAGGTTAGAGATATACATTTCAACCTCATGAATCCTACTGGTGCAGCTTTACATTCCTTTTGGAGTAGAAGAAAAACTCATTTAAAGGTATCACAGCAGAGAAATATTTGTAGAGAAATTAAAAATAATGAATTGGAACAACATGCTGGTGAACTGGAAACATTTGAGAACAATCAGTTTTTCAAGTAAGAAAATACAGCAACTGTATGCTTTTAGAATGGAACAGAAAATTATTTTGAATGTGTGGGTTTTATTGCAGTGGAAAAAATACATTTTATGCAACCCTGATTGGGCCACTTGCCACTGACTTCAAAGAGTGTTGTATTGACCACAGTGCAACCCAAAATGTGTTCTGAGAATCTAAATATTTGACTAAGACACAGAAATGTTTCTCTCCTGTGTATTTACAGTAAGTAAAAAAGTTATTTTACTTAAAATGCCCTTTTTCCAGTTTTACTAGCTCTTGCTTAAATGCATATGGAATAAAGCTGACTGTAAGAAAAACCTGATAGAAACTGCATATCATATAGCCATGAATACAAGGAGGTCTAATCATGGTTATCCAGATAAGCAGCTTAAGTTCAGTTGTTACTGCTATAACTGAATACTACACAGCCAATTTCCTTGGGAAGAATTCAAATAAAGCTGCAAGGGTGTTATTAGAAAAAAATTACGTAAACTTTAAAGACTTGCAACAATTTAATTATTGGCTATAATTGCAAAATATTTGTAATTGTGGAAAATTTTATAGTATACAACAAATACAGTAGAGCAGTTAATGTTGTTTTGTTTTTTTTTTTTTTTAAGTTATAGATTACGTGTAGGTGCATGCAGGGATATACTGCATGGAATTGGATTGAAAAAAGGCAAGGACTAAAGAATGAATTGTTTCTTTTGTATCATGTTTTAGTGTACTCCAAAATAATCATTTGTAGGTTAATAGCTAAAAACGCTTATTGCAATTGAAATTTAAAAAAAAAAATTGAATTTGGGGAAGTCTAATGTTGCAATTTATATGAAAATGGACAAATTAAGGCTGCACTATGCAACACAAGAATTATGGAAATAATTCCTAGGCCATCAACAGTTTTTTTCACGTGTAGTTATCAATCTTTATCTGGGCAAATAAAACATTTTGGTTCCCCAACAACTTCAAAAAGTAGAAGCCTTAAAAAACCAACCAAGTAAGCAAACCAACTAAAAGCCACCCAAAACTTTTACTTCACTAACTTAGTTACTTCATTACCTTAAAAATTGGTTTTGACTTTGGCCTCTACAAATTGAACTTTTAAATAAAGTCAAACAAATAAAAAAACCCAAATACTCTCAAAATTTCAGATTAATGGGTGTTGGATTCAATGAATACTATATAGTAATACTTAAATTTAGATATCCACATATAACTGCCTAAGCTCCAGCAACGTCAGTGGTGATATTGTCAGTACAGCTTCAGAGCACAGAGCATGATGCGGCTGTCCAAACGTAGGCATTCACATAAGGATGATCTTGTCTCTCTTGCACATTTAAAGTGGTTTGATCATGTTATGATGGTCTTTGAAAGACTTGTAGCTTTCTGTGTTGCCAGAGACCATGTGGGATGCTTTGTAACAGCCCAGATAGGACCAGCCACCTTCATGTGGGCAGCGCAATCCTGCTTTTGACATCTACTCATTCTAACTACAGCTACACACTCTGTGCATGCATAGATATCTTCATTATATTGTTCAGCAAAATCCCACATGAATTTTGATTCCCATTTTCTTCTTTTTAGATTTTTTTTCAGGGAAAACATTTACCTACTCTACAAGGTTAAATATATATATATATATTTTTTTTTTTTAGAAGAGTCCCTGTGGCACAGGAAATGGATGAAAATATCAAATCTCTGACATGCACCACAAAATTTGTTTAAATATCTAATGAAAGAAAAAAATACACAACAGAGATTTAGGACAAATTTTTGTATTATTTTTTATTCAGATTACAAGTCATAGTCTGAGTTCTGTTATTCACTAAATACATGAGATCATAACCCCAAAGGGAAAATATCTCATGACTTCTCATTTGAAATATTGTTGGAACCAACTTGCTTTGACTAAACTGCTTTTGACGCCCTATGATTACTCATACCATGTTAACATTTTCAGAATAGAACATTTCAATTTTTAAAGTTTTAAATATTTTCTTTCTTCTAAATGTGTGCTTTTCTTATAACAAGATATAAAACTAACAACTGCAACAAAACGTGAAGATGATCCAAAATTAATTCATAGTGATACATTTCTTTTGAATGCAAATGAACCAGGGGTTTTTGTTTGTTTGTTGGTTGTAAGTTTTTCATTCAAATCAGAACAGCCACTTCCCTCGGGAACTAGAAAGAATGAATTTATTTTATGTACCCTGTATGCATAAGGTACACAACCATGGATATGGCTTTACATTCTGAGCTCTATCTACAGCTGGCCTTCAGTAATGGTACTTTCATTATTCTCTAGTGCTTGTTACTTCTCTTTTTTGTAGAGTATAACATTGTAATACCAACATGTTTTATGGTGAGAATGTTAATTATGTTTTATTCTATTGTTGCTAGTTTCAGATGCTCATGTAATCTATGATTTGGGATAGCATCTTATCATTAATGACAGTATTGGTTCTTTGAAAGATCCAGCATTCCTGTCACCTGGTTCTTCTTTCACTTAAAACTTTTTCTTGGCATCTGTTGTGGATCTTTTCTGGTATCCTTTGCCTGTTATTTAATAAGATAGACCCCTCCTTAACTTACTGCAACATAAAGGGTTAGGAAAATGATTTATATGCACTGAGGATGGCTTCTTTGAGAAATACCACCTTATTATGTTATCTTGTACCTTTCCTCCTTGTGTTATAAGTACTAAGTGACGATTCGGGCATCAGGGGATTGACTCAATTGGCCCAGGTTACACAGAAAAATAAAGTTTATGCTAGTACTTGGATAAAAAGTTCTAACCACTTTCAAATTCTAAATGAATTGTACAACCTTTGTTGACAGAGCAGGCCTTACCACTGAAAAAATGTTAATGCAAAACATACAGACAGAGTGGCACCTTCTGACACTGCTGTCATGAGAGTGAAGGTGTGTAGACATAGTTTTCCAGTACCATTTCAGGTGTCTTTGGGTAATCCACCTTGCTGTTAGATATCATTTTGGGAGATAATGGGTCTCCTGGTGCTTTATTATGATTTCCACTACTTTAAAAGAGGCTAGAGCTTCTCAAGTAGCACTAAACACCTACATTTAAGGACACCTACATTTAAGGACAGCAGTGTGCCCAGGTGGCCAAGAAGGCCAATGGCATCCTGGCTTGTATCAGAAACGGTGTGACCAGCACATCCAGGGAGGTGATTCTCCCTCTGTACTCAGCACTGGTGAGGCCGCTCCTTGAATATTGTGTCCAGTTCTGGGCCCCTCACCACAAGAAGGATGTTGAGGCTCTGGAGCTAGTCCAGAGAAGAGCAACGAGGCTGGTGAAGGGGCTGGAGAACAGACCCTATGAGGAACGGCTGAGAGAGCTGGGGTTGTTTAGCCTGGAGAAGAGGAGGCTGAGAGGAGACCTCATTACTCTCTACAAGTACCTGAAAGGTGGTTGTGGAGAGGAGGGAGCTGGCCTCTTCTGCCAAGTGACAAGGGACAGGACGAGAGGGAATGGCCCTAAGCTCCGCCAGGGTAGGTTTAGGCTGGAGATTAGGAGGAGGTTTTTCACGCAGAGGGTCATTGGGCATTGGAACAGGCTGCCCAAGGGGGCGGTTGAGTCACCTTCCCTGGAGGTGTTTAAGGCACGGGTGGATGAGGTATTGAGGGACTTGGTTTAGTGTTAGATAGGAATGGTTGGACTAGAAGATCCGATGGGTCCCTTCCAACCTGGTTGTTCTGTGATTCTGTGATAAACTGCTCGTATGTATATTAATACTCTGCTTTTTGCATTTAGTCTTCTAATTGCATAGCAAACCCTAGAACCATCATTCCTTTAAACCTTCCACATAAAGACATAAAAAGCAATTTTGTCCTTCTGAGATCTTAGCTAGAAGAGATGTTCCCCAAAGTCACAATGATAAAACAGGTAATTTCATTGTTTTCCAAGCTGAAAGATAATGCTACCATGATCACTGTTGTTCTTGTTCATGAGTGTATACACCTCAGAACCTCATTGCTCATCATAGTTTTGTCTTTAGCCATAAACCATTTTATTTCAAAACATGCACCTCGAATCCTGTGTTCAGTTGTGGGCCCCTCACCACAAGAAGGATGTTGAGGCTCTGGAGCGAGTCCAGAGAAGAGCAATGAAGCTGGTGAAGGGGTTGGAGAACAGACCTTATGAGGAACGGCTGAGAGAGCTGGGGGTGCTTAGCCTGGTGAAGAGAAGACTGATAGGAGACCTCATTGCTCTCTACAACTACCTGAAAGGAGGTTGTGGAGAGGAGGGAGCTGGCCTCTTGTCCTAAGTGACAGGGGACAGGACAAGAGGGAATGGCCTCAAGCTCTGCCAGGGAAGGTTCAGGCTCGACATAAGGAAAAAGATCTTCACAGAAAGGGTCACTGGGCAGTGGAACAGGCTGCCCAGGGAGGTGGTTGACTCACCTTCCCTGGAGGTGTTTAAGGCACATGTGGATGAGGTACATGAGGGGCATGGCTGGTGGGAATGGTTGGACTCAATGATCTAGTGGGTCTCTTCCAACCTGGTGATTCTATGAGGGGCAGTAAGACCTAGAGACACAAAGCAATCCAAAATTTGAATTAACATTAACATTGAATTCCTGAATGCAATTTTCTGTTGTCTTCCCATTTAATTTTCATAATAATCTCACCTGGAAATAATGAAAAGTGTAACAGCAATTAGAATGTAGTGCTTTACTTAAATCCAGGTATCATGAAAGCTCAGAAATGCTGGTATTTGGAGTTCTGATTTCTACTTTTGTCTGCATTACTTTTGAATTGGCACTCACTTTTGGGAGGAGCTCATGAGGAGAGGGCCTCTGTAGCTGGTTAAACACAGACACAATAAACCTAAATAATTGCCTCTAATGGAATTGTGTAAACTATAACTCTATTCCAGCATCTCCTTTCTCTTCTCTAATTTGTTTTTCACCTGGACTGGTCCCACAACTGTCTTTTGCTACTAAGACCTTATCCTCGCACCTTCTATGAACTTTAAACCTTGATAATAACAGCATGTTGAAATGAAATAGTTTTATTACATCCCTAGAGGGTCTAATGTGGGAAAGATGGCACCAGTCCTCAGGAATGGCTGTTAAAATGATAAATGCTTACCAGATATATCCTTTATATTTTAGCATACATGATATCACACCACTTTTCTTACACTAAACTTGTAACACATTCTATTCGCTACTGCCCAGCTAACAGGAAAAAAACTTGCCTCCCCATGTAATATTCAGATAAAATTCTATTGTTCTCTGAGAAGAGGAAGTAAATTAAATCCTGTTGCTGTGCTAGCAGCATCTTGGCTTCTAAGATGATGATTAGTGCACCAAATTCAAAAATGTCATGCGTTTATTCCCAGGTGATTAGTGGTACCTGTGTCAGCACTAACCCTGCTGCAGCAGACAGCCTCATATCTCAAGAAAATTGGGCAAACAAGACTGCACAGCGCTTTTCTCCATAAATTCTAGTAAGTGTGAAAGACAGAACAGTGCCTGCTTTTCTCCAAAATATGTGTGCTTGCCCAAAGCATAGCTTTGGCAGAGGAGCTAAGTACTATATGGTAGTTCTTTGTTGTTATAAGCTCTCCTAATAAGCTCTGACAATTTGCCAAGAATATAAGCATTTGTATGCACATCTCTGTATACATAACTTGCTACCTGCTGCAAATCTAATAACATTGAAAACTTATCAGGTTCTTTGCTTTTTGTTTATTTT
This sequence comes from Coccyzus lansbergi, assembly GCA_033558105.1. Classification (NCBI taxonomy): domain Eukaryota; kingdom Metazoa; phylum Chordata; class Aves; order Cuculiformes; family Coccyzidae; genus Coccyzus; species Coccyzus lansbergi. The sequence continues at coordinate 664,765 of JAUMJK010000159.1, forward strand.
TTCAGTTCATCAGGATAAAAATTTAAATGCATTGCTTCTAATACCTTTTCCTCTGCTGCATTGTCTGGATTTTATTAGTTTTGTATTCTTGTGGTGCTCCCTATGAAAATATGGAGAGATCTGATGCTGCAGAAACTTCCTGTGCTTTATTTCCAAGCCAAATAAATATTGTTTGTGGATAACTGAGATAGTAAGGCAGTGATCTTTTGTAACTCTGATTTCACAAAAGCTGAACTATGAAGAAGATTCTCAGGGTTTCTATGGCATTTTAAGATACTGTTCAGTGATGGTGGTGTGGTTTTGTTCATTTATTTTAACAGATTTCCAGGAAAAATTTGGGAGTTCATTTGGGAGTTAAGTACTTGAAATTGACTGCGAGACTCTGAAAACAGAACTTTTTGAATGAAAAACAAGTCTGATGGTTTGGGATATGGCCCTTGAAATCATTTTATTAGCTTCGTCTGCTCCTTTTCTTCCTGAACCTGCCCTGGATTTCTTTAAATCTATGATTAAGTGTATAACTGATGAACTGAGTATCTTTGCAGTATTATTCTAGGACAGGGCACCTAGAGATTCATTTGTTATCAGTCTGGAGTAGCAGATGTCTCTTGAGTTGACTGAACACCACTCTGCCAAGGAGCTGTGTTGAAGGTGGCAAATGCAGACTCTCTGAGGTCTGCTTTCCAGAGATCCTGCTGCATACCAAGAGCTCTATTATATCTGAAGTGCAGGAGATGGAATCACTTCAACGTTTTGAATCTAGGTGCATACCCTGTGTCTGAGGTTGATACCCGGGCTAGGTTTAGAAGGAGAGGAAGCGCAGAGCCTTGGCTGAGTGCAGGGCATGCCTGCCCTTCTCTATTTACATTGTTGTGGAGTTCTTTATTTCTTCTGCTTTTTGCACTCAGCCTCAGAACCTGCTGACTTTGCTATCATGAGGCTGTTTTTAGAGGGTATCATAAGATTCTGAATCTCCTCAACAACTATTGGTTTACAGCACTGGTTCTTTTCAGAAGTCCTTCCTTGTAGTCTGGTGGATCTGGTAGACAAATCTGCCCGTTCATTAACAGAATCCTTCAGCTACTCCTTTATCTAGGGATATTTCACCTTGCTTCTTCATGTAGAACCACTTACTTTGCCCTGCCCTTGCAACCTGCATGAAGTATTTGAACAACTAACAATTTCTATTAAAATTATCTGATGGCTCCTGATATATTTATAGAGTTCCCAGTAGGTTACCTTACTTTGGTCTGTGTGGATTGCACTTTGCCTTTTTTATAAGACTTATAAACTAGCCCTTTCTGGATACAGTCTAGTTAGTATGAAAATTCATGCTCGTTTCAAAATTAATTTGATGCTGACTTGCTTCTGCTTCTTTCCACCACTTATACCAGTTTTCTGAACATTTGAATATCCAGAGACTGTTTTGCTGGCACTCATTTACTCAGTGATGGTGAATTTTAGGCCAATCAGCTAAAATTTTCCACCATGATGTAACATAAAATACAATATTGCTTCCAACAGCTCTTCTTTAGAACCATGAGCAGGAATAAATTGATCTGGGCATGAAAATACCCATCAGAGCTGGGACAGTGCATGCATAGGTAGTTGCTTTGTGTGAATGTGATCAGAGAAAATTAAATTCTGTACATAACATTAGGTACAAATTATTAAACTATAAATTTTTACCCAGCAGCAAGTTCCCCATTGCTCAAAACTGCTTCACGCTCTCTAAGGGGTTTTACTATTCCGGAGCTACTGCCTGACCACAGAGATTTAGAGCCCATATTACTTCTTCCTCTTATTCTTACTCCTGTGATAAAGAAAACCAAAATTCCTATATGAACAGTCATATTTAACAAAGCAAAATTAAATATTAAACATGTGAGTGTCAGATGCATGTTCACAGTCCAAAGATTTTTTTTTAATAGTAATCCTGCCCACAGCCAAATGGAAATAACTTGAAAAACATTGTAAAGTATTCCACTAAAGGAGCGCAGCCTTTAGTTTTTAATCTTATGCATAATAACATGCGTATAGAGCAAGAATGAATCCATCTAAATACGAAAAAATATCATCTTTAGGGGCTTTGAGATGAAATTATGATTTTTTTTCTTTCAATTCCATATGCATAATGTTTCAAGTCTATCCATATAATTCATAGTCTATACCCTGGTATTCGTTTATCTAAACACAAGGTCTGTTTCATAAACATCAAAGATAATGGAAATGTCCTTTTAATTAATCAGTTAGACTCTGGATGTTTATTCCATGCTAGCTTCCTTTATTTGTCAACCTCACACATGAGAAATGGCCCCATCTATGCTGTCCCTGTTTAATGTCAAAGCTGTAGGGAAAAATGTTTACAACATTAGCCGCACTCAACTTTCATTGAGTGTTGGCAATTAATGCTGCATCTGGAATCAGAAAACTTCAAAATATCTTTCATTACTACCTGTCTGGGTGGCAGAGAGGAAATGAAAAGTAGTTTTCTATTCTTCTCACATCTAGTTGCAGGATTTACGAGAAGTGGACCTTGTTCCAGTTATACAGAGTAAGACTATACCAAAGCTGCTGATCTTTTTTTCTGAGGAATTGTTGCAATCCTTGAGAGAAATAGCTAGGAGTAATAGAATTTTAACAGAAATGCATCTGTTACTTGGTAGGAAAAAAATTGCTACAGCCAGATAGACCTGAGGTGCTATACTTGCAGTTTCAAAAATGTTATATGAAATTATGACCAAGAGAAGGGAGGGTATATTGAAAGAAAGTTCTAATCTAAAACTTAACACACACCACACACATGCTCCCCTCTGTGATTTGCCCCATCCTACTCCCTTTCTGATAGCTCCTATCAAGTGTCTATTAGAATGGGTAACAAACCTCTTTCTCGAGTCACTTCTTGTTCAAGCCTCACACTAACTCAGCTAATCCAAGCAATCAGAAATAAGTTAGATATTTCATGCTTCCCTGCTACTGCTTTGCAGAACACATTTTGCCCCTGGAACCAAATCTGAAGACTTGAGGCATTATGGTGAATAAAAAAAAAGGTCCTGCATGGGTATCACATGGATGAACCACCTGGGTTCATCACTATTATTAGTTTAACATTGAATCTGTTTTTTCATGACCTTAGTGTCTTTTGTATGCCCTTAGATCAAAGGAACCAAAGACAGGTTTTATCAAAAGGAACATTTACACTAGTAGCTTTGGCATTTTGTGTGTTCAAACAACAACTCTAGTGCAAAAGAGATGTCACTGGTGACAGGCAGTTCTGGTGATAGGCAGTGTTAGGTTAAGAGATTTCCTATCTTGCCATCAAAATACTTTCAGTCTTGTAGTAGTGTTTTAAGTATAAAGTATACAGAAAGTATTTTTTCTGCATAAAATCTAAACCCTGCCATTTTTATTCTCTGTGTTTCCAAATAATGGACCTCAAATATGCTGTATGATAAAAGGACAAGGAAGTACCAGTTAGCCTTTCTACTCTTGAAAAATGCTAATCATAACTTCCCCAAAATGTACTAGTTTGAGCTTGGAGTAGAATAAAGCAGGCAATGAAAGAAGGCATCGGCTAAATCCCAAACCACAGGTGAGTTCACTGTGATCAGTATAGAAATCTCTAGTCAGCAGCTAGTGAGTCACTGTGAATGATGTGCCCACAAAGATGTAAATGCGCAAACCTAAGATAATTGCCCCAAACCCTAGTGCCAAAATGAACATTCTGCCACCAGTCTGTGCATACCAGACATAAGATCAGCAAATGTAGCAGGGCCTTAGTTGTGGATACAGCTGGATGGCAACTGGATAGGGTTATGGGCTGAGGACAGTCTAAGGACTACACTATGCCAAGGGTAAAATCCAGATGAGCAGTGGCTATCACATTAGGAAGAAAGAAGCACTGACGGTCAAAAAGCAGGAAATGAGTTCACGGTTGTCTTACAGCTGGAGATATGCCCATAACCACATATCCCAGAGTGCTCACATATTTTCATTTGTAAACACTCTGTCCAATAATGTTAGAATAAAAATAGTATTTGTTAACTGTTTTTGGTATCCTTGCTCAGAAAGGTCTACTCATCTTATCTCTCTCCCATGATTTATCTAGCCTTGCACTTACTATGTCATTGAGCTGGTATAACTGAGGGCAAGTAGCTTCACATCTCAGGAAAATTACTGGTCTTTACTTGAATGAAGTCCAGATATAGGAACAAGTAAATCTTGCCAGTTTTCATAGAGCTACTCAGATTTTGGCAAAATTAAAGATGAGATCAGTAATATACGGCTTATCTGATGTCTACAACAGTGCTTATGATTATTGCTTTTGTTCTGTTGAAGTTTTGGGGTTTGTTTTTTTTTTTTCTTCTTTCTCTTGTGTTTGTAACCACACTTAAATTCACCATAGCTTGAGTTTTAAAAATATTTTGAAAGGAAATAGTTCAAGACTAGTAGTTAACTTATGTGCGATACTAACGTTAAAGAGGGGGGAAAAGAACAAACAACATTTCTGGTTCCCCAAGCAACCACAGCTGTGTTTCTGATAAAATATCTGCACCCTGTTGAGTGGACATCAGCTATGTAAACAGATGTTCTTGAAGAGAAAAGGAAGTGTTGAATAGCTGACTTATTTTGTTGCAGTTCTGCTCAAACTGACAGTTCTGAGTTTAAAGGGTTAGTTGCCATGACCAGCAAATCCAGCCAGGCTTTAAGTACAGCTAAATCCAATAGAAACTCTCAACTTCACGCTTTTGCCCTAGAGATGACTACAGGTCTATAGTTATTTTCTGAGTTATTTGGGGCTAATAAGGAATGCATGTGCAGCTGCTGAAGGACTGAATTTATACCTCTGGAATGGATTCATATGCTTTTAAAATTATATCCTTATTGCATTTTTTAATTATTATTTAAAATAGCACTAAGACAGTGGCCAATTTGACTTCTGAACGAAATTTAACCATTGACTTTCAGTGGACTAAGCAGAAGTATCTTTTGAAGCACAAGGAAGAAACTAGCATATTTATTTCATAGCCTATCGATACTCCCATATTTTCCTACAAATTTGTTGTAAAAAAATAAGCTGTCGTCCTGTAAGTGTAACATGGTTGCTTGTCAAAGTGAGAGTTTACTTCAGTTTGAAAACAGATTCATTGGGGTTTTTACCCTTTTAATAATGTCTGTTTTTAGAAAAATCATATAGGCAAATCAAATTACAAGCATGCTAGGTCTAAATAACTAAGAAATAAAACATACTCCAAAAGAAACATTTGGCCTATTGAAATGCCATGTCTGTAAGTTTCTGAGTATTGGATCCTTACAGAAGAATGTGGTTGCGCCTTTTTTGTTGTTGTTGTTTAACTAAGAGAGTCCTAAGTAAGTGGTTGAAACAGTATAGGGTGTATTCGTTCTGCCACACAATGCCAATTGGGCGGGTATTCAAATGGCTTAAAGTCTTGGAGAGGGCGAGGGGCAGACAAAGCCCAAGCTGCATTTTGAACGTGAATGCTGGAAACTTGGTCACCATTTTAAAATTAAGTTTCATCTATTCATATGTTAAGATTTTAGGGAGATGAATTAAGACAGCTGAGAAACTGATTTCAACCTCTTGCTGCATTTTTTCTCTTTTCTGTTCATGTAGAAAAGCTGACACAGCCCCTGCTGAAATACTTCTATCTCGTGATACATGTATCAAAAACGAATAGATAGGATGGTTGATCTTGTGCCTTTCTTGTTCTGCCACACGCTTTTACTTCAAACCACATGTCATTAATAGAGCTAATGGGATTTTGGCATGGAACCAAAGGGGTGGGAGGGGAAAGCGGGGTGGGGGGAGATGGATGGGAGCGAGATGAACTACCCAGAAAAGCACTGCTGCCTTTCTTTGCACTAAAGCGATGTCAGGTTTATCAGGCTTCTCTTTAGTCCTTCCTGACAGGGCTGGAGGCACTTCTCTATACATGTGTGTCTCATGCATTCATGAGCCTCTTTGACACTATTGCATCTTTTGTTAGGAGCTGAAAATGCAGATCGTTGCTCTACCCTTCCCTCAGCTGCCATATGGCATTGTGGAAAGGGGCCCACAAAGGAAGGAGAGGGAAGTTAAAAAAAAGGGAGGGAAGCTGGAGGGAGAAGAAACGAAGCTACCAGCAGATGAAATTGATTTATTTTCACCATTAGGGAGTAGGGGGTGGGAGCCTTTTGGAATATAAAACCTTCTCGCAGAGCAGGCAAACAGGCTGCCTGCATGACAGCTCTGGTACATGTTAAAAAATAACGTGGCTTGAAAATAGAAGCACCATTGTTTTGCTTAACTACTGTAACAAATTTATATGAAATGAAATGCATTGTCTAACATGAAACAACTGCCAAGGTTGCACACTTCTATTTCTCCCCCTTGCCTGCAAGTGGTAAAAAACATCAAACCCCAAATGCTACATAGGTGCAACAGTTTGACATCACTGCATATTTTTCTAAAATCTCTCAAAATATCTTTGGTCTAGTCTGCATTTTTGTGGAGCTAAATATTTCCTAAAGTAAGTAGCAATTAGACCACTTCATATAATTGCTTTAAAAACAAACTAAAAATGTATTTGAGAGAAAGGAAGGTTGGCATGTCAGTTCGTTGGTTATTTTTCTGTGGGTCCTTGCTTTATGAAGCACTAAATGCAATCTTTAAAAGAAATACAATGTAGTATGTGCTGCATATTAGCTAAACTAGATAAACACCACTTTACATTCCCTGCTGACATAAATGAACACAGCTCAATGTGGAATTAAGCAAATTCTGCTTCTCTAACTATAGATTGTACAGAGTTGAAAACATAAAAGGTTACTTACTTAAATCTAACCACTTTAATGAATTCCTCATTCCCCTGTATCTTTTAATTCTAAAGTAGATGTCAGTGAAGAGGCTTTAAAAATTTATATTGTATACAGGAGGATTTCTCTATATTTTCTGAGGTTTGTTCTCAAGATCCTGAACCCTTTTAGTTTCAATAAGCTCAAGAGTAACTAAATGATTGAAAATCCTGCTTAATCAAGAATTATGTGCACAGATTCTACAGTTATTTCAATCATGTTCAGAAGAATGTTTTGGTTTAACTTTTTAGACCATTTTTATATGGACTAGTTTATCTCTGTACTGATTTTTGTTGTTCTGGATGTTTGGCATGTGCTGTTTCTCAATGAATTTTTGTATGTGTGTTTATGAAACAATTTCTGAGCAAAATAATGTTCTATTCAATCCTTTCCATTCACAAACGTCTAACTGCAGACCTTCCAATTAAGCAAAGTCACTAATAACTGTTTACACACTGTATTGGCAGTTGTGCATATCCAATGAAGAACTTCCATGCTTCAGATTTGGAACATTAAAATAATGGCTTGCAAGAGTAAGATTTAATTGCTGTCTTTACTGTTCTGTGCTGAAAGTGTTAGTCTTTCTTGTCTCTGTTTGCAAAATGGAGTCTTTTCATTTCTCCCTTCCTGAACGTATAAGGCACTTAACTCCATTGATGATGGAAAAAAGTGGGTAAGCATCCCCCTCATAGTTGCATACTGCAGTGTGTACCAGTTTTGTGTACCAGCTGTCTGTTCCCCACTTCAATTTGAATATCCACCCAAAGCCTACTGCATTTTCCTTCTAGCCTACACACTCATTTTCCACAGGTGAAAAGCCAATCAAAACCAGTACATACAGTGAAGAAATGAGGAGAGTATTGTGTATGAGTGAGCCAAATCCTGTGTATGTGAACTGGTTAAGTTCAACTGCAGCTCCAGTGCAGTTGAAAACCTTGTCTTTGAGTTTTATACCTTAATTAGGTGAAGAGATCTTCCAGAAGACTGCCACTTAAACTTAGTTACCCAAAGAGTTATCTTATAGATGCCCAAGAAGTGCGATGCAGAAGAGACTGTCTTTTTTTTTTTTTTCTGGGTAAGGAAATGACCCAAGTCATAGATTCACAAAGAATTTATTACTTGGGCTGACATTGATGCAAATATCTTCTTGCTACAACAATGTTTGCACTATGGTAGTGCCTAGAGCGTTGACCAAGGTTTGACTGCTTTGAAGCTCAGAGCTGTGTTGTTTGTAGCTAATACTCTTTCAGCTGCCAAGTACTCATGAACATTTTCACTTATACGTGGATTTTACTGCAAACTTCTAAAATTTCAGACAAGAACTGGCTTATTAATTCATTACATTCTTCTTTTGTCATTCTTGGAACAGGGGACATACTTTGACTAGCAGGGAGTAATCCATACCTTGCTAATTATGTATGGTAAACATTCATCAGCTTTTGTTACCAATCCCAAACAACTCTGGTAAAATCATGGTGCATTCATGAATAAAAGACTAAAATCTATCACAGATGTTAGTCATAAAAATAATCTACTCTGGCTTACATTTACAAATCTTTCTGCATCATTGACAAACAAAGGTTAGAAATAATTTTGTTTATAGTTCTCCTCCATTCAAAATTTCATTTGATGCTCCTTATGCCTTAAGGAGCAGTAATGAAAGGGGAGAACAGCGTGATCAAGACTCAACATATGTTTACAATATTCTGTATGGGAAGACTGGGCATGGCCCCAGCCCTAAACAAATGTTTTCAATTCCACCAAAACTTGTGTCAGATTCCTTCTCAGAAAATGAAGTTGCCAGCTTCAACAGTGAAACACACAAGAGCAAGAGACTATTTTGTGAGCATCTTCCTCCTGACTACAGAATTACCTTATAAATTTACAACTATAAGTGTAGTTACGTTTCATTGTTTTCAAAACAAGTTTAACCTTCAAATTAATATCACAGTGAAAACAACAATGAAAAGAAAAGAGAATGAAAAAAGTACCTCCAGTTGTTTTGGAGAAAGAAGGGAGCACATTGAATCTCGTATGTCTCTTACTCACTATCCAGAGGAAAAATTCTCACAAATTAATTATAGACTAAGCAAAATGATGAGCAGTCAAAACTCTTCCATTGTGTACATACAATTAATGACAAGCAAGAAAACAAAATAACTTGATCATGTCTATCTGATTAAAGCATCCTAGAGGAAGGTGGGGTGGAGAGGCAGGGAGAGGGTAAGGATTTTTGGATACCAGACTCTCTGGCCTCGATGATTTTTACGTTATGCACTGGAAGCAACAGATCCTGCGGTGAGGAGGAAGGTGAATGTTAGACTTGCTCTCGAGAGTTTCCTAGATATTCATGCTCCAGTTAATTACTTCTCTAATGCAAAGTGGGACAGGAGGAATATAAAGTGTTTTCATGCAGCAAATATTGCTGTTTCTTGGAAGTTTGAGTTCTGATATGGTGAACAAAATTATATGTGTGTGTGCAGGGGGAGGTGAGACTAAACAAGGATTGGATGAATGAGCTTTCACACAGATTCTTCAGTAGGTAAAACCAGCATGGATGGATGGAAAACTTGAATAGCCCCAGGAGCAATTTCCGGAGTAGAGATGACCTATTTTATTTATTTTTAATGGCTCTTGTACCACTTTGCATGGAGGTTGATTTGATCAGTAAGCAACTCTCATCTTTTTTCCTCAATTCTGCTAGTTTGTTTTTTTAATCTTATTATGCAAAGTCAACATAGAAGGAAGTGGTGATCGAGTGGAATCACAGGGGTATTTTTCTCTAGACTTTAGTTGTTTATGTTTACCCATTGCACTGTTTTCCTGTTAACAGGAAAGCTATTGCTGTGCACCTGGTGAGAGGAGGAAACAGTCTCTATGTAACTTAAGCAAATGGCCAAAAACATTCAACCCCCCCATTTTAATTGTAGGGATTCCTTGTCACAGACTACAGTAAAATTCCCAGAAAATGTAAAATTTAAGTGTTAAGAAAGGCTAGTTCGGAAGAAGCTTGTATGTTCAAATGGCTGTTATACATACTTTCAACTGCTTTATATTAAACTTCGAATATCTCTGTCTCCTTGGTTGAATGAGAAGATAAAAACTTCCTGAGCTCTTCCTCTTACGGACCTAGAGTCAGGGCATGGGATGTGTCTGGGAAGATAGCTCGTCAAGACTGCTGACAGATGATCCACCAGTATTAGCAAGCAGATACATGATTCGACCTTTACTTCTGATGCACCTGTCACATCAAAAGAAAAACCAAAGAAATGGACCAAGGTTTCCAAAGAAATGGACTGACTATTCAAGACAGGTTTCTGAATTAGCCTCAAGTTTATCCCCCTTTTCTCTTTCATTGATGGGAGCAAGGATTTGTTGTCATAACTGAAGCACACTTTAAAAGTCTTGTCATCTTAATCTTTTGAGAATTCTGACATAAAACAGACCTGGAAAATTTAAATGAATGGAGGATGTGAATACTTTTTGTACCAGCTAAACCTTTGGGAGATACAGGATTACAAAGCAGTAGGAGAAATGTAAAAAAAAAAAAAAAAAAAAAAATCAGCCTTTTATGAACTGTAAATGGCCAACAGTAGAGAGCATTGAAAATCAGGGAGACATCAGGCAAAAGAGGGAAAAAATACTCAAAAAACTGTAGAAGCTTCTAGGCCTTTTTTAAGTTAGGTTTTGTTTTTTGGTTTTTTCCCCCCTCTTTACTGTACCAGTCACTAGGAAGAGTCCTCTAGGCTGAACCAGTGGGTTGCACAAGGAATCTACAATAGGAGTAATGTCCTCACACTTATTTATATACCCCAATTATGAAATTCTTTACCTTCATGTTAGAGACTAGCCATAGCATGTGTGAAATTATTGACGTATCTTTTACTTCTGTTCACAGAACGTCTCTCACTGAGATTATGCCACATATCTACTTGCGTCTACTGTATCTACCATATAACAGATATTGCTAAAAGTGTTGCTGGTAATGTTGTGAGATGAGAAGAGTGAATACACAGTTCAACTATGCAGGTGATTTTATCTGGAAGTCCAAAAACACTTGATAAAGTGTTTAGAAAAAAATCCCGAAAGTCTTTCTATAACTTGTAGTGAATATGCAACTACAACTCAAATTTAGGAAGTCTACAGTGATTACATTCCTGGAAAGGAGGATTGTATCTCAGGGGAATATTATTCTAGTATTTGATAAACATCTGTGACAGGTCTCTGCCACATGGCACTATGTCAAATACACACAAGTTCAGACTGAGCTTTGGGTAGTTGATATTGTTTATTCTTTATTTACAGATAGCCACTAAGTATTTGCAGTGTTTTTTCACTTTTTTTCCTGAGACTTTAAAAAAGCACAATACTGTCAATAACTCATGATACTGTTCAGTAACTAAAGAGAGCTCATACACCAGCATATTCAAAATTCTTCTACCACTGGAAAACATATAGAAAGACACAAATGTCTCCTGCTCAGCAAGGGCTCTTGTTCACTGTCAAAAGAGCATTTCACTTTAGAGCTCTTTTGGAAATAAAAAAATACAGTCACCAAGACACCAGAAATGTCAAAAATTATCTTTAAAAAAGTTTCATGATATAGTTTAATGGGACTATAACAGCGGTAAGCATCTGTGTATTTTTAAGGCAGATATCATTTGTGCACTTTCCTTTATCATCATTAAATATTCTCAAGGGTAAGAAAAAAGATGGGGTTTTCTTTTTTTAGGATAGTAAAAATTTTAGCTGCATCTGAACAAATAGGTGTATCAACTATTCATAATCATATAGTTCCTGAATAAAAATAAGGAAATAAATTATATTTCACATGTTTTAAGAAAAAAATTTTTTTTTCCTTTCTTGCATGAATATCCTTCTCTTTTCAATGTTATTCTTTCAAAATATTTTGCTGTTGAATATTAGCCACTGACTATCGTGTACTTGATTTCAGGTTCCTTCCTTCTGCTGAAAAAAAATCACTCATCTTTAGCTTTGAGCATGCATATGTATAGCATAAATATGCTTTTGAACTAGAAAAAGGGAGCAAAATGGGAGATTCAATCATTATAAATTAATGCTTTATACAGCCTAGAGAAAGAAAGTACTCAAAAGAACAACAGTCTTAAAGTTAAGTTTGCTTTATGTACATATCAGTGGTGGCATTATTGTGATCGTGCTGTAAAGTCTTGTGAGAAATTATGTAGGATAATGAAGCAACCATGAAATTAAAATGGACTACTTCTGTAGAGTAGACCATTATTATGTGGTGTCTTATTTCTCAGAGGGTCCATTATCTCTTCATCTCCAGTAAAATCAGGCTCTGCAAAGAAGTGCTACAGTCTGAGTCAGAGAGGAGACAGAACAGTACAGGAAAGGCCATGGGAGGACAGAATGCACCAGTGTCACATCTCGCCAGCCTTTAAGTGATCGGAATTTTGGAATTCGGTAGTTTTAAAGAATTGTTTCATTTATAAGTGGCAGCTGCTGAAGAAGATAAGGGGAGAAGGTAGCTAGTTTAAAAAACAAAACAAACCAAATCCACCCCAAACCTCTGTACCTGAATGCCTGTATGTATTTTACTTTGTTTTCTAGCACAGTCTTTGAATTTTAATGAAGCATTTGGGGAAACATGCAAATGAAAATGGAAATGTTTCTTTCTGAAAAGCTGGCCCAGCACCACATGTGAATTATTTAGAGACAATTTACATTGTTTCTGCTTTTAAAGAACAAAGAATTTTTTTCTGTTGCCTTAGTCTTAATTGTTTTTATTTCCTCATTGCTGTTTTTAATCCTAAAATCTCTTCAAAACAGAATAGCAGTGCCTTATAGCAATTACATTAAAGTACCTAGAGTAACAGCAGTAACAAATTTTTAGCAGCTCACCTGCAACTAAAAGAGGAAAAAGAAACTTCTGGATAAACTGTGAGTGATTGCATTACATAGAAAGGGTCCTAATTACACCAAGATGTCAGTTCCAAAGTCTTGCCTCAGAAACATGCTTGAATACCCCAAATGCCCTCTAGAGACACTTCACAGTATCTAACGTTGAAAACTAAAAAACCCTTGTAGTCCAAAAAGCAAAGTGTATGCTACAACTATTTTATAACATTTGTTATTTACCTAATTTATTGTTTTATTTTCTTCTCTCCCTTTGCTCTTCTGGGGTTTTTTTTCCCTCTTTTTTTTATTCCTATCTTTCAAATTTTTTCATGTCTCAGTCGAATTCCTTGGTTGACATGTTTACAGATTTACATTTAGCTTAGGATTTCATATTTACTGTTTAACTGAGTTTCAGCCATCTCTTTCACATCTGTATTGAAAGATGTTAGGCTTCATTTTAACTCTATTTCTTCTTAAGCAAGCAGAGATATTGGGTTTTAGGCCCAGTTTTACTTATTAACTTCATTAATGAAGCTTTAAAAATTAAGTAGTAAAAAGTGTATGTATCTGGGTAATAATTGCCCTTTTTAAAAAATTTTTGCTGGATTTAAGTCATGCTTTATCTCTTGTTGCTTTTCAGACAGTCAAGATAAACGAAACTCTATACTAAGTAGGATTTCTCTGGGATTTTTTTTTAATTACATTGCTATTAATATTTTTATGAAACAGAAGAAATAGCACTGAGTCACCTATCTATCTCCCAGTTTCCCTGAGTATTTTTGGAGGTATTGGTATGGAAAAAAGACAAGGCTATGAAAATCAATGTCAAAAAGACTAAAAGTAAAACTTATTCTTGCACCAAGAATGGTTTTGCTGTGACCAAATTCAGGAGAGCTTCATCTTCTTAGAACCAGGATACTAAAACTCACTCTCAAATACTCACTTTTAGTCATTATATGAAAACTATGTGATTGACTCTGCCTGCACATATATTGTTATTGTATGTTAGAGATGAAATTTTAGAATTTGTAGAACTAATTCTGCATCTGCTTGTTGTCTTGTTCATCTGGCATTCCTGCAGCCCAGGAGTCATGATTTGAAAATTATGCCCTTTTGGTCTAATATTACCCAGGTGTCTTCTTCTACAAGAAGATACTGACTGCACAGAATTATTTGATTTATGTAAAGAAACATTACATTCAGATTCTGTCCTCACAAGTTGTTTCAGTTATGATATATGCTGAAGTCTAGACTTACCCAAGTGTTTGGTTAGTGGTTGAATGACATGGATCTCTGAGTCTTAAATTCTTTGTGTCAATTCATTTTTATTTTGTTTTGTAATACGTATAGCTGGGTATTTTCAGTGTTTCAGGTGTTCATGTTCTTATGTTTTAGCTCTGATACTGAGAATGTAAGAGGTTTCCTTTTTTGTCATGCTAAATGTTTATTCCTTTTATGTTAACATTCTGAAGAATTTCCAGGGTTGCCTTGTCTGCTTGAAACATGCTTGAAGGAAGAAGTGCTGCACATAGATTTATTCAGCTGCCCAGACATAGTAATCTACTGAAATGAAAACAAAGGGTCAATTGCAAACCTTCTATCAACTTTGCCGGTTCCATATGTATAAGTTAGGTGTCTTGAAATACCTTAGTGCTGAGATCCCAATTTTAGGCAAATAAATTGAGAGCTCAGTGTAAATTAGAAAGCTTTTTTCACTGGTGTAACTTTTCACTCTATCAAGTAAGGACTGTGAACTACAGCTTTTTATGTAATAGCACTTGAAGTATTCTCAAGTGCACTGATAGATTCAGGGTGTTCTGCAGGGACAGACAGAGCAGGAAAAATGCCCTATATAACCCCAAGATTATAAATCCTCCCAGATACCTGTGAACAGTTGATAATATCCTGTTATTTTTGTAGCTATAAGATTATAGCTAGACTATCAATGTATTTTTAAATTCATTTAGCATAGAAAAGTTGTTTCTAAGCATCCTTCCTTTCTTGCTTATAGATTAATTATATCAAGACAAGACAGAGACAGAACTGCTCAATATTTAGTGTATATATTATAAGAAAAGATAAAAGTATAGTCACTGGGGAATTTATTAAATACACTACTATGGCAGAATAAAATTGTCATAATGTTCTAATCTAGAGATCAAAAACTTGGCACTTCACCCTTGGGTAAAAGTATGTCCAAATAAAGTTAGTCTCTCTCATTTAACCAACAAAGTGCCTTACATCACCTGTATATCCCACAGCTTTCTGCTTCATGTTTCCTTTCTATTTTCATATCTATGGGAATGGAATCTGCTGTTCAGTATTCAGGCAATATACCTCCTGCTGCTGCTGTCACTGCCTTTGACTTAGGTTTGGGTTACCATGTCTTCTCCAATGATGCTGAACCACTGTGAGTGAGTTTTGCAGTCTGGACAATCCAGCACAGTCATCCCTAAAATGGGATGTCTTGCTGCCTTCTTTCTAACTCATTTCTCACTGGATTTTCAGGTTCACATAGGACTATTCAGATATATTTATGGTATAGCACACCAGGATAACTTTGCTCAACTCAACGTGGTTTATATTCATACAAAGATGATCAGAATAGAGTTTGGTAAGGTTTTCTGATGAAAACACAAGCTGAAGCCAAGTTAGGAAGATTTTCTTTTTCTTATGTCTCACAAGGATGCCATACTTCTATGATATCTGCTAACTAATTATTCTTGTTGTAATGCAGATAACATTCCTCCTTCTTTTCACTTTTTGTAGGTCAGAGATGCTTTTGTTTATCCTCAGTACCCTCTGATAATGTGTGCAGAATAACTCACTATTTGATTCTTAATGCACTTAGTAGTTACAGTGTCGCTAAGGAATAAATCCTGCCTACAGAAGATCACAACAAAGTCTGAATTTTCAGTGAATCAGAGTTATGTTTTGCTAATGTCAAGGAAGAGAAATGATTGCTCTGTTTCAGATGTACTCACGTAAGATTATAGTTTCGGAATTGCTGTCTTCAGCTGTCTCCTGTTTATAGTCTGTTTTGTTCTTTATTATCTGTATGTTCTGAATGTTTTGCTACCTTGCTTTCAATGTTAAACATGGTGCAGACAGCTTACAGCACATTGTTGGATGTGGGGCTTTAAACTGACAAACTTCTTTTTATATACTCTCCAAACCTTTCATTGGATTTCATGCTTTACCTTTGTAAATATTTGTGAATATCATAAAGAGATCAGGGAGAAAAGTATTCCAGACGAATGAGACCAGTAGATTTTTTTTTCAGTGTGTGATTTGTTCTTGTTGTAGTCACCGTGTATTTCACAAAAAGCCATGAAATCTGGACATTACAGAGCTCACACAGAAACCATAATACTATGAAACTTGGTGCTGACTGAAGTTACCAATGAATCTGATGAAAAGAAACCATCAGGGAAAGGATCACTGGATGATAGCGAGCAGGAAATTAAAAGCATTGGTACAGTAATAGGAAGCTGTTAGTACTGGATGATAAGGATACTTCTGTATGATGCTATAAAAAGGACTGGTGTGATAACCCAAGAAAATCTGTGATAATAAGGTTCAAATCCAAACCTATCTCTGCATCTTGGACCATCTTTTGCTATTGAAACACAATGCTTAAAGCAAGAGACTATACACCTCAGTTCCTTACAGAGGTTGCAAACCCAATGCTACTAAAATAAAAGGATATTTTATCAGAAAATGGAATTATGTGGGAACTTTAGAGAATAAGATATATAGGCTGGCTTCTTCAATTTAAAAAATCATTTATAATAGTTCAAGATCTTCTGTAACATGGAGCCAAAACAGCTGGGGAGCAGTATTGGAAAATTCCCAGTAGGTAGGGGAACAGTTACAAAGCTGATTAGTGTGACTGTGTCAGAAGCTCTTGTATTTCAGGGATGAAAATACATCATAAAAGGAAAAAAAGCATTGAGAAGTATGGTACTGTATAGAAGATCCAGGCCTGCTTGGCAAGAGCTGGCTCCAGACAACTAGTCTAGGAGAGTTCCAGGCCCAAATTCATATTCCTTTCTTTCTTTTCCTTTTTATTAGATAAAAGAAGGCAAAGCAGTGTGTAGAAAAAGAAGAATATTGCCTATTTGGGGGTATTTCTTCAAGCTAAAACTCTTTTAGAGTCCAAATATATTTTCTTTAAAAGTTTATTAAAATTAAGGTACTTTCAAAATGAAAATAATGCTCATTCCTCTTTCAAAACGTTAATATAGATCTATGAAATATAAAATGTCCATCAAGATTGGTCGGTCAGAATGGGGATTTAGGTAAAAGTTTTTGTATTCTACAATATATGAGAAAGTGGATTGTGCAAAAAAAATACTGTAAAAGTGCACAGGAAGATTAAAAGCTGCTAGATAGGGAAACACACATCATCTTAGGTTTGAAAACTCTAGGCATTAAAAGTGTTCATGAAGGTCTTCTTTACACAAAGACTGATAAATGTGTGGAGAAAGTAAAACCTACCTTTATACCTGCAGTGAAGCAGACACATGACACTTACCACAGAATTTCAGCAATACACACCAGTTTTTTGAGTTTAAATAAAGAGATAATTCACTTTAACCAAGAAGAAAAGAGAAGAGAAGTAGTTCGGCTGCCATCTCAATAACTGCAAAACCTGGCAGCTGAAAAGAGAGGAGCTATTTAACAGTTATAGCACTGAAGAGCAGATTAATCAATCGTGGTTAGTCACCTTGCAGCAGTCTGCAAAATCTGTTTGGCCCATCCCTTATGTAGCCACATCAAGATATGGATCATATCTTCTCTGACCTTCCTCGACCTTCTCTGACCTTCTTTGACCTTCCTTGCCCTTCTCTGACCTTCCTCGACCGTCTCTGACCTTCCTCAACCTTCCTTGACCTTCTCTGACCTTCTCTGACTTTCCTCGATCTTCCTTGGCTTTCTCTGACCTTCTCTGACCTCTTTTCCAACCTGGTTATTCTATGATTCCATGATATATTGACCAACAGTAGGCTTACATGGAATTGTTTTCACTGGGAAATCAAAAAATTAAATCCGATGATGTTGGCTCAGACCACTACCTCTTAATATGAATGAAAAAACAGAGGGCTGAAACAGGCTTGTGTGCCTTTGTTTTAAGACCTGCATTAAAAATACCAAACACCAAAGGATATTTGATTACTAAATTTAAATAATCAAAACAAGAAAGGAGGATGGGTTGAAGTTACTTTTCTTATATATCTTTAAGTCTCATTCTTAAATTTAATGAGGATACCCATTTTGCGATTCTTATTGTACAACAAATGTCTGTAACAATTAAGAACATTTGTGGAGTTAAAAGATAAGAAGAGTATTTCTAACTATAAAACTCCTGGTTTTAAACAAACTCATTCCTTTCATGAAAACACATTTAAATGGAAAATATACTAAAGTCTTACTTCTCCGTAGTTATATTGTGTTTGTACAAATGTATATTCATATTTTGAAGAAGCTGATAGTTTATTCTTTGAAGAAGGACTATCTTTGGTAAAGGAACTGCATGAGCTTTTTTTCCCTGAACTGTTTAACTTTTCGTGACAAAAACGTACAGGTTTGGTTTTTTTTTTTCTTCTCCTGTGTAAATGTGGCTTTTAGGGGACCATGACTCCAATCAGAGACCATGAATGTCTTTAGACAGAAAATAGGACCAGCTGGTGCCACTGCCTGGTACTTTTTACATTTTCTTTAGGGTGCTGGTTGGGAGGGGGGCTGGTGGAGAGCGATGCACAGAAGACAAGAAACAGAAGTTGTGACTGGAAAAAGACTCAGAATTGGCTACAGCAGCACTCCACCAGCTGCCATTACAATGTGTATTGTGTACATTTGCATGGTGTAGAATCTAATTCAGTTTTACAGTCAGGAAAGAATAGGAGGCAATCACCAAAACATCCATCACCAAACAGCATGATAAATAAGGTGTTATTTGGATCATGTATTTAGCCTAGTCAAGAGATTTGGACTGGAAAAAAAAGCCAACAGAAAAGACAGGATCAAAAAACCCTCCCATGATATAAAACAGAAGGACAAAGAAGCTTCTTCCCTGCTGCTTTGGGCCAGAAAAATTGACTGCTATATAAAAGTAATATATAAATTTTTTTTGGTGAATTTAATATGAAACTGAAAATCGCAGTAGTGTGAAGTAAAAATAAAATTCAACAGGTTTTGTGAGAGTTCTTCAATAAGTCTCTAGAAAAGTTCTTAATGTCTGGAATACTGAAATATTTTCTCATTGGTAATGCTTTGCAAATTATCTTGCATTTAAGCAAAGATACTGAGGAATATAAATGCCTAAAGAAAGAGAGTCTATTTTTCAAAAGTGACTTCTGCGCTTATTGCCATTGTTATAAAGATATTTAGCCCTTAACTGATTTCGAGATGTTTCTGGGTAAATGTTTCAAAACCATCTATAAAGCTAGCTGCTAAATGATGTAAGGTGTTTAGAGGTTAGGCACTTTTGCTCTTGTTTCATACCTTATCTTCATTTGCAGATATTTTAACAAATCTTTACAAATTTAGTCCCACGAGTACATATAGCAGCCAAGCTGGCTTCTAAAATGGCTAAAAACTGCACTCCTCTTATATAACCTTATGGGATTTTCAAATCCCATGTGTGCTTACAGCATACAAGTACCTTTTAATACATTGGCCTCGATACCTCACTGAGGTTTCAGCTGCAAATCCAATCAAACTGAGAATCACTACATGTGATTTTAGACATACAACTTAGGCAAACTCTTTAGTATGTCACGAAGTCTGAAGTGAGAAACATTAGCCTTTTGTATTGTTATTTAAGTTAGCACACATTATATTACTGTGGGCTAGGGAAAAAACATATGATTAATCCCAACTCACCTGTTGTGTGATGATGTCAGAAGACACTAGTGGGACTTAATGACCTTTACAAGGCTCACCTGGGATGCCTGCCCACCCATCCACAGTTCTGCCTATGGACCCAGAGCTCCATTTAAGCTCAGCTCATATAGGTGTTCTTCTTGGATGGCCTCTGGACCACATGCAGCTACTTTCTCTCCTGCATGAGCCTCTCTCATATAGGCAATATCGCTTGGAGGTTCCACTTCCTTTCTTTTCTCTCTGGACCCTGTGGAAGGACCTTGCTCCCACCAGTTGCTGCATTATTGGTGCTGATGGACCCAGCCAGCACTAAGAGTCTGGCAAGTTCCTGCCTCTATCCTTCCCTATGTGGAGCAACCCTGTTCCTGCTGTGTCCTTGAAGGTAACTTACTCAAAGTCGTGGTCTGTGCTGGCAAATGTCCAAGTTATTTTTTTGAGCAGACATGAGACTATCAAGTCATTTCAGATTTTGTAGAAGTTCAGTTTTTTTTGTGTAGACATAAGAGCTGAGAAGTCTGGGGGCTGGAGGTGGTAAAGGAGGAGATGCATTAAACTATTCCTAAGACATTTGTCTTTCCAAGTGGTTAATTGTTCTGTCTATCCAACTGTAAACAGTGGCATTTTTAGTTCAGTAGGTAAAACAAAAGGAATTTCCAGTCTTTTTGAAGGGTGGAGAGAAGCCTTCTGACTCTGATCACTTTGAATGAAAAAAATTAAGATGTCAAAATAGAAATATTCTTAGTTTTGTACACATGTACTTTTGAACTGCATTAGTCTTCAAATTCAGACTTAATTTAATGATGATTTTGTTTCCTGTGAAGCTGAACTCTTCCATGAACTTGCATTATTTACTGTCACTTCTGCCTGCCTTCCTGCGGCTCTGTTGGTAGTGGTTAAAATGCATTTTTTCCCACCTTTTTTAAGAGAAACCACAAAATACTGGGAAGTAATTTTCTATTATCATTAGTCTGAAACTAACTAAACATACTGGGTGCTTTCTGCCTTTTTTTTTTTCGTAAGGCGTTTCAGCAAGATCATGCTGATGGTGAATGTGGCTTTGAGGCTTACAGTGGAAGTTGTATATTATAACTAATATTTCATATAAGGTTCCCCAGGTTCATTGTATCAGGGACCTTAAGAACTTATCTATAGCTATCCCACTGCAGGCTCTGAACACTCTCATATAAAGGCTTTATGTAATAAGACTAAAATAATTACTTAAATTCTAATATAAAAACGGAAGGACTGAGGAAGCGTAGCTGCACATCTTCCTCCTAGTCTCATCATACCATTTGTCTCAAATGCCAACTGTTCCCCTTTGCCTTGGGGTTTAAACACAACAGCATTTCCTACCCAGCCTGCCCCCTCACACCCAGGCAGGGACACCTCCTTTCCAGTTCACCCTCACCCTCATTCCAGTACCTTCCCACACAAATTTTCCCATCTCAGACTTCCTTCTCACCAGCCCACTTGTGACCTCTAAAATCTCCCCTCGCTCTGCAGCACTTCCTTCCCATATTTTTGTCCTGAGTTTCCTCCAGCTCTAATCGCACCCTCTCTCAGCTTACAGTTTCCACACCTGCTACAGTTATTCATTTCCTCCTGTTCTTGCTGGCTCTGTGGAGCTGTTACTCCCTCAGCATTTCACCAACAATACCCTGCACGGGTCCTTCTTCCCATGGCCTTTATGTTCTCTGTTCCATTTGGTTTTCAGAAATCATCCTCATCTTATGCTCTTCTGGGTGTTCAGAAACCCAAACACATTTGATATTTATGCAAAACTCAGGACAGGGCTCTGAGGGCAGTAACACAGAAAAATGTCAATCAGAAGTGGATTTATGAAGGATTTAAAGCTAGTGAAACTTAAAATTCTCTGTTGTATAATACTTGCTAATGAGTTTTATCTTTTAGTAATAATTTGGAAACAAGATAAAGCTTCAGGTTGTTAATGATAAACGAGTTTTAATTAAAACAGTGCTTTCTGTAGCCAGCTTGCTGTTCTAATAAATATTGCTGCTGTTGAATAAACTCAGTAGAACAGATTTGTTAAATCAAAAATTAAGACTCATGGGAACGTGATAAACTTTTAATTTGGTTGCAGAAAGGAGGGAGCTGGCCTCTCCTCCCAAGTGACAGGGGACAGGACAAGAGGGAATGGCCTCAAGCTCCGCCAGGGGAGGTTCAGGCTGGACATCAGGAGGAAGTTTTTCACAGAAAGGGTCATTGGGCACTGGAACAGGCTGCCCAGAGAGGTGGTTGATTCACCTTCCCTGGAGGTGTTTAAGGCACAGGTGGATGAAGTGCTGAGGGACATGGTTTAGTGTTTGATAGGAATGGTTGGACTTGATGATCCGATGGGTCATTTCCAACCTGGTGATTCTGTGATTCTATGATTTAATAGAATAGCCTTCTTTGGACGGAGCTTTGAGCAACCTGATCTAGTGGAAGGTGTCCCTGCCCACGGCCGGGGTTTGGAACTAGGTGATATTTAAGATATCTTCCGATGCAAACCATTTTACAGTTCAGTCTAGTTCCAGCTGTGGGTTGTTAGGGGCTGTCCCTCTGTTTGGAGGCTCTCGGGAGCAGTAGCAGCCGTGTGTAAGGGCGACACCTGCCGGCCGCGGGGAGGAGAAAGGCGAGTACCCGGGCGAGCTGGGAACTCACGAGGCTCAGCAAAGCCAAATGCAAGGTCCTGCGCCTGCGTCGGGGCAACCTCCATTTTCAGTACACGATGGGGGATGGTGTGATAGATAGCTGCCCTGCAGAGAGGGACTTGGGGTGCTGGTCGATGAGAAGCTTGAGATGAATACTGTGTTCAGTTCTGGGCCCCTCACCACAAGAAGGATGTTGAGGCTCTGGAGCAAGTCCAGAGAAGAGTAATGAAGCTGGTGAAGGGGATGGAGAACAAGTCTTATGAGGAGCAACTGAGAGAGCTGGGGGCGTTTATCATTGAGAAGAGGAGGCTGAGAGGAGACCTCATTGCTCTCTATAACTACCTGAGGGGAGATTGTGGAGAGGAGGGAGCTGACTTCTTCTCCCAAGTGACAGGGGACAGGACAAGAGGGAATGGCCCCAAGTTCCACCAAGGAAGGTTCAGGCTCAACATAAAGTAAAAATTCTTCACTGAAAGGGTCATTAAGCACTGGAACAGGCTGTCCAGGTAGGTGGTTGAGTCCCCTTCCTTGAAGGTGTTTAAGGTACAGGTGGATGAGGTACTGAGGGACATGGTTTAGAGATTGGTGGGAATGGTTGGACTTGATGATTCTGTAGGTCTCTTCCAACCTGGTAATTCTATGATTCTATGAGGCAGCAATGTGAGCTCACAGCTCAGAAGGCCAAACGTGTCCTGGGCTGCATCAGAAGAAGCGTGGCCAGCAGGGTGAGGGAGGTGACTCTGCCCCTCTATTCCTCTCTTGTGAGACCCCACCTGGAGTACTCTGTCCAGTTCTGGAATCCTGAGCATAAAAAGGATATGGAGCTGTTGGAACAGGTCCAGTGGAGGGCTACAGTTGGAGGACAGGCTGAGAGAGTTGAGGTTGTTCAGCCTGGAGAAGAGATGGCTCCGAGGAGACTTTAGAGCAGCTTCCAGTACTTGAAGAGGGCTAATAGAAAAGCTGGGGAGGGACTGCTTACAAAGGCATGGAGTGATAGGACTCTAAAATTTACAAACTTATCTGTATGGAAGTCTCTGGTAAGTTTGTAATATTAAAGGCATTATTAGAGCTGAACAAATAATACACAATTCATTTAATATTTTTTGTAGTCTGATTTAGCTGGCTATGTAGCTGATTTAAAATCATTTTATTGATACCTTATTTCATTGTAGACATTACTGACTGTTAGTGTATTTCCTTTATGGTTCTGGGTTTTTTCTAAGTATCAGCTTGTTTGTTGTTATTCTATCATGATACATATGTCACTAGCTGGAGAGAAGTATATAGATGTGCATCAAACTTACTGCATGTGTATATCCTATGTTGAGGGGTAGTTATGTCACAATAATAATCATTTAAGTGCTTTGAGGACAGTCTCTTTACGGTCTTAATGGAATAGTCATAAGCTCTTAAATTTGTATATTATTTCTGTTCCCTTCACCCTTGCTGCTTGTATAGTGAAAGCTCCAGTTCATGTTCAAATAACGCGTGAGCAACTAAAGGCAAATATCAGTCCTTATACTCCAAGGACAACTACTACGTAGTTCTTTTAAGTGCATCCTTTGGATTTGATTCATTGACAGATGACATATCACAGGACCAGATTCAGCACAAGTGGAAGCAACCCAATTCTCCTTACCACTAACACTGTAGGCTCAAAGAAAAATACCTCCCTAACTTATTGAGGATGGCATGCAGTAATTTTTTCTCTATTTGTTTAACCCTAAAAGTCATAAAGCAGAATTACTTTTAGATACCATCTTACAGTGGAGAAAGTTATAATCGCGAATCTTTTCACCAACTTTTAAGAAGAAAGTGTCAGTCTGAATATTGTTGAAGTTTCCCCAAATCAGACCAGTCAGTTATCACTGAACGCCACTAGTTAGTTTTGGTACTTTACAAAGTAGCAGTAAACAGAAATTACATTGAAAAGACGCTAACAAACTATTTCAGTTAGGAAATATTTGGTAATCTCTTTAAGATCCAAAACCAAATCTTTTGGAGAACTGAACATATTGAGAAACAAAACTTGGAAAGGTATTGGGAAATGAATTTTCATTAACCTTTGTTGCTGCAGTTTTCTCTAAGGTGTTGTCACATTCCACACTTAAGTGGATGCGTGCTTGTTCATTTCATTTATGTTTTCAGAGTGTAATGGGGAAAAAGCAATAATTCAACAAGTCAAGGGAGTTAAATTTCAATATAAACTGGTGGTTTATTAATTGTGCTCATAGAGTGACTTGCAATAGAGAAAGAGACAGAGAACAAGGAAAGGGATAGCGAGGAAAAGGAAGGAGAGGGAGTTTATAGCTGCTACCACTGATACAAAGATGTCTGGCACTTCTGCGGGTCCCAGTGCAGAAGGTGTTCCACTGCTTCTGTCTTTGATGGAGATGATCCCATGGGGGGAGAGGGGTCTGAGTGTCTTCTTCTGTCTTGGTCTTCTGTTCCCTCCGAAATCAGCTGCTCCAGAGCTGGTTTTTATGTTAGTGAATACACTTGTGACCTGCCTTTGCCTGTGGAGACGTACCAATCTCTACCTAGCAGGCCACACATTGCAATAGAGGAGTGTCTGTAGGTCTCCTTCCTTTGCACATGCTCTACTTCTGGTGGCAGTGGTCGACCTGGGGTCTCCTGATGTAGGTCAGTAGTCATCGTCACCTTTTTAATTCCCTCCAATGTCTGGTGTTATTTTTAGCACACATGACTTCATGACAAAATTTTACTGCTTTGAAATTTAAACCAACAGTCCAAATTTTGTGTTCTGTGTGGTTGAATAAGATCATGTGGTCCAATACCATAGCTGTTTGCTGGCTCAACCAGGGATTCAGCCAGGAATTGGCATCTTATGTAAATGTTATCACCTTGAATAATGACAAAAGGAAAAACTATTTCCTTGTCATTTAAAATGAGGGAAGTGTCTCTGCCTTAATGTGTGAGTATTGCAACAAATTTGGTTTGGTTACAATATTAATTTTGAATCTATGAATTAAACCTAATAATTTTGGTTGTGTTTTTGGATCAGCTTTCCAATCACACAGCACAGAGACAGAATTAACCATAGTAAAATTGAGCCAGCAGTCACCTTGTTCATTTTTACAAGATTTGATAACTTCTATGTTAACATCACTCGGATTCAAAGAAGTATTGTTGCCAGTAAATTTCTGGCGGCAACACAAAATAAAACTATCTTGCCTAATACATTTCCAATCCTTAGTAGGACATATTTCTTTTGAAATGCCAGGGTGAATTTTGGATGTCAGACTGAAATCTGAAAAACTGCCAACAACTGAAATAATAGAGGCCTTTTCAGGTTGAAATCCAAGTTCCACTTTTCTGCATCCCACCTGAATCTTTTCATCGGTGATAACAGGGAGGGTTCTGATCCCCTCATTCTTATCCCAGCCCCACTCAGATGAATGGTAAACCTCGTTTTCATGCATTACGGCTACAGCCAAATTTGGACGGCTATCCTTGGGATAATTTCCAAGGGAGCTAGAATACCCTATGATGGCTTGGGACCAAGGCCATTCAGTATTATTTTGGTTACAAATAGGAGGTGTAATGCAGAAAAGTACAAACAACCCAATCAAAACATTACAGGTCATCGTCACATTTACATTTTCAACTTTTATTCACTTCAATGTCCCACGCAGTTCACCTGAAAAAAAACAAAAAATAAAAATTGTGCTTTTCAGGAAAAAAAGAATTAAAATAATGGAACAATCTAATGAGTATTAATCCATTGTTCCTTTCCCAAGGCATTGGTGGCTATCCATGCATATTTATTTAAAGGAGTTTTTAGTACCAATGGTACGCTTCCCACAGTAGGGAGTTACACCAGAACTGGTTGCCCTGAGAAGTAAGGAAAGAAATAGGGAGAAAAGGGAAGGAAAAGGGGTTTATAGCTACCACCACGTGTCCACAGATATCTGGCGTTTCTTGGGGTCCTGGTCCAGAAGGTGTTCCACTGCTTCTGTCTTTGATGGAGGTGATCCCATGGGGTGGAAGGGGGTGTGTGTGTTGACTTCTGTTCCCCTCAAAATCAGCTGCTCTGGAGCTGTTTTTATGCTAGTGAATGCACCTGTGACCTGCCTTTGCCTGTGGAGATGTGCCAATCTCCACCTAGCAGGCCACACATGCCAAGAGAGGAGTGTCTGTAGGTCTCCTTCCTTTGCACATGCGCTGCTTCTGGTGGCAGTGGTCAACCTGGGGTCTCCTGATGTAGGCCAGTAGTCATCATCACCTTGATCTTTGTTTGAACTGTTCTTTGTGTGTGCTCTGTTGGGATATGGGTCTGTGGTAAGTCCCATCATTAATTTTCCTGTCATTTCTTCCTTGCTTCATGGATCTTTAACAATTGTAGGGAGCAGGGAGTCTTGGAGCCTGGTACAAAACATTTTTGAGATAAGGAAGTAGGTACAGATAGTTAGGTACAAAATACCTGTTTTGTACCAGCTTTTCTGACTGTTTTCCTAAGGCTTGCATCTGTGCTTAGCACCTGAGAGAAAATGTTGAGGCAGAAATTTATCCTTTGACTGACTCTTACAGGTGTATTTACATTTATGTTAATCACATTGGTCAGTACATAAATATATTCAGCTGAAGTGATTTTGTAGCAGTAGTGGACCCTGCCCTCATAGCTTTTGAAAATGTTGTCTCTGGAGCTTAGGTGATATTGACATTTTATGGTACACTGGGAACTTGAAAGTCCCGGGAAAATACTACTCCAGTGTTGAACTAAATGCTAAAAGATCAACTGAGTGTACAGAGGCATAATCTTGTACAGAAAATCACAGGTGTGCTGAGGTCTATAAAATCCTTCCTGGTAGATAGTTACTTACCAAAAGAGCTGAAGTGAATCTAAGTAATTGACATTTATTTTGCTTTTTCAGCACTTATAATGTAGATCACATCTGTTTGTTGAAGGAAAGACCTAGAGCATTCTGTAGACCGAAGAGTTCTTACCTGCCTGATGGATGGACTGGCAGTGGTTTAGTGACCATTTTTACATACTGCTTTATTATTGCCATATATGACTTCAGCTAAGCATAAATAGACTAAGACAGTGCTAGGAAAGAAGGTAATGTATAGACAAACACTTTTTTTGCATCCTGAACTTGTATGTTAGGAGATACTAATGAGAGAATTTAAAAGCAGGAAAGCAATTCTCATTTAAGCCCTGGATGAAGATACACTAATGAAAAGGCACTCCAGGCATAGTTGTAAAGTACTCAAATTCGACATTTTTGTAGAAGTAAAGAAGTCCATCTATTGATGATACCAACTAAAAATGGAAACCACATCAAAATAAGGATATTTATGAATAGAAAATTTAAGTATTACCTCGAGCAGTTAATTTTTACAGGTGTCATGTAGACTGTCCAGGGGGATGCAGCAAGTGAATTACTGGAGAGACATTCAATACAAACAAAAGGGAGGTAATTAAATTGTCATTGGCAAAGAAAGCTGCAGTCATCAAAAAATTAAATGGATTCAAAGAGGGCCTAGTCAAAATTCAGGGGAAAACATGCTAATCAAGGGCTATTAAACAGTCATCTGGATACAGCATCTGTCTCAAAAAAATTTTTGAATCATTATTTCTCAGCAGTATCAGTAGAAAGTGGAGGCACTGATAAATGATTAGTTACAAATTGCTAAACCTGAATGCCATTCACAAAAGTTCTATTGCTGATGATATAGCCTCAAGGAGGCATACTTCTTTCTTCATAATACAAGGTCCTATTTCATTACAGATTAGCTTGTATAGCAGTATCTGTGGTTAAAGGTTATTATTCAAACCTGAATCCTGGGATATATCCAGAAAATAGACACAGCTAAATGCTTCTGTCTTCAGTTAGCATCAAGGGCGAGATATTTTTTCCTTTTTTCATCCTCACCTCCATAAATACTTATTTAGTAAAATAGTTCCTTTGTAGAAAAATCAGCAAAAATAAACACTATTTTAATTAGATTAGACTGAAAGTGTTGGAACAAACTAGAGGTGGTCTATACATGCAATCTTACTCTTAAGGTTGAGGTATGTGCAGATGTGTTTATGAATGTACTTTGCAGATTAGTATTTCTTAAAATCACTAATTTGTTGTACCTATCACAATCCATTATGTTGATTTCTTTGAACAATACCTAAGTATTTTTTACTACTACATTTTTGTTCTAATACGTAAATTGCACAGTGAAAGTTTGTCACTGGTAATAGAGCCTTTATATTACACTTCACTAAAGTACATATTGGCCTGTGAATAAGTCAAAGGAAAATCTACCTTAAGTGACAGGTGAGTTTTCCTTTCACTCAGACAACAAGAACTTGCGTGTTGCTTTGTTAATTCGTACTTAGTTTTTCCTTGATATACTAGTTAATGAGTGCCAGCGTCTTATAAATACAGTATGCACCAGTGGTTGGGAGCCCAGAAGAGGCGTGAGTGCTGGAAGCCTAAAAAAAGGAGGACTGTGTCTTGAAAACATATCTTATTAGTTCTCTGCATGCTGGGAGAACCTTAAGAAGTAATTCTCCTTTGCAGAGCAACTCTGTCCCCTCAAATTATATATATTCACTGGAAAGACCATTTCTCAAACTTGAAAATAGATCTACTATTCCCTCCCCAGTAAACCTCTAAGAATATAATACAAACTCCTCATTATAATAGAATAATAGAGTCATAGAAGCAGTATCAAGTTCCTTAACTTTATTTTTTGTTTTAAACTATCTTGGTTTTGAAGAATTGTAACATTTTAGACTAATCTGGCTTTGTACTAAAGAAACTTCATTATAAATGTTTTGAAGTGAGTAGGGAAGGAATAAGGAAGAAGAGGGAAATCTGTTGATGTGGTAAAAGATACTTTTATTAATGTTTGTCCCATTATGATTGGATATGTAATAACTTTACAGGAAAATTAGTCCAGGGGATATATAAAACAGCTTCAAGAGAAACCTAGAAACCTTGTGTTATCAATTTTTTTCAATGTTTTAAAAATATGCAATGTACATATAACATGTGGACAAGGTTTTTCTGATTCTAGATACTTGAGAAGACTTTAAGAGGCACATATGTCTGCAGTATCTCCTGTCTCTAAAAGAATCAAGAATATTTAAGATTAATAGAGACTTTATAAACCCGCTCATGTTTGAGGACTTTATGCAACTTGAGGCAGCTAAAATAATTGGCATCGGTTTCAGAGCTCTTAATGTATCTCTTGTCAGTGCTGCATGGCTCTTAAATGGAGTCTTAGAAGTCCTCCTTGTCTAAGGACAAGTTGGTTTTGTTTTTTTATTCATTTGGGCATGCGAATAAATACATCATTTGCCTGTTAATAAAATATTACCAGTATTATTCTTCCCTGTATGTAAACCTTCTGTGCTCCTACAAACTCTTTATTGTTGATACAGACTTCCTGCTGTGTAAGTGTAAATTCCTGTTTGGGGCCAAGTAGTTCAGGGAGCATCACATTGAACTTTAATCATCTCATTTTCATTATGCTGCAGTATGTGAATGTTAGCTATTTCAGTGTTACTTAAGATAATTAAATAGCAAGGTTACGCTTGATGTTTTGAGCTAGTTTCAAATAATCTTAATGAAAGGAATTTATCAGACTTGGACAATAAATCCCACATTTTATATTTGTTTGTCCTAATGATTAATTTTAAAAAAAGAAAACTATCTAGACTGGAAAACAAAACTAATTTCTTTCCTTTAATGCTAGGCATAAATACTGGATCAGTTCTTCCTTGTGGATTTCCTTTGTAACTCTTAGCACTATACTGGATGTTCTTCAATTACAGCTTTCATCATAGTGCCAGAACTGATGTTGACAGCTGGATAGCTGTCACAAAATGTATGTCACTAAGTAATAGGCTATAAAAATAAATTGCTATTCACCTTGCAAAAATATCAGGCACCAGTGAAGACTCCTATACCTTGTACTGTAGAAACATCACTTATTTATTGAAGCCATTACACAACAGAAAAACATCAAGTAATATAAGAGGGATGACTGCATATACTGAAGGAGTACTTCCCAGGAACAAGCCAGAATATAACATCCATTCATTTTTTAATGGGTACAAGCAGGTCTTTATTTTTCAGAAAAGTGGACATTTAATGAATAGAAATTCAAAATGAATCAGATATGGAGCGTAATTAGCTATATGAATAGTAAGGAAAATGATACTTAATTATAAAAATTCATTTTCATATTTTTCTAATACTTATGGCTATTTTCTACAAGGTTGTTTTTTTTTATGATGCCAGTTGATTTTAATCTATTTTGTATTAAGTTTTCTACCAAAACTTTTATAACACCATTTCTGCCCTGACAGGTATTCTGTGATCATTGTGTATGCCTTTGAAGTGAGTTCCAGCCCGACAGGCTCATTTGAAGAGTTAACTGCATAAATGCAGGAAGTAATTTTTGTCGTCTTTTTTATTGGTTGCAAAAATGCTGGAACTGGCTCAGAGAAAAACAATTGGTGTGAACAGAAATAAGAAACTTTTGTTGCTATAGAAGCATTACCTCTTCTTGTTGCCCCTTTTTATGTAAGCATCAGTGAGTACTTTTTTGTTCTGCAATGAGAAATTCTCAGGCAGGTACATAAAGAACACATCCCTGCATTGCCAATTACTTGTGCAGAAAGTTTCTAGTGACAGAAATGAAAAAGTAGAACTTTATCACATAAAGTAGAACCAGTTTTGTTCTAGTAAGAAAGCTTATATTCATTTTAAATAACCTTTTTTTTTTATGCTAACCCAGAAGACAGGTCATTCATATGATATACTAGGAATTAGGTTGCTTTGTTATAGATATCATTAGGTTCAGGATCTAAATTTTGAATCACTTGACAAGCTTTTTATAAAATCCTGCTCAGATGGAGAACTAAGATATCAGTGGCATTTATATTCCTGCCTGGGACAGTTCCAGGGAAAAAAACCCAAACAAAACCACCAAAAAAACCCCTCAAAATCCCAACATATTTAGTTACTGCAGGACAAGTACTTTTAGTGTGCTGTGGACAAAACCACCACCATTCTTTTCTGCCTTGAATAAGAGCATCTACATACCACTGTAATAAGACTGAAAAGCACATTACATTTTACATTATCTAACATTAGCATACATCATTGCTTTTCCTTATGAGAAAAACCTGCAGAAATAAGACATTTTCCCACTTTTATATGAGATTAAGAATTAGATAGACACATTAATAACATTGTTTTTTCCTGGAGGAAAAAGGAATTTATCATCTGAACACAACTGATATAATCCTGTAACTCCATTCTCTCTGCATACTAAGTGATATCATAGTGAGTCCTAGGCTAACTTGTTGAGAAAGTCTTTACTAGAAAGTTATAGTGAATATATCTCTTTATTTCAGAAGTTTTTAATTCTTTCCATATGCCTTTTATCCAGATGCAGTTGCTAAAGGGCACAAGAGTATGTATTAAATAATTATTGCCCTGAGATATTAGTGTTGTGGTTTGTCTTTTGACTTTTGAGAGCAGTGTCATAAGATTGTTGTCACAATGACCTCATTTTATCTGCTAGAAAATATCAGTTTGAAATAGATGTTTCCCAAGAGGGTGTTCACATCAGTGAGGGTTTGCTTATGAATAAAAGACGATAATAATCCATGGGACAGAAACTCTACTTTTCCATGGGGAACCACTCCACTCAGTGGAACTACTTGGCTGTGTGATACCATTGGCAGTGCCACCACCCTGTTTCTTATTAGAAAAATGTGAAAACTACTTTTTAGAGCATAAAGCAAAGGGCTGTGTGCTTTCAGGCTCAAAATAATATAGTTTCCTTGGAGCAGCACAGCACAGTTGCTGTGTCTTTTTCTCCATGATGCATCACTCTCTTACCTAATTTCTAGGGTTTGGGGAAACTGCAGCTGGCAAGGGGTTGCTAGCTAATGCATAAGGAAATTAATATCCACAGTTTTTCTGACTCTTACTTTTGTCATTATGTCTCTTTATTTTTTAAAGCATATTATCTGTCTTGCTGCAAAATCAGTAGAATTTGCAAAGATACTGGACAGAAGAGTATCGTACTCTACTGTGGCTGTCAGGGCTACAGGGCTGCTCTGTGAGGAGGAAAGGGTTGGGAGATGAGGCCGACTTCAGCACAGGCTGTGACCTCATCACCGTTTGTTCCACAGCATCCACGCGTGGTGGGCAGATATGGGGATTGGTAATGGGGTCCATGATGGCCCCCAGCGCTGTGAGGGTTTGGGTAGGATAGTGGTCCTCCCAGGGTCTCCAGGCTGGTGGAAGCAGGGATGCAGCCTGGGCAGGCTGGTTACCCTTACAGCTTGCTTTCTGTAGGTCAGTGGTAAGTAGGGAAAAGCAGGTGAGTGGTCTCATGGACGGAAAAAACCAAACAGCTTGCATTGCTCCATGAAGTCACAAAATCACAGAATCACAGAACAACCAGGTTGGAAGGGACCCATCAGATCTTCTAGTCCAACCATTCCTATCCACTAACACTAAACCAAGTCCCTCAATACCTCATCCACCAGTGCCTTAAACACCTCCAGGGAAGGTGAATCAACCACCTCCCTGGGCAGCCTTTTCCAATGCCCAATGACTCTTGGTGTGAAAAACCTCCTCCTAATCTCCAGCCTAAATCTACCCTGGCGGAGCTTGAGGCCATTCCCTCTTGTCCTGTCCCCTGGCACTTGGGAGAAGAGGCCAGCTCCCTCCTCTCTACAACCTCCCTTCAGGTAGTTGTAGAGAGTTATGAGGTCTCCTCTCAGCCTGCTCTTCTCCAGGCTAAACAACCCCAGCTCTCTCAGCCGCTCCTCATAGGGTCTGTTCTCCAGCCCCTTCACCAGCCTCGTCGCTCTTCTCTGGACTTGCTCCAGAGCCTCAACATCCTTCTTGTGCTGAGGGTCCCAGAACTGGACACAATATTCAAGGAGCGGCCTCACAAGTGCTGAATACAGAGGGAGAATCACCTCCCTGGAGCTGCTGGTCACACCGTTTCTGATACAAGCCAGGATGCCATTGGCCTTCTTGGCCACCTGGGCACACTGCTGGCTCATGGTCAGTCGGCTGTCGACCAACACCCCCAGGTCCCTCTCCTCCTGGCAGTTTTGCAGCCAGGCTTCTCTCAGTCTGTAGCTCTGCATAGGGTTGTTGTGCCCCAAGTGCAGGACCCGGCATTTGGCCGTGTTAAACCTCATGCCGTTGGACACTGCCCAGCGGTCCAGCCTGTTTAGGTCCCTTTGCAAAGCCTCCCTACCCTCCAGCAGATCGACACTTGCACACAGCTTTGTGTCATCTGCAAACTTGCTAAGGGTACCCTCAATACCCTCATCCAGGTCATTGATGAAGACATTGAACAGGACTGGACCTAGCACTGAGCCCTGGGGAACACCACTTGTCACTGGCCTCCAGCTGGACTTAACACCATTTACCACCACTCTCTGGGCCTGGCCATCCAGCCAGTTTTCTACCCAGGAGAGTGTGCACCTGTCCAGGCCAGAGGCTGACAGTTTCCGGAGCAGAATGCTGTGAGAAACTGTGTCAAAGGCTTTACTGAAGTCCAGAAAGACCACATCCACAGCCTTTCCCTCATCCAGCAGCCGAGTGACTTTGTCATAGAAGGCGATCAGGTTGGTTTGGCAGGACCTGCCTCTGGTAAACCCATGTTGACTGGGCCTGATCACCCGGTTCTCTTGTAAGTGCTTCATGATAGCACTCAAGATCACCTGTTCCATGACTTTCCCTGGCATTGAGGTCAGACTGACTGGCCTGTAGTTCCCCGGATCCTCCCTGCTACCCTTCTTGTAAATGGGAACTTCATCAGCCAGTCTCCAGTCCAGAGGTACCTCCCCAGTCTTCCAGGACTGCTGGAAGATGATGGAAAGGGGTTTGGCCAATACATCCGCCAGCTCCCTCAAAACCCTAGGATGTATCCCATCTGGCCCCATGGACTTGTGGGTGTCCAGTTGGCCAAGCAGGGCTCTGACCACCTCCTCTTGGACTATGGGAGCCTCGTATTGCTCCTCTGTTTCCCGGGTATCTACACAGATTTCTTTACAATTAAAGACTGAGGCAAAGTCACTGCCCAGCTTCTAGTTCTGGCACTATCTATCCCCATAATGCTGTTTAAACTACCACACAGACATTTGTCTCCATTGAAACAGAGTTATGTTAATTCATAACACTATCCAGACATTTGTCAACCAGCTAGACAATGTGACCTAATCAGACTTTCAGGCTAAAAGAAAAGTCAAGAGTGAAATTCAATTATTCTAAACATTGCACATGGCACAAGCATTCTTCCTGAAGTAATGAAAGTTATTTTTCTTCTGGAAATGAAAAGACACTGGACTCCTTCAGACTTCAACAGCAGTGGATTGAAATAGTGAACATGGGTTTTAGTGATAAACGGAGTTATAAGACCTCTAAACAGAGAAGTGA
The DNA here is from genome assembly GCA_033558105.1 of Coccyzus lansbergi. Classification (NCBI taxonomy): domain Eukaryota; kingdom Metazoa; phylum Chordata; class Aves; order Cuculiformes; family Coccyzidae; genus Coccyzus; species Coccyzus lansbergi. The sequence goes on from JAUMJK010000159.1 coordinate 699,491, forward strand.
CTATAAATCTTTCTGATATCAAAAAGGACACAAATGTGAGGAATGCATCACGCTTAAAAAAAGATGTTACAATTTCTTTTAGAAGTACTGTGTATGTTATTTTTCTTTACTATACAGCTGTGAATGCTTTACTTAGGTATGCATTTTCCTTGCAAAGGGTTTGACTGCTTTTTTTCTAATGTCACTTCTTCTTAACACTTGCAGACTTCTCACTCAGTACTATGTTCCCTGAAAGAGCTTTTACTATGATCTACCCATTATTTTCAGTAAACTTTATGCAACTAATAATGCTTTTGGCGTCAGTCAAGAAATATAGAAATTACAATGATGCAATTGGTAAGCAAAATTATGCAAGGTAAATTCCTACCAAGGTAACATTAAAACATTAAAAAAGAAAAGACGTTAAATAAGTAAAATGGAATTTAAAAATAAATTAAAAATTCTATCAAGACATCAAAAAAAATGAGAGCCAAATCTGGATTTAATTTTAAAAAACATTATCGAAGAAGGAAACTGAAAAGATTTGGTTAGTTTCATTCCTAAGGAAACTATTACTGCTTTTCACTGTTTTGAGAGTATGTTTTTTGTGTTTTTATTAATCTGCATTATAGTAACAATTAGGTGTATTTCAAGTTGTGGGAAAATGTCCAAATTTTTCTTTTTTTTCAAGGAAAAAAATACATTAATGCATTATGTTAGAATAAAGAATGATTGCTACATAACTAAGACTAATAGACAGTCATGATTTCTATGATTGCTTTCATTACTATATCCTGTATCAAAAATAAACAATTGCTTGCACATTAAACAGCTTATGTGAAACCTCAAAGTTTACATATGGCATATTGTTCCTTTTTGACATTTTATGTAAATAAGGAGTAAAAAAAATATAGGAAAGTACAGGTTTCCATTCTAGTATCAAAACAAAGTATTATTCACATAATAAAATACTCTAGCCATGAACATGAAATAAGAACATACAAAATACACCATTTTCAATCAGAATTGCTTTAATGTCCATGTGTGAGGCTGAGATAACTCCAGTATTTCTAGCACCTGAAGGCAGAATTTAGTTTTGCTTTCTGCTTATCTTTTTACCCAATATTCTATGCTGCTTAATAGTCACATGAAAATAACTTATATTTATGCTTGGAATTACAGAAGATGTGATGTTTGGAATGGAACCATACGCTATATGACAGCTTGTTTGAGTAACAGAATCTACTGTGCTGAAAAGTTAGATACCTCATAGAAATGCATTCTACCCCTGCCTTAGAGATTTCTAGAGTCAAGCTTTTTGCAATGTATCTGCTTTTGATCATGCTTTCTCTTTGGATTTTACAAAGTCTGAAACACTTTATATCATGGCTAGCTGCAGCTTTAAAACTGCTTCAGTCATGCTTCTGTATCCCAGTTTTGTTATCTAATTTCAGGGAGTGATATGAGACCAAGCAGAGAGGGAAGACTAATGTCTGTCAACTTCATAATCTGATCCAGTTATTTAGAAGAGGTCTTTATTCTTTTGGACAGATGCAAGTGGCATGCCAGCAATCCATGTTGCCAGTTCAGAACAGGCTCTAAAAATTTAGACTGTGATATGTAGCTTTTCCTGTAAAACCTGTGCTGTTCCAGATAAAGCAGTTGTTGGACTGTCTAGTCCAGCAGCTCTCATGACTGTTGTAACTGCTGATGTAGCAAGACAATATAGGGTAAAGCCTTAGTTGGTAGAGTTCCTAACTGCTTAAGTACAATACTTAATTTCAAGCACTGCAATTAGTTTTGCTTGATAGTGTATATTTGAAGAGTTTTCATTTAAAAAGTCCTGTGCTTTACCATAAAAAATATTATGTTCTCCTTTCAAAAGCAATTCTCAGTCTGCTGCTTACCAAGCTGTTTTAAGGGAAGTCCCCAGTGAAGTTTCTTGCTTCTGAATACTCAAACCTGTCTGTGTGCATCATCTTTGAGTCACATCTGACATGGTCATGTTATGTTCCTCTGGCTCCATCTTTCTGCACGTGAATGACTGCTTTATTGTTTCTGACTGTTTGACTCCTACTAATGGTAGGTTCTGTATACCAGAAGTGCTTGCCTTACTAAAACGTCTGCCCAAAGTGAGACTTTTTCTCTGTTTTCCTCTGTTTTCCTGGTTCTGAGAAGAGCTGGAATCTTGAGGCAAGATACTTAATTCCACTTGGAACACATTTGTGGAATGCTTAATAGGTCTAGTTGTCAAACGAGTCTCATTTATAATCATTGAATCACTAAGTTGAAAAGGACCCTCTGGATCACTGAGACCAACCATTCCCATCAGTCACTAAACCATGTCCCTCAGCACCTCATCCACCCATCTTTTAAACACCACCAGGGAAGGTGACTCAAACACCTCCCTGGGCAGCCTGTTCCAGTGCCCAATTGACCCTTCCTGTGAAATATTTTTTCCTGATGTCAAGCCTGAACCTCCCCTGCTGGAGCTTGAGGCCATTCCCTTTTGCCCTGTCCCCTGTCACTTGGGAGAAGAGGCCAGCTCCCTCCTCTCTAAAACCTCCTTTCAGGTAGTTGTAGAGGGCAATAAAGTCTCCCTAATGTTACTTGATGCAAGATGGCAAGCATGTTTTTAATCCCAGAATGATATTAAGATCATTTTCATAAGCAGGATATTTAGGCAGACCTGCTAGTGGCTAAAAAGGAAGCCATAATCAAGCTGCTTTGTATCTTGTGGTTATGACTAAGTTAAAGGATTGAGTTGCTAAAAACATCAGCGGAGTGTAAGCAGCCAGTCTCACATTTCGGGAAATATTTTTATTAGAAGTGGAGTGTGAAATTACTAATAATAGAGGATTTATGAGCTTTTGGTTTTGGGGCGAGAGGAAGAAACAAGTTAAATCAAACAATTAATGTGGTAATTGTGCAGCGTGGGAAAGGAAATGTAGAAATGATAGTCAAATGCAGCTACATAGAATTAGGAACATTTTTTTTGTATGCAGTATATTACTAGTTTGACTACATTTAGCAAATTTCAGAAGACATTTGCTTTCAGCAGCATAGCTAACATGAAAATAAGAGTTTGGCTCAAAAAGAACAGTATAGTGCCTCTTTCGGGAAGACAATTAAAAAATGTCATTTGAGTTTTTTATAATAGATTCAGTACTTGTAAAATATGATTGCATATATGCATAAACAACTTAAATGCCAGAATGGGTTTCATATTGTGCATTGAAAGGATTTGGAGGGTAAGGTGACATCCTCGGAGGTTGTTTTTTTCCTTTGTTCTATACATTGGGAAGATGTTTGGGATACACTGTGGTTCAAACCTGCACTGCAGATATACATATGTGCTCTAGAACAAGGCAACTTTCCCTGGCCAGGAGTTAGTTCTTTGAAATTCTGTAACATGAATGTAAAGGAAATTTAGGTAGTGTGTCCTTTATACAATTTTACTGCAAAAATAAGTAGTTTCAGATAGCATAAGTGACTTGCAAAGCCAACAAAACAAGGTGTCTCTAGAGACATTTTTGTGATACACTTTGAAAGGTGTTTTTAATAAATAATAAGCATGGAGAAGAGGAATAATTGATTTTTGTACCTCCAATGAACTGTGCATAAATGTATACTGTATACAGAATCACAGAATCACAGAATAACCAGGTTGGAAGGGACCCATCGGATCTTCTAGTCCAACCATTCCTATCTAACACTAAACCAAGTCCCTCAATACCTCATCCACCCGTGTCTTAAACACCTCCAGGGAAGGTGACTCAACCACCTCCCTGGGCAGCCTATTCCAATGCCCAATGACCCTCTGCGTGAAAAACCTCCTCCTAATCTCCAGCCTAAATCTACCCTGGCGGAGCTTGAGGCCATTCCCTCTCATCCTGTCCCCTGGCACTTGGGAGAAGAGGCCAGCTCCCTCCTCTCTACAACCACCTTTCAGGTACTTGTAGAGAGTAATGAGGTCTCCTCTCAGCCTCCTCTTCTCCAGGCTAAACAACCCCAGACCCTCATAGGGTCTGTTCTCCAGCCCCTTCACCAGCCTCGTTGCTCTTCTCTGGACTTGCTCCAGAGCCTCAACATCCTTCTCGTGGTGAGGGGCCCAGAACTGGACACAATATTCAAGGAGCGGCCTCACCAGTGCTGAATACAGAGGGAGAATCACCTCCCTGGAGCTGCTGGTCACACCGTTTCTGATACAAGCCAGGATGCCATTGGCCTTCTTGGCCACCTGGGCACACTGCTTATACCATATATTACTACATTGATACCAAATGTAGAAATAAGGTACGAAGATAAGCTAAATGTACAAAGCACCTGTTCTAGGATTTATTCCCTTGCCTACCATTTTCTCATTTCTGACATGAGATGTTAAAGATATAAACCCCTCACACACATGATTAATAGCACACTGCTTGCCTTCCACAAAGAGATTATCAAAAAAAAGTATCTAAACCAAAGAACCATATATCTCGAACAATGTTAGAAAAAGCACCCTCTGCTACTAAACCCTTTGAGTGACATTTAGGAAAAAATCCATTAGAACTTTGTTCAGTTATCAAAATTGAATGTTTTTATGATAGTGATGCTATTGAAGTAATGGCAAAAGCATTACATTACAATGTGTTGTGAATGAAGAGGTTTCTGTCTTCCTGCCTGACTGTCTCTGACTTTTTAAAGATAACACTTTCAATACAGCTCACTCTTAGTCAATGATTTATAGAGCACCTCCTAAGAACCTTAGGAAATCTAGGGCCTCAGGATCCATGGTTTTAGGAAAACTCATAAGTCAAGGCTGGGGGCTCATATTCATTTCATGAAGAATGTGTTTTTTCCTAGGGCAAATGGTTGAAGGCTTCAGTGGTACTCAGACTTATTTCAAGAACCGTGTAAAAGCAAAATCTTGAATATCAAAATTCTATGTGAAATAAGATATTTGCTTCTACATGAGTTTTATGAAACTGTACATGATAATGAAGAAATGACCTCAGGAACTGGTGCTTGATATGACTGAATCTTTAGTTATTCATGGAAGCATTGTGTTCCTTTATTAAGTATTCCTTTATTTTACATATTGTCTGTTTCATTTATTTAATTTTTTTAAGTTCTCTCATTTTGTTTGTAAACTATAAGAAAGAGAGAATCATTATTCACGTATACTGTAGGACTAAAAAGATAGAATCATAGAATCACAGTCATGGCTCATAACTATGAAACTTTTTTTTGTCCTATCTCACCAGTGGTAAAAGATAGGTGGTGTATTTTTGGGAGATACTGAGCTTAAATAGTCCCCAATGAAAGCAGTTATACCACACAAAGCTAAGTGGACATTAATTCTTTCTGTAGTTTAATTTCTTCTTGCCTTTAATGTTTCTGTCTTAAAGCTGTCAGTAATTTAAAAGCAACAGGATAAAGAAAGAATATCAGTTTGCTTTAAACATGTCTTTTGATTTTGTAGAGAACCGAGAAAGTTCCAGGTTCCTTAAAACTCATTATAGACTTTATCATACCTGCGTTTGAAAGTCATTTAAATTGACCGGGCCCAGAGAGTGGTAGTAAATGGTGTTAAATCCAGCTGGAGGCCAGTTATGAGTGGGGTTCCCCAAGGCTCAGTGCTGGGTCCAGCCCTGTTCAATGTCTTCATCAATGACCTGAATGAAGGCATTGAGTGTACTCTTAGCAAGTTTGCGATGACACTAAGCTAGGTGGAAGTGTCGATCTGCTGGAGGGTAGAGAGGCTCTGCAAAGGGATCTGAACAGACTGGACCACTGGGCAGAGTCCAATGGGATGAGGTTTAACACGGCCAAATGCCGGGTCCTGCACTTGGGGCACAACAACCCTATGCAGAGCTACAGACTAGGAGAAGTCTGTCTAGAAAGCTGCCAGGAGGAGAGGGACCTGGGGGTGTTGTTTGACAGTGACTGAACATGAGCCAGCAGTGTGGCCAAGGTGGCCAGTGGCATCCTGGCTTGTATCAGAAATGGTGTGACCAGCAGGTCCAGGGAGGTTATTCTCCCTCTGTACTTGGCCCTGGTGAGACTGCTCCTTGAATTCTGTGTTCAGTTGTGGGCCCCTCACCACAAGAAGGATGTTGAGGCTCTGGAGCAAGTCCAGAGAAGAGCAACGAGGCTGGTGAAGGGGCTGGAGAATGGACCTTATGAGGAGCGGCTGAGAGAGCTGAGGTTGTTTAGCCTGGAGGAGACCTCATTGCTCTCTACAACTATCTGAGGGGAGGTTGTAGAGAGGAGGGAGCTGGACTCTTCTGCCAAGTGACAGGGGACAGGACAAGAGGGAATGGCCTCAAGCTCCGCCAGGGGAGATTTAGGCTCGAGATCAGGAAAAAATTCTTCGCTGAAAGGGTCATTGGGCATTGGAATAGGCTGCCCAGGCAGGTGGTTGATTCACCTTCCCTGGAGGTGTTTAAAGCACGGGTGGATGAGGTCCTGAGGGACATGGTTTAGAGATTGATAGGAATGGTTGGACTCGATGATCCAGTGGTTCTCTTCCAACCTAGTGTTTCTATGATTCTAAACATTATAGTGACTGACAGTAAAATAAATCTTAACTGGTAAAATTTTTAGATGTTTTTAAGTTCAGATAAATTCAGATTAAATATTTTATTTTGGGTCTCAGTTTTCATTGAAACAATCAGAAGGAAAAGGCAATGCAATTATTTTAATTCCAACTTAAGAATTTAACTTAAAAATAATAGTAAAGCTTATCAGGAAATTATACTGATTTATTGGAGTTTATAATTTCTCGTACACCTTTGAAAATGTGCGTTTACTTAACAACAAGATCTTCATTTGTATTCAAATGGAGCATTTTTTTCAAGACACGTTGTCAAATTCAGTGCTCACAGAGAAAGTAAAATTGAGCTCCTGGCTCTGGCTGCTAGGCTGGGAGCTGCAGGAGTTAACTCTGGTGATGATAATGAGACTGAGCAGGCAGCAGATGGTCACGTGCCTTTACAATCCAAATCTACCAAAAAATTCCTCTAACAGAAAATTTGAGGAATGTCTGGCACCCTGGAGATAGTGACAGACTCAGTATTAGCCATATGCCACCTGCTAGAGCCATTGTTAAACGAAACACGGGATTGTACAGCACTATACAAAGTTGCTTGCTCACAATGAGACTTTGTCCTATTCCAAATTTTATTGTCTTCCCTTACAAAAACTTTTGAAACCATAAGTTCCATTCTAAGGTGTAAACGTAATTAATTTATTAAAAAGATATTAAAGACATTAATTATAGTGTGTTTTGTAAGATACACCATTCACAAGCATCCACAGAGGAACATAGTGTTTGCTGTGCTGTGTTATTTTTCCTGTAAAGGATCAAGTACTATACACCTGCTGTTTCACATTTACAATTTTAACATCTGTTTCCTTAAAGGTTTTGCAAAGATCTGTTGCTGTTTTCATACATTAGCATATTTGATGCCATCTGAGCCAAGAATCTATTCTGTAAAATATGCAATGTTCTTCTTTTACAAAACATGTAAAATTCTGTGAACTGTAAACAAGAGTACTTCTGAGAGATGCAGGATGTATCTTTCATATCTGTGATGCTTTCAATGGTTAGGGGGAAAAAAGGTATATTTTTCATTCTGTAATTCTGGGATAAGTAGGTAGAGGAAAAGGAAAAAATGGTGAGGCTGAACATATCCTTTCTGAAAAGATAGTCAGTTATGAGCTTGGAAGCTTGTATCTTGGAGAATAAGTTCTTGAAAATTCTGCCAAATATACTCTTGACAATCTGATACATATTCCTGGGGATATGAGTGAGTCTTTGCTTTGGAAATACCACAGGAAAAATGTATTAGGTGAGGGAAATAAATGCCCTTCATATAAAGAAGGAAAAAAAATTCTTTTTGCATATAAGGCTGTTGATTCCTGTGATAGGAGCTAAGAAACTCTTTCGATTTCTACTGGACATGGGTAGGGCTCTTAAATATGCGCTTTAGTCACTGTTTAGGGGAGTAATTAGAGAGAATTCAGTAATGATATGTAGAATGAAGAAGTTAAGATAAAACTTAACAGGTTACAATAAAGAAGCTCACGAGCCACACAGCTTCAAATGATCCAACGGCCCAATTAGATTCAGAGGTAGAATTTTTTTAATTTGCGTGCTGTGAAGCAAAGGCCCACTGGAAAACCAGGAAGAAATTTCATCATTCAGAGTCCCTATGAGAATCTGGAATGTTAACGTTTTGGGTGTGCTTCCAAATGGCTGAACATTCCTAATAGGCTAACATATTGAAAATTCCTCTCACTTGGAGGCTGAATTTAGACTTACAATTGTTGTTATTTTACTTTATTTTACTATTGTGTAATGTTAAGAATTATGGATCACAGAAGAGAAAATAAAAGTTAAAAAAATGCTCAACTGAAGCTGGAGCTTGGAATGTCTCTGCTTTAACTATGGTAACAGAGGTTAGGGCTAGGATTTACTGCCATGGGCAGTATAGCGTTAATGGAGAATTTGTGAGGTGTTTTAAAGGACTAAAGTACATATATAGCTGTTTATTTTAAGTTTAAAGCTTCAGCCAATTCTGAGTTACCTTAACTAAAAGAATGAACAGAATATTTTGTGATGCAACCACTGTAATTCTTTCCTCAAAAAGTCATGATACTCAGATTTTGCACTTGGTAAATACAGACACTTCTCCCCGTTGCCCTTACTTAGTTTTCTGTATTTATCTGTTGTTGCATAGCTGAGATACTGAAGTTTTTTGGCCTGGAGTAACTCATTCAGATTCAGGCTCAGATTCATTTAAGAAGGAAAAGATGGAAGCTTAAATATTTTAGAGTTTTGGATCCAGCATGAAAAACAACCTATTTGTTTTATTGATATGTTCCAATCACAGGGACTATTTTAGTGGCGAGCAGAGAGAAAATTGGAAAAAATGAAAATTTACTTATCTCTGGATTCATTCTCATTTTTAGTACTCAGTCAACTGACTACACAGTCTAAGAAGTTCCAGACTTCACAAGAGGGTTTTTCTGTTCCTATGTGTATGTTTTTTTTGTGAATGAGAATATTTGCAGTCTTTCTGTTAACGATTATTTTGAAAAATTCAGAAGTAGCAAAATAATTATTCTTTGCACTGACTCTGCTTCTGAAATATATTCATTGCTCTTACCAACTCCATCTCCAGTTGCACAGCTCAACAAAATGATAACTGAGAAGAGAAACTAGCTTACTGCAAATATACCATAAAACTTATATCCAGGAAGCACAATGTTTTCAGAAATGTGTGTGTTTATTTTTTGAACTTATTTAGTCTGACTGTTAGAAAATACTATAATAATCTTCTTGACAATCAATACAGTTGGGTACAATGCAGTCTTTCAGTAGAGCAGTTAGGTCAAAAACTTCACTTCTTAGTTTTAAGGTAAAGTTGATGTGCTTTTCAAAAGCTTTGCATGGTACGTTACCTGTAATAATAAGGTACTGTTTGTTAAGAGACAGAAAGCTCCTGGTAAACCTGTATTTCTAAATATACTTTTATTACTGTGTAATCATTTTCTAATTATACTAAATAGTTACTACAAAGAATGCATTTTACCTTTTCAGTATTGAGGTAGCTGCTGCTCCACACTCATCATACTGACTTCAGACCATGCAAAGTGATATACATATCACAGAATTGCAAGTCCTGTGTGTGAATTACTAGGAAAGCAGTGACATCTGTTGCTAAAAAATCCTGAGATGCCCATTTCCTAATGTTTGCTCAGCTGCAAACCAGCCAGGTAGGTGCTGACACTAGCTCTCTAGTTTTACTTTAATGGAGATGTTCCCCTCTGCAAAACATTGTTATTGCTTCCATTATATCTCTTCACCTTCCACCTACTGTGCATAATGACTGATTCAGGAAAACGGAACTGTTGCATGAACAGGAAAAATTTTCATTTGTTAACTTCACATCTGGTTGTTCACTAGAATACCTACATGAAAGAATGTAGAGTTAAGATTACAACCTGTCTTCAGAATTCAGTACTGATCTGGGTTGGCATTTTATTCTGCAAGTTCATTCCTGTATGCAGAAAACTATTTCTGACTTAATTTCAGAAAGGCGAGATTCAACTTTGATTCTTGTGCTTGGGACTACAACAAGCCACCTTAGCTCCTTCAGGGAGAAGAGAAATCCTTAGTAGGGTACACTCATAAGTTATTTTATTTTATTTTATTTTATTTTATTTTATTTTATTTTATTTTATTTTATTTTATTTTATTTTATTTTATTTTATTTTATTTTATTTTATTTTATTTTATTTTATTTTCTCTCACATTCACAAGATCCTTCCAAGCTGTTGTTCTAATGCATTCCCTATGTTTCCCAACTATAGTATGTAGACCCTTTCTTTCTTTTAAGTACAAGCAATTCTTCTTTACTGGAGGTCTACATGAGAGCTTGAAGGCATTACTCGTTGCCACTACTTGCTACCAAGAGCAAGAGTTCTTAAAGCTTTTCCAGGGAACAGGGTAAACTTTCCTAAAGGAATTTGCAGACAAATTATATCAAGGGATTGCAGTCTAGTTTCCTGGTACATTTTGGAATGTAGTGGAATAATAATCTGCAGTTGTAACAAAGTGAGTATCAATGTTAAGAGGATGCGATTTCAGATCACAGGAGGCCTGGATTAAAACTGTTGTGCTTATCAAATCAAATAACTGATTTTTCTCAGTCACGGCGAAAGTATCACCCAAAACATTAACATTCATGCTTGTTCATATCCATACCCTAATGAATATCTGAATGCCTTTGGTTTTGAGTAATTCAACAGCAGTATTCCTGGTAAACAATGCATACAATTTTTATTTATTGAGCAAACATGAAACAATATAATAGTATGCAATAACAAATAACTGTCTTGCTATGTATCATGTAATGCATCTTATAGGAATTTGTATCTTCTAGTAAGCACATAAGAAAAGTTTAGCATTTCGGCACTCAAGATATATTTTTTCCAGTAGGTTATTAACACTACTTATAGCTGAAGAACTATTTATGAATTTGAAACTAAAAAACAATAGAGAGAAGTAGTAATATTTATTTGTACCAAGAAATAATGATTTCTATGGAGAAAAGTCTTGTGCAATAAGGACATGAGCAGTAAAAGCCAAGAAGCTTATTTTTTCTGTTTATTGTTACCATTCCAATTACCCACTGTTCCTTTCCTCATGTTCCTTTTTTGTGTTCCTAGGCAAGCATGTACTATGTGTGGTTCATGGTCATGCAGATATTGTCTTGATAACTAGTTAAAGTATGTAGAAATGAAATTTAAAGACTAATTTAGAAAATGTTTTTGTATTGGTCTACCAAATTGCAGTTTTTACATTTAATGAGCATTCTGCTCTCCTGCAAGTTACCCTTGGAAAAGGGCAGATTCTCCAACTTGCTGAATTTTGTTTTCTTTCTCTCTTTCTCTTTCTTTCTCCCCTCCCCCCTTTCCTTTTCTGAAGGTCGGGAGTCAAATGCACAGTCTTGTCAGATCACTTTGATTACAGCTTATCAGTGAGACCTGAGAGTGTTGAGGGGCTTTAAAGAGGCCTCTTTAGCTGGTATCCACATTTTATTTTCCTTGAGTCTGAAAGATCAACTAGCAATTTTGTTCGGGACAGTATAAGAAAGAACATCAGAAAATAATGCTTCATAACATCAGGTTGTAGTACATGCTCCAACTTTCTTATGTTTTTATATGTTTTAATAATTTCATTTTTTTCTTACTGGTGGAATTTTGACCTGCAGAAAGAAATCAAATGCTATTTTCAAGGAAACATCATAGATAAGCATGCTTTTATCTAAGGGAGACTTTTTTCTTTTAATGTGGTAGAGCTTTCTATTTAAGTAATTCATGTTTCTTACATCTTTAAGAGTTGATCACATAGCTTGCTAATTGATCAACATTTATCATTTACCAGTACTGCTGTTTAAAATTGTTTAAAATGACTTGTTCATGAGATTGAGTGCTTTTTTTAACTAACTGGATATAAGATTAGGTTTGTCTTTTCAGTATATTTTGCTAATTTAAATCCATTTTTAAGGCTTTGTTTCCATTCTTACAGACCGATTTATTTATTTAAGCTTTTGACTCTGAGTTATTTAAAAAGCAACTAGAATATTTCAACAGCTGAATTTTCAAGTGTTTCTCTTTGCCTACATTGCATGCTTAACTGATTAAGAAGCTAGTCTCAAGTATTTGGTTGGTGCTCTTTTACATAATATGTTAATTGAAGTATATATTTAGGCTGAAGACTTTGATATTTCAATAGTCAAGCATCTAGGAAAACAATTTATGAAGCAAGACTCAAGTATTTCTTGAAGAAAACCTCATTTATGTAACAATTATGTGTTAAGGTGTTCAGAAAATACAGCAATATAGTTTAATAATACATTAAAATGCAAACAACAACATTTTGTAAAAGTACATTTTATAAATTAATTTTCCCATATTAATAAAATTTTTAAGTGAATAAAACATATGGAGCAGAGTCTGTGTGACAAAAGAACAACGGGACACTTGTAGTTGTTGTTTGAGGAGATAGATAAGATTTCATTGTATTGAAGCTAGAGCCGCTCTAGACTAAAACTAGTCTAGAGCTAGACTATTAGAGCTATTCTATTCTAGAACTATTTTATTTTATTCTATTCTAGAACTATTTTATTGCCCAAACCTAGGTTCAATGTAACTGAATATAAAGAAATATTTTTCTCCAAAAGATATTCTTTAAGCCACTAGTAACTGGGATTATTGCTTATTTTGTCCTACTGATTTTAAAAATTTTTATGTAGTGGTTGTCTTCATGACTTCTTTAATGTCCAAATCATTTGCATCTCATCAATTTAGCTGTAAAGACAGTATGAAAGACAGTGGCAGAGGCCTCACTATTGTCATGGTAAATATCTTGCATTCTCCTTATCCATAAAACTACTTTTCTCATCACAACATTCAAACATTTGACCTTAGTAAATCCACATTGACTATTCTGAAGTGTCATTTTATCCTGCATGTGCTTGGCTTTAAGGGGACTACCATGAGGCTGACACACCTGTTGATTCCTGAATCCTCTGTCTTGCCGTTCTCCAAGATGGGTGTAATGTTTGACCTTCTCCCATCTGCAGGAGTCTCCATCATCGTGACCTTTCAAAAATGATGGAGAAAAATATGATCATAACACTGGCCAGTTCTCTTAACTCATTCAGGTGTATCCAATCTAGTCCCATGGGCTCATATATTTTACATTAACTCTAATATTATCTATCATTGTAGTATACAGTCCAGAGGCTGACAGTTTCTGAAGCAGAATGCTGTGAGAATCAGTGTCAGTGCACTTCTGGAAAACCTTTTGTACCACCACAAAACTCTCTCTCTTGTTATTATCAATTCTTTCTAAACTTTGCATGTGCAGATTTACAGTACAGCAAAATGTATATGTAGCTTTACAGAAACTACAAGGCTGAAGAATGTAGAATACTGATACTTCTTTAAAAACAGAAAGTTTATATAGACTGTAAATTATATTTTATTAAGTATTTTTGAGATTTTGTCCTTATATTGGACACAGCATGCACAGCATTGAGATACCAGAACACAGGAGAAATCTGATTCCCTTCATCCTTGTTTGATACCAAATCTGCAGAGTGTATACATGAATTATTTATTCAGTGGAGCATTCTAATTTATTTTGGTAGGATGTTTCAGGATGCCAGAAAAGGACGTGAGGGACTGATACACAGCTACTGTGATTTTTAATGTAATGTGCCAGGATATGCAAAGATAGGGCAAATAAAACTGAAACGGTAGTACAGTCACAAGGGGCATACTGCAAAAGGGGAACACAACATTCACCCAGCCTGAATAATTTGAGTGCATAGTGAATGATAACATCGTCTGGTATCTTGATAGTAAAGATGCAATAATTCAGCATTAGCTGCACTGTGCTTACTGATAACATTTCAAGTCAGATACTTTGTGGCATTCAAGTATCTAGTGGAATGGATTTTTGATCTAGTAAAGAAGACAAGCAGAGAAAATCTGTAGAGATCTTGCTCTGATATAATGGAACTCTTCACCATAAGAGATCTATATGCTCTTCTATTAAAAAATAGATATTAATATTTTTCCTATATCTATACTTTACATGTCTGCATTATATGTTTTAAAAATAAACCTAAAGTTTTAATATCTGAAAAGAGTTGAACATACAACTTGAAGTGTACTGGACCTATGCATATGCAGCCCCTTGGAATTGTCATGGAAGCTGGGAAAGAGAAGACTATATAACAATTTCAGTACAATTGTTGTTGACAGTAACAACTCTTCAGAGATTACAGCTACTTATTTGAGTTCCTAATGAAGGTAGGTAAATGTACTTAGTATAAAAATACCACAATTTCTCGCCAATTAAATATTACATAAACAATGACGTGAACACAATATGAAACACTCCTTGTCAAAGGACCATTGTGACACGGTTAAGTACACATTTACAGAAAACAAACCTGGAGGTTAGTTACCATCTTAGTGCTGGCTGGAGTGGTCCATACTCAGTACTAAATCACACTGAATAGTACATTTTTTGAAGCATCTCACTTCTGAAAAATGTTTGTCATTGTTACTTATAAGAGACTTACAGCTTACATCAAGATTGCTGTGGCCAAGTAAACATTCAATGTTGCCCCTGATTTATTACGTCAAATAACATAAAAAGCTAGAATATTGAAAAACATTCTTTCTCACATGAAAAATTTGTTCTATCTGAACTTTGGACTTACACATTTTTAAGCACCATGTTCTCCTTCAGAAAAGTGATTTCTCTTGTCCATTCATATAGAGTGAGTTAGAACAGCTCATTTATTAATTATAAAAAATGTCATTGAGTCCAGGCAACCAAAAGGTCTGTGTGAAAGACTTAAGTGACTTGAAGCTGAGAATCATGATGAAATGAGGGAGACATCCAAGGAAAGGAAACTGATAAGAATTAGAAAGAGAAAAAGCCAGATCCTGTACTCTGATTCATATAAATACTTGTACCTTATAGGTGTATTCAAGTGTCTGATCATTTGCAGTAAAATTTTGTTTCTTTTTAACAGCATGAGAAGAAGGATTAAAAACACAACACAGAAAAATGTTAAGTATAATATTATATCCATTTTTTCCTTTTTTAAAAGTTTTCTACATTTTAAAATGTACTTGACATTACAGAGAGAATCTGGAAAGCAGAAAGGGATACAAGGGAAGAGCTGATATATTTGGCTTTTACTGAATTTGTTAAAGTTTCAGCTTGCAGCCTGTTGGCATGTTAGTTTGAAAAAGTTGTACTTCAGTGGTAAATATTGTGTCATTATCAGTCCATTACTTCATCTTTTTTTTTGTCCATGTTTGTGCTTAAGGCTTATCTCCTTTTTATCTCATCCTTGATAGAACTGTTAACACTGATCAAATTTCCTCACCACACGTGAAAATTGACTTGTTCTCAAGTCCACCACTATTACCTCTCAGAACTTAACGTATTGTCTTTTTGCTCAGTTGCAAGTGCTCTGTCTTTGTGGCAGTTTTTGTAAATCCAAGTTGAGTGTATCAAACTTGTAAGGTAGCAAAAAGTGTCATCAGCCATTCAAACTTGTCTAACCAATTCTGTGGGTCTATCTGCATAAGCTGTGGAACTTAACTGTTGCTCATCCAATGTCATGCCCTCCAGCTCATCTCTCCTTTTGTCCTGTTTCAGAGCATGATGGAAAGTGGCACTGATTCTGTGCCTCTTTGTGTTCCACCAAACCCTAACTTGAACCAACTGCTTGGTTTTCCAGCAATGTTGTGGTGTGGAAGGATTCTTCCTGTGTAGCTTTACAAGTGACTGGGGTAAATTGTCAGCGTCCCCACCACATCTCTCCCTGCCCTGGTAAATAAGATGCATTAAGTATTTAACTCTAGCCTATTCAAGTTCTTGGACTGTTCTGTTACTATAGAATTTGAACACCTAAGCCACTTAATACTGTAATACCTTCAAATGGAGTCTTTCTAAGGACTTTTCTGCTAATGCTTGTGTAGTGACAGAGATTCTTGCACTCCATGGAAATAACTATGGCGTACATGCAGGAAAAGAGGGAGAAGGTATAGGACAGCATGAGAAATAACAAATCAAATGCCCTTGGAACTTCTTGGTTATAAAGACGGTGACTTCTTTCTTCAGCTACATAAAAGAGTTCTTACAAGCACAGCAGTGTGAATTTTTCAAATGCAAAATTATTTCATGGAAAGAAAATGAGAAGCAATGGAACATATTCTTTTGCTAGGGGCTACAAAGTACAACATGCTATCTCTATATTTGGTATTAAAAAGGATCCCCCTTAAAGCCTTTTTTTTTCTACAAGATTTTCATTAAAACCCAGTTCTTGTTATGAAGCACATTATTACATAATTAAAATTAAATAAGTCTTGGGGGAAAGTAATACTTTGACAAAAACCCACCCTCGATTAGAGTTATTTTTCTGCTTTGAATGGGTTTGTTCAAAAGAAATATTCAGTCTAAGAAATAACATTTTAAGTTAGGCATGTTTTCAGTACCTTACTTTTTAAATTTATATACAGAGAGGTACTGCATGGATATAGTAGTTTGAAAAATCTATAAATTATTAAAGAAGTCATTTGCCTAAGGCTTGCCTTCGTACAACCACAGTATGTTGTCACGTAATATCCAAGGAAGAGATAATACTGATTGGTCTTTGGCTTGCTAACATTATCTTTGTTGATAGTTGTATTGACTTTTAAAAAAATTGCAGACAACAAGCTTTAATTAACATTTTTTAAATGTGTTCGAATATCACACACTGCTTGAAAACCAGATACTTTTGATTTCAAATCTTTCACTTCAGTACACATGGCTCTGAAATGTTAAACTTGGGAAGGGTTTGAAATTAACTGAATAGAGTCTAACCACTTTAGGATTAAAGACCATGAGTTCAGGACTACATGTGAGATTAAATGGGTCTTCGTCTTATGATTTCAGCTCTCTTCAAGGCTACCCTGAGTCAGGATAGTTGTAAGTAACATGGACTGCCTGCAATAGGCAGAAATGTTACAAACAGGTTCTTCATCTCAGAGTTGACCACTTTAGAATCTATTAACTGAAATGGTTAGTAGATATATCTTCTGTGTTATAGGGAAGAAGTCTGACCTCGGAGCCATCTGCCATGTGATAGGTAGCAGCACTATAAGGTATCAATGCTGAGTCTCCAGAATATCAAGTTATTTTGAGAGGCTTCGCCTGCAGAGAGAGGATCTGATGGTTCTTTCAGAAGGACTCATCTCCTCAAAACATTAGTTATTATTGCTTTTTGAGACAATATTTCCATTAGCGATTTATTGAAAGCAATTTTATCAGCCTAAATAACTTTTGCTTTATTTGTGGATGAATAAAATTTAAAAATCTGAATTTTTTTTATAGATCTAATAAAAATATATTCAATGTTCTTTCCTCCATCTCCAAAATCTTGGAAACTTTCTCCAGTCAGAGGAAAAAAAGCAACAAACCAAACCAACCCAAACAAACAAATAAAAAAACAAATCAAAAAGGTTCTTAAAAAGACCATGCCTTACAATTTTTACAAGTTAGCAAATTAAAAAAATGTGTATTAGTAACTTGTTGGTATATTTTTGGAGTAACATTTTATTTTTCTATCGATTTTGAAATTTCTTTCTAGAAAAATTACTACAGATAGAAGTAAGCCTTTTTCTGAAAATACACAATTATACTATAGCATGAGGAGAACTGAATGCAAAGCATATACAGGAATAAGCTTGCAAGGTAACATTTAGGCATCATTCTGTACGTAAAAATTTGGTCACCCTGAAACTTTTAGAGACTAGTCCACAAGTGTGAGGTGTATGCTTTCAAAGACATTCAAAAGACATCTCAAAGATACAAGCAAGTATGTCTGATGTGATGTTATACATTCCAAAACTGTAGAGTGTTTTGTAAATCAGTGTTTACCTCAGTATTTTTCTTGGGAAACTTATGTGAGGTCAAATGTATATATACAAACTTACTCATTAGGATTAGGTAGTTTTTTTGGTAGTTTTTCAAGAAATGGGTCAGCAGCTTTCTAGTCTTTCGTAGTTATATTTTGTTTTCTTTTTAAAAAGTCTTAACTATCTTGAAAACAACAGGAAACATGGTGATACATTTCATGAAGTGAAACAAGAATTCACAGTCTGAATTAGTTCAGGTTTTTGATTGTGAATGTAATCCTCTTTTGCAAGAGCTTATAATTCTGACTGTAAACTTTTCTGAAAATGAGATGAATATGTAATTATGATTTTTCCTCCAACACGGCTTTATTAGTTATCTCACCAAACAACAAATGCATTTCATCCTATGTGTAGAGCAGTAATCATTTTAAATTATTGGTGTTGTCCTGCAGTGTTGTTCTGCTACTGAATAATGGAACTTTGTTGCAGAAAACTCTTGTGAAGGATGGCAATGCAGTAGATCACTCACCTACATTTGAATTTTCATTCTTACTATTGCTTTGCTGTTAATTTAGCTGATAGGGGGAAAAAAAACCCCAAAACAAAACAAACAAAAAACCTAAACCAAAGAAACCAAACAAAAAACCCAAACCAAACCCTTCCCTGTTTTGATCAAAAAAATTAAGAATAAAGATAGATGTAGCTCCATGGGAGACACTGGATCATTCATCCAGTAGACAGTGATCACACAGGAGCAATATTTTACAACTGTTGTTGGCAACCTTTTAGCTTTCAAATTAAAATTTAGTATGTAGTACTACATCAGGTTTTATTCAGAAAATGAATTCTGCTGTACATATCACAGAAAGATTCTTGTCTTTATCCTGCATATGCTAAGAATTTTGGAAAATTGGTATGGAGAGCCTTTTAGGAGCTCTTCAAGTGCCATCTGAACAAAACAGTAGAATAGAAAAGCCGAGTTGTCTAAATAAATAATACCAGCATCGTGAAAGACAGCTAAGTTGTTTTTGCTACATCACCCAATTTATTTTATATGATCTATGTGGATCTCTGTTAGTTCACAGGTGGATAGTTCATTGACCAGAATAAAATAAGCATCAAGACTAAAAAAAAAACCCAGAAGATATGAAATATCTGGAACAAGGGAGTTCAAACGGATACAGGTTTATTCTGCCACTATACATGGCACTGGTGAGACCTCACCTTGAATGCTGTGTTCAGTTCTGGGCCCCTCACCACAAGAAGGATGTTGAGGCTCTGGAGCGAGTCCAGAGAAGAGCAACAAAGCTGGTGAAGGGGCTAGAGAATAGGCCCTATGAGGAACAGCTGAGAGAGCTGGGGGTGTTTAGCCTGGAGAACAGGAGGCTGAGAGGAGACCTCATTGCTCTCTACAACTACCTGAAAGGAGGTTGTAGAGAGGAGGGAGCTGGCCTCTTCTCCCAAGTGACAGGGGACAGGACAAGAGGGGATGGCCTCAAGCTCCACCAGGGGAGATTTAGGCTGGACATTAGGAGGAGGTTTTTCACCGAAAGGGTCATTGGGCATTGGAATAGGCTGCCCAGGGAGGTGGTTGATTCACCTTCCCTGGAGGTGTTTAAGGCACGGGTAGATGAGGTGCTGAGGGACGTGGTTTAGTGTTAGATAGGAATGGTTGGACTCGATGATCTGGTGGGTCTTTTCCAACCTGGTGATTCCATGATAATCTCTCACACTTTGAAATTATCATTATGAATTTTTAATGAGTATTTTACTGTAAAGGTACCCACATAGTGCACACAGGGTAAGTACTGAAATAGCAGGAATTCAAACAGGATAGAAGGAAAAACAGTGAGGTGACAGTGACAGTGCTGGGAGCAGGAGGTTGGAGTAGATGCTTTTTGAGGTTCCTTCTAACACGAATTATCCTTTGATAGTAAGATAAAGTAAGATAGTAAGATTATTTAAAAAAATAATCTGATGTTTTGAATGCTAAGAATATGACACCTGATGATTTTCAGTCCTAAGCTTCCTTTGCTAAATTTTCTTATTTAGGCTGCATTTTTGAAGAGTGAGACCTGATGAAAAGCAAAGCCACTGTTATAAACGCCCTTGCATGTGTTTGTACTTAGCATATTGCACGTCTCAAAGCATGTTAGGGACAGCAACAGTCTATTCTCAGAGTTATCTCCTGTGGGAAGATGGAGAATACTTTTGTTGGCAAGTTAGGGACAGTGACTATCAGTCTGGCTTTTTAGAATTTACTGTTCTTTAAAATATTGAGGAGAACAACACATTTATCATAATAACCCTGGAATGCTACAGAAGAATGGTTGTTACCCAATTGCTATGGAGTTCTTTACTATAGACTGATGATTCTGGGATCACCAAAAATTGCAACTAGAAGCGTCAACTGTTACTCCTTTTACTAACTAGAATGCCTCTGATTCTCCCATTGCAAAGACAGTTATGAAATTAATGAAATAAACATGTCTGGGTTGGTCTGATTTTTAGGGATGAAATCAACCCAGAACTTCATTAAGAGAAAAAGGGCTTCCTTCAGAACTGAGGGATTTTGGTTGGGGTAATCGCAGTCTGACTAATTTGAGGCTTTAATGTTGCTGTAATGATAACTTGGTGACATGGCTATTGTCGTAGCCGTATCATCCAAAATACCTCAGGGTAAGGTAGAGTAAAGTACGGTAGAGAAGTAGGAAGGTAAGGTAGAGTTAAGTAAGGTAGAGAAAATAACTCATGCCAATTTTTCATATTTTTGTGCATTTTCAGTATGCTTAGAAATCTTACAGATATTTAGTCTTCTATATTTTTCTTTCCTAATCTAGACTTCTGTGAACAGAAAGCACTTTAAAAATAATAATAAAAAAGAGCTATGAAAGTCATACACAGTTATTTTGAGTTATAGTGGATAAATATTTACAAGCTGGAATACAACCTGGGTTAAGCTATTTTCCTTTGTGGTTCTCACTAGTGTTTAACTCAACAATTCAATTTTATTTAGAGCAAAGCCTTGGTGGTTTCTTATGTCAACTTATTTTCTGGTTTTCCTGGCCTCATATTCCTATGCAGTGGTTAAATGGAAGTCAAATTACACTCTAACGAAAAATAAGCAAACATTTCTAGATGATGGGTATAAGTATTGTGGGTTCCCAGTTGGTCTTACTTGTGACAGCTCAGAACCCAATATTTTGTTTTAAAGTACAGCCAATATTGCTGCATATTGTTTCCTATCTCCGGAATAACCATACAAAAGTAAAATCTTGATTCATACTCCTCCTTGGTGCACAAGTAAAACAACATTTGAAAAATGCAAATACAATACAACTCTTTTTAATATTACATTCTGCCTACTTCTACTCACTCTAACTGTAGAGTTAAATAAGATGGTGAGGCAGAACGTGTTTTTAAAATAAAAACTTGGTAAAATAGTTAATTAGTATTTAACACATACTTTTTATGCCTTACTTTAAAGAAATGAAAAGTGTATGTGACAGCTTTCTAAAGTAAACTTATTGCTCATTAAACAAACCTTCAATTAAGCATCAAACGTAACTTGCTTTAAGCTTTAATACTTCAAAATAAGGGTAACTAGACTCTATCATAAGGAATAGGCTACTATTCCTTAGAATTCAGTTTTGCTACGATAAGTGGAGAGTGCTGCAGCATTTCAGTTTACAATTTAAATACTGTAGTGCTAAAAAAAAAAAAAAAGATTTCTTCACTTACATGGGATTTCTGAAAAAGTACTCTTGGCTCCCTCTAATGGTAGGAGGTTACTACTGCTGTGGTGACAATTATTTAGAGAAAAACCTGTTATGAATGGAAACACCTCTCCTAAAGTACCAACAACTTTGTAACTCTGGGAAATGCTTCATTGGTGTCCTTGTTATATACTCGTTAAAATAAAACTAGTCTTGTGGGATTTATGACTTGAATGCAAAAAATAGTCATGAAAAGTGGATCCTTCTTCTATTGTAAATAAAATTAGAGTGTGTGGAGACATGTATCAATGAAATATATTTCTCCACCATCAGAGATGAAGAATTTGATCTCTCTTCAGGAAAGCCTTGCACTACTCACAATGCATTTATCTCTTTCAAAACTAAACATATTCTAAGTAATGTACCTAATCCTAAATAGTATTCTGACATGTATTCCTGGTGAGTAGATAAAATGAGCATTTCTCTATTTATATGGAAGTCTATGGAGCAATAGATTACTGAACTGAGAGGATACCAATTTTCTAGTTATCAATATGTATAAATGGTTATATAATTGACATGTTAATATAAAGGCCCTTGCAGTCATTTGAATGCTAATAATTTGACTGCAGTATATGGACCACAGTACTTGTTACTGAGTACCAGATGACCTTTCTTGGACACATTTTATGAAGCATTGATTACTTTTGAATATGTTGGATGTTGAAGGTTATAGTGCTGTCTTCTGACCCTTACCTCTCTGTTCCAAACTTATATACTGTATATCCTGAGAGTTACTTATCTCATCTGTTTCATCTTCTGACCTCTGAAGGACAGTGATCAATAGACTTCTTGTGGGATTCCCAAAAGAATGGGCTTCATAATAAATGCTAAAATGTATGAGTTCTATGTAATGCATTGTAACCTTACTTGTTTCATCTGACCCTTTAGTATTTCTTTTAGAAATTAGACTGTTATTAGTTGGGGGATGGTGGTGGTATGTGGAGTGTGTGTATTTTTCATTGCACAAATATGTTAATGAACTAACTGTGTTCATATTAAGCTCTTCAGCTTTCCAGGTCTGCAGTTCACACTGTACCACAAGAGCCTTAACTTTTGTTTCCCAAGCTGCATCTTACCTAAGTCCTTCCATAGGTTGCTTGTTTGGGTTTTTTTTTCTTCCTCTACTAGTCTTTAATGATCAGATCTTCTTTTTTAACTCTGCTGGGATAACCATAAAAATACTTTCTCCAGTTATGGAAGAGGTCCACTATTGCGACTGATGGCTTTATCAACTTCTTTCTTTTCATTATTGATATTGGGTGTTTACTGAGAAGTGGAATTAGTAGGATTTACATGTGTATGGTTAAGGGAGCAAAAATAGTTAAATATTCAGAGAATTCCTCCAGGAAGTAACTTCTCCCAAAGTTGGACAGAAAGCAAGATTGATAGCCTTGACCCTCTTGAATTTCTTCCTCAGCCAAATAAAAAAGCTCATAATCCAAATAGTGCTGAAGACCTGTGTAAAACATATTCAAACTTATTACAGTTTGTGTAGTAGGATTTACAAAGCATTTGTGAATGTAAGGAAATAAAGTAGATGGCCAGAAATTCTTACGTTAACAAATTACTAATGAAGACTACATACTTTTGTCTGATTGAAGTATTCCTATAAAATGAATCGTTAGAATTATTTCTACAGTGTAAAATTCCAAAATCTTATAATATTGTATCACTTCACAACCATATAGAAACGGAAAATCCTTGCAACAAGAAACTATGACGTAATGTTCTAACACTGCAGAAATGGACAATAGCTCCTTACACACATCAGTTGTCTTGTTCTCTTTGAGAAACTAGATATTATTGCCCTCATACTCAAGATTTGCCTGATGTTCTTCATGGTAACATTATCACTTATGCCATATGTTCTAGATTAATTACACATTCGTATGTTAAAAAGTAAAAAAGCAATGGATGATCTTTGCTCTTAGTAGGTCACTGCCTTTCTAAAACAGTTGATATCAAGTTTCTGGGTCCTGTGTGTCTATTCATTTTTTATAAAACCACTATACACTCATTAAAAGCAGAGTTTTCCAGCTTCTAACAAGCAGGGAAGTTGTGTGAAATCATGTATTAGTACTATTAATATTTTTTTTAAGCAATCATGAGGTTGGTTACTAATGGAAATTGCTAATATTATTCTCCAACATGAATTTCTAGTGCCATGTGGGAAAAAAAGGAGGATTTTTTTGCATAGAAGTAGTATTCCCCCTCACTATAGAGTGTGAGGTTGAGATACATTTGGATTAATTTCTGCCCTTTTCCCAGCTTCTTCAGAAAAGCATGATCAGAAAAAGAAAAAAATTAAAGACATATCTATAAAAATTTTCTTTCTGTTTTAGAAGATCAAACAGTTTATGAGAGAGTTTTCTAGTGAAATGGTGAAAAGTGACAAACGTTATATATATAAGTATGTCAATGGAAAACAAAATTTTGTGAGAGAAAAGAGTTATTTTAAGTGTGTGCAGGTTTTTTTGTCATATTAAGCAACAAAGCCACATGGAGTGCTATACAATGTGCACCTAAGACAAGAAGAACTTAAATTTCAGAATGCTTAGAGAGCCAACAGAGCATTGAGAAGCAAACGTCATGGCTTAATGTTTGTGTAGAATTCCTGGAAATGACAGTCTTAAGCAGATCAGAAAGGAGCTTAGAAGATGTTGTACTCTATATCTTTAAGAATACTTCTTGTATGTGTTGTGAAACAAGACTGGAGGATCATTTTTGAGGACATGTTTGAGTTCAGGATAGACAGAAGGCAACTCTTGGTTTCTTCTGTTAAAACTGCTGACTAGCACCTATTTCCGTATTGGTTTACTGCTTATTTTCCACAAGAAGTAGGAAACACATTTCTAATTATCAAACTAAAGAATAACTGTCTGTCAGAAAACTACAGCTATTAAAAGATGTGTCCTTCTCTCCTCTGCAACCCATCATTACACCTGTCTCTTGCCTCCTGGAGCCAAAGAGGAATCTGAGAGAACAGGCACACACAGTTTATTGAGAATTCAATCTTCTACGTGTACCTCAGAAAGGAGGAGAAAGAACTAGGGTCTAATTTGCAATACATCTGGCAGCTAGGTTTAGCAGTCACCCATGTACATCACCAAATTCAAACATTTCTAGGTGAGTGTTAAGAGATGAGATTATCTGAATTCTAACTTGCACAGCACTGGCGTTAGCTAATACTGTAGCAGACATCTTTCTCTCTTTGGCTTGTGTAAATTTACTGGGGAACTAAATTCTCATGGCAGCATTGCCAGAGTCTGACCTGGCACCAGCAGACCATTCTCATGCAGTTCTTCAGTCTCGCCTTAAAAAGCCAGTTCCTGCAGAGATGTCACTAAGCTAAAACGTGATATGCAGAGACCTCTAGAGACTGGAAAGCTAAACTACACCTAATAACATTCAGATATGGTTCAGTGGTGTGTAGTAACGAAACTGCTTGGGGAGCTATAAAGCAGGCTCTAAAGAGAACATGGTAACATTCAGACTATTCTAATCTCTGTGGTAAAAGTAGTATTCTTGAAAGCGATATAATTTTGCTAATTTTCTTGAAAGGTAGCCAACAAAGGTAAAATACACTTAATTTTTATGATTTATAAAAAAAAGCAAGACAAAGCCTGAATGCATTCGATACATTACTTATATAGAAATAAAATGTTAAATGACAGAATCTTCAAAACAACTGTGACTTCAATTACTATGCTCCAAGACCCTGAAATCTGGAATTCATTTGTGAATACATTGATATATAAGATTGTGCTTCTTTTTCATTTGTCTGAAGTCTGTTTAAAGGCTGCATCTTTTAACATTGTCTGAGAGATGCTGCAAGGTTCTGGTTGAGTTCAGAGCTAATTACAATTCTGAAAGAGACCTTTGCAGGATTGTCATTAGCCATGCTTATAATTCAGACCAAGGTGTTACCTCATTTATTTTCCCAGTGAGCAGCTCTTGATACGTTTGACCATGGAAAAATGTGCTCACCTTGAAGTACACTGAAGCTTGCATCTGCAGCTACAGCTTAACCCCTGTGTTACTGCTTCTCTATCTAATAGTGTTATTTGTTTTCTCCCAGTTCTTAGCTGTGACCTGTGCAGAAGAGAGGATGTCAGTCAGTCCTGAATCCTGTCTGTTTGAGCACAGGGAATTTTACTTAGAAACAGATAATGTATCCTTGGCGATAATCTTTGGCCTTCAGTGGTCTTTCACACAATCATAGAATCATAGAATCACCAGGTTGGAAGAGGCCCACGAGATCATTGAGTCCAACCATTCCTATCAATCACTAACCCATGTCCCTCAGGACCTCATCTACCTGTGCCTTAAACACCTCCAGGGAAGGTGAATCAACCACCTCCCTGGGCAGCCTGTTCCAGTGCCCAGTGACCCTTTCTGTGAAAAACTTCCTCGTGATGTCCAGCCTAAATCTCCCCTGGTGGAGCTTGAGGCCATTCCCTCTTGTCCTGTCCCCTGTCACTTGGGAGGAGAGCCCAGCTCCCTCCTCTCTACAACCTCCTTTCAGGTAGTTGTAGAGAGCAATGAGGTCTCCTCTCAGCTAAACAACCCCAGCTCTCTCAGCTGTTCCTCATAGGGCCTGTTCTCCAGCCCCTTCAGCAGCTTTGTTGCTCAATGTATCATCTAAATTTTATCTTATGCCCTATTTGTAGGTGTACCACTAATACCAAGTACTGGACATTTCAAAGTTCTGATTATGTAGAGACAGGGGACAGAAAAAAAAAATGTGTGTTTGCTAGTTGTCGAAAGACTATCATACAGATCCTGAATCAGATGCTAATTATTTCAGCACAAAGTGTTGACACATTCCATTTATTTAATTCCTTGTCCAAAAGCGGAATTGACTAAACCAAGTCACCCACTTTCCGCAAGGAAAAGTAAAGTTAATTTGAGAATTAAATTAAAGCCAGATGCAAGTAGGAACTTCTATCTGGATTTTCAGGTCTGAAATACTTGATCATCTTAGGTTTTGCTAATGTTACTTTATGGAGCTGTTCCTGTCTCTAGCAATTTTAATTGCTAGCATGGAAAACTGGTGACTGCATCAAAGTAAACAAAGGTAACTGTTAACAATATGAAAGCAAATGAAGTAGCATAAGTCTGAATTGCAACTGTGGAAATGAGTTTTGTTTCAGCATCTGCAATGTTTTTCACATCACAGCTACTTTTTTGGCATTGTACTAAAGTTATCTTGTGCATGTGTTTAGATACATAGCACTCTGTGAATTAGACCTTCTCTTTTTGTCTAGAAAAGCAGTAGAAATAAGAAAGCAGGCCTATTATTCAGTCCTCACATTCCACTATAAACAGAATTTCTAAAACTTCTCCCAAAGAAATGTAGAAAATTAATTTGCCAAATAAACACTGATGACTAAAATACAATGTTTGGGAGGGAAACTGACTGATTGGACTCTGTTTAAAACAATTCATTAGAGTTGACTAGATCTTTTTCTTCCAGAATATATAAGACTTGCTACCAGCATTTATGAACAGTAGCACTGTCCTTCAGGAGAGAAACTATTGTATTTGCTACATGTTCATAGTGGTTAATTGTAAGGTGCATTGACTTCAGCTTTGCTTTGAGCATTCAAATAGAGGTACTGGAAAATGTGCTCATTATTTTGCACATTTTCATGAGTCCTGATCTGGTGGTTGTTGCGTCACTACCTGTCAGTTCTTGTGTTCATCTATGGTTTCACCTGTAATGAACTTTAATTAGAGTCACTGAGGCTTGAACAACTTTTTTTTTAAGATCTAACCACTTGACCTTGTGTTTTTCCCTTTTCTCATAAAGGTAAAAAAACATGCACTTGTGCAAAGACAAGTACTTGATTTCCACATCTCCATCTCCCATCAGATGATCTTTTTTGGGTTTTCATTTCTGCAAGTTAAAAATAGGTAAAAGATCAGATTTCAGATTAGGAAAGGAAAGTATCTGCTGGATTGATCCTTTTTTAACCTGAAGTGAGTCTTTATGAAACAGGAAGATCTATCCTATAAAAACAAAAAAATCAAATAACTCTAAACTTATCAAATTACTTATCAAATGTGTTTCTTAAAACAAAAATTAGAAATTGTATTGTGGAGTTCTTTTTGTTTCAATGGTTCTTCAGAGTTAATAATTGTCAGAAATAGATATTGCTTCAAAGGAAAACAGGTGACTTTAAAAAATTAACTAGTAAGAAAGGTAGAAAAAATACTCTAAATACTCATCATCCTGAAAAAAAAAAAATAAATGAACCCAATGATTTTTTGCGAAATTTTATTTCAGTATCACTTACTGTCTGTGTTAGGTCTTCACAGCTGGTACTCTGGGAATATATTTTGATGGGTGCTTTGAACATTCCATCAAGCAGATGAGACCATCCCAAGTAGAAAAAAACTTTTGCAATCAGAAATAAGAAAAAAAGGAAATTGAGCTCATCTGTCCCATTTTCTCCAGGTTTCCAGGTTACTGTTTTAAATTATTTTAAGAAATTGAAAGTCCCACTTGCACTATGAAGGGACTAAAGTATGTGCTGCACTTCTGATTCTTCATCAAGAAAGTCCTATGTAGGTTAGGAAGAGCTTAGTAGGCATCTCACTTCCTTTTTTAATCTTGATCTTATACCTTGTGTAGTTGTTTGAGTAAGACCCAGACTGTAAATAATGTACAGGCCTGGTAGAATAATTTGCGGATCAGTACTTAAGCAACATACTATGCTTCTCTGTGTGACTCAGACAAACAGACGTATGCATCTGATCTGTGCATCTATCCTTTACTTAACTTTTTTTCATAATCATTGGTTTAAGAAGAGAGGAGAGCGTTGTGATCACCAGGCTATGCTGACAGAATGGGAGATAAGACAGGGGAGCACGCTACGATAAAGTGGTGCAAGGATTTTTTTTAACTCGGAGCAAAAGATGTATACCTCTAAAATCTACTGGAAGGATCAGTCAGAACTGAAATATTAGGAAGACATTTTTTATGATGAGGGTGGTAAAACACTAGAACAGGTTGCCCAGAGAGTCAGTAGACACCCCATCCCTGGAAAAATTCAAGGACTGGTTGGATGGGGCTGTGAGCAGGCTGGTCTAATTGAAGATGTCCCTTCTCACTGCAGGGTGATTGAACTAGATGACCTTCCAACCCAAACCATTCTGTGTTTCCATGAAAGAGGCTAAATTCTTGAAATTTTTCCTGTTAGACACAGGATGAAGTGTGACAAAAAGTTCAAGGTGTTGGGAAGGAGAAGGGAGCCTTATTCTTCAGATTAGTAACTAGTCCTAGTAACTAGTCCTATATAGTCACTAAATTCAGCTTGTGCTTCTTTTTGTCCAAAGTCTACTATGTAAAAGGCAAATATTTCTACTGCCACTACTACCATCAGTCACGTATGTCTGTCCAGAGAGGCCACAGCACTCTTTTTCCTGCCCCATGCCTTCAACTTTTCTATGTAGCTCACAATGCATTGCAATGATTTTATTCAATTTAGAAGTAAACTAAAAGTTATTATTTTATTTAAGTGAGAATGAAAAAAAATGACACTATCACTGGGCAGTAGGAAGTTATTCAGTAGAAAGATGTAGGTAAAGGGAAAATATGTTTGAAGTTATGTAGATTAATACTTTAAATGCATTAATTCCATTGACTTTCTGAACTTCACCAAAACAAATTTGACTGATTACCTGTTCTGACTGTCCAGTTTTTGAGAATGATGAAATTCAGTGAATGAGAGATAAGGGTGACTGCTGTTGGTTTCAGGCAGCATTTTTGACAGTGAGAAAAGGCTGGAAATAATTCAAGGGATAGGTCATCTACTTTGGACTCTTTTCTAAAGGAATACTTAAAATAAGCACTTCCTGATACATCCAAAACAATGTATTAAATGCTTGGTTAGAATTATGTATCTGAAGTCTAACATTGCAGTAATAAGACAATAAGATGATCAGGAGCCCAGTTCTGGGTTTCTAGCTTAATTGCAAAGCCTGTTAACACCCACCTATGTTGAAACGCAAAAGCATACCTCAAATGAAAATATTTAATGCACTGACTGTAAAATTGTCACCTCTTCAGGCTGTTGACACATCTTAGATGAAAACCATATCTGCTGAGCTAAGGAAGATAATGTTCCCCTGCATGCCAAAATACATTCACCTTAAGGAGATTCAAGGTAAGTCTTTCTGTTACCATTCTATAAGAGTAGACTCTTGGTGATTCTAACCATCTGTTCTTTTGATAAAGCTCTGGAAATAAATAAATATCCTCTGTATCTCAGGTAACTATTTTATATTTAGCATCTCTCTGAGATGCCTCAGTTCTGAATTTGAGAAAAACCATCTTTTCCAGAAAGGAATGCTTTGTTGCAATATTTCTCATTTGCACAAGTTCTACTGCAATAGTATTATATTTTACTCAGATACAGACCCACTGATATTCATCACTTCAGGAGCTTTTAAGAATTTAAAATGATATCTTGTCAGCCATAGCACAATACAATTTTTTTCCCCATTTTTGTCCC
This sequence comes from Coccyzus lansbergi, assembly GCA_033558105.1. Classification (NCBI taxonomy): domain Eukaryota; kingdom Metazoa; phylum Chordata; class Aves; order Cuculiformes; family Coccyzidae; genus Coccyzus; species Coccyzus lansbergi. The sequence continues at coordinate 729,759 of JAUMJK010000159.1, forward strand.
TCCACTCCTGTTTCACCTCAATTTTTCAGCAACACTGAACACAAAATTAGCCTGTTCAACTTGAAAATAATACTAAAGAAATGCTGTTGTCATATATTAAGCATATTGGTACCAGCAAAATCTAAGAGATGTCTCTAAGGCCTTGTGTAACTGAAGTACGGTAGCAATAGCTTGGATGCTCCTCACTGCCTTGGACTCATACCCCTTTTGTTGCATATATTTCGCAAATGTAAGACACAGCAATTGCTGAATGTAGTTGCTACTTACATCTCCTCTAATGTCCTCCTTAGGTTTATGATTACAATGGTCATCCTCTAAGAAAAATGCAACTGGTTGCAGTGCTGTGCCGTAGAGAAAACTAGTCAGATTTATTTAAGATAAACTAGTAAGATGAGGTTTAAGTGTTGAGGGAAATAGGAAACAACTTCTGTTAGCAGGATTACTTGAGGAATTATCCTCACAGATAACCATACTGCAAAGTGAAAGCATGGACCAGTTTCTGAAAAAAAATATAGTATTTAAATATTTACAAAGAAGTAAATGGACACATAAGATAGGTGACAACAGAGAAACACTCCAGTGGATTTGCCCCAGTGAAACACCGTTGTGCTCTTTTGGAAGCAGTTGTTGAAGATAGCTTCTCAAAGGTATGGACAAGCTTTTTTTCTGGATAAATGTTTTATATATTTCTCTTTGACATGAAAATCCTGTCACAAAATATTGAGTTATCCTCTAGGAATTATTTTGGTTCATTTGTCCCAAAATTTCAGCATAGAGAAATCCATTATTCCCATGACAGTTAGATTTGATGCTATTTAAGAAAACAGACAAACAAACATAACAAATCATAGATGTTAAACATAACTGTATCCACTAGAACTGCCCACATAACATTACATAGCTGTGGACTTGTCCTGTGTTTTACAGAAACATGACAAAAATCAGGGTGGATGCAAATCCTTCAGTCATGTGTATGACTAGGGAAAAGCAGAAACTGCTAAAGCTGTGCTCTTCCTAGCATAGTTCTTAAGTGTTTTACAGTAGTAACCCAGAAAAGTTTAATTGTCACAAGGGAGAAATTAACTGAAGTGGAGAAAACAGTGATTGGCATATTAATTGTAAGGTTGTAAGGAACTGGATGAGTCAGACATAGCAACTGGTTGTGTTGAAAGGGGAGAGTATCAGGCTGCAGGAATGTTACCAGAATAAATCTTAAGTAATTTAATTAGTTATCTTGGCACACAAGAAGAAGGATGGTGCAAATGAAATTTACTAATGACACAAAGCTGGAAGGCCTTGCCTTGACAGAAGAGAATGAAAATGTCAAATAAAAAACCTGGAGGAACTGAGCAAGAAAAGTGAGATGAAGTTAAATACTATAAATATAGATTGAATTTGTATTACAGGCGAGTATCATTCATTCTGCCATGAGAGTTAGCAACTTAATTTGATTGCAAGAAGTAAAATGTGATAAGTCTGAAATTCCAAACTTATTGCATAGCATGAATGTCTAACATTAATTATCTTTCCAGGCACCTACTTTGTAAAATTCCTTCCAACTGCTTTTCTATGCACCCTAAGAAAGGGCTTCCTAAGAGTAAAGAATTGCCTGACAGTGTCTGCTGGGTGGCTCTGAGGGTATTTGAAACTTTGAAAGACTAATGGTGGTGGATAAAATCACTAATTTTTTTCTACCTACCCAAAATAAATCCTGTTTTGCATTACTAAATGTCATCTCATCCACCTACCCAAACTATTCAGTGTTTTCCAATACTTATCCAGAAGCATTTAGCAGTCAGGCACATGGGGAACAAAACTGTATGTCCACTAGCAGGCTTAAACCCCAGAGAACTACTTATTTTCACTACTTTTGTAAAGATGACTAGGCCTTAGGATTACAGCTAGAACAGAACAAACAATCTCTGTGCACCTCTATACAGCCCAGATGACTTCTGGCAGAACCAGCATAGGTTAATTAATTGAACTGGAGGCTAATTAATTGGACTGGAGAACATCCCGATAAGCATGTCAATTATAAGATGGTAAGGAACAGGATGTTTTTTTTTTTTCTTTAGAAAGCCTTAACAAAAGGCCTCCAAAGTTAACTTGGAAATACCAATTTTTTTTTCTCTTTCATCAAAATTAAGAGTACAACAAAGCAAACTTTTTATTTTATATTTTAATTATGTATTTTACTTTAAGAATCTTTGATTCTTTATTATGAGCACACGTAAAATGAAGTGCTTCCGTATAGCAACATAAAGATAGTAGAATCAATGTTCTCAGAACTTGGAAGTAGAAAATGATAAAATTTATATAGGAAAAAAATCATGAAAATAAAATGTTTGTGTTATTTATTGCTAGAAATTTCTGTCCCTCATTCTCCATTTTACAGTAATTCCAAATAATAACGTACAATATTGTGAAAAGTGTTGTAATGATATTTTACTTAATTACATCATACATTTATGTGGAATATGAGTGGGGGATTGCTGAATGACTTACTTTAAATGTCACAAATATTCCTGAAGTGTTGCACTTTGTGTTGCAGGCAAAAAAAAAAGCACAATGAGAAATATTCACTGCTAAGTGTTGATGAGGATTTTTAAAGGATAGAGGCATTCATAACATTGTAAATAATTTGAAATAATACTAGAAATTATAATAATGCTATTTGCTAGAAAAGGAATTCAGAATATGTTGTAGAGAGACAGATGCTAGCAGTATAGGAATTATAGGCAATAAGAATAAACATACCTTTTGTGCAAAATATTCCAGTTTCATTCTTCAAAACCTGTTCTTAAAAGTGTTTCATGAATGTCAAAACACTGTGTCTAGTCACTTTTGTTTCCCACTTTTCCATCTCTATACTTTAGAGGAATTAACTTCCTTCTTAATGAGTCAATTATAATCAATACTCACAATGAATTATAGCCATGTCCTTCAACATTGCTCCACAGGGAGATCTACAGCACACAGAACAGTCTGTTGAGCACCCAGATTGTTTGCAATAGATTACTGAGTACTGTGAACATTTCCCTGTGGGCTTAAGGTCAAGCAATTAAAAACACAAGCTTCAGTCTGACTAAGTACTGGAAAGTAACTTTTAGACTGCTGCTTATTTCACGAGCCCACTGTCATAAGTGACATAATGGCAGTCATTTTGAGGTTGGAGAATGAACTGTAAACTTGTAATCTTCTCAGCTAGCAAGTTTTGAGTACCTCCACCTGTTAAAAGGATGGATTTCAGTACAGCAGCAAAACCAAATCCCAACAACAACTAAAACCAGAACTGTACAGACGTTAAGGCACTTTAATACAATCTTTAATGCTCTTAGATTATCTTTTTAATTATTGTAAAACAAAGCAGTACTAGGAAATATAAAAATCCATGGAAAGTCTGACATTTCTGGTATATTTTCTGTTGTTTATATATCTGTTTTGTTAGGGCTCTGTTGGAATGGAAGTAATGAGACCTTTCCTTTACTTGCTAATGAGAATTATCATTCTGTATGAACTCAATCGTGTTAGCATCCTTATCAACAATTAGCTCTGCATAAGGGCATCTTTCCATTATAACCTTTCCTTATTTGTCATCCTAATTAGACTTTTCTTTTCAGAAGGCTTCTGAAAGATGAAAGAATGACATTGACGTAATTATCAGTCTAACTCTTTTAAAGGAGCTGCTTACCCACCAGGTAAATTCAGGATACTGTATCTATGAGCTGTTGCACATTGGAAGCATTAAGACTCCAGGTTTATTTCAGCAAATTCATAGGGAAATAATTGGTATTGTACAATTAAATGTCATCGTTAAGTTTTCATATGACTGTATCTGAAAAATGGAAAATATAGGCTAGTTAGCTACTTCTAATTTCCGAAACTGTCAGAAGTTTGACTCAAGATAGCATACAGTGTTTTAGAAGCAGGATATTCCAATCTTTTTCTGTGTAACAACTGCACCTTGAGTTGGCAAAACAATCTCAAAATTTAAACAAGAATTTTGTTCAGGGAGAAGCAAATAGGATGAAAATAGACAAGGACAGAAAACAAAATGAAAAGAGCATGCTGAGATTTTGTTTTCTCCAAACTAAGTAGGAGCAGTTGCTTGATGCCCAGGCCTGTGGGACTTAGGAGAATGGAAATGTCAGTGATCCATTCACTGGTTGAAGACCTGGGTTGATATTTCTTTCTTTATGCAAAATAAGGACTCTAGAAGCTTTCAGTGACTTGTGTGGGTCTGTCAGCAAGCATTCTTTTTCTTTATCTGATATTCCTTTGGAAGGAAACATTCAAGTTGATTTTCCTTTCTGAGACAGGGCATTTAAAAAGACCCTCAAGCATTTAGTAATTTGGGTTTTTTTGGCACTGTTGGTTGTACTACTTAAACCCACCCCCCAGATTAAATTCTTCTAACTGACAAACATATTAGGGTAGCAATAATATACCTGTTGCACAATCTGTAAAATGCCACAGACCTGCAAAATGCAAACAATACTCTCGTTGGGGAAAAAGTAAGAGTTCAGTTGTCCTTTTGGAGAATGCCAAACATACTTATCTCCAATTGATTTCCTTTTCCTTGAATATCTACTACTCTAATCTTTCTAATGTCTCATGGTGTGTCCAGTTCTGGGCCCCTCACCACAAGAAGGATGATGAGGCTCTGGAGCAAGTCCAGAGAAGAGCGACGAAGCTGGTGAAGGGGCTGGAGAACAGACCCTATGAGGAGCGGCTGAGAGAGCTGGGGTTGTTTAGCCTGGAGAAGAGGAGGCTGAGAGGAGACCTTATTGCTCTCTACAAGTACCTGAAAGGTGGTTGTGGAGAGGAGGGAGCTGACCTCTTCTCCCAAGTGACAGGGGACAGGACGAGAGGGAATAGCCTCAAGCTCCGCCTGGGGAGATTTAGGCTGAAGATTAGGAGGAGGTTTTTCACAGAAAGGGTCATTGGGCATTGGAATAAGCTACCCAGGGAGGTGGTTGATTCCCCTTCCCTGTAGGTGTTTAAGGCACGGGTGGATGAGGTCTTGAGGGACTTGGTTTAGTGTTAGATAGGAATGGTTGGACTAGAAGATCCGATGGGTCCCTTCCAACCTGGTTGTTCTGTGATTCTGTGTACCATTTCGCTTTTCTTTCACAGAGTCGGTTTCTAAAACTTAAAGCACCACAACAGCCATAACTGTCAATATCCATGGTCTTCCCATGTTTCTCTGGGGACCTTCAGCTGTCATGTGTTCTGTTTAATTTTTCTATCTTGATAACAGACATATAAATGTAAGCAAGCATACAAGTAAATATATTCTAGTGAATTGTATAATATTCATTTAATGGTAGTAAGCTTTCATTGAAAAAAGATTTATGGAAAAAATTATCTGATATTGATTAGTTTCCATAGTCAATAGAACGTGAATCTGAACTCTGATGATTTATGTATCAAGATTTAGTAATTTTCCTAATTTTCTTCAGTCAACATTAATACTGAAATAATCCATAGCACTATTTTCAATTATTCTATTCTTGTACTGTAGTATATCAGTGTCCTATGAAGTCACACAGAAGACTCGTACCAAAAAAAAACAGGTATGCATGTCTCTAATCATATGACCATACCAAATGTGATTACTCAGTATATATTTTCTGCACTCATCAGGCAATTAGAAACAAGCATGACAGTTCAAAGTGTTTAGAACATATGTAATACTGACATGGAATCATGGGGAATGTAAATGCATATTAGCAGATTGTCGTCCATTCTTCATTCTCCTCACAAACTGTTTTAATCTTTCCCACAGACCTCAAGTATTGTGCATGTACCTCATCAAACCCCATACCATGCTCCTTGTTTCCATGAAATGTGGAGAAAATTTCAACCAGCTTGTAGCTAAGCCTAGCTCTTGATTGAGTCCAAGACAATTTGATTTTACAGAGTAATTCTACACATTTTGTTGCCAGACTGTAGCTAGCTTTTAAGTAGAAAGGGGGATAAGAAATCATATTTTCCTACTTATCTTTCCTAAATTAAGCATCCTCAAGAAAGGCATGTATATTCAAGGAACGTTTGTTCAGGAAGAGCTATCTAGACTATATTATATATGAAAAAGTTCTGCCTCCTCTAAAGATTAAAAAATCCAGCAGGTTTCTAAGTGTTAGGAAGAGCTATTCACAGCATTTGTAGAATTTATAGGTATTGAATACAAATAGTCTATGGTCCAAGATTAAGAACACACAGAACATATTTTATTTATTTCTATCCAGTGAGCAGGGCTTATTACAATAACCATCTTTTTAGAAAAAAAAAATCAAGTTATTCTGTAATGTCTGGGGATACTTTGATTAGTTCTAGTGACAATTTTTCAACAGCAAAATTACCCACTTCATAACATTTCTTATCTGAAATTATAGTGTAACATACATAGAAAATTATATGCAATTTATCCTGTATGGAGGATGAAGCTATAAAAGTTTAATATTTAATCAGAGTTTGATAAATCAAAGTAACATCATATGTTCATTATATATATTTATATGTAGTCATAAAATATACTTAGCGTCTCACTACTTGTAACTTGCTCACAACTCTTAAATGACTAACAAATGAGAAAGTAGTCTATGAAACTAATCAGCAGATAAATAGTGTGGCTGCTATAACATTCTGTTCTGATATTATAAATGTTCTGTAAAGGTAACTTACCACTTTTTTAAGGAAAATGAGCCCACATAATGAGGCTCATATCTATGCATCATGTGCTTTTATTAGCACTTGGTTTGTCTAAGCACGACTGTGTTGGTGGAGCTGTAAGCCAGTTTAAGGTAGACAAAGATATTTCCAGTAAATCCTTCAGAGGATATAAGGCTATCACATGCTGAAGTTCTTTTTTCTATATTTTTATAAGTTTACATCAGCTATTCATCATGAGTTCAGCTATACAAACATCAGCATTAGAAAATTTAAGGACAAGAAAGTAAATTCTGCAGCAACAGCAGAGAATTTCAAAGTCTCAACACATTTAGCATTCAAGGCCTCCAATGACGTCAAATAAAGGAAAGTAAGAGCTGATAGTTTCATGATGGACAAAGTTTTGTCCTTCAAGCAGCAGGTCACAGACTGGTAGTACTCCTCACCAAAGCAGACAAAGACAAAAAAGTGTATGTGGCTGCAGGAGGAGGATGGGCAGTTACTTTTTTAAAAAAGGTTTCTAAATAGAGAATAAAAGAAAAATAGTATAATCAAATTATTGAAGTTGAAGATGATCACATGTTAGGAAAATATCAGAGGTGAGGTATCATGTAGTCTTGTTGCCTTCATATTCTTTCCTAGGTATATTTGTTTTGGATAATGCTTGGGAAGAATATAGGAATAGGCCCTTGATCTGAACTAGTATGTATATTCTTAGTAAACACTTTTGTTATGCAAAAACCATAAACAGATTTAGCATGTCTTGTACCCCCCCTAAAGTTTACCTGAATGTATGTCTCTAAAGTGATCAAGCCTGTTTTTAGCAGAATGGAATCTTGCCTCTTTGGTTAGGCATTATCCAAGCTACCAACAAGTAGAGCTTGGAAAAAAGATAAATGCTTAGAAACATATAATAGCCCAGGTTGGAAGGGACCTTGGAAGACTTTTTCCAGTTACATCTTGAAAACCTCGATTGATGAGGACTCTTACCATGACCCTAGGAAGGTTGTTCCAGGGAGCGATTCCTCTCACTGTGAGAAATTTTTCTTATATAAAGATGAAATTCCTCTCAGTGCTACTTACACCTGTTGCCCCTTGTATTCTTTGTGCAGCTCTTTGTAAACAGTCAATCTCAACCCTCTTTGCAGCCACCCCTTAAGTACGGCAATACTGTGAGGTCTCGTCTGAGCCTCCTTTTTCTCCAGGAAGCGAAGACCTCGCTCCTTTATAGTCTTTTATTCTTTCCTCTATGGCAGGTACTCCAGCCTGTTAATCATCTCAAGCACAGTAACCTTAAACTCTTGCAAAGGGTTTCAACTGTAATTATCCCAAAGCAGTACTAAATAAGACTAAGTTTGGCAAAAGGGCTTGAAACAATGGCTTAGAGTTCTTTCATTTTGCTTTCATTATAGTCAATAAAATACCTTTTAAAGAAATTTTTATCCCTCTGAAACAATCAAGCTATATTTTTGCCATCTTAAAATTCTTCTTTTAAATTTTAAAATTTAATCTATTACAGAAGGTATATGTGACAAAAATTGATTTGAAAGTATCACAATGCTTTATGAGAAGAAGGTGACAATTCTATGATTTAATGGAAATATTGAATGTCAAACACTGTCTTGCAGCATTTATGTGGCTGATTCACAGATGCATATTTTACTAGCAAGAACAAAGGAAGAATATTTGGTCAGCTGACATAAATGGCGTATATTGCACTTGAAATTCTGCATTGCTCACTGCACATGAAATTCCCATCATACTTTTGCATGGCTCTTGCACAAAAAGCTCTGTCTTACTGCTTAGTGTGCAGAGGCAAATGGGATAGGCAGGTGGTTGAAGTAGATATCAGCCTATTTCTGTTGTTCCCTAATATATTCTTCTTCTCATTTATGTCTTATTGTTTCCTACTGTCCCTACCTAATAGAGGGAGAAATTGTGCACAGCAGGAAACCAGAAACCCTGCACTTTAACAGTCAGTATTTCCTTTATGTTTTGGGGGGTAGGATAAGAGTAAAAGGAACATTTCACTCATTCATGATTCATATGACAATGACAGGTAGTTCCTGCTGAAAAAGTGAACTATTTATTTGATAACAATGTGCCATCTAATAATAACTCAGCAGGGAAGTGAACTAAGCAGCATATTCATCACCAAAGGGGATTCCTAACCAAGTGATTATCTGCTTTCCAAATTTTATATTGAAAGCAGACTGCTGTGAATCACTGCAGTAGCTATCATTACTTGCAGGCTATGTAGACAGCAATCCCTATGCAATGTGAATATTTATAGCTGTAATGAGAAACCAAGTCAACTGATAATCTCAGTTCTAGTACTAGATATCCAGCATGAAATAACCTGTAGAGTTGTTTTCTTTTCTCTCCCTTGCTGGGTTTTGATGTTGTTCTTGTTGAGGTTTGGGGAGTTTTGTTTTTAATTCATGAAATTGATCTGAATTATTCAAAGGCAGCAATACAATCTATTTTATGTGGCTGAGCCAAATCCCATTTGATCATGTTCTCTTCCATTAGTATTCTGTTTAAGTAGAACTCATGCCATGCAGCTAATATGAACCGCCTGACAGACAGTACATCCTAGTAAAGTATTGCATGCTATTGGGAAAGCTGAAATTCATATTTATCTGAAAAATATTTTCCGGTATATTAATGTGGCAAGAGACAACAAATTCAAAATTGTGTTACTGAACTAGATAAAATTATTACAGAATTATGTCAGGCGTATCAGTATTCCCCATAAAGCTTGAACTGTAAACTGTAGCCCTGAATCTCTAAAGACCACTACCTAAGGATAACACTCACACAGATCTCTCCAACAGCATCACTGATAATGAAATCTACAGAAGTACTGGAATTGGCAACTACAGACAATACAATAAATTGTAATAAACGACTATGAAAATCAGAATCATAGAATGACTTGTGTTGGAAGGGAATTTTAAAGGTCTCTAGTCCTACCTTTCTGCCCTGAGTAGGGACCTCCCAACTTGACCTTGAATGTTTTCAGAGATGGGGCTTCTATCACCTCTCTGGGCAGCCTGTTCCAATGTTTCACCACCCTCATTGTAAAAATTTTGGTTTTATCTAGTCTAATTGTACCCTCTTTTAGTTTAAAACCATTACTGCTTGTCCTATCATAATAGGCCCTGCTAAAAACTTTGTCCTCATCTTTCTTGCAATAAGGTGTCACTGAACCCTGAAATATTCAAACCTGTAAAAAAAATACGCATGTTAAGAATAATTTAAGGATAGTTAGGGTTATAAATACTCAGCTGTGGTGTTTTGTAGATGAAACATAAGACATCCACCAAGAAGACATGAGAAACGATTATGAATTTGTAAAGTAAAATCTTTTTATCAACCAAATCGAATAAGATTTCCCTCAGTAAGAATTATTTTCCATAGTTTTCATTCTTGACCACAAACAAGTGAGGTGGTCAGCAATTAGTGTTATGGGTACAGACACACAGTGTCTGAACTGTATACCAATTATCTTTCTCCTCTTTTCCTTAATATTAAATATCAATGAATAATTTTTTCAATCACAGAATTAACTTGCAGATAATTTGTCTATTTTTCCTCCCTAAAATAACAGTCAGGATTTTTTCAAGATGATTGGATAAGACTGATTTCTTTTACTTCAGAAACACACCTGTGATTTAAAAACAGTTGAAAACAACTGAAGTTGAAATAAAATTCCTTCCACATAGCAGTAAGTTAATATTAAGAAATGAAACCATATTTTTTAGAATTTGAGAATGTTTTATTCTGAGTTACACAATGTGACTGCATATATTTTCTGTTTAGTGTAATACTTAACTTTCAATAAAGTAGGATAGGCAGGGGGATCTGGTGATGATCTAATTTTTAATAAAGAAGTAGCTTGTCTCTCATTGTTGCAAGAAAAGCCTTCCTTAGAACCTGTACTGTATGTGGCAGAACTTTGTGTGCCATATCGCAGAATGGACGGATTTGCCTGTGCTTACACTAGGTTTGGATTTTACAAAGTTAGAAGTTCAATTAACTTAAGTAAACTTGTCACTCAAAAGTTTGAAACTGATCGATTAAGTGAATAAATAATCTGTGTTTTATTTCATTAGTATCACATTTTCCATGCATACTAAATTGGAGAAGATGAACTCAGGAGCACTCTAATGAATTGCTAGGAATACATGGTAGTTATCTAATGATACCTTTGTTTTGGAATGTAATTTATCTTCTTCAGTTTAATTGACTTGTTTAGTCAAATATCACACTGCCAAAGCAGAACTTTTGAAAAAGATATTTCAACAGTTTGCTAAACTATGAGGTTACACATATCTAATGAGGCTTCAAAACAAGCGTGTGGTATAGTAGGAACAATTCCAACCAGGACAAACTGTTAGACAAGAGTAAAAGAGACTATTCTGTTTTGAAGTATTCTTGTTAATCAAAAAATGTATTTCCTTAGTAGCCTTTGAAAAGAAGATGAAACAAGAAAAGCTACAAATAAAGTTAATTCCTTACCCTTAGGAAAGTTAGACACCTACTGGGGTCCCAAGTATTTTCCTAATAAAACTAATTTTTGATTTGTGAAAATCAAGAGAGGAATGCCTCTGTTATTATTTTTTTTTTCCCATAACCATGGAATTATAATGAAAATATTTGCCTGACATTAACGAATATTTTAATTCTTGTTTTTACATGTAAAAATTATGTCTTCACTGACAAGGAAGACTTTATGTTAATGAGACAGCCAACGGATTTCTGTTATCAGAATAGATAAACCACTTCAAAATGAAAAGCTGAATGACTTAGACTATACAATATTCATTGGGGTTTGCTTGTTTTGATTAACTCTATGAACTTTAGTTTCTGAGTGTTTTCTGGTGATATTTTTTGTAAAATGTTAATCTTTCTTAATTATCATGACAAATATCTTAAGTATCAAGACGTACATTACACATTGTTAATCAAAACTAAGAAATACTTCATTTTACTTACCTGAGATAGATATGACCACACAAGGAGTTGACTAAGCAATGACATTTTTAGGTAGTCTGTGTTTTGTGTCTCATGGTTGGGTTACCCCATATCAAAGAAGAGACAAACTCTGATCAGTGCAATATTCCTAATTTCTCTCTTCTGCGTATAGTTTTAATAATATGTGTGACCTCACACTGCACACATACAGGAATACATGTAACATGCTGCAAATTTTCTTTGGTGGATGTACTAATTGTTTCCATTTCTCAACAGATAAAAAAAAATTATTGGGCAGAGAACAGACCAGAGTATAAACATTTGTTTCCTTAAGAAACAAGATGAAAAATCTCCAACAACTGTTATGGCTTTATAAGGATTCAATCAGATGAAATCTTTTCTAAAGCAATATTATCATCCTACTATCCGCACTTTGGTTCTTCACATACTTCCTTCAAGGCTCTTGTCCCTCACTTTAGAATGTTCTCTGCTATTTTACGCCTCGGTCTAACCTTTTGCACCTCATTTCTCCTCAAAGCAACAGACATGAGGTATTACTTACAACGTTTTTTTATGTATCAATAAAACTCTTTCAATTATAGGAGAGTCTTATAACCTCTTGCTACCCAATTTAATTTTATGTATTTACTTTTAATGCACAATTTCTCTAGTTGATGGTTTGCATGGATGATGTTCTTCCAATGTATGTGAAAAAGAATTCATCCTGAAGATACAGAGAAATAAGAAAGCTCTACATGATCTGAATTGTTGTAACATACAATTTCCTACATCTTCGTTTGGAAAGTATGGCTTTTTCCACTGCATATCCAGTAAAGAAACTAAGACAAGATAAGAAAGATGTTTCATTAAAAGCTGTTGACTTCTATTTTGTTGTCTTGTTTGCCTCTTGAACTTCATCCTAAGAAAATGAAGCATTATAGTGATAGTTACCCTTTAATTGCCATGGTATATAATACAATATATGAAAGGGCAACGTGTCTGAATTTTCAGTCTGAGAGCTATACTAATCTCATAAGTAGCTATTCAGATAAATATGAATGTTTTCTTATTACCAGTATCCATTTAATATCCTAAGTGAGAGTTCCAATGTCGATTCTGATCTGAGTTTTCACTGCAGTCTAACATGCTCAGATGGGTTTTCAATTTAGATGTGCAACAGACAAGCCTTTATCAAAAATAAAGCACTTTTTCTAATTAGGAAAAAAACTCCATAAGTTCCTGTGTGTGTTACATTAAGCTGCTAAAAGCAATGGTCTTGTACCAAAGTTGCAAACTCATGTTATCTATATTCTTCTCATTGCATCGATTAAAATGTTTGTCATACCTCCTTACCTAAGAACAGTGGGGAAATATAAAGATGCAATTGAGTCAAAGTCAAATCAAGTGGAAATTGTGATCCAAAATTGCCAGAATTACTCTTTTACCTATTTGTGCCTAAGAGGCAAAATATTGAGTGTCAAAAAAGGTTTATCTGTAGCAACCAGCAGTATCGATGCACATTTTTTTACCGTATTATGAAGTAAGGAACTGTTTTGATTGAGTTTATAAATAGTATTAAGGTAATCATTAGAACAGGGTAGGAAAGTTAGCTGGACAGCTTTGTATTTCCATTAATACCTCAGTAACAACTTTTGACTATTAAATGCAACAGAAATACTCAGCTCTATTGAAGTTAATGAAAGTTTTGCCATTAATCCCTTTGTGCTCCAAGGACTCCAGGTACAAATCCTATCTATCTGAAAAGTTGTTTCATAGATTTCTTGATGTAAAGTTTACTGTTACACAAGCAAATGACATTGTGATAACTGACCTGAATTTATTCCATAAAGTTCTGTTCTCCTTTGAAGTCTGTTAATGATTTGTCTTCTGTCACCCCTGAATCTATCTTAATGCTTTATTATGCATGGCTGATATTTCAGATATATTACATCACTCTTTGCAAGATTTAAGCTTTGTGTTGGCATCAAGTGTTTTCTGGCACAATCCATTTAGCTACTATATTTTGGTCTCTACGCTTTTGATGAATCTAGGATCATGACTTAAATATTTACCATTTTCTGTCGAAGTGTGTTACAAGAAAGAGATTATGCATGCAGAAAGTGTATAGGGAGTTTGAAGATAACAAATGATATATCAAGCACAGCCTAATGTGGTTTTACTGGAGTAGAAACAGTGGTAATAAATCACCTGCCAATGTTGATAATAAAATACTGCATTGGCCTCCATCAACCACAAGAGAAAGGTTAAATGTTATTTCTCACAATAACCATGTCCTGACATCTTTGATACTAAATTCTGTCATTATTTTCTGTAGAAACTATGATCTTTATAAACAAATATTCCATTAAGAATAAAACCTGATGCTTGCTAAACTCCAGTATCCCTAAAAAACCCTCATCCATTTTATGGTTATTGTACTACATAAATTATCTTCCATTTTGGGGTAAATACAGCTTGCTCCGCAAAAGTCAAAAGGTAAAGCCTGGATTTCGCCGCAGTCAGCTTTGGTTGAACCCTGATGATTTGTTTCATAGTCATTATGCAGTTTAGTTCTTAAACCACTTAGGAATGGGATCGTTAGCCTTTCAGTTATTTATTAACTCAGTCATTTATTAATTTTCTTGTTTCTTTATGAGGTGACTTTTTAGATGGTGTTCTGCACTGTGGTGGTGGGAGAGAGACAAGGAGGGGGATGATGCAGGGTTCTTTTCGGATCTCAGTAAAAAAGACCTAAACAGAAGTGACTTAAGATAACTGATTTGATAAAGCATAAAGTTTAGAAGAATATAGGCAGTGAGTAAATCTCATGTCCCTTCAGATGCCTGACAGCATTGATGGAGCTTGGGTGGATTTTCCCATATTATACTTTGCAGACCAGAGAAGATCCTATCTATGTAGGCTTCGCCCATTTTGGTCCTTCAAGCTAATATATAATTTCCTTACAAGGAAGCAACCCTGTTCCTTAAGGATGTTCTCATAAGATTTTCTTGCGGCAGTTTTAGACTTTGCAAGGCCAGGAAGTGATGAAATAGCTGGGACCCAGTGGGAGCTGCCCTCAGGCTTCTCTGCTACATCTGGTTGATGTTATCCTGCTGCTGAAGGGTTTTTGCAGCACAATACAGGCCTACACCTAGTCGGGTTAGCTGTTATGTGCATCACTCACTCTTAAACCAGCACTATTTTAAGTGCTTCTGTTCTAATTATATACTTCCTAGGTTTTCAGCATGTTTTCCATATAGTCTCCCTTGCTAGTTCAAGAGACCGTGGCTGGGGCGAACCTGAGAAACAAGTAAAGCAGCTCATCAGTCTGTCCTTTGCAGTAGAGTTTTCTTCCAGGTTCATGTCTGTTGGGCTGCTTCTATCTCAAAGCACAACAAAAATTTTATCCCTTTTTCTCATTTTCATAGATAGAAATAAGGTTCAGTTTGCTATTTCCTCTTATGATCCTATAAAATGCATTAATAAGCTGAGTGAAAATTTCAACTTTATCTCTAGTAAAGTTACTGATAACTAATATCTGCAGAAAATGGGTCCACTTCTTCCAAACCAGATCAGTAGAGTTAAACCCCCTTTATACAGGGAATTAAACATTTCCCAATTTGCACTTCATTGATCAATCTGGCCATCTCTCTATTTCTTATTTAACTATCAAGATAATTTAAGATACTTTTTATCTTATGATCAGGATTTGAATGAGTAACTATGTATAAGACAAGGTACATGCCTTTAGGATGCAGTTGTGAACAAAGATTGACAGAATGATGAGAAGATTAAAAAAAAGAGGCAGAATTTTTTTTTGAAAGTGTGAGAAAGGAGAATAGAAAAGAAGGGAGAAGGAATTTAAAACTTAACATGGGCTAGAAGTTGTTTAGCGTTCATCAGAAATTAAATGGAAGACACTGGGTTTATGAAGCTATGGTAAACTAACACGTTAAATGAATCGAGTCTGTATGTAGTTAGAAATACTATAATTTATTTCTCCTGTAAGATTCTTGGAATCCCTGAAAAGGATAGAACGTTTTTAGTTTCCCTCTTCCTTTATGTTTCAATTCTGTATTGTATTGCAATTTTCTGTGACAATATGTAAATTGACACTCTATCTCTATAATTGCTGCTCCTTGCAGCATCACTCAGAACCCTCTAAGCTCAAAATTCTCATTGGGACTATAAACAAGAGCAAATATTTAATTTTTTTATCCACAATATGTTAGTGTCTATATTACCTGTGATACTGGAAGTGTCTCGCTTTGCAATGTTAAATTTGATTTTACCAGATCTTGTTTCAGTTGCTTAAATAGAAATTTATTATGCAAAAAAAGACTGATAATAAAGAGCTGCTAGAAAACAAGAAGCTACAGAGGGAAGCAGAAATTAACAGGAGAGATTTACACCATAAATGCAATTAGTAAAATGTTTAATTCTCTCTTTTGCACTAGGGAAAGTAAACCACATAGTAAGCTGTATATGTTAAAATTTGAATTGAAGTATTTTAGTGACTAGTTATTCCTTTCATAGAAACCTCTGCTTGGATTTTAATAAACTTCATATATATAGGCTGCATAATGGGTACAATTTCTCTAACTGAGAGTTTTCAGTGTATGCAGAGAGCATGCGTAAATTTATGAAAACCAGAGCTTTGATCTTCAGTAACTTCTCTTTAAATGGCTTGCTATTAAGTTTAGGGTACCCTAATATTCATAGAATCATAGAACAACCAGGTTGGAAGGGACCCATCGGATCTTCTAGTCCAACCATTCCTATCAAAAGTTTACAAGTCTTCCTGACTTCTTAATTGTGTTTCTCCGTCATGTCCATCATATTCCTTATCTCAAAGCCAAGAAATCTTAATTAAAGGAATAGCAATTCTTTTTTTATTTTTCCTTTTTAGAAATGGAGAAAGGTTTAGATTCCTTTCCTAGCCTAACAGGTTGCACATGTAGAAATCTAGGCTTTCATTTCACCTGCCAAAGGCATAAGCTTCATAACAGTTACAAAAATTGGTCTCCACATCACCTGTGACATTCAAACATAAGAATGTATGTAGCCAGAAATTATGAAGATGGGAAAAGGGAAGTTCTGCTTATAGCCTTTATTAACAGAAAATTCAAAGGCTAAGCTATTTTTTCTTTTACACTGTTTCTTAAAGCACTCCATGATTGATTTTTCCAAATGCAAGTGTGCTAATAATACTATATTTTAATTTCTACATGAGGCCAAAAATGAACATTTTAATACTGAACCCTTTGAAATGTTTTTCTAGTTGATCATACAGGAGAGGAGTACAGGACTCCATAGCTGAGAACCATACTGAAAGTGTTATTGTTTTCAAGTGATTATTTCTGCTTCAGTTTCTAAGGTCATTTGTCACTATCTGGGTAAATCTCATATGGCTTCTTTTACTTGATAATTTTATTATAGGTAGGGCTCTTTGAGATTGGGACAGTCCTACTCTGATTTTTATCTTCACATCTTTCTTGTGTGTAAAATGGCTTGTATCAGAAACGGTGTGACCAGCAGGTCCAGGGAGGCTATTCTCCCTCTGTACTCAGCTCTGGTGAGGCCGCTTCTTGAATACTGTGCCCAGTTCTGGGCCCCTCACCACAAGAAAGATGTTGAGGCTCTGGAGCGATTCCAGACAAGAGTGACGAAGCTGGTGAAGGGGCTGGAGAACAGGCTCTATGAGGAGCGTCTGAGAGAGCTGGGGTTGTTTAGCCTGAAGAAGAGGAGGCTGAGAGGAGACCTCATTACTCTCTACAAGTACCTGAAAGGAGGTTGTGGAGAGGAGGGAGCTGGCCTCTTCTCCCAAGTGACAGGGGACAGGACAAGAGGGAATGGCCTCAAGCTCCGCCAGGGGAGATTTAGGCTGGAGATTAGGAGGAAGTTTTTCACACAGAGAGTCACTGGGCATTGGAATAGGCTGCCCAGGGAGGTGGTTGATTCACCTTCCCTGGAGGTGTTTAAGGCACGGGTGGATGAGATATTGAGGGACATGGTTTAGTGTTTGATAGGACTGGTTGGACTAGATCACAGAATCACAGAACAGAATCACAGAACAACCAGGTTGGAAGGGACCCATCGGATCTTCTAGTCCAACCATTCCTATCTAACACTAAACCAAGTCCCTCAGGTTCTATGATTCTGTGAAATAGCTTGTTCAATCTGAAGTCTTGCTGGAAAAGAAACAGTTTGTCATAAACGATAATTTCTATGAATATGTTGCAGAGACTGGATGATGTTGTTATGATCACAGAATCACAGAATCCTTGGGGTTGGACTATTAAAGATCATCTAATTCAAGACCCTGCCATAGTCTTGGATGTCTTTCAGCAGATCAGATTGCTCAAAGAACTGTCCAAACCAATTTTTAATAATTTCAGAGATGGAGCTCCCACAACTTCTCTGGGTAAAGTATTTAAATGCCATGTTAGGTCAAATATTTAAATCTCATTGTTCTGAAAATGTTCCCTGTTTATTTTAGTGAAACGAATATATGAAAATTGTAGAGCGATCACATTATTCACTGAAGGAGGAATTCTCAGTTTGCTGTGATGTGGTGTTTTTTTTCCCCAGTTCAGGCTATTACTATATGTTAGTTTAATTATACATCACTTATAGGAATTTGTTTACCAGTACATTGTTTGCAGGTTTTTTCTTAGTTTTCTAATTTGTGATTTTTATTACCACACTTTCATCATCAGTGTCATTTGTTTATTCAAGGTTATCTTACTGTTTGAATCTGATACAGAGGATGTTATACAATTGTGTTAATACAGAATTGAAGATGAATGCAGTTAAGTGTAAAACGGAACAGAAGTCTAAAAATCTTACATTGCATCCTGAGACAAGAGGAAATGGCCTCAAGCTCTGCCAGGGAAGATTTAGGCTGGACATTAGGAAAAAAAAAAAATCGCAGAAAGGGTCATTGGGCACTGGAACAGGCTGCCCAGGGAGGTGGTAGATTCACCTTCCCTGGAGGTGTTTAAGGCACGGGTGGACAAGGTGCTCAGGGCATGGTTTAGTGTTTGATAGGAATGGTTGGACTCCATGATCCGGTGGGTCTCTTCCAACCTAGTTGTTCTATGATTTTATGATCTTACGTTGTATCCTGAGACGGTAAGTTACAACACAGGATAACAGAAGTTTCATTAGAAGTGAACTAGGGGTGAAGAATGGAAGAGCTAAGAGAATTGAAAAATAAAAAGCAGTAAAGGGCTGTAGATTAAGTGGTTTCTTCACAAGATCATCTTGTATCATTTAATTATTTTCAGCTTGTTAGACAAAATATGTTTTACATATGTTATGCAGATGACATTTGTGCCAGACTTAATTAGTCTGTTGGAGCCTGTCACCAGTTTTAATCAGGTTGTCAGAATCTAAATTCTCTAGAGCCATAATGTAAACAATTCACAACAAGCTAGCAAGTACTTTATGAAACATTGAAACATCTCCAGACATTCCAGACATCTGTGAAGCCTTCGGTTGTGAAGCTTCCTGATTTTTTTTTAAATTTCTTTTTTTTTTTTTTTTTTTTTAATTTGGAACTTAATTGCTTCTGCAAAATTGGATTGAAGGCTCAAAGATTTTGTGTGAATACTAGTATGCTTCCAGGACCAACTTTACAAGCTCCTGGAAAGTGCTTATGTTTCACATTGAATACATACAAAAATGTAGTATTTTGATGTAAGATTTTTTCACAGTTTTAGAGTATGTCAAATTCTGAGAAACTTTTAATGTTGTCTTTTAATGAATGTGAGATTTATTTTGCTGTTACTGTGTTCAGTGCCAAAAATTCAATATTGAAACACTACTTCTTAATCCATGAACTTGCACTAAAGTCTCTATAGTTGACATTATTTACATTCTAAAAAAAAAGAAGAGATATGTTTTGGATTTGTTTCAGAGTGTTGTCCAGTCTTGTTCCACATATTTCCATTATTTATTACTGGAGTCTAGCAGCAGCTGCTGACTGTGCTGGGTGAAACACTTTACATTTAGATTTCAGTTCAGAACTTTGCAGATTCTGCTAAAGCTATAATGATGTTTTTATATTACTCATAGAAGCAAGTTTATGCAGTTTTCTACAAGGCATACGTGTCTTCTAAGAAAACCCATGAAATTTTCACTAAAGAATTTGATCCCTTAAAACATTACTTGACCTTTTTTTTCTTTAAAATCTAATGCACAGACACATTTTGGATCAATAATTTATCTGTGAGCATCTTCGGCTTATTTTCAGTCAATTCACAAATGGGAAGATATATGTAGGTTATTTAATACAATTTGCTGTTAGAATCAGAGAATATCAATGACCCTATACAATAAAGCTATACTAGTAGTATTATCACTGAAGCAGGGAAAATTGGAGACCTGCCCTTGGCATACAGAGCTATATGAGTTAGTGCTCCTTCCAACTGAGATACGAGGGACCAAAATCAGTGTTGGAATAAGTTGGCATGATTTCATTAAATACAAGTGGAGCTGTGCCCACTTAGATCAGCAGCAAATTTGAGAACATACCCATATGGCTTCTACATTTATAATGGAGAGTCTCCAAAAACAGTAGACTAGAGATTGCAAGGATTAATTCAAGCACATAATTTTTATTTTACCAGTCTGAATAAAGCAGATTTTATTCCAGGCATGTGTGTGAAAAATATTCATACATCTTTAGCAACTATTCTTCAAGTTACTTGTCGAGTTGTTAGTGGTAGTAATTTTCTCTACATTTTCTGGGGAAGATCACTGAAATGTAACTGAATGGAATGTGTATAAACTTCAACGGGAAAGTGTCTATAATTCACAATTAGCTTATTAATTGTTTTTATCTGCTTTATCTCTTGAAAACATGGCTTATTTTTTTCACCAGCCTACATGACTTTCTTCAAAACCTTTCTTTCTGTTATTTGTCTCAAAAATTGTTTATATTTTTACTTGCTCTCATTCAATCAAGTTTTACATGATCTAAAAATTATCAGTACGAGCTGAGGTGGTCACCTTTTATTGGTTCTAAAATGAGTTACATCCACATAGATTTTATCTGAGTCCATTTGCAGATAATGTCTCCTTCCTACCTCTTCCCATTACACACTTAGCCTCTAAGTGTGTCACATGTCTAAAGACATGTACTACAGTTCAGGCTTCACACATCACCAAGTTGCAGTGCATACCTTCCAGTGTGTTTGCATATAAGAGAAAATAAAAATTAATTAATTTCTTCTTAAAGGATCTTGAACAAATGAAACACTACAGAAAGTGATGACTCTCAATTATCTGATTTCATTTAATTTTTCTGATGTTCTTGTTTCCTAATTGTGTTGTGCCTCATAAATATTATGGACTTAGCTGAGTTTATTATTCTTAGCTGTGTGAACTGAGAAAACACGGGACCTTGCTTATGAACCTATTAATGTTAAAGGATTAACAATTAACAATTAAACAATTAAAAACAATTTAAATTCAATTAAAAAAACCAAAAGAAGTATCAGTGGAGATCTATGAAGAACTATTTGTTGTTTCTATGAACTTCTTTTTGAGTAAAACCCACTTCTAATCTATGGAAATGCTGCATTTCAGGAGCTGCATTTTGTTCTAGTCTTTCTCAGTTATGGTGATTGATTTGCAATATTGGATTCTCAATTTTATATTTAATAAAATAATTTGGTTTACATTAGTTAATCATGTTTTTCAGACTGAATAATTTCTATTAATTACTTTTTTTTTCTTTTTCCCCCCTAAAAATCTATGCTGTTTCTCACTAACATTAAGTATAAGGCTTTAATTCAAACTTGATTGTGAAAAGTCCACATTAATAAACACTAAACTCATTTTCCTGCTATGCTGTAGTGAAACTGCTAAGAAGATAACTGAATTTAAAAGCATCTTTCAAATAACTGTGTATGTGAGGATTAGCAAAGCCGTATGGGATTTCTTTACAGAGATATTTTTATGTACACTGAAAGTAATTTCCAAATTAGAAGTTCTTTGTTACTTTCTTCTTTTCCTTTCTTTTTTTTTTGCAGTGAACATCTGCAAATTTAAATAAACTTGTATAGTAACCTCTATTAAATTCTTCTTGATCCACTGAGGCTAGTTGCTTTGAATTCTTGAATACTTTTCCATACTTTTTCATAAGCCATGGTGAAAGGAACATTAACTGTGAGTTTATGAATATCCTGAAGATTATCTATTTCATAGTATTTTCTACTTGTTTTAGAGGTGTGATGATGTTTCCTTGAGCTCAGTGGGGTTTTGTGAGCGAAGTTGATATAAACATAGCTTCTGCATGTAACAATGGATTGCTTGTTTTTTACTTCAGTTGATATGGCAACAGGGGCTTGCTGTAGCGGAAAAAAAAAAAAAAACACCAAAAAACCCCAATGACTCCAAGACAAAAAAAAAAAAAAAAAAAAAAGAATGATTTTGAGAATGATTTTGAACAAATCTGAAGACAAGGACAATACAAAGAGGCATAAAAGAATAAGGACTGCTCTTAGTAGAGCTCTCTGTCAGTCAGATCTTGTTGCAGATGTAGAAACTGTATAAGCTCTTCAACAATTTCCAGATCTCATAAAGAGTCACAAAATATTGTTGCCAGGGTAGAGAAAACTGTGGTCCCTTTCTGTCTGGAAATATCTGGTCTCTGGTGATGTTTAGATTATTTTACTTACAAGGTCCAATACTTAGAGGTTGGGAGAGTTAGTTTCAAATCTCTGTTCTGTTTTGGAAAAGAAAATAGAAACAAGATTTTTACCCTTCTGTAATATTCTTATTTGTTTAGTTACAGACAACATTGGTGTGTTTTTCCTGCAGAAACAGGTTTACTTAAATGAGCATTCATTGAAACAGAGAAAATTACTTTGTAGCCATTTTTTTTTTAAAGGGCATTTATGTGAAAGGTGAAACTCTGGGATCTTTTTTGCATTTACTTAGTAACGAAGCACTTTATGAAATACATAGCTCATGCAGAATATCTTACTGTCCATTAGCACTCAGCAGTAAAGTGGCAGACCTCAATTTCTGTTGTGCAGCAAGTAAGCAGATAATCATGAACTTAGGTGTCTTTTTGCAAGTTAACTGTACCGTCATCTTCAGGGTGAGTCCATTATTTCACATTTCTCTCTGCTGATGTTTGAAGATTTTTAAACTCTGCTGCTCATTTTAAATTAAAATTCCGCAAATAGTTCTGTTAACTCACATTCCTTTTAGGTGAGAAATTCTTAAAGGTGCTACTTCCCTGTTAAGTCAAAATTAATTTTTAGATATTTTAGTCAAAGACCAATAAGGAGAAATCAAGCTCCAATCAGAAGGAAGAGTAAGACTCATCTTGCATACCAAAGAGAGGGTTTTTTTTGCTGGTTGTCTGGAATCCAGCAGTATCACACAGTAGAAGTGAGCTGCAATTTCAGCTGGATGTACTGCTTAAAAGCTGTCCAAGTTCTTATCATTAAGGATCAGAATCTGATAACTGTATTTGATTAGTTAATATACAAATAGTTTAGGTAATAAATGCCAGGATAGGTATATGCTATCACATGTCTAAAGAAGCAAAGTTTGTTAGCAAAAGATAAAGCAAATAAAAATGGATGTGCTTTTAAATCTTATATAACATGGTTTAAAATAATAAAGTATGAGGCAGGAAACAATTAATATTCCAGTATTTAATTACAGTAAGTGGAAAGGTTTTATTTTACTTAGTGGTATGAATGGCTTTATTTTAGAATCATAGAATCATAGAATCACCAGGTTGGAAGAGACCCGTCGGATCATTGAGTCCAACCATTTTAAAAAAAATTTTTAAATGGACTCGCTCCAGAGCCTCAACATCCTTCTTGCGCTGAGGGGCCCAGAATTGCACACAGTATTCAAGGAGTGGTCTCACCAGTGCTGAGTACAGAGGGAGAATAACCTCCCTGGACCTGCTGGTCACACCGTTTCTGATACAAGCCAGGATGCCATTGGCCTTCTTGGCCACCTGGGCACACTGTTGGCTCATGTTCAGTCGGCTGTCGACCAACACCCCCAGGTCCTTCTCCTCCTGGCAGCTTTCTAGACAGACTTAAACAGAGTAATGAGCTTAAGATCAAAAAAGTGGGGTTTTTTCTAAGCAGAAGTCCAAGTAGGATATCCTCTAAAAGTAACTGGGTTGGGGTTTTCTTTCCCAAGTAAGCCCTTCTCACTGAAAAAAAGTCTTTATAGATGTAAACATTTTGAAAAAGTTTCATCTTTTTCAAGTATATTCAGCAGAAAAAAAAAATCATCATATGCATTCAGTTATATTTGAACACTACTTCAATATAATTATGAATATATATACACCTCCTTCCAACATCAGAAACATTTGTTATCATTTTAGAATTAAGTGGAACCATACCATGCATGCACAATTGAAGGCTACATACTCTGCTTGAACATCTGTGCCACCTGGGAAATTAGTTCTACCTCTGGTTCAGCTGGTTCTTCATCTGCCAGCTGCAATGTCAGGGCACAGTAGGAGCAGGGCTGCTCTGTGCAGCGAAGGAAGCAGGAGCCAAGCTAGAGCCCCTTGGGTCTGAGCTCAGCGGGCACAGCCGAGATTCTCTTTCCTTGGTGTAGGGCTAGTCCATCAATTACTAGTTCCTCTGTTGTGGGATCCATTTCAAGATTTCTCTGGTGTGACGTATTATTTGTCAATACGGTTTATCCTATCCCTTCGTGCAATATATTTCCAGTTCTTCTTACTTCACCGCTAGTTCAGTTAGAACTTCTAGGTCCTCAAAAAATTGGTATATGCAGTCTCTTTCATCTGTAGAATACTGTTCAGTTACTGCCTGTTCAAACTCAAGTTCTACCTGTAGAACAGCCCTTTGAAACTTCTATACATTCTCTGTGTAGAGTTTAAACAATACTTACCTATTTCTGAAAACAGAAGAAAAGGGATCTTGATGGCAAAAAAAATTAAGGAAAAGTGAATAAGATCATGAAATATAAATGAAGTATGTCAAATGTCTTGAAAGAAAAGGGGCCATATTGGAACAGAAAGGTGATGATGGTGAAGGTAGACATAAATGTTCCTAATATGATATTCGAAAGCACTATGAGTACATACAGTCCTAGGAGTATGAATTAGAGGTGAAATGAGGGATTAGATACTGTAACCCTTCAGGCATGGAAGAAAGCAAGCCTATGAGGGACAAGACCAATAAGGACCAGCAGTTGCCCTGCTCATTTTGCTTAGAAATTATTAGAGAGATTTTTTTTTTTTTTTTTACTGACAGGAGGAAATATGGCATGGGAAAATTAGCATCTAAAAGATTGTACTATAGTGTAGGGAATAAGGTAAGGAATATCTCTAAAGCCAATCTTTTGTTTCCACCATTCCCTCAGAGTATCTAGCACAGGTTTTTTGAGTTGGGCCACCTGAACAAGATAATTAGCAGATTAGGCAGCTAATTTAAATAGAGCCTCAAGAGCTCTTTGTGGGGTTTGTTTGTAGGCTCATAAATCAGTGAGGAAGGTGATTCTTCTATTCTGCCAAGCAGTCAGTGAACAACGATAGCAAAGAAGGTTCTAAAATGTTTTTTTCTACTGAGAAGTGTCATATAAGGTGGGTGTGATGGCTCAAAAGTGGTAGTGTTGGTAATTAAAATGAATTAAGCTGAATTCTGAACAATAAACTGTTAAAAAGCTGTAACATTTGTAAAACAGTGAAAAAAATTCGATGAAGCTAGAAAAAATGTTTACATGTGCTATTTTTACTTTACTTTGACAGTTTATTTTTCAGTTTCTGTGTTGATATGTTTATATATTTCTGTATGTATCTGTGTCTTTCAACTGATAAATGTAGTATGAAGTAAAACCTTAGTGGACAATTGTTTCATTTCAAAGATGTATTCAGAGATGTACGTATATGAAATTTGTCAAGTATGAGGATATTTGGCTGTTCCCTAATATCAACAAGCAATGAGTGTAAGTGTTTAAAAGCTTTAAAACAATTTTGTTGAAAGACTAGTGGTTCCAATAACCCAGTGCTCTACAGGGACAAAGAATGCTTCTATAGGTGATTCAGATTATATTATTATTATTTAATTCTGGTTTTTTCAATCTTAGAGGATGAAGCTTTAGTTAAGGTAGAGGATTTCAGAAGAGGTAGAGAAAGGCAGAAAACAGAACTTCATAGAAAGATCCTTTCCTTCAGTTAAGGAGCTGATGCAGAACTCTCTGTGATAGTTCTCCACAATTATCATGGTGGCTCATTAGCTGATGATACTGGTTTGTGGGAGACCTAAATGGACATTGGTGCTGTGTTGCATTTTGGTCATGTGTACATGCTTAGCAGATGTATTTTTGTATTTTGCCTAAATTAACATTTCTTGAATTACTGAGGATGAGTGATGTACTCCAATATCTGAATTTGGGATCCTCAAAAATCCAAGGATTGATGTTGAAGTGTAAAGGATTTAGTAGCATGTTGGATTTTCAAAATGATCCTTTTGCAAGATTTTGATGATACATATGTGTTTCTGAGGTAGTAATAATAATGCTAATAATGCTTTGTAATGCAACACATTAAAATTCATGTACTGAGCAGTGTAAATAAGGGAAGAGGGGAAATTCTGTTGCTCCACTGACAAGAACTGGAATGCTATGGGTTTGGGGTTTTTTTAATCTGCATTGTTATTGTTATTATCTGTTCGGGTGCATAATTTGAAGTTTTCTAGCTGATGTGTTGTACTGGGGATCACCAAAGGAGATGGGTAATTGAGTTACTTTCTTGAGGGAGAGTTTTGCTTGTACCAGGAATTAAATTTATGCCTTAGCTGAACTGGACAGCTTTTGATGTATCTTCATGTTATTCAGATAGAGATGTAGCTATGTAATTTCCTTTAATCCCGCATAAAATATTAATTTTATGCACATCTTTCATCTTTACAGTGTACTGGATTTATGAGGAAAAGTTCAAGTGAAGCATTCAACTGCCGTACTTGTTGCAGAACCACCTGGATCCAAGGTAGATTTGTTTCTATTACAATTCAACATGGCATCAATAACTGATTGTGTGATTAAGGGTAAACCTACAGTTTTACATTATGGACAAGACATAAAAGACATAATTGAAGCAGAAAATCATTGAGGAAGAAAGAAAGAGGAAAAACTTTTATGAATGACAAACTTAAAAGTTATAAGCACAGAGGCTTATTTTGCCCTAATGTCCTTAGTATGGAGATTATATTTTTTCCCCTATGTGGTAGAACAAATACAATTTAGAAAGTACTTGATAAAATACAGAAAAAAAACCCCAACAAAAAACCCACAACAAACCAGAAACCCCCAAAACTAAAATGGTAAATTAATATTGAGTTTCTAAGGCTCTTTTCTCACACCCTATCATGTACAGACTTGCCAACTTTAAAAATTCAACTGAAGATTAAAATTACGATATTATTTTCATCTGTAGGTTTGTCAAAATCCCCAGAAGAGTTTGAAAGTACACTCTGCAGTGTGTTGATGATACTTAACATGTGTTTGAAAGAAATATAATCTTTCCAGTCTGCTTATGAGGGACTATAACTGTTACTCCAGACCTCAAAAAAAAATTTAATGTTAATTTAATTAAAACAAAGAGAATACTTAAATGGTGACATTGAAAATTATTTCAGTGAATTATAATCTTTGTTTATTTTTTAATATTTTTATTGCCATTGATTTTAAGTGCATTTTCCTTATGAGAGCCGAATATTGGTAGTAATCTTCTTTTGACACAGAAGATTATGTATAAATTCTCTGGAGTATTTAAAACAAGAGGGAACTCCTAGCACATACGAATGCCATGGAAACCAATATTTACTCTTTTATATCAAGAATGCCCTGACATTTGGATTTGTTAAGGGTTCTGTATTTTATGTAGGGAAACATGCACTCATGATGCTATAACAAAATAAAGAAAACCCATATCATTTGGAGCAGTGAAGAGTTGTTGCTAAACTTGTTCTGCGCATTAAGTACTATTGCATGTTGTACAGTTATGAAAGTGTTACTGCTGGATGAATCCTTATAGGCAGCATCTTAGTAGTGTTTGTTGCTCCAGGGCCAAATAAATGAATTCTCTATGTTACTTTCTTCTTAAAGCATTATGGAGAGTGACCAGTTCTGTATGAGCTCGGTAGAGGAGAGATGTGCTATCTAACCCATGAAACTACTTGGTTCTTGAAGGTTTAGTCCCCTGGATAAACAATTACCATTCTGACAAATGTATTTCTACAAAGTTGGAAAGCATAGCGAAAGGTAATGCTGAAGTGAGGCTTTTACAGAGCAAAGGGAAACTTACACCCATTCCCCTGGAAAAGTCTCTGTACAAATCAATTTTACTGAATTTTTAATTCAGCTGTAGCTGGTGTAAATAGCACTTGGATGTCGATATACTTCAGGCATCTATTTAAAAGAACAGGAATACAATTTCCTTTCATGCTTCCTGTGACAACGAAACCTGAATTTTGAAAACTGTTCCCCTTTCTTTGAGAAGTTTCATAACGAATTTACAGAAAAGCTATTTGGTCTAAGAGTAGGTTAAATCACAACTACATTGTCATTGTTGCATAATTTATTGTAGGTGTGCCACAATAGATGGTGTGTGCTAGTGATAATCAATGTTTGAAATAGTTAGAATTATTTGTGTTACTTTTTATTCAAAAAAATTTCTGGACATTAGGAAAAAAATTTTCACAGAGAGGGTCATTGGGCACTGGAACAGGCTGCACAGGGAGGTGGTTGATTACCTTCCCTGGAGGTGCTTAAGGCACGGGTGGACAAGGTGCTGAGGGACTTGGTTTAGTGTTTGATAGGAATGGTTGGACTCGATGATCTGGTGGGTCTCTTCCAACCTGGTGATTCTATGATTCAAAGCAAACAAAACCTATAAATGATTCTGTCTTTTGTGTACTTCAGTTTCTTTTCCGCTACTTGTATATACCTGGTTATTTTGAGATGGTGATTGAAGGACAAATGATTGTTGCAGTTTTCTATTTGTTAATAGAACAGGATATGACAGGATATTCAAAAAAATTGGTGCAATGAAAGAGAAATCAATTGCCTTCAATATATCTAATAGAGCTTTAAATCAGAAAGACTGAGTCTTATCTCAAATTGGCTGAATTTTTCTGATCCTCAGGTGCTGGTTAAGTGAAAAGAAAGATCTTGCTTTTCCATGCAAGATTTGTACAGTATAATCAGTACATGACAACGAACTGAAATCCATATCTTAAAGATTTTTCTCTGTGGAATATTGTGGCAATTATATCAGTACTTTTCAAAATGAAGGAGAGGAGCTACACCTATTTAAAACTTAAGATGAAGATGATGTGATTGTCTATTATGAGATGTTGACATTTGGTAGTGATATAAAGCATAGCACCTCTCTTGTCTGACTGTATAAGGTAAGAAGGAAATTTTAATGTTCTCTGGAATGTCAAGCAGAGTAAAAGTCTTTCTCCATTTAGTAACTTATAACATTCTCTGCAGTATCATCAAACACTTAATTAAGTCAGCATAAAGGGTTTTAATTCAACTGATGCTTACCTGGAGGGGCCTCTGAAATAAGACACTAAATCAATGACTTTAATTCAAATGATGGGCTTTGATATAAAAAGTAGTGGTAGCTTTTCTAAAAGATTGTTGGTTGACTTGTGGTTGTGACTAGAACTTCTGTCATAATATGAAATTTCACATACATTGAAACTATTTGTTGAATTGGCAGTGAAAGATCAAGTAACTTAATTTCAATGTGCATAGAATATTTATAGGTGTGGTACAGAACTGTTTAAAAGGAAGTAAAGTAGTATTTGCTTTGCCCTAATATTAAAGCTAGGGATGTACTAGTGATTCTTTTATGTTCAGACTAGATAATCATTTTCATAGTGCTTATCTTTATCAAAATTCCCAATGTTTAAGAGAGGGGGGGAAAAAAGGGAGTGGGGGAGGGAAGAACTTTTAGGTGCGTCACGGCACCCTGAGTTTAGGATAATCAAACTGAATTGCTACTTTGAACTTAACTGTTTGCATATTCTTTTAAAATGACCGTAGCTTTCTCTAAAACAGCTTTTCATAACTAAAAATATAATTACAAATCTTCTGTAAATGTCCTCCATGTTTTGATTACTTGAAGCTTCTCAGCAAGTACACATTGCTCTCTACAAGTACCTGAAAGGTGGTTGTGGAGAGGAGGGAGCTGGCCTCTTCTCCCAAGTGACAGGGGACAGGACGAGAGGGAATGGCCTCAAGCTCCGCCAGGGTAGGTTTAGGCTGGAGATTAGGAGGAGGTTTTTCACGCAGAGGGTCATTGGGCATTGGAATAGGCTGCCCAGGGAGGTGGTTGAGTCACCTTCCCTGGAGGTGTTTAAGACACGGGTGGATGAGGTATTGAGGGACATGGTTTAGTGTTAGATAGGAATGGTTGGACTAGAAGATCTGATGGGTCCCTTCCAACCTGGTTGTTCTGTGATTCTGTATTATCTAAATGATGAAACAGTTCCATTGTATTTAGTAATCTGTTCAGATTTTAAAGCTGACGGAGGACAATTTCTGTTCATGTGGGATTTATAGCACAGGGCTACAGATACAGTAATATCTTTGGGAGAAGGAAGAAAAATGGTCCCATATTACTGATGTAGACATTTTGTGTTACATATCCTAGTATTGCACATGTAATCTAGTTTTGAGGAACAGTAAACTTATTTTGAATTTTCCTTTTGGGTGAGAGACTTGCAATATAGCCACATTTACACAAATTGTTCTTTTTTTCACTGCATGGTTTTATCACTTGTGGCAAGGAAAAAAAAACCACTAAACCAAAACAAGATGGCTTTGAGAGGCTTTTTTCATTGAAAATATCCTGATGCTTTATGAAAAATGTCACTAAGTCAAAGTTGAAGGGAAAAGCACATAATGGGTAATAACTTTGGATAAGATAGAAATGAAATTACTTAAACTCTTGATTAAGGTTAATTATTTAAAAGTCAAATTTCTTGACACAACTTAGTGAATTAGATACTTCCAACTTGCAGAGAGTAATTTCTCAGACCTCCAGGCTGTGATCATTCAGGTAAGGCTGGTCCCTTACATTAGTGTTTCTACTTGGCAACTCAGTTGTTGCAAGTAGATATTGAATTGAAGTTATCAAAGAACACTTGTTTTCTAGGAGCAGCAAGTACTGCATTGGAAATGCTTTTTACAAGGAAGAAATAGTTTACTTTAAAAGAAACGAAAGACATCAAGATGTATTTGGATGAGCAGTTGTGTCAGCCAACATGTGCATAAGTGAGTCCAGTTTATTAGCTCTGTTATTTTTTCATAGGTAGCATATTTCTAGATAGAAAGAATGACCTCAGTTCTAAGTTGTCATGCTTTAGACCTGACTCGGCTAATTTTGGCAGCTAAAACTGAACACTTGACTCCCAGATACCTTTTGTGAACACACCCCAGGGAAAGGGTAATGAAAATTTCCAACTCTAAGAGTTGGGAACTAAAACTGCAGCTTTAATGAAATAATAACAATGGATATAATTACAAAATAATAAATATATGCATATATATGAAATTGTGCCCCCACCCTTTGACTATAAATCATCTTAAATGCTGCAGAGCAGACATAAGGGAATGGGTCTGTGGCTAGGAAGGAGCTGGACTCAGGAACTGGACTCAGGAACACGTGGGTCTGAGTTCAGAAGCAACAGGCAGACAAGGTCCTTGCTGGATGTTGGCTATCACATAAAGAAAGACCTTCCTGATCTCTCAAAGATCAGAGAGTTATATACGTTATACAGAGTAGGATGTATATAGAATGGAATATTCTTTTGGTCAGTTTAGAGCCACGTGTCCTGTCCTACCTCTCCCTCCCTTCTTAAAAACACCTGAAGCTTAAAGTGTGTTACCCTCACCCTAGGCGAGTGCTGTTACAGTCCTCATCAAGAAACCCTTGCTGTTCTGGTATTTGGTTTTGAACTGAACATCCATCCTGTACTAGGCAAATGTTTCTACAAAGTTTTTACTATATTGGTTAGTTCCTTCTGACTTTACTTGATACCTTTAGTGCTCTTAGTTACCTACATGACTAATGAGGTATGATGGTAAACACCATGTCATTATTTCAAGGAGTGGTATTCAAATCTCTTTGGTTTCTGAAGCATTCACATCTTTTAGCATGATAAAGCAACCTCTGTGGAATTTGTCAGACGCTTTGTTTGCCCTTCCACCTGGGTTCAAACCTAATGTGTCCTCTTGAGCCTGGTTACAGGACTTTTATACTGGTTAAGGATACATATTCATACAGATTTTGGGAGACGCTAACTGGTAAATATTGGTTAAAAATACATAGAACTCACTATCATATCTTATCACCCACTCTGGTATGTGCCTCACAGTTCCTTTATGTCTTCAGAATCCTCTGATGATCTGTCTTGTTTCCTTCCTCATTGTGTCCTCTTGGTGAGCTCTGGTCTGTCCTTTGTTCCTCCTGTCCATGTTTTAACTGGTAAACAAGTTAAACTCCTGTTATAATCACTTTCTTTCTTGCTGCAAGCTGGCCAAGCTTTTATTCCTATTATTCTTATTTTATTACTACTTAAGCTAATTAATTCTTAACTTAATGATTTATTCCTTCCTTCATTTCAATGACAATTTTATGGTAAGGCTATCTTGATATCAGCAGAAAGTTTTACATTAAACTCCCTGCCACCAAAAAAAAAAAAAAATCCCAAACAAAATCCAAAGAAAAGAAAAACACAAAACAAAACATCCACCAAAACCAACACAGACCAATAAATCCAAACAACCCAAACCTCCAGGGTTATAGAAAGCGTTTAGTAATTGGCAGTTTGCAAAAATGACATGTATTTGTTTGGCAATCCTATTTGACAATTCAGAAAGGAGAAAAATAAGCTACTTATTGGTGCAATAGTGTATTTTTGCTAATATTGAATGTTCTGATAGGGGGCAAGAGTATAACAACTGGCTATAGTACATCAAAAATAGCTTTTATGAGAGGCACCATAGTCCTCTTAATGATAATTTACACCATAAGGGAAGTCAGGAGTTGGTATTAAACAGAGAAGTTGGCCTGAACTGATAATTCCGCTGTCAGGATAGATTCTGTTTTAGACCCTGCGTGAAGTCACTAGATTACAGTAAAGTCTTGGACTGCAGGCCTACACAGAGTGGCTTTTAAGACCAGTTCCTGTAAACACAGTTGATTTCTCAAGCTAAATGAACATTGATGTTTCTAAAACTGAGATTTCACCTAACCATTTGCAGCAAAGAAATTGATGGGACTTTTGCACTCTAGACCACGAAGATCTAGTCCTTTTCATTCTGATATCTAGTTAACTTCACCTGAAGAAGTGTGTTGTTTGGATGGTGTTTGAGTTCCTTTTGACTAATCTGCTTCTTCCCATGTGGTAGAGAACTTTCTCTTTATTCACCACATGGACAATGTGAAAGCTGAAGCATGTAAGAATCTCACCTTAGGGTGGAATGTTGCAGGTGGGCATCACAACCTAAATAGAAAACAAAACAACAAAAGAAGTACCATATAAAAGCTGACAAATTACTTATTTCTCTGTATGTTATATTTTTGGAACTGACAACTGCCTGGTGGAACCTGAACACCTTCTTGTGCATGTATTTAGCATGTAGTTTGTAGCTCTAGGAAACAGGAGATATGAGACAGGGATCACTACTGAGCTCAGTGTGACTTAATGTGATACATAGGCAAAGCTTGTTGAGTGTGTCTGCTGGGACATTCTCTCTGCATCTCACTATTTTCACAGAAGCTTTCTTACTGGTGCATTTAGAATTTCTTCTTAAAGCAATATGGAAATGTGTTTCGCTTGTTTCCATATTTATTATTTGCTTTTAAAGTGGGCTGTATATCATTCCATATTACCATACCACACATTTAAGCATTAGTGACTGCATGAGAAAAATAAACAAAAACATTTCTTTGCCTTCAGCTTGATTATTAAACCACATCCATAAGATTGAGGTATAAAATCTACGTGTGGTGTCACTGCTGACACTAGTCAAGACTTTTTCAGAATATGGTTTTTAATTTTATCTTAACATTAACAATTCTAAGTTAAGAAATAAGCTTCACTGACATATCTTGTATCCAAAAGATGATAAAATACTATCCAGATGGCCATGTGTCTTCTGTCTAGGCTGTGAGGACTATTCGTAAACTTTCCTTTCTGCTAAATACCAATGTGAAATATCAATTGAAAATGATTTTTTTTTTTTTAAGACCAGAGAGGAACCTTATTTTTTCTGTTTATCATAGAATTGTATGTACTCGTCAAAGTGTATTGAAAGCATGATTTGCTAACTGATAGTGTGACTGCCTACAAGTTCTGCTTGTTCCAACAGTTAAAATTGAATGAAACAAAGTCCTGGAAAAATTAGTAGCTGTAATTTCTGCAGGCTCCTTTTTGGGGAGCAAGATATTTCCCTGAAGAATCCGGAAGGGATTATAATAAACCCAACTTCTGTTTTGCTGTATGTAGTGACGACATTGGGTTTTCTGGCAATCTAATTTCATTCTGCAGACAGTCATTTTGGGGTAAATTATTGGACCATAACGGGTAATACTCTTACAACCCAGAAAGAACTAGCTCAACTTTTTCTTCTGTCATTCACAAGGTATTCAGAGAGTGTTTTATGGAGGTACTGGCTGGCAGAGTATTATCTGCTTTCTTATGCTATGTATGTTATAGATTACAATCCAAAACAAGGAAATTCTTCTGAGTATTCATTGTGCTGTTACAAAAGCATGAAAAAAATTGGTTTTACTTCCTAAATATAAGAATGACTTATAATAAGTATTAATAAATAATGTGATATTTTTGGTAATCAGCAAAATAACATACGGAAAGCTATACTATGACTAAATAAAAAGTTGTGTCTGATAATGAGGTTATAAGCATCTATTTCACTGATTCATGATATGGTTATTAAAAACATAAGCATTTCCCTATGGATTTAATATCCAGATTAAAAAATAAGCTACTTCTGCTGTGCTTAGTATGTTCAAACATATTTGTTGTTTATTCTATATCATAAGTCATTGAAAGCTCTTCACTGAATGAGTAGTATTACTTTTATTCTTTAAGCTCACCTCTGCCCTCTTTGTAAGATTACACTTTATTTTCAGTGTATGTTATTAGAAGCTTGTGTTTTTCTGTTGAATTTTATTCACAGACCTTGATCTAGGTTCAAAATTTGTTATCTTCTACCCCTCAAATGTTCTATTTTTCTCTCATACTTTTTATTACACTCTTAATTAGAGGAATTATAATACATGAATGTACACTTCTACAACATATTAAATTGTCTTTATGAATGACATGGTCTTTTACTGTACTCTTGTCTTTAATCTTAAATGACCTATGTCTAGTTCAATTGCTTTCTTAAAAAATGGAAGAAGGCAATGATGTTTGTGATAATCTTGTGGTACTTTGTTCTTGCTATAGTCACAAATTTGGGCTTTCTGTTACCAGTCTAGATGAGAGGCTGTTCAGGACTTAATTTGTCATTTATTTCCTCTTTGTCTATGTCTTTTTTGTGTATCTTGTGTTCCTTTCTGTCTGGATGTCATGAGTGTCATTGTGATCTGCTCTAATGTAGTTTTACAGTATCTTATGCAACTATTATATATATACATAATCAATATGTGTGTATGTATATATGTATATATACACACATATACCCAAGGAATATTTAGTTTTCTGTCTCAGTACTCGTAGCCAATACATTTCTGTAGGTCAGTCAGATGACTGCACCCGATAACTATGTGCACATGTAAATAGTGCATGAGACTCTGTCAGTGTTTTACTGCAACTAACTATAACGCACTCCAGGGTCTAAGAAATTAACATATTGTGCATCATTAATTTTGATCACAAGCTTGTTGCTGCTGTTGCAGCTGCCATTTCAGGCATTCATTATGAATGACTAAGAGCACTGACCACTAGCAAAATCTGTTTAAATTGTTCATTGTAATTCTGATGTGCACTTCTAAAAGCTTATTACTGACTGTACTTCAAGATGATGCCAGGAATTTTAAACCAGCTCATTCTAATTCTGTCTGTTAACTGAAATGTTTCAGAGCATGTTGCTTTTTCTTCTTCATGAGACAAGTACATTTTGGCACAGTAGCATCTGAATGTGTGGACAAATGACCAGATTATCTCATGGAGATTTATAGATGGAATGACAGTTCTAGCACTGGATGTAGAGCTCTGAGAGCATAGCATAATGGACAAATGTATGGCATCCTGAACTGTGAGAAGTATCCTAGGAGGGTAGCTAGGGGGAGGATTAAAGAATGAAAATAAACTTGTATTTAAGATTAAAAAAGTTCAGTATGGAGAACTAAGGAGCATGTTTTGGTTCTGAGTATGTTCCAAATTTGACTGAGAAAGCTATATAAATGTAGAGGTAAAACAGTTAAAAATTTAATTTAGAGAATAATTGTGCTATTTTGTAGCTTTTTGATAAACAAGTAATTTTAGTGGTCAAAAATGGCAGACCTCTCTAGCAAGGTCTTGTAGATCATTATTATATTTCAGACCTGACCTAGAATAACCTGCTTTTCTATTACTGGCCTTCTGTGACAGGAAAGGGCCATTGAGACAGAACTGTGCCAAATTTCTAGGATTTGTGTTGGTATTTTCTTTTTTCCCCGCTGAAAAAATATCCACAGTGTACCGCTTTGTAATAAGACCTAGCACTTACTGCCACAGGAGGCAAAATGTGCACTCGTGCCTTTTTAGACAGCCAGTATTCTGCCTTGTGCTCTGCATTACCTGAATTAATTACTACTGCTGAGACACACTTTCTCATTTTGTCTTATGATTATTCCTTTATGAGACTAGTGCCTAATTCAGCTTCTGACATAAGTATGATGGCAGAGGTCCAATGTTCAATTAAGATGCACCTCCTGTTAACTAATGGCTGAATTCTGTGTTTTGTAGTCGAGTTTTAAAGATTTGAGATGCTCTAGATGCTCTGGCAAAATTCCAGTCAGCTGTTTGTCTCTGTCTTTAAGCTTTCTCTAAACTTTTTTTTTTAGTTTCAAATGCAGTTTTGCCATTGTGGTGGAAGAGGGGCAGAAAATACCCCTGGCACTGCAGGTCTTCAAGTATTTTTCAGTGTCTGTGTCACTGTCAGTTTCTTAATGCCATTTTTTCTCAGAGGGCTTCGTACCAGTTAGGTAACTGGCTTTTCAACAGTTCATCTCTTTTGTGAAGAGTTATCAAATCTTTGATGTCATGGGAAGTATTGTCTGTTGAACAGAGCAATTGGATGATTTGGAGATGCCCTCAAGTTTTTATAAGCATTGTATTTTACAGATGTGAAGTCTTAGAGTGAACAAGTAGAAACTTCAGATACGGTTGGAAGTTCCTCTATGATTATCAGTATCAGATCTTATTGGTAAAGAAACTTGAGATGTGTTTGTTGTTGTGATTGTTGCTAAGATTGCATCTTATTGAACTTCAAAATAAAGAGAAGGTGGAGAGGGAGTCTGGATATTTTTGTTAAATCTTAATTTTTTTTTTTTTGTGATTGCACTAGCACTGAGCCAGTTCTAAATAAATATGCTTCTTTAGTCTGTATTATTTTCCAGTGGATTATTACTTCCAGTGTGGTCAACCACACCTTGGATAGAAGATGTGATGTTCCAATATTGCAGTTTACAGATTGGGTACTATTGGGTAGAAGACCTATCTAACAAGATATATTTGTGTCTGTTGGGGCTTAAGATCTATCAGAAATGCTTTTGTGTTTTGTACTTGTGTGTAACTTATACCCATTACCTGAATTTTTGCCTAGAAGTTGTTATGAAACTTCTGAGAATAATATTACTTTGATTATTTTTTTTCTTCTTTCTTTAACTTAATCGCTTAGACATAGGTCTGAAATTTCAAAAGCTGCCTAAGCATTCTGAATACCCAATTTCCATTAATTTTAAATCCCTTAAGCGGCTTTGAAAAACTTAACATAAAGGCTAAGTCATCCTAGGGTGACATTCCAACTCTGCTGAAGTTTATGGCAAAATCTACATTGACTTGAGTTGGGACTAAGGAGCTTGCCTTATGTGGTGGGGTGGATAAGGCTCTAAACTAGTCAAAAGTCTGTTCATTTGACAAAAATCTGAAGCACTTTCTTAATATTGAGGGGTAGAATGTCTGCTCATTTTAATGAGGCTAATCTCATGCTTAAAGGTAAATACTTCACTAGTCTCACAGAATGAGCAACTGAGAAATTCAGTTTTGGCTTTATTATAATGGGAAAATTTGCATAGATTGATGTGGTATGGTGCTGAAATTATGTGAAGTAAAGAGGAATTGAAATTTCTCCTTAAATTAGTTTTTCCATGAACATAAATTTTAAAAGGAAAGGT
This sequence comes from Coccyzus lansbergi, assembly GCA_033558105.1. NCBI lineage: Eukaryota > Metazoa > Chordata > Aves > Cuculiformes > Coccyzidae > Coccyzus > Coccyzus lansbergi. Next base: position 767,857 of record JAUMJK010000159.1, read on the forward strand.
CAAGTGATCTCAGAAGTAGACATGTCTTTAACTAGGTAGTTAGTGGGTGTGGATAACATAAATATTTACGTGTTGACATCCCTTTCCTCTAACTTGTCAACCACTTAATATTTATTTAATAATTTAATAGGGAGTGTCTTTCCAGTTGGAAGTATTTCGTTTTACACAAATGTACTTCCTTTCAAGATGCTTCGGAGGTCTAATGAAGTCACTTTTGGAGAGAAGTAAACTACACATACAAACTCAAATAAATGACAGTTTCTACCATCTCCAGTATGGCCGATGTTGTGTACTAGCAATTTCTGACAAGTAAGCATATGCCATTTTAACGTGCCATCATTAGGTCTAAGGGCCACTGAATTTCATTACTTTCTGCAGTAAACATGAAGTTAAAATCAATGAGGTTATTCTCCCTCTGTACTCCGCACTGGTGAGACTGCTCCTTGAATCCTGTGTTCAGTTCTGGGCCCTTCACCACAAGAAAGATGTTGAGGCTCTGGAGTGAGTCCAGAGAAGAGCCACGAAGCTGGTGAAGGGGCTGGAGAACAGGCCCTATGAGGAGCGGCTGAGAGAGCTGGCGTTGTTTAACCTGGAGAAGAGGAGGCTGAGAGGAGACCTCATTACTCTCTACAAGTACCTGAAAGGAGGTTGTAGAGAGGAGGGAGCAGGCCTCTCCTCCCAAGTGACAGGGGACAAGACAAGAGGGAATGGCCTCAAGCTCCGCCAGGGGAGAAGTAGGCTGGAGATTAGGAGGAAGTTTTTCACAGAAAGGATCATTGGGCTTTGGAATAGGCTGCCCAGGGAGGTGGTTGATTCACCTTCCCTGGAGGTGTTTAAGGCATGGGTGGATGAGGTGCTGAGGGACATGGTTTAGTGTTTGGTAGGAATCGTTGGACTTGATGATCCGATGGGTCTCTTCCAACCTGGTTGTTCTATGATTCTGATTCTATGATTCTATATTAAATGGCTAAACCATTTATTTGATTCATCCTTTTTAGTAAGAGACATTATTTATTTGGAATGGATATGATGGAGTTCCTTTATGTTAAATATTTTTTGTGGCCTATGTAGCTCAGTGTCATTGAAAAGCTGGTTAAAAATAATGTTAACTTGTCCTTCAGCTTTTGTGTACTTTTCTGGACCTGTTTTCAAAGTCTTGACATTTTTAAGTGATAATAATGAAACATACCCTCTCCAGCCTAACACAAACCAAAATCAAACAGACCATCAGTCGTTAGGCTTATTGAAGCATAATTCTGTCTCTAACATAAAACCCAAGACAGAAAAAGAGCTAAATTATACCTCACTAATCTAAGGGAGAAAAAATCCTGGAATAACAATATGACTAATGAAAGTGCTAGTTAAAAAAAGGTCACAGCCTCAATATAATTTATATTCTGCTCTTTGTTTGCCTACAGACATTGTAACAGCCTTTAAAAAGCAACCTTACTGTATTCCTAGTTTCCTGATATATCCTCAAATATATGTATATATAACAGTGTTTCCATTTAGCTACTCTCTCACGTTACTTCTATAACTTATAACAGTTCTGCATCAAATGGCCATCTGATTTACTAAATAAATGCATTTCTCTACCAATATTCTTGTTTTTAATGTTCATGTAATTTATATTATCCGTTAGTGATTTTGGTGGGGTTTTTTTCTGGCTTAGTATATTGGTCTGGTTATAAATTTAAAAGGTGCATTGGGAGAAAGTTTAGTTTAATTCAGAAGTAAATTAAAAGCAATATTTAAAAAAAATCCAATTATCTATGTTAAAGAAACCCATCTTCAAAACATATTTGTTTTTATTGAATTAGAAGGCTGATTAAAGAAAGGAAATGCTTCAAGTGCTACAGCCTTTGCTGTTCTTAAAATGAAATCAATGAAATCTGAGTGTATTTCCATGCTTACGTGTTTTCCGAATATAGTCAAAAACAATATAACAAAACTCTAGAAAAAAGGCGTTTTTGTTAGCCCCTGCTGAGGAAGTTTTAGCTGAAATCTTCTAGTTTAAACTTTTAATATCTAGTTTGTTTCAGCCTGCAGGTCAAAGATGATGTTGCTTGAAAGTTTTTCCAGCTACTATGAAACATTAGGACTAGATAAGTCGTGAAATTGTGAGTAACAGTGTTTAATATAATCAAGGTTTTTGTCTTGAGTGTTTTATCCCGAGTTTTGTCCTCCATTTTCTTTCTTTCTTTTTTTTTTTTTTAAATCAGTAAAATACATGGAAATACCCACTTCTTAAGAGTTTGAGATGTGGGAAGTAGCATGCTAGCCTACAGATTTTAGATTTGTCTGTATCACTTTTATGGGTATCGAATTTATTCCTTTTTCTACAACAAAATAGAAATCAGTTGGTTTAGAGCTTTGTGTAATCATACCCAGGACTTCAATCCTGCATAAAATCTTTACCTCAGAAACTAAATCCATATACCTCTGATTTTTAAGACTGTAAGTTTTATTCTGATAATTGCTTGTAAATTAGGATGTTACATCAATTATTTTTTCTTCTTTTGTCCCTCGTTCTACTCTAGTAACAAAACAGCCTTCATCATGGTTTTTTTTCATTTATTCTTGACATTCTCTCTGTTTCTTTTATGAATGAGGATGCTGTGGATAAATAGAAAGGGTAAAAGCTTATCCTTAAAAATGATGTCTATCTAATTTTGTATGAACAGTTCTAGAATTGAAAAGAGCCTGAAAACTTCTGGAGTTCTGATTCCTTTTTGAAATTTGGTGGATTGATACTGAAGGAGAATACGTCCCTTCCTTACACTAGCAAGTCATTTGTCTGTGTGCCAGATATTACTTAAATTTCTTAAAAGTTGTTTAAATAATGAAAGTTTAAATGAAATTACTAAAATTAAGTGTATGTGGTGGCATCTTGGTATTTAGTATTCAATGGAATATTTCATCTTATTGGATTTCTTGGGGAATATTTCATCTTATTGGATTTCTTGGAAGCCTATCATTACTCCTGAATGCAATACTGAATCCTAGGATGTGTTCCCTACTATGGAACTCATATTCAGTCAACGTGTTATAATGAATCTATTGTCTGACAAATAATACTTCAAAAATATAATAACATCTTGAATTTCTTTATTATAAAATTCCAAGTGTAAATTTAGTTCTTAGTGAAGGTAATCATATGACCCAATGGAATATTTACATGTTCATATTGATTTAATTATAGTCATACCTGTGGTTCTACATGTGTTTTGCATTGAATCTTAGATATTTCAAATACCACTAGTGGTGAATTTCACACTGTTGCTGAGGATATTTAGAACTGATTTCAAATTACTAAATGGGGACCTAAACAAAGGTTTTGACTGCCCTGTACAATGTCTTTATCTGTCTTTTAATGAAAAGAATTCTAACTCTACCTTTAGACTAAGGAACAATTCCCTCTGCCCTTTTCTTCTTGGCACTTTATTTTGGTTTACCTGAAGTTTTGAGACAGAAAGCTGAAAAGGCAAAGAAGAACTGTGATGAGAAGGTAGATGTTAATCTCTGTTAATAAAAAAAAAAAAAAAAAAAAAAACAAAAAAAAAACCACAAACAAAACCCATAGTTCACACTGAATGCAATTGTCCCATTTCAAGAAAGGTGACAGACATGCAGCAATGAGAGTAATGGGCTACTTCTGCAACTTATGGACTATATTACATGTCCTTACAATAGTTCTTTCCTGTCTTTAGGTGTTAAGCCCTTCAGAGAGGAGCAATGGTCCCGAGATAGAAAGTGATTCACGTTGCTGTCATTGTAAGTGTAACTTCCACTTAAATGAGCAACACTTAGAGCTATTTGACTATTAAGACCATAATCTGTCTGAAAGAAAGAACGTCCTTCTCCAAATATTTTTTTTCAGTAGCTTGAAATGCTGAGATTGTAACCTGGCATTATAACACCTTACTAATAGAAGTGAGCTTATAAAGCAAAGACTTGCTGGGTAAGAAGTCTAGATTGCTTCTCTCACAGAAATTGATGTTGTGTTAACAAAATCTTACTTTCCTGCTTAAAGTAAACAACATGTTTTGATACAGTTTCAGTTCTAGATCCTTCCTCTTAAGACAATTAGAAGTCACCTTCCGATTTCCAATCTCAATTTACTGTTTTCAAGTTCAAATGCTTTTTGTGCTTACAAGGCTTCCTAAATTTCTTTTCCGAAGGAATTTTGAGAGTACAGGTATTTCAGTCCTTAGTTCATTGGTTTGAAATCTTCTAGGCTTCTGTTGTAAAATATTTGCCTTTTATCTGGGAGAAATGTGTAACACAGCTTTTCAATGCTGTTTATTTTTTGCCTGGGAGAAAATGCTTGTAAGTGACCTAAAATGCAGCTTCAAAAAGTAGGAGGTTTAAAAGCAAAAAAAATTAAAGGTGCAAAACTTTACTTCTGTTATCCACAAGTGTTTCAGAATCTGCATGCAAACTCCAATTTCCAGAACATAAGAATTGGGTTGGTTTGTTTGGATGTTTAGATCAAATTCAACTAATACTATCCATGTGGAAGGTTAGATTCCTTTATTAATATGTATGAATTTGTCACCCAATGACAGTCTTTTCCTGAACACCATAGTTTTCTGGACAATATCTTCAGTTTAAGGGGGAATATTTCTCTTTTTTTTTTTTTTATCAAATAGAGTAATCAATTCAATGTAATCAAAGCTTGCTAAGTGATTTGCTATTAAACCTTTAGCTGTTCTAAACTGGAAGTGAGTGTTCTTTAAAAAGCAGGTCTCGTAGCTTAGAGAAGAATTTAATATTCATCTTTTGCTCCTTGGGTTTTATAGTCTACCTGGAGGTTATAAAATATTATTGTTAAAGTCTGTATTATTTCCTTTATTTATGCTGGTTTCTATTCTGCAGAAGAAATATATTGTCAAGGGACAGTAATATTGGAAACAGGAAAAAACATAGCAGAAATGTGTCTTTCATTGCTATTTCTTCATGACAGAAAGATTTGCACAGGTTCCTTTCCAGTTTATCCCCCCCCTCTTTTTTTTTTTCCAGAGCAGTAAAGGATAACTACTTTGACATCAAACTCCTTCATGTGTCTTCAGCACACTTAGCAACAGATGTTTTTAAATTCCATGATGCTGCATTAGGCTGGTAAGTTACAATATGTCTGCAGAAAGGTAGTTACCTACAGCAGTGAGTAACTAATGTCATAGGCTCATCCCTGCACAAAATCCTAAGTGTCTGAAAATGGACATATGCAGTTTAGTCAATCATGTAAACTCCCAAGCAGGGACTCCTTTAGAATTAACCTGTAAATGCACTTTCCCTGTAACTTACTGTGACGAATGAATTGATAATGCGTAGTAAATGAATCTCTCTGAGCTCACTGAAATGAGGCAGATGAATTAAAATAATTTTGTCTGCTAACATAATACAATCAGAGCTTATTTTCTCGTATTGAAGGTTTAACGATATCTTCTGTTAAGCGTGTCTTGCTTTTCCTATGCAATATGAAATTGTCATGTTTCAGTAGAGGAACGGCTGCTGCTGTTTCCCCAGAAGATGGTAGCATCGCTCTGTGCTTGTACAGAGCAGCCTGGTCCTCTGCACATGGCTGGTACCCATCTCCTGTGAAACCTAAAAGCCTTTATTAACATACACTTTATTCATACTCGAGAGTCATACTTCTATATTATATTTTATACGTAAATAGGTAAAGAATTGTTTGTAAGATCTTTTTTTTTAATTTTAAAGAAGCTTTAGCAGTCTTTTTTTCATTTGTGTTGTTCTTTAGGCCACTCTTCAGGGATTTTACTCTTAATTCTGTACTGAAACGATGAATGTGACATGCACACAAAGTGAACCTAGAAAATGCAAAGCCACAGTTCAACGACAGAAATAGTCCTAGAGGACTTTCTGGTTGGATGTAGGCTCTGAAGTGGTGTCAAGATATTGTGCAAGTCCAGAAGTGAAGTGAATTGCTTGTTAAGAACATGTTGTACATGTACACACACACAAAACGTGTACACACGCCACCCCTCACACCCCCCGCCACCCCTCACACCCCTTGCACATGCAGCACACCACACCACACGCACATACTCCTCACGCACATACCCACCACACGACAAACACATACCCCTCACACCACCTGCACCACACCACACACACCACACCACACGCACCACACACACCCCTCGTACATGCAGCACACCACACCACACACACACACCCCCCCTCACACACCCCCCCTCACACACCCCCCCTCACACACCCCCCCTCACCTCACACACCCCCCCTCACACACCCCCCCTCACACACCCCCCCTCACACACCCCCCCTCACACACCCCCCCTCACACACCCCCCCACACCACACATACCCCTCACACACCCACGCCCACCACACAATACCCCTCACACACACCACACCCACGCCCACCACACAATACCCCTCACACCCAGATACACACACACACCACCACACACACCACACCACACACACATACCCCTCACCCACGCCACACACACCACACCACACACACATACCCCTCACCCACGCCACACACACCACACCGCATGCACCACACACACCCACCACACAATACCCCTCACACCCACATACACACACACCGCACCCCACCTCAGCACACACACCGCACACACACCACACCACAGACACATACCCCTCACCCACGCCACACACACACCGCATACACCACACACACCACACCCACGCCACACACACCGGAGCACACCACGCACACCACACAGAACACCATGCCACACACACCACACAAAGCACCACACACACCGCACACACCCCACAACACATGCACACACACCACAACACACACCACGCACGCAGTACCCCTCACACCACACACACCCCTCACACACACACCACAACACACGCACCACAACACACGCACCACACAACAACAGACACACCACAACGCACACCCCACACACACCACGCACACAATACCCCTCACACCCACACCACACACACATACCCCACATACACCACACCACACACACCGCACCCCCCACGCACACAATACACCACACACACCACACCACACACACCACACCACACACACCACACCACACACACCACACCACACACACCACACCACACACACCACACCACACACACCACACCACACCACACCACCACACCACACCACACCACACACACCACACCACACACACCACACCACACACACCACACCACACACACCACACCACACACACCACACCACACCACACCACACCACACCACACCACACCACACCACACCACACCACACCACACCACACCACACCACACCACACCACACCACACCACACCACACCACACCACACCACACCACACCACACCACACCACACCACACCACACCACACCACACCACACCACACCACACCACACCACACCACACCACACCACACCACACCACACCACACCACACCACACCACACCACACCACACCACACCACACCACACCACACCACACCACACCACACCACACCACACCACACCACACCACACCCACACCACACCCACACCACACCCACACCACACCCACACCACACCCACACCACACCCACACCACACCCACACCACACCCACACCACACCCACACCACACCACACCCACACCACACCACACCACACCACACCACACCACACCACACCACACCACACCCACAATACCCCTCACACACCCACACCACACCACACCACCCCACCCCACCCCACCCCACACCACACACACCACACCCACAATACCCCTCACACACCCACACCACACCACACCACACCACCCACACCACACCACCCACACCACACCACCCACACCACACCACCCACACCACACCACCCACACCACACCACCCACACCACACCACCCACACCACACCACCCACACCACACCACCCACACCACACCACCCACACCACACCACCCACACCACACCACCCACACCACACCACCCACACCACACCACCCACACCACACCACCCACACCACACCACCCACACCACACCACCCACACCACACCACCCACACCACACCACCCACACCACACACACCACACCACACACACCACACCCACAATACCCCTCACACACCCACACCACATACACCACACCACACACACCACACCACACACACCACACCCACAATACCCCTCACACACCCACACCACACCACACACACCACACCACACACACCACACCACACACACCACACCACACACACCACACCACACACACCACACCACACACACCACACCACACACACCACACCACACACACCACACCACACACACCACACCACACACACCACACCACACACACCACACCACACACACCACACCCACAATACCCCTCACACACCCACACCACACCACATACACCACACCACACACACCACACCACACACACCACACCCACAATACCCCTCACACACCCACACCACACCACATACACCACACCACATACACCACACCACATACACCACACCACATACACCACACCACATACACCACACCACATACACCACACCACATACACCACACCACATACACCACACCACATACACCACACCACATACACCACACCACATACACCACACCACATACACCACACCACATACACCACACCACATACACCACACCACATACACCACACCACATACACCACACCACATACACCACACCACATACACCACACCACATACACCACACCACATACACCACACCACATACACCACACCACATACACCACACCACATACACCACACCACATACACCACACCACATACACCACACCACATACACCACACCACATACACCACACCACATACACCACACCACATACACCACACCACATACACCACACCACATACACCACACCACATACACCACACCACATACACCACACCCACAATACCCCTCACACACCCACACCACACCACCCACACCACACCACACCACCCACACCACACCACGCACACCACACCACACCACGCACACCACACCCACAATACCCCTCACACACGCACACCACACCACGCACACCACACCACGCACACCACACCCACAATACCCCTCACACACGCACACCACACCACGCACACCACACCACGCACACCACACCACGCACACCACACCACGCACACCACACCACGCACACCACACCACGCACACCACACCACGCACACCACACCACGCACACCACACCACGCACACCACACCACGCACACCACACCACGCACACCACACCACGCACACCACACCACGCACACCACACCACGCACACCACACCACGCACACCACACCACGCACACCACACCACGCACACCACACCACGCACACCACACCACGCACACCACACCCACAATACCCCTCACACACCCACACCACACCACATACACCACACCCACAATACCCCTCACACACCCACACCACATACACCACACCACATACACCACACCACATACACCACACCCACAATACCCCTCACACACCCACACCACACCACCCACACCACACCACGCACACCACACCACACCACGCACACCACACCACGCACACCACACCCACAATACCCCTCACACACGCACACCACACCACGCACACCACACCCACAATACCCCTCACACACGCACACCACACCACGCACACCACACCACGCACACCACACCCACAATACCCCTCACACACGCACACCACACCACGCACACCACACCACGCACACCACACCACGCACACCACACCACGCACACCACACCACGCACACCACACCACGCACACCACACCACGCACACCACACCACGCACACCACACCACGCACACCACACCCACAATACCCCTCACACACCCACACCACACCACATACACCACACCCACAATACCCCTCACACACCCACACCACATACACCACACCACATACACCACACCACATACACCACACCACATACACCACACCACATACACCACACCCACAATACCCCTCACACACCCACACCACACCACATACACCACACCACATACACCACACCACATACACCACACCACATACACCACACCACATACACCACACCACATACACCACACCACATACACCACACCACATACACCACACCACATACACCACACCACATACACCACACCACACCACACCACACCACACCACACCACACCACACCCACCACACCACACCCACAATACCCCTCACACACCCACACCACACCACATACACCACACCACATACACCACACCACATACACCACACCACATACACCACACCACATACACCACACCACATACACCACACCACATACACCACACCACATACACCACACCACATACACCACACCACATACACCACACCACATACACCACACCACATACACCACACCACATACACCACACCACATACACCACACCACATACACCACACCACATACACCACACCACATACACCACACCACATACACCACACCACACCCACAATACCCCTCACACACCCACACCACACCACATACACCACACCACACCCACAATACCCCTCACACACCCACACCACACCACATACACCACACCACACCCACAATACCCCTCACACACCCACACCACACCACATACACCACACCACACCCACAATACCCCTCACACACCCACACCACACCACATACACCACACCACACCCACAATACCCCTCACACACCCACACCACACCACATACACCACACCACACCCACAATACCCCTCACACACCCACACCACACCACATACACCACACCCACAATACCCCTCACACACCCACACCACACCACATACACCACACCCACAATACCCCTCACACACCCACACCACACCACATACACCACACCCACAATACCCCTCACACACCCACACCACACCACACCACATACACCACACCCACAATACCCCTCACACACCCACACCACACCACACCACATACACCACACCCACAATACCCCTCACACACCCACACCACACCACACCACATACACCACATACACCACACCACATACACCACACCACATACACCACACCCACAATACCCCTCACACACCCACACCACATACACATACCGCACCACGCACCACAACACACACCCCCCCACCCACGCACACAATACCCCTCACACCCACGCCACACACACCACATACACATACCGCACCACACCCACGCCACACAAAACACCACACACACACCCCTCACACACCACACACACACCACAACACACGCACCACACCACAACACACGCACCACACCACAACACACGCACCACACCACAACACACGCACCACACCACAACACACGCACCACACCACAACACACGCACCACACCACAACACACGCACCACACCACAACACACGCACCACACCACAACAGACGCACCACACCACAACAGACGCACCACACCACAACAGACGCACCACACCACAACAGACGCACCACAACGCACACCCCACACACACCACGCACACAATACCCCTCACACCCACACCACACACACCACACCACACACACCACACCACACACACCACACCACACACACCACACACACCACACCACACACACCACACCACACACACCACACCACACCCACAATACCCCTCACACACCCACACCACACACACCACATACACATACCGCACCACGCACCACAACACACACCCCCCACACACCACGCACACAATACCCCTCACACCCACGCCACACACACCACATACACATACCGCACCACACCCACGCCACACAAAACACCACACACACACACACCACACACACCACACACACACCACACACACACCACACACACCACACACACACCACACACACCACACACACACCACACACACACGCACCACACAACAACAGACACACCACACAACAACAGACACACACACCACAACACACGCACCACACAACAGACACACACACCACAACACACGCACCACACAGCAACAGACACACCACAACGCACACCCCACACACACCACGCACACAATACCCCTCACACCCACACCACATACACCACACCACACACACCACACCACACACACCACGCACACAATACCCCTCACACCCACACCACACACACCACATACACATACCCCTCACACACCCCACCACATACACACCACACCACACACACACCACAACGCACGCACCACACAACAACAGACACACCACAACGCACACCCCCCACACACCACGCACACAATACCCCTCACACCCACACCACACACACAATACCCCTCACACCCACACCACACCACACCACACCACACCCCTCACACACAATACCCCTCACACCCACCCCACGCACACCACATACACATACCGCACCACACACCACACACACCACACCCACCACGCACCAAACACATATCCCTCACACCCACACCATACACACACCACAACGCACATCACACCTCAGCACACACACCACACACCTCAGCACACACACCACACACACCCCTCACACACCACACACATACCCCTTACCACACCAATCACACACCCCTCACACACACTACACCACACCACACACACATACCCCTCACACACACCTCACCACCCACACACTACACCGCACGCACCCCACACCACACATACGCCTCACACCCCTCGCACACGCAGCACACCACAACACACACAGCACATCACACCACACACACCACAACACATGCACACCACGCACCACAAACCACATCACACGCACCACACACCACAACACATGCACACAACGCACCACAAACCACATCACACGCACCACACACCACACCACACGCACCACACACCACACCACACACACACTCTTCACACACCACGCACACCACACCCACCACACCCACACACACACCACGCACACATACCCCTCACACACACACCTCAAACACCACATACACACACCACACCACAACACACACAACACACCACAAACACATACCCCTCACACCCACACCATACACACACCACACGCACCACGCATGCACATCACACCGCATCGCACACACCACACAAAACACCACACCACACACACCACACATACCCCTCACACACACACCACAGCACAACACACACATACCACAAACCACAACACACGCAGCACACCACACCCCTCACACACACCACACCACACCTCAGCACACACACCACACACACCCCTCACACACACCACACAACACCTCAGCACACACACCACACACACCCCCCTCACACACCACAACACACGCACCACACCACACACCCACACCATACACACACTGCACGCACATCACACCGCATCGCACACACCACACACACCACACACCCCACAAACACATACCCCTCACACCCACACCATACACACACCACATACACAACACGCACCACACCACAACACATGCACCACACCACACACACCACGCACACATACCCCTCACACACACACCACACACACCACATACACCTACCCCACATACACACCCCTCACACACCACACCACACGCACCACGCATGCACCACACACCACACGCACACCACACTCACCACACCCACCACACGCACCACACCACACTCACCACACCGCACACACCACGCACACACCACACAAAACACCACACCACACACACCACACCTCAGCACACACACCACAAACACCACATACCCCTCACACCCACACCATACACACACCACATACACCACACACACAACACGCACCACACCACAACACATGCACCACACCACACACACCACGCACACATACCCCTCACACCCACACCACACACACCACATACACCTACCCCACATACACACCCCACACACCCCTCACACACCACACCACACGCACCACGCATGCACCACACACCACACGCACACCACACTCACCACACCGCACACACCACACAAAACACCACACCACATGCACACCACACGCACACCACCACACACACACCACACACCACAAACACATACCCCTCACACTCACACCATACACACACCACACCACGCACACATACCCCTCACACCCACACCACACACACCCCTCACACACACCACAACATACCACAACACACACACCACACACACCCCCCTCACACACCACACCACACCCACCATGCACAACACACACACCCCACAACACACACACCACAACACATGCACCACACCACACACACATCCCTCACACACCACGCACACCACATACACACACCACACCCCACACACCACAACACACCCACCATGCACACCACGCACCACAAACACATACCCCTCACACCCACACCATACACACACCACACCACACCACATGCACATCACACCGCATCGCACACACCACACACCACACCTCAGCGCACACACACCACACCACACACACCCCTCACGCACCACACACACCATGCACACCACACACCACACCACACACACACCCCTCACACACACAGCACACCACAACACACCACACGCACCACGCACACATACCCCTCACACACCACACACACACACCACACCACCCACACTGCAGCACACACCACACCACCCACACTGCAGCGCACCACACACACACTGCAGTGCACCACACACGCAGCACACCGCACCACATCGCACCGCACACACCACACACACCCCTCACACCCCTCACACACACACCACAACACAGCACAACACGCGCACCACACAGCACAACACACACATACCACAAACCACACCACACGCAGCACACCACACACAACACCACACAGCACAACACAACACACACACCCCCCTCACACACACCCCACACCACCACATACACTCCACACGCACACATACCCCTCACACCCACGCACACACCATGCACCACCACTCACACCACACCCAACACACATACCCCTCACACAACACACACACCCCTCACACACGCACCACACGCACCACACACCACACACAACACACACACACCCCTCACACACACACCACACCACACACACATACCCCTCACACACACACCACACACCACACCACCCACACCATACCACCCACACAAAATATACTGCTTTCCACCCTGGGAGGTACTTGCGGGGAACTCTAGGGCTGCATAAAGCCTGGTACAATGGACCTTTCCCCTAAAGCTTCCATGCTGAGAAGGCTGCAACAGGCTCAGCCCCCAAGGTTTAAGGTGGTGAGGCTGTTTCTGGCTGGATTTCTACCATGTGATTCATCAGAGAGCAGCAGTCATACCTGACTGGCAGTTCTGACAGCGTATTTCTGAGAAGTAGAAGGCCTTCCCATTGGGGTAAGCTGCAACAGAGAAAGTGTTTGTTTTCCTTCTGTGTTTACTTAAAACTCACAAATTTGATAATAAGTCTGATGTTTTCTTACATGGAAGACCTAAAAGGAAAATTATTTATTTTTTCTGTGAGGAAGTCATACTAAGGTGACAATAGTCATGAAGCCTGTCAACTGATGTTTCAAGAGAAGTAAAAATGAATGAGTTCTGGAACAGTGAAATCAACACCAACTCAGTAATATCAACTCCTGTTATAGTATGAGGTAATCTCTATACCTTAAAGCAGAGAACTGACTTCCTTTATATGCCCAACTAGAGGGCAGTTGTAGTGCAGCACTGCACTCAGGAATGAGTAATGTCAGTCAGTGCAAGACTGGGCTAGTACTATATTAAACAAAAATCTCTTGAGAGCCTGATTTGCGAGGATTTTATCTATATGTTCCAATTTAATATTACAAGTTTTCATATGCCTTTAGATTAGGTGCTTGCTATATATGAAACTTTATTTGCATGTAAAACTCATTAATACGCATAATGAATTTAATAGTTGATTGGTCTGCAAAAGTTTTCTATACTGTGCAACTATAATAGCTGTAAATATTTTTTTCATCTGGCTTTCTGCCTAAAGTTGAAAAATATGTAGGGTTTCTAACTTATGAATATAGTAAGAGATGCAACCGTGTGTGTGTGCACGCTTGGGACCTATTTTAAATATACTTGCCCCTTTTTCCCCCACAGTCCTCATTCTCTGAAACTATTGATTGATTTATTATGCTGTAATTAATAAATGCTCCAGCAGCTGTTGAAGTATGCACCAGATTTTCTTAGGTTTTCTTCTCTCCGTTTTACTGTTTCCTTACAGCATGAGTTTGATAGAACCTGAGTCCAAGGTCTTTTAACACATACTATTGAAAGTGCAAAGCAGAGCTAGGCTGGTTTGTATTACATTTCTAGATCATGTCTTTCCAAGGAAGTTTTAAGTCTGCACTTCTGGCTGAATCAGTCTTGCTTACTCAGCACCCCCTACTACTTTCTGTAATTTAAAGATTAAATTAATTCTATCTAAATCTCCTTTCTGTGTAAACAGATTTAATACACTGTAAATGTAAGAGGCAGGTGATGCAGAAACCTATTTGACACAACAGTAATTGTAGTTATTGTGTTTTATTACTAATGGCTTTAAGGCAGACTCTTTTGTTTAATGTTTGTTATCTGTCAAAGCTGCAATGGAAAATAAGACCAAGGCAAATTTTTGATGCATGAAAATCAATAGATATCAACTCTACTTTAATATTTCCATGTTCAGAGTAACTCGGGCTTTTCTTACTCTTCTCTATCAGATTCTCCAGTGCTGTTGAATGCTCCTCTAAATGCATCCTCTGAGGAGAGAATTCTTTTCTGAAGTTGTGCAGCCAATTTTCCTCTAGATGGCAAGACCGCTTTAAGCATCATAGGACTAACTGAGTTATTGCTGGCTCCTGGTTCCCAAGATGGTGCTGCGATATTGTCACTTGCAGTACTTTATATGGTGAAAAACTGGGGAAGGTTTAGGTGAGAAATAGCTTATGAGCAGATTGTAATGGAGTACTTAGTGATATATCTGTTGTTCTGACATTTTCCTGTATCTCTAAGCTGCTCTTAAGATATGTTGTTTACTATGGAAGGATATACTGAATATATAGATATATCTGTTCTCCCGTACATGTTCATGCAGCATGAAAGACCAATTTCATGTGAAGTATAAGTTGTTTACTATAATCTTTGCTTGTTTTTATACTTTGTTTCAAGAAGAACAAATTATTTCAAAGTATCCTAGCAATTAGTGGTACATAATGGTTGTGAGTGAGTAACGGTTGCATGGTTTTGGTATATCATGTCACTGTTTCTTGTTTATTTTGTCCTACAGTAACAATTACAAATAATCCTGCTTATTACCACCACATTGACACCACTCTTTTTTTTTTACCATAACTGCTTTCTTTTCTCATCTTTAGAGAGCATTAACTTGCTGAGATAAGCCAGGGATTCTGTCATAAATGTGGGACTTAAACATTTTGGCATTCATATTGGTTAAAGGATTTAACCAAGAAACTAGTCTTGTTTATTTCCCTTTCACATGAGGATATTCTCTATATGTAAAATGCTGACAAGCAGTTTCTTCTTCTTTGAGCTGCTTTCAGAGTTATCAACAATGAAGGAACCTATTTACACAAAGTAAGTTGGGAGGCTTGCTTCAGGGTGATAAGTACAGTTGCATCCCCATTCTGTAACTATAGGTGTCTTGGTTACCATTGAAGACAGTTGGGGGTTTTTTTGCTTTTTTTTAATCTTTTTGAATTTTTTTAAATAGTAACCCTATTTGTAACAGTGTTACTGCAGGCTCTGTCTAAAATGATTACCATTATAGTCTGCTTTGAAAAACAAACTAGAAGAAATTAAGAAATTCAGTAATGCGATCTGTGGACAATGGCACAGAAGTGCTGAAGCGATTTTGTAAATGTGCTATTAATAGGCTTGTGAAACTCTGAGAGGACTCAAATGTTATCCAGGAATTTGAACTCTGCATTGATTATGGTTGTATATTTGGGGCAAATTGATAACTCGTGTGTCAGGTGGGGCAGGAATAGTGTTCTGCTTGTTTCTATTTAGTTCCTTTTTAGTTTAGAAGGAGGGATTGTGTGGAAATTTATCAAGTTTTCTCTCGGAGATAAATAATTGAAAAACTCACTTTTCCCTTTCCTGACACTGAAGTCTATAAAGCATAGTAATACTTAAGTCTGCATAATTTATAGCTCACGATATTCCCCAAAGCTTTTGTGAAGCTCAAATTTATAGATATTTCCTGACAACACAAATTGAAAACTGTACTTCCAGTTTCAATCTAAATATTTTCCTGGTATCCTAAACAACAAAATCATGGCTTTATGAAGCAAATGTTACTTGCCAACATAGAAAGAAGTATCTGTTCCTTTTGTAATGCAGCAGTGGTAGATGCACTGTTTCTGAAGCTTTTTTTAGAGGGCATTGAAAGTGTGATCTTTTGTAGTTGACTAGTAAAAACTATAGCTAAAAAAATACATTGATACAATTTGATTTTGTGGATTGATTAATGAAAAGGTGATGATGACAGATAAAACTATGTAAAGAAGAAACATTCAGAATTTCCACATCTATTGTTCAGATAGTAACATTTCTCAACCTTTACTCTTTGCTTCTCATCAACTAAGCCAATGTTTAGGTTGTTCAAAAACAGTTACTTTTTTATGAAGTCCTGCATAAAATCTGAAAGTAATCTGAAGATAAGAGAAAACAACTGTAAAGAAAACCTGCTAAGACCTCAAAGGTGGATGTACATGGAGTACAACCTCTAACGAGCCTGTAGAAACTAAGCCCTCAGGTATTATCTTTCACTTTGTAATAAATATTTCATATTTGAGATTGTGTTATGAAAAGCCTTTCTGAATTGTTATTCTTTAAACTCTTACTATAGTATAATAGAAACCAACAGCTGTGAAAAGTTTCTTATCAAATTCTATTGTATAATTTTTAAATGCTGACAAATAATGTCTCTGGGTGACATTTAAATGGTATTATATAATACAGTAATTTTTTTACTCCCCTTCACATTTTAATTGACTTAAAAAACAGTGAAAGTACTTTGTTAGACATCTAGATAAAAAACCTTGAGTCAAACTCTAAATTCACTGGAGAAAGAGGAATATGTTGTTTTCCCTTGAAAGAACTGATGCTTTTGGGCTTAGAAATGTAATTACACTGAAAAACTCACTGAAAATAAGAACTTACTTAAACCAGTTTCTTTTGCATTATGTAAAACTAGTTACCTCTGAAAGTGAGCAGTTAAAACATGTATTTAAGCATTTCTTATGTAAATAATAAGGCAGTGAAATTTGGTTTCCTGTGCACTGCTCTGTTGGATACTCATGAGCTGAGTATACTACCGTAATGGCTGTGCAGGAATAGCAGATTAATAAGTCAAGGTAACTAGTATGGGAAGTTACACAGAGAAAGATGTGTGTTGTATACCTTAGTGAAGTTATAAAAGAATATGGTGCTCCTGAGTCTTCCACTTGCATAATATAGGTTAAAATTAGAACAAGACTGGAAAAGCAATTTTGTTATTTACATTTACTTATAGAACAAAAATTAGGAGGGTGAAAAAATAGAGTATTGAAATAATTTAAATTTTGCTAATACTTACACAGAAGACTGTTGTAACAAAATGTGATTTAGAGTACATTCAAGTCACTAAAGCTTGTAGTACTGCTTTACTAAATTGTAATTCAAGAATGACTCTGGAATGGTGCTATTGCTTTCTGGAAAAGAAAAAATAATACTTACGTGTTCTGCTAAAGAGAGCTGTATCAAACCAAAGCTCCCATTATCTACAACTGAATAAATAGAGGAGAAACTTCACTAGTTTTTAACTCCTCTGTCTGAACAGATGTGCCATAAAACAAACTGAGGAGAAAAAGAGTGATATGATGTGCTTAATGTTGATGTAGGAGGACAAACTGAATTATGGGAATTGCCTTCAGGTAAAGAGTTTTGGGGGGTCATTCTGGTTCCACTGAGTGTGCCCTTGTGGTGTAAATTTTTAAAAAAGTAAAATTAGAACTTGTTTGGGCTGTGGAATTTAATAATTTAAAGGACAATTTTTTTCATGGATCCTTCAAATAACTGACTAGTCTTGTCTTAGACAATGGTTAATAAATCAATTTCTATACGACTGTTTTGACTACTAGTCAAGTATTCAACTTGTACTGCCCTGGCAGGCTTTATTTCTTACTGATCTGTTTAGAAATGACTTATTGTTGATGTAGGTAATGAACATGCAAAGAACTTTGCAAGCATAAAGCACTGGCGACGTCTTTGGAAGTCACAAAACTACCTTATAAACTAAGCTGAAATTTTATTTCTTCAACTGACTGCTATGTTGAGGCAAAGAAGCTCCAAATTGGCTCTGAAAATTGACTATCCAGCTTTCTTTGCACTTTGCAAAGAAAAATGTCTTTCCCTAAGTTTTAGTAAGTCCGGCACTTACCCAAGACATCTGAGAGTATTCTTTCTTGCTTTGCTTATCACGTTAGCAGCTCACCACCAGGCTGGAGGTGACATGGAGGAGCTCTCTCCTGCTGACATTTCTATTCATTGTACTTATGTCTCTGTTAAATGCTGGCTGAATGTCACTGCTGCTCACCAGCCAAGCCAGCAGAATAAGGGAAAACCTTTGTCCCCAAGTTGTAGCAGGAAGGGCAGACAGGTCCTCGATGAGCTGCAAGTCTCTAAAGCACAACATGATTGACGCCTTGTCACCGGTCATGCTGTGTGTGCCTTTAGTACCAATAGTCACAGAATGTGTGGAGTTTACTCAGTGCTGACACACAAAACTGCAGTTCAGTGAGATTGATCAGACATTGTTTTTTTTGTACATCTGTGTTTTACAATTTCATTCATGCAGGAATTTCTTTCCTGTGTTCTTCTCCATCCTGACCCTATCCATCAGACCCTTCAAAGACCTCAAGCCACTACATAGATCCAATTTCTTATGTGGAGTCAGAGGCTTCATCACATGCTAGGGATGGTCAGTGCTGTTTCTCTTCTTTCAAACTGAAGTTGGTTTACTACCCTAGTTCAGTTCAACTTGTCACTGGAGCTATGTTGTGTTCAGGTTACATCTTCTTCAACTCAACGTGCTTTTCCTCAATTTCTTGTTTTGCCAGATGTCTGCCTGGGTTGCTCTGGGGCCTACGATAATATTTGAGAAGTGATACTTCTCATTAATTGCTTACACTGCTTTGTGTAAAGTGAGACATACTGGAAAAGACTTGGGACTCTCATGAATACAAAACAAAATGACTCTAAATGCCAGAATATAGTACCCGTGAGAGGGAAACCCCCTAGTTCCCAACTTTGCTCCAGTGTTCAAAGTCTCTGCTAAAAGTGGGGCAGTACCTCTAGGAAAGATGGAACAAACTGTGACCTTCACTTTGTACTGTTGCAGGGAAGTAGGTTGAAGGAGGGAGGTGTGAAAAATGTTGCTGTCATGTGCCACTAGCAGGGTTTGAGGCAGAATTCAGCATTGTGACCCCCTCTGGCAGGAGCAAATGATCTTTGAAGCAGGGTTGTCTTTGAGCAAGGCATGGCTTCCATTGTATCTGAAGATGTTAAGAGATGTTGCTTTTAGTCAGAGAAATGGATTTGATTTTGGAGGATACAAATATGTAGGAAGCATTTAATGCATTTTAGACCTCCAAAATTCATAGTATTTTTATAAAATTGAGTAAAAATATACTCGATTATTTTTTAAAATATAGCTCATAGATTTTAAAATGAAAACCAGTTTTGTTTGATATGATAAATTAACAGTGTAAAGGCAATGAGAAAAGAATGTGAATGTTATCCATTCCTAGTTCAAATTTTGTCCTGCTATTATCTTTACTTAGAGAAAAGGCAGAAAAGTGTAACAAGTGAATCTGCTTATCTTTTGGATGGAGAAAACAAATCCCTTCAAAGTGATTGTTGGATTCTGTTCACTAGATAATTGTTAATTGTGGTACTTAATTAAAAAATACATAAGTACAATTGCCAAAGCCTTCCTTATATGTTCTTCTGCATAGTATCTCTTACTGCTGTCTCAGAAGTGTGGTTAAAAGAGCAGGTAATGTTTTTGTGTCCAACCTTCTGGGATACTTTTTCATACTTGCAGTCTTCTTTCTCCAAATCAAACAAACACCAAAGTAATTTTTCTTATTTGTCCTGATTAGAATTTTCTACAATTTTGCTTTTTGAGGAATTATGAGAAAAATGCTAGGGAAAAAAGTTATTTCTTCAATAGATCCTGACATGGGAGGGCTGTGGTGGGTTTTTTGCTTGTTTGTTTTACTCTGAAGGTCTCATACTTGGGTTATGATTTCAATATATGGGATGTACCGAAATCTAAATATGAAGTGGATTTATGCGCTGGTTGCAAGGGAAAATAGCTTAATCAATGCTACCAAAAAATATACTACTGTAGTCATTTTGAAAGTAATGACATGAGAAAAAAATCTTAAACTTAGTATTCGAGCTCACTTTTTTTATAGGCTTTATTGTGGTTAAGTCTTTTTTTTTTTAACACCCCTTGGGCTTTGGAACTACATTAGGTATTTAAAACAGTTCTCTAAAGCTTCTGAAAATTAATTCTAAGGGCTCAACTATGTGCTTATGGGTGATGCTTTTTCTAATAACCTTACCAAAATAAATGTCTATTGCGTTGTCCAGTTGGTTTTGGTGTCAGAGGAAGGTGTTGATGTTGATCTATGGAAATTGTTTATTACTAGACTCTGGCAGGCTTGCTTCTTTGAAAACAATGTTAGTAATGGCAGAAATGGTCAATTTCATTGTTTGTTAAAAGATGAAGGCAAAACATTTTCAATAAAGTAGTAATGAAAATTCTAATTCATTCAAAAGGTTTATGATAGTCAAAAGTCTTTGAGATAGTCTGTCCTTGAAGATAAGATAGGAATTATATACTTTGAGTGGAAGTAGTTTTGCAGTTAATTTTTAAGTTTGCCTTTACGTTCTGAAAGCCTATAGCTGAACATGTTTTTTATGTTATAGGGATGTTATAATTAAAAATATCATATAAATTGTTCAATATAATCCTGGATTTAAGAGGCCTCCAGATATTAAAGTAAGAAGCTTTTAAGTACCTCAGATCCCATAAAGTAGTTGGGAACTTAGTTTATTACAAAATGGTCTGGTGAGAAATGGTCACCCACTTCTGTATGCTGAGTAAAATTAAAATTTTACTATGTTAAAATATTATGCATGCTAGCAAGAACCTAACCATGTAACCCCTAAAATGTTATGAAATCCTCTAATAAGGAAAGAAATGTGGGGCTTTAGATTAGTAGTTGCCAGGTAGCTCTTATCAGTACTGACTGGATGCCAAAGTATGCAGGAGTTGTGCAATGAAAATCAAACTCAACTTGCCGATTTACATTTCAATCACAGGGGAACTTGGAGGCAGTCTCAATGAAAATTGCCAGTTTGTGTCTTTACAACACGATGGTGAAGAATATTGTTAATAGCATAAAGTATGGCATCAAAAGGAATTAATTTGACTTCTTAATTACCTGCTAAAATCTTGTTAACAATGACTTAAACCAGAAAACAGACAATGACTTTGAATGTAGGTGAAAGCTCTTTAGGAAAACTTCAAAAATCTTCCAAGTTTTTGGTACACAATACATACTAGTCCTTCCCTTTTAATAGCTTCCTCTTTCCTTTTAGTTACGTTTCTTAACAATAGAGAACTTTATTTTTTTTTTTTCAGCATGTTTAGCCTTTATGTCTTCACCCCTGCCCCCCCTCTTTTGTTTGTCTTCAATCATCTGCTTTCAAAATTGTGTGCTTGTATATAGGGCTAGCACTGAGCTTTTTAGACAGCATGAGCTTATTTCTTCAGAGAGCTCAGGTAATACTTTAAGCTCATTATCGATCTTATCCACTTAAACTTGTTGCTCTGAACGGTTCAAGTGAAACGACTCAAAGATATCTCTTTAGGAGGCTTTTGTTTTATGAATCCCTAAATTCTGGGTCTATATTCCATTTAAATAAAATAATGGATCTGTTATCAAATACCATGTTTTCTGAACCAGAGTTTTCTGAATCACTGCAGCTTGAAAAAGTAGATTGTTTTTTGTTGTTGCTGTGAATCCCTTCATTGGTATGAAACTTGATTTAAACTGAAGCCTTACACTGCAGATCTCTTAAAAATTATTTTCCACACACATTTTTTGTATTCCTTTCACAAAGATGAATCTCTGAAGAGATCAAAACGAAGTCATGTCTTCTGTAAATTTAAATCTGTGAAAATAATACAACTTCCTTCTGAATAAGTGTGGTATGAAATAAGTCTTTCTCTAAAACTAACATGCAAAAAAAAATCATACGTGATGGACCTTTATTGGAATGCTGGTTATATCATGTCTGAATGTTTGTTTTCATAGAAAACCATATTCTTTCATTTAAGTATGAACATCTTTATCTTAAGTATTTTGCTGTACATTATTATATTTAAACAAAAATGCAAGTAGCTTTCAATTAAGATACTGAAAAGTTTTCTCTAAAAATGTTGAATTTATGAATAGCATTATATAAAGTAGTAAGAGCATAATGGGAAATATTTGTGGTATTTGTTATTGTGGAACTTTCTGTCCCTGTTGACGGAAGATTCATATTCTGGGAGAAGCTTAACCTGTACATATCGTACTGAGATCTAAATCTTAGTCTTTAATTAAAACTGTTAAAGTGAAAATATTTACATTATTGTAATGAATGTGTGACTCAACAGTCACCTAGGAACTAAAGAGAAAGCTCAACCTTCGCTCGAAAAAACAGTCAATTTTAGTTTCAAGGATTTTTTTTTTTAAGGGGCACATCACAAGATTGTTATCACACTACACAGAGTTGCCTTTTAAATGTAATTCAGTGTACAAAATGACCAGCACTAGAACCGTAATCTACTTTTCTTGAGGCATTTTTCCCATCCATTAATATTACTGTGATTAGCTGATACACAAAGAATAAATCATAATAAAAAGTAAGATACACACATTCCATTGGATCATTCTTTGCTTGATGCAGACAGCTACTTCATAGTAGCTGCAGTGAGAAGTTGTGTTCCAAGAAATAAGAACAACCACTGAAAATTGATTGCTATTATTATGAGTTAGATCTGTCAAGCTTATTAAATGGAATTATTGTAGTTTCTAAGATGGCAATGGTGGAAAGACTCAGCTACTGAAAGCATCACCATTTCACTAGCTCAACCTGATGTGTATTCTAAGGGAAAGTCAGAATTGCACAAGCTGTCAATTCAAATACACAAAACTACAAAACTAACTACAAAGTTAAGTAACTACAAAAATTCACTTGATTTTAACTAGGAGCTTGTTAGTCATAAAATGTGTAGGAAGGAAACAATATTTAATAAAAAAAAAAATCAGCCATTGACTGCACAGACCTATAGAAAACCTTCACCTGGCTTTAGCAGGTTGATCTTCAATTGTGGCAATGAGTTATGGTTTATTCAATTAAAATTGTTCCATGGAAGAAGGTAGCTCTGATTGATGAAAGGCCCAGGAAGGCTAAGGGATTTACTTTTCTTGGCAAAGTGCTATTGTCTAGCACTTTATCAAGTTTGCCCATTTAGAAAACTCCGGAGCAATTGGAGAGCTAATGACAATTTGCTGAATATCTTAATATGTTATTCTCTCGGAAATGCTCACAATAAGCTCCTAGAGCAGTGTGATTGCATGGCGGTAGTTTTGAGCTGGAGATCTATGGGTGCTTTCAGGCTTATGGACAAGCCTTTATTTTGGCTTTTCACATCAAAAAGAACACAACATTAATTTAGTTTAGTTTAACTCTCTTCCAGTTGCCTAGAGGCTAGGAAGATCAACACTATGTCTGTGAGGAAGGTAAGGAATAAGGCAAACTATATATGATGCTTTCTCCCTGGTAACCACTCAGTCTCCAGCTACTTGCTGCTCAGGGTGGTCTTGACAGATTTCTGTTTTCAATAACTTCAGCTGCATCATTTTTCCACTAAAAATATTTGCATAAGGTTTGAGAAACTGACAAGAAAAATTTCTCCTTAGTTTAATTATAAGTTGCCTGGACTTTTCTGTTGCTGTTTTCTGATGGTTTGTTTTGGTGCCTTACTTATATTGGAAAAGAGAGCAGATGACTCATGCTTGGCAAGTCTCTATGCTGCTTGTGATTTTACAGACATGATTACATGTGATTGATTCTTCTCCAGTTTCAATATAATATCTCAATTTAACAAAGTGATGACAGTTCTTTTTATTTTTATTTCAACAGGCTGATAGTGATAGACAAAGGTAGACACTTTTGTAGATGCTGGGAGGAGGAATCCCTTTAGGCTGCTGATGTGCATGTGTATATCTACTGTGTTGTGGGAAAAAACCAAGTATTTTGTATCTGTTTTTGCGGAAGTGTAACAGAGAATTCATTAATATTGAACTATTCTTCTAATTTAATATATTTTTAGGCTAATGTTAGTAGTTTTCTATAATTCAAGAAGCAAACATTTGCATGACAGTAGTTTGGGAATAAAATTAGAAGGATTTGGAATTGAGGATACTTCAGAAGATTTGAGTGCAAAATATATATTTTTAAAGAAAATTTCACTTCAATTGTTGTCACCGTCTTTTTTGGTGTCTCCTTTTGTTTTTCTTACCTTGTGCGCAATACGTAATAGTAGAGTAGTATTTTGCTTGACTTGAACTTGTGTTCATTTTGTGCATATGTTCATGCAGCAGCAAAGTAAAGTTGACAGCTTAATTCTATGTTAGGAGAATGTTTGCAGGGATAATCCTATTCACAGTGCAGGATAAGGTTGCCCTGCTAGTGGCTTTGGCCTATAAAACCATTAGCTTAAAATTGTATGCTGGCATCATGATCTTCTTAGCTTGTAAACCAGCTTTTTCTTAGCAGTTTATTGGTGAGAGTGTGTAATTTTATGAGAAGTTTTCTCAGCTCATGCTCACTTTTTTTTAAGTGTAGTTGACAAATACATCAAAAACAAAACAATCTCTTCTTTGTACAGATTGTCTGATAGAAGATACATGATATTACATTTAAAAGTTGTGAATGACTTGCATTAAACTCTATTTAATGACAAAAATCCCTACTTGTTTTGGAGGCCTAAAAGATAATATTTCACAGGTTTCCATGAGTGAAGACAGAGAGAAATATATAGACTGAAGACTTATGAATTTCTGCTTCCTTTTGGTTAATTACTTTATAATGGGCCAGTACAACTCCTGTATGCTTACAAAATTTGGTGCTATTGTTTAGGTTTTACTTTTGGTTTTGATTTTCATTATGTCTTTCTGGGCGTTCTTATTGGAGATGGATCTAGTAAGTAACCCTTTTTTTCCCCCCGTTATTAATCTTAATACAAAGCAATTCAGCCCTAAGAATAAACAAAAGCCTGTAATTTTTTAGGCAGAGCTACAGAAATATATACTTATGCAAGTATATTGACACTATATGTTTAAAGAGATCTACTTCTGTTTCTTCATTATTCCATATCTTTATATGGAAACATAAGTAGTAATAGATTGTCCTTTATTTAATCAAAGGCTGAAACTATTGCTGAATAAATACCCACAGTATAAATGAAATTTTATGGTAGCATATACCTTGTTAATGTCTTGTATGCAGTATGGCCACATTTAATCTTATGTAGAGGTGTTGTTCTAGTTGCCTGGACGTGGAAATAACAATAAGAAAGGTTAACAGGGTTTTTGAGAGTGAAGCAATACTGGGGGAATGATCCTCCTCTCCGTTTTCACTCAGCAAAGTAGGTGCTTGCTAAACAGCAGGTGCTACTTTACTTACTCTCCAAATGATGCAGGTGAACATTCCTCACCATGACTATGTTCAACCAGAATTACCAGTCTGAGCCTGTTTGCACACACGTGCAATCTCTGACAGTAGAGACAAGATACACAGATTAAGTCTTTTCTAACCATTTATGGTGTACAACACAGTACATATTTTATTGTATTGATTAACTTATCTATTTTGTACAGCTGTGATGCTTGTATATAGACCTACCATAGTTCCTGGTTTTCCTAGTGAAGCTGCAAATTATAATATTGACTTCAGTCCAATTTGAGCCTCTCGGTCAATTTGAGTTCCATTTAGATGTTCAGTAGAAAGCACAAATTAAGCCTTTGGCTTCTACCCTGCAGCGATGTTTCAAAGCCCAGGCTTCGGTGCTCTGAATCTCATCAGCTCAATAGAAGATTAAGCTCTCTAGAATTACATACGCACTTCACACTAAAAGTCAAAAGTCGCATGTCTGCTGCTTTCTCAAGTGAATTCTGTGTGCTAAGAATGAAGTTTTCTTACACAGATCTGCACTCAAGATGTAGTAATGTTTACTGGAACTGAAGGTCTGTTGTGCCTTCATGGTTTTGCAAGTATGATTCTCTGGCTTACAGTGCAACCTTGAAGAATTGTTAATAAACACAAGAAACAGTAAGAAATTATCAGTGTTTCTTTAACAATCTGTAAAATACCAAAGAAATGTGATCAGGAACTGCTTTGGGAAGTGGTGTGTGTGATAAGAATGTTTTCAGATAACCAGTTCCAGATAACTATTTATTTCTTTTTTTATTCCTATTCACAGAGCTAGTACTGTTTTGGAAATGAGAACTCTCTTCTATGTTTCTAGTCCAGAAGTGTATTAAGGAAGAAACGGTTATTTTACTAGTAATGCACTAAAACTTAGATAAAGGAAATGGAATTGAGAAATGAGGAGGGGGGAAAAAGGTATAGTTGCAGTACATGAAATTAAAACCCTAAAAAAAAAAAAATTTGTATTTTTAAGAAAAGGAGTTTTCTTTGTAAGGTCCATGGCAACTAGTTGGTGATATGCTGCAAGCAAGTGCTTGCTGAATTCCCTTTTCATGTGTGTAGTATTTTTTTGTTGTAGTAGAATTAGGATACTTCCTTGGTTTGTGTACAGCAAGTATAAGCTTTTTCACTTTTTTATTTTGTTAAATTTATCAAATTGTAATTCAATATCATGAGTGTGGACTACTTTCTTGTTTGAGTTAGTATAGATTTCTTTGGAATTATCATTTCTTTTTGATTGTTTTGTCAAAAAGTTGATGATAAATTTGTTTTTTCTTCTTTTTCCAGAAGAATAGCACCTATCTTATTATTATGTGTATACTGATGATGTTTAGCTTTGGTAGCATAGTCCAGACTCAATAATTTGGGTTTACTATATGGCCTGTTTCAGGAAAAAAGTATAATGGATAGGTTTCTGGAACTGGTCTTAGCTTATAGTGCATAGAAATCCTCATTTATGGTAGGTGACATACTATAAGTATGGTATACAGACTTTCAGTGAAATGCTTAATTTTATCCAAATGTTTCAGAAAGTTAAATTGCCCCCTAGTGAGAATTTATTTTTCTGTCTACATAAATTAATTTTAACCTGTAAACATTGCAAAATAATACTATAAGAATAAAAAAACCCCAAACATTTAGAGTTGTGTAGTGTCACTGTTACACTATAAAAGAATAGCTGGAGTAATACTGATCTAATGGAGGTGGTATTCCTTCTATTTGCTTTATGAAAAGTGGAAGAAAATGCTTGTAAAAAGGAGGACCAAGGAGATATGGTTAAAGGAAGGAAGCATTTTTTTAAAATATGAAAATAAGACAGATATTGTTAATAGAAATAGCTGGGAAAAAAGTGTAATCTTTCATGGTAAGGATCCAGACTTTATTCGGGCCTCACAAATCTGAAGACCCTAGGGATTCATCTTCCTGTATCCAAGATCCATAAAACAATGAGGTAGATTAAGAGGAAAAAAATGTTACAAATGATGCATATTTTCCTTCTTTTGGATGCATTCACACACCTGATGTGTGTAAAATTCTTTTCCCTTGAATAATTTATTGGAGAGTTGTGGAAACCTTTCAAATATGTTTCCAGTCTTCATTGTTTCAAAGCCAAAACCAAATGTCAATTAAGTGCTAACTGAGTTTAAATCAATACCATCATGAGTGGTTTGCTGATAGGTGCTCTGTGTGATATGCTAGGCCTAATAGAGTCAGTAGAAGACCCAGCTAATCTTGTTAAGTGTGTCTGAAGTCACTGTGGAGCCCATAATGGTCCTTTTCCTTAATTATTTGTTCGACAGAATGGCAGTGCCTAAGAAGTCACCGATATCTGTAATTAATGAAGAACACTTTCTTGAAAGAAAGTCAACCTGTACTTGAGCCGGCTGTAGCAGAAAAAGCAGAAATAGGGTAGAATTTCAGAACCTAGAGTTAATGACAAATATGTTTAACTACCTTGTAAGCGAGACAAAAGTCTTGAACATAAGTTTGACTCCAAATGTTGCACATACTTGCTGCCTGACAGAAAGATGAAGGTGTACAGTGCATGGATATACTCTTTCTGTAGATGCAAAGTCTTTTCAGTCATCAGAAATTATCACAATTGGCTTCTAACAGGCTGACCTCAGTTTAATGATTTCAGAGGTATAATTCTTCTGTTGATGAAGTTGCACACTCAGCAGACCTATTTTGTAATCCTGTCTCAATATGTCAGTCGTATTTGTATGGATTTCTAGAGTACATGTGTCCAATTTGTTTTATATGGTAATAAGATCTGTAAAAGTCTCAGTGGTATAAACTATTGAAATATTTTGAAGACTTTTTGATTTTATCTGGACAACTGAATTTTCTTGTCTAGTATTACAAGTCCCCAAATGAGAAAACATATACTGCTGATGATCTCCTCTAGATGTATAACCTCCACTTATTTTTTTTTCCTTTCTTTTTAACACAAAATAATCTATATCCATAGCTGTTATGTTTCTGATTACAATTACTGAGGATAAATTAGGCTTCTGTTGATAGCTGCCTTGCTTTCTGCTTTGGCTGACTCCTTTTGCTGTTTACCCAGCATCGGGTCTGATGTTTTCTTGAGGCTTTGTGAACTGATTCAGCACACTAGCCTGGGATTGCTAGGAAAGGCAAAAATAAGGTGTACCACTCTCTGGCAGAAGTGACCTGAGAAATCGAAGCTTAAGTGTCACACTGCTCTCAAGGGAGAAAGCAAAGACATGCAACTAGGAGTGAAGAAGGGAGCAGGAGTCACGTCCCGTGGCAGCGATTTGTTGATTTCCTCAATGAACCTGAAGGACTTTGCCACAGAGGTGAGATTTTGTTTGGTGGAGATTGCTGAACATCAATCTGTCAGTATCCCGCTGCAGCTCTCCTCTTATTGATATGGGTTATTTGCCTTGCCTTACAGAGCAAGTATAGAAAGAGAGAAAATCAGAGATATGTTAAGTGCTTAAACTTATATTCCATTTTGACTTTGAGAATTCTTGAGCATGAATAGTAATATTGCAACTGAATTAAGCAGTAACAACTGAACAGTTTGAGGAGTCAGAGTGGTGTGTCTGTGGTTCAGAAGTGTGCAAGAGATGTCTTGACTTGAAACAAAGGGGAAGAGATTATTTGTATTATGTCTGTATATAGATCATACTGCTGGATGAGAGGGTTTATTCATATATCCTTTAGCTTTGGTTAGCCTACAAAGCCCACATGAGTGAAAACAGTTACTGAAATATCTCTGTATCTAACATACCAAATATTTTATTTGATCTCAGTCAAGGTCACAAAGCCTTTGAGGCAGTATGTATACAAAATGAGTTTACTGACCAGAAGGTCATATGTTGGAGTGTTCTCACAAAGGTGAACTTCCCTGCTGCACTAATCTGTGGCGATAACAACTCTCCAGATGCTGACTCTATACTTACTGCTTAAAGGTGTCTTATTGGTGAAAACCAACAACAGAACAAAAACACACCCTGAAAAAGTGAGATTTTAGCATGATTCTGCATTTATTTTTACTATTTAGCTCCTGTAAAGGGCCATTAAATTCATTGGTGTGTAACCTCTTGCTCCTTTATGAAGGATTCTAGCTTTTCTTGTCGTAGTACATTAAAATGTCACCATCTGCTGCTGACACTGTATTATGGAGTTAAAATGTGAAGCTGTGGGTTTTGGGTTGTTTTCTGAAGGAAAAATAAGCCCAAGAAGTTATAAAGTTATACGATTGCATCATTAATTTTTTCTGATTGAATAAATTTGAATAGGATACTTGAATGGCTTGACTAAACCAGTATGTGTCATATGCAGCAAGGTGGTTCATCCTTGAAAATGTATTTGGTCTGGCTGAGATGAAGTTGATTTTCCTCACAGCAGCCCTAATAGTCCTGTGCTTTGTATTGGTAGCTAGAGAGATGTTGAAAACACATCAGTGGTTTGGCCACTGCTGAGCAGTGTTCAGCACCAAAGTTGTCTCTCCAACACTCTCCCCTTGCCAGCAGGCTGAGGATGGGCAAGATCTTGGAAAGGGACATAGCTACAACAGCTGACCCAAGCTTAGAAAAGGCATAGTCCATGTAATGTTTTCTCAGCAATAAAAACCTAGAGAAAGGAGGAGTTGGGAGCATTAATTCTTATGATGTTTGTCATCTGGAGCAACTGCTACATATACTGAAGTCTCACTTCCTGGGAAGTGACTGGACGTCACTTACTGATGAGAAGGAGAGAATAAATCTTTTGTTTTCCTTTGCTTGCACTAGTGGCCTTTGCTTTTACTTTATTAAACTGTCTTTATCTTGACTCATGAGGTTTCTTATAGAACTTATTTTCTTCTCACCACATCTTGGTAAGGAGGGGAGTGATGGGTGGCTTGGTGGGAGCTTTACATCCAGCCAAGGTCAACCCACCACAGAAAGAACTGATTTTTATTTTTGCCACTTTCTTTCCCCATACACTGAAGAGGAGGGTGCCTTGTACTGCATTATCTCTTTTAAGACTGAGACAAAGTAACGTTAGGAGAAGTATAAGGTGGCATCACTTTGAGAAGTTTCAGTTCATCTTAACAGCCAAACCTCTCCTGTTCAGTTCTGTGTGGGAGTTTGTCATTAACCCAGTGTTAGTGAGGTCACAGCACTGTTTCCTCTCGATCTTAACTGTGACATCTGGTATCTCGTCTGCCTTTGACAGGCATCTCTCTAGTGGCTGGGAGTTTTACCTTACCCCAAGGAGTGACAAAAATGTAACTAAGTCCTACAAGTTTCTCCTGAAGGTTGTTTGGTGATGGAGTTTTTGCTTGTTTATGTGTTTCAGTTGCTGGAATTTTAGTTTAAAAACCCCACAAACAAAACCCAGAACACCAAACCCCACAAACTAACATCTCTTTCTGCATCCTCCATAGGGTACCCTAACCCATGCTTGTTATAAAAAGTATTTTTATTACATGGAGGTGGTATGTTTAGCTTAAAAAAATACAGCTTTTTAATTACTGCTGTGCGTATGTGAATGCATGTAAATGAACTTCTCATAAACAAAGGTGTATGGAATGTATAGTCTGTGACGACTGTTTGTAGTAAACCCATCATTAAAAGGGTATTAGTGTCTGTCAGTTTTCCCTGTTACTTCACTTGTGCTGATTCTGTTACTTGTGACCACTTTTTCACTTTTTGGGGGGGCATTTAATGACAATATTTTGGAAGACTGTTGTTTTCAACCACATGATGGCTGAGACGAGACCTCATTGCTCTCTATAACTACCTGGAAGGAGGTTGTACAGAAGAGGATGATGACCTCTTCTCCCAAGTGACAGGGGACAGGACAAGAGGGAATGGCCTCAAGCTCCACTGGGGAGATTTTAGGCTGGACATTAGGAAATTTTTTTCACAGATAGGGTTACTGGGCACTGGAACAGGCTGCCCAGGGAGGTGATTGAGGCGTTTAAGGCACTGGACAAGGTGTTGAGGGACATGGTTTAGTGTTTGATAGGAATGGTTGGACTCGATGATCTGGTGGGTCTCTTCCAACCCGCTTGTTCTATGATTCTATGCTTATTTCAGGTGATAGGACAGGAGGAAATGGCCTCAAGTTGTTGTCGGGGGTGGCTCAAACTAGACATCAGGAGAATGTAAGTTGTGGGCAGGTATGGGTGGACTTGATGGTTTCAAAGGTCTCTTCAAACCAAACAATTCCGTGATTCTAGTGACTTGATTTATAGCATGTTTCTACATCTAGGATCAGAAGAGCTGTAGGGACAGATGTGAGTGACCAGGAAAGGAAGTCTTTCACCATCTTCACAATATAAAAACAATCTGATCACTATGCAAGTCTAAAGTGTGATGTTAAAAATAAAAGGGAAAAAAAGAGAAAAATTAGTTATACAACAAATCTGAATTAAAATCTGAATGTGAAAGAAGACAGTGATGCTGGAAGGTTGGAAATGAGGTCACTTAAAACATTCCAGAGGAGCTCTGAAATACTGTTCCGAACTAAGCTCCTTAATAGCTCCTAGATGAGGACATGTGTAAAGTGTCAAGTAAGATTAAACATTTTATTACAGTACAGTGAAATCTGCAGATTTGTTTGTTAATGCCTATAATCAGACAGATTTGAGAAACCAAAAAAGAGAGGACTGAGATGGCTTAACAGCCAATAGAGAGAGTGAGGAAGACAAAAATCTGCTTGTCTGGTTTTGTTTAAGTCCTGTGCAATGTAATTTTAAAGAGAACATCTAATCAATATGCAAGTGTTTTAAGTCACTCAGTGTTTAAAAAAAAAAAAAGGTTACCTATAGCTGAATTGTTAAGAGGGTAGAGAAGGAAGGTTGGAAGGGGAAAAGAGAATCATATTTCTGATTTTTTTTTTTGACACCTACAATAACTGCTTTTTAATGATTAACGCTAGTCATCAGATCTTTCCCTTTCTGAAAAAGTATCATAAAGATCTCCTGCTGTTCCCAGCAGTGCCCCACTAATTCAGCTCACTAGCAAAATTAGCAGCAGGAAACAAGTCTTTGAAATTTTCATAGTTTATGAATAGCATTGTTCATTCGGTAAAGGATATGGGCTCCTGCTGTAATTGTTCCTGTGTTAAGAAGGCTGCAAGTTTTCTCTCCATCAGTCTTAAAAAAATAAAAATAAATCAATAGAAATAAATACACATACAATTAAATAGTGGATTAAACAGCCAACTGAGTAACTATTTCTTTCACTTTTGAACTCTTCTTATGGTTTTTTTCCTCTCTGAGGGAGGACTATTGTGTTGCCATTCCTTCACAAACACTCGATAATGCTAAAGTGCTTTGAAGTTGCCATTGGAGAAAATAGAACAACAGATGGAGCATGAATAAACCCACAGTGCTGTCTTTTTAATCTGAACAAAAGCAATTTTTCTTGACAAAAATAGTTAATATTTAATACCATTTACTTATAGAAGTTTGATCCCAGCTGAGAACACAAAAATTGAGGCAGAGCTGTATATACAAGAGCTCAGTGCATCTATATCCCGGTTTTTTATTAGGAAGATAAAAAAATAAAAAATCTTTGTCTAGTGTGCATTATAATAGCTGTGATAGATCTTGTTCAATACTGATCTGGAGGCCACTGGACCCAGAGGAATCCGTGAATTAGAATCTCAGTAAGATGCTATTACTTTGTAGTTTCTGTGGTGCAAAGAAAAACTCTGGACTGCTCATCTAGTATGAATTTTCTCATGTGTAACTGTTATTAGTGTTTATAACTGAAACTGCCATTCTGGTAGTAAAAGTAGTGTTTGAACCTCAGGTGTATTCCACCATAAATAAAACATCTGTGTATTTTTATTACCACTTGCTGAGGAGCATTTTCTTTTAGTACAAAGCTAAAGATGCGATTTTAATGCCTTGTCTTTAGATATGTTTTGCCCCACAGCGCAATTTCTAACAATCTTTATCTGAAAGGTTAAAACAAGCTGGTTTGGGGTTTTTTGTTGATTATTTTGTGGTTAAGACTTGGGAACACTCATGTCTTCTTCCTCGTCTAGCTTTTGCTAAGATAGATATTACAGAATGGTTTTTTTTTCAGGAAACATTGTGAAGCAAGCTTGTCATACATTTTCTATTGCAGATAAGATTTCCTACTGAAATGGCCTCTTACTATCATGTAATAGCTCGTTCTTAATAACACTCAGAAATTGTGCATCTCCCTTATAAAATTCTGTGCTGCCATATTTTCACTGTGTATTTGTTTATGACTGAGCGCTTCAGGATCAGTGATCACTACCCCTTCTTATTGTGCGGAATGATAAAGCCCTACAAATTCAGGCAGTATTACCTTTTCTCAAATTTGTGTAATGCTTAGAATTTGAAGGGCATTCCTTCCTAATTGGCTTTTACAGTCACAGAGGGCAGGCTTAACTTGACTTAACTTGGTTAGAAGCATGATGTGGGAAAATCAACCAATAAAAAGAGGAGGTAAAATATGAACAACTTATGCAAGCGAGATGAGTTTGTATAGAGACATTGAAGTTTCATAAAAGAAACACAGTAGAGCAAAATGAATAGAAGTAACTTCTTCTTACACGCATGGGGTTTCTTCGAATCATAGAACAACCAGGTTGAAAGAGACCCATCGGATCATCGAGTCCAACCATTCCTATCAAACACTAACCCATGTCCCTCAGGACCTCATCCACCTGTGCCTTAAACACCTCCAGGGAAGGTGAATCAACCACCTCCCTGGGCAGCCTGTTCCAATGCCCAATGACCCTCTGTGTGAAAAACTTCCTCCTAATGTCTAGCCTAAATTCTTGTAGCTAATCATATGAGGAAACGAAAAAGATTAGTAGCATGTACCAAGTCTCAATGGCTAGAATTCCTTTCTAAAATACTTAGTAAAAAGACATCATATCAGCACTTAGATAAGTTCACTGCTGTCACTGTGGCAAACAAACAAAGGAGGAGAAAATCTGTTGCAGAGTGAGTTTTTTTTAGAGAACCATAGCATATGGTGGTTTTTGCTGAAGGAAAGGTAGGCATGCTAGAAATGGCTTTATTACTACTAACTGCAGTTCAGACGAACGAAAAGTAGAGAATACACCTTGAAGCACATTGTGTGTATTTTCTATGCTGGTATAAAAGACTTGGAAATCAGTTTTGTAAGTAGTTTCAGAATACCATAAGCAGAGTACCAGTCTTCTTGAATGGGAAACCACATGTTTAAGCTTTCACAGTGTTATTTTCTGTCTTAAGGTTTGAGGAGCAGGTACAGAAACCTTTTCAGGTTTGGACATGGACTGTAGTATATTACTCTATATCTAGTTATTAATTGTATTTTTTTTCATACTTAAGCCATATGTGCTCAAACCATCTTCTCATTCTTCTTATGCTTCTGGAGAGACTAAGTGACCTTTTGAGTCTTTTCTGTTCTGCCTTCTGAATCCAAATGTTTCTTCATTGCTCCATTTTGCCACAAAACAAAAATAACCCACCCAAAACCAAACCTAACTCCCTGAAATGAAAATCTCAAATACCGCCTTGAATGCACATCAAAACTAAAGTGCAACACAGGCAAGATGCAAAAGTGGCCTGACGGACCAAAACTCTAGATAGTCTGTCAGTTCAGGAGCTGGTTTCAGTAGCTTAGTAAATATCTGTTCTAGGTAGCCCCTGTGGGTATGAACCAAATATAAAGAGGCCATTGACACTAAGACAGTGACATGGGCACAATGCTAGTGCAAATAACCTTTAAGGAGTTGATGAATGCCTCAAGGCATTTTATACTTTCCCATATACTAAGACTGCTTGCTAGAAGGCAAAAATAATGCTGCTGAACTAAGCCCTCAAAGGAAAAGGTTACTTTTGAATATGTTGTCATGCAAAGGAATAGGTGAAGAGAGGAGAGGTGTTGGACTAGATGACCCTTGTAAATCCCTTCCAACTGAACTGTTCTATTCTGTTTCATTAGCTTAACAGAAATTCAGTGCATGTTTGTTGCATACGTATTCTTGGTAAGTCTTCATAATTCAATTAAATACCCCATAGCCCTTGTGGATATTGCTGGTTTTCGATATTAAGTACCAGGCAAATACTTTCTATAGAGCTGAAAGGAAGGGCTGTGAAAGAAAATGTTCCTGCTAGTTTCTCACACTATTGATTCCAGAATGTTTCTGCCTTATCTGTTTCACACTGTGACTTTAAATAATGGTCTTATGACTGTATGCATGTTACATCAATAAAATAGATTTTTCTTCCATCTTTCTCCTCTGGGAAATATTTTTTTTTCTTACAGTGAATGTTATCTAATTTTATGTAAACTGAACGTAGAACAACACTGAATTGTTTAATTTGCCAAAAGGCCTTGAAATATCAAAAATTATGTCAAAATTAGGAAGCCACACCTGGCTAAATTCTGGAGATCTTACCAGTAAAGAAGAATAACTTGCACTTAAAAATACAGTTATGCTCAGGTAAACTTGAATCATTATTTTAAGTTTGTATGTTTCATTAAAAATTTCAGGGAGATTAACGCTAACATGAAATCTTTATTTCTAAATTTTATATTACTATTCAGTTGTTAGAAGACTTAGGGAGTTTTTAGCATATTTAAAAGCCTTATTAAAGCAGGGTAAATATAATTTTCCATTTACATGCTGCATTACACGCAAGAGTATAAATTCAGAGAAAATAAACTGGTCTCTAGCCATCACCTATTGGTGGGTTATCCATAAATAATAAATAGAGGCTCTTCTCAGACCAACATCTTTCATGGGTAGTTAAACAGAAATTAGAGACAAACACAATATCATTTCAAGGTGTTCATAATAATAATGTTCTCAATCTTGAGTATATTTACAGAAGAAAGCTTTTGGAGTTATGAAACACTTGGGTTTCACTTTGCTTAATAGTCCTTATAAGCCATTTATTTCTGCCTGTGCTCTTAATTCCATGAATTATTTTTTTTTAAATAACAGTTATTAAATCTTAAGATCCTTATTTTAAGCCATAACTCTATGTGCCTTAAATAGTCAATTGATGAAAAAAAAAAAAAAATATATATATACAGGTGAGACACTAATAGCTTTCTGGTTACTAAAGGATGGTAGTGCCTGTTTTGTTGAATTTTCCAGTCAAATTTAAAGAAAAGAAAAAAGGTATAGGGGGATGAACTTGAGGAAAGAGTAACACAGATGTAGAAGATGCAGGAGACAGGAGGATTCTTTCCTAAAAAAAAAAAAAAAAAAAAAAAAGAAAAGCCAAACCAAAACAAACAGAAAAACCTACAGAAAATCCTCCTTTCCTTCCCAAATAATTTCTTCTTGAAAAATTACAGAGAAGTCTATAATAATAGTAAAATTTTCTTGTGCCTTAAGATTCTGTTCCGCAAATTTTTAAAGGTCGTTTCCTGGCCATAGGAACTTCCAGTGATGAGTCACAGCCTTCTTTCACCAGAAAGGAATAAAACAAAACTTCTACCTCTAAGAATATACAGTAAGAAATTACTTGTTTTGAAGTGTGATTTTTAGTAGACACAATCCTTACATGAAGAAAAGGTGAACATTCTAAGAAAATGATGGAGGATTGTTAGAGAGGCCACATATATAAGTATAGTTGATAAACATGAAGCTCTCTTCTGTGTCAACTGTGTTCTTGTTGCCCTTCTTTAGGGTTAAACCACCTATGGGAAAAACAATCGTACTTGGCATTGTAAGGGACCTTAATTCATCGTGCAGTCTAATATGCCTTTTTTCGATACAGAAGCATAATTATCTATTGATTTAGCTATTTTAGTTGCCTTTTGTGCTTAAGCTTAATGTTGAATTCTAAATCACGTTGTGAATGCTAAGTTGAACTGTTAATTTCAAGCTTTTCTTCCAACAAATTACTAAAGAGGGTCATAGGTTCCCAGATACCAATCCAGAGAAGATTTTTACAAAGAGAAAATGAAGTTCCAGATGAGACTATGGAGTATATATATTTTTTTTGTTCAGTAGGTCATTGCAGGACTCTCAAATTCAATAGCATTTCATATTACCCTTGAGCTTACTTATAAAGAAATTTTGATACTAAACAGAGCACAGCTGCAGAAAATAATTTATGGAGGGATTTGAGTTTGCCTTCCTCCTACATTTTATCCTAATTAAAAATATTTTTACTATCATTAAGCACCCCCCCCCCCGTATAAATCTTATGTAACATTCTTGTAACCTACTTAATATCTCAAGTCAAGATCTTTATTGCATTGATTATTTTATTTTTTTTTTTAATTTTGTAATGAACCTGTCTGTAAAGAACTATATCCTGAACATATTTAAATCTTAAATCAGGGAATTCTTTGGTCTGTCTTTTGATGTGCACTATTCTAAAACATATATATAGTACACTGGAATGAATATCTTTGAAGCAGTACTTGACATTCATAAAGTGTGATATTATCGATCCTCTGAAGCTGGGCACTGCAAAAGTTGGTTGTTCTTTTTAATTTGCCCTTCAGAAGGTGTAAACTTCCAGTACATCACAACTGAGAACTGTGTATTCGTGATTAAGGAACTAGAAAATATCAGTTAAATTATAGTGTCAGTGAGTAGTAGCTACTCCCTTCTTTTCTCTGCAATCCATCTGCAACAGTAACTGTCAGCACTGCCAGGGCCATGTAGTGTGGTCCAAGGGGGCAGCGGATTCTGAGAATCTTCTAGAGAATGGTGATAATCTTCAGTGCTTTGGTATCCTTGGGCACACAGGAAATGAGAATAAGCCCATTGCTTTCCAAATGCTTTTTCTTCAAAACAGGGTTAAAGCCCCACTGCTACTTATTGGTGTTACTTTGGATGTGTGTGTGGGGGGTGCTGATGCTTGGTCCTTTTCAGAGAAACATGGGATAGAAGGAAGTTCATGAGAGTCAGTCTTTCATGGTTTACCTTTAGGGGAGTGGGTAGCATTTCTGAAGCTGTCTCTGGCTCCCTTCGCTTCATTATGTAAGTACAATGTTATGATTCTTTTCACTGCTGCTTACTAAATCTGGAACTGAGGCTGTACATGAGTGACATGATGATGTCTCTTAACAACATTCAGTCTAAAGGGTTTGAGTCTTGTGCCACTTGGAGGGATTGTGAGGGAGATTAATTTATGTTTATCTGCATGGTAATCTAAAGTGATGACCATCACTCCAGAGGTTCAGTCAAACAACAATTTCTTATTCAAACTCAAGAAAATTACAAACAATAATGAGAACTTGTAAAGAGTTATTTTTACAGATGGCAATAGCAAAGAGTTTTCTCTTTACAGGCAATATGACCTGAGAATCGGACAACGTGAGCTGAGAGTTGAGGTAGATTGGAAGGTAAGGATAAGAGGAAAAAAGGAAAGATTAGAAAGGAGGATAGAACAAAGAATATAACCACCACCCTTGGATCCAGCACCGTGATGGGCTCCTGTATACAGTTGTGGTTCAAAGAGTAGTGGTTAAACGTATGATGTTTGGCACAGTTTATATATAGATAAAGGTCTGTCACTTATTTGCATGCTAGGCATACAGAGGACTCTTGGCAGGCTTGTGCAGTGTCTCCTCTGGAAGGTTCTGGAAAAGGAACATGTGCAGTATTCTCATCTGGAAGTTTCTGGAAATGGGTCTTTAACTGTGGCAATAATGGCATAGGCTTCCTAAACCCTCAAGTGTGCAGCACTTCTTTCAAAGACAAGTGTACAAAGCATTTTACAACTATTTATAAGAAACAATTACAGAATTGGCTCTTAGAGCTTGTAAATAAACTTGGATATACTGTAGGACTTGCTTCATTGTAGAAACTGAAGTTTACTTTCTCTCGACC
Source organism: Coccyzus lansbergi (assembly GCA_033558105.1). Taxonomy (NCBI): domain Eukaryota; kingdom Metazoa; phylum Chordata; class Aves; order Cuculiformes; family Coccyzidae; genus Coccyzus; species Coccyzus lansbergi. Next base: position 809,376 of record JAUMJK010000159.1, read on the forward strand.
TGTGTCTGAATTGTATGAAAAATAATAAAAAGGGACAACAGATAAACATTTAAAATTTCAGTAGCTCCATGTAAATTATTTTTACACCTGTAGAGGAGCCATTTGTTTCTCGATTGTTTAATTTCTTTTTATAAATTTTTAATTCAGGGATTAACTGGAAAATCAAATGTATCTTGTGTTTTACTTGAAAGAAAAAAAAAACCCAAAGAACAAAGAAAAACTAAGTAGGTACTAATAATAATTTGAGATCTTCATTTTATAGCTGCGTATAACAACACAATTATTAGCCGTGTATCTTTAAGCTCTGAAGTGGCTTTAATTATGAATGCTGAGCAAAAACAAACTGGAAACTGAATATGTATAATTGTCTGAATGATGTGTATTTATATTTGCACATCAATCATTTTCCCCAAAGAAGAGTCTAATATTTTTCCCAGTAATATGAACTTTAGTTTTACTCAGTGTTTTTCTTGCTGTATGCTTTCTTGAAACAGTTGGAAATTTTGCTGCAACCTAAATTCTGTGAGTATGAAAAATTGTGTTTGAAATTGTACTACTTTTTTTTCCTGCAGTTGTACTTGACATATTTAGAATGGTATCACCATTAGGTACAGTTACATTGTCAGGTTGCTGGAATGTATGCGCAATCACTGGGAAAATTTTGTATATTTTGGACACTTTGCTGTCTGCTGCCTCAGTATGATTTTTTCAACAGACAGCTTTATGCCTATGTTATCTAAATATTACTTGCTCATATGATTTTAATTTTATTGACAGTTTTGTGGTTAGCAGTTAGCATTGTTACAGGTGTGTAGCAAACACAATAGTTGAAGTTAAAAAAAAAAAAATACCACAAATTTGGCCATGTCAGTAGTTTTAGATAACTTCTAAAGGATCCTGATCTGTTTAAATTTGGTAACTTCTGTAACTATAAAAATTGGTTAAATAAATGAGGGTTTTGGATGACTGCAATCCAGTCTTGGAAGTGAAGGAGGAGAAAGTAATAGGAGTAGCTATATTGCTTTACCAGCTGTTATCTTCAAAACAAAAAAAAAAAAAAAATCATGCACGAGAATAAAGGGAAAAACTGAGCATAAATGAACACTGAACCACAAGTCATTCAGAAGCTAAGATATGTCTGAATAGGCAAGCAGAAAGCTCAGTTTTAAAATTTCTTTATAAGTTGTTACTACTTGAGTGACTTCTTTCCTCTATAATTCTTTACTTTTCTTTCCAAACCTTTCTCACCCACTGTAAGACTTCTGTTCCAATACCCTGACATTCAAAGAGAGATATAAGACTTAATCAGAGTATTATATAGCTCTAAGGCGATGGATTGAGTGACTCAAGTGGAACTCTAGGGCTGTGGTTTTTCAAGGTCAGATGGTGTTCAAATTTGGATCTTAAAAGAGATATAAAAGACTTTAGTCACTGCTTGTGCAAAAGTGCTGTGGTTATTTTATGTAACACTAGCTTTTAAAATCTGATATAATGTATTGAGGTCAAAAGCTGAGGCTTCTATTTCAGCTGAATTGACATTTTTCAATGATAACTTTTTTGAGAGTTATTTCCTCTACACTTACTAACACTTTTCTGAGATTTGGAAGCCTTAGTTTTCTGTGTTATTAGAAAAGATGACTTGAACTTCTTGTAGAACTTAAAGTAAAATCAAAAGCTTGCTTCCTTTTAATAACAAATGATGTCAGATTGGTTTTGAAACAAAATGAAATTGCTATCTGTAACCTAAAAATTCTACAGCAATAAACCTGTTCTTTTCAATTCTTAACTAAAATGCGGAATGGTGCCAAAGTTCTCACTGATTAAAAACTGATTAATTTTTTTTTACTTTTTTTGAAAATATCCTGTTGTATAAGTACATCACGTTATCTCTGTACCTTTGTTTTTCTAATCAAATGCTTGAAATAACCTTACAGTTGCGAAACTCTGATATCAAGATTTCTGGTTTATATCTATAAGTCTAGATTCCTTCTTTTAAATACCAGCCATGACTTAGTGCTTTAATTTGTGTGATATATATAGTTTAGAGTAGGGAACACCATTTACTCCTAACTCTTATCCATAACTTCTGTATTTATAGCATTCCTTTCTGCTTAGTTATAATTTTTTTATATGAATATTTACCATCAATGTTTAGATCTATTTAAAAGTAGTTGCTTTCATGCTGCACGTAAGGGAGGATCTAAAGGAAAGCAAAACAAAAAAAAAACCCCTTCTTGAACAGCTTCTATAGAAAGAAAACTTGTAATACAACACTGAATAAACTGAAGTAACTTTTAATCGTTGGCTTCTGACATTCTAGTGTGTAAATACTATTTACTTCCATCATAACACAACATGAGTGATAAAACTGCCTGTGCCACAATAGTGTATTTGTCAAATGGCAGTTAAATGAGGCATCTTGTAATCAAGTTTTGGATTGGATTTGATTTAAATGCATTAAATTAGTTTTTCATTTCTCTTATTATGCCTGCCTTTTACTTCCATTCCAGTTTGTTATGGACTGTTACAGGTAGGAAGAATAGTTGTGCTATAGATGTGCAATAGATGCATAATATCTATTCAGCTACTTTCATTGTAATCGTTTTTAGTTGAGAAATGAAGATTCTTCGGGGTTGTAACTTATGGGGACACTTTTTAAGAAAAAAAAAAAACCCAAAAAACCCTAATGCTGTGAAATCTTCGTAGATAAATAGTGAAATAAAGAAGGATAAAGAAGGGAAAATGGTAAAGAGTAGACCTAAAACTTTCTTTGGCTTCCCGCATCATGTGACATTTTTTACTTTAATTAACATTGTTTTTCTTGTCTTGATTTGAATGATAAGAAAAGACTGTTAGTGTTGGTTGATGTTTTAGTTCTTTACAGTAGTTTCTTTGATTAGATTTATTTCAAGTTTTTTATATGAAATCCAAGTTGATCTGTCCAAGTTTTGCATATGGAGTCAGAGTTGAGAGCATGTTAACGTCTCAACTCTTTTAGATCTATTTGCAAATTCCATTTCACATTTTATGTTTATTTTTCACTCACATAAACCATTCACTTCTAGTATAAAGTAGCAATAATTTCACCCAGAGAAGAAAAAGGAGAGAAATCTCTTGGTTGTGAGTTACTGCAAAAACTCATTGCATGATGTACTGTCTTTAGGAGATTTCTCAACCCTGCTGCTTGTAGTTTTTGCAATTTTTTTTAAAGTTTATTTTATTTATCTGAAACTCCTGAAGGTGTAGTGCTTTTCCTTTCACCCACAAATATTACTTTGGAAAAGTTATCTGACATTATAATTAGTTGCCCAAGACAACATTTACACTTGCTTCTTTGGACTATTTAAAGACAACAAAAAAACTTTCTTGATGCATAGGAGAAGTTTCAGAAGATATTGATTGTTTCATTGAGTCAGTAAACATTGCTGCATTCCCTTTTATTAACAAGTTCCAGATTTGGCATTGAAAATAACAAGTTGAGTGGTGTCATTTTTAATGCCATTTTTTTTCTAGTACTCTGTGAGATATATTGGAAACTTACTGGGAAAAGAGCAGTGGTTTGATGCCTTGAATGTTTAGATGTAGGCAAAACTCGAAGCCATCTCTGATGAATTACCTCCTTCATGCTGGAAAGGGTGGGATGGTTTTGAGTTGTTGGGTAGATCAGGAACAGTCTGGCTATCCAAAAATTAGAATTAATTTTGGTTGAACTACTACTGTGCTTATGTGCAAATGCAGCAAGTCCTACCCCTCTTCTGGGAAGCTAATAATAGTTAATAACTGTTTGAAGTTTTGGGACTTGCAGGATTGAATGTCCTATCTCTCGTATGATTAATTTTCATTTATCTTACCCCATTTTTCTCTTATTCTGTTTCCCTTCTTGAAATCCACTGTTCTTTCTTTCCTGCCCTGTGTGTGTCTTCCATGGCAGTGAAAAGATGTGAATTCTGTAGTGATTCCTTACCAGGTCTGTTTACATGTAGTGCTTAGTTTCACTGCTGTATTATTTGGACATTTTAATCTAATGATACATTTTTAAGCATTGGTTTCTGTGGTACCTAGGACAGGGAAACACAGATATCCCTTCATGGAATAGGATGATGGTAGTCTTATTATTCAGGACATGGACAAATTTACTGGCCAAAACCGTATCCTAGTACCCAGTGACTGTCTCATGATAATGATCCCTGGGTTTTTTAAAAAAAAAATTATGCAAGAATAAATTAAAGTCAAGTCCCATTTGAAAAAAAGAGATGGTAAACTTGTTTTTCAAAATAATACCATTTCTGTAGCTAACAGTGGTAACAAACAGGGACTGGTCAGATATTGCAAAACCCCAGGGATGTTTGTCACTTAGATGTCTAAACTGTACTGTTTTTATCACTCAATATTTATGAAATTCATCGTAAATTAGAATGCTTTTACAAACATCTGTACACACATAAACATCTTCCCTAGCGGTGTTTAAGACACGGGTGGACAAGGTGCTGAGCGACGTGGTTTAGTGTTTGATAGGAATGGTTGAAATCAGTGATCCAGTGGGTCTCTTCCAACCTGGTTATTCTATGATTCTTTGATTCTATAATATTTACTGTTGGTTAAAATGAAGATTTACGAATTATATAATTTCATGAGGAAACTCAATTATGTTAATACTGATATAAAATATATATATTTCATTTTAGAAGGATATTTTCATAGAATAGAATCATAGAATCATTTTGAAATATAGTTTCTGAAATGCTATGTTTAGTCTACTGTGACAATTAATATTTTTTAAGTGCTTGTTGTTTTATCTTAGATGATGTTACTTTTTGTAAGCAGTTTATTCATCCCAGCCTCAGCTTAATAAAGTTTTACCTTTATATTCTTAAGTACTATTTCCTACAGTGTCTGTATAAGTTCACTCTTAAAAATGAATGAAGAATTAAAACCAAAAAGTCAGATATAACTGCCTGTGCCATATTATCTCTAGTACATGTACATAAACATTACAATACGGTTATCAATTACATGACATAGTGTTATTTCTATGGGATCTTTGCCTCATTTAGCATGCAGATTGAACTGCGTGCAGTTAATGATGCAGCTGTTCAATATTTATTTTTATTTTCATTGTTTAATGAGTGGGATACCTCCCTCATTTGTTTGCTGTAGTGTCAAAGATCGTAGTGAATAGACGTGGGAAACTGTTTCCCTGTCTTTTTCACTATCTATGCTCTTCTGTCTATTTAAGCAGAAATTAGCAGTGCCACACTTAGGTAGATTTAAGTTCATAAATAATAAATCAAAAGTGTTCATTAGTGTAAATGCCATTTGGCCTAGAGTAGAAGCAGATCAAAACACTCCATATTACTTTTATATCTAGGTTTTATTTTCACTGTGCCCCATAGAGTTTGATTTTTGCAAGATACTGAGCTCTCCAAGACCAGTCTCACCAGACAGTTTGAAGTACTGTAATAATCATGAGGCTATCCTTAATTTTAAATCAGTGATTATTCACCCTAGAATCAACAAAAATCTGTGCTGCTGTAGTTTGCGAGGCTGCTTATAAATGCTGGCTAATAGTATTAGAGGGACCAAGACAGGGATGGATAAGTGGTTTCAGAGCCATGTTGCTGTGGGGGAGAACACAGAGAATGAGGCACCTGAGACCCTGGTGACCTACAAAAGTAGGACTCTTCTTCAGAGCTCTCCCTCTAGCATTATGACTGAACCAGACATAGAGCTTTAACAGCTGTAGGCACCCACAGGCGAGGTCTGTACGAAGAAACTTAGTCAGTGGTATATAATGGATACTGTAAAAATAAACAAGTGTTCTCTATTAAGGGACACTGAGGTACCTGTCCACTGGCTTGACAGAGAGTCACGAAAGGTATGCTGCTTTCTAGCAGTTAAGATTCAATGTGTTGCTGAGAAGGTGCCACAACTAGTCAAGACTACAGGTTAAAACTAACATCTGTTGCTGCTCCTTCATGGGGATGTGAATAATGCCATAAGTCAGAACCTAAGCAGATTCTAGGAAGACCACAAAGCCCTAGGGAATTGCAAGCAAAAAGTGTTGATGCCCAAGTTATCTTTTCTAATATTTTACTGTTTAGAGGAAAAGGTGAAGCCAGAATTAAACATATAATGCAAATCAACTTTGCTGGACTGTCTTGTCTAGACTCTCCTTTTACCAAGAAAGTCTGGGCCAGAAGATCCTTGAAGTCCCTACCAACCTGCTATCACAGAATCACAGAACAACCAGGTTGGAAGGGACCCATCGGATCTTCTAGTCCAACCATTCCTATCTAATATCATTGCTATTCTATGATTCTATGAAATCTGTGAAACTTATACTCTTAGAGGGAATCTTAGTCTTACGGATACCAATAGAGACACTATTATTGCAAATGCTCATGAAGGTTCAGCTTGAAAGACCTGAGGAAAATTTATCTTTCAGCTTTGGCAAAAATAACTAGATCTTTTCTTCACCTTGTACACACATATTTAGAAAATAAAAGATAAGATAAACTGTTAAAACACAATTTGTATTTGACTTTGTGGGTTAATGGAAATGGACTTAATATTTTCAAAGAACATATACGCATGTACCTGAAATAACACCATTTCAGAATTACATATTAAAAAATTAATTAAAAAAATCTTTTTTTTCCTCTGATGAACTCTGGAATTTCTTACATAATGAAATTTCAACGTTGATTTTGATGGCCTATCCTTTACCATAGCAAAGTTTTTCTAAAAACTTGTTTTTTCACACAAATTTTATTCTATTGATGTTGTACTGTTCATGATTCTAGAAGTCATATATGCAGAAGCAGGATATCTGTTTATCTTGGCTAGAATTATTTTCATAAAAAATATGTGTGCCAAAAATAAGAGAAAAATTTTGTTTAGTTCAAAGACGCGTTGTAGTTTTGGGACTGTAGGATCTGAATTATATTCCCATTTTTGTTATGGACTTTTTATTAATTCCAGATTGCAATGTGTGTCAGGAATGTACTTTTTGATTAAAACTCATCTGTATTCTTCCTTTGATATTACACTTGTGTTATTTAGATACTTATCAGTTCAAATTCCAAGTTATTCCTGTACTGAAAAAAAACCAAAGAAAAGCAAAAATAGTTTTGCCAGCAGGCATGCATGCATTTTCTTTAAATGTAGGGGTTTTTTTCTATATCATGTTTGTTATCTTAGCTGTCACCAGGTAACTATCAATATAATCCACAAAGTTTACTTTTTCTGTAAGGGTTTTATATTAGATGTGGCACTTTTATTTAGGATAATTTCCCCTGTGTAGCTATTGATTCTGCCAACAGTGAAATTTTTTAAAATCCTATGAATTACTTTTGACATTTTTACTTAGGCATAAAATTGTGTTACATCTCTTAAATGTTAAACATCAATTAGTTCCATGTACTCAATCCCCCAGAAGTAATTATATTTGTGTAAGAGAAACTTGCAGAACAGCCAAGGGCTGTGTATTGTACTGTACAAGCCAGAGAATAATTGTCTTGTGTGGTAGTGTCAAGAAATGTTAAGTGAATGTGCTTGCTGATGTCATTTTTTTTAAGTATTTCTGTAGAGGGTAAGGAAAAGCACAAGGCTGATATACAGGGAAACAAAAAGAATCCTGGCAGTTCCTCTCTTGGGGATTGAAAGTAAATAAATAAATGCTGTCCTCAACAGATATCCATGGAAGCTCAACCTTACTTTTTCTTAAGGTACCGATAAATGCTGTTAGGACAGATTTAATACAGTGGGTACCAAAGAAGCCATGCATTGATGAACAGAGTTATATGTCAAGAGCACTGATGGACTCATGGGTTGGATAACCCTATTTTTTTTTAATTCCCCCTATCTGCAACAAGATGTGAGAAGAATTCTTGAGTTTGGAATTATTTTCTTTATAATCTTAGTCTGAGTTGCACATACACTAGCATAAGATGTACCAGTGTGAGGTTTTTTGTGTGTACCTTAATGTGCAACAGATAAGGTTGTGCATTTTTTTTAAAACTTGAATTTTTGTAACATCCCAACTATAAAAGATGTCTGAGCCTATTGGTTGCTATGTTCTTTTCAATAATAGTAAAATAATCTATTCTGAGTAACTGTCATACAGCTTGACCTGTTATGGTTTTTCTCATAATTCAACAGACCAAAGAAATAATATTGGATTAATATGGATGTTTGTGGAAACCTAAGTGTTGTATATCAGACTGTAATATTATGCTGTGGAATCCATAGGCAGATTCTGACCCTGCTTATCCAGTCTCCAGCTCCTTCTGGCTAATCCAGTTAAAGCTTGATCCAATGAATCACATACACCTGCACACATTGAGAACAGAAGTAGTTGTCCCATAAATTGGCTTGGATTAGAGCTTAACAGTTGATATAGACTGAGTTTGCCATGTGCAGGGCTTGGCCAGTTAAGTGTAATGAGTAGCTGCCTCTTTAGATGTAACATTTCCCCTTTTATCTTCCTTCTCTTCTTTTTTTCCCCCACATTAGTTCCCTACTCATCCACCATCATTACTCCTTTCCTTATTTGTGACCCTTCTAAACACACTGTAGTAAGTTGTATATGTTCCCACAATCACCCTAAAACATCCCATAATGTTTTAGATGATTCCACACAATCGCTTAAACGTGGTCTTGTAAGTTTGCTCTTTCCCATGAGACACAATAGCACCATTTTTTTTCCTTCATTTACCTGTTTGCTGTTGCCGGGATTTGTGTATCTATATACGATATGTTACTTGGCCTGTCTCTTGTCTTTGGTTTCTATGCTCATAAGTGTCTTTATACTCCAGATAGATATCTGTACCTTTACGCTCCCCGTATCCTTACAGTTAAAACAAGAGGATGTGTCAGTGAGTGGTCAGAAGAGGGAAAATCCACAGTGAGGTAGTGACGTAAAATCCAGTGTCAGCTGCAAAAGAAAGAATAAAGTCTGGATTCTGGTAGAGAGTTCCATCTTTTGAGCTGTCTTTAATGATGTTATTCCCCTACCAGTGGTACTAATATAAGATAAAACTGCCTATTTTTGTGGATTATATTCTGAATTTCTGTATCTTAACAGTCCCAGAAAGCTTAAGGATTAACTTTTTATATCAGAATTTGTGAAACCAATTAAATTTATGCTGTAATGTATTTTACCTTTCCTGACACTTAATGTTATATTAACAGTATCTATTATTTCCTTATCTTACCTATTCCAGTGATCCATCTAATCAGCTCTTAGCAAGTGACATTTATGCTTCTATCAGCTGTCTTAAAACCACCTATGGTAACTTTGCAATGCTAATATTTCTTTAATGATTATAGTATTGGACTTCTAGTATTGCACGGCTTTGTATTTTCAGCATTTCAATAAGGATGATTGGACGCTCTTGTAGTCTTATCTCATAACTTCTTAGGAAAAGTAATAAGCTCCAGAAAAGGGCTGGGGAAGCACAGGTGTAATCATCACATTACTATAGGATAATTCTAGAAGCCCCTCAACTAGCTTGGCTTTTACTGGCACTTTGGCTTTTTCACAACAGACCCATCCATTAATTTGAATAACAAGAGCATAGAGTTATAATATTAAACAAAAATTATGAAGAGAAGTGTATATATATGGGTTCTTAGACAGAACATAATCCTTTTCTTTCAGGGCAAAAGCCAGTATCTGTTGAAAGCTGGAATAAAACTTTCCCTGGGGAAAATTTATCTCATAACTGCCTATTGCTTTGTCTTCACCTGATATTACTGCATGCTTCTAAGCTGGTGAGCCCAGGGCACCTGATATATGCTAATATCCCTAGATTGTTGCCTAAGGCAGCTTTAAGACTCTTTCATATTATTGCTCTGTCACAAAAGGCAGTCAGTGATCAGACTCTGTTATGATTATGGAAATGACCAGTGCAATAAGTAGAAGTTAAGTGTAAAATAAGTCAATATCTCCGGTTCTTTAAGGAGGAATTATGTGGCCTACTTTAGGGAAAATAACTAGTGAAGGTCTACAGCAGCTGCTGAAATCAAAGCATTGCCTGAGAAGCCAGTTGAATGATTTCCGTTTTTTCCCCCCTCTCTGAAAATGAGGAAGGGGAGAGGGGTGGGCACAGGGTCCACCTTTGTTACAGACAATGTTTAGGTAGCTTTGTTTTCTGAAGCAAGCATTGCTTTAAATCTTATCCTTGTTTTTCAAGTGATCATAATCTTCTAGTCCCATCAAATTCATTGAATTCAGCATATATTTCCTCCCGTTGTTTTGTGGCATTAAGCCTCTAGAGTTTGTTGTAGAGAGTTAATCCTCTGCAAATTGAATTTTGTGACTGTTGCTCCCAGTGTGGAATTTCTTGCCTGGTGGGGAATTGTGTGTTTGCAGGTAAATACATTGTAAAATAGCCTTTTGTCCTTGAGTGGCTTTTCATCAATACTTTTCCCTCGTAAAATGGTATAGTTATCTACGATTTTAATTTGGAAACTTGCAGTTATGAAGTCTCTTTGGTGTCACTACATGATGTTTTGTCTAAGTAACAGACATCAACAATTATTAGCTGTCAGATTTTGATACAAAATTGCTACTAAAATACATCCCATTTTTCTCTCTAATCTTTTCTTGCTCATTTTCCTTTCATGCACAACAATTTCTTCTTCTTATAGTTCCTGAATGTAACTCTGAGTACTTACTGTGTTAGAGGACTAGAATTGCCTACATATAGTTTAAAAAGTAAGTATTTCTGGAAATAAATGTTGCAAAGAGTGTTTCTTTAATATCATAGGACTGGAAGAATTTGAAGCAAAGACACAACATTCCATTTCTCTCAAAAAGGAAGCTGTAAAGATAAACTTTTTCATTTGTGTTTGCCCGTATGTCTTAAACATCTGTCTTGGTGCAAAACTGTGCATGTGTTTGGGGTTTTTAGCAGTCAGGCAGCAGCAGAGAAGAGAGAGGGATGTATGGGAGGAGGTGCTGCCTTCTCTCCAATGCCTGTGGTTGGCTGCTGGGGGTTTCGGGACTGTCCATGCTGGACCCAGTACTGAAGGATTTGTGCAGGTGCACCCCTGAGTCATGTATGTGCCTAAAGGGTTCAAGCAACGCTTACCCTGGCAAGGGCAAATTGAACCAACAGTGGCCCCTGCTGTTCCTAGCCGACATCTGAGAACTTTCCTGAAAGAATTTATGTGCACACCCCAACTTGATATCTTTCCATACTGAGATAATGTGCAGGTTTGGAAAGATCCCCTCTTTGTGCAACTCATGGTAACAGGATATGCAGTTGCTCTGTAAATAATCCATGACAAGAAGCACACAAGCCTGTCCTCTGCCACGTGGACCGTGTTTCCTGCAGAAACCCCCTAGTGGATTCGTTGGAGTAGTGATTATTTTTCTGATATATTCCCCTTTGCTGCTATTTTTCTTCTTTTACTCTCTCCTTACTCTCTCCTGAAATATATATCTTTTTTTTCTTCCTTCTTATTCTCTGCACTCTTAGGTGAACTTGGTTGCATCTAAGTTTCTGTTGTAAACTGTTGTTACTTATACTGAGCTCAAAGGAAAGAGTTGTGACTTCTACTGTCTTCAAAGTACAGATTGGGATTTTGAGTATGATTTTTCAGCTCAAAGTAGAAGATTGTTGCTGTAAAACCTTATAACTTTGTGTTCAAAGTAAAAATAGGAATTTTGCATGGACCCAGAGTGATTCTAGTCACTTCCATGGCTGCCACACAAGGATTCAAAAGAAACCTACACACCCTCACCCCTGCCCTCGCATCCTGCTGAGCCAGGTCTGTTGGATTTGAACACTGACAGAAGCATTATGGAAACATAAAAGCAATCTGGGTCTGTAGCAAATGCCCGGCTTGTTCTTGTGTTTGTAAAGCACTTTTGCATCAAACTTAACTCTTACTTAAGTGTCTTCAGGCTTGTCACACAGCCTGCCAGGTACAAAAGGTATGGAATTTGGATGAAGAGCTTTATATGCTGCAATGGTTGGCTATAAACTCTTCAGAAGATATAGGGTGAGGATGGAGAGGTCATGGGATAGCCCTGTACATTAGGGAGTTGGATTGCCTGGAGCTTAATGACAGTAATGGTAGGATTGAGTGTTTATGAGGAAGAATCTAGAGGAAGACTGACAAGGTAGAAAGTAGGTATGATGGGAGTCTGCTATAGCACACCCAACCAGCATGAAAAGGCAGATGAAATATTCTCTAAGTAGCTGGAGGAAGCCTCAAATCTCCACAATCACTACAATTTGGCTACAGTTTGTTGAAATTATTACACCCATAATAGTATGTACACTTTTTTATTGTCACAGCTCAGATTTTTTTTTTTTTTCCCAGTGGTACAACATTGAACATTTTCTAGGAAACAATGAAGTGTCATGCAGATGGCAAAAAGGGAAATAGACAAAGACTGCTATTGCAGGTACCAAAAAAAGAAACTGTGCTGAAAGGATACTGGTAACTCTGAGCAAATGAAAGGGAAAGGAAAGTGGGGGGTGGGGAGAAAATCTATTGTGTTTGTAGTTCAGAAATAGGAAAAGAATGTGTAAATGAAGTTATGAAATGGAATTTGGCAACATTCAGCTTGAAGAGTGTAGATTTCTTTCAAAAGGGTAAGACATTTTTGAAGACAGAATAAGTTCTGTAAAAATACTGTCAGTCTGCTAGGTAGAGGCTAGACTTCTAAGGAAGAAGGGTAGTTGTTCAGTGGACACTAAGAATGAATAAGAAACCTATCTCTACTGAAACAATTGAAGATTGAATTTTGTTTAAATATATTCATTTCAGATAAAATGTTCTGTGGTTGTTCTGTGAAATAAAACAAAGGATAAGATACAGAGTGTCCTAGCACTAGAACTATATAGATTTGATTTCCATGTTGAAAAACTATGCTACTATAGGTTGCTACTATGGTTCTGCTGTGTTTAACCTGATTCATTAGGTGATGTTTCACACCTTTTAGGACTAGGCTATTAATACAATAGACCTGACTTATATGTTTTACATCCCTTGCAATGAAAGGAAAAAAATCTGTGTACTGGTTTAATTAAGGCAGATAGCAGCACAGTGCTTTAGTTACAGGCAAAGGGTTGACTGTAGCCAGGCTTTAGTGTGTTTGGATGTTGTCAAAAGATATAAAATGTATTTTTGCTTCTATTGTTTTAAATATTTTTCTTAAACTGGTTCACAACCAGCTGTGCCCTGACAACAGGAGACAGTGAGCCTCCACTTCCCAAAAGAGTAGGAAAGGGCAGAACAGAGCCATGCACTGTGCTTTATCAAAGTGCTATATGGAAGCAAAGAGAAAAACTTCTTTTGTGCCTTTGTGTAGGCTGTTCTTACTCATTTTATAATGCTTAGAAAAAATTCTCATATCTACTTGCAATTTTACTTTTTTCACTTTGTTGCTCTTTTTCATTCTTACCTTCCGTTCACCTTTAAAGCAAATAAAAATGAAAGAAAAGGAAGGGAAATGTGGGAAGGCAGGAAGTATCACGTTTTAATTCAGAGGAGGTGACAAAAGTGCGAAATATTCTTCTCCTGTAGGTGCTTTCTGATTGTGTTAATGCACTTGTTAACAACAACGTAGGAAGGTTTTTTGTTGTTTGCTTTCTCATTTTTAAGTTTTCTTGTGGTTCAGTCCAAGATAGAAATTCTGGGAAGGATCTTGTAGCATAGCTTCTTTGTCTAAAGACACATTAAGTAGAATTATAATCGCAAATTGATCTTTTATTTGTACAATTCATATTTCCTTGTTCTATTATTTTTAAGTGATGTAACACAACAAGTCAGAACCCTATTAAGCAATGCAGCAGGTGTATTTCTTTCTATGTCAGACTGAAAATGTTTTTATTTTTATTTACAAAATGATTATTTGAGGAAATACTATTTCAGGATGCATTATGCATCTGAGCAGTTGTGACATTCATAGAGATAATGAGTTTCATGTAAGAATGTCTTTGTACCAGTTCAGTGACTTAACATATGAAGTTAACTATTGATCATATTATCTGTCTAGAATTACTCCTTTTTTTAACCAATAATACAATAATTTTAGGATGTGTGTTGGGACTGCTTTATGAAATTAAATTTTCTCATGTCCTCAGTCTTATACTGAATTTGGATTATTTACTGAAACCCTGTAGTCCTTCTTCTTGATACTCCATAGATGGAAGTCTGACTTGCTAGGTTATTTAAAGGGTTTTTTATAGGAGCTCTTACTCTTTGAATGCGTTTTGATTACTTCCTGACTTGGCTTTGGGGCTGAAATGTGAATGTCATGCCTTATGTAACTGTTTAATAATTTATTCTACTGAAAAAAGTAAAGTTTTAAAATGTTCAGAATTAATTAAAAGTGGTTTTGAACATTTGCTTAGTTTACTGATAAGGATGATTAAGACTGTAACTGACGGAGTCCATCTTACATGGATCTCAAAAGGCAGTCAGCAAGCTCAGAACAAATTTTAAGATCTTATTTATGTTTTTATTTTTGAAGAACATGCAGCTACAAAGGTCTCCAATAGTTTATTATATTCATGAAGTGTGATACAAACCCAGCATTTGCTACTGATTTTCAATTATGATTTACAGAAAAGTAATTTTAAATTAACTTTACATACTGGAGCAGTATGGCTCATTGGAATGAAAGAAAGCTAGAACATAAGAATGAGTACAACACAAAGTGTTACCTTAAATAGAAGTTTTAACTGTATCCTTAACTGTAGATTAGTAGCTTTTTGGAGTTATTTTGATGATAGCAGAATAATTAAATATTACCTATTATGATATGAATTAATCTGTTAAATGGAGAGAAGTTTTTGCTCATCTAAATGTAGCCCATGTACCAACAGTCCTCATCTTTGTTTTAATTCATCTCAGTATTGTCTGTCTCCAGCTGCCTACTGACCTCTTGATTTTGGTTTTGTAATGTTGTGTGCAAGTATTGTGAAGACTACAAGGCATTTTGCTTATTTTTTTTTAGGGAAGAGGGGGTTTTATTTATTTATTTTTACATCCTGGGTGTTCAAATGCTGTTAAATATGCATGACAACATTGACAAACACATGACATATCCTATATTTTCATGTATAAAGACTTTAGGCCATATGAATGGGGACTTTCATTAAAAAAGTGGTGTTGCTGCATTTGTTGCTTGATTGTACCTTTAGAAATTGTGTTATATGATCGCAGTAGTTGTCACCTTTACAAAAGTTCCTGAAATGGAGGACTACACAGCTCAGTGCTTCCTTGGATGAGAAAAAATGTACAAATTATCAAGGAAACAGAGTTGGACTGTAATTGAGAAATTGTATTGAGCTTATCAGAAAATGTTAATGTAAATTGTAGGTACAAACATGTATAAGTGCATATTAGACATTCAAAGACACATGAATAGCTTTGGCTTAAATTGCAGGGAGGGAGAAAGCTATATATTTAGTGCTTGCCATAGTTATAGGAGCATGCTAATTCTTGTTCACTGGAGGAACAACTATTATCCTGAGGATTGTATTTTGCTAAGAAAACTATATTAAGCATTTGAAGTGATGATTTTCTTTCAGAGGACTCATGCAATCTTTCTTAGGCTAAGTGGAAAACTTGGCTGTCTCGACTAATGGAGGAGCATATTCCTAAACCAGATAGTTTGAATGATTTTGTTTTCTTTCTTATGTTAAACTTTGAGGCAAACTAGCCCAAACTGTAATTTTAATAGTTCTTCAATAGACTTCGCTCAGTAATGCCAGAGGAGTACAAGTGCAGAGTAGACTCCTGGTTTTAAGGAATTTAAATAAAATTCAACTTTGGATTAGTTCTATGTTGCTAATATGGCAACCATATGACCTATGCCTTTGCTTGAACTGGCACTGTTTTCATATCTAAAAGTGCAGGCATTGACTATGTGCCAAAAATCAAAAATTAGACTGTGAAAATTTTAGGAAAGTGGGATACTTTAAAAAAAAAATGGATATGAAAGAGAAGAGAGCCACATTGAGTATGAGAGTCAGAGGGGAGTGAAATTTGTGTTCAGATATTTGTGTTCAAGCAACCTTGATTATAGTACGCTTCTCAGTGGTAATAGATGGCTTTGTGGAGGTGATTTGCTTTGAATTTCCTGCAAATACTTTTTTGAAACCATCCTTAAAATTAGCAATTTTTGAGTTTTAATGCTAACATGCTTCAATTTTAACTCTTCTTAAAATATATATTATAATTTATAGTAGTTACTGATCATGAAAAGTCTATAGAACTGCGTGCTAGCTTTGACTGGAAGCATTCCTTTTAAAAAAGCCTGAGAAAGAATTGACCACGAAGACTCTTAGAGAAGGAATTAAAGAAGAACTAGGAGACAAAACATGGTTGTAGTGTGAATGGAAGCAGAAAAGCAACGTGAGTGCATGCAGAGTGGCTGTATTAAGTGATTCACATGAAATCAATTTATCTTTAGGCACATCCTTTTTTTGTTGTTTTCATATCTAACGTGTGTGTAGCAGTATTTGATATATTTGTAGAAAACTAAAGTAGGTCAAAATATGTAAGAAAACTACCTGACAGAATCCTGCTTAACCATTCTAGGTTGGAACTCGTACAAAGGTGAAATACGTGCAACAGTCTTATTTTTGCTGAGAGATGAAGCTGACTCTCATAAGCACCTGATGCCTCTTTTATGGACTAGAATGTTTTTAGTCTCCTTTTGTTCCCCTTCAGTGTTATTTTTCCTCTAGAGAAAATCTCCACCGCCCAAAAAATCCAATAGCAAGTGGAGGCAGAGTACATTACAATGAATTCCATTAAATATAACCTTAAGTTGTGTGCTTCAAATGAGATGGATTTTCCAACCCATCATTAAGGCACACTATGACTCAGATCAACATAATGAGTAGCAGTGCCAGAGGCTGTGTCTACCCTAATTCAACAGCCTTGGTCTAGATATTTTCATAGTGTACTCGCTGAATCTGGTAACTAGGTAAGTATAAATAAGAGATAATGGGAATTATATATTAATTCCTCTTCTTTGTTTAATGCAAAACAAAATTAGTTAAGTGATGATTCAGATTAATTCAGTTTGTGTGTGTCTGGGGAAAATTCATAATGGTTTACCTGTGCAAGTGTGCTTTCCAAATCTGGCAAGAGTTTATTTCAGTATTAATCATGATAGGTTACAAAAATCATTTGGGTTCTGACTATATAAACCCAGCTTCTGTTAGATAAATGTGTGTATGCGTGCATGTGCGTGCGCACACATAAACTCATTCTTAGAATCATAGAATCACCAGGTTGGAAGAGACCCACCAGATCATCTCGGATTTGATGCAGAACTGTAGTTTAGTTTTTCAACCCAGCTCATATGTCACATTGTTTGGGGTAAAAGGAGAAAAGAATAACTCCAGTATAATGTTACTAGTAAGTTGTTTAAGTGTGACTCAAATAATGAAACTAACAGTGTTTAAAATATTGTTTAAATAAGTTTGATAGAATGGTTAACTTAATGTTTCCTCTGCTGATAATTAAGGTATGACTATGGAGACTATAAGAAGCCCATCAAATGTCTAAATTAATTTTTATTAATGTATTTCTCATAAAGCAATGAGAAGTGAGTTGTCCTTTTGCTGAACTGAAGAAGCTAATAAAGCAGCCCTCCTGGCTTTCTGTAAATGTTAACATCCTTTCTGTCGTATCTATTGCATTTATATCTGTTCACTCACGGTGATAGTTGCTGTGTTTGTAACCTTTGCTTTTGAAGATTTTGAGTTAAGAGAAAAATCCTTGAAGTTTTTCCAGCACACGAGTTCTGTTATTATCTAGTTTGTTATGATTTTGCGATACCTTGGACAATAACTCAGTAAACAATTGTCTCTCATGAAACTATCTTGCTTGGGAGATCTGGTTTCTCTAGCTTTTAATGGCAGCCTAACTCACAAACAATAAGTATTCAGATTATTAAAACTACTTATTTTCTTCATTATTTATTTGGCTTTTTTATAATATAACATATTCTTGTTTTTTTTCATTGTCAAGTAAATCAAATTTCACTAGAATTGCTTAGAAGTAGAATAATAAAGTCCTTAAAAATGGGACAATGTATCAAATCATATAGGTTTATGTGTATATATATATTTATTCAGTCATTTATGGTGTTGACTATATATACAGTATTGAAAGAAGTTGTAATCAAGTCTTTTTGCATTATGAGCATAAGAAATGAAAACCTTTCTAAGACTTGCACTGAGATGTAGTACCATCTGGCAAATTGCATTAATGGGACTTTTCACATTCAGAATCATGTATGAAAAGGTTAAAGTAGTGCCAAAACTGGTATGATGCACAATGAATGATAAAATTGTTCAAGTTATGTACTGTTGGTCTAATACTAAATGATATTGCAATTGCAGTATGGATTTGTTTTCAGGAAATGAGAGAGATGTAGTAGAAATGAAAAATGTCTTAAATTGCAGTTAAATGTACCAATTTTCTGATGAAGTTACAGTTGAGAAAAAGCCAAGCTTGCTGTTCATTTTGAAAAAAATGCGTTGCTTAGATTTGTTAAGAAAATGTTTGCTTCATTCAAGTCTAGTAAAATTGTCAAAAATATAGGCTGTTAGCAAGGTTTCAGGAACGTTTACATGTTGGGAGTACTATCTACTTTTGTTAGTTTCCTTTAGCTGTTCTGCAGAGGGTCATATCTGCTGCAGTCCTGACATGATAAACAGTAAAGCCGTGGATTTGGTTTCATGGATTTCTGTTTCATTTGGAACAAATGATGCCTTGGTGGGATACATGCTTAGTTATTGTCTTTTTAGATGTGTTGCTAAAGGAAGAGAGTCAAATCTTCTTGGAAAGATAAGCTTTTTCCTTTATGACTTTATGATAGTATTCTAAATGTAGCTGTCAAATATTTTAAAGTTTCTGTGCAGTTTTATTCCTTCAAGTATAACACCACATACTTAGTATCATACATCCTTCTGCCGCTGGAGTAGTCGTCGTTGTCTACAATTCTTTTCTTTGTCAAATCATGTATTAGTTTAAAAAAAAAATCAGATACTAACAGTAATTGCAAGTAGTGTCTCTATTTTTACAATCACTTAAAACAAGTCACTTTTGAGTCTACAGAGAAGGTATGTTACTTATCAGTGGTGTTTTCCACAAAGTCCTGAGACTAAATATGACTTCTCAATGCATCTACAATTGCTGTTTCCTTTCTGGTGGTATATTTCCCTGTTTTTCAATAGTCTGTTGTTTTTATTCTCAACCCTAGAAAATATGCCCGTGTATGTTTTAATGGAACAGTTTTCTGGTCAGTCTTTCTTGTGTTTTATCATGCAACACATTTTCTCTTAAAGTGAAATATTGAACTTAAGAAATCTACAATTGTCGTATAGTACCGAGGAATAGATTTTATTTTCTATTCCTGGTTCGATGTTGTCTTATTGCCCTGATATAAAGCCTGAGAACAGGACACTACCAGCTATTCCTATCAGGTATGATTCAAACTGTCCTTACTTTTATATTGAAGCTTCTAAATAACTGAGGAGAATATTTTTATTGGAAGAAGAAGTGTTATAACAGTTTTTCTGGGACTCCAACCTTCAGAGGTTGAAATAGCACTTAATTGTAGCTTGGGCTAAGCTTGAAAAGATTTTGGCAAAGTAACTCAAAGACTCTAGGAATTATTCCAATTGCTTTATACTTTCTACTGTAGATATTTGTGTTATGGGTTACATTTTTGGTGCGTTTGGCACCATGGCATCTTCAGTGGTTACACAGACAACAGTCTGGTTTAGTTTGCAACTGGTTAATTGAATTGCCCTTCACCACAAGAAGGATGTTGAGGCTCTGGAGCAAGTCCAGAGAAGAGCAATGAGGCTGGTGAGGGGTCTCGAGAACAGACCTTATGAGGAACGGCTAAGAGAGCTCGGGTTGTTTAGCCTAGAGAAGAGGAGGCTGAGAGGAGACCTCATTGCTCTCTACAAGTACCTGAAAGGAGGTTGTAGAGAGGAGGGAGCTGGGCTCTTCTGCCAAGTGCCAGGGGACAGGACAAGAGGGAATGGCCTCAAGCTCCGCCAGGGGAGATTTAGGCTGGAGATTAGGAGGAAGTTTTTCACACACAGGGTCACTGGGTATTGGAACAGGCTGCCCAGGGAGGTGGTTGATTCACCTTCCCTGGAGGTGTTTAAGGCACGGGTGGATGAGGTCCTGAGGGACATGGTTTAGTGCTTGATAGGAATGGTTGGACTCGATGATCCGATGGGTCTCTTCCAACCTGGTGATTCTATGAATTTAAAAATTCTCTTCTGTTATTTCTACAATCTTTCAGATTTTCAGCAAGATAATGCTGTCTATTACTAAAGCAGTATTGTCTATCAGCACTTAGATTCTAATTGTGTTGTATCATAATTGTGCAAATTAACTTGTTTTTGTGGTTCTTGACATCTTGTGTATTGCAGCAGTACTGTTGTAATATTTCCTATTGTTGATGCCAATCCCAAAAGCAAAATGATTTCCTAAGAAAATGATTCCTAAAAAGATTTCCTAAGAAATCATTTACCATGTATACTTTATTTTCACAGCTAATCAGATGTCTAAGAATCATAACACCTCAATTGATGATGCAGGACCTTATTACTGACTTTGCCACATTCATAAAGCATACAGAATAAAACAACAACAAACTTGTACAGAGAAAATGAGCAATGAGAACAAAAGTCGGATGCTTAACTTGCACACCCCCACCCCACTTTACCAATGCCAGTAATATCAGTGATGGTTTCCACAGAAACTAATCTGGAGCAAAGAACTCATTGATGACAAGCCATGACTAATACTGGTGAGAACAGGCCTGATTACTTCTACAAAGAGCCTTCTATCTAACTTTGTATCTAAACAAGATATAAACAAGGCAAACTATAAGAAAGAGAACATATAATGAAAACAGTAATTTAAATCATAGGATCATAGAATGGTTTGAGTTGGAAGGGACCTTAAAGATCATCCAGGTCCATCTCACTCTGCTATGGGTAGGGGCACTTTCTACTACATCAGGGTGCTCAAAGCCCCATCCAATCTATCCTTGAACGCTTCTAGGGAGAGGATATCCAAAATTTCCTGAGCAATTCAATTTAGGATTGATCATGCAATATAGTTTAATTTTTTTTTTTTTTTTAATTCTTAACATATAAAAACCTAAAATCAATCACAAACAGTAATTAACACCAAAAATGTTTCCTTCTGGCATTCTTGTCAAATATCAAACATATATTTTGCAATTTGAATGATGCCAACCTGGAAATATTTTTAGTAGTATTCTGTGTTTTTTTTTCCCCAGATTTAAAATAGATAACAAAATCACTAATTGATTTTTAACATTGGGAAAATGAACTGAAACATTTTTCATAGATGAACTATGGCATATAGCTACATGTATGTCCAGCTATGGGAGGAAGTTTTCCAATTATTTACTCAAATTGGAAAACTAATCCTCCTGACAAACTGATGCTCAAGTATTTTATGGTTTTGTTGCTATCAGTATATGAGCAATTAAGTTTTGTATGCATCTATTATCTGCTTTTGTAACCATAACCAAAATTATATTCTTTATTGAGAGAGAGAAAATATTGTTTCCTTCGAACTAACTTTGTAGTTTTCTTTTTTAATGTTTTTTAATCTTAATATAATTTTAATTGGCAGTGAAATAGAAATTAGCTGTGGAATAGCTGGTAGTTGGGTCAGAGAATAAGCCTTACTGTATTCCAAACAATTAAGTAGTTTTACGATAATGATTCTAGCCTCCAGCATATTCTTTACTTCCATCTGTTAAAGTTGATCTTTTGAATAGCATGTGGGAACTAGAGCCAGTAATCTATTTTCAACTTCCTCTACTATGTAGCTTCTTTTCTGATTCCGAACTTTTGTTCTTTTAAAAAACTCCTATCCAAACAGTTTTCTAGTAAAAATATTTTGTTGCAAACCTTTTCCATCTGTAGCAATTCATGACTTGGAATAAACTTAAATCTCTCCGATGGCAAATCTCAAAGTAAGAGTAACAATAGTAATAAAATTTCAAAAATAAAAAATCAAATAGCATCTTTTAATGGTTCTCTTCTTGCATTCCTTCTGGAAACTTCTCTCTCAGTATCTAGCCTGCAAAAGCTTTAAGAGAAGCATATTATGTTTTAATGCAACATACCTTGTTGGTAGATAATGAGATTAATTTACTGCTATTGATTATTCTGCACTGTTAAATGCCATATATTTAGAAAACTATGTGGGGAAAGTGAGTAGTCAGGTTCATCCTGCATTTTTCTTAATATGTTTATGACATTGAAGTCCTGATACGTTCAGTGATGTTTTTGTATACGAAGTCTATATGGTCTGTATTTACCTTCCTGTGCAATATTTTACTAAGTAGCAGATCTCTAGTTTACATTTGTAAAAATAGATTCTTTTCATGAAAGAAATAACATTATGATGAGTTAAGTGTTATATATTTTTAGCCCTGGAGGATCAATTTTTAATAGTCTTTTTATTCCAATGTGTAGTATACAATTCTTAACATATTGCCATCTTTATATTTCATGTTAATTTGACTGTTAATGTGAGCTGTCTATCGTGCTTACAATAACCCATCTGAACCAGCATGCATGAATGCCAGTTACTGTAATGACTGGGGCTCATTCCCAAATCTCTTTATTTCTGGTAAAAGGAGACACATGTCATGAAATGTGAAATATCAGAAATATCACTATTTCAGAGAGTTGTATACCTGCATATCCTCCTTGTAAATCTGTTGGCTTGCAGTATGGGCTTAGGAATGAAAATGGGTTATTAAACTTGCTCATTTGCATGAAAATTGGTGACTAAATAAACGCATCAAATATGAGTAACTTGTGTGATGTTCAGTTAAGTGTCTCCATATCTGCCATTTTGCTTGATTACAAACCCTTTCTCATTAATATAATATTTTGAACACTGTTTGTAAATTGTATGTTATTGTTGCATACACATGTGCTATTACATTTGCATGTATTAGTTTTAATAGGAATGGTCAAAAGCCAATTTTCCCCTGCAACAGCTGCAGTCAGCTCTAGGAAAAATGGACAATCTTTTTGCAGAAGAAACGTTTTCAGCTGCTGAATTAGGAGAACTTAAAGTGTGGCCCATGCAGCCTTAGATGTGCAAATGAGAGGATTGTAAAATAAAAGGGGGAACAAGTCACTTGGCAATCTTAGGAGCAAACTAAGGTGCTTTTAGGAATGTTTATTACTGTGGTACATGCTTATGGTTTCAAGCAAGCTGTGTACTTATTATTTATAGCAGAATAATTCATTGGACAACCAAAAATACAGTATTTCCCCTGTTGATGTATTATGCGCCCCCTTCTCAAGTTAAGTAAGCATTATGGTTATTTACTCTATTATCTGTCCAAGAAAGAAAAGATATGAAAAAAAGACCACCTCTGTGTTGCTCTAGAGGTACCTTTCCCTGTGTGTTGTAGTTCTATGGAATGTGGTCTAATATCAATTACGTACTTTCTGCATTTAGAACAGAAGAGTTTGGTTTGAGCTCTCCTCCCTCTCATCCCATATTTCTTTTTTTCTTTTTTTTCTTAGCAGAAAAAAATGGAATAGGAATTTGCAACTTTACTTTTTAGGAACTTCTGCAAGTGTAAGGCATAAATGACACCAGATAAAGACATCCAAGACTCCCTTCTCAATAGTTTTCTCACTGTTCCCAAATGTTAAAGGCACAGCTTTTAAAAGACAGTGTTTGTATCAACCAGAAAATAAGAAGAAGAGTTTGTAGCAATACATGAGAAAATATCCTTTATATTTACAAAAATGGAAGTTTACTGGCTGCTTTCCAGCTATGCTAATCTGAACTTCTACAAGTCAACTTAATTTGAAGTAGACAAACACTAGTATACTTGGCTAGATGTTAAGAGGAAGCTGTTGCTTTTCTTCTTCAGGGTCCAGGGTAGTTCGTGTTATTTGCTTTAATTTATTGTACTAAAACATAAAAGTACAGCACAGAAAACTGGTCATGAGCACCAAATTACTTTACAGAAACAGGACGACCTTGTTGACTGAGGTATTAGAAATAGAATTAACAGGGACAAACAGTGCAGAGTCACGTATATATGGGCTATTAATAAAACTGTTTTCTACTTCACAGTGACTCTTAAATGGTGATTTGTTGGTTTTCTTTTCTTCTAGAACTGAGTTGTCTTGTACACTGGCAATAGTTACTCTCTCCTGAGCTTTTTCATGCTTTTTCTTATATAAAGACTGAGTGGAATTTTTGGTAGTACTTAGTGGCACTTCTGGGCCGTCATAAGCACAAAGACTACTAGGTCGTCACCTAACTTTCTCAGGATGGAATCAGTGCCAGCTAACCTTTGCTATTTTTAGTTATTTTGCGTAAAATTCTCCTTTTACAAGTGTTTCTTCTGTTCTTTCCAGGAAGCATCAGTTCTTTGAACATTACTCTGATAAGTAATCCTCCAGGCAGATCACGCTACGAATAGACAGTGGAAAGCAAGCTTTCTCTTTCACCCTTCCTCCAATACCTTGTTAGCATATCTAATTTCTAATCTGGAGGCTTTATTAATTCTTGACTGGTCTGTTATTGTTTGGGGTTTTTTTAAATCTTTTCATTGGTGGAACGGTCATGTTCTTAGTCTTTTGAATATGCCTAAAATGTGTATTATGTTTCAAGTGTACAAATTTCAGTTGATTCAGAACTATAACCTAATTTTGAATGACTGTTTCCAAGTACGTCAATTTGTGGTAGATAAGTGGGTATTCTTTCTTAATAAACTGTAGTTGGACTGCAGATTAAAGGGACTTCTGCCCAACAATCTGTTGTTAATGAGGTGCTGAATTTGTTTAGCCTGGAGAAGAGGAGGCTGAGAGGAGACCTCATTGCTCTCTACAACTACCTGAAAGGAGGTTGTGGAGAGGAGGGAGCTGGGCTCTTCTCCCAAGTGACTGGGGACAGGACAAGAGGGAATGGCCTCAAGCTCTGCCAGGGGAGATTTAGACTGGAGATCAGGAGGAAGTTTTTCACACAGAGGGTCATTGGACATTGGAATAGGCTGCCCAGGGAGGTGGTTGATTCACCTTCCCTGGAGGTGTTTAAGGCACGGGTGGATGAGGTCTTGAGGGACTTGGTTTAGTGTTTGATTGGAATGGTTGGACTAGAAGATCTGATGGGCCCCTTCCAACCTGGTTGTTCTATGATTCTATGACTGTTTCCAAGTACGTCAATTTGTGGTAGATAAGTGGGTATTCTTTCTTAATAAACTGTATTTGGACTGCAGATTAAAGGGACTTCTGCCCAACAATCTGTTGTTAATGAGGTGCTGAATTTGTTTAGCCTGGAGAAGAGGAGGCTGAGAGGAGACCTCATTACTCTCTACAACTACCTGAAAGGAGGTTGTAGAGAGGAGGGAGCTGGCCTCTTCTCCCTAGTGACAGGGGACAGGACAAGAGGGAATGGCCTCAAGCTCCACCAGGGGAGATTTAGGCTGGACATCAGGAGGAAGTTTTTCACAGAAAGGATCGTTGGGCACTGGCAGAGGCTGCCCAGGGAGGTGGTTGATTCACCTTCCCTGGAGGTGTTTAAGGCACGGGTGGATGAGGTGCTGAGGGACATGGTTTAGTGTTTGACAGGAATGGTTGGACTCGATGATCTGGTGGATCTCTTCCAACCTGGTGATTCTATGTTTCTATGAATTTCACAGTACATTTTCTACCTTGTGCTCCTGGAGTCGCTACAGACAGTGACTCCACTCATATAACAGAACACAGACTCCAAGCCTGGGAAGGAATTACATTCCTTAAGTTATCAAACTTAGAGTTTGGTGGAATGCTGGCCTGATTGGCCCCTCTGGAACTCTGTAAAAAGTATTCTGAAGTCCTTTTACCACTAACAGTTGGATCAGTAGATCTCTTTCAGGACAGTTACACCTTTTTTCTTTGTCTTTGCGTTCACCAGTTTGGAAATAGTCAGGCATGACAGGATATGTAAGAAAGACAAGCAGTGCTGACAAGTATGTCTTCTGCAGGAAAAGGATATTTCTTTTTAGCTTCCTTCTTACTGAAATTTTATTAGTGTTAAGTGTTCAAGATGATGAGACTTGGGTCGGTAGGAAACTATATACTGATACCTAAATATGCTGAAGATAAAAAGTTAATTGCAATAACTTTTATCTATGAAATTATCAAAGTAATCTTGAATTTAATCATTATGCCAAGTTCCCGATATGACGGTAGGCAAAAGAATTCATAAAATTGAAGGAGTAAATTTAATGTTATTTTATAATATACAAATTCAATTTAATTTGTAGTCTGAAGTATCTCAACACTTGCAAAACCTGCAAAGCTAATGCGATTGAAGTGCTGCTCAAAGATAATGTAAAAAGGAGATAAAAACTTTACTTAGAGTTCTTCTGGGATACAAGTGTCATTTTTTCTATGTGCTAAAATGGCATCTGTAAAAACACTTTTCCAGATAATAGCCTCACAGACGCTGAAAGAATAGAACAAAAGGTGAACTATCTTGTGTAGGTTTTTTCCTGGGTTTTTTTGTTTGTTTTTGTTACAGCTATTAAAAAAACCCCAAACAGATAAAAAGGAATACTTCATTCTTTTAAGTACCAAGTACTTAGGCTATTGAGGTAGACTGAGTCAGTTAAAAAAGAAATGAAGAAAAGTCCTAGGGACTTTCCCTTGTTTCACATCGTTATATGTTCTTTGTTTCTCACAACAGTTGCTACATTTACTACCCCTTGAACATTAAGCTGTTCCTGGGATGGATAAGGGAAGAGTCTCACTCACAGGCTGGACTCAGCCAGGTGTCCTGTCTGCCTTGGAGATCCTATGTGCAGAGGCTCTTGTGGACAGATGTTAACACTTGGTATAAATTGTAGCCCTCAAAGTACATTTGAGAGAAGAATAGGTCACCAAGCTAAAGCTTGGATCTGGATCAGTGCTCATGTCCACATCCAGGAGACTATTCACTTTAGCAAAGGAAGCGAAACCCAAGTCTAGGCATAGAAGGACGTTTTTTGCTTAAGGATTAAAAGATGTAATGAGTTAGTATAGCTTTTGCTTTCTGTGTCTATACTTTTTTTTTTTTTTTATGTCAACTCTTGAGAAAGAGTTTAGTTTAGAATTGATAGTAGTTCCTGTAGAAGCTGCTGCTGAATTTTGTGATGCTGAATCCTGAGGCTGGCAGTAGACTTCTGCCTTCTGTGGCTGTATCACTTTTCTAAGTTAACTTTTATCTTAAATGTTTTATCAAGTAGGTAATGTTAAGCTTTTTTTTTTTTTTTTCCTTAATTCAAATTGAGGTAAGGAACTGAATTAAAAATACTCTTGCTTTCTATGATATAAGTAGTCCAAGATTTCTGCCCATACAAAACTTCAACAGAATAGCTGTGGAACATATTTCTCTGCCTAACTTAACTGACATGCTCTGTACTACAATTTCGTGTTGATTTTTCTTATGTAAAGAAATGAATCTCTTCAGATGACAATGTCTTTCAAATGAAACTTTTTAACAGACTTAAAATATGCAAGAAAAATTTCTTTGCATAATTCATGTTCATTATTCTACAGCAAATGTTTCTTTCAGGTAAAGAAGGACTTACAGAGAGTATGTTTAGAAATTATGAGTAAGTCTAACAAATTTAAATATACATGTGACCAAATGTGCTCTCAGACTTTAGGAACTTCTGAATCTGAAATGGAATAGATTGCTGGCACCTTTTCCTGTCCATCAAACTACTATGTAACTGTCTAAATCTTAGATTTCCTTTTTTTTCAGGATAAAAAAATCTCTTGTAGTGAATGACTGGGTTTGCAACTTCAAGCCTGAAAACGAAAAGAATTTCTTGCTATGTGCATTTCATCTGAATTCTTTTAAATTCACTTTATAATACCTTTATTCTTTAAAAGTCTTCTTTCCTGTATTTGGTAGTATTTTTATATCATAATAAAAATGCACTCTTTTCCTTATATGCCCACATCTTTAGTGACTTACACTTCCCTTCGCAATTCTGTGGAGAAACCTTTTTATTTTACACCATTTTCCTAATCCTACGCTTTTAAAGATACTGTAATAGAGTCCTGTACTACTTGAGAGTCTGAAGTGGAATACCAACTAGTGATTTCCTGACTTAGCTTCTAAAAATGTATGTATTTTATTTTCTAACGTTTCTACTTTTGAGAATGCAAAACAATTCATGAATTTGAATATATTTTGTCAAATCACATTGACCAAAATGACAATAATGAAAATATTTTTGTAATATTTTAAAAAAAATCACTTTTCTATTGTAAAATGGTTCATTCTAGCCAGAATGTATCCAAGTACCAATGAATCTCTCATAAGGTATGGTTCACCTAGTTCTTGGTTTTCATTTTTACCTAGAGTGTTTAGGCAGACCATCAAAAGCCATTAATTTAATTATATGTAATAATGGAGTTTTGTTCTACTTACGAGATTTTGATTCAAAGGGAGGCTAGAAAGTTCATAGTTAGAGTTTATGTAGGAAAATTTTTGTAATGTGATTTAGGACACATATGCACTCCCCCTGTCACCTGTGACAATGTAGGAAAGTTCATAGGTAAGCATTTATAAAGTAAAAATTCTCACTGGTTTGCCTTTTTTTTTTTCTTGTATCTTCACGCAGCATATGTCACATTAAATAACAGGCTAGTATGGAAACTAAGCTTTTTCTAATGACTTCTCATGTCAAGACTTAATATTTAGTTTAAATGGAAGCTTGATAGTAAAATTAATAACGTGTCAGTGCTCTATATATTTTCTTGTATATTGTCGTGGTTTAGCCTTGCACAGCTAAATTTTCAGCGGCCAAAACTGTGCAGTTGGGCTCTCAAATCCCTTCCCTGTGCCACTGCCACCCACAGGAAAAGGGAAATGAAAGGAAGAAGACTTGTTGGTTGGAAACTTAAACTAGAGTTTTAATGAAATAATAAATAATAATAATAGTGAAAACAATTAGAAAGTAATGCAATATATACAAATATATGAGATTGTGCTGTCACCCCACCCTGGATGACTACATCACCACAAACACTATAGAGTAGACATGAGAGAATGGGTCCAGGCTGGGAGGGAGCTGAGCTCGGGAACTGGATTCAGGAACGCATGGATCTGGGGCCAGGAACAACCAGACAGATGAGGTCCTCACTGGACTTGGACCATCACAGGAAAGAGCTATAGATCCTCGTGGTATCTCATTTTACACCAAGTATGACATATATGGGATAGAACACTTTGTTGGTCAGTTTGGGGTCACCTGCACTATTTGCCCGTCCTCACAAGCTTGGCCCTTTTCTGCCAGCTCAAGGATGTCCTTGGTCAAGTATAAGTGTGTGGCTTTCTGAATACCAATACCCTGTGCTAGCACTTTGGGAGAAGAACACTGTCTCAAAACCATGCAGTTAGAGAATTAAGTTACTTGCAACAACTGAGTTGGTCATAAAACTGGCTCTTAATTTAGCTCAAACTACCACATGTATAGTCTTAGACTATGCTGAGTACTTTGATTAATTATCTGAAGTGTTTTTTTAATAGATTAGTTATGTAATGATAAACATAATTTAACATACTACCTTTCTGCTTGCTCAGTAAATTTTCAGAACTGTGTAGCGTTTCATTCAGCTACCTTATGCTTGTTCCTAAATAGACACTTGAGTCTGATCTTAATTGTTGGTGTGAATTTTGGCTTAGGTTATCAGAAAAGCAAAGCATAAATATCTTTAAAGCCATGGGAAGTTAAAAATAATGGAAGTTCTTTTTCTATTTGTGGATTGCCCTCATGGAAGGTCTTTTTAACAGAATCTGATACCTCTGGAGTGACAATCTGGTTTATGTACATTTTAGCCTTGTCTTGTGTGAAACAGTTTGCTATAGGCTTGGGAAAACTATAATTTTATTGGATTTCAAAAAATGAAGAGATTTTATTAGATTATATTTCTATACGTATATGTACCTCTTGGAAAATATGCAATTTTATATACTTACTAAGTAGGTGTTTGGCACAGATTCATAGCAGTCAGAGTCTAACAAACATTAATGATTTCTATTCCTTACAACAGGATAGATTTTTAAAAGATCTTTAATGTTTCCTAAATAAGAATGCTTACAACAATAGGAAGTTAAATAATATTTCCTGATAGAAAAAGAAAAAGCTTTATTTGTAAATATTATTTTTTTATTGCTTTATACTATTGTTCTGCTTTGAGGATTCATCCCAATTTGAAGAATCAAGCTGGTTTTTTTCTGTTTTTCTTCTAAGATACAGCTTGGGTTTTCATGGGGCTTTTTTTGTTGTTGTTTTTTTTTGATTTTTCGGGTGGGGTTTTTTGTGTGTTTTCTTTTTTAAATAAAAAAACCCCCCACAATAAAAATTAAAACTTGCCTAGTAAATTCTGTACTGCCTTGAAGTAGTGGCTCGGGACATAAATGGATACAATAGTTGGCTGTGAAATCACAACTTAGTTAAAAATTCAATTGATGCAGAAACAAGACAATTATCCATTTTCGTTACCCAATCTCATAAGCATTTTCAATCTGTCTACTATGAGCCACAGGGAATAAAATTGAAATAGACACCCTCCCCCACATGCTAAAGTCTGCAGATCAGTTTTCAAATTTGCCATTAAAAGCAGAAAAACACTTTGAGAGGCTAAACTTGTTAAATGTTTCCCTAATCTACAGGTGTTCTCCCTGACTACAACTTTGGATGTAATGTTTACCAGATTTTGCCTTCTGCCATTTGCTCTGTAACTCTACTATTTTCACAAAACATTTTTTCCCATTGTTTATCTGAAGATCAGCTACCAACCTTTGTTCAGGTCATGATAAAAATATGGTGTTAGGTGAGAGTAAGGTATGGGACTGGCTTATATTAGCTGTTTGTATGGATTTTTTTCTCCCCTTTTGATTGCATCCTGTTGTCCTCTTCAAAATTTTTTAAAGTTATTTTAACAAAGTTGCAAATAATAGGAAGTGGAAAAGAGAAAATTTTTTTGTACTTTCCAGTATAAAATATGCAGCTACTTTTATAGTAGAAAAACAAATGTTGAGGTGATAGAAACATCAAATTTGAGGCCAGATGTTAAGAAAATAATCAGTGTAGGGCATTATTTCCTCTTGCTCTACTACTAGCAGCTCTGTGGTTGGCTTTTTATGAATTTAAACAAAGCATGAATTTGCATATTAAGAATTTTTTATATATATCCTGAAAGATATAACCACATGAAAGAAAAAGCACGTGAATTCTTACAGCCTCTGACAGAAAAAATGAAGACCTCAAAGCTTTCTAAAGATATCACGTGGACATATGGAACAAGTAGGTAGCTGGTAATCCAAATTAAGCTAACAGTGGTTTTGTAGTCTTCAGCTAGAGGCAATGTGTACCATCTGCATTAATTAAAGTTCAGGGTATCTGTATCTATTTGGAAATAAAAAGTCAGTTTTCAGGTGAAATTTAGTTTGGAAGGGCACACACCCCAAAAAAGGAATGTTAGGAAAAAAAAAAAATCTATTTCCTCTGCCCCGTTTGCTCTTCCACATAAGAACTGTTATCTAGGTTAGTTGTTTTCATGTTGTCTTTCAGCTTTTAACTAGTGCTTGCTCACTCTCTCATTCTTGGTACTCAATACTTGCTGTCATTGTTCTCTGATGGAAGTCTTTGCATTTCAGAAGGTTAAATATTCAGTATGTTACATTTTTTTTAGTGTTGACTTTGGTGACAAATTTTGAGCAATTTGTACTGTGTGGAATTATTGCTGAACAGCTTCATATTCATGTTTTACAGATTCATATCTCATTGAAATGAAGGGTAGAAGAGAAATTATGTAAGATGCTCTATTGTCAAAACACCTAACGTAAAAAATTGTACTTTCTTATTTGTTTTCCCATCACTAATTCAGTCCTTTACCACTTCATTATATTTCACAATACAGCAAAGTGTAAAGATTTTCATGCACTATGCTGATGTAGTGCCAGCAGGATTTCTCCTTCATAGTTGGTCCCAGTAAATGTAATTATCTAATAATATTCTTTATTTATAATTAAGGAGCGTTTCCTTAACTGTGGGGTGAGGTGACATACTTGGTTATAAAGCTGGTCTTGACCTGCATAGCCAGGAAGACTTTGTCTTGTAGTCATGCACAGTGGAATATAGTATGAGTAGAAGTGACCACAACCTCTGGCCTGTGCGACCCCTTTGGAATCTATAGTATCAGTAAAATCATGGGAAGCACATTGTGCAAATCAGATTGTATTGATTTTGGTCACTCAAATTATGTCCAGCTACCAGCCAGGTAAACTCACTTTGTAGCCTTACATCTTTTCTTCTTCATTTTTGAAATTGTGCTTGTTTTTGCCAAAAATTATTTTCATCAGATGACGACGTGTGCATTCTTTGACCTAGTGTCTGCATAGCTATTTCCAATACAGGCTATAACTGAAATTTATAGTATAGTTGTGAGATGTTGTGAATGTTAAACAAAACCTTTCAGATCTTTAAGATGTGATCCAGAGGTCGTTATTACAATAAAATTTCTGATGTACAAAATAATATGGGCAGCTTAGAAATGAACATTTCTTGAAAAATGGAGAGAAGCACTTTGTAACAAAGGTCTTCCTAATTTTAGCTTTGTGAAGCTACAGATTAAATGAGTACATGAAATGTGACATTGGGAATAACCCTTCTGATCCGTCCTTGTGAATCCGCCATCAGAATGGAGTATAAATATAAAGTTTATACTAGTGATACTTGAACATACAAGATAGATGTGGGTGTACTGGAGAAGGCACGCCAAAGAACTTTAAAAATAATTAAGAGACTGGAACATCTCTCTTACAAGGAGAGGCAAAGAGAGCTTGGACTGTTTAGCCTGGAGAAGAAAGGGCTCAGGGTTAGTGTTGCTAATGTGTACAAGTATTTGAAGGGAAAGTGCAAGGAGGACAGAGTCAGGCTCTTCCCAGTGGTGACCCATGACAGGGCAGGAGGTAATGGGCACAAGCTGAGATGAAGTATGTTCCTTCCAAATATCAGGAAAACCTTTTTCACTGTGAAGGTGTAACAACCACTGTCACAGTCTGCCCAGGGAGGTTGTAGACTCTCCTTCCTTGGAGATACTCAAAAGACATTTGGATGTGGTCCTGGACAACCTGTTTTGAGACCAATCCTATTTGAGCAGGGTGTGGTGAGTGTGTGGACCAGATGTCTTCTGGAGGTCCCTTCCAACCTCAACCATTCTGTGATCCTGCATTAATGTCCTAAAATGACCAACCTGTGTCCTGTCTTCTGGGCAAAAGTCAGATTTATTTCCATCTTTGGGTTACTTAAGGTCAATTCCTGCCATATTCTAGTACATAGTATTCTCGAATAGATGCAGAAAATTAGGAGGTTTTTAAATGTTCCCTTCAGCAGTGTTTTAAATTGCAAACTCCCAGTTTATTTTTATAGTTCTTTAATTTTCTGAGAGAAGCTGTGGAATCGCCTTGGCTTGGAATGCCAGTTCTGCTGTCCATCTATTTAGTGTATTAAGTTTATGGGTAACTGATCTGACTGGGGTGGAGGGAAATGCGGAAACATTTCTCACTGACAGTTTAGTGGTATAAGTGGCATAGACCACAGCTTAAAAAATAAGAATTAATACTCCACCATAAAGCAATGATCTTTACATTCCATTAGTTTAATTGTATATTTTTTATGTATAGATACCTCATAGCCTGAAAAAAAAAAGTCACATTCACAGTTTGTATTCTTCCATGGATTGCTTATAGTCCTAGGTAATCACCTACCCTGACATCTGTTACCTGTAGCCATGGAACTTCACTGCATTACCTATACATGGCTCAAAAGGCATTTAATCTGAAGTAGTTATCAGTCTGAAGATTAGATTAAGATGCTTTCTAATTAATTTTTGTCTTCAACTTTCAATGTGTCATTTATCACCCTGAAAAAAGACCTAAACAGAGATCATCTTTAAGCTGGTAAACATTTGTTTCACCTCATGGCTGCTCATATTTAAACTCCTTTTTCATTCAAAAGAAATTTTGTAGAATTTTCTCTCATGTCTTTTCCTTTTTAAAAAATTGTATCCATCGTTTTTAACCATAGATGCAGATTTTTTTCATCTGGTGATACCTCTACATGGAAATGTCTTATTTCTTCAGCTATTGAGTTACTTTCAGTTTTTCTTATATACAGTGATTATTCTGCAATTGAGATCTAGTATCACATTTTGTCAATATTTGTAGAGCATCTAACTCCAGTAAACATCTTCCTATATGAAATTTAATCTCAAATTTATATTGATCTTTGACATATCTATGGTTCTAATCAGCTTACTTGCCTAGTTCTCTGGTATGATGTTATTTATATAAGATGTATAAAGAAAATAACTAAGAGAACAATTTTTTTCTATATATGTTTAGTATTGCCTACTAAAATATTTTTATTTTTGATGTCCAGAAAACTAAGAAGTAGTGTTATGCAAGAATCTTTTGTAAATTATGCCATGATGTTGGGATAATTACATCTTTGTAGTCGTTACTGTCCCAGTACTGTTGACAATTGTTTTTTTAAGAAACAAAACAAAAAAAAATAATTAGAGGGATTTGGTTTTCAATTATCACGAAGTTTTTCTTGTGAAATATATGTTGCCACTATATGGAAATAAGGGTATATTTTGGAGCTAGCAGTGTTCAAAGTTGCTGATATTCACGATTACGGATAGTGTTAAGGTCAAGCAAACTCGGTTAGTGAGCTGGTGAGCAGTGATTCCCTGAAGTGTGACCGGTCCCTGGTTGCTGACACCCCACACTTGTTCTGTCAGCTCCTACTGATGGACATTCAGTGTTCTGCCACTGTCCTTAAGTGCAACAGGCACCCTTGAGGCACTGGCATTGCTCCATGGTAGGTCTGGTCCAGCTGAGAAAGGCACAGCAAATGTAAATGTCCCTGACTTACCAGATGCTGAAAGATATGTTTGGCTGCAGAGGGCTGGCTAATCTTGAGCCCTTTGTACCCAGTTCGAAATAGACCTTGAGTACCTGAACAGCCTTAAAGAATTAATATTAACAAATTGATTTAGATTCAGGCAATTGAACTCATGATAAAAAGTATTTTTTTGGTGATTTTCCTTTGAATATCTCTGCCCTGAAATGCTACAGTGCACTTGAGTCAACATTTCAGCTGAGATCAGCAAGTGTTATGCTCCAATATGGTCCAAATTACATCAGTAAAGTATTACTGTATTCCCTTAAGGACATATTCTGGAGGGATCTGATATTCAGTGGAGTTTCCTGATGTATAAACTATAAGATTGAGGAGCTTTCAAACGGTTTTGTTTTTTTTCCTCTTCAGGCAGTTGTGTCAATGTTACTGCTGAAGCAGATTCAGTTTTCTTCTTGAAGGCTAGGAAAAGTCTTTTCCTTCATTTAGTATTTTACTGCCACTCAATGTCTTTATTATTAGTTTTGTTGTGTAGATATTGCTGCTGTTCCTGAAAGGCAGAATATTCTGATAAACCTTGTGAACATTTTATAATAGCACAGGTAGAGAACAAAACATATTACTTTATATAGTTCTGAATATCTT
Source organism: Coccyzus lansbergi (assembly GCA_033558105.1). NCBI lineage: Eukaryota > Metazoa > Chordata > Aves > Cuculiformes > Coccyzidae > Coccyzus > Coccyzus lansbergi. The sequence continues at coordinate 845,017 of JAUMJK010000159.1, forward strand.
ATGGCTAAAAGCATAGGAAAATTCTTAACTGAGAAAACATTATCTTTTAAGCTCTTTTAAGCTACTCAGGGACACAGTAACTGTTCAGAAGCAATAAATCTGTTACTAACCTAAAAGGAGAAGCCAGGTTTTCAGTTGTTGTGTTTGAGACTGGTATGCTCAGTTCTTAATGGAAAACATTAAGATAAATTTTTGGTTTTATATAACTCAAAGCTTTTTGAGACTACCATCTATTTTAATGCTTCTATTGTTTACCAGTTAAATATTTCCCAATAACTTGCCAGCTGGTACTGAAGCATTCAGAAAGGCTCTTCCCATTGAGATGTGTTAGATACCCATGAGTTCTTGAAAAGTGAACTAAAGAAATCTTAAACAGAGCAATGGATGCTAAAATCTTATAAGAGAGGCTTTCAGCTCCTTAAAAAAAAAAGAAAAAGTTTTATTCTCAACATCATTAGAAAGAGTAAGAAAGTTAAAACCAAATTCTTCCAATTTCATTGCTGTCTTTACCACATGAATATTTAAGGTACAGGAAATTTGTTACTGTTTAACAACTGTACACTAACAAAAGAGAAAATATATCTGTGAATAAGTTTATGGATGTCAAAATATGACTGTTCATCAGAATTGCAGAATAATTAATTTCCTTTTCACCTGCCTAAATCTTCTTTTCTTTCAGACTTTGAAGCTCATGATGTTTTTGCCAAAGGTTTGTACTTGTATGACTCCTTTTAAGTAAATCTTTCAGCCATCTTTTTTGTGGGTGTGTTGATAACTGAGTGGATGTTTGATTTATTTTTTTTTCTACAAAGCCCTAGGAGATAGGGAAGCCTTTGCCCTTGTGAATGAATAAACAGAGACAGACAAATAATGTATTTTGCTTAAGATTTTAAACCGATATGTATATAATCAGTACCACGTATTCTTTCCTTTGATTTGCAATACCTAGGCTTGTGTTAGGCTTGTATTTAAAATGGCAAGTTTTGTTCATTTCTAAGTGATCATCCAGGGTAAACATCTCTCATGTTTGTATCTCGGGCTGGAATCTGACTGCTGTCATAGGGTGATTCTTTAAAAGAAACGATAGTCATTGTTTAAGTAAAGTACTGCATTTTTCAAAAACAAATTAAGCAAAGATGATTTCAGGTATGGACAAGTTAGTGTGAGAAGGAACAATAGATTTGAAAACAGCTGTTGCTGAAAACTTCACTTATCAAATATGCTGTGAAGTTTATACATGTGAAAGTTTCTCATAAGATTATATTGGTTTAGATGTATCATTCCACCAAAGAGATCTGTCAAGGGTATAACTTTTTGAAAGATGGGAAACAAATGTAGCTGGCTGAAAATCACTTAAATTGCTTCTTTTTATAAGAGACATAATACAACAATAATTTTACTGATTTCTGTTTAAAATTAATATAAATTTAATTTATTCCTATTCATTTTAGTATTTTATAAATATTTTTTTACCAACTCATTCTTGCTTTCCAAAGAGATTTATTGTGGTTTTATCAAGTATCTCAACAAGCTCTTCAGAAACCTTTTAATAATGCAATTAATGAGAAACTTCAATATGTCTCTCTAGTGTATTCAGAGAATGATGGAATATTTAATCTTAAATGTGTTAAAAAGATATGGAATTTAATGATAGACAGAGCTTTGATCCTTTAATATTGTTCAGATATGCACATTAAAAGAAACACTGGAAATCTTTTCTAGTGCTTTAATTTTATTGTATTTATATGCCCACAGCTAACTCTAACTCTATGTCCTTTACCATTTGAGTCAGAAGGATCTGAGATTTAAAATTAAAATAAAAAGTTAGCAATCTAATTTCAAGCAATTGACTGACAAAACTAATTATCTACTTGAAGGCTATCTACAAGTACAAAGACTAAAACTTGAGACAATCAAACCAAGATGGAGTTCCTCTGAATCCTAGCACTGTCACAAGAGTGATAATATTTGTCAGGCAAATTATGAATAACCTTTTCCATTTAAAATTGTATTTCCATTATAATTTAATTGTTAAAACAATGCATGTAAATCACCTTTTATAAAAAATGTAATATTTAGCACACACAAAACTTTAATGATTTGCCTAAGATCAAGTTAGCTGCTTCACAAAATGTAGTCTCTCCCAATCCATTAAGAGAAGTCAATTTTGCTTGTTCAGGGCACATCAATGTCTAGTGTTATGAGGTTTTATACTTATTTTGGAAGATACTTATCACCTACAGGTTCTTATAAGGCATCCTTTTTTATCTTACATTTTTTCCCCCTTTAGAAATACACATGTTCAATATCTGTAAAATAATTTGTGACAAAAAATGGGACAAAAGCCTTAGTACAGAACAGAGTAAGATCACTAGTCATGCTTAGTATTAAATTACATTCTTTTCTTCCATATGTTGTTTCTGTAATCTAAATGTCTACAACTTTACCAAATAATAACATTTTGTAAGCGGGAAAGCAGATCTACGTTGTAAATAATCTGGTAAAACCAGACATAATGTCAGTCTCCTGTCACAGGTATCCCTGCTGCTGTTGTCTCAAGTTAGCAGACAATGAAATAATAAGCTTCAATTTATGAATGCTAGCATCCACAAAATGGAAAATATGAGAGACATAGACTGGCTTTCATCTTCATTAGTGTCTTGAAACAATCTGCTTAGCTTTGTACCAATATAGCTGAACATCGTTCCAGACCAAGGATTCCTTTTAGCTCTAGAATTCTTAATAAGAGTATTTATCTAAAGGTTTACATTCCCAAAACAATTAAATTCTTCTTTTTTTTTTTTTGCTATATAGTAAATTATTGCAAGTGTAAATAACTCTATGCAATTATTGATTATGTGTTAAAAACTGTGGAACAATAGAAACTAAATTTTCTTTAAAGATGACAAACATCTCTGTGGTGCACATTTATGCTTGCTAATCAATTTCGGTTGTATTTGTTAAATTTTGGATGGCAATATAACCACTTAAAGTGGAGAGGCTTATATCAGTTTTTCATTATTTTAGTGGAAGACCTTGGAGACTGAAAATTAAGTACTCAATGGGACCGTTAGGCAGGTGTATATTTACTTATTTATAATACATACACGGAGGTATTTATACACTTAGCTACAATGGGGCCTGATCGATGCTGTGAAAAGAGCTGTGGGTCTAATTACACACCAGAATCATAGAACAACCAGGTTGGAAGAGACCCCACCAGATCATTGAGTCCAACCACTCCCACCAATCTCTAAACCATGTCCCTCAGTACCTCATCCACCCGCTCCTTAAACACCTCCAGGGAAGGTGAGTCAACCACATCCCTGGGTAGCGTGTCCAGTGCCTAATGACCCTTTCTGTGAAGAATTTTTTCCTTATGTTGAACCTGAATCTCCCCTGGTGGAACTTGAGGCCATTCCCTCATGTCCTGTCCCCTGTCACTTGGGAGAAGAGGCCAGCAGCCTCCTCTGCACAACGTCCTTTCAGGTAGTTGTAGAGAGCCATAAGGTCTCCTCTCAGCCTCCTCTTTTCCAGGCTAAACAACCCAAGCTCTCTCAGTTGCTTACATAAAAATATAGATATATATATTAAAAACATTCTTTCAGAAAATAGTCAGAAGATGAAGAAGACATAGGAAAAACATATCTGAGATTTTGGCATGGGGCTATAGGAAAGTAATAGGTAACCTGTAGCTGATGTCAAGAATAGGAAGGAATTCTAGCATCATATCTCTGTGAGGGTTTGTAAATGCAGAATTCATGATGTCCAGGGAAACAAAGTAGGTGGCTAATACGTTACAGTAATTTTTAGTATAGAGTATTCACTTTACTCTCTGTTTTTAGAAGACTGAAGAACATCAGCTATGGAACATAAAAGCCGAATGTTCTACCATTCTTATTTATTTACACAGTAAAATAAAGACAAGTTTATTGGGAATGAAATCACTTAATAGTTGCATTTACAACTACTGTTAATTTTTTCAATAAAAGGAAATTACTACTACTACTTTAGCTCACCCTTTTATTTTATATTGCAATGTTTTCTGAACAGGGACTGGTTATTTCTGACCCAATGGGATACAAGGAGAGGATAAGTGCAGTGAAAATAAGGACAAATTGTATTAGTTATGAATCTTACTATTTTAATTACTCAGCATGAACAAGTTATGCTGGTTTTATATAATTCTCTTGCATAGAAGCATAGAAAGAAGACTAGAGTTACAGGACAGAGAACTGATTATTTTAGCAAATCATATTGATGTCACTGGTTAGAAAAGACCCAGATTAAAATTAATGAGTTACGAGTAATGGCAGAATGACAGGGTTTACCTTAATGTTAATGAGGCAATTCAGGCTGGTTTTATGGATTGAAAAAAAGTGTTCAAAGGCTGCGGAATGATTCAGTTTCCTGATTCAGGGTTTTTTGCCCTTTTGGAGTGATTTTCTTACATCCTTTCTAGCAGCTGTAGAGAAAGGATTCCTCAGGGCTCAGTTACTTGGAGTTCAGGTGCCATGGGGTAGGTCTTTGTGTCTCTGCAGCTACTCTGAAGCATTGGCAGCTCATTTTTTTTTTTTTTGAATAACAAATTGGCAAGCATTTGTAGGTGGACTCATAGCCACTAAAAGCCATGTTTTCTCATTACCATCTTTTTCTCTGTGAGCAGATTTGCCAGTCAGTTTCAGTATTAGAGAGTAAATGGGTTTCTACATTTAGAAAAGCGAACTGCATTACAGTTTTGTAGCAGCAATGGATTACCTCATCATAAAAAGTGCCTTTCAGACCTAAATGTAAATAAAAGTTATTTACATATATCTATTGATACTTCAACTGACCAGAATAGATCAAACAATTCTTTAGGTTGGTGGTTTTTTCTTTATTTATTCCTGAATAATTTTGGGTACTATAGAGCCTTGAGAATTCCACCATATCTTGGAATAATTTCTGCTTCTAGAAAAAATGTTTAAGAGATAGCAAGCCCCTAGAGAGGAGATAATTTCATTTTCAGTAAAAATACTGTGTCTTTTATGTGGTATGATCACCAGTAGCCATCTAATTTCTTTTAGAGTACTGATTAATTTTATGAGAGGTCCGAGTGATCAGCAACTTTGAATAGCCCTTTTCTCTGTAGAAGATAGAAGACTGCTAAAGCGGGGAGGCGAAAAAAATGATTTAACTGTCCTGAGGGATTAGGAAATGAAGATTAGCATAGATATAGAGGAAGACTGGAAATCCACAGATGCCTTTGCAGAAAAGATATGCTTAGAGACTCATCAAAATGTCCTCTAACTCACAATCTAGCTGCTAGCCCTGAAGTGGTGTCTTCATGGTTGGCTATATATTTAATTGTTTCACATGCTGATGAGATAAATTTATCACTATGTAGTAATTTTTATTCTGGTTGTTTCTGTATTGTATTTGCAAGTATATCTGTGGTATGAAAATGGGTATCCTGTAATGACTGTGCCCTTGATGTGGTTTTAGGCATCTACTACACATCAAGGATAATCTTATACTAATATAGTGTTGTTCATTTCCTGGGAGAAAAATCTTGGTGACAGAGGGGGGAAGGACTAAAGGATTAAAACAAAAAAACAAATAAAATGCCTTTCATGCTTATAGATACCCATTCACTCACACTTACTAACTCTATACCATAATATTAATGGGCAAAGAGGGAAATAGCAGAGCAGTGTAGGAGTGTATGAGCTCAAGATGGAGTTGTGGGTGCAAGCAATACTGTAGTAATATTGCTGCCTAAAAATTTTGGTATTGGATATTTTTAAGATTATAATATACTTATGTATAGGTGTACCACTTGTTTTGAGTCAGGTTGTCTTTTTCTCTTAATGTCCCTTTTACTAAGTGCAATGCAATTATACACATCAGCTCTTGTTCTTTGTGGGTTTTGTATTTCTAGTATATGTTCACATTAAAGAAGGATTTGTGTCATCCTTGTTAGTGTAGAGATCCCTGTGAACACTTCAGTAGTTCAACTTGATGATAACCAGCAATAAAACAGCTTCCATAAAATGTTCAGGTGTAAGTTCTTGAAAAATGTAAATCCTTTTGTTACTGAAGCTGTGCTTACCCATCTTGTAATGATGATACAGTGAAGTGCCAACTATGCAAGTTTTAATTGGAGAAAGCCTAACGTTACTAAAGTATACAAATCCTGCTAACTTAGTGTACTATAAATCTTACAGAGGTAAAGGTTTGGGGTTTTTTGTTTTGTTTTGGTTTTTATATTTTATTTTATTTTACATGGACTTGATTGCTTGTTTACTCTTGCTTCACAGTATGTTCGGTAACTCCTATTAGAAATTTTTCTCAAGAAAAAAGGGTTTTCTTCTTCTTCCTTGAGAATATTGCTTTCCTTCTGAAACTGACACAAGAAAATCTTGGTGGACTCATGTATTTAAAGCAGAAAATATTAGCATTGTCTTCCAGGTGAATCTGGAAGAAAAACCAAAATACTTATTTTTATGTGTATAAAATACTTATATTTGGGGAAGTGAAAGTATTTCCAGCAGTAATAATCCCGTTGAAAACACTTTCTTTTCACTCTTGCTTTACCTACAAGCCAAAGGAATGCTTAAAAATCATTATTTTTTTCATCTGGAACAGATTTTAACAATAATCCTTAACATTTTTTCAACTTTTGCATGAACTATATAAACACAACAGGTATTTCATTTCTATGGAGTTTACTTCAGTAATTTCATATTCTAACCTTATATTTCTGAGTGTGTATATTGTTTATTTTAGAATTTTTATTTTAAAATGAAGAGTAGAATATTATTTTATTCTTGAATTAAAGAGATTCTACCAGTAAGAGCTCTCACTGAAGTCAGTGAAAATGTCTGTATAACTGGAAATATATTTTCCTTTCAAAGAAAGGGGCAGTAATCTTTTTTTATAAATCGCTCAATTTTGTCAGTAATTTTCATACTTTTATTAAGATGAAAGAAGAGTAGGATGGGTCTACTAGGTTTCTGTAACTATTAGAAACACAGAAACATAGAAATTTATACCACTACTTTTCCAATGACTGCAAGAGATAGAAGAGTGATAGATATCTCCCATTCTCCTAAGATGTTAATAAAAGATTTAATTAGCAGTAGTGGAGTTGTTGTATAATAAATCAATTAATCTCTCCTGCCCTTTCCCTTGTGAGTCTTTAAAAATACCTCACAATTAATTATTTGAGACCTTTTGTCACTTAATCATTGCCCTACAACCCTGAATTATCCTGTGATGCATTAAAATAAAAAGTCATATTTTTGATACACGTGGGATGGCCCTTCTAGAATTTTTTATAGTGGCTTTACAGAATAATTTAGAACAGGTTTTTTGTTGCCTAGTTTGAAATTTGAAGGTTCCTTCTCATTGACGTGTTTGTTGATGAGGAAAATGTATCCATATATAAAGATGCATATTGCAATATATATAAAGTATATAGTTATATTATAACATATTATCTGCAATACCCATCTCTCTCTCTCTTTTTTTTTTTCCTGTTTGTCTTGCAGTACGTATCCTTTGTACCTCAGTATCTAATTATACCACAGAGGGAGAAACATCTGTGCTGGAAATGCTTTTATGAAGATGTGAAGAGGACAACACTCAGACTAGTTCCTTAATTTTTTAATGTGGTAAGAGCTTAGCTGTATTTCACTTTGTTTCGTATCAACACACTTGTAAGTGTCTGAAGTGAAAGACAAGTGCAGGATTTGTCTTAATGCTGCATATTTCTGTCCTTGAGCCACTTATCTTGAGCTCAGCCCTTGCTTGTTCCCTCAATTACTACATCTGTAAAAATAGGTCAATAAGTCATCAAAGTTAATTAGGATATGTTGGGTATCCTTAGAGAGAAGATGTTATTAATAGCTATCTTTTTATATCTTCCCTTTATACTTATTTATGGATTAGCATGCTAAATGTGTAATTTCATATAACACTTAAGGTGCTTTCCACAATTACCATACCCCTGTCTCAAATCCTGACATGGGAGAACCGTAGCCAGCTTCTTTCCAAAGGTCAGCAGATGTTTGAATTACTTTCCTCCTTTATTGTGACAGTGAATATACTCTCTGCTGCTTTGGGGGGTGTGTGTATGGTTAAAATTTATTCAGGTTTAAAATAAAAATTCAGAAATGAGTAATACATATTTATAAGAAATTCATATTATTGGTAAAGTTTGTTTTGCTGACACTGTTTATAAAAGCACAGGTGTGCAATGAAAGCTTTCAGGTTGAAAGAAATGTGCTTCTCAGTTTTGATTGGGCTGTTCTTTTTCTTCTGCCTTTTATGAATCACATTCCATCTTTAAAAAATTATCTACTCAGAAATAATCAAGAAGCTCTTGAGTTTTCAAGCTGACAAAAGCAATCGAAAGACCTTCTGCTTCTCTTGGTGTTGGTTGTTGTCTTAAAAACACAGAACAAATTTTTACTTCACTGTAGTAAATGCACTTTGATTAATATTGTATACCACCCTTTTATATGTAGATTTCACTATTGTTCTGATATCTGCAGTGAGGAGATGTTGTCTGGAAGGTCTCGGATTAAAAAAAAAAATCTATTGATGAAGAGTTTTTGCTAGCAGGGAACTCAAGCAACAGGTGCCACATTGATGCATGAAAGCACCTGAACTCTCCTGTGCTGGTTCCAAGATACATCCTTTTCTTCTTGTCTAATTTTTGCTTTTTCTTGTATGGAATGACGTAATAGAGAGCAGAGAAAAATGTGGTTGAGAAAGGTCATTTGAGAAATATTACAAAGACCCTTCCTTTTCTGTCCATTGTTTAAACTGCACCTGTATGTTTGCTGAAAGGATTTATGCATTGCTATGTCCAGATCATCTCTTCTGACTACTTGGAAAGAATTTTCTCCAGGAAGACTGTCTAGAAAGAGAAATATTAAAAGGAACTAGATAAATGAGCATCTATGTTCATGAGATAACTGGGTAAAAGAAATCTAGCAGTGCTGTTGGCTCGGAGTGGCTGGCAGTTATTGACAGACTTTACTGACTTTCATACAAAAGACAAGTTTTAAACCTAGTTCATCAAGCTATTACAAACCTGTTTCTTCCCAATTTTCAGTGAACCAGAATGATGGAAAACGTCTGTGATTATCGTATCAGAGATTTCTTAGGACTATGAAGTCGAATTTATGTAAAAGGGAATATGCTAAATATAATGTATCTGAATCAAATTATGCCCATAATTTTACAACTTTATGATAAAAAATGTAAACATTTTGATAAAAGTTGATCTTCAGTTTATGAGATTATTTTGTCCCTAAACAATGGGATATTAAAATAAAGAATGCTTTAGCTTTACATAATTATTGTAGCGCTTCATACTTAGACTAATTTGGACATCTCTCAGTAATGAGAACAAGGCCATCAAAATGAAAGTAATTAGTTCTAAAACAAAATTATTTTCAACTAATTGAGTAACTTTAAAGCAATGCATTAATACAAATACTAAATGACAGTTCAGTTATTGATAAGGTACATAAATATGTAAGTTAGTACAGATGAAGACTTGGTTCATAGAGGTGATAGCAGTAGGTATTTTTTGGTTTTATCCCCTTTTCCCTTCACCCCTACCCTAAGAAGGCTGTATTAGAACATTGAATACAGTATTGCAAGTTACCACATTTAAGTCCATGACCTTAAGGAAATGTATTAAAGTTTCATAGTGATTTTTGCTAGAAAACTTAAAAACCTCCTGCTAGGCAGTATCCTTGTCATAGTAAAAGGAGAAATTGAAAGGGCTGTTGTGAGGATAACAATTTTTTTAAATTTTATTTTATCTTTTTTTTTTAACAACAAGCTTGTGAGCCTGCTGTTTTCTATTTTTTGCGTGTTATTCTTTAATTAGCTCTGCGCTGCAATCGTTAAAGATACTGAAATAAAAACATTGCTAGGCAGATGTTGTACTAGAAAATGAGTCCAGTTCATTAAATGTATTTGTCTCATTTAAATGATTTACTATCTTTTTCAAAAAGAGTTCTCTTTTTTTTTAAAAAAAAGACTACACACATGAGTTTATTCCTCCTAAAAGCAAGTATATTTCACTTATTAAAATTTAAAGCTAAGATGCTAGCAGTTGATAAATGATAAATTCTACGTTCTTTTTGTGCATGATTACAATCCTTCTGTAGCCAAATTCATGGCTTTTGTGGATGGTAAATACTACGTGAAGTTATTAGAGAAGGTAGAAAATTGAAGTCCTGAACTGCAGACCCTGCTGTCTTGCCTGATTTCTTTGCAATAACTTCAAGTCAAATGCCCCATTTTTATATTTAGGTTGAGGCAACTTCCACTGCCTTTGTAAATCCTTGTTGCCTCTTTTTTATACATTTGAAACTAATGATATCTATTTTTCTATTGGATGCCTAATGCTTCTTATTTTAGGGTTTTGACAATGCTTTGAGGTATTTTTGAGAAATTCTTGAAGATAAGTCTAATCTAATGATGTGTACTGTGATATGGCAACACTGAATAAAGCTATGAAAGCATATCCCATAGACTTAACAGGGAGCCACAGACAAAATCTGTAGCTTTCACTATGCTGTTTTTATCTCATAACTCTCAAATAACTCCTCCATTAATTTACCAAGAACAAAGAGCGATTGACCCTCCTGACTGGCTTCTGTGATGAGATTACTTACTGTGTGGATAAGGGACTATAGTAGCTACTATTGCTTTTAATCAACGTACCAGCTTCTCATTTAAATTCCTCTTTGAAATTTTATGTAGTCTTGGCATTCAAATCGCCTTCTTTGTAGAAGCCATACCATGAAATATTGTGAAGTCCAAGGAATATTTTTTATATTTTATGTAATTAATATTATTTTCCTCATTTTTGGTGATGCAGAATCTGAATTATCAATATTCATGCCATTCTTGACTTTAAGAGCAAGCTGGTTTTACTATATAACTATATACGTCTTGACGGATGTCTCTTTTCCCAATGAAAAGTATTACTAGCACCTTAAAATAGCTCGTTGTTTTCTGTGTGCTCTAGATCATGAACTAATATAGGCCCCATAGGATAACTAGACACTAGTAAGTGTGTAGGAACAGTCCTGCCAGAAACATTGGCTCTGGAGTGAGTCCAGAGAAGAGCAATGAAGCTGGTGAAGGGGCTGGAGAACAGGCCTTATGAGGAATGGCTGAGAGAGCAGGGGTTGTTTAGCCTGGAGAAGAGGAGGCTGAGGGGAGACCTCATTGCTCTACAACTACCTGAAAAAGGAGGTTGTGGAGAGGAGGGTGCTGGCCACTTCTAATGGGTGGACAAGGTGCTGAGGAGTGTGGTTTAGTGCTTGATAGGGATGGTTGGACTCGATGACCCAGTGGGTCTCTTCCAACCTGGTTGTTCTATGATAGTTCTATGATAGACAGGGCCTTGTATAAGTCTGAATGCAGAGGGCACTTGTCAGTATGATAGTGTGAGAAAACTGGAGAAAGAGTGTTATATTATTATATTCTTTTAACTAGTTTTTTTAAACTCATCTTCCTTCATGCAATAGTTCAATAAACCTCTGAATCTAATTCATGAATGTGTTTCTATTTGCAGCATGTGAGTACAGAGATATTCCATGATAATATGCCGTAAGAGATTTATTTCTTGGCAGTTTTCTTGATCTTATTGCTGTGCGTTCAATCTTTGTGTGAAATATCTTGGTGAATTTCTTTGTAGTCAGCTGAGAAATAAATGCCCATTCCTATGGTAGTAGAAACGGAGTTTTGAGATCTTTTCTCTCTATACCTTTTGGTTTTGTGTGCAATTTTATCTTCAGCAGTCTGTCCCCACAGGCTCTCCTATGTATAATCAACCAATAGACCTTCAGTCTTGACCGTTTTGATCAATCCTTGGCTTAGAAATCACCTTTGCCCATACTCCAAGGCAGATTTTGTTGGAACTTGCTGGTGATGTAAGTCAGCTCACCCAGAAGTTAACCGTGAGTGTATATAAACCATTGATAATGAGAGAGATGAGTTACTGAATTACTTAGATTTACCATTGAGGTTAATTTAGTGAGGTTAACTCCTGATTTAAAAAGTTATTGGAAGAAGCAAGAGGATGGCTGTTTGAACCAGTTCTTCCAAGTGTTGCTATCATCAAGCAAAATATACTTTCAGGATATGTTTGTATTTTTTTCCTTTTGCTTGTCATGCCCTATAAAAAGGGAAAATAACCAGCTTTCATAGTAATTAGACTCCAGTCAACTTCATTATAGGCAGACAGATTTATATGAAAGACTATGACAGCTGTAACATCTTCCTCTGTTTTGAATTATCCAGATACTCAAAGGGGGAAACAAGTCAATCTGTTTTCAGAAGCCTTTAGTTTTATGTTATTCATTTATGTGGGAGCTAAGGACTTCCAAGGTAATCTATTCTGGGTTTCAGTGTTTATATGTTCATTATTATTTTTATGATTTTTTTTGATTGAAAGTGGCATTTCATTTAAAAAAAAAAAGAAAAAAGAAAAGGTAAGGTACTGTACTGTGTTGTAGGCTAGAGTTTGATGTCACATTCCAGGCTTCTTGCACTAGACTTTCTTGGCCCAAAATGGGAATAAATGTCTGACAACTTTCCAACCCCCTGCTGCCCAGTGTGTTTATATAGATCTTTAGAAAAGTTTTTCTTCAACTGGTTGCATTTGCACTTTACTGTGCAAGACAAATGTGTGTTATTACCAAAGGGAGTGGCATCCACTTCAGCTGATGCTGTTCAGTTTGACAGTGATCATGAATCAAAGCTATCAGCTGTCACAATTCAGGCTGGTGTATTAAGTGAAATCAATGGCAATTTACATTAGTACAACAAGCTATGAATAGCAGTAACTAAAGAGGCCAAATTCTCTTTTTTTATTGAGTTTTTCTACCTTTTGCTAGTAAACCTGGCTGCAAACCCTTAAATCCAGCCTAGCTTACAATTCTAGGGTTTGTGATAGCCTTTCTGATCTTCCATTCCCAAGGGCAGAAGATTAATTCATTTTTAATGATAGCAATAAGAATAATAGAAAAACTAGTCTGGGACTACCATGGGACTCATGGCGTGGTTCTGAATACTTTTGAAATGAGAAAACTGTTTCTGTAAAGTCTGGAGGGCAGTTGGTTCTTGGTGGAAGCTCAAAAGTTATTAATCAAACTCTTCTAACAATAAGACTAGCTGAACTTTGTATGACAGCGGTTGTAATGAGCATCATGTTCAGCGCTGAGCACAAGTAAAAGAAGCAGTAACTTTTCTGTGTGCATTCAGCTTTCTATGTGTGGATCTATAAATTAAACAATAGCATTAAAAAACTATGTGTGTGTTCCTTTACACTGCTTATGTAATAGCCCATCTCGATGACTTTTTAAGTGGGTTTTTTTGGGTTTTTTTTACGGTATATTTATGAGATATTCCTTGCTGAGTTTACTAAAGCCAAGGAGAAACCCCATCTAAATGTCCAGTTACTCAATCCAGTTATAGTGACATATGTATAGATTAGGCATCATGCCCAGGATTTAGCATCTCACCTTGATTCCATCAATTTTATCACCAGTGGAGGGAGATGAAAAGACCCAATGTGATTTCAATGGTATGAGTTTAATACTGTGTATTTTCAACTACATTGTTACTGAAAACTGTCACAGCTCTAACCAAGCTATATAAATATAAAACTAGTTAGACTGTTAGCAAAACAGTTTTATTTTACATGAAACACAGTTCATTGTTAATCTGAGATGCAGTGAAAATTGAGAATTAGTGATTTCTTATTTTTAAACTCTAAATTACAACTCCTAATTTATGTTTAAAATTATTGCTTATTTACATATGAAGAAATTTTGGATTTCTTCCTGATTTTGAAATTTCTAGGATTTTTTCCCTCAAGTTTTCAAAGGCCTCTCTTGAAATTAGGGATTATATTTCTTCATATGTAAAGTAATTATACATTTATAAACATATGCAATGCTCATTTAGCCTGAAACATATTCAAAAGATAGATATTAAGTATATTCCTTAGTAAAAATCTACATATTGTGTTGTCAGTTTTGAAACCTCATTCTGGATTAAATAGTTTTGATATGACCAGAAGAGAAAACAAACAAACCCCTCAGTTACATTATTATTAGTATTGTTGTAAAGAATTCATTCACCTTAATTTTTAATTTAAAAAAGTTCCCTCTCTACATCTATCCTGGATCAAATCTATTTTGATTACTTCTTCAGTATCTTTCCTAAACTGGGCTCTGTTTGGATTTCATTTTTAAGCCTTTGGCTTCGTCTTGGAAGGCTTTTGATACTTTTCTTCCATTTCCAGCCAATAGAAATCCTATTTGTTTTATTTATTGGCTTTGCTTCAGTCGATTCTCAAGCAGTTTCTGTTCATATTTTTTCTCTGCATCTAACTGCAGATTGAAATCTAGTGTTGAAATTTAATTTAAGGAAGAAATTCCTGCTGCTTATCAATATGAATACTAATCAACCTTCCTTATTAGTCTGTCTCATAACAATTACTTTACATTTCAGTATGTGACTAACATGTTATATATGAATTTTGTAAAGTGCATTCTCAGTGTTTCATATTATTTTTATAAATACCATAACTAACAGGTTCTATCAGTAAAATCCTTTAAAGTATCTTTTGCATAGCCTGTTATTTTTATGATTTATCTGTGAGATGATCCTAATTTGATGTTTTGCTGTGTAAAGTAGATAATTATGAGATCATCTAGCAAAATTTCAGTGTCCAGAAGAACTGGGCAATTTGGTGAATGGAATAAATGTTGGCCATTTAGATTTTAATTATGAAGTATTAATACAAAAAAATAAATGTTGAATGAATTTACTTTGAGCTTAATTGTGTCATGTAACTAAGTATTGATTAGACTCTTGTTAGTAACTAGTAGAATGTAGCAATTAGTTACTAAAGTGATTCTTTTTTAGCTTCAAGGGCAATTTATGCTAAAGTCGTGATTAAACACAACATCTGTTCTAGTTAAACTAGTTAAAACTGACCAAAACAAGGACTGTTATGAATATATGCATCTGTTCACGTAAGCTCAGTATCACAATATTCCTTGAAAAAGGCTGCACGGAATTATAGAAGTTATAAGTCACTTCATGTTTTAGTCCTTTATCTTTGCTAGATTAACAAGAACCAAATAAAATTCTGTCTCCCAAACTTAAGTTTATAATGCATCAGCAAGCTTTACTATATTTTATTTTAATATTTGTATCAAACTGTTTCTAATAGTAGACTCTTAATACCTGACATATGAAAACAAATACTAAATTCTATTGAATCAAGTGAAATTTTATACTATAAGGCAATTCCGTATCATGTAACTGTTCAGGATGACAGCCTATACTGCCTTGGGTCATATCATGCTGTTATGTTTCATGACTCCTTTGCCCAAAGACTGAACTCTCTTAGCTTCCTTGTTCCAATCCTTTTGCAGAGTGAAATGGTTTCAGACTCTTATCATATTGACTCAATCAATTTTTTTTTAACTGTAGTAACTTTCATTTGATTTAAAAGGGTAACTGTAGAAGACCAAATTTTGAGAAACATCATATAATATATCCTTCACAAAAAGTCACAAAGGCAAGAGTCTCTTGTTCAATGTGAGCAGAGATAACTAGCCATTGACTTCATCCCTATTAGTGCCTATCGATTTTATGCCATTTAGTGTATTGTATAGTTGTGTTCCTCAAATATTACACCTATTTTATTCCATTTATGTTTTTATATCCATTAATATCTCCAAAACATTTTTCTTCTCTGCTTTGCTACACTATAACTAGCTGATGTTGTATTTACCTCTTTAACCTTTCTTTGTGAATTGCTTTTGTTGATACATATACTAAAAGATTAAATTGCTGAAAGGGTAGAAAAGTGCACACCAGATGATACCTAAATCAGAATGAGTCGACTGCTATTTCAAGGTCTTGCAATCTTTGTATTTTCACAAGTTCACTACTGCTCACAGAGACACTTAAAAGACAGAAAAATTTTGCACCAGGAACATGAAATAAAACTGTCACTGGAATGGCTTTACTAAATACTTTACTAAATACTTTATATACTTAATACTTTACTAATAATTTACACCACAAGAGGGAATGGCCTCAAGCTCCACCAGGGGAGATTTAGGCTGGAGATTAGGAGGAAGTTTTTCACACAGAGGGTCATTGGGCATTGGAATAGACTGCCCAGAGAGGTGGTTGAGTCACCTTCCCTGGAGGTGTTTAAGGCACAGGTGGATGAGGTCTTGAGGGACTTGGTTTAGTGTTAGATAGGAATGGTTGGACTAGAAGATCCGATGGGTCCCTTCCAACCTGGTTGATTCTATGAGTCTATGAAATAGCAAACCATTTCCTTGGAGTTTTGTTGTATAATCTTTTACCTTAAAATGGTGATTCCAGTGGTAACAGAATGTTACAGTAATTAGATGTAAACCAAGGTTGTATGTCCTTTCATTACCTATATGAAACACAGTATTAAAATAGAACAGAAAAGATAAAATGTGAGCTTCTGCTTTTAACTCTGTGTTGTGTTCAATTATATTTAGACTTTTTTTTTCCTTACTCCTTATTATAATTCACACAGAAAATCAGCTCTTTGCAAACCAAAGTTGTATTGTTTGTGTTTGTGGGATTTAGAGGAGTACATATTTAAATAAGGAAACATAATATGGGGATAGGAAAACGTTCTTTGTTTGCCAGTAAAGGATGTGGGCAATCACTGGAACATATGGAAATCCTTTTTTGATTAAAAAGCAATAGCTATGTTCTATTAGACTGAAAGAAGAAAAAAACTGTTGCTTGGAAAGCTTTCATGTTTGGCTGAGCTTCCGCTACTCATATCCGTAAAGTTCCTGGTTTTGAATGCTGAAAGCATAATGTTCAAAAGAGAGAAACTGGTGACTGAGGTCAGTAGTAAAAAAGACACAGTATTTGTGTGTTGAAGATGATTTTGTAAAATCCAGTTACTTAGGATGTTCCATTTTCACAGCTTTTCCAAGAATGTTGGAATAGGCTTAGTACCTTCTGCTGTTTTGGGACTTGCTGCCTTAAAAATAATAAGTTGTATGTTTTGAGCTTGTCATGAATCTACTCTCTTTATACATGTAGTTTTTAGTTTAAAAGACAGTTCTCAAACAATAACATGTAGAATATGACCTCCCTGCTAAGAAACAGAAAAATAGCGAATAGACATAGAAGAGGATTGCTGTTTCCATGAAAAAGTAGTAAGAAAACAAGTGGGCTAGTTGCCAACTGAACTTAGAACATGTAATAATAATTATAATGAATAATAGTAATATGATAAAGTAGACATACAGCAATTTGTATAGTTATTTTGATGAGATGATGCAGGCATGCAACGACTTTCTCTGCTGTCTGGTATTTCCTGTCAGTGACATGACCTTTGCAAGGCAGGCTGACAACTTTATTGAAAGTAAACGTCTAACCACTAATGTAATTTTTCCTTCCATATGGTTGTAAACCCACAATTATTCAATGCATTAAGATTAGAAAAAAAAAATATGAATCATGGCCATTTTACCTTTCAGTTTCTTAACATTTCAGAAACTGAGAAAAAGATATTTTTTCAAAACCCCAAAGGAAAAATGATAGTTTACTGTATACAGATTTTGAAAATAGCATTCACTTAATGGGGTTAGGTGGGGAAATCTGGTAATGTACACCTATGGTCTTTCATTAAGGAATTTTGTAATCAAAATAGCTAGGAGTTTGGTAAGACTTGAACTACATTCTTTTTTTCCTTGCTAGTTGCTCAGATACTGGGACAGGGCACTTCATCATGACCTTGGTAACATACAGCTCCTTCCTAGTTAATTTTAATTACTTATGTTTTGAGATAGCTTAATAAACTAGTGGACTTAGAATGAAACCCCTCTTCTCACATTATATGGGGATAACAGGCACATTAATAACTCCAGGCAAGTCTAAACTGTTGGGGTTTAATCTTTAAATTTCATAAATTATTTTGCTTCACTCCTATCATCATGCCAGCATGTATCTATATTTTATTGTAAGCTGCAATTTTTCTCATAGGAAGAATATACACTGCAAGTCATGCATAAAAATAAGTGGATCCATTTGGGGCAAACTGGGAAAATTACTTGTTTTTATTTATTTATTAGATGTAGCCCATAGTCATAAATATTTCAAATGTTCATAAGAGTACTTACATTTGTAGGTACTGTGCTGTAGACAGTACACTACTGTTAAATAGAAATGCACAAGTGGAAGAAGTTAAAACACTTGAATAGCCATTATTTCCCACCTTGACTATAAACAAGACAGGAATAAGTGGCTGCACATGAAAAAAAAAATTATGTACATTTTCTGAAAATAATTAACAGAACACAATGTTTAAGATGGATGAAATATAATTCTGAAAGCTTATTTTAACTGTTGTTCCCTGTAAGGAGATTGCTTTGTTCAAAGTTCAAGTGCTTTTTTCTTTAGGGATACAAGCCAACAAGGTAGGTGTCTCATACACAGACATATATTTTAATCCTGTCAATTCATTACTGTATGTTTGACTTTCCTTTGGAAAAATATTCTTTCTGTCAATGCCCTTGAGCCAGTCTATGTCAGTTTTATTTATGCGGAATAATGATAATTTATCTAGAATCACTCTGGTTGGCTCTAAGTGTTGTTCATGCACTAACTACTTCACATATTGTCAATGACAGGATGAGAGTATTTACTGATTTTGACTCAATTTTGAGGACTAACTTCTAAATTAAGAAAAAAACCCAAGCTAATAACAAAGGCTTTTTTTTCCCCAAAAATATGTTTCACATTCTTTATTTGCTTCATTTCAAAGTATGTGATACTAACTATGCTAATAATATTTGAGTCCAGATACCTCAGTTTTAAGTCTAACACTTTCCTCTTGGCTCACTTAAAATTTTAGATTGTATTCTGTCTTTTCCTTTAAATCTTTCAGTAATATCAGTCTGGTAGTTCTTCAAAAGAATCTGATGGAAAAATAGGTACGACAAGCTTTGTGGATTATTTCCCTGGCTTTTCATTACTTTGATAAAGAAATGTTTTTGTCAGCAGACTATAACTTAAGAATTCACATTCTGAACAAAGGAATGCATGTTTTTATATACTTGTCTTCTTTAAAAAAAAATCAACATTTATCTAAATTAGTCTATATAGTTGTTAATAATGCTGCTCATAACTAGAATTATCAGAATGTTATAGAGAAACTTTGTGTGTCTGATTCTGTGACTTGTTCTGATGCTGAAGGTTGCTACACACACTGCAGTACATGTTATATGTAGGGAGGGGAAAATAAAATAAAAAAATCAGTGATTAGCATTAAAAGCAATTGTGGTTTAATTCTATGACTTGGCTAAGAGCTGGGAAGGAATTATTACAATACCCCTGTACTCCACCCACATGAGGAAACTTTGCTATTTAAATTATGTTGCTAGATGTTAGTTGGGTTTTATTTTCATTTTTTTAGAAAATTTTAGACTATTGCTGTTGAGGCAACTGATTACAAACAGCTGTCTTCCCCAACTTTTCCAATAACTGTTCATTTTCCAGAGTGATGCTTCCCTAAATAACATAAATGCAAAGTGGTAAATTTAAATTCCATAAGAATTTATTCATAAAGTTGTTTAGGGGGCAAACTCTTTTAGATTTGCTTGGAGTAGCTTGAATTTTTGATGAAATTCTGTACCAGAAATAAAAGATGGTCTCTTTTCACAGAAAATGTCTGGAAAGAATGTCTAAAGTAGGGCATGGCAAGTTTGGTAACGTGACTAGGAGCTTGAGTGAAAGCTAGAATATGTTCATAACTTGCTGCCCTATACCTCAATTGATTTTCTGAGTTGAGGTTTTAGCTTTGAGTATCCAATTTTCCAGAATGTTCTTATTGTTTAGAATAATTAGGTAGAATAAAATATTTTTATAATTCATTCTATATAGCTGTTGCCTGTATTCTCTCAATTTCTTTATAGTGATATAGAATTATTTATAGGGTATAAATAATGTAATATTACTTATAGTGTACCAATATGCCTAAGTTTATAATTATAGAATCATAGAACGACCGGGTTGGAAGAGACCCACTGGATCACTGAGTCCAACCATTCCTATCAAACACTATACCATGCCCCTCAACACCTCATCCAAGTGTGCCTTAAACACCTCCAGGGAATGTGAATCAACCACCTCCCTGGGCAACCGGTTTCAGTGCCCAATGACCCTTTCTGTGAAATTTTTTTTTTTACTAACGTCCAGTCTAAATCTCCCCTGGCGGAGCTTGAGTCTATTTCCTCTTGTCCTGTCCCCTGTCACTTGGGAGAAGAGTCCATAATAATGTCTATTTTTATAATGTATAAAGCTTTATACTATATGACCTTTAAAGTCTGTAGTGCTCTAAGTGTTCTTTTCTGCATCAGAATTCCCTTTCTTAAGTAAGCATAAGACAATATAACGTGCAAATGCATTTGAAGAACTGGTTGGTTTTAGAACCTGCTACAGCAGGTTAAACTGTTTGAATTGCTTAGTCTTGCCTGGTAGATGGAACTGTTCTTTCTTGCAATGTGGACAACTAATTTCCTTCTCAGATTGCAACTGCTGTGAGGTATGCTTGGAGTTGCACATTGTCATTGATTTCTGTCATTATTTTTGTTTTGTGAATGAGTTCATGCTGATGGTTGTCACTTTGACCTCTAACACTTAGATTTTTCTGCCTCCTACAACTTATCCTGAAGTTGCAAACTTTGGCTGGTGCACAGCATTTTATGATTTTTTTTTTAATGATTTGTGCATGTTTTAATGATTGACAATTAAATAGCTACATGCTACTTCACTTCTACTACATAATACTGAACAATAACTACACTTGAAGGTTTGTATTTTCTGCATGTTATTAAAAGGAAAGGTATGCCTCAAGGCAGTTTCTAATAATTCTTCAGTCAAAGGCAGAAACCAGAAGTGATAAAACTGATCTGACACTGCTTCAGCTCACGTGAAACAGTAAACATATTAACTTTGGTTCATTTGTGAAACTGACATAATTTGGGATTAAATATTACAGCATATGTAATCAAGATTTAGGTCTTTAAACAACTGGAGTAGTGCTGGTGAAAATACTAAGCCATAATGATGCTGAAAAAATACTGCTGTTAGGGACTTTGGGGTCTGTTTTTCTTCCTGTTTGGGAATTCAGAAGAAGTTGTTAAAAACTTTAAAATTATTATATTTTGTTACAATTATTTGTATATACTTGATCTACCAAAGTCAATTCTGTTAAAATGTGAAGTGAAATAATCCTGTCAGATATCCTTGACTTAGAAAAATGCCTAATTTGCTTGGTTTGGAGGGGACTCTTGAAATCGTGTGTCTCTAACATAGCAATGTTCTGATACGGGTTTCTGAAAGAATCTGTCTCTTCCTTTCTTTCATCTTTATCTCTCCTTTTCTTTGGAAGGAAACACCCCTACATGTGCAGGTCCTTTTGTAAGAAAAAAAGTGTTATGATTTTAATTGTTTGCATCTTTATGTCTTTCTATCCTTGCTCTAGTGTACTTAAGTTTGTATTTTCAGTACACAGTTTAGGGGTTCTTACAAATTGGAATTTTTTTTATCTCCCCCTACTAGCCAGCCTTTTAAAGTACCTTTTCCATAGAATTCATCATGAGAATTTCACACCAGTCTGCTGCTGAACTCAGTGAATATATGATATTTCGTGATAGCAGCATGGGAGCTGACTATCTTTGGATCTAGCCAAAAATTTAAGAAAATCTAGCTTTTAACCACTTGCCTAACAAACTGCCTTTGGCTATAAGCTCTATGTGTAATGAAGTGCTCTTTTGGTCTTGGACCAGAAGCCTCAGCTCTATGCACAATCATATCAATGATTTGCTACTCTGCCATTATTTCTCATAAGGCTAATGCCATAAATATCTTCATACTTTACTGCAGATAAAAAGTAACAGAGTCTCTTGAATTTTCTCTTAAAATGGTCAGCAAAAAGCTGAGAGTTCCCAGGGCTGATTTGAACTCCCAAGTGATGTCTAGGCTCATTCCAGGAAAGATGCTACCTCTTAATATCTCCAGGCTCTTGTAAATGCAAAAGGAAATATATAATACGTAAGATGCTGTCATTTCAGGAAGTTTCATATATTTTATGAACTTAAAGGCCTGAGCAGTCGCTTGGTTGGGCAGTTTGATGTCCTGCATATTTAATGTCCAGAGGGTCATTAAATTGCATTGTAACCCATGCGTTAAGCTCAATAACTTGTGTCCTGTTACCTCTAGGATCCTCTAGAACAAACTTATTTTTCCAGGCTTGATATCCAAGGTTCCATTTTCCCAGCTGTACAGTTAGCTGCGAGTTGCACACCTAAATAATGTGATCCTCCAAAAAGGTTAGCAATTCAGCAACATCTGCTGAAAGAAAAATAAAATCTACCTTAGCAAGTACGAGAGAGCCAAGGCTACTGCAGGTATTTGCAGTATATTTTTAGGTTAAAAATCAGATCACAGTACAGAAATAAAAAGTGGCAATTTCTGAAGTTCCATCTAGCAATGAAACTACCCTCTATTTCTTCCCTTGTTCATAGGCTATTATTCTCTCTTATGGCTGTCAATACAGCTAGACTAGATATAAAAATCACACAATTAGTTGAAGGAATATTTCTCACCTGACATTCATTTTATCACTGTTCCAATAACTGAAAAACAATAGTGTGTAAGATCAGTCTAAAGAAAAAATCCTTACACTTATTTATTTAACATTACTTATTTAATGTGCCGCGTATGGAAACCCTTTTAAACTCCTCTGCAGGTCCAGTCCTGCTCACAGTAACTTCAACTGATTATCTTTCTTTGATATTAACAAAATTTCCAGCAGGATTTTCCATTTAGTCGATCTGCGAAACCTTTTTGCAAATGGCCTACTTGCACCTTATAAAAATAGTAAATTAGGCTTCCGTTTTAAAGTACTAATTACTAAAATGAGATATGGAAAAGTAAGATATTAATTGCCAGTGTATTCAGTGGGCATAATACTATCAAAATGTGATTTTCTTGCTTGCTGGCTTATTAGTTTGTAATGTTGCTTCATGACAGACATTATACTGATTATACCGAGCATACAGATGTATGACAGGTTATGTGCATGATTACCTGAGTTAACTTCAGAAAAGTGATTAAAACCCTTGCCTGATTTATTACACCTTTACTAACAGCATGTAAGACTAACAGTATGCCAAAAAAACAGAGTGCAAGTCTTATAGTTGTTAACATCAATTTATAGTTTTAATTTATTCAAATCTGGAATATAATGCAAGGATGAATTAAGAATACTAATGGTTTTTGTGGTATTTATAATTGCTTGTGATAGTATAGCAGTTTGGGGTTTTGGCATTTTTTTTTTGTTTTCTGTGTATGTGAGTTGCTTCTACTTTCCTTCTTTCTGTGATCCTTATACCTTTATTCACACTGCGTTAAGGAAGTCATTATTATTATCTGTTTCTTCTAAAGGCTTAATTTGTATGCATTTTTAATAGATCTGCAGAATACTTAATGTTAACGGTTCTGTTTAATTTTGTGCAATTGTCAGGTTTACATATAACCCTGAATAAAAACTTAGGTTCTTTCTGGTAACGCTCTGGTTATAAACAAACAAAGAGCAACAGTAAAAATAAGACTTCTTATGGGTTTAGCTTAAGTCCATTTTGTTATGATACTTTTCTATTTTTTTTGTTTTATTATGGATTTTATAAATGATGTTGTTTTATTGACGAAGATAAAACATAAATACATTACAGATCTTATATTCTCTAATTGTATGTTTAAAACCAAGAACTCAGTTTTTTAAAATAGAACTTTTCTTATTACTGATAAATTAAAAAGTGTAAATAATGGGGGAATATCACAGCAAATGTGTAGCTAACTAGATTTTTACACTCCGTAATATTTTTTGTTCCAAATATTCTGCATACTCCCATGTTGAAAGTATTCAGAAAAAATGAGTCAGAGATGCACTTTAGATCATTTTCCTAACAATCCAGTCACCTCTCATGTGTAAGAGTTAAATGATAATTCTGTGTTCTGCTTTAACCACAAGTGGTCCAGAAAAGGGATTACTTCTTCAGTACAGAAATGAATTAAATAACCATAAGCTTTATGAACTCAGTATTTTTCTTGTTGGTCCAATGAATGTTGAGCTATTTGTATAGTTTTCCTGCAAGTCTAACTGAAAGAAACTAAATCAACATTAAATGTTTACATAGTTCAAGGTGAGAACTGAAATATCTGCTATTCTTCCAGGGTTCAGACTGTGTTCTATTGTTAAGAATTTTATCTTCTGTGAACCTCGCAATTTTTGTGCATTACAAAGCCTTGAAACTAGTGGAGCTTTCCCATGAGAACTTTGTTTATCAACAGACCGTATTTTCTAACTGAAACATAACACAATCATCTCCTCCAACTTTCTGCTTTATTAAAGGAAGAAACACTGTTCTGAACAAGTTAGGAGTTTATGAAAGCGAAAATACATCACTGTTCATCTTCTGGGTTTTTTTTTTTTATTCTTCCCCCATCCACCCTGCTCCCCTCAATCTTGTAATTAAAAGAAGTGACACAGATTTAACAGGTTGTCAGAGCTATCCATAGGGAAATTCTTTAGTCTACTATCTTGATAAGCTTTTGTAGATTATTAACCTTTTTTAACATCCATCTGTCTTTGCTGAGGATGCCTCATTGTGAAAATCTAAGATTTCCTGAAAACTTGAAATAAATAAAAAAAAAAACCAAACAACAAAACCCAAAACCCTAAACAAGCCATAATTTTAGGCTTATTCTTATGTAAAGGTGAAACAATCCTATGTTCATGAGAAGTCTAAATAAATGTGAATATCTAAAACAAAATCTTGAATGTATGAATTTGAATGAATATGAATACCTGCAGACTGGAAAGCAGTGAATGATTTCTTTGAAATCTGCATTTTTTTAATGCCCTGTGACTGTGTATCTACTAGCAGTCTGCCAGTTTTGAGCCCTGAACCAAATCTAAATACATACAAAAAAATGCTTTTTTAAAAGAGGAATAGCTTTCTGTTTTATTAAATTACATTATTTTCACTTCACTGGGCTTCAAGTTCTTTTCCTTTAAATTGTGATGTAGAAGGCATGAGCATTGGACCATTGGGACTTTTGTTTCTGCTGATGTCAAAAGAATTTATACACAGGAGAAACTGAGAAAAGTGCTGAAATATAGTAACATATAAAATGCAAATATGCAAAATAGGTACATTAAATTCTGTAAGTCATAGTTAATTGGACTGGGGCTTGCTTTAATTTAATTAGATGTGGCTCTCTGGCACTAATGCCCAGAAAACGTTCTGGCCTTAAGGTCGTTGTTTCTATAAAGCGTTAATGTTCTAAAGGCTCTCTCCTGCCCCTGTTATCAGTGCTACTATTAGTTCCCATGGTTTATAGGGTTGAACACTTGGAACTGCAAAATAATTTGAGATTCCTCTAATTGTAAGCTTTAGTGAGTAATAATAATCCTTAGTTGAGTATAAGTAACTTCTCTCATTTCCCCTGGATAATGCAACTCTGTCATCTAAGTGCTTTCTACCTCAGAAATATGTTATAATAGAAAAAAAGCAAGATACTGGTTAATAGATTTTTTTAATTTATCATTCACTTTCTCTTTGTCTCTAATCATAGTTTAAGCTCTCGAGACAGAAGCTGTCTTTGCAGACAAAGCCTAGGTAACAATTAAGTCTCTAAAGAAAATCATATTTGAGAGTGTGAAATGACAACAGTTCAATTTAGTTTACATTTTAAAATGGTATTTTTTCTGCTACTTATATTTGTTGTCACAAGTACACATTCAGTAAATGTAGTATGATGAATTTCTCCCAGTATAAGTGAGTTGACTCAGATAGTTACATTCAGAAATGATGTAGAAAAAGAATCTGACTGATTTCCAAAGCTGCTTCCTAATATCAAAGATAATAAAAAATGGAAACATCAAAAGCATTTGCAGATAGAGCAGAGAGAGTAACATTTCAAGGTAAAACTTAACCTCAGCTGAGTTCAATTTTTGTGCATTATTGTTTTTTAAAGTACTTTAGTATTTATAGGCAGAATCGCTAATTTAGTTTTGCAGAAAAATAAAGCAAATCTTACTTGAAACTTTGCAAAAAGAACTAAGCAACTGCATATAGAGGTATATAAAGTTTTTTTTCAAAACTTTTTTGGCAGCTAGGAAAGGATTGTGCTAAATTGCTAAACCAAACAATATTAAAAGACAAGTAAACTACCCTCAAAACAAAGGGTAACAATGGAGAGCATTCCATGCTTATTAATGACTTCCAGATATTAATTTTTTCATTTGAAAAGGTAAAAGATTATTTAGAAATTTATAATCCTGCATACTGTCCTAAGACCTAACTTTAAAGTACCCACAAGGGGCAGAAACCTATTCAACCCATAAGCCAAGTTTAACAACTCTTTTAATGATCCAGAACACTTAAAAAATATTCTTGTTCTGTGATTCTAAGTGCTATGGTCCAGTTCAAAATGGTCATCAGAAGGAAAGTGATAAGAATTTAATGATTCCATAGAATTATTCTAAGATAAATTTCTTGACTTTTTGTTTGCAGTTTCTTTCTTCCCATGCTATTTTCATTTTGGTGTGAATGTGAATAAAAGCAAAACTGTTTACGCTTGATATTTTGAAAAATCCTTTTATCTTGCTCTCGGTCTCCAATGAAGAAATATAAGATACAAGGGAATGTCATAACTGCAGAATTTGGTCATTAAGTCTTCTGGCAACTGACAGTAATTTATTTGGGGAGGTCACAATTTCTATTGGAGTTTCCTTCCACACAGATTTTTTGATCCATTTTTTTTTCTTAGATCCAGTACAATGCTACTATATCTAAGAGCCAGATCATCGTTAGAGAGAGTTTTGTGTGGCTGAAGAAAGTGGAAGCGCCAGGATTTTCCTCTACACCCAGGTTTCTAGAGAACTTCACTTTTTCTGGGTAAGTTTTCTTTTTTTTCCATATCAAGTGATGTACAAGGTCGAACACAAGCACACAAAAAGAGACTGACCCTATAACTTAGGAACAAAGAGTGAGAGAGTGAAAGAGAAAGTTTATGGGAAATTTGTAATATCCAAGAAAGGGACAGTGGTATGCACTTAGTGATTCTTTTTAACTCACTCTAACTACTTTGGCCACCAAATATCAAAGGTATTTAAAAATTTTACGTAAATCTTTATTTGAAAACATCAACCAATTTATCGATATTGACATCAAGACAGTCTGTACAGATCTGTCAAACTGCTGCTGGCTTCAGAATTTTTTGTCTTAACTTAGAAATGGGGTAAAAGTGAATATGCTCTTCAGAGGATAGAAGTGTAAACAAACACTTTGGAAGTATGTGCAGAGGGCATCAATACAAGGAGTAAGCAGTGTATACTGAATAATAGATTATGTTCCCTGGTTTGCTTTTCTCATAGCAGATATGAAGAAAAACAAGATAGTTCTGCTTCCACATTTTTGCTAAAGAACGCATAGTGTAAAAAAAGTCCAGAAGTCTCAGAAAAGCAAGTAGACCAAAGCAGAAGATAACATTTTATGCAGAAGAACTGCAGCTGTGCAAAAAACACATGGGGAAAATAGTTGTAAATAAATCTCATTATAGTGATTTTTATTTGCCTGGTAGGGCCTAAGTTTCAAGTTTATTCTCCTTCCATAATTTAAAACCTCTCTAGATTGCAGTTTGTTCTATGCCGGAATTTTTGATCCTTCTTGGACTTCATTTTCATACCCTCTGAAAACTGCCTGTTCCTTGCCTCCTCCTATAAAGTTTTCTGTCCCTGTTTTATCTTTAGACACTTTTTATATTTCTCACTGCCTTTCCTCCTTGTCCCCTTTTTTTGTTTTGGATCTGTGGCATGTGGGAGCAAATGCTTTCTTGCCCTCGGGGAAGAAGCAGTGGTTATGTGTTTCTATGTTTCCAACTGGTATCCAATGAAAAGCAGCTTCTGTCCAACTATCTCTTAAAGGAGCACAACAAATAGGTGCACTTAGTTCCCTTGCACAGCCAAGTACACCAACTGTACTGAACATCTAGTATAAGTACGATCTTTAATGTTCAAATCAGTTTTTCTTTTCATTTAAATCAACTTGCAAAATGGAAGATTTACAAAACTTTTGAGAAGTGTTCTGAGCTGATTGTCTGCTCCTGCAACTTTTTTTGACTTCTCAAAAAAATCCAGTCCTCTTCTGCATAAGAGGAGAGCTTTCTTCTATGTATATGTAAAATAACTGAAAACTGAGGTCTCCTTGTGGAAGAAAATGCTAATGTTTTGAAATAGTTACTATGTTTAGTCATTGGCTTAACAGCACTCTGTTTAGAGGCTGTGACAGAGATAAGCTGATTTGTTAAAGAAACCAAGCTCTATCCCTGTGTCATCCACTGACCTGCTCATTGAACCAAAGACAGGTGGATATGATGTTAGTCAGTTGTATGGGACTAGCTACAGACACTTGATGGGTGTTTAGCAAGCTGTCTTCACAGTCCCTGTAAGCTATGGGAGACCTATTGCTTTGATTCCATCTTGATTTTGTCCTGTTGCAAGAGATAATTCTTAATGTTAACTCTGAAGGGAGACAGTTTTCATATTTACATTTTCATTCAGGAACGTTACTTCTAGCAGATGGCTGCATTAGGAAAAAAGTGATTTATAGGTATTTTCTGGCAGTGGATTATTCTAGTGCAATACTTGCTGCCAACCTTAGAAAAGGTTAAAGCTATTATAGATGGATCCATTTTATCTCCTCACGAAATCAATGGAAAGACTTCAATGACTTCACCGGGAGCTTAGCTAGCATAACCCAGTCTTCCTGAGAAGTACTATGAAGCCTAGTTGTAACACACCAATTATAATCTATTTTGCTGCAATGTCTGGATAGTGTTACAGTTATAGGACTTGTATATTTAAAAGCAAACTCCTAACGTTCAGCTTGTGTCTAGCTAGCACCATTTTTGCCAAGCCTAAAATACATAACAACTAAGGTAATTATTTTATCTTGTTTAATAAATAAGTGGAGCTTATTTTAATTTAATTTCTCATTCTACAGTAACAATGATTTGCGTTAGACTGTGCTCTTTGTCCTACAAGTACATAATTCTA
Source organism: Coccyzus lansbergi (assembly GCA_033558105.1). Taxonomy (NCBI): domain Eukaryota; kingdom Metazoa; phylum Chordata; class Aves; order Cuculiformes; family Coccyzidae; genus Coccyzus; species Coccyzus lansbergi. The sequence continues at coordinate 874,247 of JAUMJK010000159.1, forward strand.
TAAGTGAAGCAGCTGTAAGCTTTTTCTTGAGTACAATCTAAATATAGGCTCCAGGACAGCCACTCCTACAACTTTTTCTTTATTTTGTAAGCATCACAAAGTGATCATCTCTGAGTAGTCAAGTATGATTTTCTGTTTCAAAGTAGTATTTTTCGTCATTTAAGGGCCGTCCATTGTCTTTTCTTCTTTCCCGAGCTGTGTGAGATATCTTTGATTTACTTCTTTCTGAGGGAGTCCTTGCCTGGTAAAAAATAAATAAATCTCTGGTTTAATGCTATTTCTCCCCATGAGTGTCTTTCAAATGCTTTTAACTAGAAGGGACTTTGCTAGAGTAATCCATCAATGCTAGGAAGACTCACTGAAATTACTGAAGACAGTAGTAGCAACATGACTGTCTCTGAAGGAGGTTAAAAGAACATTAATGTTGTACGAAGCTATGTCTGTTTTCCATGAAGATTCTCATCTAGGTTTGACAAGTTTAATTAAGGAAGCTGAGCGGAATTTGGAAATGTTTCCCAAGTTTCCTAACAGTTGGGAAACAGTTTGGATGTAGATAAAAGCATGTGCTTTAGTTGCAGAGGATGAAAATGGAAGCAAAGAGAGAAAAAAACCCAAAAAGCAGCCAAACCCTCTGCTGCTGTTATTGACAGTAAGAATCAATTCTTAGTGCTACTAAGAAATTATGACAGTTCTTTCTCTTCAACTGTGGCTATTCAACTGTCTACTATTTCCTGTGCCCCTAACATGTAAGGACTTGTAGATACTTACAGTGATGAGAAATATTTGTATGAACTCTGTTTTTAAAGGTATTTAACTGCCTGCAGGAGTTCAAAAGAATCCAACTAACTTCATGGAGATATCTGAGACTTATGTTATTTGTTTCCCCTATCCACTGAAGCAATGAAGGACAAAAATCTTTGCTTCTGTTTTGGTTTTAAGCCACACATGACTGTAGGTTCATGACTGTGCTCCCTGTGCCCCTCACATTGTTTGTTTTTTTTTTGTTAATATGTGCCTTTTGTTTGTTTGTTTTCATGCTGAATGAAAGCCTGCAGACCAAGTTACCCTATAATTCTGGATAACTGGGTTATTCATTTTAAAACCATTAGATGGTAGGAGGAAATAATCACCATGCCTGTATGAATTAGAAAGGTGCTATTCTATTGAAACTAAAGTGAGACAATTTGTTTCTGGAATACCAGCAAGAACTGAGCTGCTGGAGAATGAATGCCTTTTGAGATAAAACTAGACTAAACAGCTTTATGCTTCCCTTTACTTCTTGGTGCCTGGAGTTTTGAACATTTTAATTGAAGTTTTTCTTTTGTTCCACATAAAAGAAAGCTTTGTCCATCTGTTCAAAATGAAATGTTATTTTGTTTAAAAGAACCCATTTTTATAGCTGAACTGAAATGCATTATTTTAAAAGCATTTGGTCATATCCTGAGTTGGAGTAAAATCAATACTGAAGTTAATAAGAACTACACACCAGAAAACAATCTAATCCATTTACCTCTTCTACCACATGTAATTTATGAGAAGGCCAGCATTTTATAGTATTCTAAAGTAAGAAACACCTTTTGGTTTATCATACAATTGATTGGTTTTGTCCTTTTTGATCTGAGAGATGTGGTACCTTGGACACTAATTAAACATCTGCTTTACTTTCTCTGCCTTCAAAATAGGAAAATATTCATTTTTTTAAGAAGTTATTTATATAGTTATTACAGAGTGGAATCCTAAGGTCTAAATACCAAATATTGTTAAAATATATCTGCTTGATTTTTTTTCAAATTTCAGCATTGCTAAACTTCACTGACTGGGGAAAAGTGCAGTATACAAATGACAACAGTAATATTTAAAGCTGAGTATCTTAACATTGGCTTTATTAGTAAATCATTCTATCACTATGCAACTGAGTACTTCTTAACATCCTTTATCAGATGTCCAAGGAAGGTGATGAATTCTGAAGAAAGTAAGATGATGTTGTCACAGTTTTTAATAAAAGACATACTTCAGGGAATACGTTTCTATTTCCTTTCTGATAATGACTAAATTCTTGCACAACTGAACAGAATATAATGAGCTACTGAAGGGTTGTATAAAGTTATAGCTGCAATCATTTAAGACATTTCCTTAAATGTGAGCTCCCTGATATTACACTTAACCAATCATTATCTATCATATCTTAAACAAAGTTAGTTTTTCTCTGGAATTTATCAATATCTTTGCTTCTGTTGAATAGTATTGACTATAAGCAGCTTGAGAAATATGGAAGGAAAACCAAAACTTTAATATGTGTAAAAAAAGCAAGAATAAAAATTGATGTTTCATTAATTCAAGGAATAGTCACAAGATAATTAGCAAGTTTTAAGAGTTTTACATTAGTGCATAACTTTTCCTTTGTTGAAGTGAATGCCTAGAAAATATGCTGTAAATAGTTATTAATATTTAATGATATGAATACATTGAGTGTTGTTACCTATGGGCTGATAATAATAGAGATCACTTAATCCATTTATCAGTCATAAAGGAATGATAAACGGAGATGTTCTTAAATAAGCATTAGGTAAATCTCAGGTAAAATACTCCTGTCTGAGGAAATAAAAATGGAGTATAAAAACACAGGAAGGATGAGGCCTTCCAAGCTGCATACATATCATTATGTGACCTGATGCAGTTGTGTGCCTCCTAACAGTCACTTGATCCAAGATATTGCATCTCTTGGAAGTGTGACATTTCTTGTCTATGAATATAGCCTGTTTAATTTGTAGGTAGATATTATACTCTATGGGATGTGCTAGTAGAATGCCTGTGGAACTTATCAGAGGATTAGCTTTTACACCAGCTGCTGCTACTAAGTAAGAGAAAATGACACTTAAAGCACCTTTATCATGCATCTTGACTCCCCATGAGCCTACTCCTGTTCCATTCTCACTGATCTTTAAGGAAACTTTAAATAATAGTTTTCAAAATACCTGTCTTCATAGGGCTGGCTGACAAATCTTTTCCTGAAATAATATGTACTTATTTATCGCTTCTTCCTAAACTAGAACAAAAAGATGGGATGTCTAGAAATCATTTATTTTGGAAAAACAAATTGTCCTTCTTTCTGGCAGCTCAGCTGGAAAATTTGTGCTGAAAATCTGTGAGTTGAAGGTCAAAAGTAATTTATATAGTCTCAAGTAAAACTTGAAAATACATTTTCACTTGTTGTCCTTTGAATGAATTATTTTAAGCAGTAATTAATACTGAAAAAAAAATCTTATGTAAGTTTTTAAATTAGTATACCCTTTCAAGATATATGTAACTTGCTCTCATGCTGTAGGGAGTGTATGAGTCTGAGTTCTTGTACTATGGAGTAACTCCAAATGAATTACTGAAGATTCATGATGTGAAAGACCAAATATTATTCTGAGAAGGAAAAAGATGTTAGAGACTTTGGTAAAGTGACAGCAGAGTTAACAATGGACAATGAGACTTGAAGGCTGAGAAAGAGATTGAGGAAGTATCTCTCCTTTCTGAAATCAGGCAATGGAGAGTGATAAACAGTGTCAAGCTTACGTAGTAAATGCGTGTTATTGACTCATACCACAAAATGCCTTTTAAAATGTAATTATCTATTATTTACTTGTCAAAATGTCTAGACTTCATATGAAGTAAAAGATCAGGATGGCACCAGTTTGATATATATTACTAAGATACTTAGAATTTCAAAACTAGTGTTAGGAAAAAGCAGTATTGTTTTCAACATCTGACATAATACAGGAAAAAAAGAGGTAATAGTAATGAATCTGGGATTTTGCATTATAGACATATTTTCACCTGTAACATTTTTCTACATTTTCAATATTAAATAATGATGGCAACCTCAGTCTGTCAGAAACTGTGGTCTGTAAAGATGTACCTACAAACTTCAGAAATCCAGGGAAAGCTCATGAACTCCACACCTTCCTAAGTCCTGTTCTCCAGCTGCTTCACTAGTGGATAAGAGTGAGCATATAGGACCATATTTCAAACCTGTAAAGATTTCATCTGGATATTTTAATGGTATTGTGGGCATTACCTTAGGTTGCTGTTAAGCTTGAGAGTCATATGGGTCCCTAAGGCCCTCTGCCTGCTGGAGCCCACTTGCTGCTTTTATATGGTGTATGTGATTTCAGTGGTAAAAGTCACATGGTTAATATTTGTGGGATCCAAGTAGAACTGTAGTGTAGTCTCAATTTGTTCTTTTCCATCACCAAAAAAATGTAGTTGATATTATCCTTATACTTGATGGCTTCCATATCAAGAATAATTTCATGATCAAACAATTTGGTGAAATCTATGTTCCCATGGATTTTCGCCTCATGACTGACTCCTACAGTGTTTAGTATGCTGTGAATTCCCAGAGAAATTTTCCCTCCTCTATTGTAAAATATATAGCTCCTCTTGGTAGGAAATATGTTTGCACAGTTTCACAAATCTGTAGAAATTGAGACATTTTAAAAACTACAGTTTCTCTCAAATTAGACTTAAATGTGTAACAATGTTTTCAGTCCTGTTAGGGATGGGTGGGATAGGTTGTTCTACGTTTGTGGAATGTGATCATACGTTTAATATTCTGGCCTACTGTTTAATTTCATGTGTGTGCAAAAGTCCTGCTGATTTCAAAACCTGTGGAACAGCCTAGAGGCTTAGCTTCCTTATCTCCAAATTTAAATTTACTGCAGGAGATGAAAAATAGCATTTCAATGGAAACACTCAGCAAAACATGAGAAAGTAACTTTAATTTAATAAGCCAATTATTTTCCTATTAATTAAATGTGTATTGATTGTTGCAAGAACAATTATTGAGTTTAGCAAGTATGAAAGAGATTAATCTAGTTGCAATCTAATTAGTTTAGAATTGCATGGGCAATACAAATACATAATTGGAAGGAACTGCACTTGTAGGAAAGTTAAGGATTTATTAATGAATAGTGCTGTAATTGTATGAGTAGGTATTCTTGAATTTACATAAGAATTGATGGAAGTAACAATTTAGAGAAGTGCTACCTTACTATTTCTTCAGTTGCCCAAAGGCTACACTTAAATGCCTGTAGAAGACAGTGAGACAGGTACTGGCTATGCTTACAGACTAATTCTGTATTTAACTCTTTGTGTTAAATAAAATGAAGATTATTTGCCACCAAAGGACTGTAAATCTCTATAAAGAGCAACAAAAATACTACTCTTCAGCAGATGACCAAAGCAGAAAATAATAGAATATTCACCCATCAGAAAACATTATGTTCTCTCTCACAGAGTAGGGGCCACATAGCAAAGAAAAACATAGAACACCTGGAATCTGTTCTGCCAAAGGATCTATGCATGTGAAAAGTCTGAATAAAACAATCCACCCAGACTGTGTGTGGAAGAGAGCGATGAGTGGGCCAGGCTGAATGACCCCTATTCCTAATACACATATACATAGACAACTCATGAAAAGTCTTGTACTGTAATTCCTAAATGTTTTTAAATTGAAATGGTTTCACTGACAGGGCTGGATGATTTTTATACAGTTTTTTTTAAGGAGATGGACTATAAATTTTAGTGATGTTATATATGGTATTTTGTATTTCTATAAGTAAATGAGGTTAGTGGGTCATTTTGAAGCCCTTACTGGCTAAACAAGCAAACCATGTGTTTAACTCTGTTGTCATTAATGGGAAAGGAACTGTTGAGATATATATCATAACATGCTTAGGAAAAAAAAATGATGAAGCATTGTTTAGTGTGAAACAAAAACAATGAATGAAGGAGAAAGGCTATATTGTTGTTGCAAGATCACACAGAGGGAACTTGAAATGGCAGGTAATTTAGAAAACCTGTGGTTAAACATTTCAGCTTTTCCAGGTGTAGTCAGATAAGAGACAGTATTATAAGATGGATAATGCTTTTTTACTGATAGAATTAGTCTATTTGTCTGGTGTTCAGATTCAGTAGAATTAGAAAAGTACAACTAAAAAGAAAGTAGAAAAGGTTTCTTAGAAATTCTTAGCACATTAATTGAAGAAAAGATCTTTTCCCAGATACATGCTATAGAAAAAATATGTATTTGTGAAAGATAATAAATAATGGCTGGAAAAGAATGAGCTCATTTCTGAATCCTGAGATAATTTTCTTCAAGACTGCATTTTCATTACTGTTTTAAAACCAATATCAGTTCATAAAGATTTCCAAAATATGTCACAGAAATTTGTTAGCCCTATTAGTAACTGTCTTTCAGAGCATACAACAATGAAATGACTTGTCCAAGGTTTGAGTGTGTCAATAGTGTCAGTGGGGATCAAATCCTGTGAACACCTGTTTGAGTTCTGTGGTTTTGTTACTGAGCTCTTTCTCATCAATTTCTCAGGATATGACACTATAAAGCCAGTCGAATGACTGCATATTTCATCCTTGCTTCTCCTTTGTACTGTCTTCAAACATATTTATTCTGCAAAGTAGAATGAAACTCCATCTGTCTCAATTTCTTTGAGTTCTCTCTCCTTCACATGCTTCCTGATTAAATATTCTAGGCCACAGGCTCACTGCAGATTACCAGCTCCTGCTCCATGTCTTTCTCCCCATTCACAGCTTCAGTGCTGTGAGAGCAGGGGGCAATTAGCAGTCTTCTGCAGCAGCTCTTTCATCCGCAGAAGACGCAGACTTTGCATTACTGGCTTTTAGAGTGAGAAACCCAGTAGTGCCCCTTAACCTATCGCTTTTATGTCAGTGAAAGAAGCAGAAACAGCTGTTTCTCAGAGGACAGAAATGTATCAACAAAACACTTTAAGACAGCTACCTCACCCAGATCTAGCCTCTATACCTAGATGTGCAAATGAAGTCTATTTTCGCTTGACAAATATATAGTAACTTGTGTGTCCATATTTGAAAAAGTGAATTTTGTTCTGCACAACTTGAATCTTTGGAATGTGTAAGGCCTAGAAAAAAAAGCTGTTTTTTTTTTTTTAGGTCATGGAGATGTGATTTGCAATCTTTTCTCATAGGGTAAACCTTGTCAAGAAGGGTAGAATCCCTCTGCTCTGGGACTGCCTCTCCTGACAATTCCTGCACTCTTCCCATATCCATTGACCTTTCTTCCTCTCTTTTTCTTTTCTACTTGTGCTTTTTTTTGTTTATTGAGCTAAGCGAACTTTTTAAAACTTCCCTGAATGAGTAGTTCTGCGTGTGTTATGTTATGCTTACTCAAAGCTTACCTGCTTCTCCAGATATGGACTCAAAGTGGTGGGCATATAAGAAATCAAACATGTGGATACTTGCATTAGTGTACTTACCTTTGAAGTCACACTAAGTGTGGAGGACCAGGAGGTGCTGCCTTTCAAATAGACCTGCTCTTATGTTCCTACCAATTACTGGGATATTCCTTCTGTAATTTAGACCTCCGCACCATTATCTTCCTTTCTTATTTGATTGCACTCCTGTTTAGCCATTGCTTGTCTAGACTGACATCTACACCAGAAAAAAAAAAAAAAGCAATATTTAAAGGATGAGAAACCTTGAAACAAACTTATCAACATTCAAAATGTATGTATTTGTAGGAAAATGGATGAGTAAGAAGGAGTAGCTCGGCAAACTAGCTAGTATTCTAGCTGTCTAGAAAGCTGCCAGGAGTTAGAGAGGGACCGGGGAGTGTTGGTCGACAGTTGACTGAACATAAGCCAGCAGTGTGCCCAGGTGGCCAAGAAGGCCAATGGCATCCTGGCTTGTATCAGAAATGGTGTGACCAGCAGGTCCAGGGAGGTGATTCTCCCTCTGTACTCAGCACTGATGAGGCCGCTCCTTGAATCCTGTGTTCAGTTCTGGGCCCCTCACCACAAGAAGGATGTTGAGGCTCTGGAGTGAGTCCAGAGAAGAGCAACGAAGCTGGTGAAGGGGCTGGAAAACAGGCCTTATGAGGAATGGCTGAGAGAGCTGGGGGTGTTTAGCCTGGAGAAGAGGAGGCTGAAGGGAGACCTCATTGCTCTCTGCAACTTCCTGAAAGGAGGTTGTGGAGAGGAAGGAGCTGGCCTCTTCTCCCAAGTGACAGGGGACAGGACAAGAGGGAATGGCCTCAAGCTCCGCCAGGGGAGATTTAGGCTGGAGATTAGGAGGAAGTTTTTCACAGAAAGGGTCATTGGGCATTGGAACAGGCTGCCCAGGGAGGTGGTTGTTTCACCTTCCCTGGAGGTGTTTAAGGCACAGGTAGATGAGGTGCTGAGGGACTTGGTTTAGTGTTTGATAGGAATGGTTGGACTTGATCATCTGATGGGTCTCTTCCAACCTGGTGATTCTATGAAACTATTGCGTCCTAAAAGTATTGTAAAGTATTAACCTTAGCTAATGCATTAATAATTAACAACTGAATGCTATGTATTCATAACATATTGCAATGAACAACAAGAAAAGGATCCTATGGGTGCGTGTTTTCAGGACAAATACTTCAATGATGGAAATATTTAATTCTTTTGCCATATGTTTGAATAACTGGTTTAATGATATCATCTCTCAAGCTTCATGGTAAGGTGATAAAAAATTAAGTCTAGTATATGTCCATTTGCCAAAATCCAGATAAAGTTTTTGTATAATTTGTAAGCACAAAATCTCTTAAACATTTCTGCATAAGACTACGTTCTTTGATTTGTGTATGCTTTTGCAGGTATTTCTTAAGGAAATAAACCAAAAGTAGAGACTGAATGGTGTGTATTTCACAGTGTGAAGATCTTGTAAGGAGGTAAGAAGTTGGTTTTAAGTGAGTAGGTTGTCAATATTTAGCTAATAGTAACAAGGAAATGTAGTCCCATTCTTAGTTTTTTACAGGCATGGTAGAATTCTATGACAAAGATCATTATATCCTATTGCTATATCCAGTATGCTTCATCTGGAAGTTAATATAGATCAGCTATTGTTAAACACATTAGGTTAACCTTTTTGAAAATCTTGTTTGTACTCCCTGTAGCCTGTAGTGTTAATTTACACTAAGAGTTAAAAACTAGCCATGCATATTTTTGAAGCAAAGCTGTAAAGATTGAAACAGAATTCTTTACAAAGTGGTTGGACAACAGCAATTTTAACTTTGCTGCAGCTGGCATATTTTTTTTTTTTTTTTACATTGCAATAGAAGGTCACATTGTGTGTGATTTGTGGTATAAATGGTTTTGATATACCCCATCACTTTTCAAGACTTCCTTGGGTAAAGTATTTAAAGATTAGGAAAGCTCTCTAGAGTAACAGAACCTATTAATCCTGAAGGCTTTCTTTGGTTGGGAGAACAGCTGAATATATAGAAATTTCAAGAAGATGTGGAAGGCAGAATAAAACCCAAAAAATATGTCATGCCAAATGGCACATAGCAGAGGTTTTTCTAATCTGATCAGTACCACACTCTGGCAGCTATAAAAGTGCACAACTGCAAAGGAGTATCAAACAGGCACAAGTCTGGGGTAACTGTTTTGCATCTCTCAATTTAGACATAGCCAATGTTGTCTATTATTATGGCTAATACCATGGAAAGTACTTGCAGGATTCATTCCATATTCCAAAACCTAAGTATTGATTAGCTTCACCTGATAATTTTTCCCCCTTGTACAGTTATTCTGACTCTGTTGTTAAATTGTGATATCAGGAGGTTATAGACTGTAATGTGTAGTTGAAGTGTGTTCTGACTCATGTAGAGAGGTTTAAATCCTCTTTCTTGACCATTAGAAAGTGATGCACTGCTCTAGCACTGAAACTGTTCAAGACTATAGGGCAGAAAAAAAATGATGAACTTGTAAACAAAATGGGCACAGAGGTGATAATTGCTCCATGTTTAGAGAGGAGACAGAACTTACTCTTTGAAATAAGCTTGGTCAAAGAAATCCTCATAGAATTTCACTCTTTGGCCTTAAAGTTCCAGGATATATTTGTCTGGAGTTGTTTTTTCAGGGTTGGTTTTTTTTTGTTGTTTTTGTTTTTTTTTTTTTGTTTTGTTTTTTTGGTGGTTTGGTTGTTGGTGGGTTTTTTTGGTTGTTTGGTTGGTTTTCGTTTGGTTGGATTTTTTATTTTTTTTTTTTAAATAAGTATGTTCAACTGTATGGAATAAGTATTATGTTGTATCCTCCCCAGAAGATAGCTTAGTTAAGAAAACAAACTTTGCATGTGTAGCTGGCAGTGCATGTTTGTGCTGTTAATCTACAGATTACAAAATAGTGAATCACTGATGGAAATACCTAGGAAGACAACAGTGTTAAGCAATGCAAAATATGTTATTTAAAATCAAGGAAACAGATCAAGCACAAAAAGTTATACAGAAAGAACATTATATTTGTGACTTTAGCGAAGGTGACTGTATCTGCATTTCAAATGGTAATATCAGTGTTTTAGAAAATAAAGAAATAAATGATTACACTATTAGTGAAATATATAGGGTAAGGAGTATGACTCCCTGTATTATATTTGGACTATCATCATCATATACATTCACATGCGTATTTGTCAATGGATTTTAGAGTTTAGCTTTAACTGTTAGAAAGGGAGAGCTGTTTTGATCTGATTCTTCTGAAGAACGTTTTGAAATACAGCAGCTAGGTAATTTTTTTTTTCAAAATATACTTCAACTTACAAATTAGTTGTTAAGAACTGATATCTGTAGTTACTGCCCTCATTCATACAGAAGATTTTTCTTTTCTCTCCATTCCAGATGTTATAGTAGAAATACTATTATGTCACACTGTTCATTTTTTCAAATTACTTTATCCACTCTGAATGTGAGCTGTAGTCGCTTTAGTTGCTGCCAGGGGAGGAACATGCATCATAGCATAGCACACCTTGCCTGCGAGTCCATCAGTATTTAAAGATACTATTTAGGTTGGTGAGATTATGGATAATGCCTTTTGAATGCTGCACATCTAGCTCACCACGAAAGAGCTGAACTTTTTAAATGTTTAGTTATGTTTTTTAGCAGAACTATCTGCTGCCTTCATCTTTCATTTTGTCATACAACATTAACAAGGAGAGTATTTGTGATATCTATTGCTAAACAAGTAGTTTTGAAAATAGATGCTGACTGGATAGTCAATGCAGCTAACAGATGGTCTTGTAACATGTTCTTTTGAATCACTAAAAAAGAAAAATAGATTCACTTGATCTTTTTTCTCTCAGCAGACAAGCTCTATGACAAACAATAGAATCCTGCTGGTTCCTTAGTCAATTGAAAAAATACATTGTCTGCCTCTAGAAGACAAGGAGAAAGACAAATTTCCCAGGAAAAAGAGCCTGTAGGTGATATCTGCTCTCTCAGTCTAACACTGTGTTCCTGAGAAGAAAAATAGAGGAGCATAAGCATTCGGAACACCTATCCTGTTGCAAAGCTATGCTTCTAATGCTTTTTTAAAAATTCTGTTGTTTTGAAAACACTGATTATTCCTAATCATGGCCTAAACACAAGTGATCATTGTCAGCTACCAGTTGACATATTCTCATTATAAACTTTTTCTTTGGATACATTCATATTTTCATATTTCATATTTCACTTTATTGCACTTCCAGCATTCAAAAAGAGAATTGACATGAAACAAAACCCTTTTTGTTTTAATACCTCGGTCTCATCTGTGTAAAAAACAGCTAGTTATTGTGTTATGAACAGAAAGGTAACAAATTTGGATCAGGAAAAAGAACATATATGAAAATTCCCTCAATTGAATTTTCCCATAATAACCCTACTAGTGGGATAGGCTACTAAGCAGTAGCCTTCTACAAATGAATGCCTGATACATTATGCTTTGGGAATACTTACTACTCGCTTTGCACGAGTGCATTCAAGCACTTCAGTGACAAAATAGATTTGTCATCTCTTTGGTTGCTTTGTAAAATCTTTGTGAAATAAACCTGTCCAGTTGTTTAAGTGTATTCAGTCCTGAGGTCATATTTACCAATTCTCAGTTTCTCAGTTACATAGTTAATAGTTTAACTATGGCTTAAGTAATACAATTTTTAGGCTTTTACTTTTCTATGCTTGTATTTTTAATAGAAGAAATAGGGCTTCTGAAAACTCCTTGACCTTGAAAATGGCATCTTGACTTTAATAAGCAGGACTTCCAATAAACTTCAAATTGATCCTGAGGAGATGGATGACTTTCAGTTGATTAAAACATCCATATGATACTGGGTTATTAAAGATGTCATTTGGTAAGACAAAAGTGCTTTTAAAAAGCATTATTTTAACAAGTCCATCCTATTTCTTTTCACAGACATGATCAGTAAGCTTCATCCATGTATCAGCATTAATTGACAGAGTCAAGTGAAATGCATGGCAAGATGTCTGTATTGATTGGCAGACTTGGCCTGTGAAGCTATTATGGACACGTAGTGAATTTCCCTTTCAGAAACTGATTGGCATCTTTGCAACCATAAGCAGCTTGATGAGGGCTAATGTGAGGAGGGAAGAGGTTCTAGCACACGTCCTTGATGATATAGGTATATATCTATTGATTTTAAAATGGGAATGACAATGTCATTGTGGTGCTCTGTATAACAGATAAGAGAGCCATATTCTCTAGGGGAGGATACGTATGTCTCTTCCTCATTTTGTTACTTGTTTTCTACAGGTTTCTTATTCAGTTCTGGGAACAAATTTTGATAATAAATATCTTAGTGCTGTAAATTTTGAAACAAAAAAAATTCAACTTTATTTCATAGCAGCTTCAGGAGATACTTGAGACATGTTCAGAACATAATAAAGGAGATACGAACAAGAGTAGTTTTCTATGAAGATATGTAGAGGCTATAAAAATGAACCCTGCATCTCAGTGTGAATGAGGTTTGTTTCATTTTGAAAAGAAAAGGAAACCCCACTTCATTCATTTGTCCTTCAAATTAAAACTTTGTCTTCAGAAGAGTAAAAAAGCAAAGCAAAACAACAGCTATATATAAAGAGAATAAAATCCTTAATTACTAACTGTGGAGAGGAGACTCTTGAAAGAGATATCAGTGAAGAATAAATACTATGCAATAATACGCACACTCAAAATAACATTTTATAAATGATGCAAGGAGAAAAGAAAAGCTTCATTAAGAGATTAATCAAGGAGTTACACGATTGTGTTTTTTTTTTTCTAAATATGATGATAATAATGCTAACATTTATCCAAAGCAGTTTTTCTATTGCTGCCACTTTGAACTGAGTGCAGTACTTCATATGTTGTACGGAACAGATCCTATTAACCTTTCTCTGTAGAAAATCAAAATAATCCTTACTCTGCTCACAACCTCTGCCAAAAATTACTTCTGCCACAGAATTTTGCGTTTCATATACTTGGCCCCATTTCAGATGGTTGATCCTAAAGAACTTTGCTCAGAGCCTTGAATTTACCTAAGAACTTCCTACTATACCCTTTTTTCAAAAAAAGTAAGATCAATACTCAGATGACTCATTTTTCCAGAATCTCAGAATACTGTAATGTTTAAAAATCCCATAACACTTAAGGTAAAAAAAAAAAAAAAAAAATGGTGCTTGCTGTACAGATCTTTCAATTCTTATAAATAAAAAAATCCTACTTTAAACTATTGGGAGACATCTTAATGTGTAACGTGAGAAAATTATAATGAAAAGAATGTATCCAAGATGTAGTTCGTTATTTGCTGAATTTTTTCATGGGATGAATAAGAGAATGCACATTATCTTATACTCTTCTATACGTATATCAGTTATCTGAATGTCATATTGGTGTTAAACTAACATCTTTTCTCATTTTTATGTAGCTCAATTTGGATTTGTGCTATGTTGTGCTGTACTACAAGTTGGAAATTAGAAAGGTATCTAAGTCCTGCAATAACTGGGCTTGGGGTAGTTGGTTTGGTTTGATCTTTACAATGCTTACAAAACCCACCTTGCCGTTTCCAGCTTTACTATCCCATACTTTGTACGTGGTCACAATGAAGTAAAGAAGGGAGCGTTAAGCAGGTGAGGTGGTTTGTATCATAGCTCTTAAAGCAATTTGTTGTTAAGTAAGATTTGCAGAGTAGTCTGGGAGGTCCTGCAGTCCTCTATTGCTTACTACTCATAAAGATAGGATGGCACAAATTATTCCCATCTCCAGCTATTGTTTTTGTTGGCAGTCTGGGAAACTTAGTTCTTTATATTTTGCCTTCCATCCATATGTTGAAATCTCTGCCTCTGTCTTCATTGTACAATGGTAGTTGCTGGATTTTGAAACGGGGAAGTATAACAATCCTATTGCCTCCAGAATTTCTGCCAGTTTTGCAGAATGAAGTTCACAGACATTGGTACATGCTGAACTTTTGAGGTTCTCTCATAGCACCAAGATTAATTCAAGTGGTAAATGTTTCATATGAACCTTTGCAAAGGTTAAAATTCTGATTTCAGAAAACAAGTTACAATAATTGGAATTTACTCTCTGAGTTATTGCTGTTCTCCTCTATGAATGTGTAGACTTGGTTTCAGAGGTTGAAACATACTTTTAAAATATGTTATTTTACTCTAACCCCAACCCTCAAGGCCCCACCAAATGTCTAATACTTAAACCAAACTTGAACAAAATAAGCACTGTTATTTTCTTACAGACAAAAAGAAAATCTTGACTTCTGTATGTAAAAAAGCATTGTAAGAATCTGATTATGATTATTTATCTTCATTGCTTAACATCTGTCAGCATCTTAATATTTCTTTGTCCTTCATGTTAATCCATTTCTCTCATTTACATGTTGCACTTTTCTTATTTAGCGATGAGGGATTGCAATGAATTTACTCACTGGTATATTCTCCGCGTCAGTATACTGACCAACACCAGAGTACTCAGCCTGGCTGAATGCTAAATAACTTATCAAACTTGTGCTCCCTGTGAGTGACAATTTATATTCAGTTGCAACCTTCCAATTTTTGTATCAGTTAAGACAAAAGTCCCAGAGATGACAACCTCATTCACTATGCAGCTCTAATTCATCCCCCTGAGCACTGTCCATCCTACACAAAATACAATTAAGTGATTACAAACTATATCAAAATGCATAAATGTTGGAGGGGGGGGCGGGTGGTACAGGGAATTAAAAATGCACAGTCAGTGTTAATTCCAGCATTTCTTAATTCTTCAGTGCTTGTCTTTGTGGACTTAATGATATTTTAACAGAGTTCTTGCATGTAACTTGCTATGTTTATTAAGAAGTAAATTAAAATAAAGGTAGAATGGCTATAACAGGGGGACAGCATAGGGGCCCATGCAGCTGCCATTTAGAGAGGTTAAGTTCAGACCTCTTTCTACTCAGCTAGTGAGATCAGTAAGCAGTATAAGTTGTAAATTTCCATCCTTTGTTGAAGATCAAGATGTGTGTATTTTGCCAGACTTTTCTGTACAGTATTTGCTGGTAAGAAATTACAGTATGCAAGAACTGTAGTTTTTATTTCAGATTTTCTGTATATCCAGTCACCTCTTCCTTTTTTGCCAGCTCCGTGTACTCTAAGCTCTGTGGGTCTTCTTTCTGTCATCAAAACTCCTGAGATCCTGTTCCACTCCCTAACTTGTAAGATTATTAATTTTAAGAGTATTAAACATTAGATTAGCAATTTGAATATTATTCTCCTCTGACATCTGATTTTTTAATCTCACCATCACTATGTATGCCACGATTGCACTCCACTGTGGACTTCAAAAGAATGTGACAGGGACTGAGACCAGTCTCAAAATCAGTGGTATAAGTGTCAATCAGCATGTGTATGTATGAAATTAGTGAGGAAGGTACTTAAAGTTCTGGTTTCATTTACAGAAGTGTTATGATAGTGTAGGATTTAATGAATATTTCTTAGTATTAAATACATAGTAAATGTTAATATTGCTAAATACTATGGTGGGACTGCTTAGACTTTAGAGGAGTTGGAAGTCCAAGAAAAGCACATGCATGTAGTGGCATTCCTGAGCATCAGAATACAACATATCAGAGAGACTCAGGTATAAGGTGAATTTTTTTTCTTTTTTTTTTTCCTCAAAATAATTACATAATCCTTGTATGCATCATAATACGTGCTAAACTTACATGTATTAAAAAGAGAAAAATTTTATATTGTGTTTCCTTCTAAATGTATTTCAATTATTTCCCCTCTTTTAAAGTCTGCCTTTGAAGCACAGTATCTGACCTTGCTGTCCAGTAGAATTATAGTTTAAATGAAAACTGCTGTAATTTTTCTTGGATCCCTGCAGGCTTTCAGTTAGAACTCTATGTCAGTGCATAATGCAAGGTGCAACTGCTGTGTAGTCAATCAGCCCAGTGACATTGGGAATTAGTTTTATTTTAAGGATTTTTTTTAAAGAAATGATTACTCTTGATTTAGAATCTACTCAATCAGTGATGTAATAAATATCAAAATTTTCTCTGAAACTAACCTGTAACTTATGGAGGAGCATGATAAACCTCTGCAATAGTATGCAGTAGATTGAAGCTCCTGGTGGAAACTTCCTAGAGGAAGAACTGTGGCTTGGCAGAATAATATTAAAAGAAAATTAAATCTAATTGCAATCATTATGATATCATTAAAATATTTCTAGGTATAGCTCCTCATCCAAGTAATCTAAAATGTTAGAGTGAGAAAAAAGCCTTTTTTGTTAAAATAAATATTGTTTTCCTGACCTAGGTCTTGCTTTGTAGACTCTGAAGTATGTAATAGCCCCCAGGGGAGACAGCACTGTTCTTGAAATGTGTGAGTCTAGGGCCTGTAGTGAATTTGAAAGGAATAACAGACAGATGCCTCTTTGTACATTTCAGTGTAGCACTGTTTAAAAGAAAATGCAATGTTTCAAAGGTCCCTGGTCTTCTTTTTGACATATTCAGATTGTAGGCAGCTGTGCAGGGAGATTTAGCTGTCTATTCTGTCAGATGGACAGCTGGGAACTATACTGAAGTTAGCAGGAGCCATGGATGGAATTTGCTTCTTCAATTACATGATAAGTTCTGTTCAAAAGAAAATATTCTATTCTGTTTTCAATTTTAAATGTGAAGTTCCCTTTCCGTTCCCATCCTGACAGATTCTGCTGATAACCTCCCGGCTGGAGGCCGTTATAAATAGGAAGGAGGTCAAAAACACTGATCCCAGAAATGGACAAAAGCTTGGGACACAATGACATGAAATTAAACCTAATTCAAGAAAGAAGTTTACCATGTAATGAGTCGTGGAGGTTAACTTGGGTGCAATATAGTTCTATTTGTGATATGACTATGTTTGAGGAAGTTTTCATAATAGTAAGTATTACTTCTTACTGTTTCTAGGCTTGCTCCAGTGATGAACCAGGACACTTGCTTTCTTCACAGGAATACAAATGCAGCACAAAATTACTATCTCTGCATTTTGCAATAATGATGCAACAGTACAAAGGCATTATAATAATTTTGTAATAACAAAATGATCATCTACATTTCCTTTATGTACGTTGTGTGTTAGTTATGTGTTAATTGGGTGAAGAGTTTGTGTTCATTTCTGCCATGGATCTCTGAAAGTGGTTTTTAAACATGCACGGTATCTATGAAAATACATAAATAACGTGCTCAAAATAACTTTTTATCTTTCAGCCAAGTTGCATTTAAGAGCTGCATATCTTGGGGTAAGTCCTGATGTGACAACAATGAACGATGTATGAAAGATACTTTCTAGTTCTACTTTTACATGCCTATTTTAAGACTAAAGAAGAGTGATTGGGACATCCATCTCAAACTCCCTAGGCTGCTCAGCTTGTTCTACGTGGAGTATTATCATTAAATCCTTTCTCTGCTCTTGTATTCTTTTTCTATGTAGCTGCCGAGTAGTTAGGTGTGTATATACTACTTTTTTTCTCAAGGTCACAGTAGATATGTATGTAGAACTATATGTACTTGCTTATGTAGTTAAAGAAACACAGAAATTTAATTATAAGGTTAAAAACATTTCTGTCTTTCGACTTCTAAAGGAATATTTCTTCATGATTTTCTGCATCACCGTTCATTGATGACTAGAACTATTGCACTTAACAGAAGTGTAGAAAAGGTATTTTTCTCTCTCAAATGTGCTAAAACCACCAATGTACTTTAAAGGTTTATGCACTTCAGGTTTTATGAAGAATTTCTTTATTTCAGAGATTAAATTTTACAGTGACCACAATGACAGTATTCTCTGCATAGGCAAAGAAAAAATGCTACAGTATTGATGAAAAAAATGCGTTAAGAACAGTTAAGGACAGAATGGAAGAAAGATAATTAATAAACTCACACAGAAATTTTAATTGTATGTCTCACCATTCAGTAGAATTACATCAGTCACCATTCACATCCCTGTACTTAATACTTTGTGGTTGATTCACCCCTTTTAACCTACCATCTTTAACATTTGACTCAACTGACTTTTTGGTGCTTTATACAGCAGAAGAGAGAGGCACAGGAGAAAATCGAAGTAAGAAAAATCTTTCAGAGTGGCTTCTGCTAGCCAAGATTCAGCTGAGCCGTTTTTAATGGATATAGGCTAAGCTGCCTGTTAGGTAGCATTGTTCTGCTTTAATTATAAGGTGGGTTAAATAGTGTCTGTTTTAGAATGGATATGATCTTTAGCTTGTTGGCAGGCAGAGAGGTTCCAATTTTGCCTGTAAATGAAAAGAACTAGTGTTTACCAATTAAATTGAGCAGCTGTTTCACAGCTAGTATTGTTAACAGCTACCATCTAAACCCCAAACTGTTATTCCGGATTGTTTCATGAACTGCTTTTAATACGTAGTAAATGCTAACCTCTGCATCTCAATTTATTTAGCAAGATGGGAGGGATGTTTAAATGCACACCTCCCTCCAAACTTTTATAACATCATAGGAACTGTCTGTGCCCATAAAGTACAGGAATTTCAAACTCAGTCTTAAGCTATATAAATTTATAAGAATCATGGAGAGAATAGTGCTAGTTAAATTGGTTTTGACAGTGTGTGACAAAAAAATTACCATGATCTGATAATATACATTTGACTGTATTTTTGTTTATTAAGGAGGTATTATAGGACACTATATGCAAACTTGCGGCTTATGTTCTTTGAAGTTAACTGCACAAGACTGATGATAAAATCAAAATATGTCTCTCACTGGACATACCAAAGTGTGTAGCAGTTTTAGGTAGTAAAATTAATAACGGTATTGAAAACTATGTAGGGTTTTCATCTAGAAACATTAATAACTTGAGAATTTTACTCTGAGGAGATATTTATATATATATACACATATATATAATTCCTTTACTACAAGGCATAATTTCTAGTATTGCTTCTCTATTGCTCAGAAGGCCTTCACTACATCAGTGCTGAGAATATGCATCAGGAAATGAGGCATCAAAGCTATTTCTGCTTCAAACATTAGAATTGACTGGTTCAGAACACTGCAAAACAAAATTCCCTGTCTAGATATACATTATTTGAAATCTAGCTCACTTAATACTGCTGGTCCTAATAAGAATCTCTCTGCTTCTCAGCTGATAGCTCTTTAAGATCTGAGTGAACCAGGTTAAAATGGGTCACCATTTTCTACCTCTAAATATTAGTAGCACACCCAGTTGTCTGTGTGTTTGCAGATTTTATGGTACAAGACAGTGCAGAACTTCTGAAGCTTCAACTCTCCAGAAAATTACAAAAACATCCTGAGAAAATAAATGATAAAATTTAGTTTGTAATTTGAATCACAAACGTGCAGGGAAACAGGAGGCTGAGCTTCAGCACAAAAAAAAGGAAGTACACAGAAGGTGAAAGCTAGGAGAGGTTACCCAGGAGGAGTGTGGAAACACTGAATGTTCAAGGACAGAGGTAGGAAAACCAGAATTCTTCTAGTTGTGAAACTAGGAAGTGATCTGAAATGCAACACAAATTGCTTCCGTTAAGTACATTAGCAGCAAGAGAAAGATGAAGAAATATGTGGGCTAATTCTTCAATGATGACAGGATACTCAGTGATGAAGAAACAGAGGATAAAAAATGTAAATATTTCTTAGAATCTGACTTATTTTCTTTCCTTATTCCTAGCTAAAATCTGTCTTTAAAAGGAGAGAAAACAAAACAAAACAAAAAAAATGGAAGGAAAAATTCAGAATTGTGTAAACCTGTTGTAATCAGCATTTTGTCTTCTTTTCCTGTTACAGTTTTATAAGTAAATCAGCCTAGAGAAATTATATTTATAATACTAGGTAGGGGAAAAACAGCGACAAACCAAACGCACAATAACCAGAGATACAAACTTCTGACTTTACAGATGGCCGTTTTTCTTAATTATATGGATAACAGTTCAGAAATATCTAATTGGTCATGCTTGACAAGTAATAGCAGTTTTTCCAAGATAAACAAATGTTCACATTTTTCATACTTAATCAGGGAGTTTATGGGCAAAAATGACCAAATGTATCATCTACTATAAGCCTTCTACATTATTTTGTAATAAACCACCATCTGTACTTTGATTTTATAGAATCTGTGTGTGGTGACCACAGAATCTGATTGTATGGCAGATGGGCTAGGGAAGAAACTAGATTCTATTTATTTAGTTTATTTATATATTTATTTAAAGTAAACTACAGAAAATCACTTCATTAATTTAGAGATATGTCCAAAATAAGGGTTTTCTTTGCTTTTTATCTGGTGGATAGTACTCTGAATACTCACTAGTTCTCTTACTCTTGTTTATCTGTGTCTCCCAAACTCATAGATATTACTCAACAAGTGTGTTGAGCTTGTGATATTGTGCATTTGTTTTCACACGTTATGCCTGTATATATTTTATTTTCTGAGTTATTTCGGTTTTAGTGAATGAGTTTGTGTATTATTGTTAAGATATTAATTTTGTCACATGCTGAGAGCTTGGCAATTTATCTTTCTTTTTCCAAGTTATTTTGTTTTATGAAACTTCATAACTCTGCAGTTTATTTACTCTGGTGAGCAAATATGCCTGAAAGAATTATGCTTTATGAACTTTTTTGGTGAGTAGTTCTTCTTTCACACCATGAAATGAATTTCTGCCTTTTGTTATTCAGATTTTTTTTGCAATGTTCTACTGGATGGGACTGTACCTGGAAGGGAGAGGGGGACTTGCAGTGGAGAAGGATGTTGTACATCTGTGTCCAGGCCTCCCACAAGTCCATGTGTGATTCTTTGCCCTTCATTGTTAGAAATGCTCCAGGTATGTCTCCAAGCCAGACTGGGCATGCACCACATAACACATCTGATATAAACTGTGTGTAATTTAACAGTAGGTAGGAAGGCAGTGAGGAGTCCTTAATGCTCTCCAAAATTACACCTTTGCTCTACTTCTCAGCACCTTCTAAACTTTGAAAAAGTTTTGACTACCTCAAAGAAAATAATCTGAAAGACTATCTGCTATCTGCTTCCCCCTGCTCCTCTTCTGCTGATCCCCATTCCAAATCCTGGAAAGATGGGATATTATCAGTGAAAAAAAGGAGAATATTTAGCAGTAAGCTCTCGGCTACTCCAAAATACATGGTAATCTGAAGGCCACTGATACTGCCTTTCTACAATTTTTTCCTAGCCTTTCTCCCTAATCATTCTCAGTTTAGCCTTTAAGGGTTATTCTTTCTAAATTTTGTTCCTTGGGATGGTGCTGCACTGCAGACCACTTTTTTTACTGTCCACTCTTTGTGTTTCCAGGGAGGGCAGCTGATACTGGGATAGAAGTTAACAAGATTCCCTGTGATTAAAAATTGTGATCAGTGGAGAATACCAAATGGGTACAATCTTGGCCTGAGTGATCATAAGAGTGTAATTATCATGAGATAATTTAATTTTACTCAGGTAGTGTAAAATACAAGATTGCAATGGAGAATTATTTTACCATATTATTAGGTTTAGAGGAACTTCCAGTTGAGCTGAGTTTTGAGAAGCAATCTATTTCTAGGCTCTTGCAAGACCATCTGCTCTTGCATCTCATGCCTTACAGAGTTTCTATTTTAGTAATAGAGGATATGAAGAAGAGAGGAAAACTGTCATTGAAAACAATCCCAAAATATTTATGATGATAGCTGGAGATGCTTCATTCTATACTGACTGTAGATTCGTTTGGGTTTTTTTCCCCCCTCTTTTTCTCCTTGCCCATCTCCCTTTGGATTGTTTGATAGTTTATTGTTAGAATTGGACTGGGTTAGTCTGATATTCAGAGCTCCAAGTAATTTGAAGAGTAACACTTATTAGGGAATAGAAGAAGAAAGATTAATTATGCTCCTTAATTACTCCTCTATGTGACTCATGCCCCATGTGAGCTACGGGTGGGAATGCTTCCTTCTGAGGGTCTGAGAAATTCCTAATATTCAGATTCATCAGCATACTTCTTTCCAATTGTCCTGGGGCCAGGAGGCCTTCAAATTGTGGGAATATAAAAACAAGACTGGCTCCAGGCACATGCTCAGAGAAATATAAATACGTCAGTCTTAACTTCATGAACTTACTAAATGTTGAGAACTGGCTTGAAATAATTTCATGAGAATAGGTTATCTCCCAAAACCATTGGTACCTACCGTTCCCAGTCATGCTGGAACAGCCACAAAAATAAGTTCTGTTGTGGTATTCCAGCACTTTTACTTCCAATCTCAGCCCCAGATAGGGAGTATAAATGTATGTAAAATGGAAACGCCTCACTTTGCTTGTTTGTTTGAAAGCTTTTAAAGGTCTGTTTGGACCTGTTTCAATTTATTGGCTACGATTCATATTTCTTCTTATTATATAATAAAATATGCATTTTTTTCCTTAACATAGTGCAAAAATATAATATAGAACAAAATATTATAAGAAAATATGCAAAAATCTATACACAGTATAGATGAAAATAAAATACATAATAAAAACTTAAACCAAGTACTTTATTCTTGATACTGAGTAAAAACTTTCAAGATTTTTAATACATACCTACGTGTTGAACTTATAAAATCCTGTAAAATTCAATATTTCCTGTAAAATTCAATATTTCCTGAATAAAAGAATAAAAATCCAGGAAATAAATGGTGGTATTGTATGAAAATAGAAGTAAGATGGATAGAGAAAAATCCACTACAGACGATCTGCAGAATGCATGTCATAGGCTTGTTTATGTACTAGCTGAACCTTATTATGATCATTGACTTTTTCTTCACACAAAGGCTGCACGCAAAAACAGTTGTAGATTTTGAAATCCAAGTTTTGTATTCATTATATCCCATTAGTAACTTGAAAGGAGTTCAAACAATTTAATCTTATCATTTTAAATCTTTGGGATTAGACAAACCGATCCCTAGTGGGTTAAAACCATTAAACATAATTTAGATAGTTATCAAAGCTCGGAACACCGAGGAAAATGCCAGAGGACTGAACAAAACCACTGTCGTGCTAATTTACACTAGAAAGACTGAACATGATCAGCTTGATAGAGATTGAACAGTCAGATGAAATTGTTGGATAGTATTATGGAAATGCACTTTTTTTGATGTAATAAGTAAAGGAAATTAGCGTGATTAACATCACAGCTTGGAGAGGTGATTTCTGCTTAACATGTTTGTTAGTGGTTTTTTTATGAGATTGTAAGCTGACAGACACAAATGTTCAGGTTGACTTCAGCAAGATTTGAGCGACCTTTGCATGAATTTTTCTTTTATTAAATAATTGTCGCTATGGAATATGAATATATCTACATTGAGTGGGCTTTTTTAATAGGTGTTATATAAGGATATTTTCCTCCAAATGTTTCCAGCTAGATGCTGTTCTTAGCCCCATTAAATCAGGTATCTTCCACAATGATTTATAAGATATATTTAAAAAATTACAAGATATGTTTTTTTCATTAGATCAAAATTGATGGCACAAAGAACGAAAGAAAGTAGGTACCAGCTGAACTATATTCTTTGATAATATAGATTCAATTAAACAATATGACTGCCACAAAACCTCATAATTCAATTTTGTGAAAATATTAAATAAGAAAGAAGCACATACATGCTTAAAAGATAAAGACGATATTAAAAGTTTCTGGTTTTTTCCCTCATGAAATTTGAAAAAAACATTGAAAAGTTGCTTAAAACCACAAGTTGAAAGTACATCTACAGGGTAGAATCCAAGTTTTACTGGGTATAACCCCCCCCCCCCCCCCCCGCACCCCTATATTTCTGGAAATGAAGCACTCTTGACCAAAACCACTCAGGGTTAGTTTGGAGAGAATTATAATCTGCAATGAGCAAAGTATGTATAAACTCGAAATGCATTTGTATTTCCCTGAGGGGGACATTAATTTCCAGTTTGTTGCTTGCTAAAGCTATTTATATAAAAGGTCCCTTTTACTTATTTAACCTGGTATTTTTATTTGATGGAAATAAATAAGAGCTAGCTAGTTGGGTTTCTTTGTTTGTTTGTTTGGGTTTTTTAATGGGCAATCACTTGAGTCAAGTAATTTTACCTCTAAGAAAAAAACTTAAAAAAACCCCCCACAGATTCTTCCTCTCTTGCCATCACTGCTTGACCCTAGCAATTTTAAAGCATAAATATGAGATCCTGAGCTGAGCCCTTCAGAGATGCAGAATATGTCCCACAACCCAAGGAGATGATGCAAGCTAAGGATGTCAGTTGTATAGCAGGAGACCACTACATACCTGTCTTTGAGACATTCTTGAAGTTATTTGAGCTGACAAGAAATCCAGAAGGGTTGGATCACCCTGTTTTTCAGTAACATTCAATTAAAATTAAACCAACAAAATTCTCTTCCTTAAAGGAGAAAATAAAACCCAAACACACACAAACTAACAGCAAAACCAAAAAAAAAAAAAACAAAAAAAACAAAACCCAAACAAAAATCCTCCAAGCCAAAACACAGCAAAAAATTCAGTTTTCTACAGAAAAGATAGATTGCTTGCATTAACTATAGCCTGGAATTGTGTAAAGTGCACCTAAGATGAAAGTAAGTGAGATTGTCCTCATGGAGCATCTTTGCCTGTCTCTTGATAAAATATGTTGACTGTTCCGGTCAGTAGAACAACTCTGGCTTTGTAATCCATGGCAGTTAAGCAGTCTTTGACGGCTTTTCATCATTTAATACATTTCATTAAAGGAAAGAAGCAGTTGCTGCGTTTTCCTTTGATCTAGTCATACTGGTCACACTTACTATTCATATTACTATCCAGAACTTTGTGCTTGAATTTTATATATTTACATTTATCTGCAAAATCTGGAACTTCAAAGATGATAATGTTTCTCAAACTAGCCCATTGTTCATTGAGACACAGAATGAGACCTACAAAAAGACACCTCAGATCTACACATCGTATGGCTGTGTGCCAAAGCTTGTTTCATCGTGCTTTGTTGTAGTATATAAGGAAATTTGTAGTGGATCCCAGTCCTGTCTTCTTACACTGAAGCATATAAGATGCACATCAGGTATGTGAGTATTAATTATATGTTTACACAAAGAATAACATCTACAGTAGATGCTGCTTCTCGTGTTTGTCTGTGGAAAGAGTTAATGGTGCATGGTTTGTAAGTTACCTGTATTTTCAGGGTTGCCATATTAAGTTCCCGATTTTCCCCACTCTAACAAAAGTTGTTCTGTGTTAAACAGATTTATCTGTGTTAAATGGTTGGACTCAATGATCCAATGGGTCTCTTCCAACCTGGTGATTCTATGATTCTATGAAAATGTCTTTATGTATTAATATATCTCATGTACCAGACTCTCCTACTGTTAGTGTTCTTCTGATAGTGTCCCAATTGTTGTTTTCAGGCTGAGAGATTTTCCTGTGCCTCTTAAAGACCTGTCACATTGTGTACCATGAGATCATGCCTAAAAGTGGCTCCCTTTCTTTAGACTGTTAGAATCATACAAGCTGAGAGATGCAATTATTTCCTAATTCTTATTTCTGTAGAGAGTAAATAATAAATCAGTAGACATCCCTGGCAGATTTTTAGTGGCACATGCACATTGTCACTAATGTTTCACAGAGTTCACTGGAGCAATGATAGCCTACCCAGATGATGATCTGTTCCAACTAATGGAAACATGACAGGCTACTGTAACTGATATGCTCATTTTTCGATTGCTGTTCTGTCTGAGAAAACATGACTCAAGATCTTGGGGAGAAAAAATTTTTAGGATAAGTGCAGTTAAGGAGGGACTCATTTGCCTAAAAATAGATGTGTAGCGAGTAATTCTGCAGGTGCTCTGGGATGGCCAAGATGTCCGTGTCAGGCCAAAGTGTTGCAGGGCTGACAAGATACCTGCATCCTTCTAGGAGGGTATATAAAGCCCAAGCAGAACACTCTCTAAGATACCAATACAATAAACTCTTTCTAGATTCATATAAAATATATAGGTTGGTATAAAACCCTTTATTCTCTTCTCAGAATTTTCTGTACAGTTTCTCTGTTTATAAAAACTCTAGTCCTCTGTGCTCAAAATGAAAGTCATACATTTAAGAAACAATCAAAACATCAAAACCAATAGACTCTCCCACTTCAATATAGGATGTTCAAGATTCCAGAAATTTAGGAATCAAAGCAAATATTTTATGAAAGATAGTTCTTCTCTACAAAACTCAGAAAATCTGTACTATCACAGACCCTGACTTGTGAGCTATTACAAATTTGTAGAATTAGTCTTTGACAGGTTAACAGGAAGCTACCAATATTTTATTCTTATCCAAAAATCTGAACATAGTTCCTTTGTTCAATATTGCTGTTGCTATGCTTGAGTTTTTATAGCAACTGATACTATAAAAGCTGCTCACAGAAGATTTTTTAAGTATTTTTTTATATTTCTTATAAATAAACAAATATTTTAAAGAGAAATTGACTTGGACCAAAAGCTTGTCTTCTGTAATCTTTCAAATCTTGTTAGAAATTATGTTCTGTAATTTCCTAATTATAAAGTATGTTCTGTCCTGTATTAAAGAAAAATGAATGTTTCTGTTGTCTGAAACAGACACAGTCTGAACCAGAGATTGTCTTGATGATATTTTCATATATCATTTTGTACTTTCATATATCACTTTGTACTTTCCAATATTACTTATGCCTTCAAACATATTTTGTGTGTCTTGGCAGCTAAAGTTTCAAGGTCATCTGTAAATTCTTCTTTTCTGTTCTGCATAGCACAGAATTTGTAGTAAATGATTCCAGTTCTTTCTTACTAATTAGTCATTTATTTTCAACTTTTCTGTCTTGTAAAGCCTAGGGTTTGTTTTTTTATTTTATTTTTTTTAAGTGAAGTAGCATGTTACAAACACATTTTGATGCATTATACCTGTATGAGGTGAGAGCTGAATATATAACTGAATTTTGAACGGATTATCATTAATATGAAAATTTCTACAAGAATTGTGTCTTACGTAGGGTTGGTCGTAGCCTAGCACAGTATGTTCTAGTCCTTGGCTTGGCTGTGAATGTGCAGCTGCAATACAAATAAGTGATAATTATGATGTTTTCAAGTTATTCGTCTTGCTGAACTTAACCTATAACATCCCATTTCTTTAGACACAAGGCCAGGCTCTTCTGCACTAAATCGATTCTCTCTCTCTTTTGAAACTTCTTAAAATTCTGTGTGCAGATTGCCAGTTAAGTCATTACAAGGACATATCCCCAAGTTTTAGGCATTTGAAGGAGCACGAGGGAATAAGGGGCAGCTTGGTACTTGCCTTGATATTTTTTTATTTACTGTTCTTCTGTTTAGTGCACTTAATTTATGTCAGATAAATCACTTGAATCCTTTTCAAAGATCAAGTGGGGAAAATGTCATAGCATTAAGCGTTAAGTATCCATTTTATTCCTAAAGGTCTTGGTGTCCCTAGGTATGTGCATGTAGAAAGCTCTTGGAGACAAGCACATGCCTTTTATTTTGAACTCTTGTTTTCTGATATTTACAGTATTCCAACCTTGTTTATACTTGGAACCAATTTACAAAAGTGAAGATTAGCTACTTAAGTTAAAATAAAGATGGCTGAGATGAGCAATTGAAAAAGAGGTATTTGTATCTATGCAGCTGAAAATATACATTGTTATTTTCTCTTATCATCAAGAGTGAAGTCACCAGATGGTGCTATTACATAGTATTGCAAGACCTTCTTCTGTAATTTCTTTAACTACTTTTTTTTTTTTTCCCCTCCAGGAGATGCTGTATAATTCCTTAGCCTTACAGTTGAAAGAAGCTATAGCAGCACATGGATCGGTGGCTTTTTGTTTAGCAGTGGGAAGACTTGTGGGAAGCGGGTATTGGTAGCTAAGACTGTCTTCTTCTAAAACACTATAATTTGCATGGTGTTTGTGTTTGCCTTTGCTCATTATGTGCAGTAATATGAAACATCATAATATGTGCAACACAGTTTATTATGCCCTTTGAACCACAAGGAAAACAAAACATGACTTGGCAGTAGGTTGACAATTGTATTAGGAAAAGAAAATGGATATCAGAGGATAATTATGTTATTGTTTTCATGGAGAATAATTTCATAACCTTGGTGTGTGCATGTGGGAGGGTTATCTTTTAAGAAAAAGTCGTTGTGAGTAGTTTCCCTCTTTAGTTTTATTATATTTGAGAGAATAATCATTACAGCAGCTATTAATTCAGGTGATATCTATTTAGGTTTTTATCAGCAAAACCAGTTGAAATCATTTAAATGTGATCTGGAAAAAAAGAAAAAAAAGGAAAAAGGTAAATAGTCATTACCTGCCAGTAAACGTTGTAGCATAACAGAGAGATGAATTAAAATACCTTAGTGGGAAGGTAACCGTCTGGAGTTTAAGAGAATAATTATTCAATCTGGTTCGAAAGATTCAGCAATTTTGCCATAAGAAGTCTAGTTAGTAACTAAGATGAGAATCTTTTATCACCTCCACGTGGAATGTTGATGGTGCTACTTACCTCACCTCATTCGCATTTTAAGTAAATAGCAAAGGCAATTATGTAAAGAGAATTGGATTGGAGGAAAAAGAGTTTTCTTAGCAACTATTGATACTTATTTATGTAGTTTGCACAGGGATGTGCATTTCTTTCTTTTTTTTTTTTTTTTTTTCCAGGGCAGACTTTATTTTTGAAGCTTCTTCTGGTGATGATTTTCTCCCTTTGATGAGGTTTAACTGCGACATTATGTCTCTACAAAGCTGAATGTAATAACTTTTAGGAATACCTAAAATTAATGATGTAGCAGCATAAAGATCAATAAGAATATGTCCCTTTTTACCCCAAATTTTTAAGTCCTGTTTGTAACGGTTAATGCCTTTATGCTTGGTGGTTTTGATAAGAATGATAAAATTGTGTTTCTTATACCAAAATCTTTTCTTGGAGTATTTCTAAACTAGTTTTGAAATGTCATTCAGCTCAGCTTTACAAATAGACAGTTATTTGTGTTAAATATAATTTAAAAATATCTTTATATTATGCTAAGTATATAAGAATTGTCTATATCAGAAAGAATAAGAACTTCTACATCTTCCAGGGTTGTTCTTTTGTACAATTTTTACTAATTAGTTATAGTAAAGCAGTGCATGGCTCAGAAGCATGTGGGGCGTCGGTTTTCCAGGTGGTGAGGCTTTGCATGTTTTGTACTACTGTTTGTATTATTGTTTTCCTCCTCCTTTGCAGTCCTGCAAAACTCTTTTTATCTCAGCCTTTGAGTTTTACCCTCTTTGTACCCGATTTTCCTACTCACCCCACTTTTTTTTACAAAGCTAACACATCACTAGTTTTCAAAATGTCAAGCTTTATTTTGAACCATATCCCTGAGTTTTATGCTACAAAACATTCTTCTGAACCTTGATAATGCGTGACTCAGAAATCATATCCTACAAGGATTTTAGTAAGGGGAGGTTGGCAAAATCAGAAAAAAAGCAATGCTTGCTGAACAAGTGAACAGTTATATTTACACATACACTTCAGTTGTCTGAACAGAGAAAACACGGCTAAGATTATAAACACTTTTCCACAGATTTATTAATTTTAATTTCTAGATAGATACAAACTTTAAGATGTCATATTTTTCATTCTAAGAATATCTAGGACACTTGTTCTGTGGAATGGTGCTCAAATCTTTTGGGTTTTAATGAAAAAACGGTGAAATATAAGAATAGTGTTTTGTATACGTAATAACTTCATGGTCAATTGAAATCTCTTTCCATCCTAACAGAACAAAGGAGATCTTAAAATTAAGGACTTGAACTGATTTTGGGCTTGTGAGGCATCTAGAAGGTATCCCTTTAAGAGAATCTAGAAGGAAGGAGGTAAAACCATTGGAATGGGATTTTGAAAGAAGAGGGAAACTTTGGAAGTAGTGAGGAAAATAAGAGCAGAAACTCTTAAGAGCACAATTATGAATTAAATATATATATATCTCTTTATATTTCTGTTTAGCCCTTGCAGGAAGTAATAGAAATTTACTCATAGTGAACTTTAGCATATTAATTATGTTAAAGAATTCCTGCTTTTCACTGAGTCACAAAGCAGACTGTGCTTTGATCTTGAGATATTTCTTCCCAGCATTTTAAAATTTCATTAGTACAAATTCTGCTCCATTTTCCTCACTTATTTGTTATTCAATTTTTTTTTCTAAATTCACTTTATGAATCTGATTCACTTTGAGTGACTCAAACTCACTTCATGAGTTTTCCAAACTCACTTTTATGAATCTAGTCCTGAAAATGACATCCAATGTGAATAACAAAATAAAATGAATACCATCTACTATTTTCTTCTATCTATAATGTATTTAATTTTGCTAATGATATGGCTACTATAAAGACATTTTTTCAGAAAATAAGAGCTAGTAGTAGGGTATGTGAAGTGTCCAGGTAAAGAATAAAGAGAATAACTTTAGATTAATACTATTTGTGAAATTGCCAAATATATCACAACGTTTGCTTTTCTTTTTAGAGGACATCTACGGAAAGTTAAATTGCTTCCCAAATATCTAACCAGATGAGTTTAAATCCACATTCCCTGAACTATCCTGACTCCTCTGTAATTTCTATTCCTACTATTAGTTTGTGACATTGCAGATGAATTTC
The DNA here is from genome assembly GCA_033558105.1 of Coccyzus lansbergi. Classification (NCBI taxonomy): domain Eukaryota; kingdom Metazoa; phylum Chordata; class Aves; order Cuculiformes; family Coccyzidae; genus Coccyzus; species Coccyzus lansbergi. The sequence goes on from JAUMJK010000159.1 coordinate 905,235, forward strand.
TCACTTTCTGAACTTTTTGCTTATGATTGAGTCTCACTTCTAGAATTAGCTCAGGATTTTGTCAGTCCACTTTCCTGAGGTCTCTCACCTGCTGTGGTTTACGATTGATGGTCCCAAACAGTAGTTGAATCTAGAGTTCTCTAAATTTCTCTGTCTTCATTAGCGTTTTGTCTATCTTCCCTTACTGTGCTGCAGAGATGAGCAAGTTTCTCTTTTGTAAGAGGAATGGGGAGTGTTTGATAGGAATGGTTGGACTCGATGATCCGATGGGTCTCTTCCAACCTGGTTGTTCTGTGATTCTATGAAAATGTTTCTTGAACTGCATTTTCTTAGTACATAATTAGGAACCAGAGTATGTATGCACAGTTGCATTTAACAAATTATTTTAGCATAATAATAATATAATAATATGATTTAAATCCAAAAATTCCTAACAGAATCTTAATATATAAGGCCACTGAATTACACCTCTGCTGCTTTAATGTATTTAATCGGCTTGATAGGTTTAAAACCAACACTTCTCTGATTATAAACTAGAGCAAGTCTATGAATTTCTTCAGATTAAACCTATTTTACAGCAGTAATAAGGCATTTTCTAAAAGAACAAAATAATTTTATCTCAGAATTATAAAATAAGATATATCCTCTTCTTCTAGAAATAAAGGATATAAGCTCTGTGAGTATTCATTTGTACTGCTGATTGTTTATCAAGGCCAGACTTTACTGAGTATACTAAAGCATGAGACTATCTTCTATGGATTTAGTCTCTGTTGAGATAATAAAATAATTCATTCATATTTATTAATGGATTTAAAACATATTCAATGTATGGTTTATATCACTTCTAAGTAAAAAAGAAAAAACAAAACCTTTCGTATTATTTGCTTCATTCATTATGAAATTCAGTTATGTGGGAAAATTAAGATCTTAAAAAAATCGATGAGGAAAGAAATCCTCCTAGGGATTTAGTACGTACTGCTAAATAATTAGAGGACAGTTGGATAAAATTTTTAGAAGTTAATTGATAGTATATTATATATATATATATATATATATTTATCAGAAGTTGAAATGCAAAGGAAATAGTGAACTTAATACATCACTAAGATAAAAAATTGTATATCATAACCTTTCTGATCTAGAAAAAAGATAATGAAATAATAAATATTCAACTAAAAGAAACCTAGGGTAAAATCAAGGAGGACTCTTTAGAGCAGTAATGATAACAAAACAGATGACAAATGGCAGTGTGCATGTTAATGAGCATTAATCAATTTATATTCTTGAATCTGCTTTCAAGGACACTACATCAAGAACATCTTGCACAACAAATGACAATCACCTGACAGTAGTCCTTTCCCTGGAGGGAATTCATATCTAAACCAGCAGAAGTATTTGTGAAAAACAAAAGACTTTACCGTAGGAATCAAAATTAGGTGAAGAATAAAGCTTAGATGTGATGAAATTACTTTTGATGAAAACAAGAAAACAAGCTGGGGTTGAGAAGCAGATACTGAAATTCACAAAGGAAGAGCAGTCTGAGTTTTCTTGGAGTTCAGTTTGTACTTTTACTTTCTCTCAGTTGAAGATAGATCTAGCTCATTTGTGTTGGTCCTGTGGTATTAAAACAGATTGAATTTTTTTTACCTTACGCCTTTTTTTAGTGATATTAAAGTTCTAACAATGTATATTTTTAAAGTAATAAGAAGATTCAAACTTGTCAATACTTAGGTTAATTTTTTTCTTTACCTATGTGCAGTCCCGTGGAATGCAAAGGAATACCTGTGTTTTAAATCAAACGCTTTCGTAGGTAGCTGCATTATCAGTGATTTAATCTTGTCTGTGTAGTTCAAAAATGCAAGATTCACTCAGAAAACAGATTATTTTTTTAAATAAATAAATGTACTTCTTTTATTATGTGTCAGGCTTGTGTTGACGTCTGCAGTGCACGTATAACCACTGGCAACATCTAGGAATGAATTGTTCTTGTGTAGCACTATGCTATATCTGGCACTATTAACAATTTTTACAGTCCACAGCCATGCTGGAAAAACCTGGCATCCAGTTTTAAGTGTTGCAGTAGGTACCTGTGATAAGTAGCCAGATCCCATGGTCTTATACCTAGAAGGAGCTTTATGGGCTCTTTCAGCAAGTTTAGGTATTTAGGAACTCTTGACCAAGTCTGAAATACTGTAGAAAATTGTTTATGAATGTTGAGTAGGATTGTGCACTTCCATGGCTGCAACTAAAATATATTGTCAAATAACTGTAATATACTTTTCTGTTTGAAATAGTTTACTGGACCAAATATCCAGCTATTACTTTGTCTTGCTTCCATGGAGATTTCAAATCTGAATATCTTCTGAGGAATAAACCTTCTTTTTTTTTTTTTTTTCCCTCCTTCTTTTCAAGTAGGGATGGTCTGTGTACCGAAGCACACAAGCTGTTTTCAGATTCTCTCAAGTAAATCATAATATGATGGGTGAAGCAACAGGTGTTCAATTCATAATTGCCCCAGTGAAAATAATTTATCATCTGAGCACAAGTCCCACTAGGCAGCTCAGAATATTTACTGGATTTTTTATCATATCAGAAGAAAACTTCATGAAATAGATAGATATCTTTGCCTGGATACAGCCTATCTTCTAAGAAATATTTTTTTCTGTTAAATGTGTTGGTAAATAAATATACATCACATTTTTAAGAATTACTTAGTAGCCTTATGACCAAGTTTCTGCTGACTTCTATGAATTGAAAGAAGGATTAAGCTTTAACTCCTTCAGATCTGATCTCATTCTGATATTGAAGTTGATCAATGAAAGATAAGATTTTTTGTGTATTATTTGGCTTCAGATACAAGACTGAATAATTAATTATGATAAGCTTATTGCTTTCTGTAAAGAAGACAGAGCTTAAATAAGGAAATGAAGAGTATAAGACTTGGTTTCTGCTTTAAAGAACTTAAGCATTCACATGGACTGACAAGACTGATATTGAGATGTCTTCCCTTGAATTACTGGAAGCTAATGAGCGGGGCCATCTTTTCAATTTACAGATCAAGTTCCAAACACTTTTCTCCAAAGAAATGATGAGAGGAAGATTGAGAATGGGGGCAGCTTATAAAAGAGCTTCCTACTAATATCTTCAAAAGTTGTATCTAGCCTCAAGATCAAATTTATTAGTTCATTGTTATGGTAACTCAGGTTATCCATTTATTGTTTCAAGATGACTGACATCTGGATATTTTAGAACATAGTCAGAATGTGCTCATGTCTACATTCCAGACTCTATATATTCATATTAAACACCTGGAAATCAGTACTTATATAATTTTTTGTCGAGTGTAGTTTTTCTGGATTATTAGTGAGCTTGTTGAGACAGTACTGCAAGAAGGTTTTTTGGTATCAGTAGTGATACATTAATCCTTTACAAAGACCGGCATCCAGAATAGAGAGCACTTAAAACATCTTGTTTAAACCTTTATTTTGAATCTTTGAGCAAGATTTACCGAGTGCGGAACTCTATGCTGATGTCCTGAATTTGTGTGCACTTCGCAGTGTATGTTTGTCTTTGGAACTTAGTGTGAAGGTATAGCACTGGAAGAACTACCATTTTATATCTACTGAGGAATGCTAAGAATTAATTTTCTCCACTAGCATCCTGAGGCTTCAGGGTGCTCAATAGCTTCAGTATTATGCTGTTAATATGACCACTACAGGGAGAGGTGAGTCATTCATAACCAGTTAAGGTTTTGTTTGTAGCATGTGTTTGGTCCCTTTTAGGAAATATTAACTTGTATTTTGTTGTCAAATATTAAATAAATTAGCAAAAGTGAAAAAGGCAAATATAACTTTAAGGTCCTGTGGTCACAGACATGCTCTTTCTAAGACTATAAAGCATTTATTCTCTCTTAATTCTCATTTATGTTGGTTGGGTTCTCAGGATAATTTGCATGTTATATTGCAATTATTCCACTAGGAATTGCTTTGATAGTAAATTTAAAATTAATGTATTTATTCAGGTCATAAACAGAATCAGCAAACTCCAAAATGCATGCTGATAATTTTTTTCTAATTTAATTAGAGCTGTATAAGCTAAAAATATCTATATTGATATGTGCATACATTGAGATATGCTTAGTTGTAGGTGGTTGTCTTTTAACTTGTTTTAACCTTTTAACTCTCTTAATATCCCATTAAGGTATGAATGCTGAGAAACTAGATTGACCATAAAGTAAGTTTAGATCTAGAAAGAGGATGTAGGTATATGTTTTAGTTTACTTTTCTTTATTTATCTGAGATTTGAGTTGTCATTATAATATTACTGTATTGTAAACCAATGAGGTCTTGTTTAAGGTATGGCTGAAGAAATGTAAATGACCCCATGGGATAACAAAGTAAATGAGCGGTTCTTTGAAATGTGAAACAAACAAAACAACAAAACAATAACAAAAAACAATGACAGAAAACCTCACACATTGCTACTTTCACAAAACCTGAACAAATATTTAATTCAAGATTTACTGTACATTTCATTTTAATTATATTTTATTCCATTGTACAGAAAGAAAAATATCAATTTAATTATATTTTATTCCATTGTACAGAAAGAAAAATATCAAAATAAAATATTGCAAGACTGCAGAACCAAACGATCTCCAGAAATAAAAGTCATCTTGCTAATGTAAGTGGATTTTCTCGTATCTGTACCAACTTCCTTTTCCTGTTATTAACTTAGTGTGGAAACTGTATAAACAGTATAATATTATACAAGTATAATTGTTTATGTTGTATGCCTTCTTCATTGAACCAATGTTTTAACATTTTCTTGTTTCTAGACCATTCAGTTTGCAACTCCCCAACTTATTATTTATTAGTAGTAAGGTTGTTATTTCATGTACTTTAAAAATATTGACAAGATAGAAATGAGTTAATGAAATTTTTTTACCAACAGGGTGGAGATCCTGATCTTTGTGCTCATGGTCTCTCCTCTTCCCTCTGAAAGGTCATAGATATTACCTGTCTACCCTTCTGCTTACTCCACCCTGATGTTTCGTTTTCATTTCTGACTAGTCTTGTTAAATCTTGCTGATTTATTTCACATTGATATCTCAAGATTGGATATTTATTCCTTGCTCACACTTGCAAGCTCACAGCTAAACCCTGATCATCCTGCATCGTCAGTGGTGTCATTTCCTTCCAAGACTTGGTGGCTGTGAACTTCTCTGATTCAAAACAACGCTGTCAGAACTAGCTGTCTAGATTGTTGCTCTGTGTCATCTTCTTATATTGCTCCTTCTCTTAAGCTATTTGCACGCAAATTTCTTGTCAAGCCTTCATAACCCTGCAAATTTACTTTACTTGATCTCTGTTCAGATACTTAAATTTTCCGCTTCCCCCAGCCACGTTTCATCATTATGAGCAGTTCCCTATTGCCTGAAAAGCATGCTAAAAGTTTCTTAGAATCAACACAAAAGAATTGTTGTCCATCCATCGTGTCATCAGTTAATATTTTATATGGCTGAATATGATGCTATTTCTGTAATCGTCCTGCTACACTAAAAGCTAATAATGACTAGGCAAGAAATAATGTTGATTAACCATTCTAGCAGTCTTTTCTTCCTCACTTACCTAAAATGAATCTCAAATTCCACTCAGCTATCATATTGTTAAAACAGGGTCATTTAGCTTATTTTATACAATTCTCTGCGAAACAGAGCTTGATATATTTGGCCTTCATTCTCATCACAGCGTTTTCAGAGGAGCTGGGTTTGAGCACTTTGTAGATATCTCCATTTGGGTAGCAATAAACCTTCATTTGCAGCGATTATCAGTAAACAGTCTCAAAATATGTTACTCAAACGTGGGATACTAACTATGATTATCTATAGTTCTCCATTTTTTTACATAGTAAAGTGAAATAGAGCTGTTAAATTGGGCCAGCTAAAGAAGATTTCAAAAGAAAAGAGTTTTTACAAAATCAGTAAATATTTCAGGAACAATTCAATTTGAAAATATTTTTCTGAGATGAAAGATTCTGATGTTTAGCTTCAACATTGTAGAAACATTGTCTTTCAGACAAATGCTCTTTGAGACATTTTGATTGTAACTGATATTATGCTAATACATATGTGATATTTTACTTTTCACCTTTATACCTTAAATGTATTCATTTATGTATTTGAATATGAATAATTTGTTAAGCTGTAGAAACTACAGGGAATTTTTTAGGATATTGTATCACCAAATTGCAATTGCCTTTTCCCACCCTTCAAAATTCTTATTTTTAAAGAATATTACATTACTATCCTTGTTTTTTTAAAATACTAGAATTTTCTGGAGAACAAATTGCTTCCCCTGTTCTGGTACTACTGGTTTATATTTTCTTTTCTTCATTTATAGTGATTGTTTGTTTCTGAAAAGAATTATATTTTTTTCCACAAGGTTTTTTTTGTACACCACTGCTCAACGCTACACAAATGTTGGCATATAAGTCATATTCATGTGTATCACCTTTGAATTCCAAGAACTCAGAATTCTGAGACGTTTCTGTAACTGTAATCAAGACTGTGAGAACAAAAAGGGCAGAAATTGCTTATAAGTGGCAAATATACAGTGGTACTTTTTCTTTCTGACATTAGTTGTCACAAGCTTGGAGGTAATGATTGAACAGCATCGAGTAAGTCCTACTTGGAAAATATTTTTTTTTTACATATTCTACAAGCTTAACTGAAGAAATTCTTGTATGAATGTGGAATATGTAATGAAACATGCCTGAATGTAACATCTGTTTAAGAATTCCATAGCTACCTGCGGGGACCTGTTTGTTGTAACATTATTTGTCAACAACTGCAATGAAAAAGAACAGGGACAGACAGGTGGACAGTGTGAGTCGGCACCCAGGTCAGTGTATCATCACATTCTCATGGTTGGGTGATTTATTCACAGAAATCAACTTGGTAATGCACTTGCATAACATTTACCTTCACTGTATGAGAGTTTGCTTCGTCAAAAAACTGTTGTTTTGTCGATAGTTCTTTGTATTATCATCTCTGACAGAATAATAACAGGTGAATGGTGAGAAAGAGTCAGTGTACTATTTCTTCTAGAAAGGAGATGGCTCCTATTGAATGAAAATGGTTTTATTTGATACGCTATTCCCAAGATGCAAAATAAATATTCTAAATTTGCACTGCATTCCCACTCCCTAGGTAGTTATACCTTACAGAAAAGTGGTGCATTTTTTTCTCAGGTTTTTGTGTTTTCAGTTGATTGATTGGATTTTTTTCGCCAATCATCACTTCTTTTACTATTGAATTGTTTGATCTCTGTTTAAAACTTGCTGCTTTAACTGCAGCATTTTTATTTTTTTTATTTTTTTTTTGTAAGCAAGATCTGTTCTGGTAGAATTTTCTTTTGCTGTTTTGCTCCATTTTACTGTTAAAAGGACAACTATGTATAGTTTTACTAGCCTACAGCAATCTTTGAAGTGTTTCTTAAGTATATGATGTTGAAGAGAGAAAGTAAACGGAAGAATGTCTAATTTTATAAATGTGTTCCTTGACTTTTCCCAGATGCTCATTGAATAACTAAGTAGAGATGCAAATCTACATAAATCTAGGGGGCAATTAGGAAAAAAGAAAGCACCTCATATTTTTATTGCCTTCCTTTACTTTCATGAGTAAGATGTTAGAAATGTAAATCCTAGGTGCATTAAGCTATCCAGGGATGGGGAAATCCTTGCGTTCAATTAAATAAGAGGAATCATCTTTTGGAGCCATATGAAAACCCAGGGAAAGGAATGCAAATCTATAGAAAAGCATTTGAGATATTAAGCTGTTGTAGAGGTCTACTACAATGGAATGAAACCCTGAACCAGGACTCTCTTCAGCTTTCATACTACAAAAACTGTATTTCAGGGTCTCTCCCAAAAACTTCTGCTGAGTTAGTTTAAGGAAGAGCGCCTTAATATCTTCAAGTTTGTGCTTGATAGGAATGGTTGGACTCGATGTTCCGGTGGGTATCTTCGAACCTGGTGATTCTATGATTCTAAGTTCTTAAGGTCATGCTCCAGAAATTATACATCTATGCATTTAACTAAGTTTTAACAAGAAAAATCCACTTTTTCCATGAAAAGAAGTAGCTGCTCTGGAGGCCTGTTTTCAAGAATATATAGCCAGGGACATAGCCCTTATGGTCTGACTACTCTTCACAGCTAAGAGGTTATCTTGAACTACTGATAGGGTAATGTCTACCCATTGAAGAGATCTCCTTTTCTGCTTAATGTATCACAGAGGATCAGTTACCCGACCTGGGCTGACTTCAGGAAAATTACTTGAATGAGTTGTAATGGATTTGGATACCAGTCTTGTAGGCTTTAGAGTTCTTGCTGTCTTGAACTTTCTTTAGGAGATGTTCTTAAGTCTGTTCTACAGCAGATTTCTTTGCCATTAGTACTTACCATGCCTTGAACAGATATTCAGGAGAGGAGACAGAAGGTTCTCAAAAGAAATGGCTCCACTTTCAACCAGGTTCAAATAGTGGAAAAAACCATCAACACCAACAAAAAACAACAAATCAAAAAATCTACTTACTAAATGCTGTGTAGCTCATTCTCATTCTTAAATTCACAGAACATTATTCTTGAATTAAGGAATGTGAATTAGCAGTATATCAACTGTTCTACTCCTTCTATAAAATGAACTACAGCACATCTATCATCTAAGCAAAGTTTTTGATCAGTTCAAGAAGTATCCTCTCCTTAGAAGTGGAATATTATTCTGACACGTCATTAAGTTGTTCCTTGACATTTCAGATGAAGCATTCTTTTTTACTGTAATTAAAATACATTGAAATTCAGAGGTACTTTGGAATATACTATTTTTATTTTTTTTTTAATATTTGAATCTTCTAGATACTTTATTACTTGGATTTCCATATTATAGGAGGATAAGCCAGCATGTATTATATTTACCTCATTGTCAAAATACCATATTTTGGCTGAGACAAAAATGTCACTAGAGATCTAAAAGAGGCAGACACCATAGTATAATATCTTTTTTGTATTGGTGAAGACTTAATTAACTCGTTTCTTTCATCAGTCTCTGAGGATGTTGACTGAAATGCTGATTCTGTTAGAGCTTAAATTCCCAATGAGGCCAAGAATTTGACCTGAATAAGAAATATGCAGACAAGTTCCAGGTTGGATTGGCCTCCTATCCCAAGTCACATGATATTACTTTTAGAAATAAAAATGAAATAAAATAATTTTATGAGAGCTACAGGAAAACATTGTTTCAAAAGACTGTGCAAAAACACATCCACCAATTGTACAAAGATTTGAGCTAATAAAAGTCTCTGTACTGACATCTCCTTTAACTAAGATACATGCCTGAGATGTTATTCCATGAGGTCTACTTAACAGGCTGTTTTAAAACTGGACTTTTCAAGCCCAACTGGTAAGGATTTATGATGCTTGTGAATAAGATAATACATAGGATATTCAGGTAAGAAGATACATTTACTCTCCAGTAATAAGGAGAAAGACAATTTACAGGATAGTATTATTTAGTGAAAAGTTTTTTCACGGTGCAGGTGACAAACATTCAACTATGAAGAGACACATCTAAGGATTGGAAGTGCTTATAGTTAGATGAAAGCTACTTTTTCTTGTATAGAAATTATGCTTACCCTAAAAGGCAGTAGCTTCAAAATTTGTTCGGTCTTGTATCGTGCTCTTTACTATCTGACTCTATTTAGTACAGTTCTGAATCTGGTCAATGTTTTTTGAACAGAATTATCGAATGGATAGTTCATTTCTTAGTCCACTTGATGTCTGAATATGAGCCAGCAGTGTACTCAGCTGGTCAAGAAGGCCAACAGCATCCTGGCTGGCATTAGAAATGGTGCGGCCAGGAGGAGCGGGTAAGTGATCATTCTTCTATACTCAGCATTGATGAGGCTATACTTTGAACACCGTGTTCAGTTTTGGGCCCCTCAGTACAGAAGGGACACTGAGCTGCTGAAGCATGTCCAGATGAAGGCAACAAAGCTGGTGAAGGGTTTAGAGAACAAGCTTTACGAGGAACAGCTGAGGGAGCTGAGATCGTTTAGTCTGGAGAAGAGGAGGCTGAGGGGAGACCTTATTCCTGTCTTCAGCTACCTAAAAGGAGGTTGTAGCGAGGTGGTTGCTGGTCTTTTTCCACCCAAGTTAAAAGTCATTGGATAAGAGGAAATGGCCCCGAGTTGCACCAGAGGAGGTTTGGATTGGATATTAGAAAAAAATTCTTCACTGAAAGAGTGGTCAAACATAGGAACAGGCTGCCCTGGGAAGTGATGGAGTCACCTTCCCTGGAGATGTTCAAAAAACATGTGGAGGTGACATTTGGAGAAGTGATTTAGTAAGCATGGTGGTGTTTGGCTGATGGTTGGACTGGGTGATTTTAGAAGTCTCTTCCAATCCTAATGATTCTGTGATTCACACAGGCACTGTTGAGATAAGATCTGTCAATGTGTAGGTTAACTCTGTTCTTTTATCCCAACAAGAACTTGTTTTATCTTGTTTTAATGGGTTTTTTTGGGTTTTTTTTTGGTTTTTTGTGTTTTTTTTTTTTTTTTGTAATTATGGTCATAATAGATGTTTTATAGAACTTGTGATGTTGTCACACTGTTCCAACTAACCAAGAAATTCAGAAAAATTAACTAAAACTTTCAAATAAAAAAATGAGCTCAGCATCTAGCAATAGATTTTATTGTTGTGCATTTGGCACCCAGATGTACAGTGGCAGTTCAGTTGAATCAGTACTCTACAGAAACAATGAGCTCTGAAGTTGTATGGTTGCATCATAGCGTTCCATTTGGAAAGCAAATAAACACTTTAAAAATCAATTCTCAATTCTGAGTAGAATAAAACCTGGAGTTATAGAAATTATCCATATCAAATTGCTTTTCAAGCAAGCTATTTTGAAAATATTGACTTGAGGTCCAAGAAATCTGGCTATTTCTTCCTATTTTATTTTATCTTTTTTTCCATTGGAAACTGGATTCTAGATGAAATTATTTGATCATATGAGACATAGTGATTTGTGTATATTTTGACAGTTGTCACATAATTTCAGAGGCAGTTTCACTTATCTTCACTCGTCTGATCTGAAAACTGTGTAATGAAACTTAGAACCTTAATCATTCCATTTCCTTTATGTAATCTCCTGCATCATTTAAGTGTCCATATTTATTTTGTTCCACAGGAATCTCTCAAGTACTGTTCATCTCATGATCACCCAGAGTTCTATTCATCCCTCATTAAATTAAGAAGTTTAATGAGTACATTCATTTCCCTGCATTTTTCTCATTCTGAAAACACAATCTTTTTTAGTATACTTTTATATTACAGAGTCACAGCTTAGAATAGGAGAAAAAGACACAGAATAGCCATGACCCCATTCACAAATGCTCTCTAAAACTGGTGACATAAAAATTAAACAGGAATGGAATTTGGCCCACAGGTTTGAATGTCTTTCAGAAGAAAAGGAAACAAAAAGTAGTATTGAGCATACGTTAAATGTGACTGCCCCTGCAAACCAGGAGAGAAAACTATTTGTCATTACTATTAGAATGATTAATTTATATCTATCATCAGAGCTCCAGTTTTCTTCTCATATTTGTTTTGAGCATTGTTGTCTGTAGTACTTCCATAGCCCTCTTTCTCTTCTTGCAATTCCATGATTAATTCACTTGAAAGTGTACTATGTAAAACATTGTCCTGCTGATAGCATTTTTTTTGCTTAAATGTCTCTGTTTTTGAGGTCTCTCAGCTCCTACTCAGATCACCTGTCAGGGTTGCCTTAAGAGATCGAGCAAAATTTGTCTCTCTGAATTATGGACACGGTATAGGTTCTGGTAATTAATCTCAGCTCTTTATGACTTAATTGAAGTGTCAGTCTACCATCAAGTATAAAAAAGTTAATACACACCGTGTACTGATGCATAAAACCAGAAGTTTTAAGAAGCCTTTTCTCCCCATGTCTGACATTTGCATAGTATGTTTATAAGGTATGGATAAGTAAAAATTAGATTATAATACACCTGAAAGGTTCTTGTATAAAAATTATATCACTTGTGACTTCATTTAGGGTTTCTTGAGCATTTTCTGCTGCAATTAGGATAGCAACTACAAGGTACATAACAGTGTACTTCAAGGAAAGTGCTCTTCAAACTTCAGTTTTTTCAATGATGGTAAGGCATCAGGTAGTATGTCTGCGGTGTTCAAGAAATAATATTGGCAGTAAGGCATACATGTGCCACACATGATATTAAAGTAAAATTGGATGAACATAAGCAAAAGAAACCATATTTCTGTATTTTATCGATTGCAGATTGTCCCTCTGATTTTTTTATGTTTACAAATTGCACAAGAAAAGCCCAGATTTTAAAAATGCACCGTTAATCCTGATTATTTAATGTAAATAGCAATGGCTCTTAGTTTTTTAATCCTTCACAATATGATTTTTATTTTCCAAATTGCTTATTATAGTTAATCAGCTTTGTTTAAATAATACAGTTGCTATGAATAGATTTTAAGCCCCTCTTTGAGCCTTAGTGGTAAATGAAGCCATTCAGGCAAATGTATTTGAGTAAGGCTTATTTTTATGATTTCATGAAATAAATAAAAGGAAACGTCATCGCCTTTGGATGCTACTTTTGGACACTTGTACTTGGACACTAGTACTTTTAAAAGCAAGTCTTCTGATATGAGAGTTAGATGCTGTTAGTACCTACATATTGTGAAAGATTCAGTTTTGAACCTTTCCACACATACTACTATTATTTCTTTTTTCTAGTGACACTTAAGTGGAATTGAACATAAAAGGAGAAGTCAGTGGAAGTCCTCTCAAGTGAGAAGGATGCACTTCAGGGTGTATATTCATGGACTGTTGTTTCAAGAGTTGTAGTTTACTGAAATGCTAATTTTCAACAAGAAAAGGGTGTGATTTTTAGATCTTATATTTCAGTCTGCACTTTGGTAAGGATTAGTGAACGTGTAATCAGTCCTCTGATTTCTACAAGAAGAGATCTAATTAAGATTTTTAAATTTAGAGAACTGTGATAGTTATATCGGAAGATAATTCCTTGTCATCCCCAACCTGTTTCTGCTTTATAAAGGTCGCATCCTATTTCTGAACTGAGGCACAAAAATACTACACAGTTTTGAAAACATATATCAAGGTAATCTTCTAGGCAAAAGATGATTACAAGCTTGCAGTACTTCACTAACCTAATGCTCTTATACTGTCACTCTGTGTAAACATTTTCCCTGCCCAGTTATGGTATTTTCATGTTTGCTTTTCTTTTCCTCACTTATCATAATTTCAAACTTTTAAGTAACCATACAATTACAGCAAATTTTAATAGTTCTATAATAATTAAATATATATTTTTTTAAATACCATGACTCTAGCCTTCGTGTGTCATAAAGCTACTCAGTATAATGTCCTAATCTAGAAATAAATGTGTAAGAATAAATGAAGAATTATTTATTCCTTATTCTTCTTCAGGGCCAGAAGTCTAATGATCTGTTTGTGTCTTAAATACAAGCATTTCATCCTCAAAATGTGCCCATATTGCATACTAATTATGTGCTTTTTGCAGCATGACATGCGACTATGACAATTATTTCCTTGTAAAATGATTAATGCGATGATCTATTAAATATCTGCATAATAATTATACAGCGACACCAAATTAATATGAGTATTAGGTAACATTGAGCTGTTACTGATTTTTAGATTACTTGCTACCTGAAAATCCTTCCTTTGAAGATTGACAGCATGTAGTGCATTTTCACAGTTCCTTAAACCTGGTAATTTCTTTCATTACGCAGCTGTTTTAAACTGGTGAAAGCTGTCCTGGAAAAAAAAAAGTTCTGTAGAGACAGGGTTTTTTATAGAGAATTTTAATTTTTTATTTTTTTTCCCCAATAAATTACTATGTGTCTGATGGCCATTTCCAGATTAAAATACAAGAAAGCTGAAAATCTCCCCAGAAAAGTCTGTTCCCAGAAACTATGTTAATGTAAGCTGTAACTCCATTGCTTCAGTATTATTCTTATAGTGAAGTCGACAACTGATTTTTAACTATCCTTATATGACTCACCAGCCACAACTGGTTTGTTGTGATGGAAGAGGGAAGGTAACACGGCATCTCAACTGTGCCATGAACAGAGATTTGCAGGAGATGGGCAGGTTGTGCAGAACTTGAGCCAAAACTGGGGAATCCATTTGCCTAAATACAGCTCTCACCTTTCCATGCCAGGACAACGCTGGCAGCAAAGCTGACACCTTGTCTTGTTCTTCGTGGTTTCAGTAGAACAGCTGTGCCATGTGGCTCATGAGATAATGATTGCAGTCTCCATGTCGTCTCCGACTACTGCTCTATGAAAGATTAACATCTCCGAGATCTGTGTCTGATACATAAATTATTCACGGGACTGTGTCACATAAGGGTATGACTAAGCTCATCTTGCAGTGTTGACTGCAGTTCCTTCTTCTTTTACAAGAGGACTGTTGATGGTTTCATAGTGAGAGAGGGGAAAGTATTAGCACATGATCATCTTTCCTCTCCATTAACTTTATGCACTTTGGCTTCACTTTATGATGCACAGTATGGTGGAACAGAGACTCTTATAGAGAATGCTGTTACTCTTGCATAGCCTATACTGCTGGTATGGTTAAACACATTTGCATAAATTTTTGGAGGTTATTTACTGTATTAGTCTGTTGAAAAAAATTCATATAAAGGAGTGGTGATCTAACACAAATTTCTCTGTTGAGCTCATGAAAACATTTTGATGGAAAACTTACAAACCCTTTAAATTCAAAATTGCCCTAAAAATTCTTTCTGGTTTATTTTGCACCTAAAGAAGGAAAAAGAACTTTAATGAATTAAAGATGGAAAGTCTAGACTGATTTGTTTCTTTTTAGCATACACTAAGGTTTTTAACATTTCCATTTTTTATTCCTCCATTTCAATTTTTAACAAATGAACTGTATTTTATGGAAAACTGTAAATTTCAGCCTACATACATCAAGATCACATTGGCTCCTTTAAAACAAACATTTCTGGTTTTTTGTGTTTTATGTAATCTTTTTTTCCCCCATTTATAACAATACTTAAGAAATATTATTTTTTTCCAAGAGCTTACTGGTTTTGAGCATAGCTTACTAATGATCAGTGTGTGAAGTCATTTCCGAACAGAAACAGACTTGATGCGTGTGGTGCAAACATAGAATATCTCAAAGCTAGTTTTGAAAGAGAGATTTTCATTCGTGATGTCTTTTGAATCTTTATGTACCTGTTAATAGTGCTTGACAGGGAATTTCTTTTCCTTTTTTCTCTCTTTACTTTTAAAAAATTGATCATAGGGATTTGCATAGGGAACAAAGTTATTTCCAAGTGCCAAAGGATGTATTGATGATAATTTCTCTTATCCCTGTATTTTAGGAAAAAGTTATTCTTCACTTATATAGAGGTTACGATAAAAGAATCCTCCCTGGCTCAGACCTGCTGGATGAAGAATTATTAGGATTATTTTCCACCTAACATAGATCATCTCAGCAAAGCAGAATTTGGGGAATTTGATTAAAAGAAATGGGTCGTTTTTTCATCGTTCACTTGCTTATAAGAGCTAATTAACTGAAACGCAGATATCATTGCTTCAAAGCTCTTCTTTGTGTTCACAAACAACTAACTGAAAGAGTAACAATGGCTTACGAAAGTAGGGCTAAAACAGGGGTTAGAGAGGTAGAGGATTTTTTGTTTGTCTGTGGTTCCTGGAAAAAAAATAATAGAAGAATTGGTTTCTTAATTGCGGACACTTTCTTAGGGTGTGCTTCTCTGTTTCAAAGGACAGCTCAAGCACATCAGCAGATTGTATTTCATGCCAATTCCCATGCTAAAGCCCCAAAATGGATGCTCACGTAAGTGTTTCCTAAAATATTATTCCATGACCCAGGGCCTGTCAGCTTTGGATCCATGGATGTAGTTTATAAAAAGAAAGCGACCATGACAACATAACCACAATGCCAAACCATATGAATTTTTGTGCATTTCCTGTCAGCACAGAGTTCCTTCTGCTCTTTCATTTCCAACACCCGAAGTCGTTTTGGCATGGACAAGTTAGCTCTGAACTAAGCACAGAAGTTTCCAAAACACAAAATGTAGTTTTCCTGCTGCAGATTACACTGAATGAAGTTCTCTGCTCTTCTGAGTGGTCATCAATAATCCCTCAGGCTTCCTCTGCTTTTCTGGTGGTAAAGAAGTGAGGAATTTGGCTGAGTCCCAATTATTTTACTGTCTTATTTGTTGATTCAAGGAAGAGGTTGTTTGATTATTCTTTTCAAAATTTATTATATTTTTTTTCCTAGAAATCTTGATGGGAATGAGCCTCTCCAAGGAGTCTCTGCAGTCTGGAAAGTTTTCCATATAGTTAAGTACTGCAGCACATTTGCTTAATATTGGAAGATTTCACAACTTTGCCACGAAGGTCTTGTGCTCAGGAGATACATAGATACTGCTGAAAATGCATTTACAAAAAATGCTGTGTAAGTGATGAGATTTTTCAGCTTGACATTATTTTGTTTATTTAGTATTAGCAACTTTCTACAAGAATGAGCAGAACATTTATGTGAACTATGCTCATTACATGACTAAAAGGCAGTGATTTTTTTTTTTCTGGTTCCTCATAAGGTTGCATTTCCACAAAGCAGCAATGTTGTTGTCTTTGTAAATGTTGACAGTTAAGCAACTGTTTCTAATTGAAATTAAGATTTTTCTTAAAATTGTGATGATCATTGATATTTTGGACATAAATACAAGGGGTATTACAAGGTATGCTTCCATAGCTTATGTATGTGTTGTAATTAGATAGAAGATAAGCTGACATAAAAAGCTGTAGGCAAATATTTTATGCTAGTTTCAGCAGAACAATCTCCATCAAGTGGGAGTTTACTGAAGTGAAGCAAGTAAGAATTTGGTCAGTCATGTTTTACAGAAGGATACATACAAGTGGTCTTGAAATGACAGATTCACGTACAGAGGAGCTGGATGTGTAAGCATTTGAAGCACAAAGCAGATTTAATTTTCACAGAAAGATAAATTTACATTATTAACCATCTTATGTTCAATAAGTTTAATGCTGAAGAAATGTGTTTTAAAATATTGGTCTGTGCTATTACCTGGCAAAAGTGAGAGAGGAATTGTGAACATTTTTGTAATTTCTAAGTAGAAAATTGTCTTTCAATTGTTTTCTCAAGCATTTTAATTCTCTTTTTGGAATACTGATCCTCATTCAGGGTATTGGAATACTTCCAGAAATCAATTACAGAGATGTAGGTACCTAAAAAGATAAAATAACCTATGGGACAAACAATAAAATTAAATTCTAATATTTGATTCTTGTTATCATTCCACTTCTGTACCATTATTGAGTTGAGGCTCTGGAGCGTGTCCAGAGAAGAGCAACAAAGCTGGTGAAGGGGCTGGAGAACAGGCCTTATGAGGAATGGCTGAGAGAGCTGGGGGTGTTTAACCTGGAGAAGAGGAGGCTGAGGGGAGACCTCATTGCTCTCTACAACTACCTGAAAGGAGGTTGTGGAGAGGAGGGAGCTGGACTCTTCTCCCAAGTGACAGGGGACAGGACGAGAGGGAATGGCCTCAAGCTCCGCCAGGGCAGGTTCAGGCTCGACATAAGGAAAAAATTCTTCACTGAAAGGGTCAATAGGCAATGGAACAGTCTGCCCAGGGAGGTGGTTGACTCGCCTTCCCTGGAGGTGTTTAAGGCACAAGTGGATGAAGTACTGAGGGGCATGGTTTAGAGACTGGTGGGAATGTCTGGACTCAATGATCTGGTGGGTCTCTTCCAACCTGGTGACTCTGTGATTATAATAAATGCTTGCTTTTCTTAGCATTAGCATCAGTCCTTGTTTATTAAGGAAGTAAATAAGTATTTCAATATTTTCTATTCTTTTTAAACTTTGTGTGGATTTGCATTCCAAGAGCAAACTTTTTGACATCACCTCTAGATGTCATCCTACTGGTAGTTTCTTTCTTTCAGGGACACATCATTAATAATTTTTTATCTTCTATCTGCTTCTTTTGACCTGTAACAAATAAGAAGTGATTACTATGTAAGTAAATTTACAAATGCTTGTATGTAAGCATGGCATTAATGAAACCAGTCCACCATAGGGTACCACTGTTAACATTCTAATGTGCAAATAATAAATATTCTCTCTCCAATGCTGACTAAAACCATTGCACAAAACAAACATATGCCATAGTGACAATAATCACATGGAGTTCTACACACAATTCTTTCTGTTATCTAGAATATAATGCAAATATTTTCAAAAGAAATAGTGGAAGAGGGATGGCTCATTCATTAAAATATTCCATACAAATCAAATCTGTAAATAATTCTGTTGTTTTTTCTTTCCATTGCTTAAATCATATTCATTAAGTTTATATTCAGGAAGTCTAGTTCAATATTACTCGTGGGTATATTACATGTTGTTTGGTCTATCTTTACTAATATGCATCTTGTTATTGATTTTGGCAGTGTTATTCCTGGATGAGCAGACAGATTATGCCTTAGTGAAAAGTGGAAGACTTCAGCAGGATGAGCCAGGTCATCTCACAACCCATACCCTGCCTGGATATATTCTCTGTTTGTAGGAGGTAAGAGGCTTTAAATATCCTTAGGAAAAAAAAAATAGAACTATGATTTCCAAATGAGTTTGAAGTGGTTTAACTGTAAAAACATTTGATAGAAAGGGAAATGTATTCATGTATAACTGACAAGCTTTGAAATAAAAATCCTATACCAAGTGAAGCAAATAACCAACTCTAAACCTGAAGTTTATGAAGGTGTCTCTGTATAAACATCTTGAAGAAGAATTCAGTTTAAACAATTGCTTGTACTAGTGTATTGGTTTCAACAGCTCTCTGAGTTCCCTTTTGTTAATCCTCTTTTAAGGTGCCTTTTTAATATATCAGGAGAGATAGTCCTTTATCCCTAGGTATCAATAGTGTTATTTGCAGGAGACATATTTTATAATTTCCAGTCCAGCATTCACACTCCATTCAGCTCAACAATGAGCAAAAAGACTAGAGAGAAAGTTTGTAAAGTACTTGTAAGTTTGGTTTAAAAAGTACTTTGGGGGAAAAATCTAAACATGCTTTATATGATCTCTATAATTTTATGTATTTAAAGATTTCAAACTGCTATATACTTACAGAGTCCTGCCAATAAGTAAATCCTATCAGTAAGGCTGTTACAGAACAATCTTACAGTCTTTCTATTAGATGGCTCTTCCTTTTGTAACAGACATGAGCTTCCGTTTTGACACTCTGTCTTTAGCCATTAATGGTTAAGAAGAAGGGAAGGAAAGTGATGATAAAGGTGGTATGCCAGTACCCAAATGAATAATGAAATGTCACAACTGAATTAATCTTGTTTCATCATTTAAAGAAAAAAAGAAAAAACAGATACTATTGGCTTGATTAAGTCATGTAACTGTTGATATATTTGGGCATTGGAACAGGCTGCCCAGGTAGGTGGTTGATTCACCTTCCCTGGAGGTGTTTAAGGCACAGGTAGACCAGGTCCTTAGGGACATGGTTTAGTGTTTGATAGGAATGATTTGACTCAATGATCTGGTGAGTCTCTTCCAACTTGGTAATTCTGTGATTCTCTGATTCTATATCCATTATTTCAAAACTGTAATTAATAATGGAAAAAATCAACAGTCTGTGGCGTGCATGAAGTCAGACTTGCTGGTCACAATGATCATCTTGAATAACTTGTGAATCTATATGTATGAATCATTTTTTGAGATCTTATTTACTATATTATTTTTCTGAAAAACAATTTAAAAATCATTGAATAATATATGAACTTGTTTGATGTCAATTTTTTTGAAACCAGTCATTAAGATTTACTGTTTCCGTTATGAATGATGTCCATTGTAAAAGAAGAAAAGAACATGACTGTAAGGCAAGCATATATTTTCTGTCATAGCACAGCAGTTTGTCTTCAATGACTTATGTTGTTTGCATTTTGGGAAAGTAATAAGAGAGAAACAGCAAGTAAGAACTGTATTTTTAGCAGAAACTCACCTACATTATTTTCATTCTTTGATAAAATGAATGCTTATTGCTGTCAGTAGTGCTGACAGAAAGCCAACTGACCTCTTCTCATAGCTTATAACTACAAACGTTGGTGAAGAAATCCATAATGTAATAACCACTTGTGACAGGCCTCACAAAAACATACATGTATTGGCATACATTGTGAAGAAAATCTTCTTTAATGAGATGTAATCATCTCCCGTTTTTTCTTAATAAGAAACAATTGGAATGTAGCTGTTAGATACATGCTGAATCATAGAACAACCAGGTTGGAAGAGACCCATTGGATCATCAAGTCCAACGATTCCTACCAAACACTAAACCATGTCCCTCAGGACCCCGTCCACCCATGCCTTAAACACCTCCAGGGAAGGTGAATCAACCACCTCCCTAGGCAGCCTATTCCAATGCCTTTCCATGCATGTATTTTTCTTTTATTATTCTTTATATTATTCCAAACATATATTTTTCTTAATGTCTTTGAGAATACAATGCTGCTTTTGTCGCATGAGTTAGCCAACCTCATGAGCTGCCAGCAGCTCAGCTGCTTTAGAGGTTGGTTGTAGGTGGCTTTACCTCTTCCTTCTCATCTCTTCTCATTCTCCTGTTCGCTCTTTGTCTGGAGAGGATCATCTTACAATCTCTTCTTTCTCTTCCCTCTCTTCAGAGGAGCGTAACTGTTGTCAGACACTAAATAGACATTTCCTGCCTAGTGTAAATACTTAAAGCTAGTAATTAAAGCTCAGTCTCATTTTCCACCCTTGACTGATGCATTGTTTAAGGATCAGGGTTGCTGTTGAATCCAAGGAATGTGAGCTGCTGCTGTCTGCAGGCACCTAATAGTTGGCAATTATATCAACCTATTTTGTGACCTTGGAGGGCTGTGATCACCTGCCTGAGAAAAAAATGAAATTAAATAAATAATTTTCCCAGAGGGAAGAAGTTATTATCAAAATAACAGTAATTTTCTGTGTGCTATCCCATTGGAGGAGTCTATGGTGTATCCTCACGTGCTTGTTTGCTCAAGCCTAGCAAGCATGCTTGGAACTTGTGTGTGCTGTTGGCAATGCAGGATATTATAATGCTGCAAGAAGTTCTCTGAACAAGGGAAGTCCTACACCATGTTGCAGAAGTCACATTTATTTGCAGGGCTTCTTTTCTCTTTGGTCTTGCCTACTTGCTCTGTGTATCATTTCAAGACAGAGACTATTGCCATCTCATTTCTTTGATTCCTTAGGGATCAATTATGTTTATTTTAGATACATACTGGTTCTGTCATTATGTGTAGTGGAAGATAAGGTAAAAAACTGAATGAGAGGACAGACAGTAAACGTTCTTTGCACCTTCCCACTTTCCACCTTCAGTCCAAGTCAGTACAGCCATGGCTGTTACAGATCAGTCCATGTTTCCACATGGTACCTGCAGTGCCTGTGGTGGCCATCCAGAAGGATGCAGACAAAGCTCTTAAAAATTAACACAAGTATTTCCTTCACAAACACAGCTTAGAAACTGAACTAATTTTGTTCTATGTAATACTTCAGATGTATAGAACATTTGGCAGCTGAAAAAAATTATGAGAAAAAAACCCACTACTAGGACTCCGGGACTGAAAACACAAAGTCCAGTGTTAGGCTTGTATTTCTCCTCTCACAAAATAATGCTATATGCTGTTACAATATATTTAAGCTCATGAAACTTCTGTCAACCTTACTATGAAATATTTGGTGGTATCTTTGTCATATGGATTCTAATTCTTTCTCTCTATCAGTGGAAAATTCTGCCAACTTCTTTGTGAATATCTATAAATAAGTATCTAAAATATTTTCATCTAATATGATCTAAGTATTATAGAAAATCATTTTATACAACATAGCGTGTAGCTACAATATAGCTTTATCCTTAATATCTCTGTATCTGTGATAAGATTGACATTTTCTTCTTTATTATAAAACACTTATGGACAAACTTAACAAGACAGAAATCAAAGAACGCTCAGAGAACAGAAGAAACAAATTTGTAATGAAGACTTTTAGTATAGACAGTGAATGAAACTCTAGGAATGCAAGTATTTTTCATTGTAATTTTTCATAGTAAAGATGTCATTGTAATAAAAGTATGTTTTTAAATTAGTGACATTTGCAAATTGGTTTCAGATTTATGAGAAAGTTGTGCTGGTGGGAGATAATTCAAGAAAGAAAACTCAAGAATCTGTTAATTACAAAGTACAATTCTTGCTATGTCTTCAGCTACCAGAAATATCTGCTAATTGCTACCAGCCATCCCCTTCCACTTCAAGTTATTCTAATTAATTTTGAAATACACTTAAATTTCAGAGCCTGGATTTCTAGGTTTTAGAAAGTTTATTTGCTCTTGAAGACTAATGAAATCTCATGTGTCATCTGAGTCAAGGAATGAAGTAGATAGTCTCAGATAGTTTCCATGTTAGGTAAATCCATGGCATGCTCTCCTTTCTTGCTCTTCTTCTTTTATATAAAACGCTTCTGATACACAATGTTCTCAGTGTAAACGTTTGAGATAACTGTTCTTGTAATTAGAAAGGGTAACTCTACATGAATTTAGCTCACTTCATGATAATTTTTAAATAATTTCCTTTTTTTAATGGCATCTATTGATGTGCAATATTTGTTAATCACTCACCACACATGAAGATGAATAAGTGTATAAATTACTGCAGATCATGATATGTATGTTATATTTTTCATTCTACAGCACTTCCTCTGTATTTCAACTTGATTTCTGTTTCGTGGTTAAGAGTTACTCTAGACCCCTTCTGTTCTTTTAAGAGATTTAGAACTTGTATTTTGAATTCTTTCTAATAGTAGAAAGTTCTGTCTGTCAGGTGTTTGAGAGGCATATTTGGATGGTGGGTAAGAATTCTTAAACACAATTGTGCATTAAACACAGATGAAGGTGATATTAGCCATTGAAGTAGGACAACATTATCAATTGCAAAAAGAGCACATAGTAAATCAAAGGTTTGCACAAGCATTCAGAACATTATATTTAAAGTTTTTTAAGTGGAATGGGGAAATACGCTCGCATTATTTCCTTAGTAATATCTATGATTTCCCACCACAACATAATCAGGTGTGTATTGGCTAGTTTGTTTATTAACTACAGAAATTACTGGTGTGATGAATATGTTCAGCTTTTTCCCCAACTTGCTCTCCTGTGTAAATGTAGACTCTGGATCCCTGTTTAAGTCTAACAGACTGTTAGCTTTAGACATTTGTCTGGTCAAAGAAGGATTTAGTGAGTAACTACAAAGTGTGTTTTCCTTCAAGCATCTGGTCAATGTTCTCCTTTTTAGCCTGAAGCAATAATTGTCTGTGCATTTTAACAGTTCATTTGCTTTCACTACACTACTTGTTTCTTAGCACACTGGCTATTTATGTAGTTTTGAAGTAACCCCTTGTGATAGTTCAAATGAGCATTTCTAGTAGATGCAGTGCAACAGGTGAAATGACTGATACTGGCTGCGTATGTTTTTACATGGATAAGGAGTGTCTGTGGATGCCACCTCGAAAGATATTTATTTATATCTCATAGCAATGATAGGTGAAGGTACCTCATTTAACATTTAATGGTATTTTCCTAACTTTTATTGTTTTTCAAATACAAATACAAACATAAATCAAATCCTCTCTGTGCGCTATCAGCACCAAATTAGACATTTATGTAATATGGTCTTAGCGATGTCCAGCCACAAGAAACATTTCCCACGTGGATAAAGAAATCAAAACAATTAAGCACAGTGACTTCTGAGCAGTCCTTTGGCTCAAGGAATTACATGAGCATAAGAATCCTATGAAGTTATGTAGTCAGCATCTGCTGTAAAATAGCAGTCTGTACTCCTGCAGCAATAAGGAATGAATTGAAATGTGTGCTGCAACCTCAAGGGGCAGCATAGCTAGGGACTATAAACACTTTTATGCAGTTTAAATACAGCACAGTGAAATTAACCTTACTTCAAATGCTATTTACTGTTGAAGGTTTGTTGGAATGAATTACAAAAATTTCTCTCAATACAATGGAGAGCTTGTTATATATAGCACAACAACTTTAGAGCAAAGAAATTTGAATTGTTGTACAGTATTGAAACAAGAAAAAAACCCAATCAAACCTAGAACAAGGACCGAAGTGCAGTCTCTTACTTTAGCAGGACTGTCCCTTCTCTCCAGGTTTGGTCTTTAAAAAAAGTGCAAGAAGGAGGGGGGCTTTGTTTTTATCCTGTGTCATTGCAACACTACAGGCAAATGTTTCTTTATACCATTTCTTTATATCATCTTTCTTGGTGTAAAATTACCTAGCATAATATTTGACTTTCCTTAGTATGTTTATTTTTTAGATATTTAAAGGAAAAAAAGGGATAAGGGAAAATGATTGGCTGCTGTGTAATTTGCCTGAATGTGCTGCTTCCTTATTGTGTGCTCTCTGAGATATTTTTGAGGACTTTAACAGTCTTTAGTTAAGAAGGACTTGCTAGATACAGAGATTTACTTTCCTTCATTCAGAGATGCTAAGTTTAGTAACGTCTTTTGTTGATGGCAAACAGAAAGTGGCGTACTATATCAAATTTATTTTCCTTCTATTTTTAATAGAAAATATTATGTATTCTATCCTCAGATGTGTTATTTAGGCCTACAATACAACCACATGTTGTTATGTAATATTGTGCAAACCAACAGCAGTCTGAAAACATAACAAAAGTGTCAAGAAGTTATTTTCATGTAGATGATAACAGGTTGCATTGCTTATAGAACATGCTTGTCTCTAAAAGTATATGTAATGATGTGGGAACAAATGCAATGAGTATTGAAACAAAACAATGCACAGCTTTGAAAACTGGAGTTGATGCTAAATATGCACCCACTGGCTTCAGCTGAAGGCAGTGTTGTACCACATGACTGCCTGCTTCAACTTTCAATAGCTCTTTTATCCCATAAATCCATTAAATTATATAGAAAGTTCAAAGTCTTTCCTAAAATAAGCCCCAATATTGCTGCTTAATAACATTTCATTATTTTGGTAACGATGGATTTTTTTAGGAATGTAGTATCTTGTTATTAAAAAAACCCAAAACAATGAACACACATTTTTCTTGCCTCTGAAGCAGCTGTGTGACAGAAAATCACTGCATGTCCTATCTGAGCTGTAACGTATGCCTAAATGTTGCCAATGTACATCTTTGTCTTCCGTGACAACTTGGTAAGGAGAGTTTAAAAAGGTGAGAGGCGTGGAAGAAGTCCCTGCGGCAGTGGAGTTGGGGTGTGCATTACTCCTTTAATACATAACTAAGGTATCTATCTGTTGTGCTATGAGGTGTTCTAATGTTATGTTAATTTTTCATATCCTTCATTAATGTTCCTGGTTGAACTATTTTAGATTTAATAAGGAGTAAGATCACAAGAATAACTGGGATGAAAAATCATAAGGCTGATTAAAAAAAAAAAGTCTAATCTCAAGTTAGGTAAAGAACTAACATGGTTAAGCAATCAAAATCTTCATGTTCACAGTAAGGATAATAGCCAAGGTAAAGGGAATTTTAGCTGCTGTGAATTTAGGTTTGAAATTATTAAAAGAAAGTTTAAAGAATCTCAGCATTTGACTTTATCAGAACTAAATCATTTGCTGGGAACTGCTAAATAATAAGTTAGTTGAAATTACTAAATGATATTTCAGATATAAATGGAATAGATAGGTGTAGTTGACATGAAGCATGTTAATATGGAAAATAAGCTTTTTAAACCACTACTAGAATACTGCACCCTAACAAACTTACATCTACTCTAGTCTTGTTATCCATGCATTCTCTGTATGAAATGGCAAGAGATTTTATGAAAATAAAAAAAAGTAGGATTATCAATTAATCTCCGGTAACAATACAATAAATTGTACATGTCACAAACACATAGCCTATATCCAAACAGAAAGCAATTAATTTCACCCAGGGAACCAAGTGTTGTAGCTCAAATTCTGTTAGCAGAAGTGTTCAACAACAAAGTAACACAAAAGAGTTAACCAAGATAAGCAAAGGGGAAAAAAAGCAATTTTGTAATCAGTAGTGTTCTTTACAAAACCATTCCTCCTCCATTCCTCTAGTCCCTATGCCTACAGGAAACCTACAAATTACCTTCAGAAGTTGACCCCGAAGTCATAAATCTAAGAGATTAACAAATTACAAATCACAGGCTCAGCAGATGTATTACTTTTCTGGCATACCATAAATTTTCCCACACCCAACTTCCAACCAAACCATCAGTGTTCTAAAATCAATATTTAGCTTTCTCTCTGTCCGAGAGGGCTAATGACTTAATCATCTCCCTTTCTCCTAACAGTCTTTTCTATTCTTCTGGTTCAGATTGCTGTGTTACCTCAAATTCCTTAATTGATCTACATAGTGAATTAACCTCAGTGAAAAGTTCTGGTATCTCCTGTTTCTCTTTTACATTTGTTTCAATCTTTTTAAAGAAATGTAAGAAGCAGTAGGAAAGTTAGAATCAATAATAAAAACTCCTCAGTGACTTCAAATGATATTTGTACATAATTTTCATTTTAATTCCGATACAAAAGTGATATTTACTTTCTAGAAACTGTGATAATTATAATTTCCTAAATGTCGCATATCAGAAAATTGGTCTATCTTCTTAGTACATAAGATTTGGAATTTGATAAATGCAATGAAGACATTGTAAGAGCCGCTACTTTTTGCAAAGCTATTATGCTGTCTCCACGTTTCTCTGTGAACATTAGCCACAAAGTTGCTCCTTACAAATACATCTGAAATTGCATTCAGAGTAGTATGCCCAAATTAAATTTTCACAGGTGAAATATTTAAATTTTCCATTAATTCCTTAATGGCTGTAATTAGAAATGGTTAAAATTCTTTTCCTGTGTTTCTGTAGGCCAAATTGCCATATTAAAGCTTTATGCTGTAAAATCCATTATAATTACCATGGCAATGTATTTGCTATTTCTGTGAATTGTCTGAAACTGGCAGAGCTTAATGAGACATTCTTGGTGTAATAGATGGATTAATGTAAAATTTAATTTGTGTCACCCCACTTTACATAAAAAAAGTAAGTTAGTAAAAAAATGTAAGGATTTACCTATTTTAAAGTACAGCATCATCGTTATTAAATACTCGTCTTTGGGTACCTATTTTTTTTGAGTTGTGAGGATTCTTGCCATGTGACTACTTTACCTATATTGGATTATGCACTTCAAGGTCTCTCTTACATTAACATACCTTTCTTTTTTTGAACATCATAATCTATCTCAGCTTTCTATAAGCTGCTAATTTCAGGAATAGATGAGGATTCTACAGGTTTCATTTTGTGCAAAAATATCTTAAGGATTTTCAAAGATCGAATTGTCACTTTAACTAGGCTACCTGAAAACAACTAGAATAAACTAAATTGTACTACGGTGCTGCAAAGCTACAAAGCAAATGCTTTACTTCAACCAATAGTAACACTGATATTTAGGAAATGAAGATAAATTATTAATGTACCCATTTGAAGGAAATGAGTACACTCAGAAGCACTGGAGTAGGTCTGGAACTTCTCTTCCCTTTTCTGAGAGTTATTTGTGATTGATAAAACTGTGTAGCTTTTCAAAATGTCATCAGATTAACAGCAGAACTTTGAACACTGATCTTGCATTTCAATAATTTACTATTTATCAATGTATGCATCAAGAATGTTGTGTTAAGGTGACTGCTCTACAAGTTGGTTAATTCTAAAATGGAAAGATCTATCATTCTTCAATGACACCAAAGCATTCCAAAATGAATAAATTAAATTGGATAGTATAGTGAATTGTATAGTGTCATGTATAGTGAAAGGTTGTTGTAAAGGTCTGTCACTGATATTTTACACTGTTATTATAAAGCAGCAATTTAGAATTTACTGATCATTTAAGATAAATCAAATAACTGTATCTATAATAGTACTCAATGGTAAATGGATTTAGTATTTAACAAGGTCATTATATGGAATCTATTTGATCAAAACAATAACATAATTACAGGTTTGAAAGTGACAATATTCACTTGTATTTATTACATGGTATGATAAATACATATGCATGCAAAGCAATAGACATATGTGTATACAATGATATATTGATATTTAAACAAAGGAGTATGAATATCCACAGAAACAAAGGATGGATGGATAGATAGATAGAAAGAAGGATGGATAGTGAGACTAGTCTGAAAATTTCCCTCTTGAGATTGTTGAGAATGCTCTCATACAGTGCATTAGCATTCTATGACAAACAATGATCAGATCTTGATGGGGGATGAATTTGCCTTGGTCTTTTAATTTACTGTGTTAGCAAATCATATTGTGTGCTCCTCTGAGTGGCATCCTAACTCAGGGGGAGATTACTGCTCCCAGTCTGCTGTGATCCAGGAAATTTCAAAGGATCTTCCATGTGATCACTCACTCACAGGTCTTTGAGATAACTGGCTTTCAACAGATGGTTGAATATTCAATTTGGTGTTCAATATTCATCTGTCTGCAACTTGGAAAACATAATTCTGACAACTTTTACTGGTTTTATCAGACCACCTTACATAGACTATGATTCAGGTATCAGTCATGTCCAGGGGGTGACTGATAGTCAATCTCTTTCTCAGGCACATGGGACTCTGAAGAATACCAAGGGGATGCTTAAGTGCTCTGGATCACTGTGTTGTGACAATGGATATTCTCTCCCCAGCCTGTCTGGTCAAGATAACCTTTCTGATGTGATAAGTGCTTCTTTTTTCCAAACACGGCCATTTCAGGTAGGGCAAAGGGCTGCCCCAAGTTACTGCTTCTATAAGTTATTGTGCCTAAAAAGCCTATGTTAACATGAACCTGGTTTCCAATGGATCAACAAATGGCTGGGGGGAGGAGGGGGAAGGTGTTGTTCTAAGTGAATCAGAAGTTGAGATAAATATCCTGGAAGGGCCTGTATGGACTAGCAGGAGAGGAGGAATCACACCACCACAAGTTCTAAAAACATAAGATAAATGAAACTATTTTGTAAATGGCAGCCCTTTCAAGATGCTTTGTATACTTGAACTCCTTTGGAAGGAGAACCTCCAGGTTCACTTAGAACCACAAACAGAATCTGATACAATCTGATAGGAGAAACTTAAATTGGTACTACTTAATCTATTTAAAAAAAAAAAAAAGTTTACACACAGATATGTTTTCTGAGGTGTACCCCAGCTTTTATATAGGTAATGTAACATAGAGGACTGCTCACTGGTGACTCCAGGTGCTACCAGGATGGCATAAGTGCATTTAGGAGATGACAGAATTTAAATACAGAAGCAAGAAATTACTTAGGAAACAAAAGAATGGGTAACATCATTTCAGTAGCATTTTTCTTCTTTGGTATCATAATATGTGTCTTTGAAGGGATGCTGATGAGGAGTGATTTTTTTTCAGTTTAGCTTAGCTAGCAAATTTAACGTGTATGTAAGACATTTAACTATAGTGTAAATAGTGCAATTTATCCTTAATAACGTATTTCCATATTCAGCAGATAAGAAACTGCCTATTATGGAAAGAATGACAATATTCTCTGTAAGTATTGAATCCAGCATCACATTTCTTGCTGTGATAACCCAGGACAAATGCTTATTCTGATGATTTGTTTAATTGACCAAGTCAGAGAGCAGTCAGCTTTGAAGAAAACTCATCTTAGATAGTTTATTATACCCAGTTTTCAATGATAAGCCAAATAAGCCTGTAGACTGAAAAAAAGCAACCACCATTGCTTACTGCTAGTCGGAAGGATTGTGGACATAGTTTGCCCAGCAATTTTTTAAGAAAAAGGCAGAGAAGTGTTTGCAGGCATTAGCAACAGCTATGTTATCTTGGCATTCTGGAGCTGGACATCAAACAAAATTGGCAAAGCTACAGAATTATAGGAGATAAAGTGAAGAACCTGTGCCAGAACTGTCGAAAGAGAAGACTATTGAAGATTACTATGTCAAGCAGATCTGTAAGTCTCTAAAGACCTCTGAACCAGCTTATCTAATCGACCCATTCTAAATTGTAATGGTAATAGAAAACACAAAACTCTCTATTAAATACTGTCAGAATGTATGGAATATACCTTGACAGGCATTATTGAATTTATCAAATCTCTAAATATAAAAGTAAATGAAGGCAGGTGAATTAGAGAAACAGTGGATCAAATGCATGAAAATGTATAAGTAAGGACATAGGCTAACAGAAGATAAACAAAAAAACCAAGAAGAGTTCATAGCTGGCAGGTGTGTAATCACTGCGAGAAGAGTCCAAATATCCCATAGACTATAAAGGACTTTCATTACAATCAGATGGGGAAAAAAAAGAATAAAGATAAAAAAAAAAAAAACCCAAACAAAAACACAACAAAAACCCCCAAACATACGCAAGCCTCTCCTGCGTTTTCTGTAAAAGTGGCTACAAGAATTCAGTATACCACCAGATTAGGACTTTTTTTTTTTTTCCCAGAAACCAAAATACTTAATCGACTTTTTATTCATTTGAATGAGTGTAAGTAGAAGAGATGCCATGGAAGGTTGTGGTTTTCTGAATGTCTTTCAACTTGACAGGAAAACCTTGCCTACCTATGCATTGTGGTATACAAGTTCACAGTTTTGATTACCATGTTACAGGATACAGAGACAATGTATGTGCAATTTATAGTATGTCACGGGTTTTGTGCAAAGCAAAGATTTCTGTATCCAGTGAGTTGTGACAAAATTTTTGCTTAGGCAAGAATATGACTCTTGTTATCTGATTATAACTTGAAGTCTCCTAACACATCAAACCTAGATAAATAGGTAAAAACCCACTTGACAAGAGACTAACAGAATACCCCAATGCTAAGATGCCAGTCTTCTCCCAGAAATTATTGTAGCTAGCGGTAAAAATACGTTAACAATTTTAATTTAAAAACAGGATTTATTTATCAAATTACATTAGAGGGATCTGATACCTTATTTCGGAAATACATAAACAGAAGGGAGAAAAATCCTTTAATCCTTTAATTTTATATGGGTATACTTATAAAAGGGCTAGTGGAGGGGAGAAAACAAAACCATGCATTCCAAAGAAAGCTTTTGCAATATGTTTAGAAACTAGTCTGTAATGTTCAGTATGTCATGAAGTTTGTCTGATGAGACAATATAATTGATATGCATATATGTAA
Organism: Coccyzus lansbergi; assembly: GCA_033558105.1. Taxonomy (NCBI): domain Eukaryota; kingdom Metazoa; phylum Chordata; class Aves; order Cuculiformes; family Coccyzidae; genus Coccyzus; species Coccyzus lansbergi. The sequence goes on from JAUMJK010000159.1 coordinate 936,641, forward strand.
TATTTGTACCACAAATTACTGTAAATAAGAAGTAGAAGGTTATGCTGGGCTATATTCCTAGTTGACATAAATAAGCCTAGTATATATATTATGTGGGCCTAAAAAAATAATTAAAAGAAATTTTTAACTTATATTTTGAAGGAAGATAACTGAAAATAAGCTCTGCTATTTTCATCAGCTGTTCAAATGAGAAAACAATTTTCATAATACTCTTTAACTTTTCATTTAACTTTATGTAAACATTTGACAATGAAATATGAAAAGTTCAAAAATTATGCTTAAAATTCAAATTAGACATTTTGATCAGCACTTATAAATCTTCCATAAACTTGATTAATAAATGCAGCTTTATTCATTACTGTGGCAACTTGATGCTAATTTTTTATTAATATATTAGCTTTTAAACTTCCACTTTTTTCCTAGTCATCATGTAAATGCAAGACTATTTACATAGTTCTCTGTTCTTAGCTGCATCCATAGTTTTGGCAGGAAATCTTGCCATAGCACACAAACCCTGCTCTACTCTCCCATGCTGAGAAAATGCTGTGTCCAGCCCAAATATTTGAATTGGTAGGCATCAAAAATTAGCATGTTATTTTGATAAATTTAAAGATTCAGACCAGCTACCTTGAGTTTCTAAAGTTTCCATGGTAGAAGGTGTACTTAGGGAACAGTTTTGAGAATTAGGCTGCATTCCTGAATGCTTTCATATAGATTACAGTGTGCAAGTATGAATTTTGGTTCTTACATTGCATCATCTGACCTTTTTGTAGTTGTTGCTCTTCTTACTTGTTCTTCCAAAATGTGAAGTATGAGATGGCAACTTGTGCTTTCCATTTCCAAGCTCAAAGCAAGATTAAGGTCACCTCTTGCTTTTCCTTATAGATATTTATGACCCTGTTTCCTGTACCCCTAGTACCATGTCAGTAATGTTATTAAATCAGACCTGAGAAACTGGAGACTTCATTGACAAAACAGAATTTGCCAAGTGGCAAGTAACTACATTTTTTGAAATAATGATAAGTTCAGGTTATTTTATAAATGTGCAAACCAGAGTCAGTATTGCTGCAACAGCATATTTAGTATGTTTTCACAGGGGTGTAAGTTAAGTAAAAATCAACAGAATCGGCAGTATTTTAAACATGCTTAACACACGGTATTTATTCTCTTCAGATTACATTATAAAAGAAACCAAAACTCAAAAGAAAAGTTAACGTTAGAAAGGAGGAATCAGATTTTTAGCCTTTATTGTCTTCTTTGTGCAAAGATACATCTCTCTCCAATCTGCTCAGAACTTAGAGGGAAGCACAGAGGAGGTGGGAGTACAGAAAACCTGCCTGGGGAGCATATGCATGATGTTCACTTAACTACAGCATCTCAGGAAATAATTCAGTTTATATAAAGAGGCAGTTTAGTTTTACAAATGTGAACATGTCTTTGGTTATGTTTTTGGTTTTGTGTTTTGGTTTGGGTTTTTTGTAGTGTAGCTTTACAAGAGTGTTTTGTTACTCAGCATGCAGTACGTGGATAGGTGGCTGTTAGCGTAGGAGATCACTAGTAAGGAAGGCTGCATTTAGCAAGAAAACTGAAGTGATAGAAATTTAGGATTATGATAGAACTCAGTCCACTGGGAATTCAAAATTTCCAAGAAAAAAAAAAATTAAAACGCAGAGGATGCAGGAGCTGCAGATGCAAGGACTTCCTCTGGGTATTAACGATTTGAAAATAAAGGTAATTTTTCTTGTTATTTTTATTTTTTTAAACAATCTCAGAAGGAGAGGGAAAGTGGAGGACGAGAAGAAATGGAGATAACAGTGCCAGGAGTAAAGCCTGACAATCTAAAAATCTGATAAAAGTTGTTAATTAGTACTGTTATTGTAGACAGCATAAGATTACAAGAGATAAAGTGGGGTTCTTTTCTGTTTGGTTGGTTTGGGTTTTTTTGTGGGGCTTATTTCTGGGGGTTTTGTGGGGTTTTTTGGGGGTTGGGGTGGAGTATTGTTCTTCGTTTTTTAAAAATTGCTGGGTTTTTGAAAGCAACTCAGAAATATGGAGTTACTAAAAATTTCAACATTGAAGAATATCAATTTTTTAGATTTTACCTTTGGCAGAAGAGTTTAGAGTTCTGAAGAAATATAAGTGTTCTATTTAAATTCTTTGGATTTCTATTGCTGTTTTGAAGGAACGTCTCACGGAGAAGTGATAGGTAATTACATGAAGCATTAAAAATAAACGTGGAAATAAGGAGCCCTATTACAGTTTTTGTTGGACTAAGTTAAATTGGACAATACTATTACCAAATCAAACTGGGTCAATAAATTAACTACAATCATAACACTCAGCAGCCAGCACTTATTAAATTAATATAGCTAATAATAACATAACGAGATTAATTCAGCTGCTAGCCAATTCATATGAATTCCCATCTCAAGAACATAGAGCACAAAGCACAAATCAAGTGTAATGAATAGGATAATTTGACATTTCAGAATAATCTCCAAATAGTTTATCCTAGAGTTCCTAAAGCAAAGTGTGGGCTGCTGAATGCCATACAAAACACTTGACTACCACCATGTAAAAAAAAATTTCATTCAGCATTGGCAAGATACAACATTTTTAATAATTTTGTTTGCGTAGAGTCAGGGAATTGTGTGGCTGTCTTTTCTAGAATATTGATACTGGATTCAGGTGTGCAGAATGCATTAATGTTCATATGAATGCTGTGATTTTTTTTTTTTTTTTTTGCTTTTCCAGAGAAAGGACAAATGAAAGCATAGTGGTTTGGAAGGTGTGAACCTCTTATAGTTCATACCTATAGTATGAACTTTATAGAGTATGTATAGAGTATGTTCAGAATCAGGTGTCATCAGACCCAGGAGGTTTTTCTTATGGTAACACAGCTTTGTGGTATTTGTTCTTCATGAATCTTACAGTTAGGCTTTGATTGTCTTTATTCTTGTCTCTCTACAAAGCCACCTTCAGGAAGCAGAATACCTCAATCTGTCTTCCCTGAAAAATTTTCCATTTGTAATTCTTTCAACTGAGCTCATCTCAATGAAAACTGAAGTAACTATTAATGATACAAACTCAGAAAAGGAAGAGGGGGGGAAAAATAAGGAGAAGTTAGACAGAAAGGAAGCAATGTGATTAAGCAGAAATTTATCCCTCCCCAAATGCTTGCTGAGGTACAAGCCAACATATATCTTTGAAGGTCATTGGTGATGATAATTTTATTTAATATACCAAGAGATAATTGAGGAAATTAAGACAACTTCTCCATAAATTTTATTGGACTGTTAAAACCAGGCAGGTGGCTACCTCTGATATCTGATATTGTTTTGGAGTCTGAGAGACTTTGAGGATGATCCCAGAGCAAGTAATTCAAAATGAAGTCAGCAGTATAAAAAAACTGTCAACTATCTCTCTAGATTCTTGTGAAAAACAGGAGTTTGTGGGATTGGTTTGGGCAGTGGCTCATAAATGAGTAATTAGAACCTAAGTGAGACTTATCTGTTTCAAAGAATTTTGGTGTTGCATTGTTTTGCGGAATCAAACTCTATAACTCTATAACTCCATTAAGGGTTATAAAGCAGGTATGAGTTTCTTCGCTGGCGGGTGCGAGGGGATAATCCTCCTAGCTCGCATGCCGAACAGTCTAACAAGGAGATAGTTATAGTGTGAATACATGCCTATTCATAAGTGCCTATTACATAGTCATGACCTTTCCTGCCTCTTATTATAATTAGATTCCAGAAGCCTCTTCTATACTTGCACAGGCATGATGTTGTGGTCTGGGACTTAGGGCTGAAGCCACCTTCATCTTCCTCAAGAACTGCCCCTGAATTCAATCTGTGCACAGGCACAGTCTCATGCTGGTCGAGCTGCAGTTGTTTTCAGCATTCTAGCTTCTCTCTTATCAACATCCAAGGTCTTCAAGGCCTTTGCCAGCAGATAGTGCTTATTTCAGTAAGCTAAGCTGTCTAAGTTTACCTAACATTTCTGCAGTTTTTCTAACTAATGTTTATGCCCACACATCAGTATGATGGTGAAAGCCACAGCATGAGAGCACAGGAGCCCTTCTGGAAACACTGGAGCAAAACCCAGCACCTCACAACGTTTTCTGTTAGAACACCAGCAGACGTGGAAGAGGCATGAACTCAGAGAAAAGGAGCTGCGAGTATGTTGATTTTTGGAACAGAACTGTTGCATTGATTCATCTTTCAGTACAAGTTAAATGTTAGAGTTTGGATCCAAAGAAATAGTATTGTGAAGAAGCCTGTGCTGAGTGCGCCCTTATGATCACCGTGCATGTTATTTAGACTCCAGCCTGTGAAGTCAGAATAAAGCTTTGATCAGAAAAGTCACTGCTGGTGATAGACACTGAATGGGATATACCTTCCTGAGCACAACACAGATGGCACTGTGGAACGAGAGAGAAAGTCTATCAACATGCTACATTACCTTCGCATCTGGGAGGCTCCAGGCAATCCAGCAAGGCACTGGAGAGAATCGGGTGCTGCAGGCACAAAAACAGTGCGTGCTCTGAGGATGACCAGACCCAATCATGCAGGAGGTTACATTTATTACACCATGAGGACTATGTAAAATGTATGTATTCAGTTTCTTGCTTAAACGTAATTAATATTTAATTATTGCAGTTTATATTTCATTTGTTTAAGAATCCCTCAAGTAGAAAACCCAACAGATTTAAGAACTGATATCATGAAATAACCATGTGCTTGAAAAGTCCTGGCAAGAACATTCAACTGAGAGCTACATAGAGCATTGCATAGCGTGTAAAGAAATTAGTGACAGGCAAGGCAAGCAAGCTTGGTGAGTAGATTTGCACAATCCTACTCTTAATCTAATGAAAGGCTGGAACCCTGAAGCCGTGCTCTGTAGAGGATGGGAATAGTCAGGAGGTTATTAGTGTAGTTCATAGAGTTGGACTTCCTGGAGGAAAATTAAACAAGACTGAGGGTCAGAAAACTAAAGGCATATTTTGCCAAATATTGTAGGCCTGACATGCTGTGATTAGCAAATAGCCTCAGCACAAAGCCACAGATTTCAAATATGCAGAGCCAAAAGGAAATTTGAACTCAGACTGTTTTTATAAGGTACATACTACATGGTAATGAACAGATTTTTTAGTAAACAGCCAGGAAATGAATGCCAAGGCAGAAAGAAAGGGGGCAATCTCCTTTCCCCATGTACCTTGAATTGCTGAACCAACAAAGGTACTTTACTGTAATCAGCGTAGTATATTGCATATCCCCAATTCCATTTCTGTTTGGCTACTTAACTTGCTTCCTTTATTAGAAACAGTATTGTAGAACTTCTGGATTTTGGCTGTTGGCTCAAGTGATTTCTTAAAATTACAGCTGGGCTTGTGATCAGAAATAGGTCTGGCTGCAGGTGACTTCCCTAAGGCCCTGATAGTACTGGAGGGAGAAAATTTAATGAAATAAACCACTTCAGCATCTTTTTTTAATGCTCTGTGGTTCACTTGGGAGTAGTACTAAGAGTTCTGTGGAGAAGCCTGTGCTTAGAAGTGAAGTGAGAAGGTTATCTTTGCTTATTCTTCTGTGTTGCTTCTTTGCCATTGGGAAAGGGAAGGCAGGAAAACCACACAATAAAATATGATGGAAGTTTCAGAATACTTCTTTTTTCTCTTGGAATTCAGCATAGGTAGGAAAAATCTTGTACTAAATTTTCAAAGATGCTTTTTTTCCCATTCTGGAGTCAGATAACAGGGAGCTAGATTATTAATAATTATGCTGCAATGAGATGTAAATCTGAACCTTTAGGCTCCTTTTGCATTCTAGCTGAAAGAAAAAAATCCCAACAAAAAACAAACACTAAAAACCAATTCATGAATACTTAATGAATGAGCAAACATTTGCATCATAGAAATATTTTCTTTCTCCTCTTCAGTATTCAGGGGCTGCTCTGCCATCTGGCAAAGGTTTCAGTTGACTAACGCTGAAGCAATAAATTAATACAGTAAAAGATGCTACCAACAGCTTTAAACCAATTAAAATGCTTGAAGCAGACTCTATGCATGTTAAAATGTCATGTCGTGATCCTGCTGCACAGAACCAAAGAACTGTAATGAGCCAAGTGTGAATGAGCAAAGGTTGCAGAATTCAAGGGTATTGCTTTGTGTGAGCCTTATGCCATATACAAATATTCTGGTAATCTAAAACGCTAAATAGTCTGACCCATATTAGGATGGGCACTAGTTTTACTGTAGAACACAGTTTGTCTCATGCTTTTGTAGTCTTTAATTTGGATCCAATAAGAACAAAAAAGAAAAAAAAGGACAAGCCAAGTGTGTATTTTAGCTCCATGGAAGAGTGATTCAGAAAACCCTCGTGTTAGAAAGGAGTTTTCTGCCTGGAAACAGAAAAGAGCAAAAGGGAGGGCTAGGGGACAACGATCAAGCAGGAGCTGCTTCTGTGGGTCTGTCGTGCTGGGCTTGGTCTGCTGACTAATTCCAGGACTGGACAGGATTCCCTGTGAAGGGTACCTGAAACCAGTCTTTCAAGAAACCAAGCAGAGGTTGTTACCGTATTTAGAAAGGGTTGGTTTCCTCTGTCTCTCTATGAAGACTATAAAGGTGAATGCTGAGCTGTTAAGATTTTACGTACAGAAACCCCTTGTGGTCTGACTCCTTTCTCGGGGGAAAATGTCAGTGGATTTGCAAGCTGAATGATAAGCTTTTGTAGCAGTGATGCAGAGCAATGCCGTCACCTCTTGTGAAACAAATGAAACCATTTTATTGAACTTTATTGATTTTTTAAATTTATTTAATTATTTTAAAGCAGTAGAGCTTACTTTAAAATGATCCGTCGAAAGCATGCCATCAAAGATCTTTCTCAAGGCTTCCAAGGCAGGGAATACCTATGAGACCATTCAAGACAGGGAAGAAGCCTGTTCCCAAACCTGTCAGTTTGGTACATTGAGTTTGTACAGTATGTAAAAGAGAAGAAATGTTCCCTGTCCTCCAAAAATAACCATCAAAAATGTGCAAGCAGTTTTCAAGGACATGCCATTTACTTTCTGCAAGTATTGTTTATGAAGGTAGCAATTGTGTGCCCATGTTACTAGAAAATATTTGATACTCTTCTGCAAGTATAATGTTAGAAAAGCTGAAAGGCGTAAAGGTTGGTTTTGATAGTAAATTAATATTGTTAGAAATAAGTTGTAAGAACACAGTATGACCTGCTAACAGCAAGATTATGCTACTATGTTTGGGGTCTTTTTCTGTTAATAATTTGCCATTAAGTATCAGTGCTAGCTGAACTATACATTAATAAAGTAGTAGGGTAGATTTGTATCTTTTTGAGGTATGAATACTAATTGACGTTATTTGAGATTTTAAAGTGATATATTGTGATAGTTTTAAGTAATTTGGAAAACATAAATGAACCTTTTTAATGCAGGCTGATCGCATCACTACAGGAGAGAGAAGAGAAAACTTATCCTATTTTTATGAATGGCAATGATTTAAGGAACATTAAAGGAAAATACAGTTTTATGTGGGTTTTTTTTTTCCTAAAGTATGTATTCTATAAATGTACAAGGCAGTAGCAAGTCAGACATCCTAAGTTTTCATTTATAATAGAACAAAATGTTTTCCAGCTTAATGACTTCTTAAAATAACTTACAAACCTTTATCTATATTTCCCTAAATTAATTTGTATATCTGCTTTATATAAAATGAGAAAAAAAGAAAAAAAAAACCATAAAAAGCATAAAGAGCTCCAAATCCATTTACTAAATGAAAATGCCATTTCAGTTTAGACCATAAGATCTGACATAATGGCTGTCATAATGAAGTCAAAATAGTCCCATTCAGAGTACTGGAATGTTATGTGAGAATGCTACTCAGACTGCTTAAGTGCCCTTCAATTATATAATGTTATCATATAACATATTTATGTTACTTGTAGAAGGCTTTTTTTTTAGTTGAAATGTGAAGTTTTAATGCTTATGATGTATTGAAATCCAAGCATATTTCATTACAATTCTTAAACAAAGTAAGGTTATTTTTTTTTATATATGTGAAGGAAGATATCTGAGAATATACACCTCCCCATGACAAACCTTCTCCTTGTTTCTATTTTGTGGTGATTTCTTTAAAGTAACTTCCATAAACCATTGTATATCTGGGAAAGAAATACAAAGCAATATTTAGGAGCTAAAGTTTGTTTTTGCCATCCTCATCTTCATATTCACTAAGGAACATGAATTTACACCTAAGCCATCTGCACCAATCTTGCAAAAGTAAGTTCCAATACCTGAAGATGATTTTTTCAGCAAAATGATTATACTGCTCTAGTGACATACCTCCACATCGTTATCTGTTCTGGCAGAGGAAAACTGATTTTAAATTGTTTTCCTTTATAAACACAAAGAATGATTTCTGAATTATCTGTATCAGAGTTTGCTCTGTTATGAGATATGTGAGAAGGCAATTAATTATAAATACATATACAGTCTTATTTTTCTATAGCTTCTAGAAAGAATAGCATCTCCAGTGTTTTCACTACTATTATGCTAACAACTGCAAGCAATAGTAAATTGTTAAAGATAATCATTTGCTTCTAAAACACCTTTCAAATCTTCAACTATTCCTAGCCCGGTTCCAGAGCTACCCAGGAAAGCAGAGCAAAGAGTTTGTTATTATCTAGTAACCAAATGCTTTTGGAAACCTTTTATCAGATGGGAGGTAATATGCTATTGGAAATAAGTGCAGCAGATATTTTGCCAAATATTCTCTTCTTAGATAAAGGCAAATCTGGATGACGGTCACTACTGAAACTTTTCAGTCCCACCCTGTGTTTACTCATAGGAAAGGAGCAAGTTCCCCTTGATTCTGGAGGGCGCGCTGGCCTCAATTTGCCCTAGCCCAGAAAAGGCAGACAGAACATTTCATCCCACCTTTTAAAGAGAGCAAGATGCACATTCAACAGGGGAACCAGGTATGTCCATCATTGCAGTCCATGTAGAAGTGTAATTTTTCTTGAGTTGCATAAGCTATTGCTTGTGACCATATCCTTGGTCCTTAACCTTGTGAAGTGATGAGATAGTTACAGTGAAATGAAGCAGTTTCTGTGCACCCTTCAGCGGCAGATGGTTGAAGGGGGGCTGACTCCTCTGCTGCCTTCCTTCTCTTGCTCAGCATGGAGAATGGTGGAAACAGCTCCCTGAAATAACCACCTGGGCTCCTTGCACAGTATACATTCCATAAAATAAACCTTCTGTTCTGTTTAGCTCTAGGAAGTAACTCAAATTTATTGTGATTTTTTTTTTTTTCTAATTACACTCAGCATTAAACAATCTGAAGCTTGACCTGGCTTGTGCAGCATCAACCTGTCTCTGCAACAAAGAGACAGTATGTTCAGCAGTCAGTTGCAGCCTGGATATCCAGGAGATTTCAGTTTCTACACCACTATTTTTTTACTGGAAAGGGCAAAATGTGCAACAGAACATGATCAGTCTTTAAATGCAGACTCCTCAGAACTTCCAGGGAATTGAATTAAACTAAACAATTTGAAAGTGTATCCAGTGCCCTTGCAGAGCATATTATGGATGCAGTGAACCATTTAGCTGATGTTTTTTAAGCCGTCATCTATTATTTGAATAATGTAGTGTTGCTATTGACGTTTAAAAACCAGATAATTCTAGTGTATCTTCCCAGCTGATATGTCTTAATGAACTAGTGCCAGCTGAGCGAATGGAGTCATTGGATTATTGACCTATGTTCAAAATAACACTCAGGATTTAGTCTAATTTTGTCTGAAAATATCCAGAGCAGATATAATATTCAAAGAAACTAGTGTATAAAATAGATATGGAAATGCTATTGCTAGACAAGATAGACAAGGTGATTGAACAGATCTTTTGCGGGTATGATTGTTATTGCTACTGCGCACATTGAATTTCAGAAATGCATTTTGTTTGTTTCAGGGCTTTTGAAAATTGCTGCCTTGCTAATTTCAGTGCGATTCCAAACCCACCAGATTCAATTATACCAGCAACTTTTAAATTAAGAAAGATCAGGAGAATTAGGAAATGTAAAACGATAAATTTAGTCATAGTCATCTTCATTTTTGCAGTCTGCACAAAATTGTTATAACCAATAAGAAAACCCTCTTTTTGTTCTCAAACTGAAACATTAGCAGTATGCAAATTGGCAGAAATATCAGTGCAGCAGTTCACACAGGTGGAGAGCATAAGTCAAAGTTGGCTTCATAGTATTTTACCCCAAACTTGCTTTGATAGCTAAAGAAATGTGTAGAATGAACTTGTGCTCAGAGAGCTATCAAAGCTAAGATGCTGTCTTTATTTCATCATTTTAGTTGCAAAATTGTTATCCCTCACAAACCCTGACGGTGGTGTTATTCTTAGCACAGTTACATCCCAAGCATAATACTTCTGCAAAAAAAAAAAAAAGACAAGAACTTTCAGCAACTGCAAAAAGAGATTTTGTGAGGTTCTTTACAATTTCTCAAAACTGACAATTAGAATGGAAATGGATATTAGGGACTTGAAGGCTTACCTCAAACTATTTAAATTTTGTTTTCTTAACATTTTTTAATATATATTTTAATTGGGATTTCCTGCATTCTGCAGAAGCCAGGAATATAGAACTAAAAAGGTATGACATTTGACAACACTCTTTTCAGCGAATTTGTAAATTATATCGTATCTGAAATTTAGTTTCTGAATCAGAATTATGACATGAAAATTTTATTATAAATATTTCATAACTGGAGATTTTCCAAATTCCTGAAAATTACCTTATCTTCCCCTCTTTTAATTGCCTTATGCAAATAACCTGACTTTCTGTAAACAGTAGAATAATTATTTAATAAGGGGAATTATTCAATGTATATATTGATATATCGGAAGCCTATTTTCTTAGGTTTAAATTTTAAACGTTATTGCATTGTTTAACAATGCTATAACTTCCCTTGCATGCTATTTTCTATTGCCATTTGTTTTGTATACCTGTTGTATCATGTGTAATATTGCATGGAATATGTTTTTCTATATGAATCAACAGTATTATTTTAAGTTCTAGTAACAATTGCAGTACTAATATCAACTACTGCTTAATCTGTTGATCAAACAACTGTTTTGGGTGTTGTTATCAGATACATTGACTTTCGTGGTGTTATATTTACTGTGAATAAATACAGAATTTATTACAATATTCAGAAATATGTGACTTACAAACTCAAGCATGTGTCTAAGTGAAGTCATGTATCATTGCAGTCTACAGCTCCTACAGAAGTACATAAAGACATATTATAGATCCTCAGGTCTCGGTCTTCAAAAGCAACTTCCTTTGGCAGTATAAAGCTTTCTACTTGTGGTTTGTCTTGGTATCTTTCCTTATTAAGATTCTCTTTATATATATATTTTGCTGCTAAAAAGATATTATCATTTGCCCCCTAATTTCCCAGTAATTTTTCATGTTAAATGAGTTGTGGCCAACCCATGGTACTGTATGCCGTGCTACCTGTATCAATAGCTCTACTGTATATGCCCCACTACAATATGGTATATGTGCCCCACTGTCAACTTGAGCGACTCGAGTAAAGATATTATCGTGGTTGAAAAGTACAGTACAGTACACTAACTGTAATTGTTTAAATAAGCAAGTCTTTCCTTAATATTCTCACTCTTAGTGTGGAAAAGTCGCATTATCAGATGAAAACAAGCTTGTATTCTAGATAATGAATGCCTCACCTTCTATCCATTTGCCATTTACCTTAGTGTTGGTTGGGTATCAGGCATTTGAACTAAGTAGAAAGATAGACATTGATGTCACGGTTTGACCTAAGAGGGAAATGAAAAGATTGACGATAAACAACCTGGCTAAACTTAAGAAATCTAAAATGCTGTTGTAGAGTAGCAGTTTTGTTTGCCATTATTTTTAGCAGAAACTGTGATTTAGATATATGCTCCTGGCAAAATACCAGCCACGGAAATATCTAGGGTCACCATGACAAGTATTTATTATTCTGTTCTATAGTTGTATAGGCATGACTAGATTTTTTAGATATTTTTTTCTTTCCTTTGTAATCAAAGAGGAAACAACTAACTGTGGAAGTAAACCCTTAACATTTGTAGATCTGTTCATCCTCTGGGGGATGAATGGGAAGGGAAGTTGCATGCAAATTTTTTATTTATGAAAACTGTAAAATGGTTTCTTCTACACATTTATTTTATGTTTCAAAAAGTTTTATCAGGCTTAAGATTGCCTTTTTTTTTTTTCTACAGTATGACAGAGTTTTATTTAGAAATTGTCTAATACCAGGAGAAGAAATAGTGTATGTGTGTGATGAATTAAAGAGAAAGTCATCATCTTGGTATTTCTAAAACACTTCTACTTTTCTGCTGTTGTGGCTTCTCTACCCCCCTCCCTCTTTGCTTTGTCACATCTGAGAAGATTTGTGGAAGGAAAGTGTAAAGTGATTTTCTCAGTTTCCTAGGCTGCAGGCTGATTAGACATGTTGAGGTGCACTTTGGCTCCGTGACAGTGCTTGACAAAATTGGTAGAGTTTGTGATTCCCTTGAGGGAAGTTTCTACTACATAACTCTTAAATAAGAAAACATCTGCTGTTTTTCTTACTTTGTTTATTCTTTCTCTTATTCTACCTTCCAAAGTAAAAGATTTAAGAGACAATTAAAAATAGTTTTATTTTCCCCCTAGAATAAAATAATAAATATTTTAAAAAACATTATTTTTTCCACATTTGAGTTAAACTGTTGCTGAGGTTCATCAAAGTGGCAGAAGGGTCGGAGAATCATCATAGGATTAACATCAGTGACCATAATTGCTAGCTTTTTTTTTTTTTTTTAAAAAAAAAAATAAGTCTTCCAGCTTTTGGCACAACTGTTCACAAAACAAATTAATTGAACTGCTGATTTTTGGTGATACAAAAGGAATTCTAAGGTCTTGCTGGAACATCCCTTGTAAGCAAAGACCCCTACCACCCCTTTCTTTGCTGTTCACTGTTACAGATTATTTTCGTAGATCCCTCATAAAATACCAGTTTTAGAAGCCACACAATTATCTCTCAAATCAACGTTAGTATATCTAGAATGAAGTCATGTTAAAGTCAAAGAAGCAAATAATCCTAAATCACTTAGGAATAAAGCTTTCAAATCTAGAGGACAAATGCTGACAGTAAAACATGCTAAAATCTTCATAATCTAGGAAAACAAGGATTGCCTTACTGTGTATCCAAAGAGATGGTACTTCCAGCTAAAAAAATAAAATTTACTCCAGTTATTCAGTTATTTACAAATGAAGTTTAGCTAGAAGGAACTGGAATTTTTTACTATGATTCATGTGATAGCTTGTCTAACATTACTTAATTTCTCGAAGTGTTTTCTGGCAAATAATAGACACAAAAAAATAGAGCACTTTATTATGCTTGGACAGGCATCAGTGTCTCTAGCTGTATCATGTCTTACACCTTGAGTGTTTCAATACTCTGTGCTGACTGACAGAGGATATCGAGCTCACATCCCTAGTGTGGCTGAGTTCAAGGCGCAAAGCTCTCATTTCACTGATGGCAAGGTCCAATGATACCACTTACCTGAAAACGCAGCACAAGCTGATAGGTAATCACAATAAATAAGAGCTATGGCAAAAGGCAAAATATCTTTGCAATATTCTAACCTTCAGAATTCCAAGTTCCACTGGAACCTATTACACTACATAGATTTTCAGGAGCTCTATAAAATGCTTTTATTTCATGTTTTCAAAAAATGCAGTTAAGGCAATTGCTGTCTGCTCCGGGAGGCAAGAAGAGTCAAAAGAAAAGTATTGTAGAAAAACAAGAGAGATATTTGAAGCATGGAGAAAAAACAATCTACAAATTTTTAAATACATAACAGTCAAGGTATGCTCCAGAAAAGTAAGAGTATTATTTTGAGTATTTGCTTATTTGAAAGTTTTGGAGTTGATGGGTTTGATCAAAAAATACTTTTGATTTCCACTGTATTTATTTTTTTTGGTCCCATCAAGTTTTTGAGGAGAAATTCACTGTGAATTGTTTGACAGGATGATTTCTAGTAGTCCATTTTCAGAGCGCAAATTACCTATACCCTTGTGTTTATGAGGTTTCAGGGCTTCTACAGTCCCCTCATAAAAAAGACTACTGAAACTGAAATTACTTTTTTTCCGCTTAGATGCATTCAAAACCTTGCTATCAGTTTTTATTAAAAATGCAAAATGAATTTTTAGCAGAGCTTTGACACTTGCATTGTTAATGTGCCTTCAGGCATGTAATTAGTAGAAGAGTTTAATCTTTTATATTCCATACTTTGATCAGAGTAAATAAGCTCTGAGAAGGTATAAAGTATTGACCAGCATCTTTGATAAAAGAAAGTTGTAAGCACCACTTGAAAATACTTTCTTAAACTTGAACGCACATCATTAGTTCTGCACATAATAGAAAGTATGTTCACTTGTTATTGCTGTTATTAGTATATCAATCCAGCCCTTAGTTTGTTGGGTTTTTTTTTCCTCTCCTGTGTTTGTTTGGCGACTTGTTTTATTTTTCAATATTCATGGAAATACTTGAAAACTGCTGTCTGTAGCTGCCTGATAAATAAATGGCATATACCTGATTCCATAGTAAAAATTTTAATTTATCATTAACAAAACATCTGGTAGGTTGACTGATAAGATAAACTTGTTTGCAGTAATTTTTTTGAACATTAAGTGAAAACTGAAATTAAGGTGCCATTATAGTTAAACAGGAATTTGTCATTGAATTAGCAGAACAAAAATAAAGTTTGAAAATTCAGTACTTTGAGTTATAGCAAATGGATTCAAAACTGTTATAAAATGCCATGATAAAAGGGTTTAATTTCTTAATTCGACATGTTTTTCCATACCTACTTGTATTAGACCAGTCACTAATAGATGTTAGTAGGTAAAATAATCAGCAGATTTCTTTTCATGGAACACCCAAACTTTTCCTGATGGTCAGGTGTCAGGAAACACCCAAAATAAAATGAAAATTTTATGTTTCTGCTGAAATATCAATTCTGTTTCAATTAAACACAAATAAACATTTAGGCACCTTATAGTTCACCTATTAAAAAAAACCTAAGCAACAGAAAAAGTTGTGTTCATTTAAGTCCTTCCATTTTTTTAAAAAAAAGCTCATAAGGGAACATAGATTCTTCTGATTAGGACTCTTATCTAATTAAGAGAGAGAGGAGGGGGAAAGCCCACACATTGTTGTTTCTCTGTTTTGTACTGATATTTCCTTTTTCTTTTTTTTTGTTGGTTTTTTTTTGTTGTTTTTTTTTTTTATTTTTTTTTGTTTCTTTGTTTTTTGAAACAGTCTTCCGGTGTTCCATTTGTTCCTCCCTGTCTCCTGCCCCCAGCACACCCGTAGTGACCATCCATGCACCCCTGGTGAGCAGCCTTTCATTTAAGACAGTTGAGGAGGACAAGTCAAAATCAAACATTTCTAGCTGTTGTTACTTTTTTCAAAATTATTATTCTTTCTATTCAACATAAGTAACTGTGCTGTTTCATCGAGTCTAGTTATTAGTTACCTAGTTTCTCAACACCTCTGTCAGCAGTATGTCCCAGGGATGACGAATTTCACTTGGGAAAAATTCACTTCTGCCACCATTGACTCAGACCTTGATGAAAATGTGCCAAGTGTTCATAAATGTAGCTGCAGTAAATGAAAAGAGCCTCCTTGACAACTGTTAGCATGGTTATTTTCCTGTTTATTCTTCCAAATGTCTTCCTGCATGTACACCTTGTCTGTCATGTCAAGCCCTAGAGAAATTTGAAGGTCCAGCATATAAAAGGTTAATTTTCTGTCTGCACCTACAGGTGTGTTTGCCATTGCAGGTGAGTTTCATAGTGAGAAAGGTGTTGGGCCTTAAGAGAGGAGGCAAGCATAATCAGAGAGTCTAATGACCAGACTCCAGTGACTTTTTTCTTGTTTCTTTTGTTTCCATAATAATAATATAACTTTTTTTGTCTCTGAATTTTACAAAACTAAATTAATGCATTTGTGGCTTGTGATTCAGACCGGACTGTAGACAAATCCCCAGAAAAGAATTCTGCGGTGAAAATACATATTCTCTGTAGCTAGCAAATGAAATGCAGGACAATATAATGAGAAAATATATAACCCTAGAGTAAACTTCATGCTAATTTCAGGAACAATGAAAATAATAAAGCTATTGTATGTATTTCATATAGCACTTGGTTGCTTCATAGTCTGCAAAATACATTTAATATTCAAAGGAATTCCTATAAATTATCCTATGT
This sequence comes from Coccyzus lansbergi, assembly GCA_033558105.1. NCBI lineage: Eukaryota > Metazoa > Chordata > Aves > Cuculiformes > Coccyzidae > Coccyzus > Coccyzus lansbergi. Next base: position 952,974 of record JAUMJK010000159.1, read on the forward strand.
GATCTTTGTGGAATATCAATTTATATCTTTCAAATGTTGTTTAAATAAACCCACCTAAAGAATTGTTGGTGTCATCTCTAAATTCTGAAATTAAGAACAAACTCATGACTCCAGTTTATCTTCTTAACCAAAACCGAAATCCTGCACTTGCTTTTTATCTCAGACTGTTATCTCATTCCTTTCCAGATACAAGCAGTAGCAAGCAATGATTTAGTATCAAGAAAAGAGTTAAGAAAAGACACCCTTTTGAAATTCCTTTTTCTTTTCTTTCTATAGGGTAAGTTGCTGTTTCTGCATTTTGTGGTGTCATTATTATTATTGAGACTTAAGGCTTGGGGACAAAAGGAAACTTGACAGATGTTGCTTAGAGGTTATCTATTTCAGTCTTTTGCAATATAAGATAGTAATAGTTTTTCCTGTCGAATATCAAAATCGTTTAGACTATTCCAAAAGAGGAGATGCATGTACAGCTCAAAAACCTGAATGAAATGGTGGATTTAATGTGATTTTAATTAATGTCTCTAGACAATTTCTCAGTATCTTTTTCCGTTTTGAAAGTTTTTCCCATTTCTCAAATTGTATCTGTTCGTTTAAAAGGTTACTTAAAATATCTGCAAAAATTACAAAAAATAATCACTTTATCATCTTTATTTTAAATTATTCTGCCACATGTAACTTGTGTTGATTTACTCACCAAAACAGAATTAATTTTGTACCTAATGTATTTTAATCTGGGTTATCAAAAGAAATGTGCTACAGACAGAAATAACCTTTCTAAGTACAATTTTGCTAACTCCTCTCAAAATAAACATTTAATTTGGGGATTGTGATGGCAACATTATACATTTATTGGTTTATTTTACTTATAAAGATGATATAAATCAAATAGTCCTAGTTTGATGTATGTCTTGAAAAGAAGAGCAGGGAACTCAAGTGACTGAAAAAGAATGATTTAAATGGCATTTTAAATAACATTTAGTTTGTTATGCTTTACTTTTTCTTATTGAGATCACTTAAAGTCAGATTTTGTTAAAAAGAGTCTGAGATATTATTTTGTAGTTTCAAAGTTTATATTCCATTTGCATGTAAGATTCTGAGCCAGCCAATTTGCAAATGTATTAAAAATTAAAATAAAAATGTTACTTAAAAACTGCGTGATTTGTATTTTGTGAGAACTTTCTAATGTAAAAAAATAATTGTGTTACTTTAGAAAATAAATGAAGCTTGTAATTAGGTTTTGAAAAGCTCTAAAGCTTAGAGATATTGAATAAAACCATAGCACATATATATATATGTGTATGTGTGTGTGTATATATATACACACACACACACACACATTTGTGCTAGGAACACAAATCTTGTTTTTCCCTAAATTTATTACAATAAGCTAAATCACTGTTTGTTAATAATCACTCATTATTAGAAAATCCAGCAAGTTTTACCCTGAAAAAGGATTTCAGCTGCAGAGTAGCATTGCTAGATCTATCATACTTCTGTAGCTAGTGTATTCTTTGTGCCACAAGCTTCATTTAACCTGGGCAGTGGCGAAGCAAGTGAAACACTGTCACAGCTAGCGGCTTCATGATGATTTTCTTCCTCTCTCCTCTTCCAGGGGAGCAGGCTCTTGCTGTAGCTGACCAGCGGTGCTGAACATCACAGCTGAAACTACAACTTGCTTACCAGAAGCAGAGTGAAGATGGATCATCTCTGGCCTCAGCAGGAAAGTGGTAGCTATGGGCTGTGATTTTACGGTTAATTTAGAGAGCGGCTAGATGAGGATACTTCCCAGTGAGGGAAGGCAGCAGCTGTTGGACTCCCCTCTCCCCAGCAAAGAGGTAGCAACTGCCCACACAGGTAGGACAAGAGCAGCACCTGTGCAATTGATTCTGATCTTCCATGCAGACTTACTCACTTGGAGGTTTTATGAAGTAGACTAAATTTTCTACTACAGTGTAAGGAAGTCAGATTTCTCAAGTATGAGTTATTTTGCATTAAAATTGTTCTTTGTGTCTAGCACAGATGTGACCATGACCGTTCACATAGGCACACATCATGTTTTCAGCCTGAGACAGGATGTATATACTCCGAGGAAGGTGATGGCCTTTTCTCCTAAGTGACAGGAGACAGGACAAGAGGGAATGACCTCAAGCTCCACCAACAGAGATTTAGGCTGGACATTAGGAAAAAATTTTTCATGGAAAGGGTCATTGGGCACTGGAATAGGCTTCCCAGGGAGGTGGTTGATTCACCTTCCCTGGAGGTGTTTAAGGCACGGGTGGATGAGGTGCTGAGGGGCATGGGTTAAGTGTTTGATAGGAATGGTTGGACTCTGTGATCTGGTGGGTCTCTTCCAACCTGGTAATTCTATGATTCTATGTTTCTATATATTCAGCCTCAAGAGTATTGCATATATAAGATGTGACAAAAATTAAACTTGTACCTCATTCAGACATAGTTACCCTGCTGGTATGCAGCACAAACTACTTAAAATATCTATGTAAACTCCTTGGGGTTTTGGTTTTTTTTTTATGTTTTCTTTATATTGTCCTGCATTTTATTCTTCATGGTTTTGATGAGCTATTTGTATGTTGTATATAGTACTGATATAATTATTTAAAGTCTTTGTGAAAGAATCTAAATGCATTAAGGCTAGATGGGAGGATCTCAAAGAAGGCTGGAATGTATGGTTTGTGATATATCTCAGTTTTGAGAATGGCAAAGTTCTTGCCTGTGTTTGATCAAACAGAAATGTCAAGGTCATGGATGCCATAATGTTAAGTAACTGCCAACAACATAACTGACTCAGAGATATGAAGACTTGCTTAAAATTATTCTAAGGGAAGAAACAGTGTTTACAATTTTTCCATGCTTTTGTGTCAGTAGTGGAATTCTCCTAGGATAGGAAATTGAATGTAACAGCTGTTTATGTAAATAACTTAATACAGTTAAAAAAATCATAATAAGGACTTAACAGACAGATGTTGAAGGAAACATGAATATGGCACTATTATCTAAATTCGGTTTGCTTGGAATCTAGAGGTTTTTTCCTGATATTTTTCTTCTTTTTCATTTTTTTTTTAAATCTCACAATTTACTGTTTGAATTGCTCATACTCAGAATGTTAAAATGTCACCTCATTTGTTTACATGAGAGTTAACAAATCCTACATGCTGAAGCAACACGAAACTAAATTTAACAAAAGTCAGGTAACTGTAATTGGTGTACTATACCAGAAGTGCTGGTAACAACAGTGACAGAAGATCAAAGCAAAACAAACAAAACCTCACAATACTTCTATGCTTCCCCAAAACAAAACAACAGTAATTAATGTTGCGTAAAACACTTTTGGCTGTAAGCTGTTGAATATTACTCATAGAATACATTATCCTCCCAAAGTAGCTGTTATTCATTAAATAAATTATTCAAGAATAGTCTTTTGCAGTATTTGACCATCTTTCTATCTGGTTGAATGCCAACTCATAGAACAAATTGTTGAAAGGATAACAGCTCGATTCATGTATAATGTATTTCAAAAGCCTCTTTTCTAGTTCTACAAGCTCTGCTTAGACTAAGTAATATACTGTGCATTTATTAATAATTTGTCATTTAGTTGGTAAAAATTAATAAAGGCAGCAATAAAGGACAGAATTTGACTACTTCTGAGGTCAGCTGGAGTTACACTGTTGGCTTTAGGTGGGTCCAGATGTTTGCTTGCAGAGTTTAATGATGACTTCAAAATGTAACACACATTGTGAGTGTATTTCATCTTGTCTAAATATTTAAGTACTGATGAATACATCCTGAAATCCTACAGTGATGACAATGTGCCATAACATTTTGATGTAAACTTTCTTCAGGTGATTGATATAGGGACAGAATCACTATCCATCATGAACAGAATTGTGTATTTCAAGGAGTTAACTCTCTTAATAGTAATTCTTTGAGCTTAAATCAACCTATAAACAACAGAAGATTTAGTATGAACACAATGGTGATTTTGACATATTTTGGTGGGGGAAAATATATAAAGAAGAAACCCAGCAAGTTTATATTGTTTCTCTGCTTTATAAGAAGCTGGAGTCAGAGGTGATATATAATAGGCAAGTTTCCAGAAACCTGTTTGCTGAGTGTTCCCTGCATGCTGGAGACGAAGTGACAAAGATAAAAGACCCACGCCATTGATTACATTAGACAAGACAGGACAAAATAGCACAAGATATATTAATGTTGAAGTTAAATTTAAATCCAGGTATAAATGACTTCTGGCAGTGTGCGTAAAGCAAAAGAGAGCTCAAAAATAAAGCACCATGCATTTTTCCAAGACTAGAGGTTCATCTACTCCAGCTGCAAATGTTTTTAAGATGATTTTTGAAGCATTGTAATTTGACTTGGAAATCCGTGAGACTGCCTGAAAGCTTGTAGGTACTGTATTGTACATAGAATTCATGTTCAGTTAGTTTTCCTTATAAACTTTCAGTCTTTTTCTCAGGCATTACTTTCCAAGGTACAGTCACCTTGTATGTGTGACCTCCAACTTCGGTTTATTATTATCTTTAGATGAGATGAGTCTATTAAATCTAATATTAGCCTATTCTTACAATCATTTAGTATGCCAGGAATTGTGGGGGGAAGGGGCTGCATTAATTTTCTGAATGCATTACGGGATTTTTTTGATATCATTAAGCTTTGGAAACTTGCTTACAGAATCCCCGTTTAAAATATTTGAATGCTAAGTATATAAGGACATTCAAAGAACTGTGCTACTTTGATTTTTTTACACTGTGATAGTTTTACTCCAAGTGTAGCTATTGAAAGGAGATTTAAGGCCTTGAGTCCCTTTTACATGAGAGAGTCTTCCTGACTCCTGATCACTGTTGCAATCAAAGTCGCTGATTCATATTTTGCTTATTATGGGAAGATGGAGTTAGGAAGAATATTCTCTGAGAGGGATGAAAACTTCTGGACACTTTTCTCCATCTTATTCTGATATACTGTAGCATGATAGCCACCTTCTGAGTTGTTATTTGATTGTGTTTAGGGCTGGCTGATACTATCAGATGTTACTGAGACCTTTCCTAATATATGTGCATATTGACTGAGTTTCATGACTGCATAATGATTTTATGGCACTAGGAAGATCATCCTATCATTCTGTAATGGAATCAACCTATTCAGGTACCTGAAATATTCACACCTGTTTTTTTAAAAAGTATTTAATTTTAAATTAACTCTATTTTGACTTCATTTAGTAGGATTTTCTAATGAATGCAAGCACTCACACACCTGAAGTAAGGAGGTGATCGATGATAGCTAATGAGACTTGAAATATTTATTTATCTATTTATTTACAAATTAGAGTAGTAAATTCCCGGAAGAATAATGTAATAGAATAAGACACTTATTCTAGAAGGATTAAGAATCTGTGATTATTAAATCATTGCAGTTCAAATGGTGGGTGAAGCAGGGTGTACTTGCATTGACCTGCAGGTGGAATATGCTTTCCTTTCCCTGCTTTTTCCCATTTTCATAGAATCATAGAATAACCAGGTTGGAAGAGACCCTCCAGATTCCAACCATTCCTATCAAACACTAAACCATGTCCCTAGCACCTTGTCCATTCATCCTTTAAACACCTTCAGGGAAGGTGACTCAACCCTGGGCAGCTTCTTCAATTTAGAGGAGCAAAAAATTCAACTAACAAGAAAAAAAGGAACAATATTGAACGTATAAGACCCCTTGAATGTGAGCAACTGCAGCTAACAAAAGACGTGCCAACTTTTCCATCTAGCTCTTCTGCTTTCAAATACAAGCTGCAAATATTGCAGTGCTTTTTCGAGGGTGGATGTGGGTAAAATATAGCTTTATTTTAAGTTGTAATTGAAAAATGTGAACCCAACTCACAGCACTCTAAACTCATGCATTTGAAGTCAGTACAAGTGAAATATCTGGATTATACATATTTAAGGCTAGTTTCTTGTATGTAATTTTATAACTTCAGGTCTTCACATTTTGCTGCTATTCCCATTGCTCTCCAGGTTTCATTATTGCATACAGATGGCAAAGCAGAACTTTGGTTGTCAGATTTGGTTTCTTATTCTATCTTGTTACAGTCAAAACATAAGATAAAGGTCTTTTTGAGAATCCAAAGGCTTGGAAGTTTCACTTTGATATTAGCACCTGTCTCATATCGTCACCCTTAATTTGGAAATTTTTATTAGAAAGAACAGCAACCAAATGAATTTTACATTCTGGACAGAGTGTTTATGATACTGGTTATGGTCACGCTGCAATATGGAATACAGCATTTAGTTTTTAATAGGCAAAAGGTCTATGTGGAAAAGTGCATCCTTGCTGCTGCTTGGAACAGGCTGCCCAGGGAGATGGTTGATTCACCTACCCTGGAGGTGTTTAAGGTGCAGGTGAATGAGGTGCTGAGGGACATAGTTTAGTGTTTGATAGGAATGGTTGGACTTGATGATCCGGTGGGTCTCTTCCAACCTGGTTGTTCTATGATTCTATGAATATATCATTCTTTATTCTTACTGAAAATTGTTATATCCCTATTTTTTCATTGCTTGTAATTTTATTTACAGTTAAAATAATTATAATGTTTCTACATCAAAATAACTGGAAAATAACTTGCACCAAACTCCTCATTAGGAGGAATCTCTCATTTATTTTACAGTTTTCTATACTTCATTGAAAGAATGGTGGTAATTCAATCATCTACAATGGAGAGATTGTTCAGAAATAACAAATTATGTTAAAATAGGGTTCTACTTGCTAGTCTTTGCTAAAACTGATCGAAACTCTTTTGAACAGGTACACGATTTGAAAAAGTTTGTAGTGTTACTAAATGACCAAATGATGATTGCCAGTTTTAATTAATTTATTCAAAGAACTCATCTGAGGGTTGCTGAAGTTCAAACTATTTGTCCACTAAGCAATATGAAATGCTTCTTTGCTAACTTTTAATCTGAAAAATATAATATACTAAGCTGGTGTTTGAATTATGTTTGAGTAATGGATGATAATTTTATAGGCTCTGATCGTTTTTTCCCAAAAAATAAAAATGCTTTAGAAGATTTCTTATACATGTGAATGGAATATATATATTGGATTGTTTAATAATTTTTGGAAGAGGTGAAAGGAGTTCATTTAGCACCTTAGAGAGTTACCAGTTTGAAACAATCAAATTCAAAGTTTCCTTCAATCAAATCTTGCAAATACTTAAGTAGTATATACTCTTTCTCCTGCAAATTAGTAGTGGATCTTAGGGTGGTGTCTGAGATGGTGGAGCTTTTAAATCTTGCTTTATAATTGTTTGGTGAAGGTGATTCTCACATAGAACACTTGTGCATCCTGGATGTGGTATTTCACTTATAGCAGAAGAATAGCTGTGCCTTGACATTATGTCTATAAAAGACAATTTGAATAAGTGTGGGTCATTTTAGCTATAAAGGTAAATACCAAAATATACATCTGTAGATAAATTGAAACCTCATCAAGGTGGAATGTCGTAGCATTAGCTATTAATCTTAGGTTGGTGAACTTCCTGTTTAAGGCATTTGTCAAACTATAATTTCGCTTAGAGAAACATTTTTAACAAGGAACTTTTCTAATGGTTCATATCTGAAATGTGAGAACGTTTAGATTTATTTTCAGTATCTCTTTTCTGTATTCATTTTATATTTCTTATATGTGTGCCTTGTCAAAAGTTGTATTATTTTAAAATTTCTTCCTTATATACTTCAATTTAGAGTGAAGTGTTCATATTACTTACTGGCTTACCATAAGGTGCTGCTATGTTTGTTGTCACAGGCACATTAATGTGACGTCAGTAATGGAATCTAGAAGTAGAAGAAATAATGACTTTCACAAGACTTTAATAATTTTCACTTTCCCTCCTTGTCATCCTTCCCGGCAATCTCCACAGATTCTTTATCTGAGTTACAGGCATAGACTGATTTTACTTTTAAGTCTTCTGGGAGGCTGAGACATGAGCAGGTTAAGAGATGGATGAGTGCCTTGTGTACATGCTTCAAAATTAAGTACATCTTATAAACTAAGTCAAAATCACCTTCTGGAAACTTGGAACAGCTTGTGTATCGGATCCATGAAGGCATGCCTTTGAGTTCCAGAGAGAAATTATCTAAGAAATTTCTCTAGTGTGTTTATGTTTGGCTACTTGCAGCTAGTTACATAAAATATGCTGGGATCATATCTCATCTCAGAATCGGATAGGTGGGAGCGCTTTGGAGACTTTCATCTGTACTCTCTTCTAAACTGTAGATGTCCTGAACCTCAAAGGAAAGTCTCCATCCTCTGGACTTAAAGCCTTGCAGTTCCCTTCTTTTCAGTAATGGTTTCAATACCACATGCTAAGGGACAAACATTAAATGGCCCCATTCAAACCCAACATTTTGAAGATTACTCTTAAATGTTAAACAGATAATAACAATAGATGTAAAGCTCACCTAGACATTATATTCACAGAATCGCAGAATCACTAGGTTGGAAAAGACCCACAGGATCATCGAGTCCAACCATTCCCATCTGCCACTAAGCCATGCCCCTCAGCACCTCATCCACCCGTCTTTTTAACACCTCCAGGTATGGGGACTCAACCCCTTCCCTAGGCAGCCTCTGCCAGCATCCAATAGCCCTCTATGTGAAAAATCTTTTTCTGATGTCCAGATTCCCTTCCAGCTGGGTGAGTTGGAAATGACAGGACAGTGTACAAGTCCATCAGTCACAACTTGAAGACCGAGGATGCTGATCACTGCAAGAAGCCAGAGACAATGAAAAATTCATCCATGATTAACATGTTGCTAAGACCTAAGACAAAAAATAACAAATGCCAGCAAAACACTTACGTGGGCTTATATTTCTATCCAGAAATATGATTTGAAAACAGAAATGTGAAAAAAGACTCGGAGAGTAGACCTACAGAGATTTTTTAAATTTCTTATTTTTTGATTGTTAATTTCTGATGAATGTGCATATTCTGCAGTAGGTGATGCTCCTAAAAATTGAATACTGAGAAAGTTATCATGCCTGTGCAAGTGGGCAGATTCTGTAGTATAGGTGCTGTGACGCTGCAGTAACTCCCAGTAATATGTTTATATAGACACATCTCATGTTTCACAATTTCTAGAGACAATGTTAGGAAAAGAACATATTAAATAAGTACAATTTTTTTTTTAAAAAAACCCATGAGATGCTGGTAAGTCTGTCCTTGGATTAGTTTTTATATCCTGTGCTTCTTATCAAAAACTCTAAACATATGACGGTAGATTCTTTCTGATATTTGGAAGATACTATTCAAGTGACTTAAATGGTTTTTCATCATATGTTAATGTTCTGAGACATTTCATAATTTGCTCAAAACATGGTAGATATTTAGGGCATAAAAGCAGTAAGACATGTTTCTGCTTGAAAACTGTAAAGCCAGAGTGATTATTTGAAACAGAAGATTAAAGCTGCCTTTTTATTCTTTTGTATTTTTTTCCCCTATTTTTCTATCTCTCCCCCACTAAACCTGCTCTGTTGGAAGGGACCTCCTGTCCAACCTCACTTGCTAAAGCAGGTTCATATAGAGTAGGTTGCACAGGGATGTGTCCAAGCAGGTTTCGAATATCTTCAGAGATGGAGATTCTGCAACCTCCCTGGGCAATTCCAGTGCTCAGTCACAAATTTAAGTTTTTCTTTGTGACAAGGTGAAACTTCCTGTATTAATAGGAAGCATAGTAACTTTTTATTATGACTCATATAGTAATTTAAAAAGGAAAAGATGAGTAAATGTCCTTAACTGCTGGTGATCATAGTATCATAGAACAACCAGGTTGGAAGAGACCCATCGAATCATCGAGTCCAACCATTCCTATCAAACACTAAACCATGTCCCTCAGGACCCCATCTCCCTGTGCCTTCTCCAGGGAAGGTGAAACATCATACTTCATATATTTAATATGATGTCATCAATAAGCAATTAATTTTGCCGTGATAAAATTACTTGGGAGCTAAGGTCAGTCTAGGTCCAAACAGCACAGTAAAATAATAGCATACAGGCAAAGAATATAGGAACAGTTAATTTCTTGGCTGGCTTCTACAGAAAACAGTAATTCTCACTATTAATTTAGAAATTATTTTGGTGCCAGTAGAGGTGTGTAAGGCAATATAAGGCAATACTAGTGTGTTATGAATGTAAACTTAGATACCTACTGTAATGGCTGCTGAATGAGTCTGAAGTTCTCTGCAAATCTGCTGCTGTTCCTGCCTATTTGTGCACCAGCCAGAAATCCCTATTCAAATACACATGGTGTCTGAAGAGCGTGATAAGGTCAGGCTGCACAGTCACTCCAGATTCTACTGAAACCTGATCTGCTTGGGAGAAGGAGATAACGCAGTGCATGAAGAGTAGAGCTGATAACATCCCCTCTGAAAATGAGGTTGACTAGATCAGCTTCTTAATAGAGATGGATGCAAATGAAATTTCCAGATCTGCCTTAGAGTTCAGAGTTTTATGTGGGAAATTCAAGTTTATATTAAAGGCTTTTGTTGCTGCTCATTATGAAAGTATGAAATTTGAAGTGACCTTTACATTTTGCCCTATTCTGTTTTTTTCGTTTAACTCTTTAATCCATTGGAAGCAAAGAAGATGTGGAGTTTGAACAACAATTTACATCACTGCCCTTCATGCAGCAATATATTTCACTAAAGGAAAAATTAAAAATAAAAAGGTTTTCATAAGTTTCTAGTTCTAATCCTGCTGCTTTCAGGAGACAGACTCGTATCATCCCCAGCAACTGTTCAAAAATGAAATCAAATAAAAAATCTGGAGGTCCAACAATATTTCCAAGATTGATAGGGGTCATTAAAAGCACCTGAAATTATTTAAATGTTCCAAAGAGAAATACCAAGTAATAATAGTCATCAGTTAAATCTATCAGGCATAAATCGAATGCCTATTTCACGTAAGTCATTGTAACTATGTTGGAATTTATTCTTTTAGTTTGGGATGTTTACCTTATTACCTATTCTATTTTACTGGCTATCTCTTATGTTTTCTTTTTCAGGTGAGAAAATCTGCAGGAGCAATATGAAAGGCAATAGATGTAAGTAGACAAACTTAATATTTCCTGCATTATTGGATTCTTCATATTTATATTGTCGAGATTAAAAGACAAGTGACCAGTTAAAGCAGACTATAGAGCAGTGTCCATGCAAATTGTATTCTAATGGCTTGGCATTATCATTGGCACTGGGATAAATTATCTCAGTATAAATGAAATAAATATTTACTAGATAAACAACCTTCTACATCTGGCTACTGATAAGGCTCCCAGATTTTCTCTCTATAGTTTGTTCAGTTTTGCCACATGCAAAGGAAGTTTTGCCCTGAAATACAATTACAATATTGTCTCTGTGATTCTGTGTAATAACATTAGTGAACTATAGATGTAATTGTCACTTCCTTTGCAGTTTTCACAAATATTTGTGCTTTAAGAAAATCCGTTATTCAAAACCTGATTTTGCTGCAATATGTGTTCATGGTGAAATGCTACACTGCAAATTTACAAAGAGTGGCTATTTCTTTGTGACGTATGTAATGAGAGATTTCCTAGGAAAAATGGAATTTTCACCAGGCAGGGTGTTAAGCTTGTACATAATTCTTTGTAAGATTATAGTTCATACATACTGCTAGAGAAATTATTTTGGTGCTGTACGCCAGTTTTAATATGATATTTTGACTAAGAGAAAGGGACTTCCTATGAAAAGGCACAGTGAAAGGGGAGAAGATAGAGCAGCTTATCTTTCTTACAGCCGTAATGAGTACATAATTTATTTGGCCTGAAGTGCTTCTGATCTAAAGAGAAGAGATGAACAAAAGAATGAAAACTGAACTGCACAGGTCAACACAAGAACCGCAAAGTGCCCATTAACCCAGGTAGCTTTGGAAAAGCTTGTGTGCAATGTATAAATGGACAAAGGATTATGAAAGATCCTTCACATGTAGTTGATTTTAAGGTGGTATTTTTTTTTTTTTTATGTAATAAATGTAAACCATCCTCTGTATCTGTAACATGTAGGATTTAACATTTTACTTCAGGCTGTGGCGTACCAGAAAAAGAGACTGAAAAACGAACAGAACTTGCAATAACTCATGAAGGAAGTTATGGACTCTTCTCCCCTCAGAATTATAGCCTGTCTACATCTTGGAAGAGAAAAAAATGAAAGTAAATAGCAGTTAGATTCTTAAAGAAAAAAAATATTGTCCTACTATTACTTGAAGCTGTATCCATACATAACTTACCTTTCAGGAGCAAAAATTATTACATCTCTAAAGTTCTACTTTGTTATCTGCTACTTAAGGGTCTTACATGGGTCCTGCAGATCAGTGATTATCTCACATCTGTCTCAAGTTTGTTTAAAGTCCAATCAGGTTCCATAATGAAATGTTTCTTAATCTACATCATGCAAGGACATACTCTGAAATAACTGCCCTCTGAGAGCTATTAAGGAATTGGTTTCTACGTTAAAAAGCAGTCACAACTTTGCATAAATGCAACTGAAATTAAAGTAATGCTTTCTTTTTCTGATTTCTTGAAAAAAAAAAATAATCCCACAATAGCTCAGTTGTCTCAGCACTTACATAAATAATGGAAATGTAAGTACATTGAATTTAGTGTGCCTGCTCATGCTGTTCTCTGTCTGAGACAACATAAAACCGTATCTTACCTTTCTCTGGGGATTGCATCAAACACAGTGTTCTGTAAAAGGAGATGCTTCTCATCCAGTAGGGTTTAGAATCATAGAATCATAGAACAACCAGGTTGGAAGGGACCCATTGGATCATTGAGTCCAACCATTCCTATCAAACTCTAAATCAAGTCCCTCAAGACCTCATCCTTAAACACCTCCAGGGAAAGTGAATCAACCACCTCCCTGGGCAACCTGTTCCAATGCCCAATGACCCTTTCTGTGAAAAACTTCCTCCTAATCTCTAGCCTAAATCTCCCCTGGCGGAGCTTGAGGCCTTCCCTCTTGTCCTGTCCCCTGTCACCTGGGAGAAGAGCCCAGCTCCCTCCTTTCTACAACCTCCATTCAGGTAGTTGTAGAGAGCAATGAGGTCTCCTCTCAGCCTCCTCTTCTCCAGGCTAAACAACCCCAGCTCTCTCAGACGCTCCTCATAGGGCCTGTTCTCTAGCCCCTTCACCAGCTTCGTCGCTCTTCTCTGAACTCGCTCCAGAGCTTCAACATCCTTCTTGTGGTGAGGGGCCCAGAACTGGACACAGGATTCAAGGAGCGGCCTCACCAGTGCTGAGTACAGAGGGAGAATCACCCCCCTGGACCTGCTGGTCACACCGTTTCTGATACAAGCCAGGATGCCATTATCCTTCTTGGCCACCTGGGCACACTGCTGGCTCATGTTCAGTCGGCTGTTGACCAACACCCCCACGTCCCTCTCCTCCAGGCAGTTTTCCAGCCAGGCTTCTCCCAGTCTGTAGCTCTGCATAGGGTTGTTGTGGCCCAAGTGCAGGACACGGCCTTTGGCCGTGTTAAACCTCATGCCATTGGACACTGCCCAGCGGTCCAGCCTGCCTCCCTATCCTCGAGCAGATCGACACTTCCACACAGCTTTGTGTCATTTGCAAACTTGAGTTTAGGTGTAGGTTGATTAAGTGCTTTTTAGCCTCTTTCATTCCTAGTATACATTTTGAAAGTCCCAATGCTGTTGTATGACACCGCAGTGGCTATTTATAATCTGGACTCAGGGAATGTACCTGCAAGTAGCAAACCCTGTGCTGTAGGGTTTCTTGCTGTGGAAGTGTGCTGCCTACTACTCTACAGTAAACAAGATGCGTACACAATCAGAGCTTTGTAGCATCAGGAGATGAATTCCTAGTTTCCATTGTTATTGAAAACTAAAATCCTCTATAGTTCCTTCAACCAAATTATGGCCTGCTCTGTGGACAAGACACTGAGGCAGAAAGCACTGTGGGGCCATGATATCTGCTGTATCTGAGCAGGGAATACTGTGTTATGAAGTTTTAGTGCCATTAACTGATGTCCCCATTCTTCAGTGACAATAGATGACTGCTAGTTCACTCATCTCACTCTCTGTCAATGTCAGTGTCTGCCGCCCAGCTGTTACTAATTCTTGTTGCTCAGTGGAAAATCAGTGCAAGTCCTTTAGGGGTAAGGAAGAAAGAAATCAAAATAGACATTTGTCTTTGCCCCTGGAAACCTCTGCCCTTCTTCCCTTTTTTTTTTTTTTTTTTTTTTTTTTTCCATCAGGAAAACTCTTGTCTCAACATATTGTAGGGTTTGCCTCCAGGTTGCAGAAAAGTCCTTTAAGAGTATCTGGGGACTGTGGCTTCTTAAGCTTCCTGTCAGGTTGTCTCTCTCTAGTTTGGATTTTCACCTGGCTAAGAGTTACTGAAGTCAGATACTAAAGTAGAAGTTTTTAAACCTTAATTCTGTAGGTTAATTCAACTAAAATTGTACTATTTCAAAGACAATCATGTGCTATTGTGTAATAATGGTTTCAGGTCTTCAGAGAAAAGAGCGGGGTTATTTTTTATGCAGCTACAATATGCTGTTCTTCAGAACAGTTCCCCTTAAGTGTCTGAGATAAAACAATGTACCACTCTGGAGTACACTGTACCAGTCATCATCTGGGGAACTCATGATATTTCCCCAGGATTTTCTGTGCACCAAAACTTTATGTTCATGTGGGCTTATCTTGTATATTGATGAATACTGTGACATTTTTGGCAACCTGTTTAGTTCCCAAACAAGCTCTTCTGAAACAAGAGAGGATCACTGTATTTTATAGTGGGACAATGTGACATTACTCAGCAGTGCATGACATGTAAAATGGTCTTCCTTGTCTTCAACCCACAAAAGATCTTTTAGAAGCTGAGGGATACAGCTCAAATTAGCCAAGTGCTGGTCAAGTCCAAGGTATTATAACAGTAGAACCAAAGCAAGAAGCTGTTCCTTCAGTCTTCCTGATTTACTCTCCCATATGCTAACTAATTTGCATTGAGCTTTATCCAAAAAAATATTGGTTATGCCACCAATATGATCTTATTGATCATATGTTCTGCATCAGTTATTGTCAGATTACAGTAGCTTTCAGAATTTGCTTTTTCATTGTAAACTCTTTACATGCGTGGAACATATTTTTTTTTTTCCTCCTGGCACCTTCTACTTTGTGTCTAAACTCTGGACACATGAATACACCTGAACTTTTATGCACTCTGTTCTTGTACCCCAGTCTGATACTAGACCGAGGAAAATGGATTGAAAAGTCAAAAATGTAGACTGGAAATGGTAATACTCTGTCCTGGACCCTTATTTAGAATGTTTGGGAGTACTAGAACTAGCTGTTATTATGCAAATACTGTTCATTCTTAGCATAACCTTTACTTCCTCATGAATGAATGAAACCCCATAAAACACATTTTAAAATGAATGATGATATATTCTTTGTGTGAATTGGATTATAGGAGTATATAATATTTGAGAAATAGTATGTAGTAATTAAAAAAGGCTTTGTAAATCAAATATTGAATACTGAGTCAAGCAGGATATCTGAAACATGAGTGGGTTTCCTGACACGTAAGGCTAGTATCTGCAGATGCATATCCAAAATTGCGGAATATAACTCTCCAAGGTTGCACCATGACAGCTTTGCATGCCTTGCCTCTGTAAAATTTTGAAAAGAATATTGCAAAGATTTTGCAAAAGCAGCTTCCTGTTCTAGAGGAGAAGCCTTCCTACCATCTGGTCAGCAAGAAAACAAAAATATTTGTCTATAAAACAAACAGAGCTTCTATCTTTTTTTTTTTTTTCTCTTTTCTCTTCTCCCTCTTTGTCTACTTTTTTACTCCATTAATTTGTAAAGGTCAAAGCTGGGCTCAACCTACCAGTGTTCTCTTATCAAAATAAATTCCCTAAGTCACGGTGAATGTTTTCAGACTAAACTGTTGAACTTATGATAAAAAATGTCAGTTGTCATCAACTATCAGATGCTCTGTACAAAAAGACAGGATAAGAAATGTCTGCAGCTTGACACACACCGTGCATAACAGATTTCTGCGTGGGCTTGAAAATACTGTGCACATCACTTTCATGGATTGAGAATTCTGCACTGAGTGAAATCTAAACAGGTGAATAAGCTACTAGTTTTACAGTTCATCGGAGCATATCCAGACAAGGGAGAAATATCACATAGAAGAAATATATTATGTTTAAAGTTTTAATTAGGTACAATGGAATTTTTCAGAGAAAACATGATCAATGCAAATTTTAGTATTAGGCAAATAGAATTCCTTTGGATATTCACAGAAAATGCTTTTAGAAAAAAAAGTTTTGCAAAAACTATAGGAATACCTTAAGTCAAAAAGTGGAAACAAAACCCAAGTACTTTCAAACTGAATCACATTGGATCTACCTGGACCTACGCTTTCCTTTCCTGTCTCAACTATAGCATTACATTTTGCTGGTGTTTTTTGCAGTGTTTGAACGTAGACAAGTTACTGAGGGAATGAGGCATAGGATAGAAGAAATGGTAACACAGTTGATGTATTGAGTTTGTTATTACTTCTGTGCATAACCTTATAAATAATTACTCAATGATTGATTTAGTTATAAAACCTAGCTGATAGATCTTAAAAAAATCTTGTTCACATATCCATAAAGGTGTCCAGTGACTCACAGTGGTTCCTGTCCTAGAACCGATTTCATTGTGCACATCCCGCATGAAGCATAGGGAGTTAGGCACATCAGAGTGTGACACACAACTTACAGCATTTACATGAAGCAGTCAGTGGCTGAAAACCTTATATATAGTCCTTATAGCAGAAACCAAAATGCAGTCCAGCACCTGGATTTCTGCCTTAAGTGCAAGGCCATTGAGTTCTGATTTTCCAGTCTAGTACAAATGAAAGATAAAATTGAGAGTGTGTGAGACATCACCTGATGCAACTGACCAATTAGCTAATTAGTGTAAAAAGGGTACCTGTCTATGGAGAAACGAGACAAGAATGAAGTTGAATCCTTCTCATTCTTGATGGGTCCTTTGGCTCCAGAGCTGTGGAGTAGAGGGCAGTGGTCACTGCCACTAACTTCCACTTCTTTGATGTCATGGTCTCACTGGTCTTGAGACCAGTGTAGAGCTTGAACCAGCAGACATAGTGGGACAAGGCAAGCGTGTTAAGCCCGACAGGGAAAAGTTGCAGTATGTGTGTTCCCAAAGGCCCCTGTGCTACTCAGGTAACCAGCTATAGAGGCTCAACATCAGAGCTGAGCTGCCTAGAGAGCTCTGAATATGGAAAACTTTGCTATCTCTAGGCTTAAGTAGCTGTGGAGCAGGATTTAGTACCTAACACCTTTGTGAGTTGGCCTCATTGCTAGCAATTAAATTTGTATTGAATTTGATTTTTTTAGATCCCTTGTATTATGGCATCTTCCATTAATATGAGACCTTTATACCATCTGCAATGGGTATCCATCATGAAAGAAAGTCTCAACTCTGAAAAATTTAGTGCTGTACATCTTTAACTCTAGGTTGTGAACCATCTGCTAGAATCATTATTTCCTGTTCTCACAGTCTCTGAATACTACTCTGATTCTTTTCATGAAGGAGATGCACTATCTTCTATACAGATGTGAGGAACAGAGAGAATATATATTCTGTCTTTAGATTCCATGTGAAATTTTGGTCTGGGAAAGATTCAGGCATTTGATTAATATATTTTACCCAGTCCAGAGCTTTCAATGTGATGTTGACTTTGTAACGTCAGTTGCTCCTACATGTCAGGGGAGCTTTCTGGGTGCACCTACAAACTCCCTTAATGGAACAGCTGCATAGTTGATGCAGTCTATCAGTTGAATTTCAAACTTCCTGTTACTTAATATTCATCTGGTGAAGACAGTCTAAATCCGTGAGCTTATTCTGTTATTTTGCAAATGTCATACATGTGCTTGGCTTTTTTTTTTTTTTTTTTTTTTTTTTCAGATTTCTGATCTTTCCCTTGAGCAATCACTGGAATCTGCTTGGTGCTAATGATTATTAGAAATATATTGACCGTTAAAGATATCACAATTCTTATCTACAGCTCTGCATTGTTCTAAATACCTGTAATTCATCATCTTAGTACTTAAGTTGTAGAAAAATACTGGTTTTATTACAATATCTGAAATTGACAGAAATGTGGAAATTGATACATATTATGTTATATTTTCAAATGCTGTTATAAAAATATTTTCCTCAAAGAGTCCTATGATATTTTAGAGACGAGATCAAAAAGAATCAAACTTAGTAGTTCAGAGAAGATGATTGGGAGTTAATGAGCATTTTAAAATCGTCACATATCTGAAAATATTTGAAGTGTTGACTGAAACCTTTATGTACCTTCCCATAATGCCAAAGCATATGGCAATAGCTCTTATTACACAATTTGAATCCCCAAATAGTACAGAGGTTGAGCTAATTAGAACAAACTACAATATCTTCTGTATTACCATATTTAAAACAGCTAAAGACTCTTGCTTAGAATGTTGAATAATGACTGTGAGGAAAGTTCAATACAGGAAAAAGTTTTTGAAAAAATAAACCATTATTTATACAGTATCTTCTGCAAATGCCACTGTTAAGAATACTCCAGTGACTCCTTTCTTAAAACCACCCTTTCCTACTTTGCAGCCATTTTAATGAAAAGTTAGTTTTAGCTCCCAATAAAAGTTATATATAGTCTGATTAAATGCTCTAATCTTTTTTCAGCTTCTATATAAATAGTGTGGGGGGATGTTTTTAATATCAACATTCATAGAGGTTTGATGGCCTGTTTGTGCAATTCTCAGGCAAAATTTAAACTGAGATTCATGAGAATTTTGCATGTAAACTTAGTGTCTAAAAATGTATCAAGTAGTCAGAGAGTGCCTATGGTCATACCAGCAACATCCTAGTCAGGTAGAACTGAGAAATGCATTCAGCCTGGTGCTGTTCCATGTGGAGTAACAGGTCACTGGAAAACGCTTTTCTTTCTTGCTTGTGGACCCTGGGCATGCCAGATAGATATGTTTTCCACTTCTTAGTGCTATAATAGTTTGGGTGGAGGTTCCCAGACTCAAGAAGATTAGCTAAGCTGATTTACAGAACACTGTAAATGTAACTGTTCATTCATTGTGAGTAGCTCTGAAGAGAAGGACTTGGAGGGTGCTACTGGATGAGAGCATCAACATGAACCAGCAATGTGCACTTGCAGCCCAGAAAGCAAACTGTATCCTAGACTACATCAAAAGAAGTGTGTTTTGCTGGTGAAAGTAGGTTATTCTAGTCTACTCTCATGAGAACTCACCTAGAATACTGCATTCAGTTCTGTAGTCCTCAATACAGGAAGGACATGGATCTGTTAGAGTGAGTCCAGAGGAGGGACACAAAGATGATCAGAGGGCTGGAGCACCTCCCATATGAAGACAGGCTGAGAGTGTTGGGGTTGTTCAACCTACAGAAGAGAAGGCTTCAGGGAGGCCTCCTAATAGCTTTCCAGGGAGGAGACTCTTTATCAGGGAATGCAATGATAGGAAAAAGGGTGATGGTTTTGAGCTGAAAGAGGGGAAATTTAGGTTAGATATTAGGAATAAATTGTTTAGTGTGAAGGTGGTGAGTCACTTGCACAGGTTGCACAGAGAAGTCATGGATGCCCCATCCCTGGAAGTGTTCAAGGTCAGGTTGGATGCGGCTTTGAGCAATATGGTCTAGTGAAAGGTGTCCCTTCCCATGGCAGGGGGTATGGAACTAGATTATCTTTTAGGTCTCTTCAGAACCAAACCATTCTATGATTTTAAGGGCTAAGTATATGAAAGCGTGTCCATTCCAAGAACTAAATGGTCTAGATCTTCCTAACTTGCTGACGTGCAGCCTAACTCTTGAGTTGCTAACGCTTAAGATCTGATTTTGTCAGGTCCAAAAAATCCACCTTGGTTTTCAAAAACACGGACAGTTTCCTTTGTATGCTTTTGGACCATGGCTGCCTAAATGTACATAAATGCAATATACAGTTGTTTTGTTTTAAGGTTCTCAGGTTATGCCTTCTGTTAGAGTAAAAATTATCTAGTTTTCTCCTTGAGAATTAAGATGCATCTCTGTTCTTTGATGCTCCTAAACTGCTTCCAAGAACTGGACATGCTAACCTGAGTACATCCAAAAAAGTCTTTGACTCTTTCAAACAGTTACTAATGGGGATAAGATCCATCTACTGATTGACTCAACCACATACGTGGAAGAGCACATGCTTTTGTTCACTGAATGTGAGAAGCTCTAAATAATTTTAGTGTCATCTTTTTTATGAATGTGGCTTTCCCCTGGATAACAAATAAAGCTTTCAATTAGATTGTCAACATTCATTTGAATTATGCACTCAGGGGGTAAATTGGCAGAATTGTATTGTCTTTGCATTTTTAACAGTTAGCTCATGGATGAATCAAATTTTAGTTTCATTAGTCTGATTTGAGTTATTCATGCTAATAGATTTGCAGTGGAAACCACCTTTATTAAATGTTTCTAAGATTATTCATATTAATGCTGATGATGAAATTCAGGAATGCTGAGGAATCAGTGTCCCCAGTATTCTGCCTCCCTTTCCCCTTTTCCTGAAGACATTATGAATCTGTTGACTGGACATCCACTTGAATTATCTGGGAGATAAGATTCTTGTAGATTTAATGCAATAATTTTTTTCATTACCTCTTGTTTGTACTTTGCGCTTTCGTATTGACATTATCTGTAGCCACGCATATCAGATTTTACTTGAATGGGTCCTACTTTTATTAAAAATATCTCATTATATTCTGTGACAACAGGAAAAAAATCAAATTATTTAACTGAATTACAGTTAGTTGAAATGGTATGTGGACAGAAAAGGCTTTTCTGAATAGTTATTGATTATACTGTAATAGCATTGGCTGCGTGCTGTCTCAGACATTCTCTTTTAGGCTGTAATTACCATCTTATTTATAATCATTATTTGAAGTTTGAGTACTAGTGTGTGTGTTGTAACAGCAGAACATAAGAAAAAATAGTAATGAAAGTAAATGCCTTGTGGAAGATAATATTCCCCCTGCTTTTCCTGACTTTTAGCCAGTTTGGTAAATTATATAAATAATGATATATGGGTACAAGGACATTGGATAGATTTCAGTTGGAACTATATTAATCTTATTGTCTAATACCTTTCTAATTGCGTAAGTTTGGTTTCTAAGAAAACTAAAAATTTCAGTTCAGATTGGGAAAGCAACAGCTTGGTTTGCATATCTTAATATGGATAGAGAAAAGTGATGAAAGGTGACAGTCTAAAGAAAGACATATGTAGTTTCAAAAAAAGCCAGTAGCCCATTGATTAGGACACAAGACTACTGGGCCAAATGGGAATCATATTACTTTTCTGCCTATGATCTTTGTGTAAAAAACAATCCATATATACAACCTCATTTTGATATTCTTAGGATAATTGGAAAAATGACCAGAATTATAGTGATGTAACTGACTTTTTACCTTTTTAGTGCTAGGCGGCTATATAAAATCAAATAAAATTCATATGGAGTTCTCTTATTCTTAATTCTTTAAATATGAAAGAAATTGTTCCATTTTAAAAATTGAGTCTTAAATATTCACTCGATCCAGAAACACATTGCAAGTTTTCCTTCTCCATTTCATGGGTCTTAACTTTGCAGTTCATCTGACCCCCAAAGCTAGGAAGGAGAATTCAAGTGCTGAAAAAAAACCAACCCATAGATGCAGTTGTTTCAAACAGAAAATAGATTTGGATATTTTCTTTCCTGTGTCTTATAGAGAAAACAACTTGGTGGGGGAAGAAATACTATTGAAAAATGTAACAACTGTCTTCTCTGTTTTGGGGGTTTTAAAAAGCACTGTCTTTTTTAGTAGTATTGTGTTCTGGTAGTATCATGCAGAAAAATTTTTTCAAGTCAATCTCTGCAAGAAGCACATATAGTTACATTGCATTAACTAGCCTGAAACTTTAGTTCTACCATGATTCTGTTGATATAGTATCCTACTCCTTATTGTACATAAGTCTAATAAGACTGACAATATAGAATGAAATGTGACACTAGAGACACAATGAATATAAGATAAACTCATAGTTTATTACTATATTCTATATTTTGTGACTCCATAGTATAAGCCTTTCCAGTCCTGGAGAGGGAAGAGATGTTGATGGTGATCTCTGGTTCATTTAGCCTTTTTAAAAAATGAAAACTAAAGAAAAAAAAATACATTGAATTATCATTGGCACGATACTATAAAGTTGAACAATGAATTGGTAGTTATATAGAAAGATGATTTTTGAATGAGAACTTTTAGAATGTGGTTCTAAACCTTTTGTAGATTTAATGGCACTGTCTTGCTGTTCCTACAGAGCTCCAGTGGGAGAGAAGAATGCCAAAGTGGGATTCAAGCTCTGAGAAAGTTTCTCCATTGTCACACTACACAATCTAAACAAGAGATTTGTTTCCCATTGCTTTGTGTTACACTGTGTTCTTCAAGGTAGTATGACTGCAGGTTTCTGGGCTTTGTTTCTACTGGGAGGGGAGATTGATTGTCTTTTTAAGATGTTTGCAGCTATCATTTTGAAATAGATTTACCCTGTCTACACAGCTTCTCTTTCCCCAAGTAAATGGCAAATCCTTTGTGACTGCATTCAAGTTGAGTTTAGCTCCAAAGGTATTTCTAGGTTTGTGTATCACGAAGAATACAATGGCACCCCTCGACAAACTATGACAGGTAGGGAATATATGCAGCAGGAAAAGGAAGTGACAGCTAATGATTTCGTTTGTTATGAGACAGAAAGCGATAAAGTAGCAGCGGTTTGTGTGCAGGATTGTTTGTTTGGTTTTTTTGGGTTTTTTTGGGTTTGTTTTGGGGTTTTTTTTTAATAACATGCAATTTAAACATCTTCAATATTGTCATTGTCATCTCAGCATTACACGTACTACCGCACTTGGAAATAGAGATTTGCCAGATGTTAAGACTAATTAGGCAGACACAGGGATTGTTGATAACAACTAGAGATTTTTTTTTGAGACAGTTGCATTCCTTTCTCTCTCAGCTTCCTCTGTTCTTTGTCTTAACCTTTATTCTTCCAGCAATGTAACAGCAGGGAATGTTCTGTTTACAAATCAATCTTATTGATGCCAGGATCACTTAGTGGACTCGTAGCCACATGGTTATGAGAATAACTTTACTAATACTGTAACTTAAACTCATGAAAATTCCAGGTGAGTATTTTGTATAGAAACAGTAAACAAATTAAAAATAGGAATCTATTGTCAGTCTGACTACATTCATGACTTCAATATAAAGACAAATTCTGTCCAAACAAGTCAGAAGTCAAGCAAGAGAAACGTAAATATTCACATTCCCTAATATGAGCATGCTCAGGCTCCTACTGTTAAGATACTTGATTATTGATTTCCAGTCTGTGTTTTCTTCTACTGAGAAAAAAACAAACAAGCTGGTAATACATTTTGAGAGGTAATGCACTTTCATTATGTTGACTTATATCCATTAATTTATGAAGCAAGACAGTAAACTGCAATATTTCTGTTGTTACTAAATGCCCTGAGGGGAAACTAGATGGCTTATTGACCTAAATGTTGTATTCAACTTCATTCTTGCTCTGCAATGTAATCGTTGCCATTTGCACTGCTAAAATGTTAATCCCATTTCTGTAGTTCCTACATATATATATATATATACGTATGTATGGAGAGAGTTGCAGTACATAATAATGGTATTTCCTTATGATTGGGATCATGTATTAAAAAAATGGTGAACTCTCCCCTAATTAACTTTGATAACTTCACTTCAGCTTAATAAGAAGGATGTAAAATTACTTCATCTAGCATATTCTGCAGTCTCCTGGCTACTTCAAGCACTCTTTGTGTTTGAATATTCTTAGTTTGATTACAACCTGTAGTTCCAATTTCTGCTTGAGCAGATTTGTCTGTTCCATATTGGAAAATAGACATAGTGATCCCATCGACAGCTTATAAAATAAGTTTCATCTCTGCATTTGTAGGAAGCCCAGTCTGCAGGTATCTACTTAGTGTGCCCTGAAAACACAAGCCATTAGTTATTTGTTACACGGTTCTAAGACTTCTGGGTCAGCTTTGTCATCTGTTAGATGCCTTTATCCTTCCCACCTTCTGCTTTTCTCACCTGGATCCTAACCTTAAAGTTTTATATTTGCTCTTCCCAGTGGGATCTGATGTGGTGGGTTAATATGAATGACTCTAAGTTGACATCACAAAATAGTTTTTTAAAGCCTTGGACCCCTTCTGTGCCCTATTTGCATTTGGAGTGCAAGTTTTGAGGCTAGCAGAGATAACATTTGTCAGCACTGCAGTTTAGAATTGGTAATTCAAATTCTGGAGAATGCCTCCAATGTGACCTTCTCACCTTCCCTGTTCTTTTCTTTTCCTCCCCCCTTAGTGACTTGAAGCAGCATTTACTGTACAATTTTCTGTTTCTCCAGCTAATGGTAACTTAGCATTGCCAGCATTGCTTGAACGGTTCCAACTTTTGCTGTAAATACTTTCTGAGCAAGTCAGTAATTAATGTTGTACTGATGACTGGTGGCATCTGTATGAGTTTATTGTCATCTGTACTGCAAAACAATTCACAGTGAAAACATGGGGACTCTAAAGAAAGAGTCTAATAAATTTACATGAATTAACATTAAATTTAATTTGCCACATGCCAACCAAACTGTGCAGCAGATCTAAATCCTTTAAAAGATGTACATTAGTCTGTTCTAGTTTCTTCCTAAAGCTGACTGCTACATGTATTTAAAGGCTTTGCTTTGCTTTTTACAAAAAAAGAAAAGAACAAAACAAAAGCCTTTCCATACGTGAGGATTGATACATATGGAGTACTTTTTTCTCAATGACAGGGAAAAATAAGTCTTTTTTTTTTTTACCTATTCAAGAATATTTAAACCACTGATTTACTCATGCATATAATGCACAGAATAAATAAGATATGTTATTGTAATTTCCTATCTTGGCCGAAAAACAAGAGTACTGGAAAGCAAATGTGAATGAAATGACAACAGCATTGAAACCTGACAATGACATTAATATAAGCAGGACACTAACAACTAGTTAAGTACTATAATTTGCCCCCTTTCATAATGGGATATGTGGTGGATTCTGTCATGTCCCAAAACCACAAGACAAGTGAAATCAATAAATTAAATGTAATGTTTGTCACTGTTTGAGCAAATATGTTGTGAAAAGAGAGTCCAGATTCAGAATAAATATAAAATACAGAGAACAGAAAGAAGACATAGAGAGACAGATAGTGACAAACGTGACTTATTATTAGAGAAGTTCATCATATTTTAAAAGCTCAGAAATATATCTTTGCCTGGGTGAAATCAAAGTCCAAACATATGCCTCAGCATAGTCCATGGTAGCTTCCACTAAATTCCTGAATGTACTGGATGTCACAGGGAAAAAAAAAAGTGACATTTTCCTGGGAAATTGCATGTCTTTTGACAAGAAACTTTTAGGAAACTGTTTTGTTTGAAACAAATCAAATCTCCCAAAAAAATGCGTTCAAAATGACATCAAGTTAATAGATTTTTTTTTTTTGAAGGATCTTTGGCTTGTTTAACTGAATCTAGTGAAAAGCTGAAAACTGTAGAACTTGTACATGTGCAGAAAAACCTGCTGATTTTAAGCTTTGGCTTAGAATCTTGGCAATTGCAGTAGTCCATCCACGGGGAATCAGAGCTGACTTTCTCCAAGGACAGGCAGAGCCATGTTCTCAGTGTAGTTGAGTTGCTTCTTCTCTGGCACCCACTGACTTAGATGCATCTACAGATTTTGAGGGCATCTGGATCTTTAGATCTCAAAGACCAAGACTATGCATAAGCTCAGATAAAAATTTTCTGGATATACTCTGTATCAGAATACCAGCTTGATTTTACCATCTGTGCTTTAGAGGAGTAAGCATATTTAGAGTAATTTTTCAATGGCTACATTGTTTACTACTCCTACTGTAGCTGCTTTGACACATCAGAAAATTAAAAAACTGAACAGACAAAGCAGTAGTGAAAATATGTTCCAATATAAACTATGCATTTATCATAAGAGAAAACTGTTAACATGTTATTCTGGATCCAACATAATTTGTTATGGAGAAGTTTGGTTGCCAAGTTGTTAACAGCATAGCAACAAACTTCTGAAAGAAAGGTGGCTAGTTCAGGTGTGTCAAAGTTAATGTAATAAGAAAGCATATTATTTCTGTTAACTCCTGTGCCTTTCACAACATGTCAAGGTATATGAGTAAAAAAAATGGTAGGATGATGAGTACTTAAATGTCATAAAAGGAAGAAAATAGGTTTAAAGAAAGGTGAAAGCTATGCAACTTATTCATCAGTCATGAGCATGTCATCAAAGATTACATCGGAAAGGAGACAGGTGCTGTCAAGCTGGCAGTTTAGTGAGTATACTAAAATTGGATTTTCAATCAAAGAAAAATGATCAAAAGAATAGAAAATGTAATTAGTCGCCCACTTTTGTTTCTAAGAATCTTTTAGTTTACATAAGGATTTTCCAGTTTACCTCTGTTCCATCCTTCCTTTTCTCCCTTTTTTTACATATTTTTGAAAGACCAAACTAAAAATGAAGATGAAAGGAAAAGCTAGTTTGAACTAGGATTAGATTAATACTTTGAATGAAGTATTTTAATGTGATTCTGAGTAAAGAGCTGCTTTAGTAACAAGAACGCTTGCTATCAAGAAGACAGAGCACCAGTGAAGCAGTATCTTCTGAATGAAATACAAGTAGTTGCATATTACATTTTTTTGATTATTAGAAGAAACTAAAATCTGCTGTTAACTTTATACAGATATCTTTAATACCTGCTAAGACAGGATGCTACAGAAATTTTTTTTGTCAGATATTTCACAACAGAATAGAATTTTCTGAAAATAATTGCTAGCCTTTATTTTCATGCGTCTAAACATATTTTTATTCTCCCTACTTTATCAAATGATTTGGCAAGGAAACTATTTTGCACCTTGCCTTTCAGTTGTGTTTTAAAAGAAACTTGTCTAGAGCCCGGAAGGATGCATGGCAATGCGTACTGACCATAGGTGTTCACCTGTTGCTGTCCAGGTTCTTTTTCTCTAAAGAATGTTTGCATTTAGTTATTATTTTTAATATCTTTAAACACAAAATCATAGCACAATACAATTATTTTAAAAACTCCATTCCTCAGATATCAACATTTGTTCTAGTTTCCTCCATCAGCATTTTTCTGGTGTGTTTTTATTTGATTCTCTGTTTGCACTGGAATATATAAAGATGAATGCTACTCAGTCTCTAGAATTATACAGGTGTGAATAAAATCATCAGGTTTGTCAAATAAATCAAAGACTTTTGATGATGACGATGATGATAAAGCCTGTTGATTTTGTAAAACTGATTAAGAGAACTGTTAATAAGAATCACCACAGAATCTCACACCGTGGTAATATTTAAATTAGAGTAAATTTTTATTTCATGTCATGTACCTTTCTTGGCTGGACTTAGGTTCAGTTCAGCTTAGGAAAATTTTCATTGATGAGTACTATGGGAACATAATGGCAGTTGTTACTTTCCAGGAATAAAAAATTGTCTTTCAGTAAAGTAGCCTATAGAAATGATCACTCTACTGGAAAATGAAAACACTGTGTATTTAGATAAGCAGGAATTAATTTTAAAAAATATTATAAATAAGTTACACGCAAGAATTACATAAATGGTATGCACTCTAAAACATAATTTTCAGTTATGACCTTTGATTTTGATAATCTACATTTTTAATGAGCTCTTCTTAGCAATCAGATAAATTACAATCAGAAAAACTTAACAGAAAGTTTAAATATATAAGGAGAGTATTTTTCATGTTATCTTTGTAAATGTACAGAGATGTTTTGCTCAAATGCAATGCTAAGTTGAACTGCTCTACAGGCTTTATGAACTTTCTCTTGGACTCTAATCATTATTGTTTGCATGTATAGTTTATAGGATTTCAGTCTGGGAAGCAGAGTTTGATGCTGTCATCCTTCAGATCATAGGTGAATCATGTTCTTAAATATGTGTAACTAAAGGAAGGAACATTTTGTGGAGCTAAATCTTTACATAAAGAATAAATGACATGGAAGCAAGGGAGTGATTGAGACATGGTATTTATGGTACTTGGTGCACTTTTGCTGCACAAAACACCAAACTTCAGACCACAGTAAAGTACACCAAAGAGGAAGGGTAAGCCTTTGCTAGGGTATGAAATAATCTGTAGTGTAATTAAAAGTCAGTGTTTGAGCCTCTGGAACCACTGTAAGCTGTATCAAATCACATCAATGTAAATCATCAATTATGAAATATAATAAATTGGTTTTTGTTAAAAATAATAATAAAGGAAAAATTCTACATGAAAATCCCATCTTTGATTTAGCTACAAACTATTCCCCATGTATAGTAAACCAAAGCAAAGACATTTTTCCAGAGGACTTTTGTTGTGTCCAGTTTTTTGATGAAAGATCATTGTTGGATGGTTTTATTTTTTGAGAGGAGGAGGATGCAGAAATAAAAGAAGGGAGAAAGAAGTGCTTGTAGATATAAAGTTCTTCAATTTCTTTTTAAAACATATTTTTAAAAAGGATATTTATTTTAGATGATAATGTTTAAGAACAGTGTATTTACTTAACTAAAAGCAATACAATGCATATTAAAATAGCCACAAGAGCAAATACAGGAACAATTTAGTGGCAGTAATCCAATATGTGGTGAACAAAAGTAATTTGATCAGTTGATTCTCTTTCAGAGGAAAAGAAAAAGCAAAAACAAAACCCAAAACCAACTATGTTAGGCAGTTTATCTAGTCTCCTAACTCTGATATACAGGAAAACTTTCTTATCCTTGTTGATTTCCTGATTTCCGTGATTTTGACAGTAGGATTCTGTGTCATATATGTTTTTTATTTGCCTTAAAACTTCACCTTGTTAGCAAAAAAATCCTCTCTAGCACTCTCTTCTGAAGCATTTTACTGGAAACCACTTGTTGGGATTTGAAGCACGAAAAAATTATAAGGTGTTCATGAGGAGAATAGTTTAAAAAGAAGGAGTGATTTAAGAGAGAAGATGTTGCAGTAAAGGACAAATACCTGTTTTAAACTGACAACTATTATCATTTAATATGTCAGATAAAAAACAATATGCATAGAAAACATCCAACTACGAACATGAAAGCTTAAATAAAGGTTCCTCTACTTTATCCTTTTAAATTTGGAACATGCACCCTCTATCCTTACTTCCTCTACTATTCATGTTTAACTTTTGCCTCAATGAAATAAAACTCTGGGTGTTTCATAGCCTCCTCTTTTTCAAGGGTAGTTGACCCATCAACTGTCTCTTTAGAACTATTACTCACAGGCACACGCATCCCAGTAGTCTGTATGCTGTGCTTCTGTGTTTTACCAGCCCTGAGAAAATATAAGTCATTAAAACTTTGCTGGAATGACTTTCTTACCTTGTTTGGAGGCTCTGTATTAAAAAATTATTAAAAAACAATGGGAGTTTTGAATCCCTGGAAAGGTGGACTTAGAACTTGATGAAGTCTGATAATGTTAGATGTAATATAACATGAATATTATTCAAAAGCTGCTATAGCAGAGGTTTGCAGACACGGTCTATGTTATCTCTAGTGGGATGTCCCTGCCCATGGCAGAGAGGTGGAACTAGATGAACTTTAATGTCACTTCTAACCCTATTCTATGGTTCCATGATTATTAGTGCTAAACTGCTGGTGTTATTTTATATTGTCATTAAGTATCTAACACTTTTACAGAGGTTTATTACAGTCAGCAGGATTTCCTTCTTCAGGTGCCCTCAGTGGAAGATTAGGAACATGTGGGAAACCAAAGCATCTTCAATAAACCTCACATAGTTGAGGAAGTTTTTCACAGAAAGGGTCATTGGGCATTGGAATAGGTTGCCCAGGGAGGTGGTTGATTCACCTTCCCTGGAGGTGTTTAAGGCACGGGTGGATGAGGTCCTGAGGGACATGGTTTAGTGTTTGATAGGAATGATTGGACTCAATGATCCAATGGGTCTCTTCCAACCTGGTTGTTCTATGATTCTATAGCACTACAGCAGTTCTGCTTTGTTCTTGTGATTAGCAGCCTTTGAGCAGAAATGAAAAATTCTTTTAATCCTTTATTGCTAATACCAGTTACAGAGAATATCTGTGCTTCAGAACTTCTTAGTTTTGAACATTTATGGATTCTGGAGAAAGTCACATTTTAGTGTTACCCCTCTGACCACTTCTTCCTTCTCTTCCATTTCTGCTTCATTCTCTAAAGCATGTCAGTCATTAGGGCTAGTTTTACTCTTGGAAGGTTTTTGTCACTGCTGGATCCTTACAAATGAATCTTTAGTGTACAATGGCAGGATCTGCCATTCCCCACAGTAGGTATTTCATCCCTGAAGCTTAGCCTTCCACTGCTCTGACGCACACCGTTGACAACCTTATGGCTTAGAAAAGTGATTTTTTTCCGTTTGAAGTTTCTGTGTACACTATGTAGCCAATCTATCAATGACTTTCTGGTTATTAATTGCTCGTAAATGTTCATGAATTTGAGTCACTCCGATGAACCTCTTAACTTGCATACAATCTATTAATTATTCATTTGCAAGTAATTATGCTGATGATTTTTGCATTTTCTATAGCTACTCATTATGTAAACTAACCATGTTAACAGTCCTTATACTGATTCAAACTTGAGATACGGCTCTCCGTGACAGCAGGTAAAGACTACAAGATCAAAGATTATTATGACAAACTAAAATTTATTTATTGATAGGTCTTAGTTCTTGCCTTTGTAATATCCAAAATGCAAATCTTCATAAACATACCTACAAATATCATACTTTACTAACTTTAAAGGAACATTGCCATTGCTTCAGTTAAAAGAAGGAAGTACAATGTATTAAAGATTTTTAAATCAAGTCTTTTATCTAAAGAAAAACATTTAGTTATATGATTGGAGGAGGCATGCTCTTGGGGAGGGGGATGCAAGGTATATTGTAAGGCTATTTTGGGAGTGAACAAGGCATGTCTTGGGGCTCCCAGGGGATACTTGGGGTTTTACCACTCTAAGTTGCACCACAACAATTTTCTAACCCATTATTGATGGGCAGTTTTGATCATATCAACACACAAAGATGTTGAGAATATGAAAACACCCACTGATGTTAAGAAAAGAGGATATTTTGAATCCTAGGAAAAAATTAAACTTCTAAGAAAATTCAGCATCTTTGGGGGTGAAGAGAGACTTATATTTCTCAGAAAAAAAGCATCATATAATGGAAATACTGTATTCTACAATAATCTTTTAATCAGAAACGTTGTTTACAAGATAAGTTTCAGGATAGATACACAGAGAAAAAAGCAGAACATTCATGAACGAGTTATTGAAACCATGCAAAGTAAATTCATGATTTACTGAGATGATAAAGCACTTGTGAAACCAGACTTCAGTGAGTCGTAAAAAGTGCATAAAATATTTTCAAGCATTATAGAAATCAAAGATGTTTTTTCCTTCTTTTTCTGAAGGTGGGAGAAGTGAAGAGGAAGCTAGAGAGACTTCATTGCTACTTAAATTCTCCTGCTCTATTCATGTCTATGTTCCTGTGCTTCCATTCACTCTTTACTGCTAAGGATTGATATGGAAGAATCATCAGAAAAGAACAAACCCAACACCCTGCAAGCCTTGGATCTGAATCTCAGGAAGGAAGATCCTTTACATCTTGACTCATTGGAGTCTGGGACATACTAGGTAAGTGTCCCCGTGACTCCAGAACAGCCTTCTAGGGGCAGTCCATAAAATAGGGTAAGCAGTCAACCACAAGCTGTTCTCTTCTCCTTTTTCTCAGCAAAAAAAAAAAAAATCTGTCAGACTCCTGTCATTTTTTCTTAATCAACATATGAATGAGGTGTAAGAAACACCTCTTTGTCAATTCACTTGTACTATTTTTGTGCATACTAGGTAGCAAAGCTTTTTGCCATTTCACTTGTAGTCTTTACTGAAAGATTGCTCTACTGCTACACTGGTAAACCTTCACTGTTCTGCACTGAGATAATTCTCCTCTAGTTTCCTTTTGGGTAGCTTGCAGTGTGCCTAAAGCCTTCAATTAATGCACAGAGGAATTTCATAGTTTAAATTATATAACGTCCACTTTCTGTCTACTATCTCCGAGTTCCTTCTTTGTAAAAGAGCCATATTAACTTGAGAATATATTATTTTATTTTATAATAGAAATGCTTTTGCATATATTCAAGTTATCATAGCAATAATGAGTATTTGAAAATAACTATTATAGCATTATCTGTAAATCCTATATTAGTAACATGTTTAGACAATTTCTGGCCTATATGAATAGATATACATTCAGGGCAACTATCAAGCTGGTGTAATGCTTGAGCAAAAAATTAGGAAATTATTTTTTAAGTTGCCTTTTTTTTGGCAGTCAAGATTCCAAGTAAAATTAAAGCTCAAATGCTCACATAGAGACATTCAGAAAGTGATCAGTAGTGCACATTCATCAGAGACTTAATATCAGCCAACACACTACACCTATCGAAGTGCACTTCTTTTTAACTGAAGTGTACCAGTCTTATTAGTGACATGTGTTCACCGTCTTCATTTGGGATTTTTCATCTGTCAAGTAGCAGTAAAATGGTTACTTTATATAATGAGCAACAGTACAAGAAGCAAAACCTTCAGTATAATTAATTGCGAATGAATAATTAATGACTTTTATACTAACAGGTTCATTCAGCTGTCATGTAGTGTAAACGCATGAATATTTTAGAAATTAACAGCCTAAGTGTTATGAGGGCATGATAGTTCAATGCTATTCTTATATTTTTTGATCAAAATTCTGCTGTGAGCATCAGACTCCAGGGTTTAGTGAAATGAGTGACAGCTTTCTCTGTGACTAGTAAACAACCAAAGGTAGACTTGGGTTCAACCTACAGTGCAAGATTCTCACTGGAACAGTGCAAGATTCTCACTGGAATTATTAAGTGCTCATAATCTGTAATCTGAAGAGCATCTGTTTTAACAACCTGATATAGTATCAGCACCAATGTGAAGTTTTGTTTTGTATGGTGTATTGAACAATGCACACTAACATTCAAAATTCAGAAAATATCCAGATGTGAATAACCTATTTGATTAATAGACATGAGAAGGTAAATGTATTTAAGGTATTACTTCTGTAAAAGCATGTAGAAGATAATAGTTCTTTGTACTTTCACTTACCTTCCCATATATTTGGGATCAAGGGGCTGATTTCATGTGATAAAACACTTGGAAAACCACCCTGCTGTTGTACAAGTCTGATAAACCCTCTTGGCTGAAAGAAGTAGAGAACTTCCAGGGACAGCTAAGTCTTTCACATTAATGAAAACAGATACTTGGGATAGACCTGATAAAAATGCCTCAGGCAAGAGAAAAGTCAACGAGTTCCTGTTATTTGATATTTCAGCAAATCCTTACAGAAGATAGATCTTAGGTGTCTGCTGCAGGAAAAGCTTTAGTATGTGCTCATGCCTTTCCTGTCTCAAAAAAACCATCCTGCTATGGGACACAAATCATAGGAGAGACTTCATTAGTTCCAGATCTACAGTTTCATTGAACCACTTGTTTGCTTTTGGGTTTTTTTAAGCTTAAATCCTTGGTGGTTTAGTTCTATGTTGTCTAATTTATTGGCCCATAATGGTAGGATTTTTTCAATTTATGAATGTTTTACATTAGTTTAATTGACATTTCTGGGCTTTTAAATTATGTCTGCATAGAACTCATTCTCAAAGGGTTTAATTTGGTTTTGTGTAAAATTTGATGAATATACAGAGAAATGTGAAAGAATAAAAACAAAGAGCTGGATACAAATCTCACAACTCGGAAACAGCTCCCTAGAGGGAGGTCCTTTCAAGCAGATCAGTGTCTTTCTATGTTGTGTTCAATGGAGCTACACTGGTTTACACCTCCTGAGGATCTGGATACACACCATTAATACCTGAATCAAAGCCTATAGAAATAATTTTGCCTTTATTATAACTTTATGGCTAGACTAAACTGTTAGTATTTATGAGCCTCCTGCTGAATGAGTTCTGACTTGTTTGTTAGGGAGCTTGGGATTGTTCCTTGTCCAGGGTAAATCTCTGAGGAACAGTTTCTTTCCTGGGATGCTCTTATAGCATTGCACACTTTAGTGATTGCTGGCTATAAATAGGCACTACAACTGTTGCATTTGAGATGTTAACTGCTTGTGGAGTTGATTGCTTGCTTGTCTGTTTTTCTTTATTTCTGAAACCTATCTCAGACAGGTTTGGGCCTCTAATAGTGGAAACTGAGATTGTTAATTGTAGAGCCCATGTAGAATAGTAGTGAAAATGAATACTTAAAAGAATTCCATAAAATATACTCCCCATTCATTTATTAGTAACAATATTTCTACCAGGTTATTTGTTCTTCTAAATATTCTGGTCATTATGAAGAAATTATTTTTTGTATTTTTTGCCGTCAGGAATAGATATAGTTACAAACCTTGCATATATACATTGGAGATATTTGAGAAAACAATCCTGCTACTGGAAGAGAAAAACTTATCCTGAACCTTGGCTGAAATAGTCTTCAGAGCAGCAGAATTGTAGCATAAAAATAAGTGAGGGATGACTCAGTGTGTGCTTGGTAGTAACTTCATTGTTTTTTATTGTCATAAAATATGAACATTTCACAGTTATTCCTTTTCTGTAGAACTTGCATGAGAATCTCATGAGACCAATGAGAATTTTGTTATGACACTTCCGTATGTTCCATTTTCCAGTGGGTTTCAGCTATGGTATTTTGGCATTTGTACTTCCAGTCCCAGTACAGTTAGGCTTGGGCAATGGTAAACAGAAAGCAGCATGCCGAACAGAGAGAGCTTGAGGAAATACAGATGGCTTTTCATAAAATCTTTTTAATTCATTTCAAAATTATCTGGTAATATATGTCCCTCACTACATAGCTTTTCACTGTTTTATTGGATGGTTTATGTGAATACCTACCAAATACTTTTTGAGGGTTTTTTTTGGTTTCTTTTTTTTGTAAAGTGCTGGATACTTGATGAAATTGGTGCTGACATTTTTGGATGCTTACCAAAGATAGATAAAAAAAAAATGGCATGCTTATGTCTCCCTGCATCTTAATATGCACAATATAATGTTTTGATTTCAGACCATTAAGGTTTAATGACTATCTGTTGCTGTAACAAAAAGCAAACAAAAAAAGAAAAAAATAAAATAAACCCAAATAACTTGCTGAATCTCAGAAAACACATCTAATAAGTTGATGATGGGATGGATGATTTCATCTTTATGTTTTGATTATTTGTCCCTTATTAAATGACAAGCCTTGCTGATGGGTGAAATTCTCAACTATCTAACAACATTATCAACATACACTCAGATCAAGGAACACAGTTGACAAATCACAAAAACAGCACAATTAGAATGTTTTTCTTTTTTTACTTATATGTTAACAAAATATTTGCAGTTACTGCTGTGCTGATGAGAGTCACACAGAGTTAATACTTTTCCTATAAATGACAACATGCATTGAATACTTCTACTCTTAAGGCTGAGTCTGACTAAATTAGAGTAATAAAACTTAGGAAAAAAAAACCTCTTAAAAGTAGGGGAAGTCTGAATATTATGGTTCTCAACCTGCCCTTGTGTTGCAGACTTCTTGCTTGATAAATATTAGTGTTTCTTTAAAGCCATATTCTAGACTCCTCTGCACACATATCATTGCTCTTCATCTCAAGGTACATGACATCTACATCATAAATTGCCAGGGGGTTGATTGATATATTTTATATAATACTTTTAAAATAAAATGTTTATATTTTTTCATCTCCTAATTCAGAGCTGAAAACACTGACATGCTAGAACATCTGATTTTCCTTGGATCTGCCAATAACTGGATATCATAATTAATTCTCTTTAAAGGAGGAATTAATTTCACTTATACAATATAGTTTGTACTTCTAAAGGAAATGTAAATTTCAAAAGCCCAGACCAGAATATTTTCATTGAATTTAATTGGTGAGATAATTCATTTCAGTAGTGTTAAGTTCCAAATTAAAAGAGTTAGGATGCGGGGAATTTGGGAAAAGTGGTTTTGTGACAGCAATAAGATGATTTTCCTAGTTGCTAGGGAGCTTAGAAGCTATGTGGCTATGGCAGCATTGCCAAAGTGTGTGGTGAACAGGAGACGGGTATGTCCTAATTTCATGGCAAGCTGCCATGCTGTCTGGCAATGCACTGTGGAAAAACAGTGTGTAGTGATAAGTAATTTGCTAAGAAAGTAAGCACGT
Organism: Coccyzus lansbergi; assembly: GCA_033558105.1. NCBI lineage: Eukaryota > Metazoa > Chordata > Aves > Cuculiformes > Coccyzidae > Coccyzus > Coccyzus lansbergi. The sequence continues at coordinate 989,486 of JAUMJK010000159.1, forward strand.
CTCCCTTAAACATAAAATTATTTTCACAGAGACAATTTTTTTTTGAGTCAAATTGTACTGCCACACTTGGCAGCTATTGAGAATAAATACACAATTGTCCTGGCTCAAGCTTCTGGATGCAATGACTGGGAGGGAATTTGAGACTCACTTATGCATTTATTGTGCCTTCCTTTGGCCATATAGTATCCCGTATTGGTAGTAAGTTCTGTTTGTGAGGATATGACATGGTAAGATATATTGCCAATAGAAAGCTAGATACCTTTTATGTATTGTTTTGGGTTTTTTTTTTTTGTTTGTTTGTTTTTTAATAATGTGCCAATTAGTACCTATAAAACACAATATTACTTACCTACTGTGAAGCTAGGTGGATAAATATGATTATACAATGATGTTTCAGGACTGTTGAGAGAAGAACTGTATCAAGAGCTGTGTCCCTCAGCTGTCCCTCCTGAGGGACGTGGTTTAGTGTTTGATAGGAGTGGTTGGATTCGATGATCCAATGGGTCTCTTCCAACCTGGTTGTTCTATGATTCTATGAAAAATCCAGATTTCAGTGGAGGGTCCCTTTGGAATAGGCAGAGGATTTCTGTGTTTATTTTAATGTGTTCCCATTATGTTGGTTCTAAGTATACTTCTAAGTTAGCTAGACTTTTTTTTTTTCCTTGAACATTTCCATTTTCAATGTGAAGAGCTAAATCAGGTAGATATTGAAATTATCCTTACTACTCTTCTGTTCATTGCCAGTCTGCTATGTTTCACAACTCAGATCAGAGAGAGAACTTCTGAACTCTACAGAACTGTGCATTGATTTAATTACAATACAATACAATGGACATGCATCTCTAATAAAGATATACAGCTGTAAGATGGAATGTTACAAGTAGACTTCAATCACACCTGCTTAAGAATTTCCTTACGTCTTTGTTATATGCTGATAATAGAGGTGTCCATTAATGTGAATGCATCAGTAGATTTCATGGCTGCAGTAGAGATTGCTTCTTTTATAGAGAATGAAAAGAATGAAAATGGTAAATAATTGCACAGATTCACACAGTAATGAGTCACAAACCAGAACCAGTATCTTTTTAAAATATGTAGGGATTTTTAAATATGTTTGTGGCTACTTCATGACCCTTAAGAATATCAGAACAAAGTATCTTAGAATTGTTGTTATTTGAAAATATGGTCACCCTAATGTTACAGATACATACTACGTGTGTCTTTTTAATAAAGGTAGAGCTTTTAGGTAGAAACCTATCCTAAGCCTTTTGAGATTTGTGGGATATATACCGTATCTAAAATGTTTAATCTGTCCCTCCCTTCTATTCCTTCTCAAAGCAGTCACTCATTGGATAGATAAGTTATTTTTAAGAAATCTATGAAAGATTAATACTGTTTTTATTGTTCTGGAAAATTAGCTTGTTATAGCACTTCAGATATTTATAAAACTACCATATTAAAAAATAAGAGAATCTTTAAGGTTAACCAGAAGAGTGAAAAAAGATGCCTTGTAAAGTCACTGTAGATACGAAAATAAACACCCAGTATAAAGGCATGAGCTTACTAGAGAAATATAAATGATACAGATAATATTCTGTAGAGATCAGCAAAATCCCAAATCTGATAAATTTTGTATTAGAAGAAAGATTAAGGCAACAAAGGGCAGGAGTAGGGTGAAAAATCATTTCTTACATTTAAACTAGTTGAAGATTTTCATAAACACTTATTCGTGACTGACTTTCAAGTGTCACTAGTGGGACTGAGCTCCAGACAAGGTTGGGGTAGAGGGCATGTATTGAAAGTTCTTCCCTTTTTAATGATCTTAGCATTCTCCATCTATTTTATGCCTCAAAAGATAAGAGAAAATTTTTATTGTATGTTTTTCTCTAACATTGCCAGAGGTCACCTGTAGCACTGCTCCTGGAAATAGCCCCTTAGTGGAATCATTTCCCACAGGCACAGATCTTTTCTATCAGAGCTGTAGTAAAGTCATGTTTTCCAAGAGAAGATGTTTTTAATTATACATCAGACCTACATTATTTAGGTTTAGAAAGGTACTCTGAGACTGAAGTTTCCTTTCTTTTAAACTAAAACTGGGAAATTTTTTTTCTTCCCTTTCCAAATTTTCTGCCCTGAAAAGGCCTGAAAATAAATATCTTTGCTTTTTTTTCCCTAATTCTCTTAACTTCTGCTGTGAGCAAGGGGGCAATAACAAGAACCAAACTCCTCAGATGAGTAACTCAAACTCACAAAGCGTTATGTCCATTTCATGCATCATCTTCAGTCATCTAACACACTTATCCTCTTTCACTGCTTTGAATTAGCATGATTTCAGTTTCTACAAATGTTTCCTTAAAAGGAAGCAGAAAAAAAAGAAAAGGAAAAAAAAAAAAGAAGGAAACTGGAATTCTGATTATAACAATCTGGGTTTGTTTGAAATTTCAGGCTGTCATTGTCTGCTTGCTTTTATTAGAGAGAACACTGGTGAACACTGTCTCTTCTGGAAAGAGGCTGGAGTAGGGAACTGGGAGGAGTGGTGAGCATTAGGTATTCGGTTCTGTGGAAAAGGTGAACTCACTTTCCCAAAGAAAAGAAAACCCAACACTGCAAGTTTCAAAGTGCTCTTGGGATATAAAAACTTGCAGAATTTGAGGTGGACATTACTTCAACAGGATTTTCCTTCCAGTGAAGTATTAACTTTTTTTTAGATCAACTTAAATACAAGGTAAATACTGAAGGCATCAAAGGATGAATTCAAGGTTAATTAAAACATTTAAGTCTTTGATAACAAAAGTGATAATTACAGTAGAATAAAGTGCAAAGTAACTTCTTACTTATTTAGGTATGCTTAACTTTTCCTATCAAATCCTCAAGGAGTTTTCTATACCCTCTTTGTATATTTATTCTTATATCCTTTGTGCTCAAGAAAGAGAGAAAGAAAGAAAAAGAAAAAAAAAAGGGAAAAAAGTCTTGTTCCATCTGCACAAATATTTATTTCTTCTTTAGGTAACCTGGTTCCATCCTGATGTACTTGTTTACTTGCTGCCCTTCCAAGATGCATAAATATTTGCTGTTTACAAGAATTTGATATAGCAGCTGTGGGTAGAAGAGAAAAGTCATTTGATATAGCTATGTTGATAATGTAGAATTTTCCTTGAAAGGCTGAAACTGGGAGAAGGAAACCTAAATATTTTACCAGGTCGAGGAGATAAAGATCCTAGAACAGTTTATAAAGTCTTTGCTGTCAGCTGCAACTGTGACTTTCCAGGAAAAGAACTGTAACTGAGAAAGGCACATTTCTTTTCATCTTCCACTTTTTTTATTCTCTTTCCCCCTTTATGTGTAATATGTCTTGTAAGATGGATGAACTAGGCAGTAGCAATGGGAGTAAAAGTGCCGCCTAAAATGTATTCCTTTCTTTCCTCAGTGAGGGCACATCAGATTCTTGGAGAAAATTGCTGAGAGGAAGGAGGAATAGGGAAGTTTATTAAAATTGGGAAGTGTTTAAAATGTTTTTGAGCAAGTTCACCAGGTGGCACTGTTTCATATAGTCAAACATTTATTTTTTCATTATAAAGCGAGTACTCCCTGTTTGAAGACTGGCCTAGAGGCTTTGGGATTCTGGTTTTTTGAGGCAGGTATAGTTGGTAGGTTGGATATACCCTTGCCTATGCCATACAGGCTGAAGTGAGCTCTCAGTGAGCAAATGCCACCTGGCGTTCAGCTTCCTCGAAGAGGGGCCTCAGAGGCCAGCTCTTCAAGGGCTGCTGCTCAAGGACTTGTGCAAGTAAGCAAGGGATAATGGCACCATTAATGCTGTGGCTGTCTGGAAAATATATCTTGCTCAAAGTGCTTCTTTCCACGATCATGGCTTTAAATGACAGGCATAACTGCGTTAATGCAGTAGACTTTGCTGGGCTGCTTATTCCACATAACATCTTGATGATCAACAGTGCTGTCTCCAACCAGAATGACCCATATTAAGCATGGTGATTTCTATTAGGCAATAGCATGAAACGGAGAGAATCATTACATTGCAGCCTGAAACAGGCCTCCAGGCGTGTGCCAAGGGCAGTCTCTTCCAAGTTTAGGTGAAGGCACGAAGTCCCTGCTTCACAGCTGGTGGGGTGCAAGGGAGGTCTGCTGACGACAAGGTAGCCACAGTTGAGGGCTCGTAATCCTGCAGAGAGGAAAGAGACACTGTAGGGACCTGTACTGTTCCTACCAACGTGTTCATATAAGAGTACCTGAAAGGCAGGAACATGGGGACTGTGGCTGCTGACAGGGAAGAAAGGGGAAAAGGATATCTGCTTCTGGCAATGCCCTGCTGTGATTAAGACAACTGCCTAAATGTTACCACTTTGCTGTGCCTTTCTGCACAGACTTGAGAGATAGGCAGGCTGTGCTGCTTCAGATGCTGTCCCCAGAAAAAAGGATAAAGGCTTTTAAGATAGCAGTGGTAAAGCATCCAGCTATTTGCTGAGCAGCAGAGCTCCAGGCATGCACAGCCAGGGCCAGCACCCTCCCGGATGCCACACACTGGGGCTGCAGACTCAACCATGCAACCACCTCCTGCCTGCATCAACTTGTGCGTGAAGAAGTGGCTGAGGAGAAAGCTGCTCTGCAGCCAGACCAGCCCTTGGCAATTTGGTAAGTGGAGGCATAGTACCTTTTGTACTGGAGTTTTGTTGTAAAAGTTTTGACATGCCTTCAGGTTGACCTGTTAACTCACATGCATTGGCCAAGTCAAAACGTTGCATTCCTGAGTAACCATCAGATTGAAGCGAAATGGCTGGCTCGTCCTGGCAGCCTTCAGATCTGCATGGACAACAATTTAAATCCTCTGCTCATCACCTACGCTTCAAAAATTGTGTCATACAGTACCAATACAGACTAGGGGTAAAAGGCCTGAGACTAACCCTGCAGAAGACTTGGTGGTACTAGTGGATGAAAAGTTGGACATGAAGTGGCAATGTGCGCTCACAGCTTAGAAAGCCAACCATATCTTAGGCTGTATCAAAAGAAGCATGGCCACAAGGACAAGGGAGGTGACTCTGGACTTCTATTCTACTCTGGTGAGACCCTATGTCTAGCCCTGGAGCCCCCAGCACAGGAAAGACAGACCTGTTGGAGCAGAGTCAGGGGAAGTCCACAAAAATGACTAGAGTGATGATGAAAGGCTATGATGAAAGGCTGAGGAAATTGGGATTGTTCAGCCTCGAGAAAAGGAGACTGGTCTCTCTAGGGAGACCAATTTGTAACCTTTCAGTAATTATAAGGGGCCTATATGGAAGATGGGGAGAAACTTTTTAGCAGGGTCTGCTGTGATAGGACAAGGCCAAATTATTTTAACCTGAAAGAAGGTAGGTTTAGAATAGATATAAGGAAGATTTTTTTATTTTTTTTTAAATGAGGATGTTGAAGCACTGGAACAAGTTTCCCAGAGAGGCAGTAGAAGCGTCATCTGTGGAAGTGTTCAAAGTCAGGTTGGATGGGGCCCTTAGCAACCTGGTCTAGTGGAAGATGTCCCTGCTTATTGCATGGAGTGTGGATTAGAGGATCTTTAAAAGTCCCTCTCAACCCAAACTATTGTATGATTTTACATAAACTTCAGAAAATAAGAAGGTGATCAGGCTAAAGAGCTCGGCTGTGAACTCATACTGCAGTGAACTTGGGCTCTTTCATGTATGGAGAGGAAAAGAAGAAGAAGGGAAAGAAATATTGCATTTCTGGGTTAGTTGCATAGAATGCTACTGCTTGAGAAGTATTATATTGAGCTGTCTTCATTGTAATTAACTGTTATTCTTTATTTGCTAAATAGCTTGGAATAGCATTTTGGCAGAAAGGGCTGGGAGCAGTTTTCAGCTGTTTCTTTTGCTGTACCATATTCTTAGTCAATTAATTTTAGTCTTTTTGTATGTTACAGCTAGTATTACAATATTACCAGAATAGCAGTGCTTTCTCTGATCTCTTTAGTATCATAAAATTAAAAATTATTAGAACTGAAAAGGGCATTTTCCATTAAATTCTTCATTATTTTTTGTAGTAACAAGTTAATTAGTTTTGAAATCCGTTGCTGTTATTCCATGAATAGATACTGTATGTTGTCGGTAGGCAGATATTTTTTCTTCTGTTTTCTTATTAATTCCTGTCAATGTCTTTGGATTTTAAACTAGTTCTTTATTTCTTATCTAAAATATTATTTTTTCCTTAAAATTTTGAATTTCAGCATTTCAGGGTAGATTTGTAAGACCTTTATGAAGTTAGCTTAGAAAATGGTGTTACAGATAAAAGCTTTTCAGATCATGGCTTTACATGGTGAATTTCCAAAAAATTGGCCCTCTGGATGCTCTTTTGGTGAATAGAGTATGAAAATATGCCTGACTTTCTAACTCTGCCAAGTTTAAATATTGCTGTTGAGTAAATAGGCTTCCTAATTTCCTTTTAGACAGACATATGTATGTATATTTTGGCACTATTTTCCGCTGAAATTTTACCTACACTCAAGATGATTTCACCAGAAAATACTAGAAAAAAGTTCTTGTGAAATAATTTGTTGTTGGTTTATTTTATTTGGGTTCTGCATCTTTTTTTTTAATTTTCTTATGCAAAAATAAAAGAATGTGGATAATATTATAATTTTCCTTTTCCAAACTAAATTAGCTACTGCAGTAAATTAATTATACACTGAAAGATCTTCCAAATTGATTTCTCCTGCTGAGAATTGAATAAATAGAAATTCAACTCCTAAGACTTCTTTCCTTTTTTTCTTTAAGAATGAGGCAAACTGAATACGTACAGTTATTGCTGGACTTGCCACTTAATTTGGTCAAAATTAGTTTGAGGTTTTAATACTCTTAATTTTCCTTGGGGTATGGCTAAAGAAGCTGTTTTCTCTAAAGTATAATTAAGATCAGTACACTGAGAGCAGTAGTGTTTATTCTCTTATAACTGATATATAAGCTTGAGGTGTTGCCTTAACTTCAAGGAAATTTTTAGGAGAAACCTTTTTTTGCTGTTATTTCTAATGTTTTCTTTTTCCAAGTGACTTTGTTAATTCTAAATTTGTGAATGGTAGGTTCCCTTTATGTATGAATATGTCCAGATTTTCTGCGATAGGTAAAATCTCACATCATTCTTTCAAGTTTTCTGCTAAATTCTACAAACACAAGTGATCTGCAGTAACTGTGTTCGTTCACTTCAAGCTGATTTTTAATGGATATCCCAGCTGATCTAGATATAAAGTACTAGGATTATTTGCTTATTCTTATGACAAGGTGTATGACCTGTGTCTTTTCTTGCATTATTATTCATCCTTCTTTGATATCATTGGCATGTTTTTTTTAGTGCTATGACATTCCTGGCATTCTGCCATGTTCTTCACAGTTTTGACCCAGAAATGTTAGAGAGAGAGGGGCAGGGGCACGTTTTCTAGGAATTTTGTTTCTACAGGAAAGTTAATCGCATTGTTTTGAAGGATCTACTTTTCTTCTGCTCTTCAGGCTCTTCATTTCCTTTGTTATTCTTTTCCCTGTGAATAATTAATCTTGATTTATGTGGTCACCTGGTGGATAGTTTTGAAATCATCTATAAACTGTGAGGTAAACTAGCATAAAAAAAATCATGTAGCTAATGTGATGTAAAACCTGAGTTACTTTACATGTTCTTGTAAGTATGCCAAAACTGCAGTTCATAAATTGGTGAGTTATAAAATAGTTTTTGATACAATTATTAATATCACTCTCTGATTTTGTGATATGTGGTAGAAAAATCTGGAAAACCTGAACAATACTTCTGTAGTCTATGTCTTTATGCAGCAGACGAAAACTGTTTCAAATATTTTAGATAATCCCAAGGTGAATTATTTTTATGCAGGACAAATGCCAAGTACACATTTTACATCAAACAATTCGTAAAAGTTCATATCTGAAGTGTTGTTGCAGGTAAAATACAAATATCTTTATAATGGATTTTTTTTTTTTTCTGAGGCATAGACCACTGCACAGTCGTTTCTGGCTATAATATTATCTTTTGATAATGCACAGAGGTTAGTTGTTTGGGTTTTTTCATTCTTGCTAAATGCAGTTTAACACGACCAAATGCCGGGTCCTGCACTTGAGGCACAACAACCCTATGCAGAGCTACAGACTGGGAGAAGTCTGTCTAGAAAGCTGCCTGGAGGAGAAGGACCTGGGGCTGTTGGTCAACAGCCGACTGAACATGAGCCAGCAGTGTGCCCAGGTGGCCAAGAAGGCCAATGGCATCCTGGCTTGTATCAGAAATGGTGTGACTAGCAGGTCCAGGGAGGTTATTCTCCCTCTGGACTCGGCACTGGTGAGGCTGCTCCTTGAATCCTGTGTCCAGTTCTGGGCCCCTCACCACAAGAAGGATGTTGAGGCTCTGGAGTGAGTCCAGAGAAGAGCAACAAGGCTGGTGAAGGGGCTAAAGAACAGACCCTATGAGGAGCGGCTGAGAGAGCTGGAGTTGTTTAGCCTGGAGAAGAGGAGGCTGAGAGGAGACCTCATTACTCTCTACAACTACCTGAAGGGAGGTTGTAGAGAGGAGGGAGCTGGGCTCTTCTGCCAAGTGACAGGGGACAGGACAAGAGGGAATGGCCTCAAGCTCCGCCAGGGTAGATTTAGGCTAGAGATTAGGAGGAAGTTTTTCATGGAAAGGGTCATTGGGCATTGGAATAGGCTGCCCAGAGAGGTGGTTGATTCACTTTCCCTGGAGGTGTTTAAGGCATGGGTAGATGAGGTCCTGAGGGACATAGTTTAATGTTTGATAGGAATGGTTGGACTCGATGATCCGATGGGTCTCTTTCAACCTGGTGGTTCTATGATTCTAAGAGGATGGGTTGTTTAAATAAGTAATATGTGCCATGGTTAGTAACTGCGTACTCCAGAAGGGCTTGCTAAAACATACAAGTTAAATTGTAATTGACCTATTTGATGCCTAGTTCCTGGAAAAGATCTCAAAACTCAACTGTCTAGTGTCCTTAATTTATGCATGGAGACATGAAGTTGTGCAAGGAAAGCAATGCCATGAACTCGCAGAGGTTTGTACTGAGTTTCGCAACAGAGACATATCTCCATTTGTACTATGCTGAGATTTAGGCATCTAAATTGTGTCTGCAGCTGTATACAGTCTATACCTAAGAGTTCATGCCAACAATAACCTTTGACAGAAGTGACAACTCACATACTACAAAATCCCTGCTTAGAAGGACTAGGAGATGGTGTGCAATACCTGACTGTATAGAAGTCCTAGAGGCTTAAAGTATTGAATTATTTTTGTAAGACTAACAAAAAAAAATTGCCATTTTTAATTCAACATTAGCAGTATCAGGAAGATAAACCTAGGTGGCTTATACAATTTTTTTTTTATTAAACTGTTTTCCAGTATTCCCTTTGATTGGTTTAAAAACATTTGTCTCAAGTTCCTAGCATTTTCATATAAGATGACATGTGTTCCTGTATTGAGAAGTCATACAGGAGGATTGTGACATACAGTATTACCAAATGTTCTGATGGTAATTTATTGTCCCAACTGGTATTTCCCTTTGATTATTTTATTCTGAGTATATCACTTAAGATACTTTGGTAATAAGGGGTTTACTGTAAGCAGTATCCTTAAAGTACTGTTAAACATTTATTTCCATCCTGTGATTAAAAGGATATCTGAAGACTATGCTATAATCTTCTAATCTATATGTAATTCCTTACCAGTTGAAGTTCTTTATCAGTATATTTTCAATGCCTTGGAGCAATCACACCAGAAAATATCTTTAGGTCTGATCAAGACTTAGGAAGTTGAGAAGTTATTTCATATTTTGTGAGTTAATTGAAACAAGAATATGACAACAGTACAGATTTAGACTTACAGATTTCAGAAACAGACCAAAAAAAATCAGTCAGCTGGTGAATGAACTGTTTTTTGTTGCTTTTCCCACCTTTGTCGTTAACCTTTTCAAGTGGAATGTCCTATCTTGACTTAATTTCTAACTTTTCTATGGCTTTTTTTTTTCTTGCCTTTTCCTTAGTTCAGATACTTGCCTTAAGTTATCTACCAGGCAAACTGTTAACAGTACTTGTTTTTTAAATGTGTATGTTACCAATTACCCAAAATTTGCTTCATTGCTTTTGCATCATACTGTCTTTTCAAGACAGTTAGAACAAAAAAAAAAAAGAAAAAAAGGGAAAAAATTGACACACTATTTTTTTTGTTATATAATAGATCCACATTTGTTCTAGGAATCTTTTTTTCTGATTTAAATTGCTCTGCACAGAAGTAATAAACAGAAAAAGAATGATGTATTTATGTGAACTATGGACTTATAAAAGATTGATGCCTCTCTACCCTAGGGGTTTCTTCCATCATGGTTATAAATTTAAGACTAGACATTGGGAAGAATTTCTTCACCATGAGAGTGATGAGACACTGGCCCAGGTTGCCCAGAGAAGCTGTGGCTACTGCATCCCTGGAGGTGTTCAAGACCAGGCTGGATGGAGCCTTGGGCAGCTTGATCTAGTGCAATGTCCCTGCCCATGGCAGGGGAGTTGGAACTAGATGATCTTTAAGGTCACCTCCAACCCAAACTATTCTATGATTCTAAGAATTTGAATAAAGACTTCTCTGGCAGAACAGGAAAGTTTAGACTTCTCTAACCCGGGTGACTAGGACATTCAGTTTTAAACAGGAAATTAAGAATACTCATCTTTGTTTCAATTCTGAAAGTAGTTACCTAACACACTGTCATTTCTTCTTTGGAGTTTTGGCTTTGCTTTTCTTTTGAAAGGATATCGTGGTTATAAAATAGAAGACCAAAGTATACTAAAATATTTTCAAGATTCTAATTTATCAACTCTATACTGATATTATATGACATTTTCTCCAGAATTATAAGAGCACTATTGTAAAAAAGGAGATGATTAAACTAAATGTTGAGTTTGGGTAGTGACAGATGAATATATTTTAACTGAAAATATTTTTTTATTTCTGCAGGTCTTCCAGATGTATGTGATATTGAATAGCTGCATAGCAAAGGTATTTTCAGTTTTGATTTTGACATCACTTAAGTAACTTTATGAATGAATTATTTCAAAAGAAAGCAGTTCAAAAGGAACAGGTTTTAAAAAATGTTTTCTTTGTGGATAAATCTGTTAAAATAATAACAGAAATTCAGTAAGCTGAACAGACTGCACTGAAACTTAAGAAACAATTGAGCAATACTAAACCTGTCATGAAAAATCTTTTATTTTGCAACATTCTCCCTACTTAGAGTAAAACATTTTATGCAGATGATATTTTTTTTTAGCATAGAAGAGTAAGCTTGGACAAGTGAACTGGTTAGATTGCCAAAAATAAGCTGACCAAGTCACTGAAGATTTCAGACACAGCAATTCATGTAACAAGATACAAAACAACCAACATAAACACGTGTACATATATACACATATATATAACTGTTATTAGCCCCCACAAGTAACTTGATTTATAAGGCTCTGACCTTGGCAAACATGGGAGAGAGATTACTCTTCAGTACACGGATTACCTTGGGTAGACAAACACATTGGATTTTGTGTTTCATAGTGCTCAACTATAATTTCCATTACGTCCTTTTTCAGCTCCTATGTTCATGACATCATTCGTAATAACATTATTGACAACATTGCTTCTTTCTGTATGAAAACATGTGATTATTACATTGATGTTTTTCAATTTTATATCAGCGTCAGATGTTATCTTGAAATTAACTGTTCTGGAAGTCAGCATTGTGCAGCCTCAGAATTCACCACTGAAAAGTCATTACGCTCTCTTTTTTTTTCCAGTCAGTTTGTTCTCTCTGGGAAAGTATGTCACACCTCTTTGCAAACATGTTCTCCTCTGTGGAGATGTGTTAGTGAAAAAAGCAACACAGAAACAAATCAAATCAAACCAAAACCCCAGCATGGATTGCCTGTGTAAAAATACTTTCCAGTTGGTGAGCTTTCTCCATAGTCATGTAAATTAAATTTGGCAAGATTTTTGTGACAGCAACAATGCACTCATGTTGACAGTCATGTCAAGATTAGAATTGTAGGTAATTATCCTGTAGATTTTACTATATGGTGCCATGTCTCGATCTGAGACACAAAGTCACTCACGGTGAAATCCACCTGCTTATGAATATTGATGTTCCCAACATGACTTGTCAGATTGGCGATGAGTACAAGCTCTTTCTTATAATCCAGCGAATTATTGAACAACATAAGTTCATTGTTGTTTATCTTGCCAGCTTTGTTGTGATCAATTGCTGTATACCAGATGTCAGCTGCCAAAGCAACACATTGAAGTCATCTGTGATGAACAGTTTGCCTGCCACAGGATTTGTGCCAGTGTTGCAGTGAAGGCTATAGAACTTTAACTTTTTTCCTCACCCCCCACTGCTCCCCTGCTCCCTTACTGTATTTGTGTATTTTGCAAGTTCCAGTGGCAGGAATATTTAACTTACCTTATAATTGTAGTGTCATTGGCCTGAGATTCTTGTATGGTGATATTTGGTTTTGGGTTTTATTGTTGTGCTTTTGGTTGAGGGGGGGGGGGGTTGCGTTTTTTTTTAATAGACTACAGAATTATTTATTTGCAAATTATTCAAGGTTATTAGCATTGTCCAGGCATGAATTTTGTGTCTGGATTCCTAATATGATTTGTCCAGCTGTGTCCTCCTAGATTCTCTTTATGTACTGGTATGGTTTAATAAGCTTCACAATACTCTTTACTCCATTGACAAGGTAGGAGGGGAGGAGACAGGGCTGTTGTGTTGTTTTGTTTTATTTTATCTTTCACTCATATTGCTGTGGACATGTTGATACTGATCATTTGTTATAGTTTGAGCCATTGTTAAACTGCTTCAGTTCTCAGTAGGATTATTTACATTTTTTTCTGTTGCATCCACATGCGTATATATACACACACTTTTCTCTTTTGCGTACAAGGCAAACTGGTTGTGCTTGATTCACATCTTCTTTTACAAAACAGTTCAGGTTAGCAGCTTCAGTATTCTTCTTTTAGTAGTAGCGGTAGTAGTAGTAAATACAGAGAACAGTACTGAAGATCTTAAAGTAACCTTATCTATCTACAGTGTTTCTTCTGTCTAAACTGTCACTCACGTTGTTCTGCAGGGTAACTATTTTGCTGTCCAGAAACTACTACACTTAATGTGATTAGAGATTTTCAGAACATTTAAATGCTAAAAAAAAGGTGGAGGAATACAGTTTTAAGGAACTGGAGTCATTGAATTGAACACTAAATAGTGAGATCTGTGTAACTAAAGGGATAAGGAAAATATACTGTGCACGCTTTCTAGAGCTATTCCTTCAGTAACAGGAATGATATACATGTTAGCTATCATCTAGATCACATGAAGAATTCTGCATTAGCACACAGACACTTGTGAAAAGCTTCTGAATGAGTTCTGAACCTGAGTTTTTTCTGCTGCAAAACTATCTTTTTTTTTTTTTTGGACGTTCTCCTACCTTTCTTCTGGACTTCAGTTCTTGACCTTGTGGTGAGTCTAGGTTTACAGGTTTATTCCTGTACAAACCTGGTCAGGTTACTTCTTTTCTTCCCTAGCAGTTCTGCATTATCCTCAAATGATATACCGTGACTGAGGAAGCCAAATTCTTGTTGATAACACCAGCTCTGCAACCAGGTGTTTGCCAGGTAATTGCATCAGCTCTGAGCAAAGGCTGTCCATCTGATGGGGATAGCACTACCTAGAGAATCCGCCTTTCATACTGTACCCCCAGACTCCCAAGGCTTCCTTTGCTTCAAGTTTTACTTGGCTATATCACTGATGCTTACTTGGATAAGCAGCAAGATGTGTACATCTTCCTTCCACTCTCATACCTGGAAACAGAAGCAGAAGCTTAACAGTAACTAAGAGGTCTACATGGCTTTGTTTAGTCGTGCTAGCACTGATGTGCTTGTAGAAAGATGTTGCATGGAACATTTGAACATTCCTTTCTAAACCAGGTCTCTTACCTGAAGAAGTGACTGAGTGCTCTATGACTACAGAAATGTTAAAGAACCACTTCTCCCAGTTAGGGCTTGCGAATTTCAAACTCAGACCACTTTACATGGGGAATTTTTGCGATACTTGTGTTATTGCAGTGAGCATCATATGTTTAATTGAAATGTAGAGTCACAGAATCGTAGAATCACCAGGTTGGAAGAGACCCACCGGATCATCGAGTCCGACCATTCCTATAATTGGCTGTGTCTTTATTGCTTTATCAAAGAAATATTCTGACTTTTGTTATTCTGGAAGGAGGCGTAACTTAATAACTTTAACAGGTATATGTGTTAGACATGTTAAACTTAGGTAAGTGTACATGCATTTATAAACAGAATATTTCCACTTCCACAGCAAAAAGTCATAAATTCAAGATATTTTAATAACATTGTAAGATCTACAACACATACAACAGAACCAGTGGCTGTTCAGTGTGAAGGTAGAGAAAATGAATAGAATAAGTATGTCAGAAGTAAAAAATAAAACAAGTATAACAGTAAACATAATTTTAAAAATTCCTGACATTATAACCTCCTATGAGAAAATAAGGATTCTGTGCCATAAACCAAATATCTTCTGGCAAAATTAAATATCTGTACTTACAGATATGGGGAAATATACATTGATTAAAGTTATAGATAACAGGCTGGTGAAAATATATATATACATGGAAGAGGATCAGTATCTATATATTTCACATCAGGTGCCTGGGAACCCTGGACCAGAAAGAAACAGGACTTTTAAACTGTCAGACTTAAATGATAGAGATAAAATTTTTGAAAGCAATATGAGACCTGTAAGAGATAACAAAAAATCCTAATGAATCCTCTATAGTCCAGATTTTAGTCCTTCTACTCAAGCAAGTAGGAAGTCTTAATGCCAGTGACAACTTTCTTCCAAAGATATAATATAGATAACTGTATTTCCTGGGAGGGGGCCAGTGGGGGGGGGGGGAGAATTTTAAACAAAATTTCTTCATTTCTTTTGCCTGTATAATAGACTGAGATTGAAAAAGCAATCTGAGAAATATAGTTGGAATTGAACGTAAAAATTTTTTTTTTGATGTAGGATGATATGCTGTAAGGTATTAATGATCTAATAAATAAGTAATGATCTCTTTTTTCTAACGTGAAGTTTCAGGTGTTGGGGGTGTGTGTGTGTGTGTAAACAAAGTGTTCCCTGAAGCATTTTAAGAACATCTTAAAATCCATTGGAAGAGACATTGTTCTCTGCATAGCCTTATAACACAGACATTTGTCCAATGATTTCCATCAGAGTTGAATTTAATAATGGTGGTGAATAGCTTAAATGAAACACTTTCAAAGTGATTTAAATCAGTATGCTGTGGTGTTGACAGTATCAACTGACATAGGGAACATCTTATCTCCTTTATTTGGAGCTCAAACCTTACAAATTTTTCTAGTGCAGCTGTTTAGTATCTGATTCACCTAAAAGGACAGAGGGAAGAGCTTTTTGTTTCTTGTATAAATTTGTGACAGTATAATCACAGAATGTCCTGAGCTGGAAGGGACCCATGAGATTTGAGTCCAACTCCTGATTCTAGTGTTGTCCAAACAGTTCAGAACTGAGACTGTGACCACAACCCTGGTGGCTTGTTCCAGTTCTTGACCATCCTCCCAGTGAAGAACATTTTCCCAGTATCCAATCTGATGAAATGGTGTAAAGTAGATGATAGCCTCAGAGATCCAAGTGTTTAATACACATTTATTTAAATGGCTATTAGATATCTGGAACAGCAAGTGCAAGCGTTGTCCCATGTCATTCAGAAAATAAATGGACAAAGGTAGACTTTACTGCTTAGATGTCCTACAGTCATTCTGAAAACTTGGCCCCTGAGCTTTGGTTCATCTTACATGGTGTCTGTGGTGAAAACTCTGGAGAAAGGAAGCAAGCACAAAGGTAAATCAGGTCAGTTCCTCTTATAGAAGGTGGTCTCCTCAGCAGCATTTAAGTCAACTACAGGATATCAGAAATCACAAGCACAATCCAGAAAGATACAGGGGAATAGAAAGGTTTATGATAGGGCAAGATGTTAGCTTTTAGGAAATAAAAAGCATAAAGGGAAAAACCTTAATTTTTCTCAATAGCCTGCATGGTACATAGAGGGAGGTGTTCCAGGGAAGCCATTGTCAGTGTTGAAGAAAGCCCTGAATACAAAGCTTAGAAGTCACAGACCTTTTTAGCCACAATTTGTATAGTCATATATTTTATTTTCATTACACCCTATTACAAGACTATTAATCATACGCTTTTACTAAAAAAAAGAAAAAAGAAAAAATTGTGTCCTGGAGAAGAAAGTCAACACCTATTATTGAATTGAATGGAATTAACACAATTTATTAGTATATTTTCTCTATCTTTGCTCATTACTTTATATTTTTTGTCATGTATAAATAACATTAGAAAAAATATTATTTTATATCAAATTATTAAAAAAATGGGTGACTTAAATTATGCCCGTCTTGTTACATTAACAAAAATTTATTTTTGACCCCAGACTTTGTCATTGTTTGTGATCTGTATCCATTGTTTTGACTTTGCTGTAAGCTAGTTAACTCATTTTATAGGGAAAATCTTGTGGTGTAGGCTGGTATCATAAGACATGATTTTGCAAACGTAAGTCCTGTAAACCTTGTTTGGTACATGGATGATGATGCATTTTCCAAACAGTGTACAATACTTGAGCTTTTTTTTTTTTTCTCTATTGGAACAATACTCTGTAAGGATAGTATTGAAATTGTGATTGTTAGAAATCCTTCTGCAAGGTTAATCAGTGCGAGTAGAGCAATGAAAGTAGATTCATGCAGTAGACACTGTGGAGATGTTCAGCTCATTACTGTTTTGTGTTCCAGAAGCAAGAGCAATAGTGCAGATTTTCTAGAATTTGGTTTTCTGCTACAGTTGCTCATCACTGGTAACCCGCACAAAAAATTCTCTGCTGATGTGGGGGGAGGGGGAGGGAGGAATATTGCCTTCTGAACACAGGAATGCTGAAAATCTTTGGCACATATGTAATATAAATGTAATTTGAAATACATGAACCAGAAATGGTAGCTTGAACGTATTGCAGAAATACTGTGTGATCTGGAGCTATTTGGTGGTATAATTTATTGAAATGTAAATTCAAGCAGAGTTGCAGTAGTAGCTCAGGTGCTTTTGTCTAGATATATGCATATGTTATAGGGCTAAATTATTTTTCACCTGATAGATTGCTTATACAGCAGTATGTACAGCTCCATGATCAGTTCATTTTCATTACTTCCTCTGACACCTTCTGGATAACGTGAAAGAAAACCAGTTTCCATTTATCAAAGCAAATTCAATAAGACAAAGTGATTTAATCTTTCTTATTGATTTATTTTGTGGAGTTTAAAATTAATATTTCCATTCAAGTATTTAAACTTGCAGAGAGAGAGGCTGAAAGGTTCTCTTCAATCTCAGCAACTAAATGTATAATACAGGTACACTGACAAGACCATTTAATGGTAAATGAAGAGCAGATTTCTAACTTCTAGTTTGCCAAATTATTGACTCTCTTATTTTCCCACTAGTTTCTCCAGAACATTGGGAATATTTGCCTCAGCATTATAGATATAATTTGTTAAATAATCACAAATCTATGATATCTTTTCTGCTACTGTAAAATGAAAGACTTGTAGTAATGCAAATCTGAGAAGTAACCTTTCCTGCACTGTAGAGTTAAAATTAGTACAAAATCTCTCTCTCAATCTCTTTCAGTGAAGTTTCTTAATAGCAGCAGCAATTCATTTTCTTAATTCCCAACCGTAGCATTCTGAACATAATGCATTTTTAATTATTAAATGAATATCCTAAAACTGGTTTTGAATAGGCCCTGATAGCACTCAATTCAACAACAAGTTGAATATCCTTAAAAATCCAGATGCAATTAATCACTGCTCTGATAGAGTAGTCAATGTGTTATGATATTATGAAGTTTTACAGTAAAGATGATCTCTACATTTTTATAGAGATTTATCATCCTCATTTGCAAAGGATATATGCTGTATTTTTTCACCTGATTCAACTAAACCAACTGAGTGATCCTGAAATTTAGGTTAATTAAGTTATAGATGATTTTCTCCTGACATATGGTTTCTGTGGAATTGTGAAACTAGGTGTAGTGTCAGCAATTTTTTGTGATTAAAAAGAGTGTCCCTAAATGAAGACAAACTAGTCCTTGCACAAACAAATTAAAACCATTGTTGGTTTAGTTCTTTGCTAATAGAAGGTACATGATTTTTTTTTTCACTTATCTTGCAACAAGGTTAAAAAGATTCACAGTAGCCTTTTTTTAAAAAGCCACAAAAGCTAAAATAGAAATGAGCAAACATATTATTAACAATCAGACTATGCATAGAGTATTCTTTTCACCTATAGTATCAGTTTGCAATGACAGATGCTTGTCTGATTCTTAAATAGTTATGACATTTCATATTCTCTGGAATCCTTCAGTGTTTCCTTAGAATTTTGCTTTTTGTTTATGTGTTATTTCCTTTGCCTAAGAAAAAAATCTGATCAAACTCACTTGTTATTAAGACAATTGTAAAGAAATTTCTGGTTTAGGTTAAGGATACATATAACTTTATTCACACAAATAATGTATTTGCTACAAGGGACTTTAAGTCGCTCAAGTTTTTGGTCTGCTTTGAAACAGAATGTCATTTATCAATGGAATGCTGTTCTCACAGAATTTTGTAGGTTTCAAAAATTTAACTTACCTAGATTGAAAGCATTCTTTAGTATGTAAGTGATTTTATTTTCTGGTTAATTAACTTGTTCTTCCAGAACTGGTGTGCTGTCTACTCTTTGTTCAAATCCATTTAAGGTAATCAAGCACTACCTTTTGTGTAAAAGGTAATCATGTTATCATTACACTGATCTTATTCTTTTATTGCACTTTTGGAAGGCAAACTTGGACCTTCATGCTGTCCTTATGAGTGTTTCCAATATATGTATAAGAATGCTGTAATAATGTTTAATGGATTAGCTCTGGCTAGGAGCCAAACATGCAATTACCTACTAGATCACTCTCCCTCTCAGCAGGACAGGGGTGGAGGGAATAGGATGAACAAGAGTGAGAAAAATTGTAGGTTGAGAGAAAGACAGGGAAATCACTTATTAATTACTGTCACAGGTAAACCAGACTCAATTTAGTGAAAGTAAGTTAATTTGTTGACAATTAAAGTAAATATTTAATTAGCGAGTAAAGTGTTGAGAAACAAAAACTAAAGAATTGTTTGCACACTGACAGAAAACACCTTTCTTTCCCCTTTCCCAGGCTTAACTTCATTCCCATGTCTATGTTCACTCCAAGCACCTTTGTTCCCCTCCTTGATATGACGGCTACTGTAGATTATGGTCTGACCTTTCAGTGAGACAATGGGCATGACAGTGATATGGTCAGGACTAGGGGTTTCTCTTTACTGCTCCTTCCTCCTCTCCCTTATCTTCTGCTCCAGTGCAAGTCCTCCACAGGCTGCAGTCCCTTCAAGGGACTTCCTGCTCCAGTGTGGGTTCTCCATGGGCTATGGTTTCTTCAGGAAATATGTTCTCTGCTGTGAGTTTATCCATGCACTGCAGTCTCTTCATGGGTGCATCTGCTCCAACAGGGGCTTTCCGCGTACTTCAGTTACAGGGGGTAAAGAGGAACCTTCTCTGCCATGGAGCACTTCCCTCTCCCAAGACCCTGCTGTTCCTTCTGGTATTTCCCAGTGGTTTTTCATTATGTCTTCTTCTGTCTACTGTTTTCTTGCCTTTCTTCCCTTCTTAAATATGTTTTCACAGAGGAACCACCTCAGCTGTGTCCCAGGGTGTGTCTACTGTGGAGCCACCTCAGTTGTCTGTATGTGGCATGGGGTAGTCCCTGGCTTCTCCTCACTGAAGCCACCCCTACAGATCCCCTGCTGTGAATACTTGGCACCTAATCCCTGTGCAAACCTTTAAAAAAGTATGTTTAGAAAGAAAATATGCATATTCAAAGTATGTTCTAAAACTCTTCTCTATGTCTGTGAAAGAAAATTGAGTAAGTTTCTCCTGGTTTCCAGATGAGTACTATAACCATTAGCCTGAGGGGAAATGAATGTACTGCTTCCAGATGTATTTTTAAAGTGTTGCACTTCCAACAAGCAATCATTCTTTCGAGTTTATTTTTAGTAGAAAGATCATTGCTGTGAATGCTGAGTTCAAGATGGTAGCAAAGTGTCTAATTTCAGCTAGAATTTAAGACAAATTGCTGTTAACAGCATTTCTGATTAGTTAGTAATAGACGAGATTTATTAGCTAGGATTCACAACATGTAACTATAGTCATGTTAGGACAACTGTACTACTCTTGTACTCAAGTGCTACTCTTGGAATAGTTCAAGAGAATGACAGAACAGACACAAATATATTTCCAGACATCAGCCAGTTCTTAGATTATGCTGGTGATGCAGCAACTTACTTGGTAAAGAAAATCAGACTTTCTAAGACTGGCAATTTCCTATAAAATTTTTGTTTGGTAGCTCCTCAAAGGAAATCCAAGGTTTTTTTCATTAATTAAAAATTATTTCTGCAACTTGCACAAAAGGTTTGGATTTCTGGTTTATTTCTTCGTGTCTTCTAAGACTAAAAAAGTATCTTCTAAAAGTGCTGAGCCTTTTGTAATAGGTTGAGAAACAGTGCTAGTGTTCAGCATGCTTACGCTTTTCTTTTGTATAACAGACATATTTAGAATGCCCTGTGAAGCCAGACCATTCATCCATTTAGCACAATATTCTGTGTCCAGAAGTAACACACGGACTCTGTTGCTCTCACACTCTGCCAGCTTCAACAACAGTTGTGTTAGCAATATTTGAGTGAATGTCACTGACTAATCCTTTTTGTATGCCTGTTGTCCAGTAAGCTAATTCATATGTCAACCTGGTAATAGTGTCTGCCTCCAAATGCTTTTGTGCCTGCAAGTTCTGCTGCCTGCTATGTAAAGAAATATCTTTCTTTATCTCTTTTCATCTGATCCTCTACTACTTTTATCAAGGACACACTAGATTTCTATGCAAGCATTAACTGCACATAAATTGCCTCTCATCTTCATGATTTTGTAAACATTGTTCAGCATTTTCTCCCTAAACATAGGAACCCCAGCCATATCAGTCTTGTACAGCAGATGTTCCATGCCTTTGATCAACTCCTCTAATTCCAGCATACACTTTCAGAGAAGCAAAACCCAGAACTACATGTATTGTTCATAATGTGTCTAACAGAACCAAAATTTTTGTGTTTTTCACAATACCTGTCATGTTTATGTGCAATTCGTTATTGCTTGCTTTGCCAGATGCTGAACACTGAGATGATGATTTCCAAGAAATTGAAAAAGTGATTAAAAAAATATCTCCTGAAGTGTAACAGCTAGCTCTGGGGTCAACATTGAAAAGGTGAGGCTCAGTTTATTTTTCACTATTGAAGCTAGTGTATCACCTCTTCGCTTATTCTGTTTTATGAAGTCATTCATTGTTTGATTAATCATTCACAAATCTTGAGTTTTCATGGAATCAGTTACATTGGAAAAGAAAAAATATAGGGGGAGGGAGTCCCAGTTGAAATAGGTTTTCAAACAGAAAATATTTTATCCTATTAAAAAAAAAAGCCAGAAGCAATCTTCATTTCATTCAACCATAAATCTAACAGTGCAAAGTCCACCACTAAATCACATCCCTGAGCACCACACCTACAAGTCTCTTAAATTCCTCCAGGGGTGGTGACTCAATCACTTTTCAGGGCAACTTAACAACCCTTTCCATGAAGAAATTGTTCCTAGTGTCCAGTCTAAATTTTCCCTGTCAGTATCTGAGGCCACTTCCTCTCTCATTCTATTCCTATTCCTTCTTATTTGGGATACAAGCCAAAATTTTATTGGCCTTATTGTCACCCAGACACACTATTGGCTTGTATTCAGCCAGCTGTTAATCAATACAAAAAAATCCATTTGTGCTGGGCTAGTTTGGGGGTTTTTTGTTTGTTCTATTTTGTTTGTTTGTTTTTTTACTTACTTCCTCTTCCAGGATTAGATACTGAATATCAGGACCAGTCTCTGTTAGACACCATAGCTGACCTTTCTCCATTCTAGAAAGTAACCATTAACTCTGTCCTTTGGATCTTATCCTTTCTGTGTCCAAAAATACTATTATTCCAGCTCCACTGGAACACTTAGTTTCTTTAAAAGAAAAACTTCAACACCTTGTCTAAAAATTTTCTTGTTGTTATTCTCTAGTTTCAGTGTATTAGAGATCGAATTTACGCTGTTTTGGTGTAGATTTTTTTTCTCTTTTGGATATAGTTAATATGTTTAATAATCCTATAAAAGCTTAAGAATTCAAGTTTTCATTTGTAATAACCATCATGTTTTAGTATGAGACTGGGCATTTGAGAGCAGAGAGAAGATTGCTTCTGGCTTTTTTTTTTAATAGGATAAAATATTTTCTGTTTGAAAACCTATTTCAACTGGGACTCCCTCCCCCTTTATTTTTCTTAATTCCACAAGCAGAATTATTGCAGTTGTCAACCAAAATTATGCTGTTATTCCATATAAGAGCTTACGTATGATATATGAGGCTTATATGTGTATAATATGATATTCAAAATATGAATGCAGTCAAATGCAGTGCCACTGGAAGCAGAACACAGAACTAGAACAGTTTTTCATGTTATATTGATGGGTATGATCCTGGTCAGTGTCTCTAGTGTCTTTTTATGCTGTTGTGCTATTTGACTAGTTTTTTTTGCAATTGCTGAAGTAGATTTATCTATTAGGAATGGAAACAGAAATATGTCAGTGGTCTTCCACAATATACATTTCTTCTCTGGACTGGCTGAGATGTGATTTTTCTGATGTTTAGTATCTGAAGTGGCAACTCCACATTTTTACAGAGGTTTGATAACTGGTGTCTGATACTACCCTGATTCATAGGAAGGTGAAGAAAAAATGAGGTCTAACACAAAAAATATGGGGCTATGTCTCTAACTCTTTTTACGTAACAAATTAAGAAAATCAGCTATGACTGCCTTTAAAATAATTCCCTTCTGAGTTGACACACAGCTGCCACTGATGCCGTCAACATTCAAAGCAATTCTGCAGATTATTTTCTGAAAAGGCTGTTGAAGATCTCTGGTTTTGCTTTCACTTCACCTACTGACAAAAATGGGTTCCTTTTAGCACTGACTTGTGTTTGGGAAGAGGTAGAAATTGCAGGGAGCAGGTCTGGCAAATAGGGTGGGTGCTAAAAGCTCAGTGATGTTGTTAGCTAAGAACTGCTTCACAGACAAAGTGTTGTGGGCTGGCACACACTGATATTTTCCAGCCGAGGGTAAGAAAATGTCTATATTTGAACAAGGGTACACTTGTGCATAGTGAAGCAATCGAACTGAACCTTGTCTCGCTGTGACAGGTTAGAACATGTTCTATAACCATCTTTTTGTCATTTTCCTTTTACTCTTGTTCTATGGGGGTAATCTCAAATTTTTTTGTGTTGAATCCTGTCTGTCTGTGTATAAGTGTGAATCAATGTAAGATCTATTGGCATAATCATTGGAAAGAGCATTTTTAATGTAAAAATAATTCTGGGTAGAAGTTAATAGAGATAATGTGATGATCTTTCGTTTAGTGATATCACTGTTTATGTTTGGTCAAGAGTAAATCTCCACTTAGGTACAAGATGTGGCAAGGTTAGACTGTTTTAGAGATACAGAGTATTACATGGATTTGCAATGAAATTCAGAACCCCCAAAATGTCACCCAAGTTTCATGCACTGTCATGTTGTAATTGGCAGATATTTCTGTACATTCATTGTATTAGAATTCATAATGTGGTAATTCTAAATTTTAATTCATAGAGTTATAGAATCACCAGGTTGGAAGAGACCCACTGGATCATCGAGTCCAACCATTTCCATCATTCCTTGTTTAACAGGGAAAATAAGGCACCTTCAAGATACCAGTCACTTCAAGATCTTGACTTTTCCTCAATAAAAATATCTGCACGAAGTCCACATATCCCAGAAGTAAATGGCTATTAAAAGTGTTCTGTATAATTAGGGCAAAACACAGCTAATGATTCACTAGCTACGATATAGAGGATGCAAGGCTCAGGCTGCCTATTAATAATCAGGATGGCTGCCCCTCCACTGGAGGCCATTTTGTCGACAAAGGCTGCTGTGTTCCAGGGCGGAACCGACTGCCAGCACGTCACCACTAGCAGCTTAAGGAACCTTGCTTATCACCAAATTTCTACTCAATACTCCTTGTAAACCCAACTAACCACATGACAGAATGGTTTGGGTTGGAAGGGACCTTAAATATCATCCAGTTCCAACCTCACCTGCTAGATAAACCTTAAATGACCTCATTGCTCTCTCCAACTACCTGATAGGAGGTTGTGGAGAGGAGGGAGCTGGGCTCTTCTCCCAAGGGACAGGACAAGAGGGAATGGCCTCAAGCTCTGCCAAGGGAGGTTCAGGCTGAACATTAGGAAAAAAAACCCCACAGAAAGGGCGACTGCGCAGTGGCAGAGGCTGCCCAGGGAGGGGGCCGAGTCACCTTCCCTAGAGGAGTCCAAGGAACGCTAGACAAGGTAATGTTTTGACAGTACTAACACACTTTGATCTGTTTATTCCAGATTTCTAATATTTTTCATTTATGAATAAAATATGTAGAAGGCTGCTAAGCCTCACAGACTTTTTAGTAGAGTTAAATTTGGGTTATTCACGATCAAGTTCTGTATAGATTGATTCACCTTTATTGATGTGCCAGGCATAGTGCCAATTTCTGCCAGCAGAGAATTTTCTCCTCATTTAAGGTTGTATTCTGCTTTTTTTCCAGTGTCTCTTCTAAATACTCTTTCATTATGCGATCATGAAACATTATGTTACCTACCAGAGAGTAATGATTTAATATTATAGATCATCCTTTTCATTGACTGCAGATGTCCATAGTCATGCTTTGATTCCATATGTTCATAGTCACTTGGATGATAAAACAACATTAGAGTGAACATACCTACTTGAGATAGCAATAAAGTTGGTATTTTCTTTTCTGGATCATGTTCAATAATACACTACAAGTTGCATAATTGTGCCAGTTCCTGAATATGCTTACCTTTATTTCTATTTTTCATGTCTACTCTGTTCTACTTTTGATTTTGACTTGATGGGGTTTTGAAACCTATTATTAACCTTTCCCTGTTGGTTATTTTTTCTGTTCCTTCCAGATGATTCAGCATGTGAGGAATAGAGAGAGTCAGAGGCTTGAATTCTCATAAAGATTTGTGTTCTTCACATTAGAGCCAGTATAAGACTGCTCTCTCTGTGACCTTTCTTCCTTTATTACAGGCTGTTCCACTTCCCAGCAAGGTAGAAAGATATCATTACAGTGGGATGTGCTTAAATTGGATTTACTTTTATAGTTATCTTCCATATTTGCAAAGTTTCTTGGACTTCTATTTCCAAATTTTCATGTCCATAACAATGTGCTTTCCTTCATCTGTACTTGCTCAATAGCTGTGAATTAAAGCAGGTGCCCTAAAGGGCCTTGGTCAAAGCTCTGATGTTGTTTTAATAGTCCTCCTACCTTGAATTCTTTCTCAGTCTGAACATTACTATCATGGTAATATACCCCAAGGCCAATTTGGGTGGCTTTGGAAAGCCTTGAAAGACAACAGTTAGACATTACCAATTCATGTGAATAAACCTTCTCATAGCTATGCTGGAAAATTGGAAATATTTACTGGAAAACAATGGAGACAAAATGTCCTTAAAGATTCAACGCCAAAAAAAAAAAAAAAAAAAAAAATCCCAGTAGGGTGATACTGAGAAGATCTTTTGGAAAAATATCTAAATCATGTTTTTTATTTTCTGTGCTGGTCATGCTTTAACAACAATTAGAGACCATTGGAAAGAAAAGAGAAAGTAAGCCTGAAATGAAATGTTTTAAACATTGTATTGAAAATAAGTGAAGACTAGGGAACTTTAAGAATCTTATAGACAAGAAGGCACCCTTTCATTTAACCATCCTTATTCAAACACTTCATATTTCAAAATATTGGTTACTGTGAAAATATCAAGGCTGTAGTTTCTGTATTATTCACAATTGTAGATAATAGTACTTGCAGTCAGATATTCTCCTTATTTCTAAGTAATTACTGACTGTCCTGTGCAAAGTCTGTGTCTTTTTTTTCTCCCAGCTTCCCCCATCAGCAGAATTAGTGGAGTTACAATGCACCTATAATCTGCCTGATGTTTTCTGCAGCAAGTGTTGCAGGGGGAAAAAAAAGGACACACAGCCCCTCCTCGCATCCTCCCCCTCTTCCCACCCCTCTGCCCCTGTCCAACCCAATTATCTTCGATAGGACTTGCAGATTTTCTACCATGCTGTCAGTGAACAGGCAGTATATCCACATGAATTAATACCTTGTTAAAGCTATCCAAAAGCCTAGAATCAAATAGTATACACAAATGCAAGAATACAAACCAGGTTATTGGATTCCCAATGCACTGTTTTGTACTGTGTGTTTATTGCCATTAGAGATGCAAATCTATTCCTACTGCCTCATAACAAAGGGCCTTTTAACAAGGGTAGCTACTAAGCCACATAGAGAACTATCAAGTTAAGTGTTACGTAAGTTAAATCTTACACAGGCAGAGCCTGATTACTTTCTTCCTACAGTATATAAACATTTAACTGAAATAATATCTGGACCATTTGCAATTCTCTGTGAGAGGTTTTACAGGACAAAAGAGGGGTCCTGGCAGAGTGAAGGTGGGAAAAAAATAATTGCCTTAGGAAGGAAGAGAGGTCAGCATGGAATTATAGGCCTCTAAGCCTCACTTGGCTAACTAGAAAGGCTCCAAAGCAAACTGAGGAACATTATTTGTAAACACTTTGAGCAGAAGAAGTTTAAGTTGATATAAAAGAGCCATTGTCTGTTAGTCAGGGTAGAACTGGCTCAGTGAATGTCAAAAGCAGGACACAATAGTTCTGCTTTAAAAAGTCCTGCTGAATTCTTCAAACATTCAGGAAGTTGTTATAAACTGACGGTGATCAATTGCCCTCCCAGAGGCAGAAAGGAAGAATGATTGAGATTTGACCATCATATATGTGTATTCAGGTTGATAGCAGGATAATTGCTTAGAGATTTTTTCACTTGCTTAACAGAAGCTGCAGAGATTTTCAGGAATTGATAGACAGAGATCTTTCAGAAACAGTAATAGTAATCAGTCCTGCAATGTAATCAGGATTATATGACTGGTATGCTTTCACAGTGTTATATCTCTGCCCCCAGAAGAAATTATTTTTGCATGGTTCAGCCTCACAAATTTGCAATGAAGTAATGAAGCTCTAATTCCAACCCTCAGTTTTTAAACTGATGAATCAGAACTAAAAAATAAGTGTTTCATTTCTAAGTGTATCTTACAGCAAATAATTACTTTTGAGAAGAATGCAACAATATAACTTTCTTATTTACTGTGATTATACTTTATGGTAATATTTTTTTATGGGTAATGAATCAATTATGGGACTCAAACAACAGTAAACAGAATCTTGCTGTGTTTTGGTGAGGAAACTTGAAAGTTAAGAAAGATGAAGTGTTGAGCATATAGACACCATAGCTCTGCTTACCAGGGCTTCACTTTGGAACATTTGCAACAATACTATCACCTGTTATTCTGCTCATGTCCTCCCCAGATATTTAATATGTTGAATGACCCATCTCACAGAGAGTGATAATAGAACAAGTGAGAATGTGAGGACAAGTTAAGGGTCTCCTGTCAATTAACAGAACAGTTGATGTAAACTCATCGTTCTGCCACTATGCCTTGGTTAAAAACCAAACAAACAATAAATACAAACCCCAATGAGCTTAAGGGTCTTTTCCCACCTAAATGATTCTATGATTCTATTCATTTTATCTGCTGTAAAGAGGATAATATAAGGGCCCATAGGATACAGAGTTATTACAGAATGAAAAAAAAAAACATACAGGGATATAAAAAATTCCTAAAGTAGAAGTGAATGCAACACAACATGGAATTTCAATCATATAATAGTTACCAAGGGTCTCAGTTCACCGAGGAGCCTGTAATATTTTGGGGATCTGTCTCTGCAGAGTTTTTGTAGACCGGCTGTTTGCAGTTCTTCGTCACATCAACTGCATTTGCATCATCACACCCTCATGTAGCTTGGTCTAAAGCACTTTGTAGGACGTTCTGACAACTAACTATATTCCTCAGAGTGACAGTACATCTTTGTTGGTTGTCTTTCCTCTATGAAAGGTAAAGCATCCGATATTCCTCACATCTGCAGAATACTGAGTTTTTAGTAAAATTAAGTAGAGACAGTAGTGTTTAAGGTCAACATTCAGGTTACAGAATTGAAAGCAAAACTTTACAAGTAAAACTAACGTTGCTAACGTCATGTCTTTGTTTTACAACTGGACTGATGTAGCTTAATCTGCATCCCAAGTGAAAAAGAAACCACGAAAATAACCAAATTTCTGTAGTTATGACAGAAGATATTAGAGCTAGCTCCATCAGAAACACTGAAGAAATACATATTCTTCAAGACAACACTCACAGCTTAAAGAAAGCCCAGAAGACCTGTCTGTTATGGTCTGGGCTTACTGTAGGTCTAAAGAAACTATTTAAATTCTTTTCATTTTTTCTTCTTCGGTTCTGTCTTACCCTTTCAGAATCTATGACTTGATTTTTATACATAGCAACCTTGCTAGAGTCTTCTCAGTTATAGATACGTTTTTCAAGCTCTTTTTTGTCTTTTGCATTGTGATGCAGTTTCAATTACTAAGATTTTCATTACTGTTGGATTTGAGGGATGGGGTTGTAAGCATGATATTATTGCTCTCTAAGGGACTTAGCTGTTCAGATGCTATATCTCTCTCACCCATATTTGTGCTCATATGTGTTAGACATCTTTGTAAGCAACCTGATGACTGCAGCTCTCCCTGTAGCCTGGAATATCCATTTCACACTCTGTAGACTTCAGTGGCAACTGCTATTTTACTCATTATGTATCAGACTTACATTCCATTACTTCAAGAACTGTGTGTTACCAGCTGCCAATGGAGAATGGTAGTGATGTATCTATTAGCAAGTTTTCTTGTTTAGACCTGACTGTAGGAACAACTCATTTCTTTCTTGTGTCTTACAAAGAGTCCTTCAGCATGTGCTCATCTCTAAATTCTGGAATTGTTTGCCTCTATTGAATTTTGTTAAGTAGAAATCATTATAACTGTTCAAGTCACTTTTCAGCAAAAGTGTATTAGCAGAATCAACCTTATAACTAATTGGCCACCGGAGAACATTAGTGTTGTATGAAATTGCTGCTTGAAAAATAATACTTTCTTTGTATGCTGAAAAGCAGACACAGCAGTTTTAGGTACATACAAATTTTCCTGGTCTATAACCAATTATGTTGAATATAATGGATAAACTGAAAGAAAAAGTTCTCAAAGTACAAGATAGAACATTACAAAAGCATAAAAAGGAAAATACTGAAGCATAAAAAAACAGATGCAGACAGAGAAAATGAAAATTAAATTGTATGGATTCCAGCTGGCTGTTATAACACAGGCTAATAGGTGTGGAAAGGTTTCTTAAATTAAATTGGAATATATATTTTGGTAAATAGAACTATAAGAATATTATGTAACATATCATCTAAATATATATAGCTCCGATATGAATAAATACAGTTTTAATGCCTAGAAAACATTTTATGCTCCCCTTTTTTAGTATTTTAATGCTCACAGTTCTGAATTTAACTTTCCATGAACTTTTGTACTTGGTAATCTATCACGCCACTATTATTTTCATTGGATTCTGTTTGCTTTATTAATAAAGGTCAATTTCCAAAGCAGTATTTAAATTAAAAAGTGTCCCAACAGTAGAAGCAGTATTGCAATGTTAGATTTGCCACAACTCACTGACATTTCTGATTCTTTGGTAGTGGAGAATAATTATTTTTGTAAGCATCAGCTAGCTATGTACCTTCATACACATACCTTAACTCATGAGTAAGAAGTAGCTGTTCTAAAGTAAAGATAATATTGCATTTTATGATAGGAAAACCTAATATCACTTAGCAATTATATAGCCTTTCATTTTAAAAATAGTGATTCGGGGAACCTCTCTAAATTTTTCAAAATACTAAAAAATTCATGGCAGTGTTATTGCTTTTAAAGTGTTGTTGAAGTTGTAGATGGTCATAAAACAGCGAGAATGGGAAATGCACAAAATGGCAGTCATGATGTCGTTCCTCGGTATTTCAAAGCATCTTTTGTTTTATGATACCACAGTAACCATGTTTGCAAAATAATTGCACCACTACAGGAGTAAGTTACCTATTAATTTGATACTTGGTACCATATCAGCTAAGCAACTCACAGAGCATAATGCAGTTTCCCTCAAAATATTGTTGTGATATAGAGATTATTATATCCCTTTCAAGAACAGGAAACTAAGAATCAATTTTGTTCTTGGAATGTACACTGGGGTGCTCTGTGGTGAGTCTTTGGAACTAGATGCCCATTGTTATCACAGAGTACAGCAGAACATCCAGTAAAACCAATCTGAAATTTTCTCATGTGAAAACCAAACTGCAGAAGGGAGATAATATGCACATGAAATGGGCTTGGAAGGATTTTGAAAAACAGCTGCTATGCATCTGTTGGCCTTTTCTTGCAGCAAGGACTTAGAGAAGATAATGAACATTTCTCAGGCAATATACATCTAAGTTGGAAACTCATTGTCCCTGGTTTTACTGTCTCTAGACTCATTAGCCTCAAGGTCAATCCTAATCTTGTGAAGAGGGGTAAAGAGGTTTCTTCTAGTGTAGCTCTCAAAAGTTTTGATATGTTCAGATTACTGTCATGGTTTAGATATGACATCATACTTTTGTTAAAGAGGGTGAGTGTTGTGATATTCCCTATTATGCAGTAGCATGTGACTAAAGTACTGTAATTTAGGCAAGAGCATTTTCCTTGTAAAGAAATTGCTATATCCTAGGAACTTGCATAACTTATCTGAGTTTGTATCTCATTTAGCAGGTATCTTCCAAGTCACTGCATTCAATAGATGGAATTTGTTACAAGACTGTGGCTAAAGCTGTTCTCTTTCACAAAGAAATTTTCTTTTTCCTATTTACTTTTTAACATAATGACAATAAGATCTGTTCTGTTCTTGATAAATGATCAAGAAAATGTAGGTGGATGTTTCTATTTGAGCAAGAGGATATGTCTAAATGGGTGTTAGTGCATAAAGTTGAAAGGTACTTTGATACCTTTTCTTTCCTTTTTGAGAAAGAATTAGCAGTTAACATTGGTATTCACCAGTATAGTTTCTATTCTAAGGGAATAACCGTATTTCAAGAGTAGTATAAAAAATTGTATCACTGACTGTTGCTAAATGTAAATTAACATGATATGGCAAAGGACAACAGTATCCTAGGTTGTGGTATCTTGGTGACACAGCGGAACTGTCACTCTTTAGTAGAAAGACTGTAGTGTTTTGTACATTCTTTTCAGCAGCATTTCACAAATTTTGATCATCATCATAACAAGCTAGTGAAGGCTTGTGTCTATCTGATAGATTTAGAAATATGATAGAATTTGACTGCAGCGAAGGTAGGAGCAGAATTTCTTGGACTTCAAACCAAATTTTGATTCCTGTCAGAACCAGTGAATAATGAAAGAATGTAGGAGTAAAGATATGCTTCCTCAGTGTATCTTTAGGATTTTAAATGTCTTTATCATGTCTTCTACAGCAAAAATTATTATCTTGGACTAGAGTTGCTTTTCTTTCTCATGCTTATTTTAAATGCAGGAATACTTTTGAAGCTTGCTTTGGCTGTACTTCAAAGAGGGTGGCAGCATTGCCAAGAAGAAAGTAAAGAATCTGAGAATTCGAGACTTTTACATATAATCATGTATCCACCAGTGACTCATCTGGTACTTAAGTGAACAACTGAATTCTGTATATGCTCAATTAAGTAGTCAGGCAGTTTGTAGGATTAGGTTGAGCAATAAGCCTCAATTCATCTTTTTTTTTTGAGGTGTTGAGGGAAAAATTGTTTTGCTGCAGTGTTGATGGAATGACTTAATTAATAGTCTATAATTTGTCAAGGACAGTAGGATTACAGCTGAAAGAAAAGTGGTTTTCACAACTTCTACCTTCACCTAAAGGTAAAACTTTGATGAGAAATCTCGTCTCCCACTAACTTTTAGTCTCAATATAGAAAAGAGAGATATCACCTGTTTCTTCTATGAAGTAGTAAAATTGAATTGGTAGGACATCTTTAGAAACAACTGTAAAATTAAGAAATATTCACAGAAAGACACTGTGTAAAGTATTGCAAAAGATAATACTTGAGTATTAAACCAAAAAGTTAAAAAATCATGCAAAACATAAAAGCTAAAATGCACAGTGATGAAAGGCAGATTAAAGCTATTTCTCATACAGGGATATTTTTTTTTCAACATATGTAGATAATGTGATCTAGTATATATGAAATATCATCAATGAAATGATATAATTTAATCTTCTCTTCTGAATTCCTAAGTATGATGTTAAAAAAACACAGTGAAAATATATATCATAGAAAAGGAATATATTTATATTAACTTGTTGTTCAAAGACCAACATTTCAAAGAACAATAACCAGACTTTGTATTTTCCAGTACAAAACTCTTAAAAATGGTCTGATTCCTTTGTTTTGCAGTGGTTTATGACAATGCTCTTAAGAAATATCTGTTAGAGAAAGTGAAATTATCAGATGTGAAAATGCTGGTCAGAATCTCAGAAATTAAACTTAATATTTCCAGGAAGTTAATGATTAGCAGAAAGTTGTTCATTAATAAAAATAATTCTGTCAATAGGGATGAGATTAACATAGAGAGACTATATTGCATCTTTCATCAATTGTCAACAACTTATGCCAAGTTTTCTTCCTTTTTGATGTTGTAAAATATTTTAGTGTTTAGTTTTAATTTAATTATTCACTAGCAATACCAATAACTTCTGTAGGCTGTCCAATGTACAAAAATTGATTTACCTAATGTGTCCACAAAGGTTTTAATTTGTCCGATTGAAAATTTTGTTGGTATAGGCTGCTTAGGACTGGCCTTCATTGCATTGTGGTGACATCACAAAATCTTCTGTTCACAAAATCAGAAACTTTCATTTACCTGGAGGGCTTACCGTGTCATTGATGAATCACAGTTGAAGGCATCCTTTGAGGTTTGTTCTCTAATCATTGTCATCTACCTCTGAATTCGTTGTCCTCTTCATGCTAGTAATAGTAGAAAACTTCTCTGAAGGTCAACAGACAGTGCCAAGGAAACTTTGGAATTGATTTAGATAAAGGTTACTGTTGCTATATATCCCTCATATTCCTCTCTAAAAACTCTACTCTGGGACCAGTTACAGTGACAAAAATCTATCTCAAGAATATTGTATGATTATCTTGCATTTTCTATAGACTGTGCTGAGGAGAGCTTATTCTGTGCCCTTGCTTGAAATTGTAGTTCTCAGTCAAGTGGAGATTTCTTTGTTGATTTTTTTTTTCACATGATGTTTTTTAATACTATATTTATTTATTTATTTCATGTAAGAGTTCTGATTTTCTTTCAACTGCTCCTTTGTAATTTTGATATAACCTTCAAGGAGGACATACATACGAGACAAAATCTACAATAGTGACAGTTGTTGAAAACTTGTTGAATAGAGATTGTTGTCAAACAATTTTCCTTTCTGAAATCTGATAATTATATAACTTCAGAATTACAGATAACAATGTAACTTCAGAACTCACCAGAAACATTTATATTCAGTATGTCTTCCATGTATGTTTATTTGTTTATATATTGGAGTAGTTAAAATGCAATAACTCAAGACTAAAAATGCTAAGAAATTTTTTTCTCCTTCAAATAGTTCTTGTGAGAAGTAAAGGGATTTCAGGATGTTTGAGAAAGAGGACTTATCTTGGATAAAACATTTTATCTTATCACAGATAATAGAAGCCTAGAGTTCCCAATTCAAGATAACTTGAGACCTAAATGTATTACTGAAACTTTTGAAAAGTTTCTTATGATAAGGCATAGGATTCTTAATCTTAAAGAAAAAGAGGGTTTTTGCAAGATAATGAAATGTGATATAAATTCATTTTTTAATATCTTATAGCTCTTTTAAAAAATTAGAAATACTTAGAGGAGCTAATGTCTGTTTTGTTCTTTATGTATTTCAGACAGAATATTTTGGGTATGTGTTTAAGCAAAAAACAGTATAATGGTTGCATATCAGTAATAATGAGCTCTTTTAAATTATGGCATCAATGTATAGAAATCATTTCTTAAAACTGAGAAGCAGATTTCATTAGCCTCATACACTGCTGTTATCTGCCAGCTACTGTTGGGAAAAAAATGCAGTTGAACTATTTCCTTTCTGTATGTAATGCAAGTATTTCAATAGTGGACAATTGATGTAACAAGAAAAGAAAAGAAAAAAAGTTTATTCAGTTGGAGTATCCTAGCAACTGAGAAATATCAGGGTTTTAGACTGACAGAAGAAAAAGCGATACTGGTTGAGACATCTATTACAGATTGTGGATGTATTATAAATATATTCTCCATCTGTTTGCTTTTTTATTGGTTAACTTCTTGCAATGCAATCCTTATGTTCTTTGAATTGTGTGCTAAGAGGTAGTTATTGGCATGGAAAAATGCTTTTTACCTGATAAATGGATTTTTTTAAAAAATTCTAAATTATACTTTTTTCTAAAGTACCCTTTCTTAAGCAAATGGATGTACTTATAGAACAAGCATCAAGTCATGACAACAGATAATTGTGTGTATGCTGAATTTTCTTCATGGACAGATAACTAGTCATGGAGACTTTGAAAGAGAGGAGGGATGATTCACAAGTTTAGAATTACCTGATATGGACTGAAATAGTCATCATTAAGAACACTCATTTAAATGTTGAATGACTGCTTTTGTTCGTACTTTTTCCACATCAGTTTGCTTCTTTGGGGCTCCGGTGTATATGGTTGAAGAAATTATTGGTTTTCCTGTGAAATCAATAGAAAGCTTTTTATTGATTTAGATCAGTGTTTGATTGTGTTGCAGCTTGTGTTCGTATTTCCCTGTCTTTGTGAAGGCTCATCCAAAATCACAGCCTATACTCAACCATCCCAGTTGACAGCTATGGTCTCAATTTTAGGTTATAGCTCAGGGGAATAATTTCTGTTAGACTCCATAGCCACCAGGTCTTGGAGCTTCTTGTTCATTAACTATTTTTCTGGTGTTGTTTCTCCACTTGAGGCAAAACACTGTTGAAGAAATAAAAGGTAGTGCAGATAATTTGGGTTTTTTTCAGTCAGCTTTTACAAGTAATGTTTTCTTATACTTTATCTTTTGATTACATTTAATAATATTATAGCATGATTAAAATTCATTCATTGAATTATATCAATCTTAAAAAAATCCATCAAATTATAATCCACAAAAGCAATCAACAGCCCAAATATTTTCAGTGTCTATTGGCAACTACTGTAAATATTTGTGTATATATATATAAATAAAAAAATGTCATCACAATTTTTATTTTCTTTACATCAACCACCTTATCTTATCTTCTGTGAAACAAAAGATATACATAATTTTCTCACTATTTTAAAAATTATTCTAGGGATAAGCCATATAGCATTGAACGCAACTTTTGTATGGTCCAAACTCGTATAAAGATACCTTGAAGCAAAGAATATTTTCATAGCACATTACATAATAGACGAGGTGTGAAATTAGTTTTATGGTGAATGGACACCCTGAAGGTTGTTAGCCTTTTATTATGTACGGTTTCTCTTATATAGCTATATTAGTATTTTTAACATAGATAATAAAGTACATTTCAATGAAGTAATTATTCTTATAGTATATATATGAATTCTTAAATATATCTTCAGCTATTTTCACACTGTTCTGTTGATAATATAGGAATTGGCATAATGTAATTTGTTTACAAATATTAAGATGTTAAGAAGATGATGATTTTTTTTTTTGGTAAAAATCAAAGTTTTATGTTTTTATCAAAGCTGTGGTTAGAGTTTCTTAATATCTATCTGGTATATCATTTTAGTTATACTGAAAAGGGGTTAGGAAGATTTTTCTGATGTTGTTCTAATGTTATAGTGGTTTTCTCATGTTGTTATGGGACCTCCTTAGTGCTGCTCAAAGCTTTTCAATATCACTTCCCAAACTTCTCAATCCCGAAAGAACTGATTTTGCTATCTATGCTGATTTGTAAAGCTGAATTTCAGCTGTGGGCACAAACAAGCCACTGATGTACTATTTTAAGTAGTTTAAACTGAGCATTTGTGTGTAAGGTATTTTCAGAGAAAATTATTTCATCTGAATATTCTGATTATATAGAAAGAAAACCTGGAAAAGCTCAAAACAAGCAGAGAATTCCTCTCCAGACAAAGACCACATTTACTAGTTGATGAGATTGCTTTTTGCTGGAAAATGCCTGTTTGCTAGGACAGAATAATTTCCTGTAAATACATTAATTTTGGTCTAACTTTCTTAAATCTAGCAGTATAAATATGCAACAAATCCCATAGTTCAGTGACTGAAAATGAATCAGTTATGTAGAAGAGATAAGGTCATTTTAGTTCTCCACCTGGATTATATATAGGTTTTAAACCATAGCTTATTCTGGCATTTTCTGCCATTTATGTGCACTTTTCCCACTTCTGATGTTACACCAGCAGAACTACTGTATGGTCACAGGTTAAATCCTGCAGTGGAATAGATTCTGATAGCTTAAATATACAAACAACAAGTTTGTGTGATTGTGTGTGTGTGTTCCTAATGTAGATGTCCGTGTGACCACAGCATCCGTTGTACTGACAGAAGGACACCCCAGAGAGTGAGGTTGGCTGGCAAGGTGAGTGATGCTGCAGTTGGCACAGGGGCTGAAAGCAAGGCCTGTCAAGCTAGTCCTTCCAGTCTCAGTACTTTTAAGCATTGAACTGCTCCGTGGTGGCACTTGAAATAGCTTGATACTGCTGTAATGGGAACACTTAAAATCTCAAATTCAACAGCTAGATAATCATTTCTCATTGATTTCTGTTATGCGTTTTAGCTCCTTGACCTAGATTTATATCCAATTTCCAAGTGATGTCAATGCCAGTTCTGTCTGAAGAGTACACAGAGAGCATGCACTCAGCATTTTGGGATTTTTCAGTATGGATTGGTTTTTAGGCATTAAGTTAGCCTTAGCAGTTGCAAAATAGGTCATAGATAATAACTATAAACCATAACCATTTCTATTTAGGCCATGTAATATCCTATTAAGTTGTTGGTTGAGTGGTTTCATGACATGTCTAATCTTTAATTGAACTATTTATTGTTAATTTGTGAGAATCGCTTGCTATAAGATGTTTCAGATTCTTTCTGTAATTTCCCTATACTGACATAAATCTGATTATAGGAAAGTCCTGAGAAAGTCCTCTGGGAAAGACTGAAACAGTCAAAAGCAGCACATTTCTCTACCTTGTGAAAAATTGCAAAAGGCAGCACTGTCCAGAAAGCAGGAGTAGTTTGGGTTTCTACTCAGTCAGTGCATACCTTTTGACAGTCTTTGCCTCAAGGGCAACTGTCGTGGCTGCAGTCAAAATTAAAACTGATTCTGAGCAGTAGAATTCCTAAGCAAGGAAAGACAGATTCGTCTTTTCTGTCTTGAATATGATTTGGAGTTGAGTTGCATTTGCACTTCACTGTACGAATTGCATGAAAGTTCATCCCAGTTGTAAACTGCTCATAACTTCTTTTATAAAGGGACTTTCATGGTGTCTAAGTTACCCCAGTAAACTGGATGCATGTAAAAATTATATTCCATATTAGTCTTTCATTGTTTTTTTATAAGAGTTCTTTTAACATTCTGCATTGGGAAAGCAAAACAACCTAGATTTCTAGGGATTAGGACTTTTCTCTCCGCAGAAGTGTTTGTATGTCACAGAGGATGATGAAGATAATAATAATAATCCCCAAGCCTAGATACCTACTTCCAAAATAAGTGAATATAAGCTATCTTCATGAAATAAAAAATTGACTCAAAAAAAACCTGGTTAGTCTAGTGCATTTAGAGGGACCATGTACTATACTACGTAAGGAGATGTGTTCATGTAATTAAAAAGGTCTGATGACATGGGGAGAAGAGGGAGGGGAGATTATTTTCAGCAGCAGAGTACCTGTAGGAGCTGAATATGCCTTTTGAAGGCTTAAAATAGCTAGTCACAAACTTAAGAGGGGAAAAAAAGGAGAAAAGAAATATTTCATTTCAGAGAAAATATAGAACAAAATGTCTGCAGAGACATGAAAGTTATTTATGACATATCTTTAAGAAAAAAGAGGTTGTATAGATGAGAGTAATTAATTTAGTAAGTAGCCTAGGAGATGTGGTAAATGTATAACAAAAAGTCTTGTTACATTGATCTCTTCAAGCAACTGCAAACCTGCAGGGGAGTTTGCAGGTTGTTTTCCAAAGAGGGTTAAAGCTTAGAAGAGAAATTTATATGGTTGTTTTAAAGGAACTGGATAACCACACTGCATTTTTTTCTGATGGTTCAGAACAGAGATGCTAGTGACCCAACTGTGGCTTAACTGTAAGCCAGCGTTGTTTATGTAGAAGACAGCAACTTTCCAGGGCATGTGAAATATTTAATAAGTAGAAACTGGGAGACAAGGCATGCTGTAATTTCTCTGGTATAGGTTTCTATTGACCTGTATTTCTTGCAGTTTTGTTCATTTAGGCCATAACATTGTCCTTCCTGTTTCCATGTCCACAGCAGGTAAGAGTAGCTGGAGACTCATGCAGTCTAGTCTCTTTCTAGCAGTTTAAAAACCTAATTCCTAATAAGGAAACCTTACTAAGAACCTGGTTCTAGTAAGGAAATTTGATTCTCTGGTTTTATGATATAATATTACTACATTTTAAGGGCAAGATTAGTGTCTTTGTTGTTTGAAAAGAATGATGATTAAAAACCACAGAGAATAAAAACTTAATGAGTTCCTTTAAAGGAGGGATAGCAATTTTTTTTTTAAATAACAGAAAGACAACTGAACATAAAAATTGCAGAACTTAAAGTATCAGAGCACTTATTTTAAAACTAATTTGTTCTCAAACAAATCTTGAATTACAAAGCTCAAAGGATTTGTGTGAGACATAAGATTATTGACTATGTATTTGTGATTATTGGCACATTTTTGACTTATGTGTAAGTTCTATTAGCCCATTAGTGGAAATATCTTCTTACCATACAAAGATAAGGTAAGTATGCACCATTATGCACAGTTAACACCTTACTTCAGAAATATGAGAATTACAAAAAATGGTCATAGTTCGTGGTAGAATGACAATATCACAAAGGTAAATGTGTATGTTCTTAAGCAGGTTTTCGTAGTGGTATACCTGTTACATACATCAGACTTAAATAAAAAGTGGTTTTGGTTTTGTTTTTTTAAATGGAAACTTCAGAAAGTAGTGACAGGATGGTGGTTCTGATGAGATTCTGTTTATGTTCCTGAGTTTGCTGCTACTTACTGGATAATTTGAAAATATAAGATGTTAATTTATAAAATTCCACTTTAAAGAAAAAATCCTCATGCTTCATACATTTTCAAGAAATATATTATCCTCTGAAGTATTTTTTGAGTTAGATACCCACATACTGTGTTCATTTCTTTGAACTCAGCCATTGCAGCGAGTTTAAAACTAGATTATAAATCATTAACTTTCACATCAAGCAGTCAATGCTTAGGATTTCTGAGTGTTAGGGAAGATTCTTATTTGCCTAAGGATGTCATTTAAGGCAACCGTTAGAAGGCAGAGAACCATATTATGAGAAACAGATTGATAAAAACTTAACTAACAGAATCAAACATCTCTGCAAAACTCAACTTTTAACTACTTAGTGAAAATCTTATACATGCTTCCAATTGTTGACCTAAGTGATAGAAAATCTCTGTGCATTCATTACTTTATTTTGTGTCCTTTTCACAGCAAATATTTTTTTCTTCTTAAAAAGGCCAGGAATAGGGGAAGGAAAAAAAGCATCAGATCTACTGATAATATCTTTGATAATTAGACTGATGACTTAATTTTCCTTAGAATCTTCATTGTCTTTAGCTTTGAGTGACTCAACCACCTCCCTGGGCAGCCTGTTCCAGTGCCCAATGACCCTTTCTATGAATTTTTTTTTTTTCCTAACGTTCAGCCTGAACCTCCCCTGGCAGAGCTTGAGGCCATTGCCTCTTGTGCTGTCCAGTCACTGGGAGAAGAGGTCATTATCCTTCTGTCCACAACCTCCTTTCAGGTAGTTGTAGAGAACAATAAGGTCTCCCCTCAGCCTCCTCTTCTCCAGGCTAAACAGTCCTAGCTCCCTCAGACGTTTCTCATAAGGCCTGTTCACTTATTGTTAGACGAAATACACCCTACTACTGTGAAGAAACACAGGGTCATTTGAGTGCAAAAGGGTTATTCAGACTGAAACTATGTTTGTTCTTCATGTGTGAAGAAGCCCAGAATCTAAACTAGTAGCATCTAATAATATCTAAGAACACATACTGTGAGACAGGGAAACCAGTCGTGGGAGACTAAAGATTTCAATAGAAATGCAGTGCTGAATTCTCAATAGCACATCAGGTGTAAGGGAGAGTAGAGAGAACTGTGTTCTCTAATAGAGCAAATAATAATGATTAAGGTGACTTTTCTGCTAATAAATAATATATCAACAAGAGAGTTCACTGGTAATAATACTACTGAAGAGCAGAAAAGAGACGCTACCTCTTTGTAAAGTAAAAATTTTATACAATGTGAACAGTTTAACACACCTCTGAAGACTTTGCTCTACTTGATCAAAGAGAATATTGTGATCAAAGGTGCTCTTTAGAGATGTAAAGGTACAGTGAGAAAATAACCTTTATTGAGTGAGCATAAACTCAATGTGTAATTCATGACCTCTAGCAGCATAAAATCCTATATTGTGGACAAAAAAAAAAAATCAGCCTGTACTATATACAAAGGAGAAAAATGGCCTTTGCATTGTAGGGAGAAATGGACTGTGACAGCTTTGGGAGAGGTGAGCAAGAAAATGAATTTGAAAAGACTGATAAGCTGTTGGAAAAAAAATGTTTATTTTTTTGTTTTCGGTTCCCCCTGGTTCTCCAACCCTTTCCCCAAGTGATGACACTTTGCAACCTCAGTGATGAAAAGGCAGCATATGGTAGTCTGGTAAAGGCTTGTCTTCCCATTAACATGGATTCTCAGAAACATGTAAGAAAAAAAGTCATAATTCTAGAGAAATCTTCAAAGTTTGGCTTAGTATTCTTGGAACATCACTCTGTAAAGGAAGTGGACTCTCCAAGTTTTTTTTAAAAAAAAAAGAAAAAGAAAAAACCCCAAAATTATTGTAAATAATAACTTCAAATCCTATCTTAGGATTTCATTTTCACTTATTCT
The DNA here is from genome assembly GCA_033558105.1 of Coccyzus lansbergi. Classification (NCBI taxonomy): domain Eukaryota; kingdom Metazoa; phylum Chordata; class Aves; order Cuculiformes; family Coccyzidae; genus Coccyzus; species Coccyzus lansbergi. Next base: position 1,031,141 of record JAUMJK010000159.1, read on the forward strand.
AAAAATACTCACTATTGAACAAATGAAATAAATGTCAAATAAGTCCTGGTAAAATGCACCTACAAACACAGAAGTCATGGACCAGTCTGGTATTTCTTTTGAAACAGATGAGAATGTGTCCATTTCCTTTATATAAGCTAGTACTGATAACCAGGTACAGGTTACATTTGTGTGTTCCAGAACTAATTCTACACACAGCAGATCAGATTTAAACCTGGCATGCATATTAAAAGAAGCTGTGTTAGCCCATGAGTTGACACTCTTAATAACAGCTGAATTCCCCAGTTCCTTTCTGTGATTTTTCACTTGTGCAGCAGAGTTATTCACACACACCATCTTATTGTCAGAGGGGTGTAACCCTGCTGTTCTCTCTTCCTACATACACTCTGCTTCTGAAGGCATCTTCTTACACCCAGACTCTTGGGAGGTAGCATGTGGTTGTTTGAGTAGAAAGAGAGACGTAATTCTGCAGCCCTTCCTCTGCCCCAATAATAGAACTAAATTTACAAATAAACAAACAGAAAACCCAGTGCTCCTTCTGACTCAAGCTACTTATTCAGTCTTTATTACATTTAGAATGGCTGTTGTTTGTAAATAATAAAAAGTATATAAAATTTAATATTTTACTTTCAAGTCTAGTATAATGTAGTAAAAAATAATGCTTAAGAAAATGTTCTGGCTATCCTGAAAGAAGGATTTTAGAGATTTTAGTCTCTTAATGACTTAGTAACTTTCCAGCTAAGAGTTCAACATCACAAGTTATCTAGCACAGAAACAATGTACATTCTAATTTGTGGAAGGTCATTAAGTGCAAAAAATTCCATTGCAACTTCATAATTGAATAAATTACAGGGAGAGGTTTAGATCATAAAAAGAAAAGCAGCCTTACACTACTAGCAATATGCAGAAACACATGCTGCTTGTTTCCTGGACAGATAATATGATGGAAGAGAACCGGTGAAAGAATTCAGTCATTAGCAGTGCTAGGTGACAAGACTAACACCTGAGGTGTATTATGAAATAACATTTCACCTGTTTTCATTTGGATAGAAATTATGCATACAAAAAATGTCAAACTATAAGTCAATAATTTTATACTTCTTTATGAAAATGTGTGTTACTTTCCTCTTTTTCTTTTTTTTTTTTAATCTGTGGGCAAAAATGTCTTTAGTAGTCCATCCAAATTAAGTAGTAAGTTGTTAATGTAATAGAAAGTAGTTACTTGATATATTTAAAAAAAAAGTTATTCCCAAGCAATTATTCTGAAATGTGTTTAAAACATCTCTATGCTATAAAGGAATGGGATGATTCCTTTAAGAAGAAAAAAATAATTAAGTACAATAACTTGCAGATAAAGTAAAAGTACCTGATAATATAAACAGAGTCAATTTTAATGTTTGCTCCTTAATCTATTTAAACTTTTCTAATTATTTATGCTAGGTAAAAACAAGTGAATAAATAATCCTAGAAGAAGAAACTTAGAAAACTTTGGCTTCGAGTAAGTGCTGTAATCACCCTATTACAGAGTCATACCCATTGTTGTACTCTCCTTCTTTCCAGCCGGATAATTTTTCCATTCTTTGTTATGTTTTGGCATGACTTCAATAAGAAGGTGAAAAATTCTTCTGTACTTCTGTGGAAACCTAGGATGGAAAATGCCTGTAAGCCTGTTAAGGAAAGTTCCTGTCTCAAAGTTTTCTCTAGAGAAAAGACTGAGAGAGGCATTAGATCTTGATTTTTTAACCACTGGAATATCTTGTTGCCTAACCATTAAGATCCAGTACAAAAATTGGCCAGTGGCAGATAGCACTTCTGGCTTCATTGCAAAACAAATTGGCTGTGCTTTCAGCTTGTGAGGAACCTTGTCCAGATTGTATGTCAAGTGTGCTCTGGACATAGCCGACTGTACAAATCAGGAGGATCTGTTGTCTCAGTCTGGAGAACCTAGATCTTTTGTGTTCTTTAGGTTGTTTTAGTTCAGGCTGGGCAACAGTGAGTTTTTGAAACAATAAAGAGCTATTAAGTAGGGGTTGTTCAAGTTCCATGACCTGCTTCTTAAGCTTTGAGTCCCTATATTTCCATCTTGACCAGGGTTATCCTTTCTCGAAACAATGTCTAACTCATGTTTCATGCTGAATATGAGTCCTGCTTTGGATTCTAATTGCACCTTTTTGCTGAAAGAATAGGAAAGAAACAGCATGAGTAGCAAGTCAGTGACTCATCGTGACTCTCAGCTGAGAACATCAAGTCCCAAATGAATCTGGCACCTGCCTGTGCGGAAGTTTTGTTTTGTTTTTTTTCCTTGTCCCCTTGTCAACCTCTGATTCTCAGTGGAGTGGTACTGAAAAGTGATACAACATATATTGGGCTTAGGTGGCAGGTGGCAAATGTCAGATTCTGCTTGGAGGCATTTATCTTAATTGTTACTTCTCAGCCCAGGCCAGTACCTTCTACCTAAGTACCTCCAATTTGTTCAAATTCCAAATGAAACAGGGCAGGTTAAGCTAGAGCTCCAAAACAAGTAGAAAAGAGAGTTGACAGCTGGCATGAATCATAGTGATGATGTGGCAACTTAAAACTTTGCTTCTTGCGGGCTTGTTCACCAGCCATAAAGACCTGAGTTATAAGCTGCTTGGCTCCACTTCTAAGTGAATGCCTTAATCTCTGGCAACATTACTGAGAAAGAAAATATTTAAGGTTTTGGAAGACAAACATGGAAGAAGTATGCATATCAGGAGTGTAAGTAAGGACCTTCCTTGCAAAATGCCTTTACTGAGTGCCCTTCTATCTTATATGTGTTATCGGGCTGAGAGTTCTGCTGATTGTCAGTTTTTCTTCAGAATTCTGTGTGTAAGTGCCTGGTGTTCATCATGTGCTAGAATGAGTGAGTAAGTTTGCAGGGTTTGCTTCATGGAACACTTTGGAGCATTTTTTTTCCATTTGCTTTTGCCATTTACATGTTAGATTTTACAACAATGTAAAAGATGTGATTTTGCTACTGAATTTGATTCTGAATCTCCTGAAAAAAAAAAAAAAAAGGAACTGTAACTGTAGCATATTCTTGGAAGACCATGACAAGTGCACATGAAAATTGACTAGTTCAAAATTTAAAGGAAAAAAAGCTAGATCAGCGATAAGCATTTGTAATGGAAAATGAGGGAGAAATGGGCTAACAAGAAATTTCATAAAAGAAACTTGTGATGTGCTACTCTCTCCTGCTTCTTCATATTTTGCCCTCTTACTCCATTGTCAAATTTCATTTTAAATGTGTAAATGTAGTAGGTATGGTTTGGCTTATATTTATATTGAAATATATCTCATTGTATCAACTTCTAGCATTCTAAACAGAAATGTGTTTATAAAACCTTCTATCAAGTTGAGTATTTGCATGTATTCAAAATCCTCTAAAGACTTACAGGCTAGGATTCGCACTCATTATTTTTATTCCAGAAGAATAAAATTTTAAGTATATGATTGTAAATGGGAAGCAAAGACTTTAATTAAACTTAAGGATTAGTAAGAGGGCTGAAGGTATTAAACAAATTAGAATATATTACTGAAATGCCTACTTGAATTTGGCTCAACCTATGAGTTAGTCTTGGAAACATTTTTGTACTGTAACTGTCAATAGAAGATTTGGAAAAGTAACAGCAATAGAGAAGCTGTATATGAAAAACAATATGAAAAGACCCCATTAGGCAACATGGTAGTTCAGAAGAGAAAGTCTACCTACTTAAAACTGAAGATATGCAGCTTTGACAGTGCTGAGAAGAACACATTTCCATTCAGCTTAAGGCTTAATATTAACATGCAAAGAAGCCGAGGGGTTTATGAAGTAGATGGAAATTACTCACAAAGGGTCAAATCTTGCAAATTCTTCAGCTCAATAAATTTACAGGGGGACTGAAATTGCTCACAGATGTGTTAGAGTACTGAGCCTACTGAGTGAGCAGGCAAAGAACAGACAGGTTTATGGTGGTTGTAGAAGTTTACCTCCCTATTGCCCCCAAAACAACTAGAATATTATTTTGATTGTGAGAAAGCAAGACAGAAACCTAGCATTGGCAGAGGAGGGATAAAGCTGGATATTGACCAGTTAATTAATCCATATTTTTGAGTTAAGCACCACTTCTGTTTTGATATACTAATTTTAATTGCGCAGTATGATCGATGTTCTATTTGTAACCTTTCTTTCATCATACTGTGACTTTTCATTTCAATTCTAGGTGAATAATTTTAAATGGGATAATAATTTAATTTTTTTAGCCAGATACAAGTTTTCTTATTGCTGCTTTTTCCCTTTTTCTTTCCTTTCTTCTTCCCGTAAGATGGAATAGCTAAAAGTGTTTTGATTTTTTTGTCTTTTTTAAGAAAGTATTTCTAAAAAGGAATATATATGTCATCCTTTAGGATGATCCTAAATGTTTAGAGGTTACCCTTCTGTACAGAAAAAGACTTCCAATGTTCCTAAAATATTCTAATGATCTTAGATTTCTCCTTTTGATCAGTTTTCATTATTTTGAGGGGGAGAAATGTCCATATAACTATCCACTGCAGGTAAAACTCAATAGTTATTTTTATATGAAAATATATATACGTGAAAATAACAGGAAGTGGAAAGGAGTGAGAAGACACCACAAAACCTAAAATTAAAATGAAATATTAAAAAACCTATTGTGGGAAGAAGTTACATGAAGGGTATGAGATGCCTTTTTCCTGACAGTGATGATCTGAAAGGCAATTTGTACAAACTCATGTGACTCTTGCTTCAGTGGTTATAATGAAAATATCATAATATTTTGATGAAATACTAATTCCACCCTGCGAGAGATGAAAATATTTGAATAAATTGGTCTGTTACCCATCAATAAATAGTTCAGCCTGAGCAGGAATTCCTTGTTTATTTTTTTTAAGACAGCAGAAGAAATATCTGCACAAGTGGTAAGATTTCAAGTAATTGATTGGAAATCAAGGGATATGATTTTCAAAAATGTGGATTACCAGTTGCATCTAGTTTTTATTTGAAAATGCTAGTTCACCTCCCTCTTAAACGTCTCTCTGTAGGGGCCTGTCTCATATTCATAGAAGGAATTTATCAGGTTATCACAGATTTGTAGCTTAGCATTTGTAAGTTCACTTCATTAGTCAAAAAAGTTGAATTCTAACTCTCATAACCTTCTAAAATCTGCAAAAGATATAGGGATCATTTGTGAATAAAAGGGGATAAAATTACTAAAAATATTATATTCTCCTGACCTAAAAACATTTAACTGAGATTATTCTTATTTGCTGTAGGTGAGAAACCTGAGGTGGATATGAGGTAGCTTTGGCCAAACAGTTTTTGGAACATTTTTATTAGGATCAAAACTTGAGTACTCATTCTTGTCGAGATGCTGTGTTGTAATATGTGTTTGTGCTATTGCTGGATTGATGGATAAGACGACAATACCTCTGTGCCATCATCATTTTTCAGCCTAGGAGTATCCTTCCAACTGTGTTACCACATGGACGTTTCAAAACTTTCTAAGCTGAGGAGAATAACATTTTTGTAAATAATAGAATAAGCTTAAACTTTATGAAAAAAAATATGGAACTGACCTTTAAATGTTCCAAACACCAGTAGTTCTATGGCATTACAATTTATTTAACCTTTGAGAAAGTGTTCAAGTCACTCCACTTTTTTTTTTTTTCCAACTCTAAGAAAACGAATTATGTCACAAAAGGTGTTTTTATTCTTACTGGATAACAAATTTCCCTGCACTTTATATTTTTAGTCATTCATTAGACTAAAATGACTCATTTGAATGAGATATTTGCAATTCATGTCCATAATGTTTCTCTTTTTTTTATTTAACATGTTATTATTAAGACTATTAACAGTGTTTTCCATATATTTTTCCTCCTTCATGGCATTACCCTTATACATATCTACTTTAACAAGTAGTGCCTTTGAGAGTCTAGACTTATCACAGCACTTGCTTTATCTCTTTGATATAAGATTAGCCAAATATTTCAGTTGTAACAGTGCTGCATATAAAAACTTTGAAGTAATAAACAGTAACAGTAGTAAGAATAGAGAATGCATGAGCCAATCGGCTGCTTCCTTTTTCTTCTTCTTGAAAAGGGTCTTTCATAGTCTTCACTTCAAGAACAGTATTCAAAAGTTGTTATTTCATATACATCATTGAGAAATACTTTTATTCTGTTTGGGAAAACCTCCTTCTGAAAAGCCAAGTGGTGTTTATTTACCAGAAAGAAATGATTTGGGGAAGAAACTAAAATGGTACCCTTTCAATATGAATGTATCATCCTTTCCTTCTGGGCACCTGGACTTTGTTGGTGAACAGCACAATCATCCTTCTGGACATTTAGAAATAATACAGTGCTATTTCAATTATTGTGCAGGTTTTAAAATGGCAAAAATGTGCTGACTGTCATGAATGCAAGAACCAGTTCAGGAGTCACCGCGTGGCATTGCAGGTATTGTGTCTGTGCACAAGAGTCTTCTTTGGAGTCATCCAGAAGAGGGGATTCAATGCATTCTTACCTGCATCCGGTTTGTAGAAAGCACTTTTTCTCCATCTTCAGCAAGATTTTGAAACTGAGATAGACTGTTATCTTTCATATTTAAGACTACTGAAAGCCACATAAAATTGTGTCAGAGGTATTTAATAGTAGAAATTAGAGATATGAAGTATAAGAAATCTCAAGGTCAGTGTTGAAGTAAGCTTGTGTCATTTCACGTGAATGCTTAGCTCTGAAAGTCATGACATGCATAACTGCTTGACTACCTGATCCTACCCCTCCGCTGTTTTATCAGTCTGCATGGCTGGCCTATTGTTTGATAAGATCCATTGAAAACGCAGGAGAATTTGAAGCCAGCTGGGTCAATATTTTCAGCATGTCTCTAAATCCATCTTTTTATGAGCAGAAAAATGTATGCCTGCAAAACTATCCCTTTCTCTTTTGTGTTCACAGACAACCATATAATTTTCTTTCAAATATAGATCTCTATAAACAGCTTGCCACTTTAAATTTTATTAATATTATATGCTTTCTACAAGTCAAAAGTTTAATGCTTTAATGAAAACATTAATGCATATTTAGTAAATGAGACTTATACTTCTAGATTTTAGCTTCACCTAATACATCTGAAATAACTTTGAATTTGGGTGTGGTTCGTTTTTTTTTTTTTGAAACTCCAGTGTTCAAGTCATCAGTTATATACAGCATTCACCAGGATATGCCACTAACTAAATAGAATTATATTAAATTAGAAGTATAATATGACTTTGATTAGTAATATGCCTACATAATTATCTTTTAAGTATGAATAAGTAATATTTCTGACAAAAGAACATATTCTACTAGTTATATTCACTCTATCAACTATATGGTTTTCTCTTACTTCCCATTTAGATTTTAATATATTTCTGCCATTAAAACAAAAAAACCCCTGCAATGAATAGTCTTAGAACCATACCTACAATGCAATTCTGATATGCTAAGTGAGTTTATAATCATGACACTATTGAAAAATATTTTATTTTCTTATTTTGTGAAGTAAATTTGTGACTAAGTGGTAACAAACATTGCCTCCTTGTTATTTCATAAAAATTAACTAAATTTATCATAAAATTGAAGCATAAATCATGTTCATGGATGGATGGATGGTGCAACCATTTCAGTTACATATCGAAATATTTTATATTCTATATTTTCTGGAAAGAACATAGATGAAGATCAGGTGAAAGTCTGCCTATCTGTATTGGGAGGGTTTGGTATGTACTTCAAAATATCAAAGCATCTGAAAGGAGGAGGATATTGTTCTTTCTCTGAAAAGAACAAACAAAAAAACCCCAACAAACCAAAACAAACTAAAAAGAAGATAAAAAGTGCTTCTTTCTGGCTTCCCTTCCACAGCTACCAGTTGAAAAACGACAAATGACACAATGGTACAGAAAACTGCATAACTGGGGACTGCAGTATTCCTGAAAAGAGGAACAGCTTATGTGAAACAGAGAGAGATCTGATAACCTCACCTCAGCTGTGATATGAAAAGGCCTCAAGGATGACTCTGTGGAATTGATTTTGAAGTTTCCTATGCCCTGTTCAAGTTCAATCAGATAGGCTATTTCAGGAAAACAGTAAGAGACGGACAGATTTCTGCAGTGCTTCTGCTCTACTTGTCCTCTGAACTCATCTAAAGTTCATGCTTTTACTCAGTGTCGGTATGTGTACATACATAAATTTCATTGTGTGCATTACTGCTTTCTCCCTTTGGTTTTCTGCTTTCAGGTGGGAGACCCCCAGTGGGACTACTTTATACAAAGATCTTCGTTACTTTTTCTTCCCTAGCTTTCTAACATCTACAACAGGGATTAACTCTTTCCAGGCTGTACGTGCCTCTGCAAGGACAAATTTTATTTACGAATTATAGGGTGCGTGTGTAAGAAATAGAAATATGTTTCCTTTAGCTGACTTCTAAGCCTTTTTGTTCCCTTTTTTAACTCATGCAATTATGGATTACCCTAAAATTATCAGCCTTTTCCTGTGTCCCAGTGAGTTGCTAGGGTATATTCCATTGTAAATTGCAATTCCAAGGGTTGGTTTATACAAAATTGTTTAAATCCTCTGAAGAAACCTGATTGCTTCCACCATTTCATCACCTCTTCTGTAAACTATCAAATGAAATGGGAGAACAAATTGCTAAGCTGTAATTTATGGATGATCCATTCTATTTCCTCTTTTCTGAATCCTGAGCAAGAATACTCTGGGATGATTTCAAATTATTGCAGGAAGCATCATTTCCTTTGCTTTTGCTGTATGTTTCACTATCACACAAATTCATTATTGCATAAACTCATAGAACTTCTCCTTTCAATAATTTTGATTCATTTCTCTCCCTACAGTCAACTTTATGCAGCAGGAATGGCCTTTGCAGGTTTTAATAATGAAGTTATTAATAGACCCTTTTTAAGTCTGGAAAAGGTTTTTGTGCCCATCTGAGCCAATAGAGTTCTGAACAGGTTTATTTTTATGTTATGTTTCTACTTGCTACAGGAATGGAATTTCTAGCTTGCAATGTGTTGTTTCCAGTTCTAGCTATAGACTGCCTAGGTTTGCATTTGTAGCCTGGGCTTACATGGGCTTTTGTGTTAGCATCTACTCGCTAGAATTTGAGCACTAAGTCATTAGTTAAATCTTTCCTGCATGGTCCTCTGCCATAAGACTCTAGATAAATTCAACTCACATAGAATCATAGAATCACCAGGTTGGAAGAGATGCATCGGATCATCGAGTCCAACCATTCCTATCAAACACTAAACCATGACCCTCAGGACCTCATCTACCCGTGCCTTAAACACTGCTAGGGAAGGTGACTCAACCACCTCCCTGGGCAGCCTGTTCCAATGCCCAATGACCCTTTCTGTGAAAAACTTCCTCCTGATGTCCAGCCTAATTCTCCCCTGGTGGAGGTTGAGGCCATTCCCTCTTGTCCTGTCCACCGTCACTTGGGAGAAGAGCCCAGCTCCCTCTTCTCTACAACCTCCTTTCAGGTAGTTGTAGAGAGCAATGAGGTCTCCTCTCAGGCTTCTCTTCTCCAGGCTAAACACCCCCAGCTCTCTGAGCCGTTATGTCCTGTTTGCTTGGAATACACTCATCCTTCTGGTAACTTCCCCATCATTTTCTCTTTATGAATAAATGATCACCTAAGCTTGCATTGCCAGTAATCAGCGACACCGCCTCAGCACCCAGGCCAGGCTGGGCCTCAGTCCCCACCGCTTGTCCTCCTCCATGGAATTCACTGAGACCCATGAGACATGTCCCAGTTGTGTTCATCTCTGTTGTATCTTTGGTGAAGGTCTTTGGTAAGTACAGATGATTATTTTTATTCTGTCTGAACAAATCAGAAATGGCATCAGATAGATTGAGCTACCCTTCTTAAAAGGTTGATTTGTCTGTTTCTTTGCTAGGCCTGCTGTTGCTCAACTCTTTCGTCTGTCTTGTACTTGGAGGGTGAGTATCTTATTGTAGGTCTTCTTCAGGAATACTAACTTTATAACTGCCTGTAACATTGTTTTTACGGCTATCTAAACATTTTTATTACTTCGGTAACCATTATTATAGGAACCTAAGTTAACCATCTCAGGAATATGGCTAACTTGACTTTTCTTTAATAATATGCCAAAGGATTAGAAAACCTTCGGTTGCTTTAAGTACAGTTTATGAGTTGATGCATAGTAACAAAGCAATGTGAGCTGTTTAGTGGGAGAGATTTAAGAAAAAATAAAATGGCCAGAAGGGAGTATGAGAAAAGTAAAAAATAAAATCTGCTCCATCTTTTTCTTTTCTGTTAGCTTATGGCAGGTTTTCTCCATCTCCTGGTTCATTTTCCACTCTCACCCTCTGCGGAAAATGCTCCATGCTTAGTTCTGTCTCATGTTCCATCCATTCTGCAGGTAGCTGAGAAAACCACACCAGCACCACGTGTTCAATTGCAGCTCAAAAGCAGAGAGCAAGAGATGTGCCTTCCCAGTAGGTTGTGTGTGGTTCATAACTCACAGGCAATGAAACTTAAATAGATTACCTTTTTAGTGCTGCATTTTAAGATAAAAATACCATTTATAAAGAGCAAATTGGACATAACGGTGTAAAGAACTTCTATCAGCCATTACAGCTTTCCCTATAAAATTGTGCAGGAAAACATTGAGAGAATTTTTGGAAGAGTTAAATTTTCCTCTACTCATATTGCCAGGATAAAACTTAAGTTTTGAATAAGCTCTCAAGAAAAAAGCAGCAATTTCTTCCAGCTGTACCGCAATTTTCAGGGGAGCTATGACACTTTGTCCAGAAAGTAGTTAATCTCAGATGTTTAAAGATGCTCACTTTAGTGCAGCAGTGTGACTAAGAAAAAATAGCAGTAGAGGTTCTTTAACTCATTAGAATTTGCACATTAGGAAAATGTTGTTAAATATTTTGGGTAGGGAGTAACTTTTTTTCTGCAAATGAGTCTACCAGTTAATAGAAGCAGTAAGAGATCTTCAGTAACACAATTAAAATTAGGTGGTTAATATATAGAGGTATTTCCATCTGACATTATTATATGGAAAACAACAATAAACAATTTCACTAGACAGATGTTTTCTTCCCTTCTTTGAATCTCAGACCTCAATGTAATTAGGATCTCTGAGCTCCAATGACTATTATAAATTTCTATCTTCGGCTTTCCTTTGTGCAGTCTAATGAAGAAATCTTTAAGTAAAATATTATCATTCTTGTCTGCTAGAGAAGTATTCTAGACTTTAACTTCATGACAGGCATAAATCAACCCTTAGAATACTTTATATTGTCTGAGTATCCTGAGGAGAGAAAAATTCATCAAGAATAATACCATTAGAGAATGCCTGGAAGGCAGCCATCTTATTCTCCTAAACCAATGAATAAAATGTGAGTATACAATCAGAGTTTTAATTGATCAGTATTTGCATGGAAAAGAAAACCAAAAAGAATGTTGTCACTTTCCTTTTTAAGGTCTGAAAAAATACTCTGACTCTAAGTTTTTATTACCAAGATCTACCACATTTTTTGTATCCTGCTGTTTCTGACAAATAGTTTGTTCCTCATTTCATGTGTTTGTATATTTACTCGTCATATACTTAAAAAAACTTTTTAAAAGGGGAAAAAATCCCCACAAACCCTTACACAAAAGCCAATGATTCATTTTAATCTTTCAGAAATAAAAATACATGATGAGGCTTATGTTTGGGTATTTAGGGGTTTTTACTTAAGTATTACATAAGAAACGCTTCTATAATCTGCAACTAAAGTTCCTTTAAGAAAATGATGAATAAAGTATGACAGTTTGTATACTTGCACTTGTTTGTACCTTCTATTTCAGCATCAAGGCCTGTGATGTCGGGTGCCAGCTCTGTTTCGTGGATACTTGAGGGCACATTTTAAAGGTAACTTTTACCTGAGATTCTGATTGCCATGAATATATATATACATACTTCTACTCAGACACATGTGGGTGTTTATGTGAGCTTTTGTTCATACTGCAATTTAAAATTTAAGTACATACTATTTTTAGCATGAAAAACTGCCACAACTTTGTGTTCAGGTTGACATTGGAAAGCTTTACAATGCATTCTTTACTATTTTAATTAATTTATTTAAATATCCGAATGATAATTTCTCTCATGTTTGAAAGAACACATAATTGTCTCATGTTTAGAACTGTTTTTTTTCTGCAACGTTTTAGAAAGATATGCAAGTTCAGTCAGATGAAATTCTTGCACTATTTTTACTCTAGTTTCTGCAAGATACATCCCTGTTATTTGATCCACTTGACTGAAAACATGTGATTATTTTCTTTTCAAAATGAACTCAGACCTATTAATAATTCAAATCTCTAAAACACTGAGGAAAGCATTGGATTTTTCTCCCTTTTTTGATTCAAGGAGTCAAATGATTTTAAGGGACTTATTTTCAAACTTTTCTTCATAAAAATGATTATACGCTTTAAGGAGATCAGAAATTTAACACTGCAAGATCCAGATCTGCTTTAAAGTAATTTTAAAGCAGGAGAACTACTCAAAATCAAAAATGCATGTTTTCAACAGTACAACTATGAAAACAAAAAGCACAACAAAAACAAAGTGAGAGAAATAAAATTAATCATAAACCATCAAAATTGTAGGAAGAAAAGTTTCATCTAGGTCTCATTTTCTGTTTATAAAGGCACATGACTGCTCAATCAAAACATGTATTGCTTATTTTCACTGCATTCTTGATTCCTTAGTCAACTTAATACTCTCCATCTTAACACTTTTCTCTGGAAGTATTTATTCTACTTTTCTGTGTACTATGGTTTTAAAGCAGTTAGCTTGACCACAAATAGGTCTGTCAAAAAGTGATGCATTGGGACTGTAGGAACTCTACAGGGTCTATGACAGGGAACCTGAGGTGATTTCTTCTGGACCAAGAAAGAGGAAAGTGATGAGGTTTCTGTATAATTTCCAGCTGTCTCTGGCAAAGTTTTTAAGTGATATGATGCAGTTGGGTTAGAAATTCACATTTTAGAAATTGTTATGAATTGTTATGGCTTAATTAAAAGTAATGTTTTAAAATGCATAATAGAGGAGGATGAAGGTACGCATTCTACAGTGTGTATTAAAGAAAGGAATACCAGATGCGTTCTGATGACATCATTGCTGTCTTTGAAATGTGCATGAAGTGGACTACTGGTGCTCTGATCTTTTCTCCCCAACTGCTTGCAATAATGGATAAAAAAATCACCTCGCTCAGAATCTTTAAGCTTATCAATGCTGCTTGCTGGAAGGCGGACCCTTAATATTCTCCAGACTAATAAACTGGGATTTGGAATTGTTCAGGGTTATCTGTTAGATTAATCACATTAGTCTCTGTTCTTCATCAAGAAGATGGGATGGGGGCACACCCAGCGATGGGTACAAAGGGGTTGTGATGCAAAGTGTCAAAGCAGCTTTGCACAACAGCGGCATGGGGGTTCCCTGGTACTGTGCCAGCTGTGTGGGATGTCACACAGGCATCCTTGTTGTCCCTTGGCTTTGTCATTGCCATCTTGGCTGGTGCCAGCCGGCCCTGGCATCGCTTTCCTGGTGAGGATGAGCTGTGGATGCTGGAGGGAGCAGTGTGTGGGGCTGGATCCATCCGCCTAATGCTGGTGCTTGCTCTGCACCCACTCCAGGCACACGGAGGGTAAGGGATCCCTGCATGCCACCTCTTCAGGAGGGACAAGGGACACCTTTTATCTCTATGTGGATTTGCAGGCTGAGATGTTACTGCAGCAGCACTGCCAGAAGCCCTGGACCAGCCTGGTGGCCCTGAGGGGACACGATGAGGCAGACTCAGCTGGGGCTCAAGCACTGTGGAAAGCCTGGCTGTGACACTGGCATCTATTTTTGCCACACTTTTTCTCAGCTTGATTGCTAACTCCTGTGTTGCAATGTGCAAAACAAGCAGGTTTGGAGGGTTTTTGCAGCTTCCCCACCTCTGCACCCTGTGTGGCTGCTGTGGCATTCAAAGCAAGGGGCTGAAATTGAGGAACTGTGGGGCTGGCACAGGAGCTGAGCTGGCCCTGGCAAGGAGCATGTAGGAGCTGTGACCTGCTGGCCCCAGCACTTGGAGTGCCCTCTGGTCCTGGCATCTTGCATCCAGATAACCCCAGCCCCATTGTTTCCTTTCCTTCTAGAGCAAGGAGGCAGCGGAGCCTATCCCTGGGCATGGGGCACCAGTGGGGTGGCTTTGTGGGTGTCTGATAGGGTGGTAACTCGTTGCCATTGGAGCAAACCTTGATGTGGAGCAAACTCTTGTTACACATTGCATCTTATTTTCATAGAAAGGGTCATTGGGCACTGACAGAGGCTGCCCAGGGAGGGGGTTGAATCACCTTCCCTATAGGTGTCTAAGGAGTGAGTGGATGAAGTGCTGAGGTACATGGTTTAGAGATTGACAGGAATGGTTGGACTCTATGATCCGGTGGGCCTTTTCCAACCTGGTGATTCTATGATTCTATGAAATATATGCCAGGTATTTTAGCACTGTCTTTTACTTTCTCCCAGGTATATCCATATGCACTTTTTCCCCCATATATGGATTTCTTTATAAATGCTTAAACCAGCCAAGGAGAATTACTTGGTATTGAGCAGAACCTAGAAATTTAGTATAGGCAAATGATTTTACAGTCATAGTTTGTTACGTGATCTCTCATTGTTTTCCCTCTATTCCCTCCATATCCTGTGCAGATAATATGAATGACATTTAGAATGCTTTTCAATGCTTCTCAGAGAAATTATTTAAATATCTGTAAATCCATCTGAATATTCATGATTCTTCTTGGTCTTTTCTGTATGTGTTTTATGTCTTTTTGAGTATAGTTTCAGTTCAAAGCAGAAATTTTGAGTGCTATATGAATTGGTTTGATACACTCATTATCTTTCCTTCTATGACACTTAAAATTATTTGAAGTTTAAAATTCAAAATAGACTTGGTAAAGAGGATAGTCTCAGAAACCTGATCAATATACTGCTTTTTGAGATGACATAAATGACCCTTTAAATATCTCTTGCATCTTTAAAATAAAATACAAAAGTACTATTTTAGGTTTGCTGAATAAAAAATTAATTCTAAATATTATCAAAGGCTTTTACTTGGGAGGTCTTTAAATGTGTGTGGCAGTGGTAGGACTAAAATGAGAAATATTCTAAGTACTGTATAATTATTTCTTTGTCCTTCTGAGGCTAATGTACTTTCAGAAACACATCACTAATATTCTTCCTCTGATCTATGGGACAACCAGAAACCAAGCTTCAAGGAAGAACTGGATTTTAATGGATACTCTTTCCCATCAAATGACATCTAAATACTGTATTTCTTTCTTTAATTTTAATATGTTCTTACTCTGTCTATAATTATAATGATCAGTCCTTTGGTTTCACTGTGAAAACTAAAAAGTTGAATAATATGCAAGAATCTTAGTGATTAAGTACTTTGGAAGAGGAAATTCAAAGACATCACAGGATCAAAGCGATAATGGTCAGAGTGGGTGAAAGTCACCTTTATATCCTAGATAAACTCCATTGTTTATGTGAATGCAATTTCCTTTGGCAATGAATAATTACAATATCTTGTCAAAGGAGGAGGTTTATAAAATTTTGTTCTTTTTCCACTCATTTGGGATCATTGCTTAAAACATTAATTTGCATATGGCAAACCCAGAAAAATAGTATGGTGACTTTTTGTTGCCCTTAATATTACAGAAAGTTAATCTATACTTTTCAGGCAAAGATATGCTGTGAAACCTCTTAAATAAATTGGTTAAGAGTTGCACTGCTTTGAATATTCAACCTTACTTACCCGAGACATAACTATATGAAATAGGGTAATCTGTTCCCTGTCTGTAATTTAGCTAATAAAGTATCAAATATGAGTTGCCATGGTAATCAGAGTTATGGAAAAGGTTTTTCAGACAGGAATTTGGAAAGTAGAGGACTTCTAGTGCATTTTCTGGACAAGAGGTCTGTTTCCAAATATTTTAGAAATTTGTCAGAGAACACAATGTGATTCTTAAAAACTCCACATTTAACATGTTCTGTCAATAAATACTTCTAAATTTCATAGTAATTACTATTATCCCTATTTTAAACTACTCTACTATGTTCCAGTTTTCCTGAGTTGCAATGTTTCACTTGCAATAGATGAATTAAAAAAGAACAATGTAGGAATCAATCAATAGATTATGAAGACACCTAAAATTAGGGCACTGCAGTTTTTATTCCCTTACTTGGAATTGGAAACATTGACTTGAGGAATCTTAGGTTATTACTTAATATGAAATGTAGAATCTATAGAAACATCTCTCTTTGTGGTATTGTAGCTAGAAATATTTTTATTCTTCACAGAAAGGGTCATTAGGCACTGGAATGGGCTACCCAGAGAAGTGGTTGACTCGCCTTCACTGGAGGTGTTTAAGGTGTGGGTGGACGATATGCTGAGGGGCATGGGTTAGAGATTGGTGGGAATGGCTGGACTCAATGATCCGATGGGTCTCTTCCAGCCTGGTGATTCTATGATTCTATCTGCTTTAAAGTTTAAATCTTAAGGACAGCAATATCTGTCTCACTCATGGTTACAGGGAGATATCTTTTTGGAAATCCTCAGTGTCACCTCTCCTTAAGATACTGTATTCCTTGTTTTTATTAAAACTAACCTACAATTAATATGATAATATGTAATAAAGTTACAGAAATATACAACTAACTGAACTGTATTTCAGCAAAAGATAGCTCAGAAGATTTGCAGAGGAAAACTAAATGACAGGCAAGAAGTTTGGACTTTTAGTTCAGAACAGATAACAAAGTTTAGGGAGCATCACTTTTATAATAAGAAAAATGTGTTTACAAGACCAGTGAATTGAAAGTATTCATGTAATTATGTTTGGATAGATACTGTTTAGTGAGTTCATTAAATGTGAGGAAAAAGATCACGTTTTTCAATTAGAGAGAGGCTATTCTGTTTCGTGGACAAATGAGCTGTGGTAGAGCCTGCACTGTAGAGTTGTTATGAATCTAGGACAGGAGTAATTTCTGAAAGAAAAAAAAAAAGAAAAAAGAAACAAAACTATTCGCATAGAAAACAAAGAAGAAATGAGGGAGATGTAACAGTTTTAGATACCATGCCACCATGTCAAGCTATTTTCAGACTCAGGGTTTGCACAAGGGTATAACACTGGATTTCTAAGGGTAAAGGATAAATTTTCAATATTCTAAACATTTACAAAAATATTTACAGAATAATATAAACCAAATAATCATATTCCTCAAGAAAATAAAATAAATATTTTCAATAGTTGCCCAAATGATCAATATTCATGCATTGTATACGTACATACAACAGTATTTTAAATTCTTTTGTGCAAATGTAAGAGACAATTACTGATAATCAATTTTACATTGGGAAAAGAATATCAATGTGTGAATGAATGGTCAATGTTAATTATTCTTTTAATTTTTCTCTATAAAAAAGTAATGGCTCTGTTTCTTGCCCTACTTATTTTAAATATTCAATCTCACAGCACAACAATAATAACGAGCAAATAGGAAATGGAGCAATTTATCAAGAGCTCACTTGCAGAAATTTATTTGCTTACAAAATTTAAACAAATATTAATAAAATTCAGAATCAGTTCATATCTAGTCTTGGGTAGAAAGTTGGACCAAATTCATCAGGCTGTGTTTGTGAGTAGTAATTTGTCCATTGCTAATTAAAACCCGTTACACAGTGATTACAGAACAGTTTTGCATGGGAATTAAACAGAAAATAATAATCTGAAACATAAATTGTGAGTGTCTCTTCTCCCATTTTGCTACATTAATGAACTGAGTCATATTAAAAATCAAAAGATTAGCATTGTTCTTCAATTTGCAGGTTTTCTTTAAATGAAGACGTGATAAATACTTCCTTTATAATTAGTATAAGAGAACCTTTAGGTGTGATGTACCTAATAGTCCAGATCAGATGCCACTGAAATAGCAAAAAATGCATTTAAACAGTGTATGTGGCATAAAGTATAATAATAGTTTACAGGACAAATACCCTACTTGGTAATATACCACTTTGAGACATCCAGTTTTTGATCCATTTAAAACATTAGCTCTTTAGAATATACAAAATTATATTTAAACCTAGTCCCTTTTTCTTTACCTTAATATAATGATATGTTTATAACAGTCACTTAGACATATCTTGAAGGGCTTATGGGAACTGAGGCTAACTGACACAATCGAACTCTCTTTTATTGAAGTTATATTCAGTGTCTTAACCAACAGAGCAGGGTGGCTGCATTCAAACTGTCTATTAAGCATGTTCCATGGAACATTTTGACTAAGAAATCATATCTTTGAAGTCTTTGGGAGATCATTAATTGGGAAAGGCTGTAAGAGTACTGTAAAAGTTCTTAAAGTTTATTAGTTTGGATGATTATATCACAGTTGGTTGAGAGTGTTGTTGGGCACCGTTTAATTCACTAATGTAGGTAAAGGCTGCAAGTTTTTATGTTCATTTATTTTGTAGCAGAGTGAATCTCTTTCAAACAAGATTTTTAAAAGAGTAACTCAATTTTGCAGTCTGTTAAGAGTAAATATACTAGGATTTTTTTTCTTCAAATTTAGCAGAGTTTATATTAGAAGGCTCTCCACAGCAATCTGCATAATCTAGAAAATGTGTTAATTCAAAGAACTTTTACTTCATCCCTTACTTATGCTTAAACCAGCTAAGAAATATTTGACTTATACTTTTGTCAGGCATTAGTACTTAAGTGTTGACCTTACATACTTAGTGCATAAGTAAAAGTGCTGTGCTGTTAAAATGTCAAAAAAATTAAATCTCTTCCCCAAAATGAAATCCATGTGATATGAGATGAGGAAAATTTAAAATAGGCTGAACCTCATAGCATTTAGGATCATGTTAATCATTAATTAAAAATATTCAGGAAAGCTTATGGCACAACATATATTTGTGTACAGTTAAATAAATATCCAGAGTTCAGTGCTTGGATAGGGTTTGAGTGGAGGGTAGTGCATTGCAAGCCAGATTTAATTCTCACTAGTGGAAAGGGGGAAAAAAAAATGTTTCTCTCTATTGTTTTCTTTTCTTGAGTTTGGGGTTTTTATTATTTGTTTATTTCAGGCTAAATTTTCAAGTCCCTGGCTAGTCTTTGCTGCTACAAAACGTACATTATCGAGAGTGTTTCTCTCGATTAAAGAATGAGTCAAGTACATTTGCCTCACTATTCTAATTAGTAAATGTGTCACTTGCAGCAAGGAGATCCCAATGGTAACATTATACAGCTCTGTGATTAGACTCATATATACCACATAGAAGGGGAACCACAGACTGGAAGTGAAATTATGGGATTTAAAATCTGTAACTATGGCATAGGATAGCTAAGCATTTAAGGCTTTATAAAGCCTCCAAGTTAATTTGACTTCAAATATCAAGCAAACGTAAATGTCTACTACATGTATACAACCTATAGATGTAGGACAATATTTTTTCTGCAATACTGACAAGATCTTAAGTAGGCAATGAAGAGAGTGGTAACAGAACTGGTGGATAAGTGAACCTCACTAAGCTCGTGAGGTGAATGATTTGAGTAAGAAAAGCATAAGCCAAGCAGCATACTGAAATACCATGGGGCTTGAACAGAAGGAAGCTGCTTGGAAAGATGAATACCATTTTTAGTAATAAAGTTCTCCAGCATCCCTGCCCGTTTTGAACATATTATTTCATCTGTGATAATTTTTAGAGATATTTCCAGAGCCTGAGCAGCTACTGTAACTTTGTTTATATCATCTGTTTGTACTAAGACAATAAGGTTAAAGGATGCTTTGCAATTTCAATCCCTTCATGGGATTAAGCCAATTAAAAGTATTGTTTGCAGCACATTTTGCTTCTTTTCCTCAGCCCGAAGTCTTTTTAAGAGCAGAAACTGATTGTGGCATCAGTCTTATAGCAGCATAAGGGACCAAAACCTGTCAAGCGGAATGCAATGCAATCTATATATTTGCGCACCAAGCAAGAAAAGTGGGAGCAGTGTTCTAGTAGCTTCCAACTGCTAAAACAGGGTGTCTAGGCTTTACAAAATCTCTCTTAGAAGGACAGAAGAACAAAGGATGTTTAAAGATGTCTTGATGCACACAGATGTGTTTTATTTTCCCTGAAAATTACTCTGCTATAGCTGCAAATCTAGCTCCAAGCTTTCTGTTCTACTGAGCTGACAATCCTCATTTTCTGATGGCCACTCCTGCGCTGCTGTGTACCTCCAGATTTACCTAGTTAGGACAGAAAATCTGATGAGAATCAAAAATATTGGGCACTAAAAATTATACGGCTGTTTTAAGTTTATTTTAAGAGATAAAAGAGAAGTGGGTGAGTGTCAGAGAATGAAGACATGGACTGATTTCAAGCGTTAGCAATTTGCAACAACTGTATGTCAATTACTCAGTTGTTGCCTGAGTTCGGATTTTGGCTGCGATAAATAACATGTTCATGTACTTTAACTAAGGTCTAAGGAACTTTGTTGACATGGTATAAGTGGGTTTAGAGGGGTTTTTTTTTTTTGTAATATCAAGTAATATGACTTTGTTAATATTAATAAAATCAAGCACAGTAGCAGAAGTAAAAAGAGTAAATGAGGGAAGTTTCCTTACGTTTATTTTCAGATGTATCCACTCCCCCACTCAAATGTTTCTAAATATAATAGTATCTAATATTTCAAGTAAAAAAAATCATACTTACCAGCTATAGAACAGTGTGTTTTACTTCTGTTTCCTTGTATTACCTCTGCTTATAGCTTTTATAACCCAGTCACATCCGAATATCTGTTTTACAATCTGTCCAAAATATAAAACTTTCTGATGCACCTGTTCTTCCATCTATTATGCAATATAAATTGTGTCTCTTACTCTGTCGTTTATTTTATTTTGGAAGCTTACCCACTACTCAAAAGTTGTTTCTACAAAGTTATAGCAATGAAAGAAATATTGAATAAAAGCTGTACTGCAATTGTAAACATTTAAAATTAATATTTCATCTAAAATCAAATGTACAGTTTTTATTGCATTTAGTTGCTGCGCAGATTGCAAGACTCATGTTCTTTCCCAGCATAACATCAATAAGCTATTTTCTCCAGCAGCTGCTCACAAGTTTGGTTTGTTGTGACTATTAACCATAGAAAAGCTACTTCAATATTGGATCTTACTGATGAAAAGACTCAAAGCATCTTGATTTCTTGCAGTTATTATGGGTGTTTTCTGGTTGAAGATATTTATATTGATATTGGGTTCTTTGCCAATCTCTAATATCTGTAATTCTAACAAGGCTTGCAAATATTTTATATAGATTTTCATAAACAGCTCTGTAATTTCTGTCCTAGTTCTTAGTTTGGGGTTGTAATATAAAGATTGACGAGAGAATTGTTTTTCCCACAGTGACCTTTTTGCTAGATACATAAATATGTGCGTATAGATATATGTGTAAATGTACATGTATATGCATACATATATATCTATATCCACGTATAGACATTTGTTCATATATTTATTAGTATTATATTTAATAGGTACTTGAAAATTACATCTTTTCCCTTCTACTGTGAAAATGACAGATGCTGGAAATTCCCAAACAGCAAAATCATTCATGGCATATTGACTCTAAGAATACTTAAAGCCTGAGTTGTTATCTGTGGCTTGGGAACATTTAATGAGTCTCACATGCAAGGTAAATGCCCTGGTAATCAAGCTATGTGTTGTTGTTCAGTTGTTCCCTAGTTTTGATTTAGAATTCTACCCAGGATTAAGAAAGCCTCTGTAAAAAAAAAAATCTGGCAAAACTTGAATGTCTCAGGAAAGTTCCGAGAAATCTTTTTCCCACTCGATGTCATTGTTTTATGAAAGTGTCCACTATAGTACAAAGCTATACTCAGGATGGAGTTACACATTCAAAAGTTGTTCTCTGTTCTATGAAGGGTCATTAGAAGACACATCAAAAGTAGTCTTGGAAGTTGATGAAGCTTTTGATAGTGCAGGGAATGTTACTGTAAAGGTCTGAGAAAGACCTCAGAGTTTATTCTGTCCTGCAGATTTGATTTCTTCAAAGGCAGAGTGGTCCAAAAATCCTTTCTAAGACATTGTAGCTAAAACAGTAGTATTATTGTTCAGGGTGAGTAACAGTGGCAGATGACAATTCATAGGTGGCACATTTTCTATGCTGTTTGTTTCAACCATATCTTTGTTGAAAGCTTTACTTGCTGAAAGTTTGTGTTTGGGGTTTTTGTTTGTTTGTGTATTTTCTTTTGGAAGTACTCTAACCAGTCCAAAGGCTGAAATACGATTTTCCCAGATGGAGAAATGTTCCCATGAACCAGAGTTTTCTTTTCTAAAATCACAATTATGACAACTCTAATTGAAAATGAATTCCAAATGTTATTAGTTCCCTGTTGCTTTGTTATCTTTTTAGTGCACAAGTGTATAAAGCCTAATAATTTAATTTTGTTTTCCCAAGCCCACTAATCAAAGAAACAGTTAGGATGTAGCACACTTGCATTGATTGAAACAGAAGAAAACCCACACAGAATCCCTATATTATTGCAGAATTTCCTTCTAATTAAATAGTTCTTACTGCCAACTCTAAAAACACAAACTTCACTTTTGGGTGTGACATGCCAAAATGATAATCACAGGCAGCAAAGAGCAAGAAATGTCTGATAACAGATAAATTTCTTCCTATATTCTTAGGGGTTTTTTTGCATTTCATCAGTCATTTCATGGGAAGTTCACAGTTAAGTAGAAGTATTAGGTAGAACTGGTTACAGACTGTTTTCAATGCTGTTTTAGGAAACCCTCTTTGTGTTTGTCAAAAAATGAACTAACAATGCATTTGGAAACTGATCTACTGAAAGATAAACACATTTACATTTATGAATGTCTGAGGTAAGTCTAGACTTCGCTTTATGGATGTGTCACTGAGTCATTATCAGCTCATTGCTGAGAAGCTCCTGAATCTCGAGTTACTGCAGTGATCAAAAACCATTTCAGAATATTTTCAGATAAGAATTTTTTTTTGCTTACAAACTAATATAATACTTTAAATATGTTTATTCTCGCAAGTTGTATATACGACTAATTTTCTGACTTTTAAAAACACCCTTTCCCCACATACTACAAATGCAGTTTTATAGAGTAGAACAGATGGTGGTTTAAAGCGCAGATGTACTAAACTGCTATGAAGGTACAGTTACTGAGATATTCTGTGGTGACAGATGTTAGTAAGAGCTTATGAGTTTCAGGTCTTTTATTTTCTTTATTGTAGCTTTGTAGTGCATTTCATGCAGTTTGAAGCAATGTAATCCTATTTTCCTTCAGAAAGTTCTAGTTTGAGTGAATTGCTTCACAGAGATTCTTGGATATTCCTAGGTTCACAGTCACTCTGTTACTTAAATTTGCCTTTTCTCAGAAACAAAATCTAATAATATATATATACCTTTGTTTTCATTCCTACATAAAAGAAGGGATATGTCTAAAGGCAACAGTCAGAAGGGTTGCAAAGATAAGAAACGTGTGAGAGAATGGAAATCTGTGCCATGCTCAATGGACTTGGAGTTTGACAGAACATATGGCAAAGTGAATATTTAACTAACAAATCTTTACTGAGAATGAACCTGTTAACCAGAGCAATTTAAATCCAGGCATCGTTAGCTGGAATGCTTTCATTTACCTCAAACTTTTCCCAGTAGCAGAGGGGAGGTTTTAAGGGTTTTCCAGAGCCGTGTTGAACTGAACCCACAGGAAAATTATGTATTTCCTGCAGGTTATTTTTGTCTGAATCTAATTATGCCTAGTCAACAGCCAGCTGTTTCCCTTAAAATAGACAAAATAGGGAACTCAATGCACAAAAGTTTGAAAAATGCAAGTAAGCTAGTTGTAAAAATGGATTACACTGGTGGATACTGTTTTGTTTTGTATTTTCCACCCTTATCTAGGATCACCAGATCCCTCTGATCTAGATGCCCAAATGGCATTGCCAATCCTCTTGAGAGAGTTTATCAGGCAAGGAAGTAGACCAAGTCTCAAGCAATGTATTCTCTGCCGTTTTCAATTCAGTCAAGCTCTGGGAATTGCAGATAGCAGCTGAAAGAGCATCCACTTTAAAAAGAAAAGTATGAATGTATGAAGTGGGAAAAGGTCTTCTGACTTTGAGATTTGCCCTGAGAAACTGAAGATGAGTTTCTAAGGAAAGCAAAACAAAGGAACTGTCTCAGAATCAGCAGGAACATGAACTGTAAATGTGAAATAGAAATTGAAGATGGTCTATATAGAAATGATAGGATTTGATGGATTGAAGGGGAAATTTAGGTGATTTTGTGAGACTGAAAATAGCAAAAGCATTCAAATTTATAATATAAAGAATAGTCTTATTAAGAACAAAACAACCAATCACATTCACAACAATGTGTATGGAGTGGAGGGATGAGAGGGGATATTATCAGACAAAATGAGGCATAATTTTTAATAAGATATCCAATGCATGAACTGAGAATGAACTACTTTTAAACATTTTATTTCAAGGTAGCTTGTCTTCCTTGTGAACAGTTTGTCAGTGTTGTATTCACAGTCAAAGGCAGCATCTCCTTAATGCTGTCATTTTCATGATAATTGTGTCTATAAAAGGCAAAACTTGAATGCAAACACAGCTTTAGGATTAAGCAGTAGACTAATGAAATTGTATTTTGCTCCTATGTTGCTGGTAAGCTGACACTGACCAGCTTAATGGTATTATTGATATTGCTATTCGTAGCACTCAAGCTAAGAAACAAATTTGTGTATCTACCTTTCCTTAGGGAGGCTGCAGTTTTGTTTTTGGCAAAGAATCAGCCAAAGACTGCAGCAATAATTGTGAAGTGAAGTCTTAGAGAAAACTTGAGTAGTCTAAGTAAATATTAAGTATTTTCTTTCAAAATTATTACACAGCCCACAGAACTGGAACTCTACAGTGCACATTTGCAATTGCATTCTTCATTAGTGTTTCTTGAAAGTACATCTTTGGTGGTGTGCTTAATGGAGAGATTGTGATTCTAGGAGCATTCTTGCTAAAAACTCATTAGTGCCAGTAAATATGAGGGGAATGAAAGAAATCAGAAAGATTAAAGGGCCAGTGATGATCCAGTAGAGGGAAGACATATTCTCATTCAGTGTGTAAACAGAATTTCAACTGCCATTTCAGTGTTTATGTATCAATGGCAAATAACTTGTGTGCAAGGAGAGCATTTTATATATGTATACTGTAACTTTGTGGGAATGCAGGCAGTGGGTAACATGAGGCAAGTATTAAATGGATAAATATGCATAAAGATTTTATTTTGCTGGGCAAGGTACAGAAGCCTGGCAGAGGGGATCTTGGTGACACAACACAGCAAGCTCTGTGCGTCTTGTTGGATTAAAGACTAGATTTGTGTCTTAGCCAATATAAAGTCATGTTGAGTTATGTAAATCCCATCACAGAAATGCAAACACAATGCAGCAGCAGCATTCTTTGGCATGGGCTCTTCAGCTGTTTTCCTGAAACCAATTTGATGTCTTGCTACAGATCGGTTTTCCCTTGCGGCATAACCACACTGTTAGTTGAATTCAGTTCTCTTTTGTTGAATTATTGTGATGTAAACCCCATAGTTTAATAACTGCAATACTTATTTTTCTTAAGTGCAATTCCCTAGGACAACTAGAAAGTTGATATCATAGTAAATAAATAAAAAGATATTATGCAGCTGAGGAGGCAAGTACCTTATTTTGCAGCTAACATACTTAAAGTTTAAGGCAAAAATCCTGACTGATAGTAGGATATGAGCATTCATGTAATCAGACAGATTTTATGTGGCTTACAGAGACTGAAAATACTGAAGACTAACACTAACCAGTCACTGACTTCGGTAATACCATTCCTCAAACAATCAAAGCTCATCTTATTTGCAGGCTTAGACTGGTTCAGAGTGCATGGAGAAGAAAAAAACAGTGCAGGGGTTTATTTCACCTCTTTCCACAAGTGGATAGCAAGAGGATAGAGTCAGCCACTTGACAGAAAAAGATATGCCTGTCCTCGTCTCTGTGCAAAGCAACAAAAGAGGAAATCTTACAGTGAGGAAAAAGGGTTTGAGGAGCAGAATAAGGCAGCAGTTCAGGGTGAGTGGAAACCTGTTATCTGAATGAGGGGTGCTATGACTGTCAATTTCTTCTTTACTTAAAGCATCCTAATTATGGTTCTAAACTAGCCCAAATTATGGTTCTAAACTGCTAACCCAGTAATACTAAGGATCTAGCCCTACTACCCTGGTGTTTTAGGACAAACTCTAAAATCATTTTAAGGATGAAAGTTCAGACTTTGAGCACAGATTTTGGATGCAAGATTGAATGATGCCCTCAAGCTAAAATGCCTACAGATGCCGCTTTTTTTTCACTTTATAATATGTTAATAGTAAGCCTAATATAAGCATAGTAGGGAATTTTCTTTTAAGTCAGATTTTTAGGGCCTGTGCTGCACATGGTAGGTATTTTAAACATCACAAGAAGGATTTTTTGAAAATGTCAACTTTAAGCTGTGCAGTGCATCTGAAAAATATTAAGAGAACATCAAGCTTATAGCATAATTTTCTTAAATTACATGTATTGGAGTATATTTTCCTTTCTAATATATTTTAGGATAAATGTGGAGTCATTTATCAGTATAAAAATATGAGCTTAGCCGCATTTAGTTTGCTAGCACTCTTTGATTTTATAGATATACTTACCTCTGCATTTGAGAATGTTGAATAGCTATGTGGCATTTGTAACTTCTTCCAAAGCTACTTTCAGTTTATAGTAAAATAAGAATTAAAATGTTATGTTAGGGAAAATCAGTATTTCCTTTATGTATTTTCCAGTGGCACTCATGCTTTAAATCTTCCTTTTGAGAATATTTTGGTTTAGTATGTTGGTTTGACACAAATCATATGTAACAGTTGTTTGCAAATGTGCAACAATACTGTCTGTTGAGATCTGTGAAAGCACTAATAGCTTCCGGAACTGTTTGCTGCAGGAACAGCAGGTTGATTGCAGCTGTTGGCAGTGATGAAAATAGGCATCAAACTGACACAGTCCAAGCTTGTCCTGATGCTGAAAGATTATCCACCTACACAAAAGGGAGCTAATTGGAATATTGGATCAATGATTCTGCTTTGAAGTCACTGGTTCAGGCTAAAGGTGAGACGATTTGTCTTGCCTGTAGATTTTAGTTCACCTGGACCCTAGACAATTTAATGACCCATCACAAAACAATTATTTAGTCCCGATTCATATCAGTGTCAAGAGTGTTTTCATTATTAGTTTATCAAAACAACTCAAAGGTGTATTAACATTATTTAGGAATTGACTAGAGCTTTATAAAAGTGCATTTGCACTTCCTTAATATGGCATACAAAAGGTACTTCTGGGTGCTCTATAACTTTAAAGACAACGTACACAGTAGCATCTTCTCATGTGCCTACTAAGCTTTGTGAGAAGGTAAATGCATTCTACCACATGGGTCCAAGAATAGACTTTTGCCTTTATACACAATGGTTGCAAAATACATAGTATTGCCTAGCTTAAGCCAACATTTCATTTAAAGTATGTACCTCCATTACTCATGTTAAACATGTAAAAGACAACCAAACTGAATTTTCAGTCTTTTTATATATTTCTGATGTTTTGTATTTATCTGTCAACCTAAAAGAAAATAAGATTTAGAGAAATAACCAGTATTATCCAGTGGGCCTAAAGTGAAGTACCTGAGTCACATAAACATAGGAAGATATGTAGTTACCTGCAGATGGGTCAGGGCTCCTGAGGTAAGCAACCAAAGGTGTGCTCTTGGCAAAATTGTTCATGACAAGATCCAACCAGTAGATGCCACCGAGAGCAGTGAAGTACTTTATTGAAGAGTCTGAAGTACCTGTATCCATCTACTCCAGAGCCTCAACAAGAAAGTAGGTGGCAGCCTTTTTATTTTATTTTATTTTATTTTATTTTATTTTATTTTATTTTATTTTGTTATGGGTTTTGTTTCTTCTTTTTCTGGACACGGCTGGACTTTATTTTCAGAACTTAACAACACCCTGCTGCGTCAACATCCCCCTTTGCTGAAAGGAATTGGCCCATCTTGAAAATGAAGATGAAGTTGTGGTTTCATTTGCATCTTTCTGCACAAGTGTGTAGATCAGAGAATGCCAAAACCATTTTTCCCATCAGTGTCTGAAATGGAAAAAAATTCAAATAAATTTGGGGTTTTTTTCAGGAATCGTATCTATCAGTTAAATTCTACTCAGTTAAATTGCTACTCAGATCCCCAGGAGACATAACAGAAATATCCTTAGTTCCTTGATCTTTACCAGGAAAAACATAACACAGACACTGAGCCAATACAATACTGAAAACAGAGTGATGCCTGAATATATGCAGAAACAACACTGTAGGTATTCATAGGCTTAAATGACTTTCAGCTACTACGAAGGGTACTACCTGTGTTAGATAAATCTTAAAGGATTGTCAGTATTAAAATTCAGGTTCAGATCAAAACATTAATTCCTGCTTTAGAAGCTTGAATATTTTGATTGTTAGTTAAATATTTGGTCATTTTTGTGGATCTCTAGCATAGCAACAGAGAAACTAACAGAAATTGAGACTGGAATTATAAATTACAAAATTTGACAGCATGAGCTCATACAAACTATCACAGAAAGAAAACATTTGTTTTTTTCCTTATTGTTTTTATTTATTTACCTTTATAAAGACAACTACGAATGCTATGAAAATCCAGGGAGGGAAAAAAGGCTTGAAGGAATCCATTTTGCTTATTTTGTTAGAAATTTGGTATCTTAATAACTTTTTATGAAAATCCAACAAATTTTTATTTTCCTTGTCAACAAGAAATATATAAAAAAGCTAAAAAATATAATAATAAACAGAGCCTTATTTTCTTAATATCAGTTTAACTTATATTACTTAAAAATTAAAATAACCACAAATCAAATGCAGTGAAAATAATAGTATTCAAGGACAGAAGAAGTAAAGAATGTCAATGTCACAAGCTTCACACTTTTATGAAATATCACTGTTGGTTTTGGGTCATAAGAATGATGCTTTGCTTGCAGAAGAGCAATGAATCTTATGCAGAAGGCTTGGGTTAAAAATGAGCTTTCATCTGCACATTATTTTATTATTAACCAGAAATGTTATTGCCTTATCTTTGAAACCTCGACTCCATCTGGAAGCTACTCCATGGTTGAAGGATCTATGAAGATGTGCTTCAGTGAAATGAATACATTTATGTGAAAGGATCACACCTGATGTACGATGCACTAAGCTTTGATTTCATGGTCTCATGCAGGCTGCAC
The DNA here is from genome assembly GCA_033558105.1 of Coccyzus lansbergi. Classification (NCBI taxonomy): domain Eukaryota; kingdom Metazoa; phylum Chordata; class Aves; order Cuculiformes; family Coccyzidae; genus Coccyzus; species Coccyzus lansbergi. Next base: position 1,060,644 of record JAUMJK010000159.1, read on the forward strand.
AAATATCAGTCAGTACAGCTTTTACTAGGAAATGACAGTCAGGAACGGATGACTAGAAGCCAGATATCCTGTAATTTCAAAAGCTTACTGGCTGTATTTTATTTCACTCAGTTTTCTGGAAGTTCTACTCTGATGGGATTAAAACCTTATTCTAAATAACAATATAATGATACACAGAGTTGTCTATGGTGAAAAGTGAGTTTAATTTCTATGAAAAACGAAGGCAGCAGTTGGATACTGTGAAAATCTAGATATTTAAATCTATTCATGAAAGAAGGGAATGATGCTTCCAGTTAACAGTTGAACTGAGTTAAAAAAAAATCAAACCAACAACAACAAAAAAACAAAGTAATTTTGATCTAAAGCACATATATTGATAGGCATTGAAGATATTACTGAACTGAGAAAGAAATTATAGCAAGTCTGTAGTATTATACCAGTTAATACTATCACCTTGCTGTCTTGTGGGTGCTGATTTTAAACATTAGTGTTTTGTCAAATTTTGGTGACCTAGCACAGAATTGACCTAATGTCCCCCTTGGCAACTCACTATCAGATTTTAGACAAAGGATTGGGAAACCACTTCTTGTTTAAGCCTTTGAATACATTAATTTTCCTCCATCCTTCACCAGAAACTATGGAGTCATCTGTATAGAAAATGGAGGTAGCTAGGATGGGCTTATCCAAATGGCTAACCTTTGGAAAATTTGTGTGTAACCAAACAGAGTCTTAAAAATGGGAAGTGCTGGAGCAGAGTGATTTGCCTCACTTATTTATCATGGGTACTACAAAATTTAGCAAAATAAATTTATTCATATGTTCTTCAGGACCAAAATCAGCCATGCCTGGCATGGTTTTAGATCAGGACATATAAATCCATAGTGTATACCTCTGTCATTCAAACAAATGAAGTAGGTTCTTAATTCTTTATGTAGAGCACTTACTAAAGCGCATAAAATGAGCATCTTACGTCTTGCTTCCTTGTTTATTAGTTAAACAAATATTAGATACTGAAGCTCTTCCTATACTTTTTCCACAAATAGAGGTTAGAAAACTTCCAGAAATACTATATAGCTAACATAAGACTTCACTAAAACTCTGCTGTTGAAAGATACCTTAACAAAGCAATTAAGGCTTGGTGACATCACTGTCTAGGGGCCAAGTTTTCTGATATACCCTTTTATAAACTGTGCTATACATTTCTTTAAACTCAGAGGAATGCTACATGGGTTACCAATAATCATAGAATGTGATTTCTATTGGGAGCCAAGAAAAGAGCTTGAGTTTGAATCTGTGGTCTTTATCTTACTTTCAGACCAGCATTTCTTCTCAAAGTTGAAAAGGATGAAACTTGCTGCTCTGCCTTACCTGGAGATCAAATTCCAAGTGGAACCTTTAGTAAGTTCAATAAAGTTATAGTATATAAACATATTTGACATTCAGTCTAAAGTTATGGTCCTTATCCTTCTGTTTATTTTGCTCAGAATGTTTCCCATTTACTGTTAGGAAAAACCCATTTTCTTGCAGAATAAATCAGTTAATTGTAACTATAATATTTTTTTCCTGTCAAAATTATTAAAATGTATTTTTGCAGTCTTTTTGTGGTTTCTCTTTAGGCTTTATCTTAAAAGAAACATGATCATTAATGCAGTTATATTTGGAAAATGTCATCTGCAGTGTTATTGAAAAGTCATAGATGGGTGACAGCTGGTATCTGGTTTACTGATAGTACAACTGTGATTTAATACTTAAGTCTGACTTAACTGAGTCTAGTTAAAGATGGGTAGTGCTTTTAGTCAAGTGCATACACATCTTTCAAAGACTTTGTTGTGATAAAATCCTCTCTTTTTTTCTATAAGCATATGGTTTCATCCTCCAATGTGTTGACTGTCACTTGGAATTGACATCTTTATAGGTTGTGCCAGCCATATGATTTCTGAAACTTAGTGTTTCAGGTTTTATTAACATCACATAAAAGTACTGAAAATGTGTTTAGGGAAAATTAATGGTATGAAAAATGTTCAGTCTCACAAGGAGCATAAGAAAAAGCTAATAGGTACAGCAAATCTTTCAAATGAAAAAAAAGGAAAATGTAAAGTGCTATTTACTTTTTATAATCATATGTCATGTGTAACGAATTAGTTTTAAAAATAAAAAAACCCTTCTTGATATTAAAAGCATTCATTTATATAATACTTACAGTGGAAACAGTGATATATATCAACTTTGTTTCCATTTTCCTTATTCTGTCATAATACTGTGCCTTAAATTTGATTTTCTAGTGAGTGCAGAAAATGACATGAGTCTAATAGATGAATTAAGTCTATTGGAAACTTTGTCAGCCATGTTTTACTAGTAGAAAACAGAATGAAATAATGTCAAGACTATATCACAATTATCATATTATCATAATTAATTTCTTTAAGTATTTTTAATACTATTTAGTGCTATTTTATCTCAGCACAGCTGTCAGTTGAAGTACTGTGTGGAGGAACTAAATAGTTGTGATAAGAGTTAGAACCAGTTGTACATGATTTACGTACTGAAATCAGTTTTCACCTTTTTTTCTAATAGAGACTGTGCAAACCTTCCACAGATGATGTTTTAGTTTTTTAATACAACAGTTTCAACAAAGCATTCATCAAGATCTCACTGGAATCTCTAGTCAGAGTCAGAAGTATTCAGCATACTGATAGACTTTGGTGCTCTATGTCCTGTAAGAGTGCCATGGAGACTAGCCTTTTCTATCTGTGTCTGTCCCCTTCTTTCTCCTTTTAATGCTGTTTTCCATCCAGCCCTGCAACAGAGAAGTGAAAGACCAACCCAAATGAGCTTTGAAGTTGTTGTAACCTCCACTTCTCAAAAGCAAGGTTTGGTCACTTCACCTTTGTGTGCCTGTTTACCTTCTTCTGTCATTTCACTCAGAATCTCAGGTAAGCTACTTTACACACTTCTAGCAAACACACACACACCCCCCTTTTCCTACTCAGTCTGGAAGTAATATGCCATCTCTCTCAAAAGGTATTTTAAAGGTCATCAGATCTCTATCACAAATCCTTAGAGTGTCTAACAGATCTGTTAGTCCTTTAGTCCCTGAAGAAAACTAATAGATCAACCTCATCTCCCTGAATGTGCACAGGCATTTTCGAACTACCTTCTAGTTGTGATGGATAAATACACTTCTTATATTCAGTACTCTAAAAGCCAAGAAGTGAGAGGATTGGGTCTGTTATTGTAAGGTGCTAAGCACTTCATTGTTTTAAACACATTCTTTGCAGCCCATTAGCTGCAACTAAGTTTAAAGGCATTACTATGTGAGAAACCATTTGTAGTTTAATGAAAAGTATCTCTCTATTGTAAAAAGTCGATAAAAATTTAATAGGTGTTGTTTTACTGATGCAGTGAATAACTGTAAGTCCAGTTTGCCTTTCATCTGGATTGCATATCCTGTCATTGGGTATATCTTATCATATACATCACAATTGTCTGGCATTTCATGGAATGTTTTATGTTTTCATTGCCACTGGGAAAACACCAAATGCTTCAGCAGTAGAATGTCTGAAGTTATCATTTGGAGTTTGGGGAATAATTGTGTAGGAAACAATATCAAATTTCCCATTCAACATATCTGAACATCAAAGCCTTCATTCAGGCTTAAGAAAAGGCAAGTAATGTGACCAGCTTATAAGAATCTTCCTAATAACATCTCTTTCAGTGCTTACTGAACAACTTTAAGAGTTATTTAATGTGACTCAAAGCATTTCGTTAGATCATAAGCAAAAGGAAGGAATTCATGTTCTTAGTTAGTCGTTAAACATATTTATATACCAGAGCATATGGTAGATAGTTTTTACCTTCATAAATTTGTTGTCATCTATTAAGAAGCAATAGTATCTTATAATAACAAGATGTTATGAGTCCTGCATTTTGGCACTAGGTGGCTGCAGTTTAAGTATGCAGGTCTTCCAAATCTGTAAGACTTTTTTTTATCATTACCGTTATTTTTACTGTTATTTTTTTCTTATTATTATTTCTTCTGGGTTACATCTAAATCTTTAAATAATCAATATTAGGCTTAATCTCATAAGGAAAACTAAGAAAGCAGCATAGAAGTAGTAGATACAAAAACCTATTCTTCGTTAAAGAGAAACAAGACATATTCCTCCTATACTGTAAAATGATTGCCTTTGTAAAATTATTTCATGACAGTAATTTAGAATATACTAGTTTCCTCAAATAATTTAAAGCCTTTTTATTTGTACGTTATATGGAATAAAGCAAACAAGTAAAGAATGGAGGAGAATGAGTCCAAAATTACTTAATGATCTAAAAACATGAGGAACACAATAAATACAAACATATAAACATGATATTATACAAGTACAAGCCACCCATTTTTTTAATTATTATTTTTAATATTAATCTCCAAACATGTAACAGCTGAGAAAAAATATCAGCAAGAAAAGAGGAAAGTAGGCTGTTGCTTTTAAAAAGAAAAAGTAGCAGCTAGGAACCAGAAATCAATGTCACAGTTATCACTGTGTACATAAATCTTAAAGTTAATTAATCATAATTAATTTAATTTAAATTATATTGAATTACTATTAATAATAATAATAATACAAGTTATTTGAGTCAAATTAACATAATGCTCATGTGTCAATACACTCAAGAAAGCAAGAGAGAAGATACCAAGGGAATTGTAAAGTTTCATTACTTTCTTTCCAAAGCCTTAACAATGAATTTAAAGCGCTGGCACTTTGAAAGATTCTTGCTGTGTTCATTTGTTTTGCACTCCTTTTTACAGCAAATGTCAGTCCCAGGCTTGCCTGCCTTTTGAATGCAAAATATTATTTTATAATTTCTCTTCTCAGGTCTCTTATAGCTGAATTATCTCAACAAACTTGTATATATGCTTTTTATACATATAACGCAGGACTTTCCCTCTTTCAGATAATCTCTGTGTCACACAGTGAACATAATTTAGCAGTATTGGCTTCAGACAACTTTCCCTTTCCCAACATAATTGAATCATGTCAGAATCAAGAAAGTGACTATTTTGAATCCATTTTAGTCTAAAGTGGGGGCGGGAGTAGCCTTAATGTAAAGATTGCAAGAAGTAACCCTTACGGTAAATGAAAGTGCTACGAAAGAGGAGCTATTTTCTTTGATTAAGAAGAGAATTCATTAATTCAGATACTGCTAAAACCTTTTATTAGTTTTCAGTCTTCCCTTATTCTAAAGTTTTGCTTAGCATGTGAATTGATAGGTAGCATGATGTGAAAACAGAGTAACCCTAGAAATATTCTCCCAAAATTTGTTTCTGGATGGAGTAAAGGTTCATGGCATTCAAGCCTTCTTTCTGTAGGCTTTCTGCACACTGTGGTTGGAGTTCAGCAGCTCATTCTATTGACATATATACAAGAGTAGAAGCAATGAAAAGAATTAAGTTATTGAGTTTCTTCTTATGTTTGTAAGATTATGAGTTACTTATGTTACTTAGATGCTGCATCATTCCCTCTGCAGTCATTGAATTGTATCTCAGATAAATATTATCATTTGTATAATAGATAGGGCTCAGTAAACAACATGTATGTAATTTGAATGGAAAGGATGAGAGCCTTCAGTTACATTAGGACAGTTGTCATTACAGTACACTGTGAGAAAATACGGGATGTTATTTCCCTGGGAGCCACTGAAGAGCCATTAATTCTCATCATAGGTAAGAGTGTGGGATGATGTAAGTGCTGTGTGTAGTAAGACAAAGATTTAAAATAACGAGTTTAGAAAAAAAATTAGAATATGTTTCATTAAAATTCAAGACAGACATTGAGAGAGTTTGCAAAGTAGTTTTTACTCAACAACTATTAGATTCATCCATGAAAAATACAGTATTTCATTCTCTCAAGTTCCACTGAACCCAGGCAAAGCCTATAATCAGTATTAGAATTATGGTTAGGGCTATGCAGAGTAAAGGTTATGGAATCACACTGAGCCTGATATTAGAGAGTGTATTCTGACTTGATTTTATGACAGTATTCAAGGAGGAAATATTCATGGCTTCTTAACCAGCCAACCTGCCTAAAACTGCTTTGATATTTGGGTTAAGTGATAGTAGTCCTGTAAAGGAACATATGTGAACTACACACAAGACTGTCATTTTGACGAGGACCCATACAGTTTTTGGACCAGTTCTCAATATGTTACTTTGTGAGAAAACAAGCAGAAGATTTTGGGATAGCGAAACTATCTTCTATGGACTTCTTAATGAAGTGCCAGTTAGAGGAAACCCACTATTTAATCATTAGGCTGTGTTCTGTGAGAACATAATGAATGCTATTATAATGCCTTCAAACATAACCTGAGTCTAAATACATGGTTTAGGGTTCCAAACAAGATACAATTCAATAATTTTCAAAGCACGGATATAAAATTTGATGCTTCTTAAAAGTCCTTGAACCTACAAGTCTTACTCTGCAAACCTTACAACAGGTCTTACAGAGTTTTTGCAAGAAGGAAGAATGTGATGGACATTGAAGAGAGTCATTAGCATTCTCTGAAGGAAAGACAAGCACTCCTGTTTTTTAGGTAGCGCTGACTAAGGGCTGTGTCTGTTGCAGTCAGTTTATCATGTAGCAGAGTGAACAAGTGTAACAAATCTCACCTAATAAATGCACTATTTTTTTTCTCTTTTGCATGCAACACTGTTTCACAGTTCACTATCATTCAGGAGAGTCCTCCTTGTCACAGAGAAGTACTTCGAACTCCCATAAAACGCACTTGACCAAACTTGAAGTAGGATAGTAATTGCAGCTTTCTTGGGGAGAAACTAGATGTGTAGTTTCTCAATCTAAGCTAGATTTAGGGTCTAGCTTGAAATATGTGTCTTTTTTTTTGAGGATTCCCCACCACATCTGTACCACTGGGAGTGCTCAGTACTGATGGGGGCTGTATTATGCAGATCATACTCTCTGAATTGGAGAGACTGCCTGTGTATCAGGCAGAGTCTTGCCCTGTTATTTGAAAAGTAAAACAACAGAGCACCTGGCAGGGTCATAGCTATAAGTCCTTCCCTTGTTACTTCAACTGCAATAGATCTCAGTCACAGGCATCTAATACTGTTGTCTCTCCATGTTCTGTGGAAAGTAGAGGCCCAAGCACCATTCACCAAATGAAATGCATCCTGTCTATCAAATGAGTTCCAGCTCTTCCCCAGGGCACTTATCGCTCACTGTGAAAAAAGGGCCCGATACAATGGCATATGACTTAAGAGGATTTCTCTGAGCTTCAAACTGGAATGAAGGGTTCTGCTCCTTTGATGAGGCTTTGAACCTGCAACTTTATGCTTGCAAAGCCTGTGCTAGCACCATCACCTCCTCCCCATGCTATGGGTGCGCTTCAGGGAGAAAGCTAATCCATATTCTCTTTCCATGAATTTAAAACTAAGGGGGGTTTGAACGAAGCGTTAAACTTTACCTTAGGTATTCAATAGTAAAAAAGCCTCCATATGTCACTCTGGTTCCAGAAGTAGATAAGGCACTCAGCTGCATTCTTTAATGCAAATCCCTCTAAAACCTTATATGCTATTAGTAGTCTGCTAGTTATTTGATGAAAGAGAAAATTAACTTTTCAAAGAGCAAGGCAAAAAATAGAACTGACTCTATTACACCAACCAATCCAATATTCTGCACAATGAGATAGTGTTTCTTTCTACTCATTATGCCTAGCAAAAGCAATCAACAGAAGCCTGAAATGATAATTGTACAGAAATGAGATCTGATTAAAAGTAGAGATCGGCAGGTATTGGAAAAAACCCCACCTATCTCTGAAAGAAAGTGCAAAGTCTATACAGTGCAAGTGTAGGATTGTTTAACTCAGTGTTGCAGGCCTGGTTTTCTTCCTAGATAAATTTGCTGTGGATTAAGACAACTGTTGTCACAATGGACACGTGACAGTTTAAAACTGAAGTAAATAACATGAAAATTAAAGCCATAATGTTCATTCTACTCAAAGACTAAATTGAACATTAATGTTGTAATCTTTTTGCCACTTATTCTACCCCAAAGCATTCAGTAAGTTATAGTAAATCAGAAGCTAAGTCTGTGTTACACCAAGGTTAATTAGAGAAGATTAAAATGGTATTGGATTTGCCCATATTTTCTCTAGCAACAGTTATTAACCATTTGGTGTTTATCTAAAATTACAGAATAAAACATAACTGTGCCATTCAGGATCCTATATTGTAATTGCATTAAGTGATGGTGGGAAAAATATTTTAGATACTGTTACTTGGGAATTGCTGGTGAAGGGCAAACTGTCAGGGAAATTTCTTCATTAAGAATAAATTGGAAAGCATGGGAAAACATAAGTGTGAGACATTTGTGTGTACTTTTTTACATATCTACAAGCAGGCTGGAGACTCAGCATCTTCAAGATTAATTTGATAAACAGCAGCTCCTTTTCCAGCATGTGCTACACTGAATCTACTGAATAGAAGAAGGAATGGAGGGAAAATTCATTAGAGGGAAAAGACTAGAGGGTTGATCTAAAGTGTACCTAACTTCTATCTATCACAATGATATGATTTATTATCTAAGCCGTATGCAATGTCTTTTCTAGTCTGCTTCTCCTTTTTCCTCTCATCTTCATACAAAGCAAACTGTTTATTTCTTGGGTTCCTACTGCCTTAGCCCTACATTGCACAGGGAGTAAATTCTGGTGTCCTTCCAAGGCAGAGCAAAAAAACTGAGCTCAAGGCCTCTTCTCCCAAGTGACAGGGGACAGGACAAGAGGGAATGACCTCAAGCTCTGCCAGAGGAGATTTAGGGTGGAGATTAGGAGGAAGTTCTTCACACAGAGGGTCATTTGGCATTGGAATAGGCTGCCCAGGGAGGTGGTTGAGTCACCTTCCCTGGAGGTGTTTCAGGCACGGGTGGATGGGGTCTTGAGGGACTTGGTTTAGTGTTTGATAGGAATGGTTGGACTAGAAGATCCGATGGGTCCCTTCCAACCTGGTTGTTCTATGATTCTATGATTCATCAAGAAATTGTGGCACTGGAAGAGGTTGGCCAGAGAAGTCATGGATGTCCCATCTCTGGAGGCGTTTCAAGGCCAGGTTACATGAGGCTCTGAGCAACCTGCTCTAGTGAAAAGTGTCCCTACCCATGACAGGGGGTTGGAACTAGGTGATCTTTAAGATCCCTTTCCACTCAAACCGCTCTATGATTCTGTGACATGGGAAAATTCTCAGACGGCAGATTATTTCAAGCAGTGAAGACGCTGAGGTTGGTACAAGCAAATCAGGTGGCCTGCTGAATCCTACAACCTGCTGCCAAAGGCAGCTGAGTTCTGCACCTATTCCTGGTGCCCATTCTAGGACTGACCCATACCCTAGGTGGATCTTACAGAAAACTTATATTGCTGCTGTACAGGAAGGATACAATCCAGCCAGCCTCTTGGCTGTGTCAGCTCTGCAGGGCTACCACAGAGACCTGATTTAATACTGACAGAAGAGAACAGATACTTTTTTGAAAACATTTTTCTGAGAGAGAGCATGCCTGTAGAATATTCCTGAGCTGTAATATAACCAAGACAACTGTGACCACAAGCGTAGTATATTTTTTTTTTTGTATGCAAAAAGTGTGTAATGGAAATTATTCAGCTGAATCTCAGCTTTAAGAAAACAAGAGCTCAAAGTGATGATGTTTCTGTAAAAGGGAGAAATAAAATGGGAAAATGCTACTTATGGAGGTAAAGAGATTGAAATACTTAGAAAAGAGGCAATTTTCATTATATATACTATATTTTGGAGAAAGTGATGTAGATGGTAAAAATACTGGGAAACTTCTCATTAGATAGAATGTTATTTACATCAAATGAGGTAAGATCTTTTACCTAATTACTCAGATACAGGAAAGCTTCCAATATCTGTAAGTTACTAATAATTTCTTTGAAGCTATAACCCTTAAAAATGCTTAAGTAAAGAGACTAGTCAGGGGAAAACTCTGAATGTAACTATAGTGGTGACCAATATGGAACAGCTGGAAGAACTGACTTAAAATCTAGAAAAGGATGATAAGATGACTGACTGCTAAAGATGACAGAAAAAATGATAACGCCCTTGTTTTCAGAAAGCTTTGGGGCAAGCAGGGATTTACCTGTGCAGACACTTGATGTAGTGTACATGCCTAAGGGCTCCCAGACTCTTGGAAGTGCTGTTTGATGTACAGCTTTCTGCCATCCCCAGCTAACTGCTTCCCACCACAAAATCAGCAAAACCAGCAAAGAGAGGTTGTAATCACATGAGAGTCAAGCCAGTGATCTGCCTGTGGTCTAGTCAGATATTCTGTCTTTGACAATGACCGTAAATTGATGGTATTTGAGGAGGATATATAAGTTAGACCGTTACCCACTCTGTAAAGAAACACATATTTTGATCTATTTTGAACAGATCTTGTGCAGATTTCGTTGTGTGGCACTAGTTGCTTTTTTTTTTTTTTTTCATTGTAGGATTTGTGAAGCAGCAGTTCTGACTTCACCTTATAGAGCTATTTGGTAGAGATGGCCATTGTGCATCTGGAAAGGCAATCGACTGTTGAGAAATAGCCCAAGTGGCAACTCTGGGCTTACTCTACATACACAGCATTTCTGCTTTGCTATGTGCAATATGTGATATAGTCCAAGAAATTTCAGGTAAGCTCAGTTTCATTGCACTCTTACTTGTCCTTCTTGCCACAATAGTGCTAATATGAAGACTTTCTCACTCACTCACTACTGTTTTCCCTTCAGCTTTCATCCCACATAGTTTATGATAAACATGATTTATTAATAAAAGTAATTTATTAATGTTTGGATTCTTTTAAAAATTTTAATAGGCACATTAAAAGAATTACTTTGTGACATTTGTTTATTCTTCTGCCCATTGATATGTGATGCTTTAATTTGGTCTTTAGAGCAGCTGCTTAAAGCTCATCATCCATACAAAACACTGGAGTTAGGCCTGTGAGAGATAAGATAACAGAGTGCAAAAAGGGATGTCAGTGGTACAAAATAAATGCTGTTCCTTACAAAACTGCAGGAACTAAAGAATGCTTCCTATAAATATTTATTGAGGACCAAAATTGTGCAGTACTTCTGCCACAAGGGACTTATATTCTAAAAGCAGCACAGAAAGAGAAAGCTTCTATGCATTTGTCTGTCTTTCTCTTTCAGACTGTACATATTCATGATGACATCCATTTGCTATATCGCATTTAATTTACATATTTGACTGCTTCATCTGCATGAATCTCAATTATCCATCTTCCTTGTGATGACTTACCTCGTTCCAACTCTTCTGAAGGAAATATAATTTTAAGAAACAAAGAAATGGAGGGGAAAAAAAGAGTAAATTAAGATTCTAGGGTCCCAAATGACAGAGTAATTCTAATTTGATGTTCAGGATCAATCTTTCACAGGCTATAATTTTAAGGTTACACAGTTTGTCTCCTTTTGACCCTTAGAGGTGAGTATTTTATATTATTGTAAATAAGACAGAGTCATATATAAGTTGCAGTACATTTTAAATTATGTAAGAACAAAACAAATATAAATCTCGTTCTCTTACTTGAAAAGTTTTGTCCTATCATGGGACACTACAGAACTGGAAAAGTGGGTAAATAAATAACTAAGCATCTACCTAAGTAACCCCCTCCCATTAATATCTGTGTAGCTATATAGAAGTCCACAGACACGTATGTCAAGTTTACACACACAGTTTTTAGGCCAATTCTACTAGCAATATTCAATTTCCATTTTTTTTTCCAGTTTTCCATGTATATCCACAAAGATGCAGTCAGATTCCAAAACCAACATATGTTTTGTTAAAATAAGTATTTTCCAAGTTGCCATGGATAATTCAGAAAATGCATTAAGATATTTTTTCCTGTTCAAAACTGAGGGACGCTTCTTCTTACAGACGGTTGCATTTTAATGTAATAGAGGTAGCCAACCAGCAGCAAGGTCAGGAACAGTCATTCCAACTTGCAAGGCGAGTTGCCAGCTGTAACAGATTTGTCTTTCATGGGATTAATGTTTTACAATCACTTGTACCGAAGCAGGTAATTGAAAATACTATTTTTTTTCAAACAATTATTTTGGCAATGTGGATTCCTATCCGAGTTTTAAAAGACTAGTATTTTATAGAAACTTATTTTTTGTATGACACACCCAGGATTAAGTTGAAGTAAAATATTTTTTTATGGCATTAAAACACAAATGGACTTTGCTGGAAAAGCTGTGTAAACATTGCAGCAAAGATGGTTCCTGTGAGGAATGGCACAGAAACAATCCATGAATTAATATGCTGTGCACTATTCTTGCCAAAATAGTTGAGGAAAAGGGATAAAAAGGGTGAACTTGAATACTTTTCTGGTTTTAGTTGTGATTGATACAGATTAACATGCCTGTTAAGGTCCTCAGGCTACTTCGAGACAGCACTGCCTAAGGAATGCTGCAGAAGTGTACTTTATTTAGGCAGCATCCTTGAGATGCTCTCTGTACAATGAAATATATCAGAAAATCTGGCTGTGTAGCTGTGTTTTCTAGAAAATCTTGATTGAACTGTCTCTTCACTGACCACTCAAAGTTGAAAATAGCTTATGCAAAATCTTATTTTGGATACTCAGGGAGGTCATAGTTAAATATGATGAATCATATAGTCTTAGCAATTACTGTCAACGTCTTGTCATTTGAAAGAAGAGAGGTGTAAAATACTTGATTAAATTTACAAAAGATAAAGTAGAAATGAAAAATAAAGAAAAAACCATTTTGAAGTAGTTCATATGAAATCAAATAAAAGCAATGCATAGGTAAAACCAACTATGATGGGGTTTTCTACCTTTTTTCTTCACAGTGAGGAGGTGCACAGCAATTTACACATGCACTGTCTCAGCTGTAGTCTCAGAGGGAAGCCAAGAAGAAGAGAAGCAGTATTTTCAGGCCAAAGGTAGAATTTAATCCTCCAGCCCTACAGTTTGGCTAGCTTAATTGACAAGGGAAGGACAGAGCAGGTAACATGCAAGGTGTGAGCTTTAGAATTAATATGTCATCTTGAACTCTTGGTTTGCTACTTCATCAATATACAGGTTCTAGAAATCTATGTACATAAGTATGTTCAGCTTCAGTATCACAAGAGGTGATTATTGCAAATAGTATACATAAAACTCTTATGTTTAGTATTTTCCTTTTATTATCCAGATCCCTTTTGATGTGGTTTTACTTTTAAATTCTGCTTTTCAATGCTATCATGAAGTCTGATTTCAATTTCACTGCACTGTTGTAAAATAGTAAATAAACTAAACTACAGGAAAAACCTGCCACTCTGATTAGATATAGAGATCAGAGCTACAAACGTAGACAACCTTCTACACATGCAACAAGATTCAAGTCAAAAAAACAACGTGGCACACACTGGCTGAGGGAGAATAAAACCAAGGGTGTCTCTGTATCCCAGTAAACCCTATCATGGCAGTAAGAAAATCCTGAAAAAGCAAACAGAACCAGACACTAGCTTAGTCAAACTGGGAAGCCTCAGGTCACTTTATCCAGCGGCAGTCAGCTACTGCACAACGACAAGCAGTAAGGCTGTCGGTCTTCTTGATCTTGATGTGGTACTGAAAATAGCCGCTCGTGCAAAAGCTGAATGTCCAAAGATCAGTCAATGTGATGAGAATTTGAGAACCTAAAATTATTTGGAAAGATGCCAATGGGTATCAATGCCACTGACATGAATGCATTTGTTATCTAGTGCTGACAGATGAAGAATACATAGGGTAGAGGACCTAGGGCTCTCTACATGTCCTGAAAGTGAATTGGATTACAGGCAGAAGCATGGAAATTGTTGACAAATTGTGGCTTAATCATTGAAAATCCATAATAAGAAATACCTGTGGGAAGATTCTTTTCATGACACAAACGCTCATCATCACTCTGAGAAAGCAAGAGAAGAAATGAAGAAGGAAGTGAGGAATGTATCTTGTATTTCCTAGCAAGACAGAGGTGCTTCATGGAAGAAGGGCATAAAAATGTGAGGACTTCATCTTAGTTTGTGTGTCAGTGCTGCCTCTGAGAAAATGTAAAGTCTTCACTGAAATCATGGACTAGTTTTGCTAAAGGCTGACCCTTTGTTTATTCCCATGAACAGTTTCTACCTTTTAATATAAGCAGAAAATGCAAATTTAAAAAATAAGAAGCATTTCTGGTAACAAAACTAACCAAAACTGATGTTGTTAGTGCTAAGAAGAGGTACCACCAGAATAGAAAATGAAAAATGTTTTTTAAACACATACAAGTTCTTGTGCCACAAATGTTGGATTTAATATTTTCTCCTATTTTTCTATGCCTGTTCATGTCTGGTATGTTATTCTTTCTGTTTCTTCATTTGGTCATGTGACAGATATGTAGTTATGATGGAGGCAGGTAAGAAGTCTTGGGAGATGATATTCTGGCTTTCAGCATAAATACGTTTTGAGATTACATTAATGTTTTATGGCATGTTTTTATGACAAGATGTCTTTCAAATGATTGTGTCTATTGTCTGTGATTGCCAGTGGTAGGTATAGAAAGGTAATTAATATCTTTCATTGAAGGAATAGTAGAGATTGTTTCTTCTGTAATGAATGAGTTATAATGAAAATTGGAAATGATAAGCACATTTTAACAAAGTTTTTGGTTTACAAAAGTAGATCTGCAAGGCTCCAACTAGTAGTTTATGGTGCACAATCAATTTTTAATTCAGCTTTCTATCTATGGAAGTTTCATTGAATTCTCACAAACTGATTCTGCTGGTTGTAATTGATTCCTTCACTTTTTAATGATCCAAAATGACTTGCACAGATCTAAAATGGACCTAAAAGAGCTGTTCATTGCTTTCATCTTTGCACACTCTGAGATGTAATATCTCAATCTATTAAAATGGTAATTTACCTTTTTGATTAAACCTGGGTGGAATGTTGTACTCAGAAATGGGAGATGAAAAGATACAGAATAAATAGATAAAACTCTATTTAAGGTCGGATGCTATGCTTCTCTCTGAATGGTATTGATTCATTTATTTGAAGCTGGATTTGGTGATTTGCAGCAACAATACTGGTGAATATTTCTTGGGTAACTGAAAATTAAACTGTAGTGAAAGAAGTCTTTAATAAGGCTCTGCTCATAAGAATATTGAATTTATGTTAAAGGAGGAAGGAATCTATATTAGGAGAAAATTATGTGCTACAAGATGAGACTTCAAATGTATTTTTAAATTACTTCTCAAACTTAGCATGAAAAAAATTAGCTCAACATTTTACCTTCTCTTACAAAAAATCCCTGGGAATATGCACAAAATGTTTGAAACAGAAGATCTTTAGATTTTGAGCACTTTAGATCTTTAAATTGTAATAAAATTGAAATTTTGGAAGAGGATTTATTTTCTCTTCTGTGCATAATGAATAACAGCAGACAGTATTTTTTAGTGCAAGATGCAACATATATAAATAAAATAAAAATAAAATGTCTTTAAATTGGAAGACTATATATGTCCATATTCAGATATCTGGACAACTGATTTGACTAAAATTGTGAGCATCATGTTTTCTTTTCTCAATTACAGACCACTTATATATACTAGTAAATTTATTTTTGACGCCTAATGACGAGCACTTCCAAGGCTAACTTTCAGACTTACTTAAAACTATGACTCAATCACTGAGGTACAATGTTTCAATATACTGAATTTCCCTCTCATAGGCAAATTATCATCTTCTGGTTAAATATAGTATTAAGACAAAATTCCTATGCAATTTCAGATTATATCAAAGCTGAATTTGGTAATATCAACTCAGGCAAGCAATCTATTTCACATTTAGATAAACAGCCTATTGACTGAGTAGAAGGGAAAAAATATAATAAAGAAACAGGTACTGTACACTAAGTACTATATAGATTCTAGGCATTTGCAGCAGTAATTTGCATCACTGCTCTGAGAATCCTCTAGTGATCTAGAGTAGGTGAAGACAGTGGAATCAAACATTCCATAGAGCTCTACTTCTTACCTTGTGGAACAGAAGTTGATGGTGTTGAAGAGTTTAAAATTATGCAGAATGAAGTTAAGTTCATAGAGACATCTATCTCCATTATCTCAGTCAGGTTATAAACCTCTCCTTTTCAACTGTATTGGGGCTGCATGCCTAAAATTCAAATTATAAAAAGTAAATCCTTGCAGTCACCGCTGCTGACTGAACCTACTGGAGGAACTAAATATTCTTTTGAATCCTTCATGCATTTTAAAGTGGAGATTATATCTACAATTGATAATCTCAAAAGAGAGTTGTTTTTTTTTTTTAAATTCAATTCTATTTTTAATTTAAAAAATATGCATGCCACTACAGCCAGGAAAATATGACCTTTGAAATATGAATGTCAAAACAGAAATGATAACTAATTAAATTAACCTAAGCTATTTCTAAATATATTCAAATAAATAAATAAAAACTTGATTTCCTTTACTGAATGTCAAGATGAAAGAATGCTATGTCTCAGCTAAAGACATCAAAGACTTGAAAGAGCTTGGAGAAGAAATCGAGTGCTAATTCTTATTGAAAACCAAAGCATTCCTAAGGGAACCACTTCTTCTAAACCATATGTCTTTGACATAAACTGGCACTAAAGGAGAAAACTAGTACTGAGAATGTGAGAAATGCAGCTAAAATGCTTGCTCCTTTTCAGAGATATTAAAATAATTTGACCTTAATGAAAATACACTGCACATCCTTATTTTGAAACTCACATAATCTGTTGAATTGAGCTTGGCACTATTCACCGTGTTAGAATATCCGGAACACATTTGAAAGTAAGCTATAACAATATGATTATAGTACTACTAACTGGAATGAAATCATCATCAAAGTTCACTTGGAGTTTATTTTTCTCCTATTCTAAATACAGGACTTGGGAGCATTGTGGTAAATTCCGAGATCTGGGTCTACATATTTTGATCTGTTACATGTATATGAGGTGCTTAGAGACTTGGGAGCATTGTGCTAAATTCCTAGATCTGGGTCCACATATTTTGGTCTGTTACATGTATATTAGGTGCTTAGGGACTGTTTAGTGTGTGATGTTAAAGATCTTTTTTGCAACCAAAATGATTCTATAATTCTATGTTCATTCTAACTCCATGTGACAAGTAGACTATCAATCACTTTTCCTTAGTACCGTGGTTACTATTTGAAAGAAGATTTTGGTTCTTTTCCAGGTCTGCCATGCAGCTGGAAAGAAATTCAAAGCATACTCTAGGCAGGACCTTTCTCTCAATGTTTCATTTGTGTGTAGATACCGGGATTTCACCCTCTGGTATATAATGGAGGTATTTGCAATTTCTTTTCACTAAGATCATACAAGAAAATCTTTTCTAGGAAACACTTCCCGCTGATCAGTGAGAAACTGCACCTCGAAAATAACATGCAGTAAACAAAAAGATTCATTATGAAAAAAGAAAGATTTCTGCCAAAAGCTACAGGGCTGTATATAGCAGATATTTAACACTGGAAGCTGCATCACTTAGTTAAATTATCACATTTCTCTGGCCTTCTACGTAAATTGAGTTTTATTATAACGCCAATTACATGTTGCTGACTTTTCAGAACTGGGTTAGAACTGAAATGCTGGCTGTGAGCCATTACGTGCTTTTGCAGTTTAAAGAGGCATGAAATGATAGATCTAAGGGAGGGCCTTTAGCTCCTTTCCAATTTCTGTATAAAAGCTCCAGAGCAATTTTATTATTTTTTATATTATGTTTACATTTCTATATAATGAAAATCCAGGTAAAAGAAACTTATCATGACATTATTTCTACTGCAAATACTTTTATTTCGTGGGTAAAATGCAAGATCGTCATTGTTTTAGGGACCTGAAGACAATTTTTCCTCCCACCCCATTAGAGTAGCTCTGTGAACAGTTTTGTTTGTGCTCTCTCTTTTGCCCACTGAAGCTTGAATTAATTTCTGCATATTAGAATATCTCCAAGGGAATCAGCTTCTTTCTCTCTTGGTCATTAGCCCATAGCCTTTTGGTAAGGGTGCTTGTCTTGGAAATAAGACAAATATTTGAACTCAGACACACAGGCAGTAGCCATGAGGTTTCTTTGTCTACTCAGGCTTGATTTTAGAAGGAAATGGCAGTTTTAACTTTATTTTGCCTGGAGTTCAACCTGATGGGCATCCATTGACAATGCCTATCATACTGACCTCCAGAGAGTACATAAGTGTTCCTTAGCCTAACTTATAAGATTTTGTGGATAGAGTGATCTGAAGTATCATTCAGAGTACATTTTTTTACCGATTTACATGAGTTCTATTTACTAAACAAGCTATAAAGGAATGGTGCATTTGTTTGCTGCATTTGAATGCATAATTTATATATCTTTAGTAAAGTTTACAATATAAATATTGTAAGAAAAATTGCTGACTAATTATGATTCCTAAAAATAGTCTTTTTTTCTTTTGTTCTTTTAAAAATGAAATTAAAAATCTAGAATTTCCTACTTAATCCCTCTATCTGCATGTGCCAAACCACTCCTCTATAGAAAGGTATATATTGTAAAATATATTACATAAGAGAGGAAATAAATTCCCTCTTTCCTTGCTTTTCCTCTCACATACTTCCTTTAGGATTACATTTAAAAAAAAGTTTCTATAGAAGACTTTCTTAGAGCATTTGTCAAAGCTGTGATACTGAATTGTTATGCTATGATGCAACGACATAGATAATACAACACTCTGCTTTCTCAACTAATTACCCATTGTACAAATGAGATGAGTAAATTCCTAAGTAACTAAATGGAATTAATTTTATCAGTACAGTGTTTGGAAAACTACTTTCTTCTTCCTCTGACTACATTCTTCTGTTACATAAAGAAAAAGCATTTGTCGTATTTTCCTGTTATGCACGTGTAAGTAAAACAAAAATACTCAGATGAGTATACCTTACCAAGACTGATCTGAAAGAGCATCAGAAAGTAGAGAGTGTCTTTTTCAGCAGTGTCTTCTGCTGAAAAAATAAGTTAAAAATTACCTACTTTTAGTTACAACAATAGTTACTACTTCTGTTCTGCCATTTATTATCAGATCCTTAATTACTTTATATTTTTATATTATTTGAGATTCTTGTAAAAAATTAAGACAAAATTAATTGAGATAATGTATATAATTATACATTATTATATATATTATTTGATATTATTTTCAATCTGAATCAAGCAGACAAAGTGGAATTCATGAGTGGTAACCGTTCAGAATCCAGTATGGAAAAAGAATGTGTGGTAACTTCAGGTTTTCCGTAGCATGTTTCATACAGCTATAATCCATTGTCAAAAACTAGTAAATAACAGAAAACCTAGATAAAGCAAACAACTGAAGAACTTGTGTCTGGAAAAGGAATAAATGAAGGAAAGTAAAATCCTTTTTCCAGTTCATATGTGAAGTAACTCCAACATTTTTGTTTCCAACTTTTATTTAAAAAAAGCATTTTTATTTCAATGGCCACAAAAACAAGTATTAGTCCTATTTGTTCCCTTTTCTAATTATGATTATTCTTGTTTCAGTGAACAAAAAGCTGAGGAACAAATAAGATTACAGTGGCAAGTACAGCGTACTTTAAAGAAACTATGATTTATGAATAGTATTTTTTAAAGAAGGGCTAAAGTGTAGCCTGAAATATGTGTCAGTATTATACTAGTTTTCAGCATATTCATTAAAATAACACAATTCCCTTAATTCTTCCAAAAGTCTAACACTTTCAACTCCTCTCAACAATAAATTGACACCCAATGAAATTAAACTGTGTGGTGCACAACCTAAGAGATATTTAGCAACTCTAATTATTAGTTGACTTTCCTCCATTTATGTTACATTTGCAAATTTAACTTCCCATACCTTTCATATTCTATCTATTGCTTTAATTTTAGGCTTTCATTATTAGTAATACTGAACAGCTGTCTATCTGCATCAATATAATGCTATTTTTTTCCTAAGTGACCATAAATCAATTCATTTTCCCTGATGTTTTTGTTGCAATAGGAATTATCAGGAAAGGTTCATTGTGTGCAGTTATAGAGAAATTTGTTACAGAATGATCAAGTAAAATGACTGAGATTTCATTAGAACATAAAGGGACATACTCTTCCTTGATGGAGGACTGAAGATAATGGATTTTACCCTCAGTCTGTTTGGCTCTCTATCCTTTCAGCTGTTGTTATTTTTAACGAGATTAAATTATTTTTCTCAGTTTACCACACACTTCAGAGGGTGTTGATTACAGACAGATTTATTTGTTTGCCCGTTATTTGGCTTGGATTTTGAATGTAAAGTGTGACTTGTAGTCAATTTTTTATTCAACATTCCATTCGAGTTTCCCATGTGTATGGAATATACCTGAAATTTTAATATCTTCAATGTTTCTCTGTGTACATTGACCCAAAAGGGACACTCAAAGAACTAAATTAAAGCACCTCAGGTTTGTAAAACCAAAATGTAAGCACACAATGCTGTCTGAATGGGTACCAAAAATTGTGCTAGCTCAGTAACCTGTGTCTAACAGCAGCCTAGAGCAAATACTGAAGAAAGAATGAACAAGACAAACTGGTAGTGCTCATTTCCCTAGATATGCTCCCATCCTCTGGAAAAGTGCAGTTCTGGGACATGTCTAGACATAAATAGCATCCTGTGTTAACAGCCCCTGTTTTTTTGGAATCTCTTTTAGTAACTTCCTTCAGCCTCTGTAAACTTTAAATAATAACAAAATCCTGTGGCAGAGACCTATAGAAAACAATTGTAGGGAGGCTCTGCAAAGGGATCTGAACAGGCTGGACCGCTGGGCAGAGTCCAATGGCATGAGGTTTAACACAGCCAAATGCTGGGTCCTGCACTTGGGGCAAAACAACCCTATGCAGCTACAGACTAGGAGAAGTCTGTCTAGAAAGCTGCCTGGAGGAGAAGGACCTGGGAGTGTTGGTCGACAGCCGACTGAACATGAGCCAGCAGTGTGCCCAGGTGGCCAAGAAGGCCAATGGCATCTTGGCTTGTATCAGAAACGATGTGACCAGCAGGTCCAGGGAGGTTATTTTCCCTCTGTACTCAGCACTGGTGAGACTGCTCCTTGAATCCTGTGTCCAGTTCTGGGCCCCTCACCACAAGAAGGATGTTGAGGCTCTGGAGAGTGTCCAGAGAAGAGCAATGAAGCTGGTGAAGGGGCTGGAAAAGAGGCCTTATGAGGACCAGCTGAGAGAGCTGGGGGTGTTTAGCCTGGAGAAAAAGAGGCTGAGGGGAGACCTCATTGCTCTCTACAACTACCTGAAAGGAGGTTGTAGAGAGGGGGGAGCTGGCCTCTTCTCCCAAGTGACAGGGGACAGGACAAGAGGGAACGGCCTCAAGCTCCGCCAGGGGAGATTTAGGCTGGACATCAGGAGGAAGTTTTTCACACAAAAGGTCAAAGGGCATTGGAACAGGCTGCCCAGGGAGGTGGTTGATTCACATTCCCTGGAGGTGTTTAAGGCAGGGGTGGACGAGGTCCTGAGGGACACGGTTTAGTGTTTGATAGGAATGGTTGGACTCGATGATCCGATGGCTCTCTTCCAACCTGGTTGTTCTATGATTCTATGAATTGTAAGTTGTTTGCAGAGGTGTTTTCGTCCGTTCCTTTTGAATCTGCCATCTCATAATTTTTTGTGTTGTGCTTTCATTCTTTTATGGAAAAGAATATAAATTAATTCACTGCTTATACTGCAACCTGAATGACTCACTGTCTCAGTAGACCATTCATAAGAAGATGAACCTTACCCATTGGATGAGCAGTCATTTATTGGATTAAAGCATGGTATTTGAAATATCTAGGATGTAGTCTACTTTTAGGAGATATTTTTGTACAAATTGTTATAGGTAGCATTTACAGAGATAAAAGAGAATATTGTTGTGGTGGTTCTGGTCAGACAGAAAAGTTAGAAGAAGAAAATACTGTTTTAAATGTAGTATGATTTGGTAAATTCAAGCTAATCTTGTAATGAAGTAGCTCTTCTATAACATCACAATAAAGTACAGTTAAAGTAATATTTAGTAAACATGTTAGTATGTTTAGATCTTAGTTTCATACTTTGAAGTTAATATCAACATCTTTAGGCTGATCTTAATAGTGAATTTCTTTAATCTTTACGTTCATTGTAACATTGTGTTTCACTTTAAAATTTTTACGGTCTCCTAGATGACTTGTACATAGATTCTTTTCTTTTTCTTTATTTAGAAATATTGGTGTTTCCATGCAGTCTGAATGGTTTAACATTGAAGTTTGAAGCATTATTGAGCCAGATGTCTCTACTTCAGGGGATGGTTGCACGTTTTTTTCCTCATTTACTCATTCATCTGAATAACTCTGGTATGTCGGTGCTGCACTAAACGCTGAGACGTTTATGCTGTTTACAATTGAACTTGCCCTAGAATCACTACAAGAAATAGCTGCCTAGTTAGGCAGAGCTGATAAATTTAGATGCAGTGCTTTGTTAATCAGTTAAACTGCTATATGCATCAAGGTTCTGTAGAATCAAGTTGTATAGACTCTATCATATGGATATGCTTTCATGGGATCTTCTGCATAGGTCTTTTGATTTGAATATGACCTTATTTACTCTATTTTCATATATGTATAAAGACTGTATAGGAATGATTAGGTGGTTATTGTGTCTAAATAGATGTATTTATTTGCTTTTATTAAATTCTGTACTTCTGATGATCCTGAAATTTGATTCTGCTTGTACATAAAAGAGCTATATATCTTGTGTTTCCTATAAGGTATATAACAAACATGAAATATCTATAAAAGGTACTGGGTTTTAGGATTTGAAAATCTGGATTGCTCCCATGATGTTACTGAAAGTACACTAACAGAAAGTAATGCTTTATTCTTAAAAAAAAAAATCTTTATTATTCATAGATGCTTAAATCTGCAGATTGAAGATATATCTTTCAAAATTGTTCTGTTTCAAAATTACATTCCCGCTAATCCTCATGAGCTATGAAAATAAGAATTCAATTCCTACTCTTTTGTGCTTAGGTAGGTTTTTCAAAAAGAATTGATTACATGACTGTGCTAGAAAGTTTGCCTGATTGTTCCCCATTATATCAGCTGGTATAATAAAAGATATTGCCTCTGCCAACAAACCTCATTTCTTCCTTCTGAAACTGCTTTAGAAACTTCTCTGCTTGCTTGAAAAATATCAAGAGAAATAATGATTTCCCAGCAACAAGATGTCTAAAAATGATACACGTAATGCTAGAAAATGTATCAAACATGAAATAAGCTGCTAGTTTATAGCAGTGATGAAATAACTTCGCATCATTTAGCATCATAAATGATGCAATTTTTTTTACAGCATTGTGATAGGAAACTAAGTTATTAACAGATATCAATACTTGCTTAAAGAATTAAGAAATTCACAGTGACCACTGAAATTAAAACCAATTATATGGTAAGTGAAATGCCTTAGCATATAAAATCAATTTAATTTCTAGCCAGG
Source organism: Coccyzus lansbergi (assembly GCA_033558105.1). Taxonomy (NCBI): domain Eukaryota; kingdom Metazoa; phylum Chordata; class Aves; order Cuculiformes; family Coccyzidae; genus Coccyzus; species Coccyzus lansbergi. The sequence continues at coordinate 1,084,228 of JAUMJK010000159.1, forward strand.
TATTTATTAGTTGTCAATTAACATCAAATAGTGTATTAATGCAAATTTAATTATATCAATGCTAGGAGATTAATTCTACATGTGCTATGTGATAACAAAATATACTTTCAAAGGATAACTTCAGTTTTTCACTCAAAATTGTTACTTCTAAACAATTTTAGACAACACATGAATAGGACAAAAGCATATGGTAAAACCAAAGTGGTGATGCTCACAGGTTGTAGACTGAGAGCAAATTCTGGTCAAAGAGAAGGTATTTTGATAAATAGTAAAATCTGACCATCGTATCTTAAAGACTTATTCTGCAGTCTTTTGTAATGAGGAAATATCACCCACTAAAGATTTTAAATCCTTGTGTTGAATGTGTATCTGGATGACATTGCTAGAGGTGGAACTTTAGAACAAATCTGGAAAAGAATTCAGATACGCCTGATTTTTAGGTAAGCTGTTCTATCAAAACCTATAATTTCTGGTAAATACAACCACATGATTGTGAATGTGTTGTTCTGAAAACATGTCTTAAAAAGAAAGCAATTGACAGCAGCTGTTTCCTGTTAATCAGCCATGCAATGGTCAAAAAGCTGTTAAAAGGCAGAGATCAATTCTCATATTCACTCAAGGAACTGCAGCTCCAGCTTGCAGTGCCTGGCATGGGGCTGTACCTTCCAGGCTGTCCTACAGCAGCTCACCTGAGGCGACAGTTACCTCACCTACCACCCTTCTGAGAAGCAGCACATGGACGTGCAGTAAGAGTCAGTTGGGTAAGAGTTGTGTTTTTCATTCCATGCACCAAATTTTAATTTGATCTGTTCTGATTTATATTCAAAATCCTTCCTTTACCTTTTCAAAAAAATTCCTTAAATGTCTTAATCCCTGATAGTATCCGTCTCTGAGCTAATCATTCCAAGTGTCTGTTGTAATCAGTGGAGTTCTAATCAGTATCATCTAAGGTAATTAGTTGCATCCTGAAGTAGGTATCTAAAAGAGGCTGAATTAATTGCATCCTGAAACTGGCTATTTCTTGCCATTTGGCCACAAGGAAAATACAAAATTACTTAGTGTCTGTAGTATTATAAAACTCTAGAATTAACTTAGATGAATTCTATAGTTTTTGTTCTAAAACAATAAAGTATTTTAAAGAACATATTCAGAAGAAGTTTGAAATCAAGTTTTGTGACAACAGAAGTAATTTGTGTTTATTCCTCCTGTGGACCTTGTAAGTCTCCACTGATGTCACAAAAGAATGTGTTTTTTTAATCTTGTTATAAAATATGATTTCAAATTATAAAAGTTATATCATATATGAGACCAAGACTGGCTTTGAATACAATATTTTAGTTCATGTTGCAATTACAACAGCTTTATAACTCTCAGTATGAAAATAGCAGCTGTGATGAGACTTTATCTTCTGCTGGGACCTCCACAGATAAGTGCTACCTGGAATGAAGCTTAGGTGCACCCTATTCCAGTTACAGTAATTTGTGTACTTTGCCTTTTATGATCTGACAGTATCACCAAGTAGCATGTCCCTTTTGATTGCACTGGAGAACTTTAGTGTGCTTTTCTGCCTGTCCCTGCTTTCTAGGAAACCTATGTAAACATCTTCTGAGAGGAAAATGAGCTCATCTGGGATTCTTGTTGCTGTTAGTTGTAAACAGGATTCAATTTAATCTTTTGTGTGTATTAAGCCAGGCTCTTTCAACAAAAACTGTCACTATGATGTTTTTGTCAAGTGAAAAGTTTCAGGCTTTTTTATCTCTGAAAGCTCTGTATTAGACTGTATGGCAAAGTGTTCAGGTACATAAAAGCTCACTTTTACATTACTGGCTGCCCAGGGAACCTATGGAGTCTCCTTCTCTAAAGATATTCAAAATCCACCTGGAGATGTTCATATACAACCTGCCCTAGGTGAACATGATTTAGCAAGGTAGTTGGAGTAGGTGATCTCTAGAGGTCTCTTCCAAACCAAATCATTCTGTGATTCTGTCATAGTATATTTACGTATATAAAAATATGGGTTTAAAGCCATGTTTTGTTTAAGGAATGGAAGATGATTCTTATGTTCCTTTTAAGGGCATTTTGTGGAAAAAAAAAATTCCATTGCCTTAAGAAAAAAAGAAATTATTTTTCTACTTTAGTTCTGTTTACTTAGTACCTCTCCAAAAGTCCATTACTGCACAAGAAAAATACTTTTCTATTGTAATGTAAGCAAGTGCTGACATAGCCCTTATTAGATCATTAGTTCTAATACTTAAGTCTTAAGGGTGCTGTGGTGGCCGGTTCTTATTTCTTGAAGTTACAGAAAATATGAATGGACAGGTCAACAAACCCATGAGATTGTTTATTCTGGCTCAATAATCATGAGTGAATAATATAATATTTTTCTAAAGATAGTGTGAGTTCATGAGTCTGCTTTCATTTTAACTTCATTTACATAATTAAATGCTCCCTTTTATGGGTCAGCTAGGGCCTAGCAATGTGACCCTATTTTCCCACAGTAATATATGTGTATATATATAATTAGGTTAACAAAAAGGTGTTAAATTTGTCAGCACCGAAATTCACACAAGCCAACATGTTTCTTCAGTCAAGACCTCTTTTATTTTAAAAGGCTAAAGTAATCTTTGGCCTAAAATATCTCCTCTTTTAGAGTCATTCATAAGGTGTGTTGTGGGATTTTAGGGATATTTTTTCAGAGAAAGAATCAAATATAAATAATTTTCTGTGCCTGAGAAAATGTCTTATTTCAGGGCTTTGGGAAAACATTCATTTTTCATATGAGCAGGCTATTTTCTGTGTATTTGCTTATATTTGCTCTAGGAAACTATGTTCTAATCTGTAAAAGTATACACATCAGGGGCTTTATAGTTTAAACAAATCTTCAAGTAGAGCTGGAACTATAAAATAATGTATTTTTCTAAAACAAACAGAAAGATTCTGAAAGTTTGTGTGAAACCTTGAAAATGAAAGAGATTAGCATGTCAGCTGAACCACATAAATAACTTTGTAGTTTTGTAGTTTAATACCAGCCTGGCTTGATCCCTCTTCTCCTCTATAGCTGGATATAGATCTCCCTAGTATTTTACCATCTCAGTACCAAATACCTCTTGGCTTATCCGACTCCTGATATTGGGGATCTTGTTGACTTTGTTATTTAACTACTTGAGATTTCCACTCTCGTAAGAAATTGTGTGGTTTTAATTTTTCTTTGTCTTGTTTCAGGGTTTTTCCCCCCTTCAAAAACTCTTATTTTCTAGGCTGAAATTCCCCTGCAAGGTCTGTGTTAAAAACAAAAAAAAAAAAAACCAAAACCAAACAAAAGAAGAACGGTAATAACATTTAACAATGCATTTTCATTCTTTGCATGTCTTTAAGTGAAAAACATCTGGTAAAAAAGTAGCCTCTTTTTAAAAAAATAAAAAACCCAAATAAAGATACCAGAATTGGACTAATTTGTTCTGGGATAAAACAAGGTGGTTTGGAAGCCACAAGGTCAGCGTGGCAGCATCTGTTTTCCCAGTAAAGGCTCCACAGAGAAAGCATGAAGGCTTGGTCTCTTTTTCTGTTACCATGTATTGCGAGAGAGGAATTACAATTGAAAGTGGAAATGTCAATGTAGTGTTTGCTGTACGGTTGCAGACAAATAACAGGTGCTGTATTGACTGTAGGTTCTTAGAGACAGAAGATTATTTCTGCTTGATTACTGTATGCTGACTTCCATTAGAAACATGGCATGTAATTCTCTGTTGCTTAGGTGGTTTTGGGGGTTTTGGAGCTTCATAGTATGGGTGATTTTTTAATTTCTTTATACCAGAGCATACTGCATCTTCAGACACCTCCTGAACTACTCACAGACTTAGCATTTAAGAAACTCTTTGAGTGTTCCCTCCCTTATGCTTTGTTTAACCTAGAAAAAAAGTCAATATAATAAAAAAAAAACAAACAAAAAATCCTCAAATATATAAGTATATAGTGAGAGACAGATGAGAAGGGGTGACAGCAAAACAGTGTGCAGAAGGGCTTTCAAGTCTTCAGTTAGAACCTCAAACAAGTATGAAATAGCTTAGATATGTTCACCTGGAGAATTTTTTTGAAAGGCTTATCTCTTTGTTGTAAGAATCTCAGGTTCAAATTTTTGTTCTGCTTCTGCACAAGTAGTATTGGAAACAAATACACATACAAGAGTGTTTCCTTTTTCTAGTCTTGTTTTTGTAAACAAGCAATAGCCTTTGGCCATCTAGTTAATGCTTTACCTGTATAAAAAGAATAAGGTATTGCTTTCTATTCTATTATTGAGGCTGAATGTATCATATGACAGCATAGGCTTGTGGTAAGACTGTGAAGGAGTAAAGCTTCTGAGCTGTTTAGAGTTTTTCATGCCATGAGTGACCTTGGAAAAGTCTGTTTCCATAATTAAAAATATGTGGGTCAGATACTGTTCTTTCTAACTCAGTTTCTAAATGAAACTGTAGCTTTCTTGAGATCTGGAAAGATTTAGAAAAATTAGGCCCCGAGTTAAATGATCCTAAGAAACTGGCTGAAAATCATTACTTATACTAGTTGGCATTAAATTCAGGAATAATAAAGAAACCCCAGTACATCGGTGTCTAATCATGTATATTAAGCATAGATGTTTCTTTCAAATTGAGCTTTGCAGTCATCCAGATATTTAATCCAGGTCACTATGCATAGATTTTCTGATTCCTTCCAAAAGAAAGATTTTCTTCCCCAGAAAAAACAGTAGTTGTTAAGTTAAGGCACACTACAGAGATATTCAGATTTTTAACAATAGGATTAAATTCATGTCAAGGATATTCCACCTCCAGACTTCAGAGTAGTTGGAGTTTTGTCGATACAGGTAATACAAGGATTGAATAATGAAAATTTTAAAAATATTTAACAAAGAGATAATAAAATCAGCTTCAGGCTCCTAATGACCCTCTGCACAGTGGAGATTCATAGAGCAAGCGGTTCCTAAGCTTGAGCATTGCTAAAATTCTGAAGATGTCATGTCCCGTGAGAGCATCCTTAGCACCCACTGCTCTATGTCATAGTGAAAGGGTTCTAGTTAAGACCTGGACAGCAACACAGTTTTCTTTTCAGCCTTGTCACATATCTTCCTCGTGGCCATTTTTGCACTGTGGTGAACTATGGTGCTGCTCTGAAGACTCCAATGGGGAGGTTTTGTGGTACCAAAGTGTTCATCCTGTTAAGGTGAACTGCATGGGATTCATACTCCTGGGTGCTTCACTGTGTATTTACGAGTGTGTACACTGATTATGTTCTCTCTCTGCATTAAGAGAAAGGCTTCTTTAATGAATTGGTAGCTAATTTCCAACCTGTCCCTAAATTCTGCCTCGGCTAATTTCCTTATTCCTTCAGATCAGTCACAAATTATGTTTCTCAGGTGACTAAGCAAAGCAGTCTGCATACTTTTGTGTATTTTTTGAGTGCTTGGACTTGGTAGCTCTACTTCTGAAATGGTGTAAAGACCCTTCTCTAATTTTCAAGCAAGTTGTAAGGCTTGCTTATGATATTCTCCCAGGATTACGACATTACAGTTTATTATTACATGCCTATGGGTGAGTAAACATCAGAGGTGAAGCTTTGGGTGGGATCCAAGGGTCCTTGCATGTTTTAGGTGTGGGAAGCAATCCAAAGAGGGAAGGATGTACAGCCATGGGAAAGGTCATTTACTTCTCTTGCTCAGCATCTCATTTAATTATAATTTTATTATGAAATACAAAATGTAGAGGCCTGGCCTTTGGATCCAGCAGAATGGGTTTGCTACCTGCAGCAAGATGTGTTTGCCAACCACCTGAACAGATTCCAAGCAATTTGGAACATCTCTCTCTCTTCTTTAAGGTGTAAATGGTTGCATGGCAGCTGGTATGAATACATTTCAAATTTTAAATAAATATTCTGCAATCATGCCAGTGGGGGGAAAAAAAACCAATTACTGCACACCAGTTTGTTAGATATGACCATCAGTGGCAGTGTTAAATGGATCCTGTTCTGACACTAATGTGTTAGATAATTCACAGATACAAATAAATTCCTAGAATACTTTTGTTACAAATAGCGCAGTAGTATTTTCTGAGTTGTTAAGAAATCATGTCATTTTCTGAAGTCTTTTGGAACATTCCTGTAGCTCTTTGACCTCTTTTCCCATAGCCATTTTCACTATTCCTACCCTACTTACTTTAAGATTAATGCTGACAATCCAAAATCTCTGATGTGTGTGATCTGGAGAAATACGAAACACAACAAGACTCTGTCTCTGATGGTGTATTTCCATGATTTTCCATTTGTAGATCACACCTTCCTGATAAGCTGCAAGTTATTTTCAAAACATCAGATAACGAAAAAGAGAGAAGTTCATCTGCTATCCAGTAATCATTCCTTGTGAGATCTGTGAAGGTTTCAAGACAGTCCTGCAGACACCAAGGTCAATGAAGAAGGAGGGGAAGGAGGTGCTTCTGGCACTGGAGCAGAGATTCCTTTGTGACCCATGAGGAGCCCTTTGCTGGAGCAGGTAGATATTTCCTGAAGGGAATGCCGCCTGTGGAAAGGACTCACTCTAGAACAGGGGAAAAGTGTAAGAAGGAAGGAGCCGTGGAGAGGAGTTGTCACAAACTGACTGCAGCCCCAGTAACTCATCCCTCTGTGCTGCTTGGAATGGGGGAGAGGTGGAAGAGTCAGAAATGAAATTGAGTCCAGGAAGGACAGGGGTGAGAGGATGGTATTTTAGTTTATCACCACCCAATTCTGTTTTAATTGGCAATAAATGAAATCCATTTTCCTCAATTTTAACCTTTTTTTTTTTTTTTTTTTTTTTTTTTTGTCCACAATTATTGATGAGTTACCTCCCTGTCTTTATCTCAACCCATGAGCTTCTCCATCTTATTTTCTTCCCCTGTCTTGCTGGGGAGAGGGAGCAAGGGAGTGTCTGTGTGAGATTTTGTCCCTTAGATAACACTAATCCATAACACAATCCAGAGACAGAATCCAGCTTGATTAAGCTTTTTGTTTTATTTAACTTCTGGTACTGTTACAGATACTCAAAGTTGTTCTTGAATTTGAGATATTACTTGAAGTTTTCTCATTGGATTCATGATTCTGCAGTTTCTGAGCAGGAAGACACATCTCTGTTAGGACACAGAGAGAAAACAGCATATGGTTATTTTTATTTATTTTTTTTTAAGACTACCTTTAGATTTCACTTCAGAATGAATTTTAGTGCTTAGCCTTGGATTTATCTTTTCTTTAGGATTAAGAACAAAAACTGTATTTGTCTGGGACAGGAAATACATCACGGTCAAAAGGATAGTGACTGAGCAAATTTTGTCTTTCTATAAAGTAGATATTTTTCCATTATGACTGAAGAAGTGGGAATCCCTATTGCAAGTCAATGAGTTATCATATCGTAGAAGAAAAAAAATTCAGTTAATATATCTGGACACATTAAAAATTGATTTTTAATATTGCCCTTGAATTCCATTAAACAGTTTTATTTCAGTAGAATTCCACAGAAAAGGTAGTGGCTTTTCTTTTTTACAAATCAAATAAATTATGGCCTCCCTTCTTCAGTAAAGATATATGATCTGAGTCTTGAGACAAGGTATTTCTCCTTGCTAGCAAATAATTTGCCAGTTTGTCTACTCTATTGCCTTTTTTATTTTTTTGTGGTGAATTTTTAATTATGTGGTCTTTGATTTTTCTCCTCATATATGTTAAGAATTGTTGCACATACAGCTTCCGAATATCTGTAGTGTAATAAGGATGTATGCTCACAGCCCTAAAGGCACTTCTAATATGCATTATGAAAAGTACATAATATTATTTTTAAAACCCCTCTTTTATTATATACCTCTTACAAACCTAGTTGTGTCCTGCACTTGGGCCACAACAAACCCATGCAATGCTACAGACTTGAGGACCAATGGTTGGAAAGCTGTCTGGCAGAGAAGGGCCAAGGGTATTTGTCAATAACCAGTTGAACATGAGACAGTAGTGTGGCCAAGGTGGCCAACAGCATCCCGACTTGTGTCAGAAATAGTGTGGCCAGCAGGAGGAGGGAAGTAATAGTCCTCCTGCACTCAGTGCTAGTAAGGCTGCGCCTCAAATACTGTGTTCAGTTTTGGGTCCCTCACTACAAGAAGGATGATGAGGTGTGGGAGTGTGTTCAGAGAAGGACAGTGAAATTCTTGAAGGATTTGGAGCACAAATCTTATGAAGAGTGGCTGGGGTGACTGAGGGGGATTGTGAGAAGAGGAGGCTGAGGGGAGATCTTATTGCTCTCTATAAACTACCTGAAAGGAGGTTGTAGCAAAGTTGGTCTCTTCCCCCAAGTAACAAGTGATAGGATAAGAAGAAAAGGACTCAAGTTGCGCCAGGCAAGGCTTAGGCTAGATATTGGGAAATACTACTTTACTGAAAGGTTTGTCAAGCATTGGAACAGGCTGCTCAGAGAAGTGGTTGAATCACCGTCCCTGGAGGTATTTGAAAGACATGTATATGCGGCACTTAGAATCATAGAATGGTTTGAGTTAGATGGGACTTTAAACAACATCTGAATGCGACCATCCAACCAATTTCTTGTCCACCAAAAAGCTCACCCATCAAATCCACGTCTCTCCAATTTAGAGAGAAGGATGTCGTAGGGGACTACGTCAAAGACTTTACAGAAGTCCAGATAGATTACATCTGTTGGTTTCCCCATGTTTAGTGGTAGAGATGACCGTGTTAGAGTTGTGGTTGGACTCAATGATCTTGAGAGTCTTTTCCAACCTAAACAGTTCTGTAATTCTATAATTCTGACCAGCTATGTATACTTGCTTTAGACCTTCTCCACACAGGTTTGTATGTGCCTATACCAATACATATGTTTAAGTGTGTGAGAGCATGTATTTGCATATCTATCTCTATAAATCTGTATAAGATTTAATATTCTTGAAGGATTATTTTTTTACATGCCTTAGAAGAAATAAACTTCTGGAAGAGCTCCGTGTTATGTTGAAGTTAGTGTGTACTAGATATTTCTCTTTAGCATAAAGTGATCAGCTGCCTTGCTGTATGTTTAGTACACAGTCTTATATTCATTACTAAGCACTGCATGAAATATCATCACTGCAAACCACATTCATTATCTCAGTCTGGCTAAAATTAATTAATTTTCAGTTTTGGCAGAACAAGTGTCAGTAAAATTAAGCTGGAGATGAGCAACATTCCTTGCCTTTCCAGAGGGAAAAAAAAAAAAAAAAAAAAAAAACTCTCTATTCCTATTTAACACTGCTGCAGAGCCACATGTTTTAAATATATATCTGTCCATATGCCTGCCTCCTCATGACAACCAGTGAAAGCATCTACTGTTCATCAAAAGGAAAGAAATATTTATAGGTGGATAACTAATTTCTTGGGTTTATGCTGATTTTGCACAAAACAAAACCTTGCACAGCTGCTTTTTGGAAGATAAAAAGGATTCAAATTGCTGTAGCAGACTTGTGAGTAGAGACTTTTTCAGATGTTTAGCAAATCAAATCGCACGGGGAAAAGGCAGGTTTTATTTGCTGTGGATTGTTTGCCTCCAGAAATATTTTATCCTTTACTTATTCTTAATTGATTAACTCTTTGTCATACCGAAGAATGTATGGAAAGAAGGAATAAATAAATAGTTTAAGTTCATCCTGTAATGGCCAGAAGAGACATCCACAGTGAGAGCCTTGTTAAGCTAACATTTAGGAATGGTTCATAGGTGTTCTGACAATGTTTTTATGTCTATGATGCATTTTCATTTATAAAATGTCTAGCACCTTATACAAACGGGTCACACAGCCTTCTTTGAAGTAGATGTTGATATGTGATAAGAACTAGTATTTAGTTATTGGCTATAGAACTAAACATTTAATAGCTAAAATTAACTTCTATGACATTAGAGAAATGCCTTAGTGAAGAGAAATACAAGTGAATACAAGCAGAGATAAGAAGAGATCTAAGAAGGAAAAATAGAATTTATTTCAAGGACTTGTGGAGGATTATTTTCTGCAGAGAATCTCTATGTGCTGTATGTAAGATGGAATTTTCTTCAAAATTGCTGCCTTATTCTGAAATGAATATAAAGGTAAGCTGTGTTTCTCCTCAGATTCTCAAAATCACTCATCATCTAGATTTTATGGTGTCAGCATGATGGGGACTATTTCAGGCACTTCTTCTCACTGCTTGATTTACTAGGAGATGTGTCATGAGATTCACCTGGCCTGCAAATTGAATCTGAATAGGCGGAGGAGGACAATGACATGACTTCTAGCGGTCAGTCATTCATTATATAGAAATATCCTTCCAAAGATCTGTGCCTGCCTCGGGTGAAATAGATGTCAAATTTGCCTGAAGGATATGGATCAAAGACTACTGCCAACCCGAACTACACACTTATAACCAGTATACAGCTGAATTGCCCTCTTTGTACTGAAGTAAAGTTTCTCCTTGCATGGATGTTGCATAAAATATGTATTTTAATGAGCTTAAAATATATCTTAATTATTTGCAGTGACCTCACAATTTCCTCTATGGAAAAAGTAATATTATAGAAGATAATTTGAGGTGTAGGACTATTTCTTGCTGTGTCAGACATGTGGAAAGATATAAAGTTTAATCAGTCTGCAGGGTTTTTTTTTTTTTTGACATGTTAAGGAACTGTTCAGTAACAACTTGTGCTTTTCTGCTATTGTTTTGCTAATGATCCTGTCTGTTAGGAGAAAAAAACACTGGTCAGACTTTGCCTGTCTTCTTGCTACCAGTAAGCTATTTTCTTCAGTTCTATTGTGGGTGTACCATGCTCCTTGAACGTGGGAGCAAATATAAGTTTATTCCCTCACAGGTCCAGAAATTAGATTCCAGTTTTGGCAGTTAGTATTTTAGGAGATTCATTCCCTTAAAAAAAAAAAAAAAAATCTAATTTGAACTAAGGAGTATATATATCATGGTAGACCCACTCTATTTGTTGTCAAATACTAGGCCTTTTTGATCTCAGCCAGTTTACAAGGCAGCAGAGGTCTAAAGCATGTTGGTTTTATCAAAAATATATCTGTTAAATGGTTTGCAGTCGTATTTCTTGGACAACTCTAGTACCTTGCAAAATATCATTCTCTTAGAGCGTGTAGGATTCTGTCCATGTACTTTACTTGCCAGCAGGAGACTCTGCTCCAAACCTGCCTTTGTAACGTGGCAGTTGATCATCAGAGTTCATGTTAGATGTTTTTAAAAATATATTTAAATAGTAAATAATCACTTTTATGTTAATGCTTGGCATATTGTACTTCTAGAAATTGATATGTTCTGGTAGTTTTGTGGACAGGGCTAAAATGCTGGATCTTTCAGTCTTAGCTGCTCTTTATACCACTGTCCAGCAAAGATGAGAGCTGGATCAATGGTGACCCTCCCACTCCCTAGCTTTGTGGTTTCATTGAAGGAACCTGAATGTGAAAGCTGAATGTGAACTTTGTCAAAGGGGGCAAGTGTCCCATCATGGCCAACTAAATGAGATTGCAAGTTTTTGCTGCACAAGCATGTGTGGGCAAAAGTCTGCTAAGTATTTCCTCTGTAACATTGACCATTAGTTATCCAAGGACTAGATGAACAGAAAGAAAAGGAAGACCTTGCATGTAGTCTTTCCGGAATTTAATTTTGTGCAACTTAGCCATGGTTCACTGCCTGACCTTGTGTTTACAGGGTTTCATTATATGAAAACATTACCCTTGGGAAAAGGTATAATAGAATTTAATAGAGATTAATCCATTGGCCCTAACCAAATTACTCTTAACAGACCTTAATCTGAAAGAGTATTTTTTTATTCCATGGACATTCTTGCACCAGAAGAATCCTTTGTAGAGCAAGTAAGAAAATTGTATGGATATGAGCACTTTATATATATGTGATAATGTGGAAGGGCTTGCAGGTTTGACATAGAATAATTAATGTCAGTTTTCAGACTGTACCAAGGTACAGCTGTCAGAGAAATATCTACTTGAATAACTGTAATGTATTTAAATAAGTATAAAGATTACAGTTCATGAACTTGGGGCACAGAGTTGTAGAAACCTAGGTATCAACACCCAAAATTATGGAATGTAGTTATGAGAGTTATCTAGGAAAGTTAAATGTTTTTAACTAAAAACTAGAATAGATACAAACTTCAAATAGTTTTTGCAGTTTTATAACCAAGCAATTATGTTTTACACCATACTGCTTGATTTTATTTTTTTTTTTTTGTTGGTAGAGTGCCAACCAAAGCTGAAAGTAGAAAGCAGCTGAAGAAATGGATCTGTTATTATTCTACAGTCTTTACCATGACATGCTGTCTTATGTTAAGAGCATATGTAACTTCTGCAATATACTATCCTTACTTATGTATTTCAGTTTCAGTCAAATGTCAAAAATTAAAAAAAGAAAGATATGCTAAAGTTTTTATAAATGTTTTCATTAATTAACACATTCCTGATATACAGAGTGTATCTACATGATGCAAAGTAGTTCTTAGCTGAGTAAGTTAACAGTAATGCAAAAATATGTGAAAACTGGGATATAAGAATGTTTCTATGAATTCATTGATGGATTAAGATAGCTTTAGTGCATTTTTAATATACCAAACCATACTTTGACACCCATTTTTAAATTCTAATATGTAGTTATGAATAGGACATAGAATAATTTTAATGATAGCTCTACTATATTCCAAAGAATCTTAAAATACCAAAACAAAAAAAAAGTGTTAATTAACTGACAGCAGGCAAATATTTTCACATGGCAGCATATCAGTGATGATACTAGAGGTCTGAATGCCAGAAAGAGATAGATAGGTTTGTTTCTTGCCACCCCAAAGGCAAAATAAGTGGTTTTGACATCATCTGCGTAGTACCACAGCCATGTTGGAGGGTAGGGGTGCAGAAATTTCTCGGGGTGATCTGGCAGGGAGTAAGATGGTTAATGATGAAATGTAGCATACTCCCTGATGCTGGGCCAGAGTAAGAGCAGCATTTCTCTCCTGCTTTCCTTCAGATTAGCAATTCTGATCATAAGCTTTCCCCTGAGGTTTCTGCAGAAGAAGCTTGTGGGAGAGTTGTCCAGTTATTGTCTTTCTCTGTTCCTTAAGTCTGAGCCTGCCTATACCCACAGCTGCCACTGCCCTTTCTTCCACAAAAGCATTTTACTGGAATCCCACTCTGAAAAGGCCAGATTTGCAGAAAGGCACTAAAAAGATATAATCTCAAATTCAGATCCAGAGGTAACTGAAGCCAGTTTTCTTTTTCCTCCAGGTGATACACGTTTACTGCATATTGTGTTTCTTTACAGAGGTTTGTGTTTTGGTTTGGGTTTTTTTTTTGTTTCAATTCATTAGTGGGTGATACTATATTAAAGTAGGATATCGGGAAATGGATAATGTAATGAAAGCATGAAAATACTAAATATTCTATGTGGCTAATAAAATGGCTGCCAAATTTATGTTATATAAAGTTTAGTGAGGCTTTAACATTTCTTTAATAGGGAATCTTGGATGCACCATTTATTAATTGCCCTTTTTTGGAAGTGGCTTGTTCTAGTTATTAGCAATGCATTAGTCACAAAGTGTTCAGTTCTGCATGAACTATCCACCTCATGTTCTAAACAGCTAGGATTTAGAGAACTGGAGTGCACTTTTCATTCAAATTAAGATGCTAGAAGGGGAAAAAAAAAAACCCAACAAAACAACAACCAACCATGAAAAACTGCAATAAGTATATTCATACAACTTTTCTTAAACTGTCAGTTTTAATAAAATTTTATTTATTCTTTTCTTTCAATGTATAAAAGATACAAAGACACAAAGATACGAAGTGTGTAGGTGTTAGCAGCTTTCATCAAATATCCTTTTCATTCTGTGTTAAGACAGGTGGGTCAGTTTTGACCTTTTCAGAGTTCTTGTTAGGATCTATTGTTCTGCCAACTTTGGCATTGCTGATGCCCAGTTTATTATCAGAAGTCAAAAGGGACAACAGAATGTTTCTAACTCTGTTTTGTTTATAAAAATTGCAAGCCTGCAGTTTAACGCTTTTTCACAGCGTGTTGGTTTTTTAAACTGATCAGAATGTTTGTTTTGCTGCTTTACCAACTGAATAACAAAGACAAGGTTGGTTTGTTTGTTTTCTAAATATTCAAAGCCAATACTATTTCCTAATTTTAATTAAGCATGTTTATTATTTGCTTACATAATGCAGGTTATTGTATTGGCGAGTATCTTTCTATTGTTTATATTACACTGTGACCTCACATTACAATATTACTTCATTATTTAATCATCAATCTACTTGATGTCATTCATATTTGGGGTGGAGGAGCATATTATTTGCAGGATCAGCACAATGTGTGGACACTGTGCACAGACGTAGAGGTTTTTTGTAAGCTGTCTTTGTCACCAGCACAACTTGAAGCTTGATATTTTCTGTCACTGAATTAATATGAACATTTTTTTGGTTAGAAATTTAGTATTTAAGTTAATGCTTAATGGATTGGCCAGTGGTAAAATTGATATAAATAAAATAATGCTTATGTTTTTCCTCTTTCTGTCCAGTCATAGCAGTCCTAACAATTGGCTCTGTTACATTTGTTTTGGTACAGAACTATTTGGATGGTGTCTTTTGCATCACTTGGCCTACCTTGCTCTGCAGTTCACTTTGTTAATTTGTGAAAGTGTTTCTCACTTTAAGTCAGATGCTGAGATTCAGTTGCTATGTGGAGATAGTGTTTCACAAAAAGTGAGGTAAAGTATGTTTTGTATGTACTTTATGTAACCTTGTTTTGGGATTATTCTTATTGAACAGTTAAGCTAGATGTATGGATCAGCTCTGCATGGAGAGAAAGAAAGCAGAAGGGAAAATGAGTAGTCCAAAGTGTAAATTCCGTCCTGGTAAGAGCCAACACAATCTGCTGATTACTATGAAAAAAAATATAAGAAAAGGTCACGAGGCTGAAAAAAAGTGGGTTTGAATACATGTATTTATTAAATGTACTGTATACCTCAGTATGAAGGCAGTTAAAACTCATAATGTGAAATGCTGCAAGAAGCTAAGCATTTTCCTTAGGTCAATAGGACATTTTGCATCTGTGAGAATAACGTTTAATACTCCATGGAAAGACTTACTAATTCTCAAGGGTCTTATTAATCCTTACAGGACTAGGTATGTGCTAATACCATGACTAGAAAACTGTCACTGTATAGCACCTGGCTTGAATTATCCCACTCAAATTGTATTCTTATTTCAGAACTGTGTCTCCGCGTTTTTCAAAGCAGAACCTGCCTTCTTTAGCAGAGCCCTAACCTTAACTTCACCGAGCACGTACTGTGGGCAAAAGGAAATGTTCTCCTGCCTCGATAAGACACTTTTGTGCTTTGCTTCAGTTTGTTGGGTTTTTTTTTCCAGAACTGAAACTAATTAGCTCCTATGCAAGTGAAGGAAATTCCTGCAAAGAAATGACAAACCTCAAATTATCTGTTTTACAACTGATCTGAAGCAGATTTTTTTTTCCTTAACTGGATAAAAGTTCTGCAGTAGCATATAGAACAAATGGCAGAAGCATAGTTTAAAGAAGCAAGTAGCAGTGATCCATTCTCTAAATCCTAACCCTGAAAAAGTGAGATCACCAGTGATATTTCTGCTGCAGTATATGATCTGTGTCAGAACCACAGTACCTAAGGACTCTAAATTTTTAGTTTATATTTCTCTTCTCAGAGGGGACAAACTCAGTCTTCAATTCAAAGTAGTCTCAGAAGCCACAATAAAGCATATTTTAGCTTCCAAATGTAGCACAGTGTTTACAAGAACCACAGTTGTGAAGATTTGTCTTGCTTTGACATTTTTAAAAGACAAACAACTGACCTAGAAATTGATCCAGTGGAGATGGTACTGAATAACTTCTATCGCATTTTCCTTTCACAGTTTGTGGCAGGGCTGAGGAGTATTTTTCTCCATGTTACTGTATTTGCCCTAACACAGATATTGCTATGTAAGACATACGTCCTTTATGAGCAGACTTGTCATCTCTGCTAAGACATTGAAAGTGCACTATGGTGACTTTAGAAGGGATGTTGCTCAGAGGTAGATTTTAACAATTAAACACATTGATTTAATCAGCAAATGTTATTGTTAGCAGACCAGGAAATTCTATATCTTGTAATAACTTACAAACACAACAAAAATTCCCCTTCCTCTACACTTGGCTAAATACTCAGAGTTATTCTTGAATTTGAGGTTAAGGTAAGGTAAACACTTCCGGTTTGGGGCAGTTATTCTTAGTCAGTACACATAAGCGCTTCTACAGGATTTTTTTGTTTTCTTTCTCTTTGATAGGTTTGTTTGGGGTTTCATTAACTTTTAGGGTGTGCATTTTTGTACATTTCACTCTGGTTTATTATTGACAAATTCTGTCCCCAACGGTTTTGTCTCCACCTGAGTTGAAACCAGGTGAGTTGAAGCTGTTGAGTTGTAAAGCAGGCAAGAACCACTTATTGTTCATAGTTTATCATGAGGAGACACCAGGCATGTGGGATGCCACCAGTGACATGGGTTTGGTGTCATTATTTGTTGTTGGGTTTAAGTATGTGGGGGAAGAAGCAATGAAGTTCCCTAGAGGCAAAATATTGCCATCGTGGGGAGGGACAGTGGTTGCTTGGTTTGGCTTTGAGTTGTTTCCTTTAAACAAAGTTCCACTATTCCTTATAAATAATGGTGAAGTTTACAGTGTAGAGAGAAAAAGTGTTGTGTTGTCTTCATGCACAGGATAGGAATGGTTGATCCGGTGGGTCTCTTCCAACCTGGTGATTCTATGATTCTATGAAATGCTGAATGCAAAGAGATTGTATCAAGATAAAATCTACGTCTAACATTTGCAATGTGTATAGCAACAGCAACAACAACAAAAATTCTTCCAATTTCAGTCATGCTCTCATACCCAATGACAGTCCAGTGTCAAATAAAACACATGCTTTAAATTATTGATTAAGTACTGTTCTACACTGAGGACATTGCTTCAGTTTTCCTTTTTCAGTTATCTCATATGGTCATTTGGTTGAAATCTGTAATAATTAGGAAGAACACAGGTTTGTGATTTAATTACTGGACCTGAAAGTTAACTTGAAATCCAAAAAACAGCCTGCAATCTTGCATCTACAGTTTGCAAGAATACGTCTTTGGGGTTTTTTTTAAGTGGATTTCTACACGTGAATTTATCAAAAATTCTTGGTAGTGCTGAAGAATCATATTTTTATTCTGCAGCTATACTATTTTTTTACAACCAACAAAAAAAAATAATATAATAAGAGCTTATTGTAGTTTTTAAGTCATTATCATAAACAAATATCACTTGTGACAGCTATGCGCCTTTGTGTCTTCAGGGCACTAAAGTAATTACGGCTATCTTATCACAACTCTATGCTAAAATATTTTTCTACATATAGCTTTAGTGAAAGGAGGTTTAGTATTACTTATATAGAGCACTTCGTGCATAACTATATGCATTACAACAGCATTTTTATTTAAAAAAATCATAAACATATTTCCCTTACACATTAACTAACTTGATCAGAATTTTCATATCAAATAAAGAATTGATTTCATTACTTCTTTACTCAGATTCTGTAATGAAAGATAGAGTGGTGTTCAATTACTTAATGTACAACATGTGGCCGTTTATATGTTCTCAATTTATGCTGTTTTCTCGCCTAATAAAAATAGTATTAGTCAGGATCCAAGGATTATTAAAATAATTACAGCAGGAACAAGTAATCAATTAGCTGCTGCTGCCATTTATTGTTATGTGCTGTGTTTTATTTCAAACTGAGTGTTGTTATAATGATAAATTATTCACAAGTTTTACTTGCCTCATCCTTAGTGGAAGTACCTGGTGCAACTATTGATTTTGCTCTTTTGCATTTGAGACTTTTATTGGAATTTTATTTTCTGTCTCTATATTTCCAGTCAAACTTTTCAATGCAGTACATACCTATAAATTGGTGTATATCTATAATCTGGCTATTTATTTTGAGTAAATCGTTGTTTTTTCCTTTATAGGACTACTTTTCCTGTCATTTTCCTACCTCTTTACTTTTCCTTAACCTACTTAGGATGCAGGTCTTATGCCAAACTAAATATTTTAAGAGTAATTCTACAGACCAGGTAATATAAATAGAGGATTGTATTACTTGAAGTCCTGTCTTTCATTATATCACTCAGAGCAGTGAAAGATCCATGAAATAGGAAATAATTAAACAAACTCATTCTACTTTTGGCAAGTCCGTATGACTCGCAGAGTGTGTGACCCAGGCATTCGCAAGACTATAGGAGCCAGGAACTCATGCAAGGCTGCTGCAAACAAGTTGATAGGAATGGTTAGACTTGATGATCCGGTGAGTCTCTTCCAACCTGGTTATTCTATGATTCTATTCTAAACTGAATGAAGTGCAGAGCCTTTGTGGTCATGGTAAACACCCTTCTCACAATAACTGCGGCTTCATAGCTCCTGATTCACTACTCTCTTGTTCTTGGTTGGATTAGCATGCAGGCAAAATCGATTGATATTTGCAGAGACACTCTCAGTCACTCTCTCGGTTATTTATAGAATTTTATGTCCCTAAAGGTATATGCAAAAGCCTGTTTAGTTTCTCTGCAGTGGTCCTTTACTCCCTGCAAATACTGTGGCTTCAACTATGTCATTTCACATGTTTTGCACATAAAAAATTCTTGCTGTCCTTTAGTCTTCTTAAGGGCATTGAATCCACCACACTCTTTTCTCCAAAATCTGCCTGAAGCTCTTATAAACTGCCTTCTGCTGCTTACTAACATTTCCAATTTAAGTGCTATACAGCTTGTAGGGCTGACTTTTGTTTAAATATTGGTATTGAAAATACTCAAATTTTACACAAGAATTATGCTTTTTGTCATCAAAATTTCTGTCTAGAAATATTATTTGGGATTTTTATAGCTTTGAAACTATCACCTTTGAAATGAGCATCTGCCAAAATATAGATATTATGAAAACCACGAGTGTAAACCTATTGCTTAACTAGAGATTGCTCTTAGTTATCTCCAACCTGGTTGTTCTATGATTCTATGATTCTACTTGCTTGCAGTATAATAGATTTATAGACTGAAGTATATTTGATTTAAATAGTGGAGAGATATGAAAAAAAATTGTATTGTATGTTTGCTATCTTTTTTTTAATCTGTTATATGATGGGATTAGCTAAAGAATGTAAATAGATGGAAACAAGTCAGCTTCCTTATGTATGCATTGGAAAACATTTAAGTTTTAAATCTTCACTGCCACAATGAAGTATAATATCCTTGAAGTGGCACTTGAATGCAGAAATTCAAAAGACAATTTAAGGCATTTAGAACTAATAAAAATGGATAGTTATGCAATTCAAAATAAGAAATTGTGCTCTGAAAATCTCTGCTTGCTGACTCTGTAACCACATGCCTAAAAAACATTTTCTCTAGATCTTAATGGCTTTTTCACTTGCAGTGAACACACGTGATTAATGCTGCCATTTAGAAATGTGAGTCTGAATTGCTTTTAAGGCATAATTACCTACCTGTGCATTTACATTTTTCTTTCAGTGATATAGAACAATTTGTCATTAGGAATAATGAGACACTTTCTTCAAGTAAGTTAGATATTTGGAGTAAGTGGTAAATAATTTCATGTTAGGCTGCACTGGAAAACCTTCCCTCAGTTTCTGGTTTTGCCCACCATTCCTCTGGAATATACACAAGTGTCTTTATAAGTAAACATAGGTTCTGTGCAGAAATATGCTTATGTGTTAATGTACTGTGGTTAAAAATTATATTAAAAAAAACAAACATACTAAAAAAAAAAAAAAAAAGTGGATCTGACTGTATTATTCCTGCATCTATATAAAAATGCAGCTTCAAAATCGGGTTCCCATGAGATCCTTGTTTCTGTTTCCTGAGGGGTTTTTTTTTTCTTTTCAAGAATATTTCAAACATAAAAAAGAATGAATTATGCAACTGTATTGAAAACTCTTTGGTTTTTGCCTGCACTGTGTATGTATTAGATATTTAAGTGCAAGACTTTAACATCTAAGCCTAATGACTTACTGCTGTCACAACTGGAGTTGGAGCTGGAGATTGAAGCTTTGTTCAATTTGCCTCCAAGGAAATGTACAGAAAACTGATGGCATTTGTTTTTGTGAAACTGAGAGAGGAATTGGCAGCTGACCTCACACTTGGGTGGAAAATAAGCAGGACATGAGAGACATCAGGGAGTGACTTCCTAGTGGTTGCTCAAGACAACCATGTTCCTATCCTGCATAGCTGTCCCTATGCTGACTCTTGACTAGCAGCAAATTGCAAAATCCAGAATTTAGACAACTATAGACCAGTCTAAGGATATGGATGATACAAAGCCTGAGTTCGTGTATTAGGTTAATGTGTAGTATTCACACATCTTTCTCAAGCTTGGCAGCATTATTTTTTTTGACTTTTTATTTTCCTTTTTTTTTCTTTAAATGACATTGATTTTTGTTCGTTATTTTGAATACATATACCAGAAACTGATTTCATAGATCATTGTATGTTGTTGATGGGTCTACTGAGTCTCCGAATGTCTGTCAATCATCAGGTAGGGACTAAGGAATTGTTCACATTTGCCACATACTGAATAAAATTACTGGAGAAACTAAGCATATAGTGATATAAACCTGTTAGCTGAGTCTTTGTTTGTGAATAGTTGAAAGTGTATTTAAGGATGTAAGGAAGTATACTTGTGTTGGATAATTATATTATAGTAACTTTAATTTATGATTTTGCCCTACCTCAGAATGGCTAAGAAGAAGGTAATAGTTACTCTGGAAATTAGTTTTATAACCTGGTTAAACAAGTTATCATTTGGCTTTAAAGTGTAAATAAGATGAAGTTTCTTACATTAGTAACTATCACTCATGCTTTCAATATTATGATAAAAGAAACAGAATTTGTAATTGAATAATGGTCATATCTGCATGATATGCATTGCCACAGAGCAAATATTTACAGGGGATAAATACTTTAATTTAGTATCGGAGGCTTATTTTTGAAGATGTTACAGCGCATATGGATCTGATGAGTATGTTCCTTGTTCATTGAATGTTGTTGTATTATCATTGTAGACATCTCCATGATCCAGAAACATTCATTGATAACCAAGAAGAGAACATTCCTAAATTTTCATTACTCTCAGAAAAATGACTGATTATAACACACAATCTGCTAGATCAGTTTTCAGCTTCTGGGTTGATTGTAAGCTGAAATAATGTTTGCCAGCTCTAGCTTATGACCTGAATGACTGGACAAGAACAGACAAGGGTAAGTCACTCAAATTATTTATCTTAACCTTCTACCTTGCTCCCAAAATGTCATTCTCATTGCAGTAATTAGCTTCCATGATGTTGTTCCTTTGCTGTCTCTGAGGTTTGTGATAGCAAGTAACTTCAACTAAGGTGCAATCTCAAAGTATGCAAAACCTCTCTTCATTGTGGGTCTTGATCCTTACCCTGTGGTTTAGTATAATGCCTTTCTCCATCCTATATTATGCTCTGTCTCCATGGGTAGAAACTCAGGGTATACTTAGAAAAAGCCACAGCACTTTTCAACCAGATATATAGTTTTGATGAGTTAGAGGCCAGAATTTTTTTCTGGGGGGATGCTATAATCTATTCTAAAACTTTCACTAAGACCGAAGTTAGATGTGTAGGCTTCCCGTGTGATGTCAGGAGAATTAAATTTCATATATATGTTGGTCTGCAAATTACAAGTTTGGCTATTAGAAACCTAAGATGAAACGGAAGTCTTACACAAACTTATTAAATTGTTTCATTGTCTAGCAAATCATTAAGAGCGTCAGTATCATGGAGTTATTTAGAATAATTTGTCATTATTTGGTATAATTACCAGTCTGTCTAGATGCCAAAGGCCCTACTTAAAAAAAAAATTTAATCCTATATCGAAACAGATTTCTCTTAATAAGATTATTTTACCACATGAAGACTTATGTGGAATCTAAACCCATGTTCCAGATTCTTCAAATGTCTTCTTGCGAATTTCTTGAACTGTTATTGGGTTTGTTCCTGAAACATCACCTCAGTTATGCCTCAGATATCCTAACATGTATGTGATGTTTCACTCAGTCAAAAGCTGCTTTGTTCTGTGGAGCAGACTCTAAAAGACACAGCCATGTTCTCCCCAAGGACTTCTGAAAAAAAAATGTCTTCATCTTCATATATCTATGTGCAGCAGAATGACAGAAGAGCAGGGGTGAACTAAGTGCTGATTAAAGCTCAAATGCTCTGGCTTCTGTGACTGGTGCTATGGAACACATTGTAAATTACTTTTAAAAAAAAACCCTAAATTTCAGGGTGGCAAATCAATACTTTCAGTTAAGTCAGGCATTACTACTGGCTGAGTGACAAGTGTTAGGGCAATACATGAATAATCCTTTTCACAAGTAATTTCTAGGGCACATTGGGTTGATTACTTTTAAATTCAGTATATAATTATCAGTTGAACGCTACTGGAATTTTGATTTCTGTGCAGAATAAGGGAGGCAAACTCCTTGTCCAAGAGCATGAGAACATTTGTTCACAGAATCACAGAACAACCAGGTTGGAAGGGACCCATCGGATCTTCTAGTCCAACCATTCCTATCTAACACTAAACCAAGTCCCTCAAAACCTCATCCACCCATGTCTTAAACACCTCCAGGGAAGGTGACTCAACCACCTCCCTGGGCAGCCTATTCCAATGCCCAGTGACCCTCTGCGTGAAAAACCTCCTCCTAATCTCCAACCTAAATCTACCCTGCCGGAGCTTGAGGCCATTCCCTCTTGTCCTGTCCCCTGTCACTTGGCAGAAGAGGCCAGCTCCCTCCTCTCCACAACCACCTTTCAGGTACTTGTAGAGAGCAACGAGGTCTCCTCTCAGCCTCCTCTTCTCCAGGCTAAACAACGCCAGCTCTCTCAGCCGCTCCTCATAGGGTCTGTTCTCCAGCCCCTTCACCAGCCTCGTCGCTCTTCTCTGGACTTGCTCCAGAGCCTCAACATCCTTCTTGTGGTGAGGGGCCCAGAACTGGACACAATATTCAAGTTGCAGCCTCACCAGTGCTGAATACAGAGGGAGAATCACCTCCCTGGACCTGCTGCTCACACCGTTTCTGATACAAGCCAGGATGCCATTGGCCTTCTTGGCCGCCTAGGCACACTGCTGGCCCATGTTCAGTTGGCTGTTGACCAACACCCCCAGGTCCCTCTCCTCCTGGCAGTTTTCCAGCCAGGCTTCTCCCAGTCTGTAGCTCTGCTTAGGGTTGTTGTGCCCCAAGTGCAGGACCCGGCATTTGGCCGTGTTAAACCTCATGCCGTTGGACATTGCCCAGTGGTCCAGCCTGTCCAGGTCCCCCTGCAAAGCCTCCCTACCCTCCAGCAGATCGACACTTGCACACAGCTTTGTGTCATCTGCAAACTTGCTAAGGGTACCCTCAATGCCCTCATCCAGGTCATTGATGAAGACATCGAACAGGACTGGACCTAGCACTGGGCCCTGGGGAACACCACTTGTCACTGGCCTCCAGCTGGACTTAACATCATTTACCACCACTCTCTGGGCCCGGCCATCCAACCAGTTTTCTACCCAGGAGAGTGTGCGTCTGTCCAGGCCAGAGGCTGACAGTTTCCGCAGCAGAATGCTGTGAGAAACTGTGTCAAAGGCTTTACTGAAGTCCAGAAAGACCACATCCACAACCTTCCCTTCATGCAGCAGCCGAGTGACTTTGTCATAGAAGGCGATCAGGTTGGTTTGGCAGGACCTGCCTCTGGTAAACCCATGTTGACTGGGCCTGATCACCCGGTTCTCTTGCATGTTCTTCATGATAGCACTCAAGATCACCTGTTCCGTGACTTTCCCAGGCACTGAGGTCAGACTGACTGGCCTGTAGTTCCCCGGATCCTCCCTGCTACCCTTCTTGTAAATGGGCACTACATCAGCCAGCCTCCAGTCCAGAGGTACCTCCCCAGTCTTCCAGGACTGCTGGAAGATGATGGAAAGGGGTTTGGCCAATACATCCGCCAGCTCCCTCAAAACCCTAGGATGGATCCCATCTGGCCCCATGGACTTGTGGGTGTCCAGTTGGCCAAGCAGGGCTCTGACCACCTCCTCTTGGACTATGGGAGCCTCCTATTGCTCCTCTGTTTCCTGGGTATCTACACAGAGGGAACAGCTTTCTTTACAATTAAAGACTGAGGCAAAGAAGGCATTAAGTACCTCAGCCTTCTCCTCGTCCCCTGTCACTGCTGTTCCCTCTGAGTCCAAAAGGGACTGTATAGTCTCCCTTGTCCTCCTTTTACTGTTAATATACTTATAAAAAGATTTTTTATTGTCTTTTGCTGACTTAGCTAATCTGATCTCTAGCTCAGCCTTAGCCCCTCTGATTTTTTCCCTACATAGCCTCGCTTCCCTCCTGAAGTCTCTCCAAGAGGCCTGTCCCCCCTTCCAGAGCCTATAAATCTTCCTTTTTTTTTCTAATTTGACTCAAGATTTCCCTACTTAACCCAGCTGGTTTTTTCCCCTGCCAGCCTTTTTTCCAGAACACGGGGATGGCTTTCTCCTGAGCTGCCAGGATCTCCTTTTTGAGGAACTCCCAGCCCTCGTGGGCTCCCTTGCCCTCAAGTGCTGTCTCCCAGGAGCCTTTGCCAACCAGCCTTCAAGCATACCCATCGATCTATTAATAATGTTCAAACATAATGCATTTGGTCTATAGGACACTGATAATTTATGGCAACTGGTGTGCTTGTATATATATATATACTTGTCATATAGGTATATACAGATTTAAATCTGTACATGCAGATTTAACAAGACTTGTTTATAAGAGAGTTCAGTGCAAACCAATATCTTTTGAGAAAAAAAGACTTGTAGTGTTAATTTGACACATTAAAGCACAAAGACAAGTATGGGAAGAAGATACAAAGCTGTTTAAGAGGGTTAGTGGTTTAGGAGTTAATATGTGAAGCAGGAGAAAATGAAGCAGTTAGGGACAAAAATGAAGTCAAGAAGGCTTCAGAATTTTTCAGAGATGAGGATTAAAAGGTTCAAATAGATTTCAGATGGGGGAGTGGAGTGGAAGGGATGCTAGAGGCAGTGAGAATACAATCTAAAAAGATACAGAAAGGATCTTTATAGAAAGGGTTTGTTGGAAGTCAGGACAGAGCTATTTTCTTTCACCTCTGCACCATTTTGTGTGCAACTCCCACACTTGTGTGTAGAAATAAAACTAATAAAAAGTAAATTGTTAAGAATATCACTAGACAAGGTGACAACTGTTGGAGTTGTGTTGTGATTATGTAATAGTAGTAAGATTAGAGTTCTGGGTTTAAAGTTGCATATAAGGCACTTGGGATCAGTGTCATGTTTCTTTTTAAGTGCATGTTATTTTGTCTTCCTTATATTGTGATGTTTCAATGGGTAAACAATACAAATCACTCAGAGGATGCTGGAAAAACTCACAGTGATACAGAGACCTTCCTCAACTCTTCAGTGCTAGCAGAGTATTTGGAAAAATCAATGGAGCTTGCCCAAGGTTTCAGTGAGTATCTCATCTGTATGATATCCTCCAGTGCTCCTTAAAAAGATAGAGCATGTGCTTGGTAGCTAGAAGGCAGAGAATATTTTCAAATAACAGAAATGATATTGCTTTGTCTTGATAAGGTTTCCAGTTAGCCACAAGTTGCATTAAAATTTTATAAGAAGTAAAATTGAAATGTTTCTTCTCTTCAGCTGTTTGGGTTTTTTTTTTACTTTTGTTGTGTTTTTTAAAATTTGGCCTTTACATTTTAATAAAAGGTGCTATCTGATCTTTAATTTAGAGATTTTTTTTTTAAATTAATTTTACCAATCTAGAAAATAGAACCAGACAGCTCTGGATAAAGAGATATTAATCTCTGAAACTTTCAAATTCCAGTGGCCCTCAGTTGCTCTTTTATACTTTGAAGTTAACTCGAACTAATATCCTTTTGTGTGACTTCTCCTATACTGGTTAACTTTCTGAAAAATTAATTATGCACACAAATACATGTATGTATGATTCCACCTTTCTCTCATTTGCCTTGTGAAAAAGCCATAAAGAACTCCTAATCTTGCACTTAATTTTTGTAGGATTTTTTTTAGATGTGACCAAGACAAATGTTTTATGCAAGAGGTTAACCAGTTTCTGTAGCTTCATTTGCACTAAAAGACAGGCTGTTGTCTAAGGAGTTGCTTGAGCAGTTTTCATTATACTAGTAACAGGCGTCTCACTCTCCATATCCTATGGTTTCAATCCCACATTTAAACACTGGAATATCAAAACTTTTTTGACCTGGTTTAAGATTTTAAAAAGAGAGCACTGAGTGTATATCATTTTAGTTATTACTTCCAAAAAGTATTTTCTTCTCTATTGGGCCACAGAATAGACAATAGGCTCTTATATCTACCAGTGGGTCATAAGCTGTTTGTATCACACTGAAAATCACTTTATTAAAATTTCTTTACACAAACTGCAAAGTCACATTCATAAATAAAATTATTTTAGACTGAACTGTTTGAAAGAGTCTGAGATTTTATTTTCCAATAGTAATTTAATTTTTTACAAACTAACCTTATTCATCAGTTCTTTGCCCTAGGAGTCCTTTATGCTCTGTTACTGCAAATAGAAACAGTTTTATTTTACTTTAAATTCAAAAGCACGTATCTTTGTCAGATTATATGCAAATGAATGAGTCAGAGGCTCACTCCCGCTCCTCTGGAATAAATTGAATATATGTCATTGACTTTAAAAAGGTAAGTTTGAGTTTAAAAAGTAGTAATAATTCATAGAACTGATTATTGTGGATAGTTCTAAAATATGCTTTTTTGACCAGTCAATAATTTTGTGTTATTTTATTTTAAGATGAAAGATACAGATATGAGAAAGAGGTTAGATTAAATGATGAAAGAGAATTGTGTAATTAAAATTATCAAGTCAAAGCTGTTTTGCTTTGAGATGCCCTTCAAAATTCTATAACTTTCATAGTGTTGCATTTTCTTGCTGAACACTTTTTTTTCAGTTTTATCATAGTTATTTCTATTATTATCATGCCCATGCATTTTTAGTTTGAAGCTATATAATATACGGTGTTATCATGTAGAAGATTTTTATCATCCGGACACTTTAGAATGGACCTATCTTAGGAAAGTACTTAAGCATGTTTACTTCAATGTTCAAATCTTTTCAATTGCTGCAATATAACATGGAGGAGCTGCAGTCTGGACAAGGGTGGTTGAGGAGACCATTATTTGCTCCACCTGTGGAAATGTATTACCTGCCCACCTGTGGGAGATTAAGCAATTAGGAGAGGCTCTTACAAAAGAGCTAGTGGGGGTGGGAGAGGCTTTTTTTGGAGAGGCAGCCTGATGTGAGCTGGTCAGAGGAGAGGCAAGGATGAGCCGGACCTTCCATAATGCTGAAGGTACGTGGTTTTATTGGCCTGGTGCATCAGTTTTGTTAAAGTTTGTGGAAAGAGATGTTGCGGGGTTGCTATGAGGTTGCAGTGATCGCTCTCTGCTGTGAGTGTTGGGTTGTGCTGGATGCAGCCCTAAGTGCAGGGGCTTTCACAGTTACCCTGCAGCATCGGCTGTGGTGACAAACCAGGGTCTCTTGGGGATGTCTGTGTTGGCACGCATGGCTCTTTGTGGTGCTGGCCCTGTGGGCTGAACCAGGATTTTTGGTTTTGTGCTGAAGCTCTGAACTTCTTCCTTGTTTCAACATATCTCTTAATATCATATGGCTATGTCAGAAACATATATGTATGAGGTATAAAATCAATTGAGAGGATGATTAATTTACATATCTGATAGGAATGGTTGGACTCGATGATCCGGTGGGTCTCTTCCAACCTGGTGGTTCTATGATTCTATGATTCTATAAGTGCTTTGCTAAACTGGGTATTATACTACACAGGTTTTTTATTTTTTTTTTCCTCTTGTAGAAGTGTGTGTTGCATAATAAAAACTAATATTCATTGAAATGCAGAGAAGAAACAAAGATTAAAACCAAAATCTTTAGTATCAGACAATTGTACCTTTGAACAGTTCATAATTTGCTATTTTGGCTTATACCACAATTGACAGAGTAAATTTAAATATGAGGAATAATCAAACAGGAAAATATCTCAATTTGTATATTTGTTTCATTAAACATATATTTCAATTTTTACACAATTCAACCCCTGTTTAAAGGTATTTTTAACTTGGAGACATTAGAGACTGGGAAAGTAAACTGGAGAAGTGTTTCTGCATGTACACCCTGCTCTTAGGCTCGTCCAATAGTCACTGTTGGGCAGTGGACTCAATGGACCTTTGGTAAAACGATTCTTATGTATATTTAATTAAAAGACAAGGTCAAATGCTTTCAATTGTTTTCAAGCACAAAAAGCTTATCTTGGAGGATATTTTGGGCAGTGATAATGCATAGAATGTGAGAATTATCAAATATTGTTCCTGGTTTTGTAGTATTCCAATACAGAAGTGACATGTCAGTGGAATTTGTACCTCTCCAAATCCTAAGATACTGTGTTGTGCCATGTTATTAATGATTTCATCTTTTATGTGACTCAGTCATATAGTAGCTTGTCCTAGTCTTACTCATCATAGAAATTAAGACAAAAACATTGAACAAACACTGATATATATATATATATATATATATGCCTTTAAATCATCAAATACAAGTAGCTGAAATATTTTGATTCTTGTGATCTATGCTGAGTCCTTTCAAATGTCTTACTTGAGCATCATGAAAGTGAACATACTGAACTTGATTTAATAAGTGCCACCATGCCACAATATTCATCTTACACAGACTTGAGTTACAAAGAAACATTGCCTTGAGGCTTATGTATTCTACAAATCCTATATGATCATGGCATATATGTCAGAATTTAACTTCTGTAGTGCTGCCACCTTTCTTGACATATTCAGACTTTTCTCTGATTTGTCTTAACTGTGGAGTCATGCTTTGGAGAGCACTTGTGCAAAGAACAGCATTGCATTTGTGTTTTTATCTTCTGCCTCCAATATTTCTAAAATTACGATTGGTGACATTATTTATTTCATCTCCAAAGTAGTTCCTATTTTAGTATAGTCCAGATCTTTAAATAAAAAAAGCCCGAGTTAGAAATCCTTCTTAGTTTATGTGTATATTAATTCTTTTGTAAAATAAAGGTACTTCAGACAGGCTTAATTTTTTCCTTCTTTTTGGAAGTTAAGTGCTAAACTCGGTCTGTTATAAAAATGCAACTCTGTGAAGTCAAAGCCAACTACAGAAGCATTTGACATTCTTTGGCCTCAAAGATATTTTAATCTGAATAGTCCTTTTGAAGCCTCTATCACCAAAGAAAATGGTCTTTTATATTGTCTTACTTCCATACATAGAGTTCCAGTAGTGAGCAATAGAGGAAAATTGCAAAGATCTGCCCAGTGTCTCTGAAGCAGCATCTCTTTTCAGTTCACTGCTATAGGAAAAGTTAAAATTAAGAGGTAACTGACACAAAAATGTGAAGCCAGATCATTTGCAGGCTCATTGAACCTCTCAATATTCACTGTAAAAATTTAAAAAAAAAAAAATTAAATCTCATAAATAGTGTCTTTGTAAAATAAATTCCCCCTTTTCCCTTCAAATTGCAATAATTCTTGAGAGGTTTTAATATCTTTTGTGAAAAAATGCATAATATGCAAGAAGAGTTATTAGGTTTGGATAACAAAGAATTATTTAAAGCTTAACAAAAATTGTAAATAAAATTAATGATTTGACTAAGTAAAACTACTTAAGGTAGTCAACACAGTGTCTAGGATTATACTTCTATGTTGACTAAGGTAGATTCTAAAATATTTCAAATTTTTGATCCCAGAGAAAGGAAACAAAAGCTGAAGGTCAACTAACTTAGTTAAACTTTAACCTAAACAGCTTTAAGTTAATTATGGTATACCTTAGGTATATGCTTCTTTGTATAGTTTTTGTCTTACAATATTGGTAGATATCCTGTTGATTTATACTGGAACAGTGGTTGCTTGAAAAAGAAAAAAATTATAGATTTGTCTTATTCCAGAAAACATTGCTGGCAGTAAGATTGCATTATTTATAAAACTGTTTTGATTTAGGGCCATTGGGATGAAGCAGCATGAGTCCAAGTCTATAGCGGAGTTACTACATTATTCTCAGTCTTTATGTCAATTCTTTCTTCTTGACCACTTTTATTTGCTAAAGTTGACTACAAGGTTATTAATGACATAAAGGGAGTTAAATTTGAGTTAGCATTGAAAACTCTAAATATTTTTGTTCAGCCTTTTATCTGTCGCATCAGTTTTTGTGCCTGTAACACCTAAACAAGACACCAAGCAGGCTCCCACATTTTCCAAGAAGACATCAAACAGAAGACATCTATATGAGAAGGTTAGTGATTTTGGCTCAGTTGAAACTTCTCCTGAACTGGTGATTTGAGTATTTCTTCTCAAGACAACTTCTTTTCCTGAAATTATAAGACATGTATGACTTTATTTAAAAATTTCTTTCATATATTTCTATATAAGGATGGTTGGATTCGATGGTCCTGTGGGTCTTTTCCAATGTAGTGATTCTGTGATGTCTTCAGCTATGGAATCAAGAGTTTTTTCTGCTGTAATGTCCTTCTTTTGCCTAGTTGCTTACAGTAATTTTACTACTGTCTTCCTTACACCGATTGTAAATGCTTCAGGGCAAACATTCCTGGCCTTTTAGTTACACTGAGGCAATCAGAACAGTTTAGGATAATTTGCTGGAAACATGACAAATGATGCTGGTAGTTGTTTTGCTAGTGGGTGAAGATTATCAGTATGTTAGATCCAATTTAAAGTTATTAAGATGGTTAGAGATGTGTTATCGTAACTATACGCACATTAGCTTACAGACATTAGCAAAAAATCTTTATCTATTATGCGAAGATTTCAAACAGTTTTCCCCCTGCCCCCTGCTATCTGAAAACAGCAAGGAATGGCAAAAGAAGAGTTGTGATGAGTTTACTGACTTTCTGAGCATGTGCTGATAGGACATTTGTTTCATATTTGCTCTTTCTTAAAAATATTATTCACTTGCACTCTGGGAATAAACTTCTGTGGTAACTGCTGTCTGCAACAATTAGTACATTGTACCTGTGTCCTAACCGTAGTTAAGGTCTCTGTATGAAAGAGAGAGGTCTTTACAGCTTCAGCTTGAGAACCAGACTATTGTTAAGCTCTGTAATAAATTTTCTTTGTCCACATCAGGCATAATGCAGTC
Organism: Coccyzus lansbergi; assembly: GCA_033558105.1. Lineage (NCBI taxonomy): Eukaryota > Metazoa > Chordata > Aves > Cuculiformes > Coccyzidae > Coccyzus > Coccyzus lansbergi. The sequence continues at coordinate 1,115,629 of JAUMJK010000159.1, forward strand.
CACAGCTCATGAGATCTTTCTGGTCATGTTAAAAAATTGCTGTGCGTTTTGAACAAATGGTGGAAAATGGAATCAGGTAGAATAGGACTGACCATAAGAGTACATAGAGTTAGATGTAAAATATTGTTATAATTTTATTATCCAAAGTGATATAAGGTTGTAACTTTACTTTTAATTTGGAAAATATGAAATTAATTCTTATTTTAAAGGGAAATTTTAAAAGGGAAGTACACAAGAGTTTTAATCAGCTTAACTACAATGAAATAACAACAAAATGGAAAATAAAATTTTGCTGCTTCAGTGGAGGTATAATTTTATATTTGCAGCTTCTTTTACCTTCTTATGCTATTTAAAATGCTAACCTTTTAACTAGTGTCTTTTCTGTTACCTTTGCATTTTAAAAACAGTCTCACCTCAAACTGCATCAGCTCAAAGGCCTGAGTTCTGCAGTTAATACCGTGTATCTGAAATACTGTAAGACTTTACATGTTGTTTCCATGAAACCAGGGAGATAAAACTTAAGTTTGGGTTTAATGTACACTATTTAAGCTAAATTAATAGCCTTGAAAAATAACTAAATAGCATAGATTTATTCTCTGTTGTGCTGTATTTGATCAAAAAAGTTTCTTGTTAAAGTGTGACAGTGCTTTATATTGCCTGTACATAAAACCTCCATGGTTATTATTCAAAAAGAAAAGGAAAATGACAGTTGGTGTCAACACTAAACAGCTTAGGGCAAACTATTTTCTCAATACGTATGTAATTTAATTGAAATGCAATATTTCATGAATATTAGAAAGTGAGGCTTTATTAAAAATGGCAAGGAAAGTGAAAGCATGGCTGTTTAGAGTAACAAGCACCACAAATTTATTCATTCAATACATCACTGAATTATTTAAAACTCAGCTTAAGCACAAGGTCATAGAATAATTTTGGCAAGTACGCACTTTTGCATGATGCATTTCCATAATTCCATTGCATCTATAAAGTTAATCACAGCTTTGGCATGCAAGCCTGCTTCATGTACTAAACTCAGTCAGAAAAATGCTCTGAATTAAAACCTAGGAACAAACCAAACTACTGGCACCACAAATGATTTGTGATAATTTAGAGCAGATGTGAGCTCAGTAATACTAGCAATTCTTACAAATATTTAATTTACTAATATCCCATATGTACTTGTAATATATATTTACAACTGAGAACATGTTGCTGGTCTAAAGGCACATGAAAATTTATGCGTGAGCACACATATACACATCTAGATGTCATGAGTCTTTTTGAGGACATATTCCTTCTGTAGAGAGTGAGAGCTGAGAGACAAAAAGTGTCTTTTGGACTATGGGGAAGAGAGTGATTGAGCTACACTTGAGCTGAGTTCATAATGTGAGGACTAGTTTTCAGCTATCCCAAGTCCAGACTGACTGCTAACATCTCCTCATAGACTACTAACTCAGAGAGGCTTAATGCAGATAATTTTCAAAATTACATTGTCATTTCTAGGCTCCAAGTAAGACAGAATGATATCTGTGAATTGCATAAGGCTTAGGCTTTCTTCCCAGGGTATATGACAGGTTGTAAGACAACCCTTTTATTTATTTTATTTTGAATTTTGCAATAGAGTTTGTACATTCAGGATTTTACATCATGTTCCTGTGCGCCTCCATCAGTTAACAAAGGTGATGCAAATTTCAGTAAGCTTCAATGGACTCCCATAATTATCATCACAGAATACCAGCATAGTCTATACTAATTCTAACGTATGGCTAATTTATAATAGCTGGTATAATTATTAAATTATTATTGATGAAGCTTAGAAGATCGTTGTTATTGCAGTCCTTAGCAAATAATTTGTGTTCCAGTCTAGCTTCCAGCAACTTGATTGGGTACTGGATATCAATTGCTCATGCGCACTTGACTTGCAGAGGTAGTACAGAAATTGCCAATAAAAAATTGTAAAAGTGAGATATGTTAGAATCTGCAGCACTAGAATTGCCTTCATAAATAGGACTCTGAATGCTAGGTAGAGAGCTACCTAACAGTGCAAATAACAAGCTAGACTCAGTGGTATTATTCTCCTATTCACGCATTTTAAAAGAACTGTGTTCCAGATGGGAACTGCTGGACTTACTTGGTGTTCCCCTATACTGCCTTCACGCACACACAAAGGAAGTTATGGATCAACCAGATTTTCAAACAAGAACACAATTTTCCTTTGAAGGCTCGGTGTACCTAATTTTCCTTTTAGATAATTTGCTCAATTTATGTATTGTGCAGCTCAGTCTTTTCCAAATTAGTCTTGAAATAGATGTAATTTATCTCAATATGTTCTCAGACCAGTGAACAAGTGACATGAAAGATACAGCATCTATGTTTTGAGTATGTGCAGTATGCTGAATATATTTTTTCAGCATTTTTTATCCTATTGTTTAGATGTTTTTAAAGAATAATGCAATATTTAAAGCAATAATTTTAAGCGTGTCCTAGTTCTATACGGGTTATTTACAATTTGGTTGTGTTCCAAGGAATTCTTATGTTTATTTTTCAAAATGTAGAGATCTAATCTTGGTACCCTGTTCTGCTCTTGAAGTAGACCTATATGTACAAATCAGTGAGTTTCTGCTGAGGTGATGTATATAGATAATTTATCCAATCACTGTGCTGCCTTTGAGAGAAATTGCTTTACAAATTGCTTTGTACTTCCCTGATTAATAACAAAAGTCAATGAGATTTTTATTATATTGTGTTTGTAGATACTGAAAACTGTATTATAAGCTGTAAGCTGTGTTAATAGTTATAAATTGCTATAAATCAATTCTTGAAAGTTTTAGCCTCTTTAAAAATTGCTTTAGGTTTCCTTGTGTTGTTAAATAGGGTTTTTTTTTCTTTTTAACTGGAGAAGCAAGCAGGAAAAAATACTACGAAGTTAAAATGATTTTTAAAGAATTTATTAAGAATAAGTAGTCATTTCTTCCATGTTTTTGCATGTTCTGAACAATGTCACTCAAGGAAATAGACACATTAGAGAATAACACTAAGTGTTCTATGTGCGAACTTCGTTATGTAATTTCATATCACTATAAATTTCGATCTATTCTAAACTGAAATAGAAATTGCTAGAGTACAGTTAAAAGTATTTGCCATTTTATTTGGTGAATTTTATCTGCAGAGAATGTGTTCATATTCATCGTTTTCTAATTACAGTTCTACAGAGGACAAGTTGCAAAATGACTTTTAACCCCACAGGTTACTATACATATGTAAGCTGAGAAGATACATCCCGATGATTTTAAAGGCTTTATTTAATATTTTAAGTATGATTTGTCAGCAGTTAGACAATGAATTACATATTCAGTGCCACGGATCTATTTTCACAATTCAGTAGGACTGACTGTATTAGAGCAGAAAGTGATCCCACAAAAGGAGGTACCTTGGATGACGGTTGTGTGAGTGGTAAGATCAACGTAATGTTAATTTGTGAGAAAATGGTGCTTGAGGAACATAGTGTATCATTGAATCATTACTGGATTTGGTAGTGTTACCCACCTTAGAGTTCTGCTGTTGAGCTGGTGCCGAAATGCACTTTGAAGGAAAATCTCCAAATCACCCTAGTTATTGTGCTTTGGTAACTATTGGATTCCTTTTGGATGAAGATAAACTAGAAGGTAACTCTTCTGACCACATCAGTGTATGAACAGGTGTGGGGTTTTGGGAAAAAAAACCAACCAAAAACATCTTTGCAGTTTTAGTTTCTAATTTTAACACTTAGAAGAACTGAAGTAAACAACCTGTACGATTGAAACCAGATATTGGCAGCCCAAAGAATATCATTGGAACTCTGAAACTGGGCACTAGCATGATTTTCACTAGGAATTAATTCTGTCTGAAAATGTCAAAACTGCAACTCTGTCAGAACTTGGGAACAGTTAAGTGGAGGTGACCTGCCTAAATCTGGTATCAGCTTAATGCGGATAATAGCTAAGCACTTTATGTATGCAGTTCCACATTATGATAAACAATAATAGGCAGTAGGATAATATCCGTGTAATTATTTTCTTTTTCTCCCCATCAATCTAATCACAACATCAGCACTTCCTAAACGCTTGGCATTGTTGTTTTAAGTACCATGGCCACAATAAGTAATCTGTTCATTGTAATCATCTTACTGTCTTAAGACACATGACTAATAATTATGGAAAATTACTTTATTTAAACAAATATGGTTGTACGTAAGACTCCACTTAACATTACAAGAGAAAGTTCACCAGAATTCTCTGAACATAAAATGGGTCAGTCTTGATTTATCTTTAACCATGTTACACTATGTGCCTCAGTTTTGGTGCTTAAAAATACTGATTTGGAGCTTTATGAGAGGACAGCAAACATCTTCTGTTTGCCTTCAGCCTAACAGTTTGTTGTTGCCTTTCTGTATTCATTTAGCTGTAAGTACAAAGAAACTGTCACTCTGATGTGACATTTTGACTCCGGATGTTAGAAAAACAGAGCAAATTATGCCTACCAAACATGCAGAGTCCTTGCTGTCACAAGCTATGCATTGTCTTAAAACAGACACTTTTAACCGTATTTGTTGCAATGGGAAATCTCACTGCAAAGACAGGTGTAAAAGAATCAAATATATAAATCGTAGATTACCTGATTTTATTGCCCTTTCTACTCATGAGTCTTGCAAGCCAGACAGTTCACAAGAAAGGACCAAGAAAAGATCTAAAAGGATTATATAGTTTTTCTAAATTACTTTTTGGCTGCTCTGAAGGGAATATGTCGTATCCTTAAGCAACTGGCATGATGACATTCCCTGAAGATTCTGCTAAAGTGGTTCTTGTGTGACATAACAGATAATAGTGTTGGGGTTTTGAGATGCCTGTTCTTCTCACCCATTATTTAAGCAGTCTAAGGAGGAGCACATACTGGGCTATTTTTGTATTTAGCAAAAGCCTCTCTAAAGATGAGTCAAAATAGCCCTGCTACTCTATCTCAGATCATATCCCCAGTGATTTTTGTGTGTATGTTACTAACAATAATTCCCACTGAAGCAATTAACCCAGATAACCACCCTCCAGAATCAAAGCTATGTTCTGTTGGCTGAATTTCTCTCATTTTCCAAATTCTGTAGATCCCTAGAGAAGAACAAGAGACAAAGAGTAATAGAGTTAGACACAGAGGAGAAATAATCATCACCATCATCATCATGTCATTCAGAACTAAACCTTAGGTGAAAAGGATAGCACAAACCTTTCTGCTACAGTCCTACAGACTTTTTTCCACTTACACTCAGGAATGGGTCATCTGAGCAGGATATCAATTACACAGTACACAGGTCTGAAAAACTCGCTACTTTGAAGAGGATATAATGCTAGGGCAGGAGCCACTGTAGGGAACTTTGATCTCAGACTCCTGGAAAATCCATTCCTTTGGGAATGGTACTTGCTGCCTCCTTGGCCACGGGAGTGAAGTTTTTTCCCCAGAAGGGTCATGTGTCTTAAGATTCCCTCATGTATTTTTACAGGAAGAGAAAATCTGAGCCTTACCTACAGAGGTACCATCCCCACAGATAATATCAAATGGTCCTAATGGAAGTTAAGCCATGAAATACTGATAGCTACTGGGGAGACACAAATTCCCTCAGCCCCACCGTTACTGAAAGATGAACAGGACCATGGACTTTACTGCCTCATCTGAAAAATGTTCCTGTGAAAGTAAGTAGCTTGTTCAGCTTCAAAATCAAGTAATTTCAGCATATCAAATGCAACACAGTTCTCAGGCTGTCCACTTTTTTTTTATATGCTGTTTAGGGGGGTGACTGCTTCTATATTTAGTTCTGAAACAAAATCCTTCATATTTGTGAAAACAAACAATTGATTTTATGGTCGTATGACAACACAGAGTGTTCTCTGTGTGTAGGTCTGTTGTACTGTCTGAAATGAAGAAAAACTTCTCATCTTAAATGCTTCTTTAGACATTGTGAAACTACAGATATTTCTGTGAGATAACATATATAACAGAAAAAGAAGAGGGCTAAAGGGTGGTCTTGCTTGTTAAAATGTTATGGAAGATTAAGCTGTGAAAATAGTTTCTGTGACCTTGCTTTATGAATAAAACACAGCTTGTTGCACTGGTGGGTGAAATTAGAAAATGCAGAAGAAAGGAAAATGACAGCTATAAGTTCTTTGGAAATAATATCCACTTTGCAATCACTGTGGGAGAAATTGTAACCCATGCTATCTAAATGGAGAACATTTAAATTCTAATGACCAATATGAATATGCAAGTATTCTAAAGTACACTACAGTAAAGTACATATTTATTTTGAAAAGTAGCAGACATTCTGTTCTTTACCAATCCTCTTTATCATTCGTACCTCAAAGGCTTTACATCATAGCTTTTTTGCTTACTGTTTGTTTTAAAAATAGACTGTTTTCTCCACTAGCATGTCAATGACACTGCTTCAGTCAGCAAGATTTCAGATTCCCATTAGTGATCTGTTTCCTTCCCTAGAGATAAATGGCCTCCTCAGCACTGCTTGTCTCTGCTCATGGCTTCCCATTAGACACTGCATTGTGCTACCACTGGACCATGATTCTGGTTGGCATATGCTCATTTTACTCTCCATCATATGGATTTTATGTCATTATAATGTATTAGTGCTTTTAATATCTTCACCTTTCTAAATAGCTAAGCTAGGGGTTTGTTCTGTGAATTTGTTTACAACTTACTTCCTTGATGGGAGTTGGTTACTCGCAAGCACCAGATGAAAGGAAATTATGTTTAAATACTGTGGGCATCCCAGTGGCTGCTGCAGTACAGTGAAGAAACATAAGGAAATGGAGTTAGCATTTACTTCATTTTGCATTCAGTTTACATGTCTGGATCCATTTATGGCTGATGAAGGTGACTGTATATCTTTTAAGTTAAAATGTTGAATAAGTGTCATATTATAGGTTCATCATATAGTATTCTAGTAACACTGATGTGTAATTGCATTTAAAGTGACAGTTACTTTCTAATTGCATTTAAAGTGACAGTTACTTTCTAATGGCTATTGTGTTATATGTAAAATTGAGACAAGCCACAGAGGAATAAAGTATTTCTAAAGTACTAACAAATGTTACTTGAACAACCATAACAAATCAAGAAACCCAAACTTTCACAAAATACCTGAATTTTCTGCTCGTTCTGCTCTGTACTAAAAAATGAATTAGAGAGAACTAACGTAAGGATATTTCTTCTCAAAAGGTCTACTTCTTTATGTTTAAAATAATGTTTTATCAGAGACCATGCTCCCATTTTATTAACATTACCTACAATCCTGGAGTGTTGGAAATGTCTAAAGGCTTCTACAGCTTTATCAACTAAATATTGTTCTTTGATAATAAGCCTAATAGACCTCCAAGCCCAATATTTTATTACAACTAAAGAAAATCTATCCTGCAGAATCTAGGGCTAAAGCCATCTGACCTTCTGACTCAAGTTGTCTTTCAGCTCTTTCCTTTGCTGAGAGAGCTGAGGTTGTTTAGCCTGGAGAAGAGGAGGCTGAGAGGAGACCTCATTACTCTCTACAACTACCTGAAGGGAGGTTGTAGAGAGGAGGGAGCTGGCCTCTTCTGCCAAGTGACAGGGGACAGGACAAGAGGGAATGGCCTCAAGCTCCACCAGGGGAGATTTAGGCTAGAGATTAGGAGGAAGTTTTTCACAGAAAGGGTCATTGGGCATTGGAACAGGCTGCCCAGGGAGGTGGTTGATTCACCTTCCCTGGAGGTGTTTAAGGCACGGGTAGATGAGGTCTTGAGGGACTTGGTTTAGTGTTTGATAGGAATGGTTGGACTAGAAGATCTGATGGGTCTCTTCCAACCTGATTGTTCTATGATTCTATAGAAAATTGTTGCAAATAATATGAAGATTCATCTGTAAGCTTGGCTAGATTTTCTAAATATCATTTGTATGGGGCATTATAAATCCATGTTGCCTAGTGTACTGTAGATCAGTCAGCAAGATATTTGGGTATATTATTTATGTCAATAGTGAGACCATCCTATATGGTATCTAAAAAAGGACTGATACACTTCCCATAACAACTCAAGAAAAAGGCCATAGAATGAAAAATATAATTCCTTCTTAGAAAGTAAAGCTTGAAGATGTGCTAAAAGTGTGAAAATAGAATAATTTTTCTAAATATAGTTTCTTTATAAATGTTGATAACCTGAGGGATTACACAAAATAAATGATAGCATTGCATTTGTGAAAAGCTGGCTTGGATAAAATATATTCTGCTGTGTTTTTTCAGTAGGGCTTTTCATCAGACTTCATACTTTCATCTGGAAGTTACGTTTCCAAATACTTACGATTGCATCATTTGCAGGAAAACAAAAGCAGGATAAACTTTCATTTCAATTTTAGGACTTTTCTAATAGCAATCATGTCTTGGTGGCACAAACATAGAAAAGAATGTATTAATGGTTATGACATGAGTTATCAAAAGACCTGCAATAAAGAATTTCTTTTTAAAAGTACATAAGCAGACTGAAAAATATATTTTACTTCTCACTGAAATTTTGAAAGTTTCTCATATAAAATAATTTATTTGGAAAATATTAATTAATTTATTATTTTAATATTTTACCACTAATTTGCAGCTCAAAATGAAGGTCTTAGTATGCTGTTTCCTTGAATAATTCCACTGGACTGACTGAACTCCTGGAACACCGAGTCATAAGGAACAGGTGTTCTTGTCCCCAGAATTAAAGTGTAGAAGCTTGGTAAGCTATTTTCACCTAACACAAGAACGGTAAAATACCCCAACTTATGTCTAAATGCTGAGTTAACTGGCTAACACTTATTAAAGGCAGCATTTCCTTTTCCCTCTGGAACGTTTAGTTGGGGATCAACTCTGTGAGTTCACACACTTTATGGTAAGAATAGTGTGCTAATTATCTTATTTTCATTTATTTTATCTGGAACCAAGTGAGAGTTTATGGCTTGCATTGTTTGGTTTTTTTTTCATTAGCTGAAAATCTATGTAGCATTTTTATATTCTTCTACTGTGAGAAGCATGTTAAAGAAAGCAGCAGGTACAGCTTTTGCTTAATATATGGCTGTAGAACACTGAATTCCTATTTAATTCTGGCATTTGATAAATATTGTAATGGCTATTACTCATTAAAAATTATAATAGTGCAGGAAACATTATCTTGATTAGAAGTCTTTAATAATATATTTGTAAATATGGATAATTTATGGTACCACTTAAATTCTTTTGCATTATACAAAAGGCTTCAGGCTCTGTTGTGAAATTATCTGAAATTAAAAGTTCTGAAAAGTTTTCAACTTATAAAGATATTAAAATGCTGAAATGTTTTCTTCTCCATTTATACCCAAATTAAACTATATTTTTATGTCATATTCATGACATTCTAGTTCCTAAATGATTAACTTTCTACAGAAACATTTTTGAAGTTAGAGCTGTCAACTATAAGCTCTCTTAGTAGCAATTAGAACTATCTATTTGTTCTAGAATGTATAAAGTTGTGCTTAGTGGGATAACTTGCAAGAAGAGAAGCAAGACATGAGGTTCTGAGGAGGTGCTGAGGGACATGGTTTAGTATTTGATAGGAACGATTGGACTCGATGAACTGGTGGGTCTCTTCCAACCTGGTGATTCTATGATTAAGAAGAGTAACAGATTTCCATTGTGATGTTTGACCAGGTGAAATTCTCTGTTCTTCTCCAAGAAATTGCATTCAAAGAGTAGATAATACAATCTGAAGAGAAACTGAGTGCAGTTACATAGTAATTCTTGAGCTAGGTGAATGAAAGGCAGCACTAGATAGAAGAGTCTGTGTTAAACGTTGATGAAAGATTGTGCCAGGTGTTTTCCTCCTTGGTACAACGTGGGGTTAGGAGAAGAAAAAATAAAACCCGTGTGCCTTTGTTTGTCATTTTTTTTTTCATATAAATTACAGAAGAGTCGCCAGCTCAGTTGAATTATAATTTCAGCTCTGTGTTGCAAGGGTGAGCTGCAAATATGAGATGGTTGCCATTCTCAGTGGAACAGGAATTGAGTGGAAATTGAAGTGTCGGTGCTTTCAGACTCTCCTTGCATTTGCTTCCTCACATGACCTGGAAGTACTGCGTGAGTGCCATAAAAATTTACTTTGCTACTGTCTGCTTTTGGAAAGAAGCTTTGAGGCATAAAGGAAAACCAAAAATAAATAACTTCAGATAATTTGCTGTTGCCTGCTCTTGACACGATTGTACCCCCAGGTCCAGGGAGGTTATTCTCCCTCTGGACTCCGCACTGGTGAGACCGCTCCTCGAATCCTGTGTTCAGTTGTGGGCCCCTCACCACAAGAAGGATGTTGAGGCTCTGGAGTGAGTCCAGAGAAGAGCAATGAGGCTGGTGAAGGGACTGGAGAACAGGCCTTATGAGGAATGGCTGAGAGAGCTGTGGTTGTTTAGCCTGGAGAAGAGGAGGCTTAGGGGAGACCTCATTGCTGTCTACAACTCCCTGAAAGGAGGTTATAGAGAGGAGGGAGCTGGCCTCTTCTGCCATGTGACAGGGGACAGGATGAGAGGGAATGGCCTCAAGCTCTGCCAGGGGAGATTTAGGCTGGAGATTAGGAGGAAGTTTTTCACGAAAAGTGTCATTGGGCTGCCCAGGGCGGGGGTTGATTCACTTTCCCTGGAGGAGTTTAAGGGATGGGTAGACAAGGTCCTGAGGGACATGGTTTAGTGTTTGATAGGAATGGTTGGACTTGATGATCCAATGGGTCTCTTCCAACCTGATGATTCTATGATTCTATGAATAAGACAAATTGCGGTGCTAAGTTCTGTCTTCATCTACAAGATTCAAAGGGTACAGTCTGTATCATACCAATTTAAGAAATAGATCACAGTCTTCTATTTGAAGGTAGAAAGCCTACTTAACATAATATGCCTATCACAGATAACCCATTAAAGTACATCATGGGAAGTCAAAGAGAAATTAATTTACCTTGGTGGCCAGTGCTCAAAGTGATAAATCCAAAAGAGTAAAACACAGAGAGAAAAAAAAAAAAAAAAAGACTGGAAGTAACTTGAGGATGCCTAAGGCAACAATTAAAAAACATTGGGGAGAAAATATTAATGGAAAGGTGACGTATAACTGTGATTTACCGAGACAAAGAGTAATGTTAATCAAGTTGCTGAGGTAAGCATCACTATGCCATTTATATTTTGAATATCCTTTGAGATTTTAGTTTTAGATTAACTAATTTATCTAAACACAGAAAAAGGTAAAAGTCATGTGTAATATGTGTCATATCAGTGCTCAGAACGCTACTGTAAATTTAAGTAAAGCTGCTAGATCAAAATCTATATGGAAAACATGACCAAGGTGAACAGCAAATTATTCAACTTAGTATTGCTGCATACCTTTCTTAAGCCTTTTTGTAATTTGAAGATTTAAATTACACTAGAATAGACTTGTGAATTCTAGCTTTGTAATCTGTATACTTCTGTTGTTTAGCTAAACATAGTAAATTACTGAGTTGTCACACTAACTTTCATGTGCTTTAAAACTGTTACCATTCTATGCTAAAGATTAAACAAAGCTCTTTCAATTTAATCTTTCAAAGGCAGATAGCTGTTGCCTTTAGAATTAGGACACTCTGGGTCACGGGACACCTGATTTTGGATCTTGTTAAAGATGGATGAGCAGCTGATTTGTAACAGGTGAAACAATATGAGTCTGAGTACCCAACATCTGAAAACAAGCTCTGTGAAGCTGATCTTGTCCTTTTTTCCCCAGGGAATACTCAGCTGTCCGAAGATGACCCTGTCCAGGAGACACAAAGTGTCATCATGCATTAAGTCAACACATGTTGGCCAACCCACAGCAGTTACTAGTGGAGTGTTGTTTGAAGGCGGTAAAGGTAATATATTTCAAGTTAACGTAACATTTTCACATTAGCCAAATATTTTTTTCTGATAGAAAAAATACTGGGTTTACCTGGAAATTTGCTTCTTGATCCAGCTATGAGCTTGAAGCTTAAATATTTCAATCTTTTTAACATGTGAAAAACGTCAGCTGCTTCAGAAAGACTATAATGAATGAGAGGATAAGAAAAAGTGTGCAACAAGTGAAAGAGAAGATAACAGCTGACTTTTAAAAAAGTAAGCACAATGTAGGTTTATTCTTCACAAAACAAATTGGAAGATTATTTTTAAATGGCACAATCTAGTGAAACATAATTTCATCTTAATTTTAAGTAGGCTCATCAAGATAATGGGTAATTATTTCCTTAGAACTAGATGGTAGATTGGAGAAAAGCAGGTAGAAATTTTAAATAAATTTCCTCTTCAAAGAGTAGGATTGTTAGATATAGTTTTAGGTCTCTAGGATGAAAAAGTCCCCAAACAGCCCCACCCTAGACAATGCAGTCCTTGATCTCTCAATTGTACTTTCAAAGGGAAAGTTTCATTGAAGTTGCTGATTCTGGATACAGATGCGTGCCCCTGTATCTGCCAGTCCATGGGTCTGAATGTCATGATGTGTGATCGTGTGTCTTGTCAAATAAATACAGATCTTGAAGCTCAATGCTCATTGCAGCTCAACCTCTATGCAGACAAACCATGATCTGCAAAGGGACACTTTGCCTGTGTGAATATATTCATGTGATTAAGTCTTAAAATGTTTTCACCCTCCTGTAAAACATGATTGCTTAAAACACTTCAAAAAAAGGAGGTGGGGAAGAAAAAAAACCCTACATTGTGTGGTCCTGCAAAATTATCAGAAAGAACAGCTGAAACAAGGATGAGAAACTGCTTATATTGCACACATGTTTGTTTTCCTTTGAGAACAAACAGTACTTTGTGGATTGCAGTCATTGAAAGTCTAAATCTGACTTTCTTCAGGAATATGTAAAAAGGTATTGTTAACCAACTCAGAAAACAACTTGGTGTGTGTTTGTTTCTTCTATTTTACTTATAATTTTATGTATTTGCATTAAAATGTTAGTTTTATGTTGTATTGCAATTTATAAAACTTTTTAGAAAACCTGCAGCATAAAGAGAAAACTTTTTTCTTTGGTATGTTTTCTTGTCTGGCAGAACTGCTCTTGGAGTAACTGAAAGAGAAAAGACCGAAATCAAAATTATTCTTTCGTATCTATTACCATTTTATCAGTGATTTAGAGATGAGCAATTACATCTTTCTAACCTAACTGGGCAGTATAATGTTACATGGAATTAGAGTGTGGTTAAAGCAATGAGAGTGCCAAAACATAGGCATCTACCTCCAATCTACATAACACATTAAGATAATTTAAGACACTAACACAACAGGAAGGCATAGTTCTTCTGTAGATTCAGTGTCATGTTTGCAAGCCCATCAGCATGGATATTACTGGTATCTCAGTGCAGCTGAAATAAAGTTAAACGAGTATGTTTAGCATCTGAGGAGTTTGTAACCCTGTTCATTGTTCTGAGAAATTTAGCTTTTTGTCCAGTCTTTGTTTGAGAGTTGCACTTCCAATATTTATGCAGGCACGTCTTTGAAACTGTGAAAATATCCAAAGCAGTATTTGGACAATGCACTTAATACCATGCTTTAAATTTTGGTCAACCCTAAGCTGGTCAGGCAGTTGGACTAGACAGTCACTATCACTTAAATTTTCTATTCTATTCTAACAAGCATCTGACGATATAAAGGAAATTGCAGCCTGTTGAATAAAGCCCATTTTGTGGCAGATTAATATTAGTGTCTCTGCATTATTGCCATTTTGTCGATAGGGTAAAATGTAAAAATTGAAACAGTGTTGTCTAAGGAAAATAGGCACAGGAGAGGCCCTTAGACTTTTCTTTTATTGAGACAGCAGATCTTCTGATAGCTTAAAGTCTCTTAAGTTTGCTCTCTGGCCTGTAAACAGCTTATTCCAACCCTGCCTGAGCTGGCACATTGTTTTCTGTGGCTGATCGTGGACATGCTCTGATTTAAAAAATAAATATTAGAGAAAATGGGCATTTTTCTGTCAGGCTGGGTGTCTGACCTCATTCACGTTGATGCTATGTCAGTGCAGTGAAGACAGGGTGCACTGTGAAAAGGTTGTGGCTTAGATCAGCACCCAGGTTTCCCCACCACCATAGTGACCCTGGACATCTCCAGATTTGCGTGCTTGATTTCCTTCTGGAGAGTGAGGCTGAATGATAAGGACAAGGGGACAACAGATTGATACAACACTACCCTGCTTCCCAAGATGCTTCTGAACCAGGCAGCTGTGAAATGTTCCCATCTTCCGCCACTTACATCCACCCTGTAGACCAAGCAGGCCACAGTCGTAGAGGAAATCTATGATAGAAATGGGAATGGATTGTAGTTTTTTCAGGTGAATAGTTCGTAACTGGTTGAGAAATTCTTTGGCAGAAGGGAATATGTAGGTGTTGCAGAGGCAATATAGCCAGCTTTATATCATCACCCAAGCTCATAGCTGTGCTCTGAAAATCCCTAGCTGCCTGAGCAATTCCTCTCAGAGCAATCAGAATACTCTAAATTGCTTTTTAGGAGCAGAGTGGCACTTGCTAGTCTGAAATTCAGCGTTTAATCTCTTGGTGAGTTTTGCTGTACTTAAAGGTCCCTGGATAGTCAACCTGTTTCTTCTGTCTTACAGGCTTATTCTTTTCTTCTAAGAGCTTTTCATTCCATATCTGTGTACTTCACTTGTTTTCTGTATCTATCCATTAGTATTCCTTTCTTCTTTTTTTCATCTGCACGGTGTGACTATTACTTGTCGTATAAGCTACTACGCATAAACATCCTTATTCTTTAGTATTATAAAAAGTAAACAAGCAGCTAAAGTTTAACCTACTTATTAAAAAATAGTTAACATGTCAGTGTTCAAAGGTAAGCCTCTCAGGCTTATTTTTTTGAGTGATATGTTTTTCATATTTTTGTGCCTACCTAATACAATCTATCACAATTATGGAAATAAATCTTCAAATGCAGTCCTCCCTTATAAAGAACTTTTCTTGTAGCCATTCTCTGCTAAGCCGTTATGTGTGTGTGTGTATATGTAAATAAAATAAACCACCAATCTTAGAAAGTAGATTTAATGAAAGAATACAAATGTATTTTCCTTAAGATAATGCTATTTGAGATCATAAATTGATCTGAAAGGGCTGCTGGCAGCCTACTGTTTAACTATATTAAGTTTGTCTACATTAGATCAAAATGTAGGAGGCTAGATCTGTGTCTGAATGTCAGATTCCCATTCAGCAGCAGAGAGACACAAAGTCTGTATGAGTAAACATTCCTATCAAAGATGAGATTATTAAACTAACAGTAACAACAAAAAAGTAGCAGCATAAAAATGTCTCCTTGTAATTGCATTTAATATGAAATCATCATGATATTAATGGTGCTGATTATATCAGTGATATCCTGCCCTATGTTGTTATGCTGTTCTATGTCTTGCTGAATAACAGTTAAAATACCATCATAGATCATAGTCCTCAAAAGGACTCTTATTTAGTAAAACTAAGAGAAAATACAGTTTTTACTCTTGTCAAGGTCTATTTCAGCTTCCAGTTATCCTCTGCCACAGTCTGCCCTCTCCATTTCTCTGCTTTCCAGTCAGTAGAAATATATTTTTACCTGATATTAAACCAGAAAAAGTTCCAAAATATAGTCATCTGTTTTGTTTAAATTTCTCTACGTATAATTCTTACAAATCAGTCCAAAACTTTTTACACAGAGTGAATTATAATCCTAGTAGTAGGGTAGATGGGATGTACCACGAGTTTAGGAAAGAAATTATTTCGAAAGGCATGGAGAAAGAAAAAGAAGGGATAAGATTCTCATTGCAGAACAGTAAGAAAGAATAGGGAAACAGAACTTTGTATTCTGAGTCCCATTCACTCTCTTAATCACAGCAGGTTGTTTTGGACATAGGCTTTGTACTGTACAATAATGAAGAAAGGATGATTTCCCTGATGACAACAGCTGGTAATTGTTCCTAGATGATGGGATGTGATGCAGTTTCTGCTACACTGACAACTTAAAACATCTATATTGCATCCAGTGTTTTTGCTTTTTTTTAATTGCTATTTATGATGCTAGGCATAATTAACACCATTTTCAGTCTCATTTGCCTAACTTATTAAAACTTTATCTTCCCCTTCAGTTGTGATTTTTTTTTTCATATTGCTTTTTCTTCTTAAAGTTCTCTTCCTTTAGCATCTTTATATCTGCCTTTCTTGATGCACTTGGAGCATATGCTTCCATTCTGTTTTCTTTCCTACAGCCATTTTCTTTGTCTCAGTCTAACTCTACTGATACAGAACAATTTATAGACAATTTCAAACTTACCTCCATTTGTCCATACACTTTTTTCTATTTCTAAACATGTATCTATGCAAATCAAGTATTTAAGTGCTATGTACTAGATTCATACAAGGGATGATGAAACGCTGAATTAAAAAGATTAATTATCAGCGCCCAACTGTTTTCTGCAATTTCTATTTGGTGCCCATACTCCCCTATCAACTATACAGAAAGCTTAAGCAGAGTTCACAGGAGTAAAACAGCTCACTGGAAAACCTTATCCTGCTTTGGAAACCACCAATGTGAAGTTCTCTTGGCCTAGTATAAGGAATTTTTTTTTCTTTCTTTTCCCTTTGATAATAAACCAACCAACCAACATAATAAAAAAAAAAAATATCTCTGGTACTAGGCTTGAGTATTCCTTTGAGATTGATTTTGAATGGACACTTAAATTCTGGCTTTCCAGAGGAGAAGTGAAAATGTAGGAGGATACTGGGATGGATGAACTTAAATGTACTCTCTGCACGTTTAATGGTTTATACTATAGCTGAAGGGAACTTTCTTTTCAAATCTTGTTAAGACTTAGCATGGGGTGGTGGTGGGGGGGGGGCATCAGGCTGCACAGTGGTATTAACACTATAAAGCTGTATTATCCGTATGACTATTGGCAAATATATGTATCATGCAGGTTTGCCTAGCTGAAATGTAGGCAGATAGGGAATTTTTGGAGTACCTAATGAAACATTAGTGGATTCAGTGTTTGGCAGTTGAATGACATGACTGTTGTGGGTGGTCCTTTCCAACTGAAATAGCCTACTACACAGCAGTAGAGCTACAGCAGTCTATTCAGTGAGAGCTGGGACTGTAGTCCAAATGGAATGGACACTAGGAAGTCTGACCGATTTTTATCTATTTCCTTCAGTGTAACTTTTAAACTACCTTCTGAGGAGGTTAGATTTTGGTGGGGGTTTTTGTTATTGTTGGTTAGTTGGTTGGGGGTTTTCTGTTTTTGTTTCTTTGTTTCTTTCTTTGTTTTCCTCTAAAGCTGAAGTCCAAGGTTACTTTCTATTTGTCTATGAGTTAAGTAATGATGAAAGCCAGGCTTTTTATAAACTGCATTATATAGAACCCATTCCACTCGTAAACAGTTCTGAAGGAAATTTAGTGATATGAGATTGCTTTGTTATGGATGTAAGACCTTGCATCTTCCAGAAAGGGGCAGGGAGGCAAACCAGAAGGGTATTACACTAGTCTCATTTCTCAGTACTTAGTGACTGTCTAAGGTTAGATTTTTTTTTTATTTATTTATTCTGAAGTTTATTTTTCTTTCTTTTTCTTAAGAAGTCCTTCAAGATCTAGAGTCTGATTTAAGACACAAGCGGTGAATAACCTGCCCTGTTCTCAGTTTGTGGAACATTTTGTAAATTGAACGTGGAAATAATGAATTGCTTAATGTCATTCAGCCTTGATTTTTAGGAGTCTCAGAAATCCAATTAACTACAGTGTAAATTTGCTAATACAATATACAATCAAAGGCCTCCACAGTGGTCCTTTTTGTCTTCTTGCAAGGTGTAATGCATGACAAGTTAAAAAAAGATTTTTGTGATCTCAATTCTGATTTTCTTCACCTAAATACTGTAATAATAAGCATCCTTATAAGTAAATAGCTACTTAATGCTACACCAATAAACAGAGGGTGCATAGTCCAGAACACTCGGGTATGGTTATGTACGTGAACCCAGATCTGTTATATCACTATTCCTATGATCCATGAAGCAGCCATTGCCACTTAGCCTTGCTAAGCTTTAACATTGGCCAAGGACCATTTGCAGTAAGCAGCTTGGATACAACTATCTTGTTTCAGACCATAAGAGAATTTTATGTGTTGGTTAAAAGCAATTTATCTGTTCCCTGTCCCAACTCATTTCCAGCTATTCCCCCTACTACTACCTAAATGTAATTATTCTTGATATTGGAATTCTCTCTTTTTTTAAGAGCATACCTGGACAAAGAGAAAGGCCGAAAGACAATATGAAATATAATTACCATGGCATATAAAAGATAATAAATACTTCTATGACCATATCAGCAGTAAAAGGTGAACTAAGGATAGCGTTGGTCTACTGCTTAGTGGTCCAGGAAAGCTCATTGAATAATAACACCAAAGCTAATAAATATTTTTTTGTTCTGTCCTCTCCAATTTATGCAGTAGGACATTTTCAATATGAGTAGCAAAATTATTGTTAACATCAAGTATCTTGTACCAGATTAAAGAAAGATTTATTTGGATACTTGAACAAGTTGTGTTTTGAATGGGCTGAATTTAATAAAATTTATCCAAGGGTTTCCAAAGCAGGGTTTGTACACCCTCAGAGGCTGTCTGTTCATCTCTCAAAGATAACAGGGAAGGTTCCAGAAAACTGGAAAATAAATGTCTTCATGCTTTAAGGGAAATTTTACATAGTAACAGCAAGAAAATTATATTGCTGTCAATATAACTTCATTTATGACAATAATTAAACTCCTTGCCAGCACCTAGGAAAAAGGGATTATGAGTAAGAGCTAACAAGGAGTATCAAAAAGAAATCAAGTTAAATCTACTACATTACCTTTAAAGAGAAGGTAGCATATTTTATGGATAGATAGAAGAAGTAAAAGCTTTACAAGTGTTCTTTTTATCCATATCTTAGTAAAAGGCTCTCCCAAGAAAGGATATTCCATGAATTTCCAGACAAAGCATTGAAATGGATCTGTGTAGCCCCTATTTAGAGCCAACACACATTGCCTTCTCCAACAAACTTTTTTTTGTCTTTTTTGTGGAGTTATTTTGTTGTGGGTTTGGTGATGTAGATGATCCATACACATATTGTTGAAACCTTATATTAAAAAATAGTCATGATTATAGCCACTCAAGATTGTTAGCTTTCTTTGTAATTGTGTATAAGAAATAAAAATATTTATGCAATATTTTTAGATGCTTTTTCATAATTGTCAATACAAAAGTTTTTTAAAGACAGATATCCTTGTTCTAACAACCAAGGCTTGGGGAAGCCACACTGTTCACGATTAAATGTGAAGTGTTAGCAACAGTTCATTTACTTGTTTAATGATATGTGAGTTTTGATGTAGATGCACTAATGGGAATGTTTTCAGCCCAGAGTTTGATGACCACCAAGATTTCAGTCACCAGGCTCAATTACTTTTGCGGAGAAAGTAGTCTAGTAAATGTAAAATGTGATGTTTTAAAGAGATAATCTACATGGTATCTACTTACTAGTTAATTTGAAATTGTTAAAGGATTTTTTCCACATGTTTATATTTTTCTCAGGAAAGCAGGGCTAAAAGGGCATTCATATTGCTAATCATTATTCAAAAGAGTCCTCTTCATAAAATAAAATCATATGAAAAGAATTTGAAAGAACATAATACAGTTTCTCATAACAAGCCATAGAATCAAGATTTTGAGTTAAAGAAAATTTCAAATATGCACTTTATAATTAATTTTGGAAATAGTCCTTTAATTGAGATTTTATTGTAGTTGTGTCGGTTCAGATGGAAAGACATACAGTGTCACTCAATCCAATGCCATGCAGACATTATATCTTCGTTTAAAAACTTAAGTAAATAACGTTATTTCAATGCTGAAACAATGTGTTCAGCTATTTACATCAGATATTTCTGGAGAAAAATCAAATCTGAATCCCAGCATAAATACAGCAGGCTTCTTATTAGTAAGTGATATTTTGACATCTGTTGCAGACAAAGATGCTATTGGATATAGCATATACATATTCATTAACTGAAAATTTTTATTTATGAAAAACAGTTCTAATGAGTTCAACTCTTCCAATCCATTCCTCAGGTTTCATGCCTTGCATATCTAAACCCCGATATTTCTACTGGTTGCCATAAGATAGTGTTATAGCTATGGAAGTTTCGAATGTTTTGTATATAGATTAAAGAATAGGAGACAAAACTGAAAATTCTTTTTTGTAGCCTAGCTGCTTTTAAGATAAATTGCATAGCTCTTCAGGTGGTGCCATACAACAGTGCTGCTTAGGAGTGTTCATTTCCTCTTCACTCTTTCCTGGCAAATTATCCCTCTTGAGATAAGCACGTGCTGAGATAATTTTATGACAGTGAATAAAATACTAATTTTAGGATTTCATTTACATCCCTGGGAAAATTATGACTAAGAAAGCAGGAAAGGACCTTTTGCTAAAAATCAAACAAACAAACAAAAAAAAACAGAGCAAAAACTTCTTTGAAACAAACCTGCCAGCTTGTGGCTATGTAATACGAAAGGACCTTAGAGAAATATGATGTGTGGTGGTAAATGAACATTTTATGATAATGAAGTCAATTATTCCTTGCTTGTTTGATGTTTGTTGTGCCAAGGTTCAGCATACCTAATAAGAAAATGTTCTTTTTAGATTTAATAAATTGGTAAACTGAATGTTAGCATTTGTAAAAGTACATATCACAGAAAATCGCTTAGGGTACAGAAAAGAAACAATCAACAGCATTTAGTTTATTCCCTTGACAATATATTAAGCTTTCAACCACCTATATGAAAGAGTATTTCAGATAATGTTTCTCAAATACATTTCTTTGATATGTTAAAAATTAAGCTGAAGTACAATTATTTTTGTTGTTGTTAACACAGATGAAACAGAGAAAACAAAATTCTGTTGATAAAGTCCAAAATCCCAATCACAAGCACAAAATATTTAATTGATTGTTGGTCAGCTAGTCTTGTTTTGAAAATGAAATAATCTTTAAAAGGTCTTCAAAATGGAAACGAAAATTAAAGCATGGAATTGAGTGGATAGGCCAACATGACACACAGATGCACTGTATGATGCTGTTATGAATATTTAGACTAGTCTTGAAATTACATACACAGACTTTGTCTTCAAGTCTCATCCTTAACTGTGTTCATATTGTACCTGATCCTCTGTGATTTAATTATATATTTATAATTTATAATGTGTGAATAAGTCGCAAGAAATTAGAAATAAAAATATTACATACTAGTTTAAGTGAAGTCCTTTTCCTCCTTTTTTGACAAGTTCTCCTTTTTGCTAACAAAGCACAGGAAAGGAACTGAAAAGCAGATACTGCTCTCACATAAGACTTTTTGAGAACCTGAACTGAACAAAAGAAGAAATTGCATCCTTCTCAAGAACCTTACAATCCTTTTCCATAATCCAGTGCTCCAGTCCTTACCAGTCACGCTGCGCAGGAAAAACTTCTGGTCTGCCCTAGTAAGGTAGTTTGTACAAGTTACTCCACCATCATTTAAGTTCTATGTTCTCACATCATGGAAAAGACACTTTTAGACCTTAGGCCTGGGCAACTGTATTTGAACTAGTTAACCCACAGTACATAATCCTGTTTTATGATTTACACAATGCCTTAGAAAATACCAAGGCCATCATCTAATTAATTTTTCTCTGTTGCCTTTCTAATTTGAATGACATTGTTATTTTCAAAAACATAATGACTGTGTATAATCTTATTAATTTTTTTAATAAAATAAATGGAACACCAAGTAATTTTCTATAGATTAATAAATTGAATAACGTATACATTTGAAAAAGGTATAGTACCTTTACTTATTAGAAGATGAAAAATGAGGAACTGTACTTTTGAGAAGGTAGTACAAGTTCTGCTTTCTAGAATTATGGTGGCTAATAAGTGCAAAATTAAAGTCTGATACTGTAATCATGCTGCAGTAATGTTTGCTCATGAGATTTGACATCAATATAAATGAGTGGTTTGTGTAACCAGGAAGAGTTAGATAGGTATCATCCTTGAAAATGTTGATAATCAAAGGTATAAAAGGCATAACTAAGGTGATTAAGCCAGATTGATCTAGTGGGCTATCATAAACAAGATTAGATGTTGGAACTGTAATGGAAAACACGTAAGGGATCTTTTTGTGGTTTATTTTATTTTTTTCAAAGATAGATTTGTCTACTGGTTTCTGCAAAAGTTAACTTAGGATTCCTTGTGAATATGTCAGAGTGATAAATGAGAGAAAAATCAAGTGGAAGCAACTAGTGTTATTTGGATCCTATTTTATTTGAATCATATCTGACATTTAATATATTGCTATACCTAGAAAATCTCTCCCTAGATTTAAGAAATATTCCATAGCTGCACTGTCTTGCAAGAAATTCTCATTTTACTATCTACCTATATTTCCAATCTGACTAGATCTCTTCTGTGCAATTGTTTCATCTTCATTAATGTTCCTTTGGCTTTTCAGCTTAGTATCAATAATAAATGTCACTAACATTCTATTCACTCCTTACTGCAGAACTTTAATTGTTAAATAAAATTGGGTATCAATCCTCACACAAATTGGAAAGATCATTTTCTTTCCTCTTCAGATTTTACCGCTGTTTCTGTTTGCATCCTTTCAGCTGATTTTCAATCTACATGATAGCGTTAAGACAATTTGGATTATTGGTCATTGCAAAGTTTCTGTACTGTACTGCTGGAAAGAAATCTTCCTCAGAAAGAACAGAACATAAAAAATTAATACGCAGATACAAAGTTTGTATTTGAAGATCGAGAGTAATACTTCTGATTGCCATGCTGATAATCACTGCAAAATTTCAAAACCGTCTGCAGTATGTTGTGCGTGTTTGGATTTAAGAGACCCTGAAAAAAATATTCTTTTAATTTTCTTCATAGTTTTATCATTAATTTTTAATTCATAAACTGTGTTCTGTGGTTTTGATTTGAATTGCGTCTTCATGTATGATTTCATTTAGATAAACCCAGGTGTTCCTGAGTCTTCAGTTTTTCAGCAGTAAATCTTCTGTGCTCGCATAATTTTCAGCATGAGTGGGGGGAAAAAAAAAAAAAAAGTAGATTTTCCTGAATAGGAAAATAGGTACAGAAACTCAAGAGAAAATAGGGAATACTTATGGTGCAACATCGTGTTTTCAAAGCCTGATTACAAGTATTCTCATATCTTTTAAATGATGGGGAAACTGAGACATAAAAAGGTTAAGAGAAGTGCTTATGGTCTTTTAGGGAATTATTTGCAAAGCCAGGATTATCTCTGCAAATGCTCTGGATTTTAGTCCAATCTTTTTCCACCTTGTTCACACCGCTCATGAGGAGAATCAGATTAATGTTAGAGATTAATTAACAGCATCTTAAGTCATCTATTATTTTCTTCCACACTGCTTAAAATCAAAATCATCCAGTATGATCTACTGAACGAAATAGACATGCTGCAGTTGAGGTATCATTAGTGATTACTGCATTATCTTCTCTGCATATCTCAGACATAGACTGAGATGGAACTTGTTGGGCAGGAGTCAAAATAACATAGAATTTGGTTGGGGTTTTGTTGTGTGGGTTTTTGATTTTTTTTGGGGGGACTTGACTGCTAAGGATTCTGCTGTAATAAAGAATTTATTTCACAAGTACTAAGAAAACTTTCTGAACAACTTAAGACTGTTGAGGTCTGAAAGCCACATCTATCCTTTTCCTAAAAGGGGAAATGGAATAGGAACCTTAATACATCCCAATAGTTTTTAGCTATTTGGGTGAGATTCAAGATGTCTTTTGGATTTTAATTTTGTCCATTGCTAGAAGATCTAAATTTATGTCTGCATTGACATATGTAAGCATATAACTACATTGGGACCTTAACATGTCTATATCATTTCTGTAATACTTGTGACATTTTCCAGGCCCTCTTTCCCTCATTCTAAAACCAGGACGGATGTGGTTGTTCAAATGCCATGATCTCTTCAATGTATTCTGTCAGTTCATTCAGGGAATCTTGCTGCCTCAGCAGCATCTCCTATTACTAGTACTAATCATAGGGTACAGAACTATTAGAGGGACATGTTGTGAACAGAAGTTAATTCAAATATGAACATTATGTTTTAGATGCTGCTTGGAGTTGAGTTTAGGCCTACCTAGATTGACTTCCTCCGATTTCAAATCTGGATTCTCTTTCTGCCAGATCCAAGAGGTACCTGACTTTCATTCTGTAATATTTGTAGTAACTCTTCTGACTTGCTGCTGTGGGTACTATTCGCTGTGCAAGAATCTGTGTTCACTTTACTATAGAACATTTGTAAAGGATGAATCATTCTAATTGATGTAATGGCTTTATTTTCTGTTGTGGTACTATAATTCTTAGTCTATGGAATTATCTTTTGTTAGTTCTAAGGTGGAGTAATCAGGTGTTACAGCTGAAAGAAACAGTTTTTGATAGGAATAGTTGGACTCAATGATCCGGTGGGCCTTTTCCAACCTGGTCGTTCTATGATTCTGTGGTTGTTTTCAGATTTGCTTTAAGGGGAGGCAGAAGGATGGGTACAAGGAGGGGAATAGGGAGTAGAAATGGAAAGAGTTTGAGTATATTTTGAACCTCAAAAAGGAGTACAGGAATACAGGTTTCTCCTCATGTAACATCCAGCATCCCTGTCTTAGTCTTGGCTCAACTGTTCACACAGTCATGTGCTGACTTTGCTTGGAAAACAGATGTGGCAAAGTCTTGTTTTCTAAGCTGTATGATCTGCTTAGTTCATTCGGAGCTAGCAGTGGTGTGCCAGGAATCAACATTAGGCATGATCCTTAGTTAATATATGCTGGACAGTTTTGAGACAAGTGGAAAAAATATACTTTTGGCATTTGAAAGAGTATAAAATACATAAAGCATTGTAAATACCAGACACATTTGAGAAATAACTTTGAGATTCCCATGTTAAATATCTACTGCTTTTTCAATCCATGTCTGGACTTCAAGCAACACAGAGTAGCATAACCGTGTTTTTAATTTATTCTCCCACAATGTAATAGTTAGTTACCTTTACAAAAATATGTTACTAAACTTTTTAAAATAAATTATTTTGTCTTTTTATATTACTGGAAAAAATAGCAGACACTAGAAGTGAGCTATTTTTTTTTTTTTTTTTTGCAATGAGATCACATTTTTGTGATGAGACAGAAAAATACATAATATATTAGAAAAAAAAAAATCTAATATGAAAAAACAAGTTCATGGAAGCTCCTCTGTACGATTCAGTCATCATTAACAAGTCTGAGGAGCACTCCAAGTCACAAGCAAAAGCTTTGTAAATATCCCATGATTTTTAATAGGTAAGAAAACCTGGTGAACTGTAACTGTTCACTCCTCAAAAAAAGTCTTGTTGAAAAATACCTTGTTTATAGAAAACTGTGGGGTTTCAGTGGACTTTAATTTTACTTTTAACATGGAGCTTCAGGAGTGTGACTGAATGTGGTGTTAGTGGGAAGGTAAAATAAATAAATATTTTGTATGTCAATGTCATAAACAATTAGCTGACTGAGAAGCTCTTTGTGTTACACTTATACCATTGTTTTCTCACCGCAATAGTATGGTCTCCTCAGCCTCTCTGAAATATCTGCCAGCTTCAAGGCTCTCTTCTGTGTTGCCTAGGGCCCATTGCTTTTCAGGTCACATCTGAAAATCTTGAATAATTCTTTAATTTGTCTGTTCCTGCTCAAGTAATTATTATTATATCCAGAAAATTATATTAAAAAAATATTAAGGTCACAAAGTCAAGCACTCAAATTAGAAAACATTAAAATTAAAGTTGCCCGTGCAACCTCCATTTGGCTCCCTTAGGTATATGCATTATAATGGTCTTTAATTACATCATCATGGAGTATTTTTTTTACATGGGATTCCTGACTCATTCAGTCAAGGACGATACTACCTTAATTAGGATTATTCAGTATTTCATTTTCTTGTCCTTGTTCAGTGTGTGGACATGCCTTATTGACTTCAAACTATTCAGCCTGCACTCTTTAAGCAGAAATTATTGATTTTTCTATGCTATTTTTTAAATGGAACTCATTAATATAATGTCAAGCATTACTTTATATTCAGAAAATCCTCATAAGGTTAAAGGATTTTATTATCTCTGTTTTACAGATGGGTAGTGGCCATGCAGAGAAATTAAGCTTAGATGCATTCACTAGTTTTGGATGCCCAGTTTGGCTGGTCTGTAACTTCATTTTGTGTGTATGTGTGCCTGGCGTGATTTAATTTATTATACACTCAAGATAGTTGGACACTATTGAATTCTCTGATCTAAATACTCAGGAATTTGGCTTGGGATCTGTACTGGATGAACTTACAAGTAGATCTTTAAGAACTAGAAAAGGACAGCCTTTAAAAAGTCATAAAATCTGGAGTAAAACTTTTTTGCAGTGCTGTTAAGGAGAAGACTAGAGTTTATATACTGATGCCTTATTTTTATTTCTTAAGCTGCTTCTTCTCTTTAGTATATATTCAATAAAAAGTAAGTAGATGTAGGTATAGCAAGAGTATATGACTATGCAATGTTATTATATTATCTGTAACATTCTTATGAATAAGAGTGATCTTGCAGAAGTGATGAGGGAAACATCATTTAGCAATAGCAAGTAATTTAACAACAAATATGTAAAATAAAATTAAACTGTAGCAATTTTGCTGTGTCTTAAAATTTGACCTCATATAGAACTTTGAGTAAACTTATATTTAGGATTGTGACAGAAGGTTTTTTTAATTTATGTTTATTGATCATATTACTATCAAATAACAAGCAGTATACTAACACATACGTTTTGGACATGTATTTGAAGAAGGAACAGAAAAACATTCCACTGTATCTCATAACCAGCTCATCAACAGCACTAGAGTCTTTAAATCCCCAATGCAGACCTCTGGCCTTTGAGCTAACAGAGCAGATGGAGCTCTAGGGGCTTCCCTCTGAGTGTATCTATTCTTTGGCAGTCATGAACTGCACATGTTTCTAGAAGGATTCACACATCTTTGCTGCTGATGGAGATCATCAGAGTACCAAGTTTCACTGGGGGATCTGGAGGAATTCTTACCGTAATCAGAAGGTTACAGGAGCAACGTACTGTCTTTGTTGGTCCCCTTACTTCTCCTTAGTTTTTTATTCTCTATGTTCAAACTAAGCAGCATTTTCCTTCATGACACTTCATGCTACAGGACAGTGACAGTGCAAGCACATGACAGCTCTTTTATTCCCTTGTTACATGTGGGATGTTGAAAATGTTTATTTCAGTAAAATTATCTTGAGGACCTTATCTTGAGTTTGAGGACCTTGTCAAGTGGTATAATAAGGAAAAGCAGGTAAGTCATAACCTAAAGAACAAAAATCTGACAGGCAAGTATAACAGAGACAAAACCAAGAAACAAACCTTGTCAGTCGTACTAATTGATGGGCTTTCAAGAAACTGCATGCAACCAGGTCATTGCAGCCAATAAGAATGGCTACCTGAGGGTTGAAAGTGTTGCAGGAGGGATATTCAGACAGTGTAGGCAAACTGATGAGAGAACATACAGGGGAAGGGAATGAGGGAGGAGTAAAGGAGGAATAGACAGGGGTATAAAAAGGATTGGTTGTTTGTAAAATGGGACCAATCACTAGTCTTGTCTGACTATGATCACCATTGTCTCTCCTATCCTCTTATTAGATCTTTCCTTTATTATCTCTCTGCATCATCTCACTCTCTGTGCTGTGTGTGAGTGCTGCAAGGACTAGGTGCCAGCCACTGAGAAGAGTACCAGTGTGAGTGGGTATGAGCCAGCTGCTTGCTCAGCTTCGCTACTGGTTAAACTTGCAAATGGGAAAGAGGCAGCTGCCATGTCCCTCAGCCTGGGGAGAGACACTGGGTCCCTGAGTGCACTAGTCTGGGCTCCAGTGGCTGAACAAGGAGGGAACCCTGGGTGAGAGATGCTGGAGGAGCTATCTACTTTTAACATTGCTTAAAAGAAAGGTTTGCTTTTGATGGAAGTACTTCCAAAGAGTATATTAGGCAGCATATAATTTTCAAGCATAACAAAAGTAGTATAAACCCGATGCTTGGTGAAAGTATAATGAAGTTTTTCTTTCTTATTCAGGGCTAATTATGTTATTTTTTAATAGAAAATCTCTTTGTACTATTTATTTTATAGGTTACAACACCTAAAAATGATAATCTTTAAAATGATTGTGTGATAATGAACAAGCTGATGAGACATTTCAAGACAAAATTAATATGTGATATTCTTCACCTTATTTAAATAAATCTTTGTTCAAATTCCTATTTAAGATCATAATATGACTGAGAAATTTTCCATTACACTTATCCAGGCGTGGACGGAATTTGAATTTATAAATATCCGTTGTTTCAAGGTTGTGCAGGGTTATGCATAATGTTTTTTAGTGTATGTTGCTACACTGGAGAAAGCTAGCAGAATCATTTTATGATCAGGACTATTGAAAACAATGGGTAAATGCTTCCTACATGCTTTCATATGTTGAGTTTTCCCCACTGTAACATTTGCTAAAAATATTATGGTTTATCTTCAAGTCTGAGTTTTCTTCAATAAACAGTGAATATTATCTCTATTGTAACTGGTAGCTTAAGCACTTGGGTTATTTGAGAAATGGAAATATGCTGAGGGAAAGCTGTGGTTATGAAGTGTGTAGTGCCTGTAAACAAACAGAAAACAATGCATATTCCCTCAGCAAAAGATGCTTCAAGGGAGCAGAGAATGTCAATAAGTAGGTGCATGAGGTGGCTATAGCAAATAGCGCAGACAGAGGAGGGAAGTCAGATGTTGTAGTGCTGTGACACTGCACAGAAGACCAACATGTAACATTAAAATAAGCAGTTTTCTTGCTAGAGCTGGCCATGCATAGCACAGTGTACAGTTGGAATATATAATGCTGTAGCGTCTGATTCTCTGTAAAGCTTTAATTTTCTTTTTCCAGACAGTTATAATCTCAAACCTTTTATTTGATAACTCAGATGTGCTTGACAGAAGAAAAAAGGCTGTAACGTTGTCATGGTCTCCAAGTACATTCCTTTGGCAATAAAGGAGATTCTAAAAATTGCATACAGTATACTGCAGTGAAAACAAGAAAGGCATTTGCTTTCCTGCCTGCTGCACTCCAGTCATCTTTGCTCGACACAAGATGGAGAATGGGGGACAAGGATTATTCAGAAAGGTAAGAAAAAAAAAGAAAGACGTTTGTTTTACTGTTGGAGCAAGTCACAAAAGAATGGATGTTTTCAGAGCTGGAGTCTGTTGCTTTGCTTACATTTTTACACTTTAAGGCACATACATCTCTTGGTGAGAAATGGACCTGTGACTGGTTGAGCCTGGCTGTATACCAAGTGCCCACCAAGCCACTCTATATCAGCTGGACAGGGAAAGAAAATGTAATTCAAAAGCTCATGGGTAGAAGTAAGGACAGGAAGATCACTGAGAAGTTTCTGTCACAGGAGAGCAGAGTTTACTTGGGGAGATTAACTTACTACCAATCAAATCAGTGTGATGTAATGAGAAATAACCCCCAAATCTTAAAACACTTTCCCCCCATTCCTCCCTTTTTCATGGGCTTAACTTTAACTTCGCTCTTGATTTACTCTACCTTCTCTCTCCCAAGCGGTGCAAGGGGATAGAAATGAGGGGTTATGGTCACTTCATCATACATTGTCTCTGATACTTCTTCCTCCTCAGGCCGAGCACCCCTCCTGCTCTTCCCCTGCACTAATGTGGGCTCCCTCTCACAGGAGACAGTCCCCCCCCAAAATAATTAACACGAGTTCTACCCATGGGCTGCAGCTCTTCATTAACTGCTCCAGCCTGGGTCCCTTCCACAGGGTGCAGTCCTTCAGGAACAGACTGCTCCAGCATGGGTCCCCCACAATGTTATGAGTCCTGCCAGCAAATCCATTACAGCATAGGCTTTTATCTCCAAAGGACCACAAGTCCACTGAGAAGCCTGCTCCAATGCAGGTTTACCATAGACTCATGTCCTTCTTTAAGCTCAACCACCTGCTCAAGCATGAGGTGTTCCCTGGGCTGCAGCTGTATATCTCCTCTACCCTGGAACTCCACTGGCTGCAGGGGGACAGCTTATCTCACCATTGTCTTCATTAGAGGCTGCAAGGGAATCTGTTCTGGTGTATGGAGTACCTCTTCCACCTTCTCCTTCACTGACCTTGGTGTCTGCAGAATTATTTCTCTCATATACTCTTAATCCTCTGTCTAGCTGCAAAACGCACAAGTCTCTTTTATTTTTTCTTCCTTAAATATGTTGTTCCAGTGGAGTAACCACATTGCCGATTGCCTTGGCCAGCAATGGGTCCATCTTGGAGCCGACTGGTATTGTCTCTGTCAGACATAAAGGAAGCTGCTAGCAGCTTCTTATGGAATCCATTCCTGTAGCACACCCCATCTCGCCCTTGCTACTAAAACCTTGCCACACAAACCCAATACACAACCAGATTGGTTTGTACAGATTTTGTTTTGACATAAAAATCTTGGGTTTTTTTCAACATTGTTATTTCCTGGCCAATATGTAAAAGAAATTTTAAATATATATAGGCACATTTTTCAACTATATATATATATATATGTGTGTGTGTGTGTGTGTGTGTTTATTGAAATGGAAAAAGATATTTTGACTTTTTAATGTACTGACGTATAGTAGTGAAAAATTAAAAATTAAAAATGTACTTTAATACAGTTTTCATGCCTCCAGGTTTGACCTCAATGAATAAACAGTGAAATTTGTTTAGTTTTCTGCGGTTTCCAACCGTCCTTCCAGGCTATGGCAGCTTAGTCTTTTTAATAATGTTGCTTTGCCTTTGGATAAAAGCCTGCTGCATATACTGGTTCCACAAATGAATGTACAAATATTAAAAGGGGAAAAGGGATTTGTACCTGAATATTGGACTGATCTAATTACATTATAGAATCAAATAAAACCACTTCTTGGGAAAACAGGCTGCTAAATTTCATGCATAATTGTATATCCATTTTGCAAAAGTAAACCAATTATGTCACTGGCATATTCACACAGAAAGTGATTGAAGGTCCCAGCCTCTTGGTAAACATACATACGCTGTTGAAAGGTACAGGCTTTTTACTCTTTAATATCAGGTTGGTTGTATGCACCAGTGCTTTTTCCCCCTTTGCATTTCTTCCTCTGCAGATCCCTTGCATACAATCTTTACACTACCACCTTGTTCAGGGAATCCTTGCAGCCTTTCTCACCTGTCTCCTTTGCTGGCGATTTCCTCACTCTCTCCAGAGTACCAGAAACATCCTTCCTCCTAACTTCATACATAGTTCTTCCATCTCCATTCAACTTTTTAGCAGTTCTGTCTTTTTTCTGCAACTTTGGAAGTAAATATATTGTTCTGCTAATCCCATAAGGCTTCAGTTTATCTGTAATCCCGACTGATACTTTTCTCATAATTACTTATTTATTCTTTCTCATTGCTTATACCACCCAGTGGAGGAACGAGGCTAAAAAGCACTGCAGTATGATACCTAAATGTGCAAAGCACAGCTTCTCTGTTGTTGTGATGCAGGATGCAGTAATGAACTCCAAGGTCAAATGCTCAGCAAAGCAAGTATAAGTGAAAGAAGATATACATTCCTTCCTGTATAGAAAGGTCTAGGACTTTCTTGTGAAGCACTTAGAGAAAAGTAGCACACAACATCAAAAAGGCAAGTAGCCCAAAGTAATTTTATTTCTCTTATCTTGCTAGTCAGTGTTTTTCGAAGAGGGTAATACTTGCTGTCAACAACACAACAGTAACTTTTAATGTCTACATCAGTTGTGTGATCTTTGGTTCTTTTGCCGGAACAGTATTCCATTACATTTTTACTGTCTTAAACAATATTTTTACTTCCATCCTCCAGCTATCCTTTCTCATTTTGTCAGGTAGGATAGGAAAACTGAAACACTACTGAAAAAAGAAAAAAAAAAAAAAGAAAAAAGCAAACCAGAAAAGAAGTTATTAACTCAGGCTAAGATAGGTTATTTTCTCACATTTCCTGCAGAGACATGTTACAAACCAAAGAAGACTCAGTCATGAGCTGCAAAAGAATTGTTCTGCCTTGTAGAATTTCTACAGATTTACTTCTTTTTCCCTTTCAGAAATAGGTTTGTTTCTTTTTGCTGAGACAGTACTATTAAAACTGAAATTAATCTTGAAAAAAAAATTGCACTATAGGTCAGGCGGAATAAAACTGATTGAAATCAGTCCAGATTTCAGAGTAGGAGAAGTTTTAAGTTGATAACCTATGTTCATTCCAGTAAGTCGATATGGTTCAGCAGAAGACTAGAGCTGTATCAAAGATAAAACTAAGTAGTCAGAAATATGAGAGAACCCAGAATAAAATATTGACTGAAGCAAAACTCTAGAACATAATGGTGTGTGTTTGTGGGGCAAATGTTGAAGAGATGAAGGAGAAGGTGGTATTTGAGAGTCTGAATGATTAATAATAATTTGAAAACAACCTTAGGAAATAGATGTTAGGATTCAAAGATTTCAATCCTATGCTAAATTAAATAGATGAATGTTAGGGAAAAACCTAAGCCCTCAGGAATCAGGAGAAAGTTACATAGTGGGTAATTTCATGACCTCATTAACATAAGCTGAATAGGAAGAATTGTCTTTGCTACAATGAATTTATTCCAGAATCCTAAAAAAAATTGTCTAGAATTTGGAAGAAAGAGAATCCTGGAATAACTGTCACCATTCTAAAAAAATTACTTTATGAAAAAACAAGCAGAGCTCGTCTAGTTATCATTTAGTGAAAGAAACATTTCTGTTATCAGCTGGGAGAAAGATTTTTCCTCTGCCATCTTGAACTGGATTCATTTACAGGCAGAAAAGTATTCTGAAGATGTTCAGTTGAAAGTGCACTGGTAGACTTTGGGTTTACCTATTTTTCCAGAAAATTTACATGTGCATTCTGAATGTTAGGAAGATAAAACAAGAAAATAGACCAAAGAAGATAAATCTGTATTAGTTTTAATTGCACTGAAGGCACGAATTTAGACTACAGTACAGTAATTTAGTAACTAGTTTAATCGTGGAACTAGTTCAATGTGCTCTTGACTATGTGGCACTGCAATATGCTATTCACCTTGCTTCCTTTTTGTCTACATAAGATATGTTTGATGTTTAAAAACTATTTTTTGTAATATATGGTTATAACTATTTTCTGTAATTAAGTCAGTGTTTTTCTCAGTAACTGACAAAACTGAGAAATGTATTTATGACTGAAGCCTCTTAAATGTGCCACTATAAGGGGCTATAATTCACGAATGAATTATGAAAAAAATATCTGTGTGATTATCAGTCTGAACTCAATTACTGTCTATGAAATATGCTATTAGCATTACGTTCATATCATATGAATATAAATACTCCATTTCATCACATATTAGTCATTATAAAAATACTTCACGATTCTTAGAACCACTCAGTTTTTCTGGGTTAGCTGGTGGATCTGGTCAGCTTACGTGTTCTCCTGCTAATTTTTCTGTAGCCCTTCACCCTCTGAGATATTTTTCACCTATGGAATCCTAGATGAAAATCAACAGAGATCTGCACCCAGGAAGACATCCTTCTTTGAAAACAAATAGCCGTTGTAATTCATACTTGTCCCATGACACCTTTTCTGAAGAAACTATGAAAGTATCGGACTCAGTAATGTCAAACACAATGCTTTCCTGGTTTCAGTCTATATAATCACTCATTATTTTTCAGAGAACAGTAAGAATGAAGATCAGAAGTTGGGAGGATTGAGACTCTGAATCAAGAACATAAATGAGAATATGAGATTAGGTTCTTGCTCTGGATACAGTAACTTAATATTGTAGCTATAAAGTAAGTTAGTTATTTTGCTTTACAATAATAGAGGATCTGACTCAATGGTTCAGGATGATGTGGAAAAAAAAATTCTAGTCATTCTCCCACCCCTTCCCCATGGCCAATCTAAAGAAGGTAGTGAATAAACTACACATACGTGTATATGTGTACAGCCAGCTATAAGGTTTTTCTTTTATAGGAGAGGTTGGACTTGATGATCTGGTGGGTCTCTTCTAACCTGGTTGTTCTATGATTCTATATAATGTAATCTATCTGCAAAAAATGGTGGATTTCCATTTGGCAAACTCCTTGAACTCATTTTTCTAGGTGCCACCTTTAACTCTTCTGCTGGTTTTCATTCCTCATGTAGCTGTATCCTTCAGATACACTGGTAAATAATACATCATAATATAGATGGGTGATATGAGAAATGCAAAGCTATATGAATTCAGGAAATTCCTTTTGCATTGGCAATGATCTGAGGCTGCAGATAGCAAGAAAGACTGATCACCAGAAACGAAAAATGGTTGAGTGATTCTTTCAAATGAGATAGAATATGTCTTTTCACTAAGTACAGTCTCCTTTCCAGGAGACTGGCAAAAGATGATAAAGGAAATTTCCACCAAAGACAGTGGACTTTGTCATATTTGATTGTGAGAGTATAGGAAGACTTGCATTATTACTTCACTATCCCTGAAAATTAGTTCTTTTACTAGACTGTGTAAAGTCATTTTGGTGGAAGATGAGGTTGCTGCTTCAGTGCTCAAGCTGTGGTCTATAAGAGAACGAGATGTACAATGAAGTTATATAGAGGAAAAACAGTGCTTGACATTCATTATCATCCTATTTATAGCTGAAGCATATCATAGTACAAAGTAAATTATTGCCAAGATATAATTTATAATATTGTCAGTGATTCTAACTTTAACCTGTGCTTATAATTATTTTTCATTTTCATTTATGATGTTGTTCTTACTGTTTTCCTTCTCATTTGTTATATCTTTTGATAAATTAGATGACAAGCTCTTTGGGGCAGTAGCCATATTTTGCTGAATGTTCTCTGCTATGAAATAAACCCTGCTTTGGACTCAACAAAATGTTTGCTAACATTTTACAGACAGAAGTAGCAGCTTCAGAATTAATTTAGGCCCTTGAAAAAAACTGAAACGAGGGGCCTCTTCCTGTGTTTATTGCAGATGTTTCATTGCAATAGTATTTCATGTGTAAAAAATGATTAATTGGGGAGCTCGTTTTGGAATTTAATGTGTTTTACTGCCTGTGTTGCTAGACTTCCAAAAGAACATAATCTCCCAATATGAATCACATCCCCTATTCTTTAGTCCTATGTCTCTACCACCATTAATATCAATATCTGATTTTATACATCTTACACATAGGAGAAAAGGCCCCTTGTTTAGACCTGATGTATTTCCTAAGTGCCAAATGTATTTGTCTGTCCTCTTGTTTTTTGGGGTTTTTTTTTCCTTCACAGAAAACACCAGATTGTATTTACTCAGCTGAGTCTCTTATGCCAATAAACAGCAGGCATGCTGACACCTTACCACAGGTCACTAGGGATCTAGTTTCTTGAATATATTTGAATATTCTGCTGGCTGATCAAAATACTGATGTTGTCAAAAGTGGAATATGGATGTGCACATTCTGCAGCTCTAACTTATCATGGGATGTTTCACATGAAATGAGAAGCAGAGCAGAGTTAGTCATGTGAGAATCTCTCCTGCTTTCTTTCTATGCTTCACTGCTTCTTGTCTCCATCTGTGAAAACTATACATAGCCTTTGAACACCCAGAGCGAAGTACCCAAATAATAAAAGATAAAGTCTTAAATGAATATATGGATACAACAAGAAAATATGAAACCTTATATTCATAAATCTTAGTTTATATGATATATACTGGATTAAAAGAAAATCTTAATATAAAATACTGTTTTGTTGTGGTTTTTTTAATGGAAAGTGCATAACGGGTATTAGAATTCAGCAATTCTTAGAATTCTTTAAGGCTCAGTATATATATATATATAAAAAATCTACAAGTCATTACAAATGAAAATGGCCCTTAGAGCTCATAATCTCTTTATTTCTGTGTCTGTAAACTCAATCTTTATTTTGCCAGTTGAATAAGCTGGAGGAAAAAAAATGATGACATGAAAACTTAGGAAATGTTTTTGACTGGAGTTATAAAGCTATTTGTAGGAGAAGGGGAAGATGGCTCAACTGGAAAGAAAAGAGGGATATATTGAAGTATTGCATTTGACTACTGCATTTAAATAATTTGGTTTGTTCTTCTGTTGTGTTGTTATTCTAATTTAAGTCAGGGTCTCAAAGAAGGGTGCTTTGAGATAAAGAGCTATGTTTCACTTTGAAAATATTGAACTAGAACACTCAAAACATCTTTTGGAAAATGTAAAGTATATACTTGACATTTCATGTTTTTCCACATCCTTTTTTAAGCTAAAGCTGTCTAACAGAACTAAAGTTCATGTCTGTGACATGACCTACACCAGTTTTTTACAGATATACAGTTTAAACTCATCTAAGAGTTTCTGTATTTTAGTTTAGATACAAAGAAATTTTTTCCCTGTACTTAATGAGTTGGATGAAATTAAAACTAGTTTTTGCAGCTTCTGAAATTAGTAGGCCTAGCTGTACTTGTTTTCACAAAAAAATTCATAATGAAAAGCAAAGAATTTTGATATTGTTAATGAGATTCACCATGTTGTGTTTAATTGAAATATATTTCAATAACATTGCCTATAAAATATTCAGATAGTCCAAATCAGTTTCATATTATTGACTATTATTTGTCATCATCACAAATTAATGTTTTCTGACAAATAATGATGAATATTTGTTTTTACATATGGTTTAGAATATATAATTTCCTAGTAAGTATGGAGTGTTTATTGTGAAATACTTAATATCAGGACCTAATAATTGGCTAAGACTGTTTGATTACTTTCTAAATTTCAATGTTGTTAATATGTTACTTTACAATGTTTTTCATATCTTCGTCAGTTTCAATGTATTGGCCTATTTAACTGTACTTAGTGCTTAGCCGATTCTATTCAAAGTTCTAGAGCATAAATTGAACAACATTTTCTTCTGTTTCTACACATACAACGTGTGTTAATGAAATCAAAAGACTGAATGGTGGCTTCCTTGCTGTGAGTTCATGTGTGTATTAACAACAGAAGCTGTAAACTATTTGTTGATCAGTAGAAACCTCTGTGATAAATAATAAGTAATATGAACTATAAGTTGAGGAAGGGAGAGGCAGAAGCAGCTTCAAAGAAGTATCTTTTATTCCATTGCTTCAACGTGATATGAGAGAAACCCCCAATAACAAAGAAATACAACAATGCTGGCTTTTGAAATCTGAATGTTATTTATAAAGAAAATAACCTTTGCTTATGTTATACATGTAAATTTATATTTGTTTTCTGTGTTTTAGAGATGAGTTTCTACTATGCTCTTTTATCCAAGTTATTCTAAAGCCTTATAGGAGACAATATAATCTAAGCCTAGTCTGGAAAAATAAATTTAGAAAAACATAGAGAAATGTTACAGGACTAACTAGAATTTGATGTCCCTGTGCCTCATATTACCAGTATGAGAAATTCATGTAATGCATTCATAAGACTGGATTTTGTGACTTTGCCACATCTTTCCATTTATTATTGACTTGTCCTATAGTCAATAAAACTGTATTGTAGATTGCCTATGAAGTAGCTTATAAAATAACTATATGATAAAGGCACCTCCAACAGTTTCATGGAAACAATAGTTGAATAATCCTCTTTCACTGAAATGAATTGTTGGTAATTAATGATAGCTTTTTTTGTACATTAAAGTATAATTATTGGTAATTAATGACAGCTTTTTTGTACTTTAAAGTATAATTATCTATTAAAAATGTACTTTTTATTGTTTAGCGTATAGGTCTTTTTAAAATGAAATAGCACACTTTGAGCATGTTTTCTTTGAATTCTAATGTTATTCCTATCTTAAACGAAACACATTAGTTCTACAGGATTGTGTAACTGCTTCTAGTTTTCCCTCTTTTTTGCCACCCTCTCTCCCAATACTTGCTGCCCATAATTATACATTAAAAAAAATATTAAAATCGGAACAGAATAGTCAAATGACCTTATATACACTCTTTGGAACAATTTTAAAAACCTCTTTTTCTGCTATTTTTATTTGGAAATGAGCCTTTTCCCTTCTTAATTTAATTCCATAAACTCAGTTGCATTAAAGATTTGTCTTAATGACTTTTTAAATACCATTGTCAGGATGCCCTGTGGCAATCTAGTTTTGATTCTTAATGGCATCCAGCTGGGCAGGAATGGCTATGTCAAGATATCCACCAAAATTAAAGAATCTTTTTTGCTCCCAAGTAAAAATCCAAAGGGGTTTTTTTGTTTTCTTTTTTCTTCTTTCCTTTTTTTTTTTTTTTTGAATGGTTCTCAACTGATTTTTTTTTTTTCTTTTTTGCAGGTTGCTGAAGGCTGCCTCCAGAAAAGCCATAGCTGAAGTAGGTGTGCTGAGGACCTCAAAGAGATGTGTATCATGGAAAAAAATGGTAGTAGGAGAAAAATAAGGTATTAAGTTTTCATTGTATTGTAATTCCTGTTAAGAACAAAGGAAATTCTAGCCTTTTTTTTCACTTCTGACAATTAGACTAAGGCAAGGAATAGCAGTGGTTTGGGGAATCTCTTACCATCCCTTCACTACTTTTGTGTTTTCCTGCTCTCAGTGACACCCTTGCTTCTGTCTAGTAGGTCTTTCACCATGGTACTAGCAGATGTCTAATACTGCAATTCTATATCACAACTTCTTCATGATTTAAGCAAAAAAATAACTGGGAAGAGGCCATTTGAGCTCTCACACAGTTATATCAACTTTTCAAGCAGCGCAGTGTGGTAAAAAGACAAAAGGAGAGAACAGTTATACTCCCTTTGAGGATATTCAGTTAAAAATATATCCCTACCTAAGGAAAGAGGTTTATAGAACATATTTTAATTGTGGAAAGATGTATTCTTTCATTAACTCAATTTAACATTTTGTCCCAGGATTTTCAAATTGAAATTCATTACATATGGAATATGAACATGACCCTATATTCAGAACAGAAGGAAAGTAATTAATGAGCACATTGAATATTTTGTGAAGAGGTTTCCATGTACATACTGGACCATAGATTTGGCGATTGTATTGGGATATAGATTTGGATATTTTATATCATGTGAAACATACAATATGAAAGTTAGAGAGGTTGCTGCAATGTAGGGTTAATCCTCATTCTCACTTTTAATGGAATTTGATAATTGATTATTGTTGGTTTGCTTTTCTGATGGTACAGATGAGATTTTTATCAGCTCAAATGAGCAAATCATTATAAGTATCATTTCTGTGTATGCAGTAAAACTGGTTTTTGTATTGTTAAAAGTGCAGATATTATTTTTTAAAGTGCAGAGCTGCAAGGAATAATCCCATCCAATGGTGCATGATAAAATAGTTGTTAAAGGCAATGGGATGATAAGTATCAGGAATATCTTCAGTTACACAAATGAAATGTCATATTCATATTTAACATGGAATAACAGTGATATCCATGAAAAAATATGCATAAGCATATTGCAAATCTGTATATTTTTTTCTTGAAATAACATTCCTGGACAGTAAGTATTTGAGAATTTGGAGGTGCTGTATGAAAATAAGTTAATGAATTTTACTAGACAATTATTTAAAATGCATCTAGAAGTGGAAGAAGACATCTTTGGTCAGTGCAAACTGGATTTTCTGTCACTTGGTATAGGTTGAGTTCCTGAAATAAAAGACTATCATATACATAAGATTAGGTCTGTTCAGCTATAGGTAGCTTTAAGTACACTTACTAACTTTTTTTTCAGTTAT
The DNA here is from genome assembly GCA_033558105.1 of Coccyzus lansbergi. NCBI lineage: Eukaryota > Metazoa > Chordata > Aves > Cuculiformes > Coccyzidae > Coccyzus > Coccyzus lansbergi. The sequence continues at coordinate 1,155,582 of JAUMJK010000159.1, forward strand.
TTCATCTTCAGGATTTTTTTTTTCCATTTCTGAACAATTTGGCTATTACTCCAATCCTAGTTTTTCACATACTGAATATTCTTTGGGCTGTGGTTTTAAAGGACATTTAAGGAATTAAATAACGGTTGTATGAAACAAAGAGAGGAAAAAAATAATAATTGCTGCCTCGCTTCTTTAAAAATCCTGTCTAATGACTCCAGTAAGAGTCCTTTCTGAACTTTCCCTGGTTATTAGACCATCAAATAAATTTTTATTTCTCACTTTTTTTCCCATAACTTCTATAACCTTTAAGTATCTTCTTTTCCTACTCCTAGAATTTTCCTTTTTATTGCTATTCCTAGATTTCATTTTGATTTTCACTCAAATTTAAATGCCATTCTTTCTCTCCATGCACCCAACAGTGCTTTATTCGGTAGTTACTATGTCCTCTTAAAGCATTGTTCATTTTTTTCTGATACATTTTCAACACAGAAAGTAAAATTTCTTTCTCCTTTTCAATTCTGTTTTTTTTCCTCCTTTGAGTTCACAAGCTACACTGAATAAACTATTTTAACTTTAAAATGCTGCACTCTTGTTTTCTGTCCTTTCATATTCATTTGCTTCAAACAGCTTTGAGATCAGTATATTGTACTAAGAGGCAAACCTGAACATTTGGTAGTTCTTCTAATCTGTACTGGTAATTTACTACTTTAAAGTTTCAACAGACAATCCCTTGTATTTCTCAGTTATTTCCATCATATGGACTTGTTAAGAAATGGTAGTTTCTAAATGTCCTTGCATCTGCGGCAATTTAAACTGTTTTCTCCTAAGTACAAGTACACTGTTCATTGTCCTGTATCGAAGTCTGGAGTACGTTTTTCTCCATGCTTACCCAGTTTTTAGTATGAGCTACATACATCCTGAAAATGGAGAAAACTAATGAGCAATTATCATTATCTGTGTTTCCTATTCAGTGAGTCATCAAATCTGTAACAAGGATATGCAGCTTGACTGATGGAATGACTGATAAACTCCCCCATAAAAATGGACATGATATTGGGTTGAAGGTTTATTTTAAGTAGTCATTTGCTTATTTCTTCATGAAAAAGCTGTGTCTTAATTTAGCACAGAAAAGTTTATTATTTGTTAAATTAAAGAGAAAAAGTAACTTTATTTCAGAGGACTTGTTGTTATAGGAAGATAGGCATGACTTTATATATTACTGAAAATATTTCTATAAAAGAAAAATGCATTTTAATAATAGACCTCTGATCAAACACAGACTGTGATGTAGGAGACTAAAGACTTTGATCTTTGAAGTGAAGACTAACAATACAAACCTCACATTCAATAAAAAAACATTCTTGATTTGGAGAGTGAAGAAATTGTATCTATGCTAAACAGCTTATTAAGTAAAGAAAAATTACTTTTCTGAAAATGCATTTATAATTTAAAATAATGACACAGGTAAAAACTCTCTGTAATTTCTGTTGCTGGAATACTAAAAATATACCATTACATTAAGTGGCATTCATTTCTCTTCTAGGTAGCGTGTATTTTAGATACTGAGTAAATTAATGCTTATTATTTTACTTGCTACATTATATATGATTTTGTGCTTGTCATGAAAACTGCCAATAAATCAAATGCACAAAAGAAAATTGTTCCTTTATAGAAATAGTATAGTACTCCACCTGATAACAGAAAATAACATATTGATAAACACACAGGTTCTGGGCATATTTAATAAAATGGCTACCTTATAATTAAATTTAATGGACATGCCATTTTCAGTGTTTACAGTAGAGAGTGAAATTACAGAAAATAAGATGAAGTACATAAGAAATGTACATTTTCTATAAATTACATTCCCAAGACTGCATTTGAAAAGAGGCATAGTAGAAAATAAAGATGAAGAGATCTTAGTTATGATGAATTATTCATATTATAGTAGCAGGACAATATTTATTCTCAGTAATGCACTTATACCTCTGGAGAGCTGAAATGAATCAAAGCTTTTTTATTGTTGATTTATGATCATAGAAGAATAAGAAATATTCCATTGCCATAAGTTTGGAAATCAAATTTTTTTTTCCTAAAAGATTAAGTGTATGTTTACAGTAAGGAATTCCAGTGAAAAAAATAAGACTTATGCCAAAACAAAACACTAATCATGACCTACTTCTGATTGGAGGTATTAAAGTTAAATTTCTCTATTCTGAATATGAGTATGTAGTGTGTTCTACTTCTTTAAGTAAGGAAAACTATATATTAGCATGTAGTTGGGGTTGTTTTTAATACTGTATACACTAACATAGTGAAATGTTTTATGATTGTAAAATCTGTCATAACTTTATGAGATCAAGCCTGCTGAAGTCATCATAGTTATGCACACTAAGGCTGCTTATCACCAACAAGACCCCCAAACTTCTTCATTTTTCATTATTTTTTAATTCAACTTATTTTTCATTAAATTTATTCATTTCATAGGCAAGTAGACTTTTGAAACTTTTTGTCACCTGTGAACCACCACTGTAACCAACAGCAGGTGTTTGATTAAGAGCTATGAGTGTGAGAAGAAAATAAATGCATGTTTTGGGTTTATTGAGCTGTTTTAATGACTTCCAGGGTCGCTGCTGTCTGTGGCTGCTTCCTTTGACCGGTGACAGGGGATGGCCTTAGGAGGGGCTGTCTGCTGTTTGCACTGACCAGAGGTAAAGTTTCTTCCTTTTGCAGATAAGGAAGCTGATTCAAAGAATCTGCTGTTTGTCCTTTCTTCTCAGCATCTTGCCTCATCTCCTTCCTTGACTGTCACCTCTGCCGACCTTGTGAGATGTCACATTTCAGTGGGGTAAGCAATTCACCTAAAGCTCTAAATAAAGAGAGATGTCTAAGCACAAAGATTAGGGTCTTGTGGATGTTTTCTCCCTCTTATCCCATGCAGGTTTATCTTGTAGTAGATCAAATGCGTACACAGTCTTGACACCCTAGAAAAGTGAAAGTTGTTAGCAAAAAATGTTGAAGGAGAGAAATGTGTTTCGTATACATTTATAACTTGGCATGATTGACATAGCAAGGAGGATTAAATGGTTGTTTTCTATAATATAAACAAAGTTACACTCTGAGAAAGGGAAAGAATTAGATGAAAATGTAATAAAAAGATGAATAGTTATAACCTTGTCATGAATAACAATAACTAAATGAGAAGGCCCTTAATGCCCTGCTAAATCTTCCTAGTGAATAAAATATGTCTTTCCCTAGAAATGCAGGAAATAAAAAAGTCAAATAATAAGATGCTTCAAAGACAGGGATCAATAATTTTATGATGGCAATTTTTTGACATGGATGTCTGATGTTACCGAATAACTCAGGAAATCCATTTCTGTTCGACAAAGCCCATATTGGCTTTTTTTATTGGCTGTATAAAGTATAGCTTAATTTAAACAAAGAACAGATCAATAACACTGAAGAGCAGTAATAAGGGAGTTTATTAGGTTAAATATCATGGATTTATTTGGGGTTGCTATGGGTAAAAATCAGATTTTCTTTCAAGGCAAATTTTGAAAAGAAATTGACATTCATTTAGGAAGATCTGAAGAAGGTAATGTTTTCAAAACATCCTCTTCTCATCCAGTGCTTTGACTTTCTTTCATTTCAACTGTGGCTCATGAAAACTATTACTACTGTCATATATTAAATATCAGATCTTGAGAAGCTGTTATATGCATGAAAGTTTTAATTATTTGAAGACTATTGGAATGCTTTGCTACAACATGCTTCGGTTTCTGTGTTCCCCATGCTGTAAGACTGAATGAGTTAACCTCCTCCATGGATTTAGCACTGAAGAAACAATTTTCCAAGGCAGCATAGAGTCTTGGAAATGGAAATAAGGATTTAAAGTTCAAAGGGAGTTTGGTAGACAGAATCAACAACAGTCCCAGAGGGAAGTGCAGGCTTTAGTTCCCTGTGGATGCAGCAAAATGTTTTTGACAATATGGTCCCACAGAACTGAAAACTATTTTGCTGAGGGTTTCCTTGGGACTTCCCATGGCCCAGCTTCCCTGTCTCCACCTTGCAGTGTGTGTTAGCTGCACTATTTGTGTGATGGCACAGTGAGCCAGCTAGGGAAAATGATTGAGCTGAAAATGTGGCTTGGGTGTTTCTTCGGCTGGTGCAGTGGGGGATGTGCCGGCATTGATAAGGGAAAGTGGCAGTTTTCATCTATAAAGAGCCCCCTCCCTAAGCTGTCATCCGATAAAATCACAGTGGTATTTGTGATGACAGAAAGGTGATGATGGGAATGTATAGCTGAGGGTTCTGTGTCAGCTGGATAACCTAAAATATATCTAAATTGCTATGGAAAAAATGCAATGAGAAAAAGTTGCAGCAGAATAAGCTCCTCTCCCTCTCACTGGTACAAACAGAATTGGATTGACTCTGCTGTGCAGTAGCTTACAAGTACCAAGCCCCTCATTACAGTTTACTTTTGGTCACATAGACTTTTATTCAAAGTCTTCCTCAGGAACTAAGCATGTTTCAGCTTCATGCTGGGACTGTTGGGTTAAAACTGAACGGTTCCATTTTTTACAAAACCTCACAATGAAAGAATCTGAGCATTTTATAAGTTTTCATCTGAGTCTTATTTATAAAAACATCTCTAAAAAGCTTCTTAAAACAGCCTAGGAAAAAAATTAAGATGTACGATGTCTCATTCTTCGTGAACTTTATAACTATGCCTCCGGCTCAGCAGTACATACTCTCAAGACTTCAAGTGCATAAATAGGCCTTTCTTCAAGGCATGATGACAAGACTTCACAGGATCAGAACATATCAAACACTAACTAATAATGACTTGAAAACAATAAAGTTGAAATTAGTACGTTGAGGGAAGAAGATTAAATTGATACGCTTTTACTCACTAGAAATCTAGCATGCAAAATCTTTCTTGTATTGTTTGGTACTTTTTGTTCTGATCATCTTCTGAATTGACAAGACCAAAGGAAGCTGTTAAAAAGCTTTAGTTAAACTTGACTAGTTGGAAGTTGTCAGGGGGATGTAAACAACAAAAACATTACCAAATGTGCATCAAAATAATGAAACAGAAAATGTTAATTTTGAAAACTCTTTGAAATATTATAGTTTTAATAATTAAAAAAAATGCTGACTCCATCAAGAATAGTTAATTCCATTTTAAAAAAAATATCTTTATTCTGCTTCTTTATCAAGCTCGAATTTCAGGAAAGTTTTGCTGTAGCATGAAATCTTTGTAGGCATCTCAAGATTAATGCAGAAGAACTCAAATACATATTATATATGGAAATCATGTGCATTGACCATGTAGTAGGAGAGTGGATGAGATTATTTATTAAGTATTTAGCAGTCATAAAGTTAAAAAAAGACTAAGAAAGGGAGGGAAGGGATAGTCATATCAAAATTCAATTAGAGTAAGTTGTATCTCAGAATCTGAATGAAACACAGTTGGTGGATATTTTTAGTTTTTTCTTTATTCAAACAATATCTAAGACATCACTGAACATAGGGCAAGAATACAGGGAAATATGAAACAGTAATTTAGTGCTGCATTCCAAGAGGACTCTTTATGTACTGGAATGATAATGAAATCTTTGTCAAAAATCCATAAATTTACTTAAGAGCAGAGACTGGAAATATTTTAAGATATACCTTCACACGCAAAGCAAAGTTATGTTTTAACTACAGAGGGATCCATCATGTGAGCTTTTCCCTTATGCTTATGATAGAATTCAGGTCAGAATATTAAACAGAGAATGTTTAAATGCACTGCCTTACTGATTAAATTAGATCAAGAAAAATGGCAAACAGAAGAATAAAATTTCAAGAAAGCAATTGATATCCTGAAAACCATAGGCAAACCTTTTTTAAAAAAAAGTGATTATCAAGAAAGATGGGAAGGGATGCATGCAGTGATAACATATGTTACTAGGAAATAAGCATTGTTTTCTTTTTTAATATCAATGCTAAGAATGTGGATTTGTATCCTAAGGGTATCTCAAAGGAAGTAAAATAATTTAAAAATGTTATATAAGTTCTGCATTTGAATGAAGCTAAAGGAAACAATGTAAATGTCATCTTTATGTACAAAATACAACAAACAACATCTCTGAAGAGGGATGCGTATACCTACTTTTCCCCACCCCTTGCTATTATAAAGCATGTAACCTCAACACGCATACAGATATGAGTGTGTTCTGAAATTTTTTGAGCTTTGTGATCAGAAGACTCTCAGATCTAAATTCTTGAAAGCTCAGAAAAACATTTGTTCAATTCATAAAAAGTATATCAGTTATGTAAGAAGTGTTTGTCATATGGACAAAAGACTGCAACAAAAAAGTACTCTGAAATATGCTGTTCTTAAATGGGTGATGTTTGAGAATGAGGAGGAAAAAAAAACCAAACTAGAAACCCAAGAACAAATGAATTTCTCCTGTTTGAAAAGTCACTCTTTTGAAAGGAAATTATTCATTATTTAGTACAAATTAGCAGGGATGGAATATGCTTTGTGTTTCTTTCACAATCTCACTTTTGCAACATAGCATTCATACAATAAGGTTGCCTTTCAATTTCTTATTGGTATTTTTGAGGCTTCTATCATCTCACTATGGCTGTTGTATTTGTGAACCTTCTAGTTCAGAATGCTATAAGAGGCATTTTGTATGTAAATTTGTCCTAAAACTCTTTAAATACAAATGGGGGGGGTGGGATAATCTTAGTAAGAGTATCACTACAGCTGTATTTAAATTGTTAGGTCTCTGGAACTGGAACTTGGTGCACCTCAAATACTGTATTCAGTTTTGGTCCCCTCTCTACAGGAAAGTTTTTGAGGTGCTGGAGCACGTCCAGAGAAGGGCAACAAGGCTGTTTAAGGGTCTGGAGCACAAGGCTTATGGGGAGCAGATGAGGGAACTGAGATTGTTTAGCTTGGAGGAGGCCGAGGAGAGTGCTTACCGCACTTTACAACTATCTGAAAGGAGGTTGTAGCAGGGCTGATAACTAGTGATAGGATGACAGGAAATGTCTTCAAGTTGTCCCAGGAGAGGCTTAGATTGAATATTAGGATAAACTTCATTACTGAGTGCTGGAGCATTGGAACATGCTGCTCAGGGAAGTGGTAGAGTCACCATCCCTGGAGGTGTTCAAAAACCGTGTAGATGTGATTTAGTAGGCATAGTGGTGGTGGACTTGATGGTCTTGGAAATCTTTTCCAACCTTAATGATTCTATGATTCTAAATCGACTTCTGCAGTTTGACTTCCAAGTGTATGTAAAGACTAGTCATAAAAAAATCCCGCAATATGCAAATAAGCTGTTTAATTTAAAATTCTAAACTAGATGTCTTAACAGTTGAAAGAGTAACTATGTGTTCCTTTGGTAAATCTGCAAAATATTTTCAGTTATATTTTGTATTTACATTTTGTTGGGTTCCTTCTTGTTTCTCCATCTGTTTTCTGTGGTTTTACTCGATTTCTATGAAAAGCAAATAGAACTGTCAAAACCTGTGAAATATTATTTTTTCCACAGTTGGCATTTGGAGAATTTCAAGTGGAAATATGATTATCCAGTTCCTCTTTTCTATTATCATACATGATTTCTCAGAGCCCCAGTCTGTTCTTGGATAACTCACCCTTGCTACCTGTATATTTTTGCAGAAATTAATTATGTGATGAGACACGCAACACTCCATTTTAATGCCTAGCTTAAAATAAGAGGAAGCTTTTTTAGGAAAAAGGAAATCAATGAAACCTGATGTCTTCAGAGAACATGTAATATTTAAGGCATACCTGGGTTTTCATCAAACTTGATCACAGAATCACAGAACAACCAGGTTGGAAGGGACCCATTGGATCTTCTAGTCCAGCCATTCCTATCTAACACTAAACCAAGTCCCTCAATACCTCATCCACCCGTGTCTTAAACACCTCCAGGGAAGGTGACTCAACCACCTCCCTGGGCAGCCTATTCCAATCTTTAAGGAGTACTTAGTAATTATTTACATGATGGGACCTCTTTATATTTTGTATTATTTTTTAAAAAAGAAGATTATTTATTTATGAATTTGAGATGTGGTTGCCATTAAACCATAAGATTTAGATTTCATGTTGTAATACAATTCAGAATATATGTGGATGCCTTATCATGGATTCTACGCATGGTGCTTGGTCCAAACACTACTTACAAAGCCTCGATGGGCACCTTCATGATCAAAGACTTCCTGAAAGTGGCTGCTGAACTTTGGGAAGGGAAAGGTCAAAGGACTAGTGATAATCCACCTAGAAGCAACAGCATCATAGGTGGTAGAAGAAGAAGGAAGGGAAGCCAAAGGAAATAGAAGTGAAAAATTTCTTTCATGTATGAAAACACAAACAAGACTGATCATACCGCTATGGAGACTAATAATGGGGTACGGGAACAAGGACTCTGTGAAACAGCCAAATGGCAAAATAGCCAAGTGCCATAGACTGTGAAGCTATGTCTACTTTTCTCCAAATTTAACTCCCTTAAAAACAAAAAGCCCAAATAAACAAGAGCTGTCACTGATCTTGGTTAAGAATATTCATAATATATCTATAGCTATTGTCCTTAGAAAAGACAAGGACTTAAGAGATATTTTACATTTTAAGCAACAGATAAAATTAATCTTTTCTATAAGGGATTCAGTGTGCCAATAACTTAAAAGTAGTATGCCTGTTTACGCTGGTGGTTGCATTTGGTGTAGAGTAATCTGTAGATTACTGTAGGCAGTATTTCTTTCAGTTGTGTTTGATCTGTCTTCTCTGGATATTGCTGAACTTCTCATAAATGTGTAGACTAAATGATCTGACTCCTAGCATGAGTTCAGGAACTATTTCTTTAAAACAATTGTTTCCCTCTTTAAAAAAATTCAATTTCTGCCACTTGCTGGGTTCCTTATGCATTTGAGAGGTCATCTTCGACCATCTGGTTTTTTTTCCATAAATTAAAATCTATGATAAAAAAAAATCACCAGTGTTCCTTCATATTGCCTGATATAAAGTTTGAATGTATTTTAGTATTTAAACCCATAAATATATTTTAATGAATGTTTGAATAACGTGGTACAAGTACTGTTGTAATTTTGGGAATGTGTAATATGTTGAAAAGCAATAAAGGGAGCTTGTATTTACCCAGAGAAGGAATTCACCCTCCTCTTCTCATTGCTTGTTTTGCATAAGAAAACAAGCTTTAATAGAGAAACATTTGATAGAAATAAATTAGTGTCATTTTATTTGACACCTTTTTTTCTATCTTAAAGAAAGAAAGAAAATAGAAAAGCAAATTATGATGCTCACACATTGTGTGAAATTCCTCTGCCACTTTAAAATCACAACAGAAGAACATTATTTCAATAATCTGTGTTATTTAAAGAAGCTCATTAACACCTTTCTAAATTGCAATATTGACAGTGTTGTTACTTTGCACCCAGAAGATCTATTGTTGGGGGGGAAAAACCCACATCCATTGCACAATTAAGAATTTAAATGTTCTCTGAGTAGTTTCAATGGCATCTTATATTTTATGACTTATATTTTTGATTTGAAATAAGGAGTTAGCAGTGATAGGGTTTTATACTACTTAAAGGGGATTTATTGTCTGAATAAATTGAAAGTTATTGGGTTTTGAAGCAAATATTTAAAGTTCAAAGTTCTGTGAGAGTAAGTGTCTGTGGTCTCTGAGTGAGTCTTACACTTCAGCAAAATGCCTTCAATTGGCTCAGTTACCCATCTACAACCTGCACTATCACTGTACCCAATCTACTATTAAACTGAATAAACAGGAGATTTTAATTTCAGAATGACAATCTTTCTTTCAAAGTACACTTACTTGTTTTTTCATACCATCCTGAACTGAAAACAAATAAATTGCACACAAAAGGTGAAAAATGTCAAACTGTAATTCTCAGGAATTTTACTTTTATACATTATTATTTATACTGATACAGTTTTATCAAATTGATTATTTTTACTAAAACATCTTTTCTAGGATTAAAATAGGAGAGATGATCTTGGTCGCTGGGTGAGTAATTTTATACACTGTGTCATGTTAGAATTAAATTTGTTGTGCAGCTTCAGAAATCTCCATCAAGATGTATTTGATTAGCAAGTTATTGCACTTATACAAACATAACAATCTCTTACTATCTTACTGCTGAAATTAAATCACAAAGGATGGCATTAACCATTTAAGTAAGATGGCAGTTTGAATACCAGACTTCTGTTCTTAGCAGTAGTGTTTATCTGAAAAACCATGTAAGGTGAGTTTTTTGTATTTTTTTTCCGTCCTATTCCCAAACTGGTCTTAGCCCTGTAGATTTTCTGTGATAATTCCTTACAGCAGAATATATGTTTGTACTGTACTTAGTGTATTAGAACCCTCCTTTTACTAATGACAAGATATTAGTTGTAAAGATGGAAAGATAACAATGCAGTTTTCATATTTAACTTCACAAATTCAGTGAGAATTTTTATTGTACTGAATTAGCAGCACAAGTGATAGAAACTGAAAGGATGCAACACAGAGTGAGCTAGTTTATGCTTCTATTTCTTGCACATCTCAGTATCTATTACTTACTTGTTCTCAAGAGCAGACTTTGAAAAATGGGCCTTTGAATCGGCTGAGTACAATGGTCTTGAATAAGATTTGTAATATGCTTTTGGGGTACTTCTACAGTATTCATATTGTTACAGGTTACAGAAGTAATTTTAAATTTGTATTAAAAAGAAAAAAAAAGAAAAAGGAAAAGATCCCACACATTCCATTAATCCTCTCTGTGAAATTAAAAAGGAATTAAATGAGGACTGAATATCAAAAAGGAAAGTAAAATTATAATTAAACTTACATTTTCATTGTACTGTATATTACACTGATAAAATTTGTGATTTTATTCAGTATAAGCAACTCAGGCAAAGAAAAACAGTGTATGTGAATATATCAAATAAAAAGTGCCAATCAATACAAATTGAATTGCAGTCCTGACTGTTTTTAATACATCCAGGTTAGTTATGTCCATGGCTAATATTAGCACAATATGGAAATCTGTTCTTTGGGCATTACACCCGCGTCAGTCAAGACCAATTAACTAATCTGGAATGTAGTATTCCTTGTTTAGACGATCTGAAATATGCATTATCGTTTCCACCTCTTCTACTGATTGCTTTATTCTTACTTAAGGATCTGTTTAAAATAAAAGTAAGCAGTGTGCCTCAAGAATGAAAATCTGGCATATAAAATACACAAAGTCAGAGAAAAGGTAGATAAAAAATCTGCTTTTTGTTACATATTTCCAAGGGACTGGATTCTCTTGAATTCTTTTGCTTCCATAGATTAAGGCAGAAAATATAAAATAGAGATGAGTGATGCAATGGTTGGACCTCATCTGTGAAAGGCTCTTTTTCTTGGAAACGTTGTTAAAGCCAATTAAGTTGACCCATAACGTTACATTCTGTCCCAGGTACCATTTTATAGGATTACTTTGTTGACAGGTCACATACTATGCTATAGTTATCAGGTAAAGAAGTACCTCACTGCATTTTTTCTTGGATTAAAATGTTCTATATTCCACTATCTGAGCTCAGACAAGTTCTGAGACATCTTCTAATGGCATGAGTATGTCCGGAGTATGTTGGGTGGCTTGGGGAAAGTAAGTTAGAGTTAAGTAATGTTCTTTTAAGTAGTTTTTGTCATTGACTTTCATATACTGGGAGGGTCGTTTAAATAACTTCGAGAGTATTTGTCACTTCCTACAAAAGGTACCATCATCATTGAGCTCTGAGTTTCAGACAGTTTTCTTGTAATGCTATGCACTGTTTGAAGGCCACACACTGCACAGTATTGCTACACTCACAATCTTGTTTATAAGCAAAATAAAGTACAACTTACATATAAATTTACACCTGCATATATATATATATATGAATCCTAAGTTAAAATTGTCACATGCGCAGTTCATTATGTGTGTCTTAGATTTTATTCTTTTTCCTGAGTGTTATGCTCATCTTTCTTCTGCTGTTCTTGGTGCTGTCACAGAAAATGCTGGTCAACAGAAAAATTACCATCACAGCAAAATTTAATCAGACAGTGCCAAAGGCAGTTCAAGAAAAGCTGAGACAGGGCAAGTCTGAGAAGCCTGAGGTCTTGCAAATTCACTGCAGAGCTCGTAGCTAGTTACTACCAATCACAAGACTGCATTACAGGATAACATGGTTATGGTACAAATATAAGGCTTCCACATGGACCGTGGGTTTATTTTTTTTGTAATGTAGTATAGATACAACCAGTTGTTAATACATATTGTTAATACTAATTCTCATAGCACTTCTGCTACATGTCTGGTGGTGGTTGATTGGAGGTACATCATGATGACAGGTGGGCCAGACGTGAAGATACAGTATGAATCATCTAGGTGATGTTTGGAATTGTAAGACTTTCAACTGATTAAACAAGTATTTGTGTGTGGCATAAGCTTATTTTTTTCTATAATGCAGACACATTTTTGTAATCCAAATTCACGAACATTATCATAGGGATTATTATTTTGGTATTTTTTTTAAGAAATGTTATCATTTCTCAGTGGGATTGTTAGAAGTAACTAGTGAGTGGATGTTAGAAAGAATCCTATCCTTTTGGGTTTGGGCCGCATCAATAGATTTTTATTTTTGATACATCCTTCTGAAGATACCTATCTCATGGCATAATTATAGACACACTTACTGCCTCTGAGCCTACATTTTGATGTTTGTTTAAACACATACTATAGTAATGCATTATTACTCTGCATGTGAAAGTCAGTGAGGCTTTTGTGTGTATGTGAATAAAATCTTAGCTTTTGTAGACATATAAATAGACCACCCACCAAATGAATGTAATAGCTAGCTCTTGAGTAGCAAGTATTTGCTGACCATAGTGCATACAATTTCTTAAGATCCGATTACATTATATGTGGACTATGTAATTATGTACTGCCACACTGTAAACATGATTTATTTTTAAGTCTGAATTTAGTGTTCAATTTCTTTTAAAATATTATAGGATAACATGGTGATTCAAAAGGTCTATATCTTGCAAACAAACAAGCAAACGAAAAGAGCAAAAGCAATTATCAAACAGATTCATGTCAGTGCTTTAATGAAGGCAGAAAGACATACATATATGTAATATTGCACTGGCACAGGAGAAGACTAAGGTTGAAAACTACTTATAAGCAAAGACCACAGTATTTACAGTGGTCACATATTCCTTATTTACTTCTTCCTTCTTTCTTTGGTTGCGTACTTCTCTCATATAATGAAAATCTAAAAAGTGGGTATTACCTCTTTAAAAGAAATGAGAACTTTACTATGCCTTAACTGAATCATCCATTATCACAGAAAATACTAGTTTTATTTTTCTTATCTACTGTATAATCTTTACAGGTATCAGATATTAAACATGATCAGAATGAAATAAGTGTGAAACTGCTTAAAGAAGTATTTCAGAATATCTCATGTTATCTACTTTTATCATTTAATTCCAGAGGTAAGTTCATAGTGTGCTGGACATGTACTTTGAATGACTTGATGTTCAAGACAGATGTGCACTCAGTCACTAACATTGATTTCAAAAGAAGCATTAAGTCAGAGCTGCTTTGTATTCAGCTGGTGTGTAATTAAGTGCATATAAGCATCCATTATCTATAGAGAATCTTTCCTAGTTTCCAATTTACTTTTTTAAATAAAAATGTTGCGCTATATATATCTAATTCATACATGTGCATACAGGTTTATACCTGCATATTTTATATGCACCTAACATTTATAAAATTATAAGTATGAAAATGAAGTATAGATTTAGGAGACAAAGTTGTGCTTCTTTTTAAATTATAGTCTGTCATTTCAAAATTGGAAATAACTGATGTGAGGGATGTAAAAGAAAGGATGTATGCAATTGGTTGTTTTTACACTAAAGTGAACAAGAGAGAGTGCTTACATGAAGAACTTCCTTGTAAAATGTATTCCTTACCCTGTCTTATAGGGTTACCTCTGACATCTATCCTCCACATCAGAGATCTAGAAAAGCTTTATTGATTGCAGTGGAAGCACCTTAAAATAGTGACAGCGATTTCATTGAATAAATTTGGATAATGGGCAGTAAATAACAGTTTTTTTACTCTCACTTCTATTGACCAAATTAAAGTGGAGCAATTTATGCCTTGCTCCCTTGATTTCACTCTGCTGCACTTCATCCATCTTAAATAAGCCTTCATTCATACAAAAAATGTGTAATTTTATGTAAGAAAAATGGTACCTGCATAAGACTGATTGTATGTTCATCCTTGTTTAATTCCTTATTTAATATTTATGAGAGGATGAGGGGAAAAAAAAGTAGATATTTATTGTTTAGTAGAAGTACATTTTTCCCCCCTGAGAATTCAATATAATTCTGATTAACCCAAAATCCTGAGGAACTTGACATTCTAAGGGACTTGTGTGTTTGAAGATATGGAGGGTGGTGGATTGTTTAAAGGGAAAAGAACTATATCAAACAGTAACACATTAATCAGGATGGACACTTACAGAATGTGTTCGTAAGAGATACATTTGATTTTGCTGAAAGTGAGATCTTTTTGTTGGCATCTCTGTCATTATGGAGGGAATTCAACTAATTCTTCTAGAAAGAAGCAATAGTTTATAAAAAAATTATTAGTGAGGAATAGCATTAAGATACAATACTTCTTCAGGGCTTGCTTTAAAGAGATTAAATGAGAAAGATTTACATTGCATGCATAGAAAGCAGGGATTTGAAACAATGCCATAAAGTAGAAGTGACTTTTTTTGTCTTCTATCTGATGAATAAGTGTGTCAATTTAATAGGATGATTAAGAAATAATTACGCCAAATATATTTTAGATCTCAACAGTGCAAAGTGAGTGAGAGGAAATCTGGTTTTAGGAAATACAAACTTGATTTGTATCTACTGCTAAAGAAAAGGTAGTTGTTCATTGGAACACTGTGTATTATTAGTTACAGTGATGCTATGGTTTATCAGACAGCCTGGGTAAAGAAGGCAACAGATCATATTCTGCTCATAGACCAGTCCAGAAAAGAAAATAAATGAAATCTGCTAACTCTAAAGTATGCTTTCCCCACTAGGCCCTTTTTTTTCAGTGTCACAGAAGAGAACAGAGGAGATTTCACTCCCTTTTTAGATGCGGAGTTTGGTGAGTTAGGGAATATGTAGGAAGGCAGAAGGGAATGAATTATCCCGCTGCCCAGTTTCTGTTCCTAGTCTTGTATTCCTCTTTTATGTAGGCAAGTTATTCAGTAAACATAAAATAGTCCCCTGAATCAGGTCTAAAAAGGGATAAAAAGGAGCAAAAAGCAGGAGAGGAGGGCACAATTGGTTGTGTGTTGTGGTTTGTTGTGTGGGTTTTTTTTTTTCTTTCTTAAACTAGCTATGAGTTTCCATTGCTTTTCAAGTTAGGAAAAAGCCTTTTTCTAAGACTCAACCTTTTTGTTTCATTTTCAAACAGTTTATTGTAATTGTTTTGCCCTTCCTATGTGTGAAGATCCTGCTATTATGCGTTACTTCGTGAATGGATGACAGTATTCAAAATTGCAAGTGTCAAAGAACAGTGAAGTGAGGAAAAGGAAATGAATTTGAAACTGGGAATTTTTTTTTCTATAAGTCTTTATTTTTCTAATTATTGCAGTACCTCCTTGTTAAAAACAAGGGTCCATTTAACTGCTATTAAATGGTCTTTCAGGTATATTCTATCCAATAAGGTACAAAAATATCTTTGACAAAGCAGACTTGGGCTCTAAATAAAGCACAGGGAAAAAAAAAATCTTGTAGTTTTGTGGTGTTTGAGAGTCTCTTTCTTTGACAGCTGATCTGTTCTGAAACTCATTGGAAAATCAAAGTGTATGGAAAAGGATGATGAATTGCCCAGAACAGCTGTCAAAAGAAAAGTCTAGCAATATGTATGAAGCGGGACACATTTCAGAGATATTTCTTTTTATCACTAGGAAAACAAAGAGTGTATCAAATCATACTTCTACCTATTCTTTTATTCTTCAAAACATGGCATGTGTACATGAGAGCTTGCCTATGCTTTCTTATTGCCCATTTTCTCACACAGAGATATCATGAAAAGGCTTGAACTTTAAGAATCCTATGAATTTTGTGTAAATATATATTTTCGATAGCTCTTTGTCTTGCCTAAGGAAAGATTTTGAAAACCTACCTAGGAAGTATAACTATTAAGTCACGTTTTAAGGTCAGCTCTGAATTTACCATCCACCTTTCACACTTTCCTGCTGTGGTAGTTGCAGTTGAAGCTGAGTAAACAGGCTAAGATGAAATGGAAGTCACCCTTACAGGAAGAGAGATTGTCTGTTATCCTGCATGCTGATTTGGAAAATACCTTAGATGTCTTGGTTATAGATACTGCTGTTGAAATACTGTTCTGAGAAGGCAAAGGTCAACATGAAACTGTACAGTAGGAAATATTAAGTCAAATATGTTGGTTCGTATATTCTGCTCAGGTGGATAAGTCGTAAGTGAGTCATTAAGACTTGCTGTAGTATAGTACCTACAATACAAAAAAGAAGTTCACAAGTTAGAAATTATTTGGAAGAGGAAAAAAACCGCAATATATTAGAATGATTTAAGAATCAGAAATTCTGACACATAGATTGAGGAGTTTAATTCTTTCACTCTGCTTCATCCATCCAAGGTTAGTTTAGGAGATAATGTTATCATGGTATATTAACACAAGTATGCTTGATGATAGATAGCTATTTCATCTGAGGAAAAACTAGAATTATTACTAAAAGGTTTTTCCAGTGATAGTATTAAATCACAAAGTGAACCCCCCATTCAGCAGAATCTTAATTCTAGAAAGAATGTGTTTCTAGGATTTGTGTTCTAAATTCAGTCAAAAAATTGATGCAGCACACCTGACACGTGCTATGCTTCAGCTCAAAATCTATTTTATTAGTCCCTACTAGGCCAAAATATGCAAATCTTTATATGAAGTGTAGTACCATGGTTCTACGCCAATCTGCAGTTCATAGAACGGTATGAAGATCAATTATGGAGATAAAATTAAGAACAATTAGAACATATAAGCACAATGTATTAATTAAAAGGTTGATAGTATCTACATCTATCCAAATTGGATGCTACAAACATAAGTTGAAAAAATATTGTAGCGCTCCAGGGACTTATTAGAGCTGGATTTCATTTATATTAGTGTAAAAAACCAGATTTTAGTTGGATTTTTTGAACTGATACTGAACCTTGGGAGTTGGGGACATGAACAAAAAATGAAAACGGGCAGAAGAGAGACCTTAGGGGAAAAAAAAAAAAATATTGTCAACTTCTAGAAAACTGTCCAACCTTTAGAACACAAAGAAGGAGTAGGAGAAATTAGCATATTGTTTATTTACTTATTTTCAAGGTAGTGTGGAAGCTGATAGTGGATATACTAACTACTAATTAAGTTTATGTTTTCTCATCTCCTCTCTTCCTTTTCATGTTCTTTAATATAATTATCAAGACTATGAAACCCAAAAACATATAAATAAAACAAAGCAACCATGGCTGAATGATTTGCAGCTCCTACAGTTACCTGTTGAAAGTAAATCTCAACCTGGTACCAGGCAGTCTTTTGATAAGAATGTGTTGAGCCATCAAAAGGGATAAAAACTATTTCACAGTTTTCATAGAACTGAATAAATACAATTTTATCTCATTAAGTATAAACACAAACATTAAGAACGGTCTACATAATTACAATTTTTTTTTTAATTCGTAGTATTTTCTTATATTACAAATAATGATACAAATAATTTTTACTGTGTTCCCCACATAACACAATAAAAATGTGTCAGTATTCTAAGAGCAATGTGTTCTTTTTCAGCCTCTTTTCCCGAGTGAGTGGTAAGGTACATAAGCAAATTCTTAAAAGGAGACGTTGTGGCAGTTAGGCTACTTATGTTTTTAGAAAATGGAAGTGTTAGCATTAAGATGGTCCATACATTTGAGAAATGAAATATGTTGAAGATTTTTATGTACCTTTTTGAAAACAGTCTTCTATTAATTTATGAATATTGGAATATTGATATATGCAAGTTCTTTTGTAAGTGATAACGTCACATAATGACTGTGCTATAAAACTCTGATACTAATGTTATCTAGTTAAAAAGGAGTGTTTATATTTTGAATTCTACATTAAGACAACCTTTTACCATCAAGTGATTTCATTGTTTAGAGAAGCAAAAAGCAAAAAAATAATTGCTGATTGTAGAAAGAGATGATCCACATATGAGTATGAAAGTATATATATAATGTAATACTGTCCCATCCATTCAACAGGTGGAAAGACTGCAGTTCCGAGCTGGGACACAAGGAAGAGAAGGAAATGAATGGGAAAATATAAACCTGATAAACTTTTCAAAGAAGATCAACTCATTACTGAACGCATATTATCTTCATGTTACATATCACCAGCAATCTTTGGTAAGATTAGCTACACCCAGCCTTGATTGCATAGTTTGTAATATGATGCACTTTATGGTTTAACATTTGAAGAACTGAACTGTTATGCAACACCAAGGAAACTGCTGCTTGTTTTTTAGCACATCTGCATAACTATGCAGATTTCTATTCTAAAGTTTCATATTTCCTTTAAAAAATTACCTTGGAAGTATTACTATTTGAATTTGAATTCTTGCTTTAGGCAGAGTTAATTTTTTTATGCTAAAATTACTAGCATATCTTTGAAAAGATTTTTTTTTTTTTTTGAATCCTAGGTGTCTAGAGGGAAATACTTCCATACATTTTATGTGCATGTTCTGGTGAAAGCTAGTAGTAAAGAAATAACAGGAGGCTAAGATCAGTCATAGCAAAGCTATATCAGAAAAGTATGGTGAGAAACTCAGCCATTTTATTCTAAAGCTCGTACTACCAATTGTTCAGTGAGAGAGTCTTATTGTGTATGTGCTCCATAGAGCTGTAGTAAATACTTATGCTGTTTTACAGCAGGAGTGTTTGACAGAAATGTCCACTGGAGTTTTATAGAAGTCTTTCAACCTTAAGGATTTGTTTATTCTCTCACTAAGCAAACCAGGTTACACCTGTACTGAAACTTTGTGTTTTCGTAATATTTTCTAAGCATCCAAACCTACCCAGGAAAAATACTATAGCCAAATACATTCGAGAGATTATACAATAATAAAATATTTAGAAAAAATAACACCAGAAACCTATCTCTGTTCAAGTATGGTTGAAAGGATAGGTAGATGTAAGTAGATAAAACAAAGATACTTTAATTATACTCTTCATTGAAGCTTCTGGATGCAACAAGCTACCCCAGTACATGCCAGAAAAATTATTGAAGTAGTCAATCAATTTCACCTTTTCACATTCGCTACCCATTCACTAAATCAGAAATAAAGTGCATTGTAGTTCAGAAAATATTACGGTACAAACCTATGGTACAAATACGGTGATACAAACTAGTGTAGCGTTAACATAACATATCCAGAAAGACCCAGCAGTAGTTTATCCTCTCAACAAAAGTAATTTTACTTTGATGTGGATGTGTCAGTTTCTACAAATGTAACCTTGGTATAACTGAAAGGTGGGAGAAAGTGTGGGGAAAATGCCAAGATTTTGGAATAACGTCCTCTTAATCACAATTTCTTTACAAAAGTATATTAAGCATAACATCAAGGTAAATATTTTTGAATTGTACAGGAATTAATATCAGCTTCATTTCATCTCTCTGGGGAATAGATTTTTAATGGAATTTTTTTGAGAATGTAGACTCTGATTCCATCTGAGGATTATTCAACCATATTTTAACTGCAAGAATTTTTTGGAGATGTAGCCTTGGGATTATATACTTATTTTCACAACTAGAGAACAATACTGATCCCCTAAAGATGAATGGAGAATATGAGGACATAGGAAGAAAAATTTAAACTTTAATACTGAGGGAAAAGAAGAATCAAGCACATCGACACGTGATAGAGTTGTACAGGTGCCAGGATTTTTTGTTTGTTGAAGTAATTTATTTTATCACTGCTTCTATATCCATGGACTCACTGCTGTGTCAAAAATAAGGAAAAAAAATAAAATATTGGTCCTTTCTGATGAAACCAGGTGACAAAAATCAAAAAACTACAAAGAAAGGAATTAAATAAAATAACAGAAACAAATAATGAGTTTTCAAGGAAAAGAGAAAAAGCTAACCTGAATATTGCACTGGTGGTGGTCACAGTTGAGTTAAGCCTGGTGGAGGTAGATAACAGATGAATTAAAAAATAGAAAAAGTCTCTTCCAATTTTTAAACATCCCATTCATTACAAGTATCAACGAACTTTGGTTCTATGAATTTACAATTCAGAAAATGTCATATATTTGGGGTTTAATTGATTAATGTACATTATGAAATGTCAGGGCATTCTCACATCCTTTCCTTTGTCAATATCTCCTTTGATTTGATTTTGTATCTATTTTGCCAAAGGAATTCAGGTGTAAATCTGGAACAGCAGCTAGAGTTGTTCGATCTATTAACTCTTCATTACTCTTCTGTACTTGTTGTAGATGCTCTGAACAAAGAAACGATTGGCTTGTGAGAATTATTTTACTTGTTTGGGAAACTGGGTGATGACAAGACTGAGGAAGAAGCCATGGTGTTTACAGAAGAGCTGTTGCAGATACAACTGGAAGGTAACAGATGCAGGAGGACTGTGTGTCCTAACCACAGTATCGCTGGGCACTGGCAGGATTACTGGCAGCATAAGCACAGATGCTTTCTTCTGTCAAGGCAAGGAGACTTTTTAACTGTAGAACAAATACCATAATATCTGGTGAACTACTATGGCATTTGGTTTATTAACTCTAGGAATTTAACAAGGAATTTGGCTCAGTTACAGTGAAAGCTTTTTTGAAATCAACTTTTTCCAAATAACTGCTTCAGAAGTGCTTGGCATTTTCCGAATCAAAACCATTTTACTGCAAAATTTTTAACAGATTTTCATTTCCATTGTTCATCTCTGACACAGCAAATACAAATGGAAAAGTACTAGACAGCATTCAATCACAAAATTCATCTTCAGTGAAAAGTTAATGTAAATGATCACAGACACCTTGGTCTCTTTCATGATCACATGTAACAAGCAACTTTAATTTTGTAACTGGAGATGTCTCTTCTAATTTTTTTTTTTAACAGCAGAACAATAATGTTTAGTTGCTTTTCGTCTGAGAGGAAAGTGTGAAGTGGAAGTCTTTCCTTTTTCCTATCTTTGTGGTTTCGTCTTTAGAACTCAAAATCAGGATTTTTTTTTTTTTGTTTCTAGTATTTGTATCTATGCATGAAGAAGAGACATTTTTGTGTATTATACCGTTAAGCTAGTGATAAACTACCTGCCTGAAAACAAATACAGATTATGCATGTGTCTGAATTTAGAACTGCAGTTATTTGAGTTATACGGATTAGGTCTTAATCCTAAGGTTTTAGAGAACCTTCAAGTTCAGAGAAAGTTCCTCTAAAAGGAGGACTCTGTTTAAAGAAAGCTCTGTTTAAAGCCAGTTTGTTTCTCATATGCATTTGATAGTTCAACCATTAGAAATATTTAACTGCATTTTGGGGGCTATGTTAATTTTCTTCAAGGGAATACAAAGCAATTGATCTTTAGAACTTGGCAAAATTCCGTGTTATGTCAGAAGTATAAATTGGACTTCTTAAAATATTTAAAACACTATTCACTTAACTTTAAAGGTCTATAGAAAGACTATTTGTATTCAAGAAGGAAAGATAAACAGGTTCATTTCTATTTTCTTCTCAGAAATGCAAATGTATATTGGTTTAGAAATTCTGGCTGTCTCCTTGCAAATTTAGAAACCATAAAATTAAAGTCAAGCATTAAACTTTTATGAAGAGAACAAATTAAAAATCCCCTAGTAATAACTGAACTGTCACTACTGTTCTCAGTCATTTTGGCTGTCAGATAGACATCTTTTTTTGTTAGCCAAGGAACACATTTAGAATTCAGAACAACAAACTTTATTCCTTTATCTTTGGACATAAGTATGTGTCAGCGTATGTTCAACATCTGTAATATCTGTGCAGTCGGCTAAAAGAAAGTATCTAGATGAGAGCTATAGTCCAGGAACCGTTCTTTTAAAAAGTAAATTCCTCTGATTTACAGTGTTCTCATTAACATAATCTTTCATTAAGTACTAGTATTAACTAATCTCTGGTGTTTTGATGTTTTTTCATCACAACAAGAATAAGGGGAAAAGCAAATGCAAAAGCCTTTATCTAATTTATGCTATTTCCCACATTTTGGTACATTTTGCTGCTTGGCTTAGTGGTCCCATTAAATTTAGCACTCAATCTGTATGAACTGGAACATCTTCTCTGTGCTAGTCATTAATATGTTCTGGAAAACTGAGAGAGTAGGAGAAAATGAAAAACACACAGACTTGTCCTGTGTGGTCAACACTATTTTCTTTTCAAGGCCATGACTGAGTTACAATTCATAGCATGTTAAAGTCTGAATGCCTTTTAATTTAATGAATATTCAAAGGCTTATAGATGTGGTGTTATATATAGATAGATTTATTCTTAAATAGAAGAATAAAACCACCTTTATTCATAGAAACGTATCCTGATAATAAACTGGATGACCATATAGTACTAGATTTTATGAAGGGATGTCTACTCTGTGTGGTAGATGTCAATACTATTTGTTGAGCACAATTTTAGATAAATAACCTTGGAGTCTAATTACCAGTAGTATGCATTCATAAGAGGAACTGGCAATGCTGTGGAGTTATTTCAGGGTATTAAATAACAACATTTTAATAAGGTCCCTATCCATTAATGATTAAAAACACTTGAAATGAAATTACCACTTGTTGAAGAAGGAGTAGGTTGAGATATGAAATGTCTAGATACCTACACTAGTAGTATTTTTGCAGCTTTTAGAGCCTGCTTAAATGAATATATTTTACATAAGGAAAAAATTGTGTTATAGTAGAAATCATCACATGGGAATGCTAACTATTTTTATTGGCCTGTTAGTTACCCTTTTGTCATTTATTTCTTAAGATACTCTGATCTGTTAGGAGCTACATCAATTAAATTTGCTGGAAGCTTGAATACTTCCATGAAGGTGTTCTTTGAAATCTTTTTAAACTAATTATTTATTAAACCTATTCTTCAATGTAAGTTGTAGAGACAACACAAAATGACAGTTCACTCTTTCTTCTCAATATAAACAAAGAATTCTAATACTCAGATAGATTGTAAAACAATAACAAAACAACACAAAAAACCCCCTCCAAAATAACAAAAAAGGAAGAAAGAAAATATGCTTGAAATGACATATAGCTCTTAGTTGCATGTCTTCCATGACCTGAAAATTGTTCACCTTCTTTTGGGGAGATGATTCTTTAAAGCTTTTTGAAGTCTGCACATCTCCAGTGCTTGAATATCTCACCTCAGGAAATTTACTACTTCCTGCTCGGATTTTCTGCTGAAAGGGCCCACATTGTCTGCAATTTATGTTGAAGACTATTATAGATTAAGTTGTGGTGTTTTTTGAAGGCTTTTTTTTCTTTAAGAAGTACTTAGAATCAAGATTTCTCATATTCTTATAACTATATAGGGGTATCTTGATAGTATTCATTGAATCATAGAATAACCTGAGCTGGAAGAGATCCTCAGGGATAGTCGAGTCCAACTCTTGTCCCTGTTGACACATTCACATTGTGTCTCTGAGGGCATTACCCAAATGCTTCTTGAATATTGTCAGGCTTGACACTATGACTTTTTCCCTGAGAAGCCTGTTCCAATGCTCCACCACCCTCTGAGTCAAAAACATTTTCATAGTATCCAATCTAGACCTCCCATGGCACATCTTCCTGACATTCCCTCATATCCTACCATAGGATTGTCTTATTCTTTTTCATAGGAGTCAGCCCCATTTCTCTTTGTGATTTTTTTTGTCTTTGTAATTTAAATAAACAAATATTATGTTGGAAACCCAAAAAGAATCAAAAAGCTATCAAGTGTTTCTCTGTCTGAAAGCCAAAGCTGTTTTTATTTTTTTTTTACTTTATTTTACTTTGCTTTAGAGGATTCCTAACTCAATGCTTATTGCTTTCCAAAATGCAAAAATCGAAATGCAAATTTATCTCTTGATGATGAAGGATGAACAAATAAGTTCTTAATTTTTTAATCATCCATATTAATAATATTCATTTGGCATGCACATAATGGCATTTATCAAAGCATGTACAAATACTTGACAGACCCTTTATTGAGCCTCTTAACACTTTGTAGGATTAAATCTGTCTTCCAGATAAATGCACTACTAATAATGTGAGAAATACTTTTTACTTCTTTCTAAGTAATAATCAAGACTGAATTAATTCTGAAAAAAATAAAATGTTTCTGGTGGTTCCTATTTAAAGTCATATGAAGTTAAATGTGGTGATACAGCTAGTAGATAAGATCTGAATAGATGACAATTTTTGTACAACAAATGAAAATTAATTCTATGCGTGACCTATTTAGAGAGCTCACTGTGTGGAAGATTTGAAGGGTAAGGAGAAGGGTTTGTAAGCAGTAGGGGAGCAAATGGAAGTGAATCAGATCATCTGCTCATATGGTGAAATTATTTTGTATTGGAAAATTGAATATTCCAACAGAATAGCTAAATATTCTAGGGAATAAATAAACTGAAGGGTGAAGTGAACTCCCTATTTGCTGCAAAATGGGTTGTGTTGGTGAGAATTTGAAAAATTTGGTTGCACTCTTTTGGCTTGGGGTTCCATGGCATCTGGATTTGCCCATTCCTAAGCCTTATAGTCTACGTGGTGTTTTGTTGCTGTTAACGTGAGCATAACAATAAGCTTCTCTGAAGCTCAAATTGTTTAATCCTTTTTTCAGCAGGTCATTGATCAGGAATGTCTGCAGGGTGGGTTTGAGACACTCTTCTGTGTTAAAACCTGTAGGAATATGCTGTATAACAGTCTGTAAGCCCATTCTTTAATGATGGCTGCAAAGATAAAACAAATTCTCAAACAGGTGAGATAGTTTGCTTAAATAAACTTGAGGAAGAAGGGTTAAATCAAGAGAAGGAAAAGACCCAGGGATCTGCACTAACTGCAGAGTGGAGAATGAGGGTTAGGAGAAATGGCAGGAAGCATTCAGAGAACATGTCTACTCTAATGAAGGAGGCACTTAATTGTTTGGATGTTTACTGGTAACACAGTAGGCATGAACAAGTTTTTGAAATTGTGGAGGCCAGTTTCTTATCTCAGAGGAGACAACTTACATGTAACATTGACTACAAATGTAATGGAGAGCAGATCAAGCATGTGAAGGCTGAAAGGGGATTGATGAGAAAAAAAATGCCAGATGATGCAGTTTGCAATTCTAAGAGATGGAAAAGAAGCAGGAACAGTGGGATGGGGACAGTTCACTTAAATTGTTCAATACTGTCTACAGAATTTAAACTGGGATAGCACCCTTTGATTTACAATTGCTGCACAAGAGTTGTCTTCTGAGTGTACCTTAGTGCACTATTCAGTTGTTAAAACTGTGACCTCTGAGAGGACTTGGCGTGGGAAGTGCAGAAGAAACGGTATTTAAAGTAGAAGGCAAAGTAGTAGAAAAGGGAAGCATTAATTTCCCTTTTAATATCTGAAAATAAAACCAATAGATCATGTAAAAGAAAATACAAAGTAAATATGGTTTACTATAAACAGTAAGGCTAGCATAAATATGCAAGGAAAACCAGGAAGTCTAAGAAATTATATTAAGGAAAACTAGCAAAAAACCCAGCCAGGAGTGCTCACAGAAATACACAAGAAATTAGAAGAAGGCAAAAAAAAGCTCAGTTCTATTGCTTAACAACAACCAGTATATTTAACAATAGAAACAGAAGACAAGTAAGTGAAGGATCATTTATGTGAGTTGGCTGAATTAAAGCAGTAAAGTAAGGTCAGTTCCTTGCTTCACCAGAGTATTTAAGGAAGTAGCATAAGAAGTCTCTGAACATTAGTAATTATCATCTTGAACCAAAGGAAGGGTAGGAGAAGTCCCAGGGGAGTAGCAAAGGGCAAACATAGGGACTTCAAAGAAGTAAAGGATGCTTTTTGGAGAAAAAAAGACCAATCAGCCTGACTGGGATACACAGAAATTTTCCTAGGCTGAATAAATGAATAAATTATTAAGCATCTAGAGGATAAAAAGGTGATAAGGAGAGCAGCATGAATCTGTCAAGAACAAATCTTATTGAACCAATCTAATTTTATTCTTCAACCAGAAAACTGGCAGAGCAGGTAAAGCAGAAATAGTAGCTATGATATTTTCTGGTTTCAGTAGGACTTTCTGCATAGTTTCACATTTTGATAGCTAACTAGGGAAGTGTGGTATAACTAGCTAATTTCAGTTTAAGATGAAACTAAAATTTTGGGAAAAAAATACCTCTAGACTTGGTTACTCATTGTAGGCTATCAAAGTGGAAAATATTTTTAAGTAAATTACTATAGACAGCTTTTATGAGCATAGTTCTGTTCAGGGGTTTTGTCACTTACTTGTATGTTGTCCTACTTTCAATTGCTTTTCTTTTGCAGCATGTATAAGAGGATGAACATAAAAGTGGGAGCCCTTTGGAGTGCAGAGTTCAAATTTACAACTAACTTCATATATCAAAGCTGTATTTCAAAGGACTACCCAAAGACTTTAGGAAAAGTCCAATGTACACACAAAATGTGGAACAGTAGGCCTAACCTAAAAAAGATACTGAAAAGTAAAAAGTATGGTTCTAATACATCAAAAAGTTAATTTTAATTTCTTAGGGGATGAATCTGTCTTTATAGTTATATTTATCAGGTATGTCAATTCATACTGGCAGTATTACTGAAATAGATTTCATGCTTGCAACTGTCTGGATGAAAATCATTTGTATATTGAGAACTTCGGTGTTAAGAAATAGGTGGACAAGGAAGATAAGCACACTATAATATCTATGCTTAGGTGTTCTGAACTTTTCAACTGGAAATGTTTAACTCTCCAAATCAGATTGTATCTGGGCACTGGTGAGACTTTTTACAAAGGTAAGCATTTTCCTTTGGTACCTGAAGTGGACACAAGGCTGGTGTTGCAGGCAGCTGTCTGGCACACATAAAAACTAACTGCAGTATCAGAAAACTTGAACTATTTGGGGAATTTAGAACACTTTAAAAGAGAAAGAAAGGGCAGGCAAGCCTTCTCTTGTGAGACCACTACTTGAATACAAGAAGGATATTGAGGTTCTGGAGCGAGTCCACAGAAGAGCAGCGAAGCTGGTGAAGGGGGTGGAGAACAGGCTTTAAGAGAAATGGCTAAGAGAGTTGGGGTTGTTTAACCTGGAGAAGAGGAGGCTGAGGAGAGAACTCATTTCTTTCTATAATTTGCGTCTCTATATATTGCATCTCTCCTTTGAGGGGAGGTTGCAGAGAGGAGGGTGCTGGCCTCTTCTCCCAAGTAACAGGGGACAGGACAAAAGAAAATGGCCTCAAGCTCTGCCAGGGGAGATTTAGGCTGGAGATTAGGAAAAAAAAAAATCACAGAGTCATTGGGCACTGGAACAGGCTGCCCAGAGAGGTGGTTGATTCACCTTCCCTGGAGGCGTTTAAGGCACAGATGGAGAAGGTACTAAGACACATGGGTTAGTGTTTGATAGGAATGGTTGGACTTGATGATCTGGTGGGTCTCTTCCAACGTAGTTATTCTATGATTCTATGGTTCTACGAAATGTTTAATTCTGTCTTCACAAGGCTTAGAATAAGAAAAAAATGGATTCAACTTCTAAGTAAAATGTTTCACTATCAGTGAAAAAGAGTTTGCAAAAAAAAGATAATTAAACAGAAAGAAATAACTTCTCTAGGGAAATTATGATCTCTCTCCCTTAAAAGAGACTTTTAAAAACAAACATCTATCAAAAGTAGTCCTCAAAGCTATGCAAGTGTACTTTAGAGAAGAAGGATGGACTGTTTAAGTCTCCAGGTCAGTTCCAGCCTGTGATTCAGTGACAACATATAGGATTTTTCTCCCTGACTGCACAAACACATCTGTGTGCCCCACGATTGTAATCACAGAATCTACTGAACAGAGCAGGGTTATAAATTTCAACTCCTGAGACACACAATGAATGCTGTCAGTGTTCCAATTGCCTTCCACAGCAAACTTTTCTTGAGGAGAATTTCCTTTTACATCATTTTAGTTTATGAATCACTATTTTCTAATAATATATTAATTTGTTTAATATTTGTCCACTAATTTTTTATTCACATCTGGCCCTTTGTCAGATATCGCATGTGAAAAACAGTTATCCTTAGATAAAGTATTCTGTCATTCAGCCCCAGTTATTTTGATTCCTAACTGACTTTACTTAGTGGTTATACAAACGAGATTTTCATACAAATATAATCCATTTCTTTTGTAATGCAAAAATAATTTGTTTGACATTCAGTGCTGGTTGCCTGGCTTAGTGCCTAATACTTATATGCCCACTGTCCTCAGAATTTGCTATTATTTGATTGCTGTTAGTTTTCATTCTGTTCTTTCTACAAACAGAATATCTGATGCCTCCTGAATTAGGCACTGCAGGTTCATTTCTTCTGGCTTCACAGGCTGCTTATGTTTTCTTTCATCAGAAGAACAATGAAATGGTTTATACTTCTATAAAGCATAAAAAAGTAACATTTTAAAATGGTACAGGCTCAGACCCACAATTTACATGAGTTATTTTCAATAAAACATTGTTATGAAAGTAGTAAGTAAAGTGATCATATATCATTAGTACTTGCTGTAGAATGATATTTCTGTGAAAACGTGATCTTAGAAAGTACGTTTCACTATTTGCAGGGCTCAAGAAGGTATTCTTTCCTAAGAAAAAACAACGTGATTTTCTGTATGTTTGATCATTCAGATCATTCAGTTGGTGAATGTTCTTCCTTGACAGTGGAATAGTTAAGCGTGCTGAGAAAAAGAGGGAAAGAGGAAGAGAAAAACGAAGGGAAAAGGGAAAAAGAAGGAGAAAATGAGAAAAGGAAGGAAAGGAAAAGGAAGAGAACCTTTTTCCTAATCCCAGTAAAGTACTGGGCTATTGTAAAGAGGACTCTAGTCTTATCAGAGTCAGTATTCATGTCTTGAATCTTGCTATAGAATAATTTATTAATTAAGGGCGGGCTTTCAAATTACTTCTGTTGGTTTAACAATGGTGAGATTTATACTTACTTTCATGGGATCTGAACTAAATCAACAATGAGCTTCTGTGTAAACATATTTCTAACTGAGTATGATTAAGAGCTCATAATGCAATGTTACTGTATGTATCTAAAATAATATTTGCATTATTTCTGATGGAGTATTTGATAATTATTTGCAAAAAATCCAATGAAAACAAGTGAAAGAGAGACTACTTCTCAACTGTTGAATAAGTTCTATGGAATTACACTGCTTTTATATTGCCAGACTTAACGAAGTGTTGACTTTAATATTCGCCCTTTCCTACTATCATTGTATGTATTACACATTGTGGGATTAGTTCCTTACAAAAATTTCAGCTTTTAGAAAAGAAGTCTTAGAAGACAGAGCTTGGGAGAGCTATGGGAGAACTAACTCCTAATGAATATTGAATGTGAACTGTCATAACTTATTCTGTATTCTGCCAATATCTGAGAAAAAGTGTTGGTAATCACAGTGTCATCTTGTAGATTTGTGGGAACCTAAAAGGTTGTCTAAAAGATGTCTATAAAGACACAGAAAAGAAAATATTATCATGATTCTTGTGACCTGTGAATGCTGTTCCTAGTGGGACAATCAGACCCAGACATCACTTCAGTGTTAGTGAAGTTGTTCTCCAAATCACTCCTGCCATATGTCAGTCAGTTTGTGTAGTTTTTCTCTAGAACATGTCACTTCTTTCCTGGTAAAATAAATGATGTCCAGCCTTCTCCTGAAGCTGAATGCATTTGCCTATCTGTTCTGATCCCTGTGACAGACTTGGTAAAATATTCCAGAAATTGTTCCTGTAGTCAAGTATAGCTTTGTTTTCTAACTCTGATATCTTACAGCTACCTGAAAATGAATGTCCACAAGCACTGAGTGTGTGAAAATGGGAATCCAATTTTTCTGTTGACATTCGCAGCTTTCCAATAAAAACATTTTTATATCCAGGTAGACCTTTGGCGAAAGGTATTTTTTAGTATTATGCTAGAGAATGCAACTTGCAGCATTTGATTTTCACAAAATGTTTAATGGGCTGGTAAAATATTTTTCAGTCACTCACGCTTTTATTCAGAGGGGAAGAAAAGCCTCAGGATCCTACACTTAGCCAAGTACAGTTGTGACGATCTACCTGGGAAATATTTGTATTATTCTTCTGAACAGTCTTTGTATGAAACCATCTGGGAAAGTATGGAGAATATATACCTTTACAAAGACGAAACTGCCTTGGAAATTTTCTTTTTATGCTTTTAATTAGAAGGTTGTGAAAATAATAGAGATTGAAAGGTGTTTTCCAAATATTAGAATTATTCACAATAAAACCTCTGTGTATTTCAAGTAGCATAATAGACCACTATTTGTTCTAAGACTGAAATTAAAAAAAACATAAGTTAGGCTATTTTTTTTTATTTATTTACTAGTATTTTGCTACGGTGATGAACACTTAACCTAAAGCTCACTAAGTCTATAACATATATGGTACAGTTGGAGAATAACACTGATAGCTAACCTGATTTTGGTGATTTACTGTTAAAAGTCAAATAAGCAAATCCAGTCCACCTAGAATATCTTGGTGCTACAAATTGAACTTTCAGTGCCTGTCTTGACCTTTAGCAGAGATGTTCACTCAATTTGCCTAGATGCTGATATATTTAACGATGAGCAGAATCTTAACTCCCACTTTTGGGAAAACCATTATAATTTATTCTTACTTACATGATTAAAAATAAGACATCTGGCTAAGCAAATAATAAAGCACACAAAAGGGTTTTTTTAAAAAATAATAAAATAACATGTTTCCACTGTATGTATTTAATAGATTTTTTTTTAAAAAAAAGAAGTTTTGGACAGCAAATGAAGTGTTTTCTTGTGTATATTTATAAGCATGCTTTTCTCAAAATTAAATTATCATGGAATCATAGGATGGTTGGGATTGGGCTGGACATTAGGGAAAAATATTTCACAGAAAGGGTCATTGGGCAGTGGCAGAGGCTGCCCAGAGAGGGGGTTGAGTCACTTTCCCTGGAGGGGTTTAAGGGATGGGTAGATGAGGTGCTGAGGGACATGGTTTAGTGATTGATGGGAATGGTTGGACTCGATGATCTGGTGGGTCTCTTCCAACCTGGTGATTCTATGATTCTATCATTCTTAAAGATGATCTAGTTTATGAACAAGGACACTTCCCACTGGATCAGGCTGCCCAAGACCCCATGCAACCTGGCCTTGAACATTTCAAAGGAGGGGGCAGCCACAACTCCCCCGGGCAACCTGTACCAGTGGCTCACTACCCTTATCATGAAGAATGTCTTCCTAATGTCTAGTCTAATTATTTAATTTTAAACTTCATAGACTACAAACAGGATATGGAATCTTAAATCAGTATTCTGTGTAAGTACCATAGGCAGTTGAGACAGTTAATTTTGTTAGCTTTAGTGAAGCTCTCTGTATTAATTGAATGTGTCAAGGCATTTAAATACAGAAAATTTAGTTATATTTTAAATGTATATTTGGTTATACATTGGTTCCAGAGAGAATAGATATAACTCTTTAGGAACATATAAGTTAGTTATTTGTTATGCTTTCCTCCTTAAAAAAATGTCTTTGAATGTCACTTTCAGTTCAAAGAAAAGGAGTTCTAAGCTTTTCCATCTGGAAACAGCTTGCTTTATGTGATCAAAAAGACATATTTATATACTTTGATTAAGTGGTCCTTTCAAAATAGCAATGTGAGTGATCATTCAAGTACTGTAAGCAAGTTAAATTTTGCATATGAAAATATTCTTCTGTGGAGGAAATGAGATTTTTAAAAAAAACAAACTTTAATCATTTAGAATACATAGAAGTTTTTTTATTGCACTTGTATTTGCACTCTTGTTGCTATATAAAAGCTGTTAATTGTGGATCTTTTGAAAAAACAGATAAGAATATAAATTTAGTGGATCACAATGAACTGTGGTTAATGACAGAAAAAGGCAAGTGTTCAAAAATGGTGAAGTCTGTTTTTTTTTTTAAAAAGTGAAGTAAATGGGAATAAAGTCATATATTTAAAAAGTTTCTGAAAGTAATATAGGACAAACTTTGCCCTTGGAAGCATAAGGAGGTCTCCTGTTGAGCTCAGTGATGCATGTGAGGGCAAAATTTGACTTAAAATGCCTGAAATGTGAAAAAGAATGTTTAAGAAAGAAAGGGCATTAACCTTAGTAACCTACAACACTGTCACTGTTTTTGGTTGGTTTTTTTTTTTTTTTTTTTTTCACTCATGACAAGTAAGCCTTACCCAGAACAAAAGCCTTACCTGCTCTGTCCTTCTTATTTTATTCAGGAATTCAGTTGCAAACATTATATTAGATGATGTATATATTTGAGATAATTTAAGTACTTGGAACTACCTCCTTAAGTATCAAAAACTTGTTTAACACTTCTTGTCTGACTATGAACAGCGTATTTGTGAAAGGTGTGCTATTTTTTCTGTTTATTTAGACGTGATGAGTCTACAGTAATAAAAGATCTGCAAACTAAAGGAATAGATTATTACCCAAATTCTAGATTTATAATCCTAACTGCCGCATGTCTTGGGGGGGAAAAAAAAAGCGTAGGTAAAGGGAGGTGGGTAAATGTACAATAGATAAGATACTTAGCTCATCCTTTTGGCATTTCTCTTTTTGGTTTCTTTTTTTTTTCCCCCCCTCTTTTTGGAAGGAATGCTACTAAGAAAAAATTGTAATGATTTACAAAAACTGAAATCCTGAAAGAAGAAAAAAAAGTCATAACTGTCTAATCTTTGCTATACAGGAAGAATTTATATGGAATGTG
The DNA here is from genome assembly GCA_033558105.1 of Coccyzus lansbergi. Lineage (NCBI taxonomy): Eukaryota > Metazoa > Chordata > Aves > Cuculiformes > Coccyzidae > Coccyzus > Coccyzus lansbergi. The sequence goes on from JAUMJK010000159.1 coordinate 1,188,702, forward strand.
AGCTTTAATTCAGTTTGAAATCTAAGGATTCAACATTTCCTAATTCTGAGGGGGCTTACAGATGCCTCAGTAGTCTGGCTTCCAAGTAGTTTGTCTTAGCCTGTTCAAGAGTAAATAATATTCTCTTGTTGTTGTAGAAGGAATTTCACGTTTATAAGAGAAATTATGTATTATATTGGGACAGAGGGTCACTGAGAGATGGTGGTTAAGACTATATCCAAGTATTTACCTAATTGAAACTTAGATTGTATCTTTTTATTTTATTTACAGACACCTAGCTTCTTATCACAAGATAGTCATGCACAGCAAGGGGGAAGGCAAAGAGGGAAGGGAAAAAGAAAATAAAATTTCAATTAAAAATGCTGAAATAATAATGTAACCTAGGAAAATGTATTATTTAGGAATAGAGAAGGGTTATAGACTTTTACATCAATGAAACACTGAATCTCAGATCTAGAACCAGTAAGATTAGGAACATCAGAATTAAGAATCCGTAGGTACTAAAATTACATGTGCATATGCCACATGATATGGGATTTAATTATTTGCCTCCTGTCATTATTTGAACATCACAGGAGAGCAGTGAGACCTCATCAGGCAGGGGCATCTCATCTCTGCACAGTTTGGAGATACTCCAGTCTGCTGAAATCAGGAAAGCATTTCACACAATAGAGACCCAAGTCTGCTCATCTCTATTTCTTTTCAGAAGCATTGTTTAACTCAAAAGAATTGGAAGGCAGAAAAAATAATGAGCTTTCTGAATCTGAATCAGCATTTCAAAATCTACAACACCTATTATGTATACATATACAACAAAAGACTGGAGCAGAAAGGTAGGAGAAGGGGGCTGAATCTATTGGTGGTCTCATTAATAGTTTTTTTAAGAGCTTGATAAAGAAAAGGAGAAAGAGGAGGCAGAAAAAAAACAACGAGGAAAATGAATACTTCAAATGCAAATTATGCATGAAATGCGTCATAGCTACTTATAAGCACAGTTGCTGAGAACCTGAATTTTACTTACATGATTTTTCTTAAGCTTTCAGGTAGTCAAGTGACAGCAGAGAATCTGCTCTGAGAGGAATGCTATGGAATAAGTACTATAACCTAAATCTTACTATTGTGAAGCTAGCTAGCAATCTCACTACTGACACCTTTCCTATACAAATTTACTCTTCTTGTTTTAAAATAATTTCTAATGCTATAACATTAACTTGTAAACAGAAAATGTGGTGAAATAAAACCAAAATCCATTCTTTCAAAATCAAAAAAAAGAAAGGATGAGAAGAGAGGGAATTATACCATACATTAAAAAAGTTGTTACATTGAAACCCAGAAAGATTTATTTAGAAGTTGCTTTGTCATTACTAATCTTATATCCCAAGCAGAAAAATTTACATTATTATACTAGTAAATACTGCCCCACTACAGATGTTGCTAAATACATTTTTTAATAGTTAAATATTTATCCTATATTAGTTGCTTTACTTAGTTGCTTTACTTCTGTATTAATGTTGTGTTATATCTTATCATCACAGGATTTCATACCGATGGCAGGAAAAGTTTAATAAATTGCTGTAATTAACTTAATGTTGAGTCAGCTATTAGTGTTATGCATGTAGTTTGAGAGCTGTAGCTCATCAAAAATTATTTTCTGCACTGCTGCATGTTTGAGAGGACAGTATGTTATTTCTTTCTTTGTGTCATCTACCTCAACTCCAGTCTGGAACTGATCTATTTTTTGAAAAGGCAAAAGATAATGCTCATTTCCTTTCAATACAATAAACTCATATTCGATGTTCTTAGAATACTTTTGCTCCATTTTAGTTGCTTAAGTTGAGGACTTTCCCCTAGCTCTTATATTTTTATCTTTCCTCATTCAGATGCTGCGTAAGTGACATGGAAACAAATAAAGTTTGCAGTTATATTAGCACTGTGGATGATTGGTTGAGACTTAGTGAAGCTGGATTTCATTTTTAAATATCAGAAATATATATGAACATCGCAATGATTGAATAGATGATGAATGTAGATTTAATAAAGTAAAATGATGGCTGTATATAAAGACATTATATTTTATTGATGAAGCTGATGCAATAACTTGTGTTAAACTGCTCAAATTATCATTTTTATTTCTATTGATTTCGTCTCTTCCTATCAAAAATATCAAATGTGTGTTATTTCTTTAATCTGCTTAAAGCAGAAAAACCTAAAGACGGCAAATATAGTAAATGTAAACATTGAAAGTGACAAAGAACTGATGACATTTTGATTTAAAAGACAAAAACTATCATTTAGGTTAAATTGCAGTTATAAAATGGTAGCCTTGTTTATTATTTTCCTTCATTAAAGAAATCATCGTCTCTTACCTTTTCTGTGTTATAGCATGGCTACTTTTGAATAATGATAGCTTCTTGAACCATCAAAAGACATATGATACTTTTGTGTTCCTGGGACAAAATAATATGCTTCCAGAATAAACCACTCCAAACCCCAAAGTGATTAAATGTAAGTTTTATAAAGTATAATTAAATGCAATTAGGCAAATCCAGAATATAACTACTGACAAACAACAAAGGAAAAATTTGTTTCATAATGAATACCACACTCTGTATATGTAGCTGATAGTTGTACTGCGTAGGTAACTTTTTTTTCTTATGATACTCAGAAAAATATCTTCCACATTATTGGATGAAATTTCTTCACTGTTGAGGTAGCAACAAAATCTTTTCCTAAATGGTAGCTTATGTGAATAACAATGACAATTACTTTCTTGGTTAAAGACCTACACAAATTAGTATGACTAAGACTTTCCATCCACCACCTGTTCATTCTTCTTTATTAAATTACTATAATGGACTCAAACCACCTCCCAAAAGAGCAGTGTCCATATCAGAAATATCATCATAGCTGCCATTGTCATGGTTTTTGACGGTTCTAGAGAGAAGTTAACTGGCATGAAGACTGAACTATTTCCCCATCCAGAGAAAAGGTACCTTTAAAGCTGGAGTTCAGTAACATTGGCAAATGTTCTGGTGACTGCCTGTTGGTCTACTAACTCTACCTCTGTCAGCAGAAGGAACATAAGCCTTTGCTTTGTAGACATCTGAGTCTAAAAGCTTTCAATAGTGACTCTGTTTGCACCCACAGGTAAGCAAATTATTCACAGTCTTTTCAGTCTAAGTCGTAGCTGGAATCACCTGCCAAGAAATCTCTAAGTTTTCCCAAATGGTTCTATAAACATCTGTGGTTTTGTGATTACGACTAGTGCTTTTCCAAAGACCTTGATTAGAGGCTGAATAGGTGAAATCTTGTGTTTGAACTATACTATTTCACAGAAATATATATCTTAGATATAATCTATGTTGCCTTTGTTATGAAACATCTGAGTCAGTAAGAATAGCAAAACTATCTCTCCATAAAAATAGCAAATGGATATTTGTTTAAAATAGTGTCTACAGAGGATAAACCAAAGCCATAAAAATAAACTGTAAAAATAAGATAACTAGGCAGCCACTGTTCTGATACATAGATTAAAATAAGGGAAAATTGATAGGACCAATATTTAATAAATATCTGAGAGAACATGCATCAAGTTCTAGAAAAAAATCATTTAGTAATAAATAAAAAAATAAAATAACAAGCAACAGAGGAGGTCCGGCATTGCTTTTCTTAATAGTTTCATTTCTTCAACAGTATAAGCACAATTTACCCTTTTCTCATGACACTATATATTAATTTTATTCAGAAGCAGAAGAGTCTGTTCAGATGTAGAAGATAATATGAAACTATTAGGCTTTATAGATTTTCTCATTGAGCGGCAGTGGACACTGTAATTAAGGCACAATGTATAAATCGTAGCCATAAATTATAAAACTGGAGTAGTTGTGATCATCAAATTAAAGCCTCTGAATATCATGAACTATACAATTCCTCCTTATGTTTTATGTTTTGAACACATCTTTTAAAGGAAAAAGTCGAATTTTTATGATGAATTAAACAAAATAATTAAAATGTGGCAACAGAAATGGTAGCTCAGTCCTGGAGGAATCTTTTGAATGGGTGATTATTAGAGCTTTTATGATTAATTATGTTTTGGATTGGTGATGAAAGAAAATTGAATCAAAAAACCAAAAAGTTCGGTTCAATCTTAGAACAAAACATACGGTGTTTCTCTATTTATATTAAAGAAATGAAGGCTGAAACCTGCCAGGTATGTATAATCTGCATTTTGGTCCTTGGCTAAAGAATAACTCTAGAAGCTGATTCAACCTTTTTATTACGGATCATCTAGAAGCCTGATCATAGCAGCAAGTAAGAAAAGAGGATAAAGAAGATTTTCTCATGATTCTACCTTGCACTTTTGTCTTGATTTTCTTTTCTGTCCTTAGGCTGGTTTCAATTCTCTTTTTGTTTCTATCAATTGTGCATAGTTGGGATTCTGTCCTACATCTTGATTACTTTCTTGTAAACACTCCAACAACTCTTATGTTTCAGATGTGTATTCTGACCAAAAGAGGGACAATATGTTCCAGCCAAACGATCGTGAGGGATCAATTCCACTAAGGCACAACATACAAGGTACAAACCGTGAGGTACTCCAACTGAATGTCTCAGAGACATCTTATCCAGTGTCATGGACTTTGGTTCTTTGTAGTTTCTTTTTTTTTTTTTTTTCCAATTAAAGGATGTATCAATGTCCTAGAGATCCAGATGGAACTAACTAGCCTACAATATGTGTACTTACAAAGTGTTCATAAGCTTTTTGTGAATTGCTATCTTTTAATAATGCTGATTACTTATTCTGATTGATTTCAAATGCATTCTGACATAAAAAAGAAAATTTGATTTAAGGATTTTTTAGGAAAAACTACAGAGAATCTCAAAGAAAGGGGAAAGAGAGCCACAATCAAATAGAGGAAAATGTAGTAAGCAAATTAAACATAGAGCCAAAATTCAAAGTATGGAGGGATGATGAAATATAGAACAGCCTCACATTCTGGAATAAGGATTACGGGGAGCATTACAAAATATTCCAGTTTCAGCTATGGAAACCTGAGTGGTTTGAAGATTTCTGCACACTTGAGATCCAGAAGTTGTGTCTAGCCCTGAATTAAATAAAATCAATTTACAGTAAACAGAACCAACTTTTAAAATTCCTTGCTCATTTCCTTTATTCCCTGCAAATTCGGAATATTTGCATTTAAAAAATTTGAATTAAACTAAATGTCATTTAAAAATATTTTGGCCACTACATGTCACTGTATTAGCAAAACTATCTTCTCAGTTTAAAAAAACCCAAAAACCAACCAAACAAAATAACCCAAAAAAACAAACAAGAAAAAAACCCCAAAACCAAAAAACCCACCAACTGTAACACTAGCAGTTATAAAGATTTTTGTGCAAAACAGTCCTAGTTTAAAACTCTTTCTGGTCTAGCTTAGAGCATTTTGGAGGAACTTTTTAGTTAAGAAGAAACCTGAGAGAATATACTATCAAGATTTACAAAATCAGGAAGGTGGTAAATACAGAACTGTTGTTCACCACATTTCACAAAACTAAAACTAGAGAACAATTACTGGAACTACTGGGAGACATGATTAAATTAGACCAAAGACAGTATTTTTTCTCAGTGGTTAGTAAACTTGTAAATTTGAAGCCACAGCAGGTTGCAGAGTAAATGCTATCAATAGATTCAAAGCAGGTTTAGACATGGATAGGCAATAGCAGGAGGAAGCAAGCATGTATCTTTCACGTCCTTGATTTACTATGAATGCTACAGAATACAGGGGAATGGATTAAACAGTGGCCATGCTGGTTGTCCTTCCTAAATGGCTTCCTTTTCTATCTCTCTGTAAAGGAAAGTTCTTAATCTCTTTTTTTTTAGAAATGCAGAAAATATAAATTATTTGTTCGTAGATTTACCTGGATTTCTCACCAAACACAGGTAAAACTCAAAGGCAGATTTCTGAAGTTTTAGGGACTTAAACTGTAACCAGAAAACAAAATAAAACAAAAAAATATTCAAATGGGTTTTTTCTGTCTTTTTCCAGACGTTACTGGAAATGACAGGAATGAGAAACAGAAATTGCAAATACCCATCTCAAGCTTTCAACTAACATGAAAAAATATTTAGTTATTTCAGTTTTATTTTAGATTACTTGCAGTCTACATTCTGTTATTTCTTCTGTCATCATCTAAAAACCTGGAGGTAATTTGTAACTAAATTTGTTCTATTTTGTTGGTTATTTTAAGTTAGCATTAAAGTTGAACCTCCTACAAACACATGGAGTTGTCTGCTAACAGAGAATAGAATTATAGGGTCAGTAATACTGCAAATCTCCTATATCTCTGTCCACGTATACTTGCAGAAATAAAAACAATGCATTTGCTTCGCTTTTTTTTTGCCTTTTGGCAGTACAGATGACAATTAATGAAAGACAAGTAATTCATCAGCATGGTAAGTTGATTTTTGAACTTTATATTCCTCTGCAGTGATTTCCAGTGAAAATAATCACAAATCATAAAGTTATTCAGTGCTACCTGATTTTCTCAGATCAAGTCTCTCACAGTGCAAAGTTAAATTCCTGAGGATTTCCTGAGAATGCAAAGAGAGAATGTATCTATAACAGCACGTACAGATGGTTCTATTGTGCTTGCTAGTAAAAATACTTTTAGCAATTTCTTTAAGATGAAAGAATGGTTTTAGAGGAGTTTTTTTATACTTCATTTGTAGAAGAAAACAAATATGCCACCTGTATAAGTTTTATCTTGGATTGACTGTTTCAGTCCTATTAGGCAAGTTGTCCAGAAGGGGTCTCAGATTGTCACTTCTTCTCGTGTTTTATCTTCTGACTATCTTATGGATTTATTGCTGTTTATGTTACTTCAGCTGTAACCTGGACAATGTTGTCAGTTGTGACTCAATAAATCAATCCAGGAAACAGCAGACCTGTAAAGAACAGTTCAGATGTAAAAAGAAGTGAAACAAATAGGATGGAAGATGATGATTACATGTTTGCCTATAATTCTTCTTTATAGATTTTGAGTATACTACTGAGGGTGAGAATATAGCAATATGTTAAAGAATATTATTGAGGTAATTCTTTTCCAGCAATTTATTTTTTCAGTTACCACTATCATAGAAGAAGCTAATACACTGTGTTGTTACCAGACATCTTTCCAATATTTTTTTAATTTGTATAGAACCTTCTTGTTTACATGCTTATTAAATTATTTCTTATTCAACAGGCTCTGGCAGAGTATGAGATTTAGAAGATTAATATAATCTTAAGAAAACTAGGAATATATTCAGTATATTGTTGCTTAATTTGGCAATATATCATGGTGTTTACATTAGCATGAGTAACAGTTAAGAGCATCTGAGCCAGAAGTATAAGAACTGCGATTCTGGTGAGTGAAGTCTTGTTATACAGACAATGGCAAGAGTGTGCATTTTGGAGTTACAAGTGTTGTAAATTGTGCTGTCCTATTTTTCCAAGAAAGGGGAAGGAAAAATTCAGGGTATTTTTTCATGGTTCTGTCTATGAAAACAGGCTTTGGCATTTGCTTTCTAAAACCCTCCATTTTAGGTGACTCTTCTCCTGAAGTGTTGTTGTTTGATTAAACGCCTTTAGAAAGATTTTGTCTTTCACTGTCATACAAAGCTCAAAACGCGAGTCCAATGGGATGATGTTTAACACAGCCAAATGCCAGGTCCTGAACTTGGGTCTGCACTGGTGAAACTGCACCTCGAATCCTGTGTTCAGTTCTGGGCCCCTCACCACAAGAAGGATGTTGAGGCTCTGGAACGAGTCCAGAGAAGAGCAATGAAGCTGGTGAAGGGGCTGAAGAACAGGCCTTATGAGGAGCGGCTGAGAGAGCTGGGGTTGTTTAGCCTGGAGAAGAGGAGGCTGAGGGGAGACCTCATTGCTCTCTGCAACTATCTGAAAGGAGGTTGTGGAGAGGAGGGAGCTGGCCTCTTCTCCCAAGTGCCAGGGGAACAGGACAAGAGGGAATGGCCTCAAGCTCCGCCAGGGGAGGTTCAGGCTCAACATAAGGAAAAATTCTTCACTGAAAGTGTCATTAGGCAATGGAACAGTCTGCCCAGGGTGGTGGTTGACTCGCCTTCCCTGGAGGTGTTTAAGGTGCAGATAGATGAGGTACTGAGGGGCATGGCTTAGAGATTGCTGGGAATGGTTGGACTCAGGGATCCGGTGGGTTTCTTCCAACCTGGTGATTCTATGATTCTATGAAGTCAATTCAAAATGTGTACGGCTTTTGTAGGTAAGAAGGGAATGATAACATTTTTATCTTTCACTCAACATTGTCAGGGGTAGAATATGGTTACATATTTTATTTATGAGAGTGCATAGGAGATGGTAGAATATATTTTGCAAATACATAGATTCTTATATCTATCTACAATTATATAGGTGTGCAGGACTTCTCTGAGAAGCAGAGTAAGTCAGTCTTGGAGGCCATTTTTAATACTTTTCTCTGTTTTTCTCTAAGCTGCTGGGAGCAGAGGATAGGACTAAATTGTTGCTATATCGATAAGTCATTCATATACAACAAATTTACTTTATCTTTTGTCACAAATTAGAAAGGTTTCTAGTGTGGATTCAGTCATGCACAGATGACTTCATGTTTATTTCTTAATTACAACCATGAAATTCGGAAATATATTTAGGTGTTACAAGTAAGACTAGAATAGCTCAAAATGTGACTTTTCAGTCCTCTGGCCATAGTAAAGTCAGTTCAGCAATACTGAAGTTCTTACCGTTTAAGCTGTGTTTCATCACAAATCCACTTGACATTCTACTCAGATTATCAGGCTGTGTGGATTTACTCTCTCAATTCCGCTTGAAGGTTTTAGAATCTCTGGCATTTAGTATTGGCCATGCTTGCTCTTTGAAATTTATATTGAAAATACGTCTACCACACACTTGCTTGTGACATGTCAGTTTATAAAAACTCCTCTGTTCATTGGAGAGCAAAGAATCACTGACCAGTGTCATGCATCACCTTTAATTCTGATGCCTGTAGTGGTAAAGCTGCTGCCTAGATTCCTTCAGGACTGTGCTTGAAAACAAAGTTCCCTCCTTGCAGTTCCTCTTGCAACAATGCAGATAATTTTTCTACTAAGGATATTCCAGTGTTTCTCTCGCAGGACTAAGGAATTATTTTGTCATATTAAATTTGTTGCTTCGGTCTGAGTATTTTCCATAGTAAATCTAGCCACCATAAGCATCCACAGATATAGCAACAGAGAACCTTTTGCTACCTGAAGTGAACACATTGGTTCTGAAGTGATTCTTTCACTAGTCATACAGAACACCTTCACTTCTAGAAGTTCTTCCTAACCACTGCTGCCATGTTGTTTGCTTTAATCTTCTGTGGTTTTGTAGAGAAGGAATTATGCCACTGATCTCTTCTTGTATCTGTACCACTTGTGAATATTTATACACTTTCAAAGACATATCATCAATGCATTGTGTGAATATTGTTATCTTTGCTTTGTTATGTATGCTGATGTTTTTTCAAGAACTTTTATATATTTGCATTGAAAATTAATCAGATGAGGATTACCGTTTTTGTAATATATTAATATATTAGAAGAGCAACAAAGCTGGTGAAGGGGCTGGAGAACAGGATCCAATGGGTCCCTTCCAAGCTGGTTGTTCTGTGATTCTGTGGCTGAGAGAGCTGGGGATGTTTAGCCCGGAGAATAGGAGGCTGAGAGGAGACCTCATTGCTCTCTATAACTATCTGAAAGGAGGTTGTGGAGAGGAGGCAGCTGGCCTCTTCTGCCAAGTGACAGGGAACAGCACAAGAGGGAATGGCCTCAAGCTCCACCAGGGGAGATTTAGGCTAGAGATTACAAGGAATTTTTTCACAGAAAGGGTCATTGGGCATTGGAACAGGCTGCCCAGGGAGGTGGTTGATTCACCTTCCCTGGAAGTGTTTAAGGCACGGGTAGACGAGGTCCTGAGGGATATGGTTTAGTGTGTGATAGGAATGATTGGACTCGATGATCCAATGGGTCTCTTCCAACTTGGTGATTCTATGATTCTAATCATGATACTCTTAATGGAGTTACTGACTCCTCCAGTTTGCAGTCCCAGTGTAAATAGAGTCTGATATAGTTATGAAAGCACAGAACATATTCAATTCTGTAAACCCTCCTTTAGTTTCATAAACTGCATGCAACTAGCAAATCACTAAGTCTGTCTGAAAAAGATACCTAAAAGACACAGTAAATGAGAAGAAGGAAAAGATTTCTGTTAATAGATTAGAGATACAGAGTTTCTGAGAGCGACTAAGAGAAAACCTTATTAACATGCAGAATAATGGGTTGCTCCTTATATCGGTGACAAATAGATGGTTTAATACTGAATTCAAGTGTCAGAAGAGCCTGGCAGTCAATGTCATCAACAGGAGTGGCTAACATTAATTTGGTTAATTAAGTGAATAGCACTAGAGAGTTTAGTTTTCAAGCATTAGAAGAGACCTTCCTACCTAGCAGCAGAACAATGAGTATCCAAGTTATTTAAGCTATTCCTCAGGGCAGGAAATCAACCCAGACACCACCTGGATCTCTTAGAGACCTGACATAACTTTCTAAGGGGAATATAGTTGGGGTAGAGGAGAAAATTAAAAACAAAACAAAAAAAAAATCAAAACAACTCTTCAAAAGCCCTAAAAACATAGCACCTGGGAACTTTCAGGTGCCTGTAGGATTGTAAGAGAAGGCTTTAAAAATAGAGTTGAAGCCCTAATGTTCATGGAGAACAGCAGACGTGGTTTAAAGGTGATATGTTTCAGCTGTTGTCATTGCTTTGCAGTCAGTTTCTGGATGAGGGTGAGCATTCAGCCTGGTGGATGGATGGTGGCTGCTGATCATTGCCTATCTTGTTCCTTACCTCTATGATCTGAAAATAATAGTTTTCCAGTTTCATGATAAAGAAGTGAGGGAAGTACTGACAGAGCAGAGGAACTGAAGGTATGTTAATTTTTGCTAATAGTTAGTCACACAGTAGATATTTTCTGGGGTGCTGGTGTTGTTTTCTTGCAAGTTTTTATCCTGTATGTGGGTTAGTTTCCTCTCTTCTTTCCCTCTTCATTTGCTGGAACTCAAATGCTTAATTTGCAGGCAAGTGTTGCTTCTTGCACAGGATTCTGAAATAAGTATGAGGATTAAAGGAATTGCCTTTTAAACTCTGCAATTCTTATCAAACAGAGAAAAGTGATCTACTACCTCTCTGCCTCTTTTACCCTCCAATTCATGATCTTGTGTAGGCAGTTTATGATAAACTGCACTGAGTTTAAATTTCTTTTCCTACCTGTCTGTGTATTGTTTTTGGCAAAGATGAGGGCAAATGAAGCTAAAGAAATAATTTATTTAAGCAGATATTTTCAAGATTATGATGTGGTTGTTAGGAAATCTTCAAAGTTCTTCCCTATCCCTTGTGATTCCTGGGTTTATTTGAAGTGTTTTGGGTTTTAAGCAGTCACTCCAGATTTTTAAATTATTAAAATCTAATATAGAGTTTAAAGCAGTAGAGAATAATAACTCTGAAATACCACTCGTTTCTGTATGATACTATGGTTTTTAAATAGAGTAAGTACATCAAAATGAGTGAAAATGTTTTAGAAAGTTGTTTTTTGGGATTAATGACTTGACTACAACATAAAAGATAATGAAAAACAAGCTTGTAGTTGTGTCAGAAATGTGTTTCAAGAAAAAGTCTTGGTATTTTGCTGCTGATTTCCTTTCCTGTCTTTATATTTCCCCTTTCTGGTTATCTGTTGGAGTACTTTGTGCTATATTAGCTCAGAACAGTGCTATCTAAGGTGGTTTAATTGAGTAACTTGGTACTTTTTATGTAATTAATATTCACTGACCAGAACCATAACTGAGGGATTAAGATAAAAAATTCATTGCGTGCTTTTGTGTCTGGTAATTTGTGACTTTGTAATCATGTGTTTTTCTTCAAATTGAAGTTTACTGGAGAACATACAGGCAGTTATAATTCTGCCTGAACTTCATCATTCATGGCAGAAAGTGGTGGCTTTTTTTCCCTGCTTTTAATTTTATTTTTTTTAAAGATTTTGCTGGATTTATTTCTTTGATTTGCTTTTTCTCTAGGTTTGGAGGGAGTTGGGGGTATAATAGGCAAGAAAGTGCGATGAGTTATTAGCATACATGATATAAATATTCTCTCTTTAATGACTACCTGTACATGATGTCCAGTATGGTAGCTACTTAACTCTTACTTAAGGCATAAAGTCTTCACTATTGTGAAATATGTCAGAAGCACATTATGAAGACAGAAATAATCACTTGGGGGATTCTGTATTTCTTTCTGAAGATGTCCACGCTGGTTTGTATTGTGGACAAACTGTCATTTGCTCACACATTTTTGTGTGTGTGTATCTGTAAATACACTGCATTTGCAGGTCTGATTTAAGAGATTTCATCATCCGTGTTTTTCTCATGCACAAGGATAACTCCTACAGGAAAATGAAATCCTACAACAGAAGACCAATAATAAATATAGGAGTAATTTCATATATAGCTGCTTGTTTTCTGAATAATTAGAACAATTTCTTTCAGCTGTTCTTTGTGTCATTCTCAAATCAACTTGTTCAAATACTGAGAATAGCTAGAATGAGTAATTTTCCCCCATCCTTTAGGCTGAGTTTACACTCTTGGGTATCGTTAACTTACTCTGGCTGATTGTAAGCCCCCTATTCATTTCTGAGGAGTAAAGAAACTTTGAGGTGGATGAGGCTGTGACTAAATAAAAAATATTTAATAATAAAATAAAAAAAAAAAAAACCAAAACATAGAAAGAATATCTTTCTTTCTCTGTAAGGTCAATTGCTTAATCCTTTCCCTGAGATTATACAAATCTCAGTGCCCAGTGGGCCTGTCTGTCATTGCCCTGAACCATATGCAGTCACTTGGCTGACACAAAATTAGTGAAGAGATGTAAAATGCTATCAAGTGAGAATGGTCTTCTTTCACATCAGCTCTATAATAGCATAAATGACTACATAACTTAGAGCAAAATGTGATTTTTCCATCATGATATTTGAAGCAAGGAGCAGTCTTGGTATAAACTTGTCAGTTCCTTCCTGTTTTCATTTGTTTGTAAAAAAGACTTGAGGTTTTTTTTCAGAAGAAACACTCACCTGGAGTGTTAAAACCTGCAAGGTTCAGACTGAGTCGTAGTGACAGGTGAGAGTGAAAATGTATAAAAATGGAAAGTGTTTTTCTGCAGGCAGGGAAGGGAGGTTTTCTGGGATAAAAATACCCAACCTGTCTTCTGATACATAATAACTATTAAATCTGAATTTGAGCTGGACCTATCTGCTGGATTTAGTACAGTCATGATTAAACTTATAATGGAAAGAGGCACTTTTCACAAGGAAATTGCTAATTGACCAAACCCTAAAATACAAACCTCTGATGAATTAGCTTGTCTAAAAAGGTTACTTTTAGCATAAAAATCCTTATTTTGTCATTGCAACTTATAAATATTTTAAATATCTTTGGTAACTTAATTTTGTCATTATTTTATATAAAATTATCTATTACTCACACGTTTATGGGGTTTTTTTTATGTTAAGTGTGCTAGGACAATGGACATGTATCCCCTCAACTAGGAACAGCTAGAGAGTCACAATTGTGTTTCTTTTTCTCATTCTTTTTCCCATTCCATCCATTTTTATTTTTCCTTTGTTGTGTCCAAATTGTAAATGCATTCTGCTCTTTCTCTAATTTATCTTATAATCTTGATATGCAGGAGAGGTGAAGTGTGCCTTGCGAATCAGTTGTCAACGAAAGTGAAGTGGGAAGGCAGATCCCCAAAATGCACTCAGGTCCTTGACCTGCTTTGATTGACACAGATATGCATGACTGATGCAGTGGCAGGCTCAGCCAGCCATGAAGTAGTTTTATTTAACCAGGGAATTGTCCATGTCTGAGAATGTTACTTATGTGGTGTCTATGAATAAATATATTTTTTTAAGTTTGTATGATAATGGTGCCTTTACAGCTGAGCTGAATCTCTCACCAGGATTGCAGTGTGTGGTGCATGTGTGCTGAACAATGGAATGTTGGAGGGAATCTCTTGAATGTATGAAGAGCTTATAGCAATTCATTTAAATGCTTCCCTTAACCAAACTCAGTCTTTGTAAAAACAAAAACCCCTTCTTTGAAGAAAAGTGCTGTGCTTATATTGCTTATGTTTACTAACCGATGAGGTGGCTCCTACTTTCCATAGTACAGTGAGGTTTCTTTTTTTTCCCCATTGTTTTTTTTTGGGGGGTGTGGGATTTTATTTTAAGTTTCACCAGGCTCCATCCTCTGTCCATTAGGCTGTAGAAAATTATTGAAGTACTGACTGGACACTGTTTTAGCAGCTCTTGTCTGTGTTAGGAAACAGTGGATTTCTCCCAGTAGTGGATCCTGTAGCATTATCCTAGCTAATCCCAAAAAATCCCTTTCCTCTTGTACACACTACATGATGGTATTTCAAGCTTATCGTGTACCATTAAGGTGATTAGGGTACCTGCTATTGAAAAGTGGTGCTCAGAGCCTGCAGTAACCCAAGAGGGGAACAGGAGAAATATAGCAGCGAAATGGAGGGAAGAAAAACCAAGCCATTAGTTAACATAGCATTTTAAAAAGAGCAGTTGAGTTCCTGAAATATTTAAGCATTTTATATGGCTGCTGCACCTCAGCTATTAAATTATGTTCCTTTACTGAAATGTGATAACTGGATAAGAAGCCTGTTAATGTTTTACCTTTTCTAAGATATGCTAGTAGTGCTCTCTGTTGCCTGTTATCTTTTTTTTTTTTAGGGTAAGTCTTTTAGGCATTCACAACATAGCTAAGGGGAGATTTAACTAAAGTGCTATTTTATTTCAACAAATTAATGCTTTCCTCTTAATCCTTTCTTTACTTCCTTGTGTGTATGTGCAGCACACTTATGCAGTTAATAGTTAATTATGGCATATTTTATGCATATTTTGATTTTTTTCTAAGTATGACCATTTGGATTCCTTGGTAACATTTATATTTTCACTCAAGTATCATAAATACAGGAAAGGGTAAGTTGTGATAATGCTGTCACTGCAGAACTTTTCAGAATGTTTTTCCCCAGGATCTGGATAAATCTGTTTTTTTTCCGAGCGTCTGTGTCACTTAGACTTTTCTGAATGCTGCCTGTGATTAGTACCTTCATAGTAGGTATTTCCCTCATCTGTAGCTCCTGATTCTGCACTCTGACCAGCATCTTGTGTATGTTGTTTGGAATATTCTGGATCTTCCCGGACTTAGTAAAAAAGGTCAGCCATTATCTCTCTACCTTTTGCACTTCTTGCAGTAGTCTTCATCTTTTCTGAATATCCACTGCTGTTTCCACAGCCTGCTTGGATTTGTCCCAGGTTACCTTTAACCCTGCTGCTGCTGCTTCACAGACCTACCTATGCTCTGCTCGCATATCACTTTATTACCTCAGTATTGAGCATCATTTGGAAAGTGCAATGCTGTCTAAAGTTATAGTCTTCACCAGCTAATCTATCAGATAGAGAAATAAAGATTGCTTAGCCAAACCATGACTTTTATAATGATATACTGTCCTATTCATCACAATAAATATATTGTCCTGACTTCCTGATAGAATGGTACACGTACTATTAAGAGCAATGTTATTTCATGTGTGCCTTTTTCTATGCATGCAGGACTTTTATTTAAGAATTAAATAGAAATAAACACAAGCACATGAAGGTTGAATAAGACAGATTAATATAATTTCAAAGATGTAATTAAAAAACGTAGATAGGAAATGTATTACTATTAAAATTCGGAAAGCATTTTTCTATACTAAAAAGCTAATTTGTATTTTTATGGCTTGATTAATATACTATGATGAAATTCTAAAGTTGCAAAGCATTAATTTTCATAGAATTAAGGCTAAAGCCTAATATTTTATTTTTAATGTGTTCAGAGCAGTTTAATGCTGTTTGGTTCTCCATATTTCTGTGTGTTTTAAGCATTTAAAACATTCTTTGAAATTAGGAACAACCAATTGTTTTTATATTTAAGCAGGTTCAATGAGTAGGGCAGTGGACTGTAGCTTAGAATTTCAGAGATCAATTTTGACTCTTTTTTACATATCTCTTACAGGATCTACATCAATTTATAACCCTCACTTTCTTTGACTCTCTTCTTTAGTTTCTGTAGCCTCCGAAGTTGTTGGCTTTTTAACATGTCTGTAAGATTCCAGCCACCTTGGTGGCCTGATCTTAGCATGTTTTTAGTAATATAGGAGAAGATAATAAATATATAAAAATGTGAACAAATTTATGTAAGTACAATACTGATATTAATTCACTCATAATGTTTCTCTCTTCATTTAGTCCTAAACTGTATTTCCTTTAAGTTCACATTAGGCAGCTGAAATGTTCTTAGACTCATAGAATCATAGAATAACCAGGTTGGAAGAGACCCACTGGATCATCGAGTCCAACCTTTCCTATCAAACACTAAACCATGTCCCTCAGCACCTTGTCCACCTGTGCCTTAAATACCTCCAGGGAAGGTGACTCAACCACCTCCCTGGGCAGCCTGTGCCAGTGCCCAATCATAAGCCTGTGGCTTTGAGATGTACTGGATATACTGGCGCAGAGTTGAAGTCTTAATGGAGATGACTTAGGGACAACTGAGGAATGAACGAGTAAACACCAATGAAACACCTCAAAGATATTAAGTGTGTTCCTCTAAGAAGTTGACATAGACCAAAGCACACAGCAAGGAAGTGGCAAAAAGAAATTGCTGGAAAGCATTGTGCAACAGGAAGACTGATATAATTCTATCATGGAAACATGGAGTGTTGCAGTGGAAGACTGTAAACTCTTCAGAGGATATAGACAAGGAAAGGGGGGTATATTAGAGAGCATTTGGATTGTCTGGGCCTTAATAATGATGATGATAGAGTTGAGTGTTTATGAGTAAGAGTTGGGGGAAGGGCAGTTAGACAAATATTGTGATGAGAGTCTGTCAGAGACCAACCTAGAGCCAAAGAGTAATACGGAGCAGATTGCTTTGAGTGCCACTACATGACATGTACGCAACAACCAGGTGACCAAGCCCAGCCAGAATGTGATTAGGAAAGGCAGGCCCTTGACTAACTCAGTATTCTTCTATGGCAAGGTGACATGCTTTATGGATGAGGAAGAAGCTGTGGATATGTAGAAGCGTTGGAATGGAGGGATACAGGATCTTTACTAAGGGCAGGCAGGGGAGACAAGGAGGGTGTGTTGCTCTCTATGTCACTTACCAGCTGGAGTGCATGGAGCTCCACCTAGGGATGGATGAGGAGCTGACTGAGAATTTATGGATGAGGATTAAAGGGAGGCTTGAGGACAGGTGACTTTATAGTGGAAATCTGCTACAAGTCACAGACCAGGACGAGTGAGCAGATAAAGGCCCTCTATAAACAGATAAGAGCAGCCTCATATTTACAAGTGTTGGCTTTCATATGGGACTTCAACCACCCCAATATCAGCTGGAGGATCAACACAGGAGGGCATAAGCAATCCAGGAGGGTCCTGGAATGTATGATGGTAGCTTCCTTCTCTAAGTGAGAGAAAAAAAACAATGAAGAGAAGTGTGGTGCTGGACCCTTCTTCTCATCAACAAGGAAGGGCTGATGGGGAATGTGAAGCTCAAGGGAAACCTTGGCTGCATTAACCATGAAATTGTAGAGTTCAAGATTCTTAGGGCAGTGAGAAGTGTGCAGCAAACTCACTACAGTAGACATCAGGTGAGAAAACTCTAGTCTCTTTAGAGATCAGGTCAGTAGAATTACTATAGGATTAATAAAGCCCTGGAGGGGAGTGAGGCCCAAGAAAGCTGGCTAATATTTAAGGAACACCTCCTCTAATCTCAGGAGTGATGAGTCTCAACAAAGAAGAATTCTGGGAAAAACATCAGGGAGTCTGCATGGATGAATAAGGAAGTCCTGCACGAACTTGAAATCTGAGGGTGGAAGCAAGGGTGGTTAGTGTGGGAGGTAAACGGAGAAAGTGTCCGAGTGTCCAGGGACTAGGTTAGGAAAGCTAAAGTTCTGACAGTATTAAATCTGGCCAAGGAAAAGCTTCTATAGATAGATAAGTTTTAAAAGGTAGACTAAGAAGAATGTGGGCCCTCTCCAGAAGGAAACAGGAGACCTGATTTGGTGGCCTTCTACAACAGGGTTACAGTGTTGGTGAACAGAGGAAAAGTAACTGATATTTTCTGTCTGGACTCGTGCAAATCATTCAACACTGCCCTGCACAACATTCTAGTCCCTAAATTGGAGAGACATGAATTTGACTGGCTGGATGGTTGCAGTCAACTGCTTAATTCCCGCGTGTAGGCCAGTGACAAGCAGTGTTCCACAGGGGTCAGAATTGGGACTGGAGTTTTTTAACATCCTTGTCGTAGACAAAATGTGGGCACTGGAGATGAGGACAGTGGGATTGGGGGCATCCTCAGCAAGTTTTCTGATAACACCAACCTGTGTGGTGTGGTTGACGCATTGGAGGGAAGGAATGCCATCCAGAGGGACCTGGACAGGCTTGAGAGCTGGGCCTGTGAGAACCTCATGAAGTTCAACAAAGTCAAATGAAAGGTCCTGCCCCTGAGTTGGGGCAGTTCCAAGCACAAATACAGGCTGAGCAGAGAATGCATTGATAGTAGCCCTGAAGAGAAGGACTTAAGGGCATTAGTGAATAAGAAACTCAGCATGAGTTGGCAGTGTGGGTCTTCAGCCCAGAAAACCAACTGTATCCTGGGCTGCATCAAAAGAATTGTGACCAGCAGGTTGAAGGAGGTAATTCTGTCCCTCTACTTTACTCCTGTGAGACCTCAGCTGGAGTACTGTGTTCAGTTCTGGAGTCTTCACCACAGGAAGGACATATATTTGTTAAAGCGAGTCCAGAGGAGGGCTACAAAGGTTATCAGATTGCTGGAGCACCTCCCATAAGAGGACAGACTGAGAGAGTTGCCCTCAAGGGAATCCTTGGCTACCGTAAACATGAAATGGTAGACTTCAAGATTCTTAGGTCTATGAGAAGTGTGAAAAAAGTTATCAATTTCCACAGGGAATGATTTGAACTCATTCTTCTCTAGTGTATTTTCAACCCAGAAAAATTTGTCAAGTGGAACTTTTATGCCAGTATGAAATAGCGTAATGACATTTTCTTTCTTAGTTCATAAGTTTTATCTTCCTGCCTCAACCACCAGACTTGCAAAAAAAAAAAAAAAAAAAAAAGAAAATTATCAGGAGAAAACATTGGATTAGTTCAATTTTATATTCCTTTTTAGTAACAGTGGAATACATTAGGACTAAGGGTGTCTGGTGTTTGAGATTTTTTGTTTGGGAGGGGGGAGGGGGACAGTGGCTGCAATATTAGTTTAAACAGAGGAAAAATAACATTTTAAACAGGCTACAGGTCTCTGAGATTTTTATTATTATTACTAGTTTATTTTGAATTTTTAAACAACAGACCGTAAAGACACCCATTTGTCTTTTCCTTTAAATAGATCAGGCTTTCCAAGTTTTGTTTTTACTGCTTAAAAATGTGGAAGTATGTTTAATGTTCATTTAAAATTTGCTTCAGGCAGCTTCTGTGAGTTTATCTGCTCATTAAAGGACAGCAGAGCATTTAAAATAAGCAGCGTTGCTGTAGTGTTTGATACAGAATATTTTCAGCTATTTATATATATTCATTTTTCCCTGGAGTTTCTATCAGATAAGAAACATTCAGGATAAAGCTAAGTGGAAGAATAATAAAAAATGAAAAATGATGGGTTTATATTTTTTGTCAAAAGCATTATATTTTGTTCCTTAAAGGTTTAATTAGCTTTGATTTTCACTGAAATTAAAAATTAGTTGTTCTGAGGTAATATTCTCTCAGCAGGTACTTGTTGGCGTATGTTAACTCTATTCTTTAGCGTTATTAAGGAATGTTTCATAACAGAATTGTTCGACAATGTTTTCCTCTCCCTTGTACATTGAAATTTTGTCAGTGATAGAGCATTTGGGTTAATGAAAAATATTTCAATTGACTACCAGTATCCTAATGCAGATGGGTTCCAAATATTAAAAATGGTGTACTAGGATGATTTATCTGGAGATACGATCAGTCTGATGAAGGTTGAACAAAATATAGCTGCAGGCATAAACACTAAATTACCTGAGCAGCCTTTGTCCACCATTATTTTCAGTATGAGCCAGAAACTTTGTCTGTGATAACTCATAACCCATCACCCAGTCTCCTTAGTTATATTAACCTAAGGGAAGAAATCAAATCTTTGCTGAAACATGAAAGAAAATATGAAAGTATTCTTTCTGATCAGTATGTATTCTAGGTATATTTTTTTCACTCTGGAACTTCATTGCTATAAACATTTTGACAAAATTCATCAGGCTTGATGGAGAGCTGGTAAAGCTTTAGAGTTCCATTAAAATCTATATCCATTGAAATTAAAATTATTTCTCTTCATACACAGAAAGTGAATGCAAAGTTGGTAATAAAAATTACTTCTATTAAAGAAGATAGCTTATGTCAGAAAAGTACGCTTTAATCTGGCTGCCTTTAAGCTCAGGAGGTTTTATCAAACTTGAATAGATGGTAAGCTAAGGAAAGAAGATGAATTCCAAAATGAAGTCTAACACTGAGAAAGTTTTTTTGTGTTTTTGGTTTTTTTTGATAATGTTGAAAAGATGAGTTTGTGCAAAAGTTTTATGTATTCTGGAACTCAGGAATGAAATCAGAAGTGGCTTCAGTTTAAAAAATGCTTTGAAAGAAAATGATTGTGTTAAAGATTGTAGGACCTTAAAATTAACTTACAAGATTTCATGTGCCGCCTTTATCATGATTCATCATAGGTGCGATGACAAAATTCAGAAGGAAAGCAAATACCCAGTAAGGAATAACTTCTCAGCATTGTTTGTTTGACTTGTTTTGAGTCATGCCCAATGTATACTATACTCAGTATAATATACTCAATATATATAGTATAGTATGTTGAGTATGGTATACTCTATATAGATATATATATACTCAGTATTAAAAATACAAAAAAAAAGATGGTGTATAAAGATGTGTTCCAGGACATCTGTAACCAATACATGTAAATATGTAAAGAAGCATATGATTTAGCTTGGTCAGTGGTGTGTCAGTAAACAAATACTTCTGCCTGCTAGTTAGATTTAACATCAACCGACATTAATATACAGGCTGTGTAGGAAGGAAGGTGGGACTGTACACCAGTGGAGATCATGAGCACTGCTGAGAAGACTGGCTAGGACCTTTGGGATGCTAAACAGCACAAGTGAAGTAGCTGAGGTTTGGTTAGTCAGGTGGAGTTGTACCAAGTAGAATGTGTATTGTTTGGCTTGTTTGGTTTTGGTTTTGTTGGTTTTTGTTTTGTTTTTCCAGTGAATGTGATTACAATAGAGAAGGTCTTTCCAACCCAAATTGTTCTAAGATTCTAAATTTTCTTGATGCAAGAAAACAATTTAACTAGTGGGACAATACAGATTTCTGACATACCTTATATTTTACCAGTGCTAAAGGAAGAATTCTGCTATGACTTTACTGAAGTAGTAGTTCAAACTTTTTTCCTTCTCTTTCATTTCACTTACTTTCTCTATGTTCTACTTCTTACTGAAATGCCATTATATGTTATGGGTAGTGATGGTTCAAAAAAACCCAAACACAAAGATGACTCCTGACCGATCCCCTCACCACCACCAAAAAAACCCCAAAACCAAACCAAAACAAAAAAAACCAAAAAACCACAACATTTGGAGAGAAACTGTGTTATTTGAAGAGAGTAGATTTATGAAGCAGACATTGACAAAGATACCCGAAGCCCTCTGGTGCCCGATATTTCTTTCATCTGGGGGCAGGGGGTGGAAAGATGTGAATGTTGGCCCATTCTGTCTGGGGAGGAGGTATTTATATCTCTGTGTGTTTACACATGGTATACATTCTAAAGCAAAATCCTCTTTGAATGCCAAACTCTCCTTAAGCAATTAAAAAAGAAAAAAAAGACATGAAAGAAGACTGAATGAAAAAGGACAAATTCAGACTTATTTTGAGATTTTATTCTTTCATCAGCTGGATAATACTAATGGTTTTACATAGGTTAAGCAAATACACACAGTATAAGAATTTTGTCTTTTTATGGATTTTTGCTTCTTCAAGCAAACTTAATGTAAATGGGATAGTCAAAGCCCTACTTCACTTGCTGGTGGAAATCATTCATGTTTTATAATATTGTAGTCTCTGTAGAAAATTAATACTTTGCATTGTCTCTGTAATAGGAGATGGGAATTTCCTGTTAATTCCAGAGTTTTGCTTTCTGAATATAGGTTTGGTTTGGATGTCACCATTCTTATAAACTCTTTTTCATGATAGTATCATATTGAGCTGATGGGTAACTTATTTTTTTTATCTCGGATGGTTTAAGAATAATTCTTTAAATGAGTAATCATCTAAGTCTATCTGAAGGGAGTCTGTGAAACATACTTTCTCAATTATGTTTAAAAAAATCCAAAGTCTGTGTTGTAAATGTTGTAAAGTCCCATCATGATATCATTTATTCACTATGGAATACGTATCTGAATTCACCAGCGGGAGATGAAATGACATGCAATGGAAAATGACTGCAGACTGTCAGAGTGGGAAGGAAGAGGTCTGTGGGATAATGAGATCCTGCAAGTGACTTCTTTGACATACATATGTGTGTGACAAATGTGACAATTAATAAGCATACAGTTCACGTTCAAAAAAGGCTTGGAAATCATCTGCAACATACTTCATTTTTCTCTCAGAAACCACTTCATACTGTGCTCTGTTTATTTATGATCATGGTAATTAATATTTATATATATCATGGGTAAAACAAAGAATCTTTTTTATATCCTCTAGAATGGAATTATTTCCCCCTAGAGAAGAATTGATTCAATATAGAGAAAATCTTTTATTTCTGGCAGGACTGCTAAATCCTCAGAACGCTATATATATGTATGCCCTGGATAAAAATAGTAAGTGTATATATAGTTTTTATCACTTAAGTCCTTTCAGCATCTTCCAGAGATAAGAAACATTTGTCACATTTTGAAGGGGCTTTCATTGACAAAGGCTTCAATCATGCAGAAAGCTGTTTTCAGATTTCCATAAAACAAAGCAGACACCATTTACATGATAAATTGTTCTTAGACAACAATCTTAGCTGACTACCCAAGTGCTTGATTCTGTTATCACTGATTTGTCCTTCAGTTTTCTGCAGAATGAAAATGAAGGACTTGCAACTAATTGTGCCAGGAAAACAGAGCTAATTTTCTCATACTGCCGAGAAAAAAATGAATGGATTGTAAGTCATTAATGTTGAGTGTAAATCACATCATATAAAATAACAAAGCATTATTAATGGCTGAACTGTCCTACAAAGAGCCTGAGAGTGATATTTTGTAATAAAATTACTTCATGAAAGGTGTAATGCTTTTTAAAAGCACAAAACCATGTATTTCTAGCTGTGTCTGAAAATTATGTCTTCCAAGAAAAGCTATGAATCTGTATTATTTTTAGTTGTTACCAATCAAGAGGAGGAATACAGATACATAAATGGTTTTGATTCCTATATTACCAAATTTTGTTCTGAAAAGTTATCAGAAAGTAAATACATTTTTAATTTTAACCTACCAAAATTAAAAACAAGAGACTAGTTGATACTTTAACTACTACCACACTTTAAGCATTGTATTTTATATATTCCCAGCCTGAGTGGCAGTTTAGAATATTGTGGTTGTTGAGCATGCCAAATTCTGACCTCAACAAAGAGTTCAAGCATTCCCTTCTTTTTAGCAAAACTGGTTTGGAATAAGGTTAAAGGAGCTTTGACACAGATATGGACACTTTTAGCTATTTTGGTCACAGTAAAATATTTTCACTGTAGGTAAATGTTATACATACTGTTAGCTCTGCCTTCTGTTCCATGATTATCTACTCTTATGCTTTTATCTTGCATCTTTGTGTGTTTGTTATGTTTTTAGTTGGTTTATTTTTTTTATTTTTAAAGACGTAATTTCCTGCATTCTTAATTACCCTCTTTTTTCTGATTTTGCAGTTTCTGTTGTTTTTGTCTCAGTGCTTTTGATTAAGAAATTACATTAGGACAATAATATTGAAGGCAAAGAAATACTGCTTTTAACTTTGAGGTGACCAGTGTAACTTTGGTCTGCATAGTCTCAATTTTAAGTTAGTCTTGGATTCTGTTTGCCAGACTTTAACACAGGATTATATTGTGCCCTTGTGTAAAAAAAAAAATGATAGAGGAGAAAATAAATAAAGTTGAACTGGGAGGGAGAACTAGACTAGTGATTAGATGTAACTTCATAATTTCACACTAAACATGTGGTTCCAAGTCATGTATTAATATTCTAGTCTCTGTTACTGCACAGCCAGTTCACCTTACCTATCACAATGACAACAATTTTCTTAAACAGTTTGCGTGTTTCTCATTGTGCAAACATTGAAGGGCTGCATGTGTGGAGCTGTCAAACTTCAGGCTGGTACGTTGACTTCAAGGCCAAATTAGAGTCCTTATGCTGCCTGACTGATTAATAAGTGAAATGAAAGATAGCCCTTAAATAAAAATTTGATAATCCAATTAAAAGCATTTCCACATTAAAGCTGATGAATGCATGATTAGAACAATAAGTACCTGACAGACAAAAGTACCTGACTTGCTGATAATGCTCTTCCTCCTGTACCATCTCACAGCACATATACAGGATCGTATTTGAGCTAGAGTTGATAAGGACTGCTGTGCTGCACATATGCTTTCATTAAATTTTCTGAGCAGTGAGCCTGCAGCTGTTGTATTTAGTGTGTTAATACAATGCTGACAATCAAATTAGATCATTAAATCCACCATAAATTACATGTATGATACCCAAACTACCTTTATTTTTAAAAAATCATTTGTCTTTCTCTATTGCGTAGTTAAGATATTATGAGGCTATAGGTAGGCAATCCTCTCTTGCTACTTCCTGACTCTTTATATGAAATTCTGTTTTCTTATGTGAAAAGATAAATCATGTTCAAATAACTTGAAGATTACACAGTGTCTAAGAAAACAAAATGTTCATAAGGACAAGAAAAGCCAAGTGGCTTTTCTATCCTGTAATGACTTGAAAATGTGTTTCAGTAGTGTTATAAATTGGGCCATAAAAATACTACTGTTGTAAGAGTCTGGACAATGTTGCAACTTCGTGAAATGACTCTTTAGGAAAAAACTTCTTAGAAAAACTTTTACTTATTATAAGAGAAAATGGCTTTACTTGGGGGAGAAACAGATTCATATAGTACAGAAATTACATTGTATACAATAAGTTATTTTAAACCTGATTACAATTGTGTGGGAGATTTGAAGTTTTAAAAAGATGAGTAAAAAGAAAGTAAAAGAAATTGAGTAAATTTTTTTTCCAGCAGTAACGTGTTGATGAGACTAAAATTGCTTTTGTGGAAGAAAGCTTATAATTTTTTTAAAAAAATTACACACGATATAAGAAAGATTTGTAGTAGCCTTTCAGAATGGCTTTGTAGGATACCACTTAATTACTTAAATTAAGAATTTCATGTAATTGTTGTTAATGGATGACTACCACTATTTATAATATGTGTATGAATAGGGAACTGTGTGAATGTGAACTAAGACCATTTTCTTCCACTCAGCACTAGGACTTATCCAGAAACTGTTATTTAACAGAATCTTTGGCTTCAGTTTTCCCAAAATGCACTTGGCAAATGATCGAGTTTATTCCATTATCATGAAGAGATATTTTAGAGTCACATAAGCTATAAATTACACTAAAGTGCTTCTTTCAGAAAGCTTTAAAAGTAGACAGACTACTAAATCTAAGTATTTTGGAAGATAGGAGTGTGGTCCATAACTTACCACTGCTCAGAAAGTAACCACATGGGTGAAGGTGGAGAGAGGAGGAGGGATTTGAGCAGTTAACTGAAGAGGGAGAACATGAGAATAGATGGCTTTTAGCAAAATGTTGGGCCAGGATATCTGAGCAGTTATGTTAAAGAGCTGCAAAGAGAACTGTGTTGCTAAAGGAGATAACTGCATTATCATAGAATCATTAAGGTTGGAAAAGACCTCTAAGATCATCAAGTCCAACTGCACTCAGATGAATAAATCCTGCTGGACTCAGTCTGAAGCTCCAGCAACCATGAAAGCAGACGGGTGAGAAGAACAGATAAGAAAGGATATTTGGCAATGTTCAACTGACAGTCAATACCACAGCACCACCTGATTTGCTGTAACCTCATTTGACCCAGTGGTGCTTTGTAAAAGGAACTGTATTTTCCTTTATATACAGTATAACATACAGAAATTTATAATAAATAGAAGATAAATAATTACATTTGTCTGGCATGATAGGGATATGAATAGGCTGGACCGCTGGGCTGAGTCCAGTGTGATGAGATTTAACACGACCAAATGTCAGGTCCTGCACTTGGGGCACAACAACCCTATGCAGTGCTACAGACTAGGAGAAGTCTGTATAGAAAGCAGCCTGGAGGAGAGAGACCTGAGGGTGTTGGTTGACAGCCGACTGAACACGAGCCAGCAGTGTGCCCAGGTGGCCAAGAAGGCCAATGGCGTCTTGGCTTGTAGCAGAAACAGTGTGACCAGCAGGTCCAGGTTATTCTCCCTCTGTATTCAGCACTGGTGAGGCTGCTCCTTGAATCCTGCGTTCAGTTCTGGGCCCCTCACCACAAGAAGGATGTTGAGGCTCTGGAGCAAGTCCAGAGAAGAGCAACGAGGCTGGAGAACAAGCCTTGTGAGGAATGGCTGAGAGAGCTGGGGTTGTTTAGCCTGGAGAAGAGGAGGCTGAGAGGAGACCTCATTACTCTCTACAACTACCTGAAGGGAGGTTGAAGAAGAGGGAGCTGACCTCTTCTCCCAAGTGCCAGGGGACAGGACAAGAGGGAATGGCCTCAAGCTCCACCAGGGGTGATTTAGGCTGGACATCAGGAGGAGGTTTTTCACACAAAGGGTCATTGGGCATTGGAACAGGCTGTCCAGGGAGGTGGTTGATTCACCTTCCCTGGAGGTGTTTAAGGCACAGGTGGACAAGGTGCTGAGAGGCATGGTTTAGTGTTTGATAGGAATGGTTGGACTCAGTTATCCAGTGGGTGTCTTCCAACCTGGTGATTCTATGATTCTATGTTTGAAAATCACCTAGAGGAGCAATGGGTTGGCATAACACATGGGCTACTTGTGCCTTCTTTTCTACCTGTGTAATATTTCTCTGTGCTAGGCAAAATGAGAGCTGCAAAGATGAGGACAAAATTATATTTTCAGTTTTACATTTGCTATCTAAAAATATCTTTTTTTTTTCTTTAACTAATCTAGGGTGCCCTTCATAAATGACAAATTTCTTAGGTCAGCTGTGCTTTGTACATCTTACTGGATATGTAGTTATAAAGCAGCTTGATTTCCTATTTCTCCCTTAAGTCTTCAATATCTGATTCTCTTTGCCATCTCCTGGCAGAGATAGATCTGGGATAAAAAAAAATAAAAAACAGCAAAAACTTGGATCCAAATTTCTCTGTACTCAGAAGATGCTGCTAAAATCTTTCTTTTCTGCTTGAAGAATTAATTAGAAATTCTGCTGGAAAACATAGCATCTGATTTTTATGCTGCTTTCTAGGGCTGGAATTGAGATGTTTTCCATGTTGCATAACAGAAGTCAAGAGATTCTTCTAACATATCAAACATTTGTTCTCCAAAGCAGTGTCTACTACCTCTTTTTATGCTTTTTTTCTTGACTGTTGTCCAAGCCTGAGTTAACTTATCTGGATGCCAACTGTTGTCTTCTGAATTGCCAAAAGACTCAAATATCATCTGATCTTAGAGCAAAGTTTGGTAACTTAATGCAGTCCAATGTTTTAATCTGAGATAAGTTTCAAGATGGAAAGAAAAATCATTCCCTCCCCTACTGCCCCTCCGAATCTGGACAACCCCAACTGGCATACATTATAGCATGACAGATCCCTATGAGAAGCCCAACAGAATTAATCAGCAACCTGGATTTACTAAAAGCTGATTCACACCCTATGTGGTAGTTTATGTGTATAAACTTCCACATCTAATGAGGGAAGAGTCCCAAAACCTGAATCAGTATTAATTTCAAAGGCTAATTTGATTCTTCCCTCTTGGTATTTTTTACCTTTCTTAAATATTCCTAACAAGAACAAAAACACTTATTTCATTTGCTAGAATGATTCCATCCCTGTGTCTCTAAATTATGGGATTCAGAAAGGTGTTTTCCAAGTTGTGTGACCGATCGATGGTTTTTTTTGGTTTGGAGTTTGTGCGTGCATTGGCATGTGTAATATTTTATTTCTTTTATTTCTTCAGAGGAAAGCCAAGATCCTACTTAATTCTCTATCTCCCTCCTACAAATATGAAAATTTCATAGGAAAGGAAACATTTTAGTGGCCAAGATAGAGCCTCACAGAGCATGCTGGATAGGACTGTAAATTATTTGTACACTTAACAGGGTCTATGGGAATGGTGGACATTTCCAAACGTTGTTTTGTTTTTGTCTTTGTAGAAGTTAAGGGCTTGAAAAAAACATCTGCACTGACTTTCCCAAATCAATTGCAATGGTTTTGATTAGGCTATTTCACTTTTTACTTTTCTTTATTTTACTTTGTTTGTGTTCATATCCCAAATATTACTTTATTACTTAAAAGATCATCCTCTGTTTTCCTTCGTCTATCTCTGCTTATGCTGTTCTAAGTGCTAATGTTCCAGTTAGGTTTTCACGAAACTTGATCTCTGTTAAAAAACATAAGGATTAGTGTCAGTTCTTGATTTTTACTTCTGCCATATATAAAAGTCTGTTTATATTTGTGAATTCTTTTACTCTGTATGTTTGGGAAGGGAACACTTATCCCTAGAACTGAAAAAATACACTAGTGTGTACACACACACACACACACACACACACACACACACACAGTCATCTAGGATGATGATTTTCAGACTGTCCTCTGTAGAGCACTGTGTCGTCTGAGGTGTTACTTTTGTCAAAATTGTGCAGCAATGATGAAAAATTTAAATAGGAGGTCAGCTACTATCCTAAGGATTTTAACTTAGGTCTGGCTTCAAGGAGAATTGACACCTTCTCCTCATATTTCTCTCTCTTATGGAGTTCCTGGACAAGAAATGAAGTTAGTTTCTCTTTCTTTAATATTTCTGTCCTGTAAGGACAACTGAGTTCATTATGCTGCTGATATTGAAATTGGAAAGGAGACTCAAAAGGGAGAAAGCTAAACAGCAGAAGCATCTGGTGTTGTCATATAATTTATGAGTCTAAATGATATGTAATTTAAGCAATCAAGTAGGAATAAATATTAGCAAATGTTAAAATATTAGTGAAATTAGCTGTTAGTGGGGCATGGGAAACAGGATAAACCATTTGATTTGAAATTTACCTTCCCCTCATAACAATGAGAAAAATAGGTTAAGTCCTCATATTAAAGTTGTTACTCTTTCTAATACTGTGGTAATTATATTTTTCATGTAACTGGAGGATGTTGCTTTGCAAAAAATCTGCACTTGGGTCAGGCGTGTAAATTGCTGAATATCAGCTGACATATAGGAAGGAGAAAGAGGAAGATTATTTATAAAAAGAGATTCCCCCTCCATGTAAATAAAACGCCAACTGAAAGGCATAATAGAAGTCAAATAGAATTATGATCTTACGGCAATGACAGATTCCTTTCAGGTGAATTAAACCTCATGATGAGGCACTCCATTACAGAAAAGAATGAATTCTTTTGCTGCCTAAGATACACAGGATTCTGAAAGGAGAAAAACATTATGGCAGTGAAAGATGAACCTCCTTAAAGGAAGTTTGGGAAATATTTATTTCATGGAAAAGCAGCAGAAATTAGATAAGTAAAGGGGATCTGATTAAATAGTCACAGACTGAATGTAACATCAACAACTATCAAATGTTTCAATTAACAATTTTTTTCCATTTTGCTGAATTTCATTCTACATATTAGGCTAGAAAGTTTTATTCAGTAAGCTTTCTCATATTTTGATTAATATAGATTCTTTTAATTGTGTGATCTTAATTACACATTTTGCTGTCATCTCTCTTGTTTCTGCATTATTCTTCTGTACCAGTACTCATATTGGAAAAGAATGGTTAATTCTTATTTACTTTGGAGATTACAGAAAACTTTCTGTCCTTTAATTTTAAGGTTATGTGCAAAAATTGTGTTGATACTGAATAGAGATACAAGCTCTATTTCTGTATTTTTGTAATGAAATTGAGGGGTGGCACTTCTTAGATTAAACCTAAAGGAAACTCAGAACTCTTAAACCTTAAAGATGTGTTTAATTTCAGTTACCAAAAATGTAGTCATGTTATCTTACTACTAGTAGTGGTGGTTTCACTAATGAAAATAAGATTTAAAACTGTCCCCACTTTCTGCAACTCAATCGTCTCTCAATAATATTTGTAGAAGCTAATGCTGCAGTTTTTAGTAGAAATAAAATCTTCTCTTAAGACAGTGTAAGTTTTCTCTGGTTTGGGACAGAAAAAATTTTCCTTGAACTTCCTTACATTTGTCATTACTTTCTGTTTGTTAGCACTATCATTTTGCAATTTGAGTAGGATGTCTTCTCTCTACACATAAATCAAATGCTTCCATCCTGATTTTAAATTACTTTATACATAAATTGTTCTAGCAGTATTTCACAGGTACCTCTTGTTTCCAGTATTTTTTTTTTAATAAATAGTACAAAATCCCCTCAGCAAGTTGAGGGTTCATCCATGAATGTTTATGAACTTGAAATATTTTTCTGCATCATATGTTGTAATATTATAGATTTCTAAGATAACTGGGTAAGCAAATTAGTGCCTCAACATTGCCAAAAAAAACCAAACCCAACAATAAATTTTAAAAGGAAAAAACAAAGAGAAGGAAGGAGGAGGTGTGTTGTTTCAGTAAACTAGATATTTTACTACAAAGTCATCAAAGTTTCTAATGGCACATTTTATCCTAGGATATAATAAAAATAACTCTTCTGTGTGAAAATTAGGGTATTTTAATGAGTACTTCATATTTAAAGTATATATATTTCTCCTCTTATGCATCATTATAGTACTTTAAATATCCTCTCACTAAAAGTTTGTCATCAAAAAGAGACAAGGTTTTTTTCTAAGGTGACAGCAATGCAGTTCACTAAATACTGTTGCAAGTTAACTCTGGGCAGCTAAGCAGCAGACAGCTGTTTACTTACTCCCTCCATCCCTAGTGGGACAAGGGAAGAGGAAAGGAAGTATAAACTCAAGAAAACCCAGGAGTCAAGATGTAAAAAGAAAAAAACAAAAAAAAAAAAAAACCAAAAAAAAAAACGAAGAAAAAACCACAGTGAAGTTTAAGTGGAAGGAGAAAGAACAAAACAAATGATATAAAGGCCATCACTCGCCACTTCCCATGGGCACCACTCAATTTCCATGCAAATGTTGGCTAATTGTCCTAACTTCCCCTATTAGAATCATAGAATAACCAGGTTGGAAGAGACCCACCGGATCATCAAGTCCAACCGTTCCTATCAAACACTAAACCATGTCCCTTAACACCTCGTCCACCCGCACCTTAAACACCTCCAGGGAAGGTGAATCAACCACCTCCCTGGGCAGCCTGTTCCAGTGCCCAAGACTGGGCCCACTATTTTCCCTCTTATTGCTGAGCATAACTTTATATGTTGTTTGTTGTTTTGTTCTTTTTTCCTCATGAGGTCATCTTTTTTTTTTTTTTTTCCCGGTTTTAGATAATGACAACGGCTTTAGTACCAACATGTACCTATATTTACAAGCCCTGTTATGAGTAATCTTTTACTTAACAAATATAGAGAACTAAGAGATATGATCTTGTAAAATCTGAAAGTCCTAGGCAATGGCCTGGATTCTCTATGCTTATATGGCAGAGTTCTAAGTGATTCTGTTTGTCTCCCTTGTGAGTGGGATAGAATGATTGTCATTTTGCAGATAAGAAAGATGCACCTGTCATTCAAGTACAATTTAAAAAAAATAATTACGCTATCTCATTAATTGGTTCTCTTGAACTTTCCCACTCTTAGAAAAGTAGAAATACAAAAAGAGATTTAGAGCAAAAGGACTTCTATAAATAAGGAAAGGACAAAAGACACATAAGGCTTTGCCTGAGTTAAATGATGAGTTTCAGCTATTTTTTGGAGGTAGTTTTCTTCACTCATGACTATTTTAGCCTGGTGCAGGAATGGCTTCTGAAATCTACATACAAGCAAGAGTTCAAAGGTTAAGAAATAAAGAAAAGATACTGCCTGCCATCAAGTAAAATGATAGCTTATTTTGTGTTGAGGGAAATGCATGCAACTAGAAAACCCAGAAATTAGAAGATGTTAAAATAACTGTTTTAAGTAGCATCAAAGGAGAGAAAATTAGAGATGATCACATGGAGATTATTGAAAATGGTGCCCATTAGAGATGCTTATTACACCACTAAACAAACTGTTCTCTTTAACAGTTTGTTCTAACAGCCCTTCTACTGTGAAATCTAGTGTAATGTTTCTCTTCATCTCCTTCCTCCTTACATCCCATCTTGCCACTGAAAAAGGGAATTGAGCTGTTCGCACTTCCCAAACTTCTTTCTTTTCTTCTACCTGGGCAATAGCAGTAGCCCTCTGGGATTCTTTGAAATGTGGCTGGTGAGCAAGATATTTTGCTGTTTACAATGACTAGCAATGCTTGCAAGCATACAGAGACCTTAATTAGTTTTTCTTTATCGCTGTTTCTGTGTGTCTCAAAGTCTCTCAGTGCTGAAATATATGCTCTCTCACACACTCCAAGAAGAAGAGAGAAGCACATTGTGAATAAGTTCATTTTGAGCATCACCTTATGGTTTTAGCAGCTCTTTTGGCTCAGTGCATGGAGCAGTGGGAGATGTTTGGCAGCTCAGTTGTGTGATTTTTCTACGTGCTCATCAGTTTGATCCAAATGGGTGAACAGCTGGGATCTCACTATCTTGGAGACAATTGCTTACTGGAGTTCATTTCTCTGGCAGGCATTCTACTCTAATCTTACTTGAATGGTTCTTTGCTAGATTTCTTTCTTTCTTTTTTTCCCTAATTTAAAAAAATATTGAAGTATAAACAGAGTCTTATCTCTAGCAATTAATTTTACAGCAAAAAAAAATTATTTTGTTTCCAAACTTTCAGGGAAGGCATGACAAATAAGATTTCTTGTGGCCTTTTTTTTTCCTCCTTTGAAAATGAAAATAAATATTATTCCTCATGTGAAAAAATACACAAACCATATCAACCAAGTTCACACACACTAGACCCACAAATAGTCCCATAGAGAAATTTTCTATTCGCCTGTAGAAAAGATGACAAAAACCAGTCAAGGCATTCAAGGAAAGATAGTCTTTAAGCATTTCTGATAATTGTTTTGCATGTTTGGGTTCTTTATTTGTCTCTGTGTGTGTTAGTTTCTGATGGCTTGTTGATTTTTAGGTACTTTAAGTACTCTAGTAGTTTTTCCCCTCAAGAAAAAAAAGAAGGAAGGATTTTAGCAAAAGAACATAAAGTGATGATGTATTGTTGATTGAAGGGTATGCAACTCATTGTCACCAAGAAGTTCTAAAAATGTAAATGAGATTTCAGATTTTTATCATATGTTTGATTTCAGGCTTTGAATTATTTTACTTGATTTTTTTTAAGTGCTTTCCCCCAAGAAACTTATATTAACATATTTCTCTCCTGACAAAGAACACTAAATGTAATGAAATCACTAAAAACTCTTATCTGTTAATGGGGGACAGCACTGTTCATGTACTCTGGTTCTTCACCGAGGTTTTAAGTTATCTGTTTCTTAGCTGTTGTAGCAGAAAAGACTGAGAAAAAAATAGGAGAAGCAAATCATCTGTGTTCACGTAGTTAGAAAATAGTCGAACCAATTTTATTACTTTTAAAAGTAATAGATGTTTATTTACTGGATGACTGCTGGTTACTTGCAATCAGCTGATCTGATTACTGTAATATTGCATATTACAAACTCTCTGTATAGTCATCTCTAGAGAAAAAGGGGTTACTTGGCCTACATCTATTGGTAAATTAAAACAAGAAACACAATGACTTCTTCATATCACTTGCTTTGCTTAATTGAAGACTATCCCTGGTGTGATGAAATACTATTGTTATTACGTGACTCTTTGGACAAGAGTGATATATTTAATGTATCATGAGTACGGAAATGATTATAACTAATCTCTGTCATATTCCTTTGGGTAATGGAGTTGAAGACTTTCCTCCTCTTCAGATTCCCTAGGGGCATGGTGTAGTCCCTGTTCCTGGAGCTTTTCAAGATGCAGCTGGTCAGGATGCTAAAAAATTTAATCAAGGCTCTTTTTTCTATGAAAGTTTGAACAAGCTGAACGTGCAAGCCCCTTTCCAACCTGGGTAGTTCTATATTTTTTCTGTTTTAAGATAACATTGCAGCCAGCAATGAACAGAGGACAAGAGGGAATGGCCTCAAGCTCCACCAGGGGAGATTTAGGCTAGACATTAGGAAAAACAATTCACAGAAAAGTTCATTGGACACTGAAACAGGCTGCCCAGGGAGGTGGTTGATTCACCTGCCCTGGAGGTGTTTA
Organism: Coccyzus lansbergi; assembly: GCA_033558105.1. Taxonomy (NCBI): domain Eukaryota; kingdom Metazoa; phylum Chordata; class Aves; order Cuculiformes; family Coccyzidae; genus Coccyzus; species Coccyzus lansbergi. The sequence continues at coordinate 1,223,511 of JAUMJK010000159.1, forward strand.
AGGCACATGTGGACAAGGCGCTGAGGGTCATGGTTTAGTGTTTGATAGGAATGATTGGACTCGATGATCCAGCGGGTCTCTTCCAACCTGGTTGTTCTATGATTGTAGCAGGATTGCAGTCAGCAGAGGGTGGGGTGGGGGTGGAGGCTGTTAGTTAGAATGCTGAGGACCTCCATCATATTATTGTTTCCATTCTCTGACATTAAGAGAGACCCAAAATCATTCCATCTGAACTAGATGATTGTTTATTAGGACTGGAAGAGATAAAGTGTATTAAGGCTGACCAAGGCTGAATCAGTAATGTAGTAGTGGAGTTTTACTAAAGGAGTGGTAGAGGACTTAAAGGGTGCTGATCACAGAATTACAGAATCATAGAATGGTTTGACTTGGAAAGAACCTTCAAGATTATCCCATTTCAGCCCTTCTGCCATGGACAGGGATACCTCCCACTAGATCAGGCTGCTCAAGGCCTCATCCAACCTGGATCCTATCATTACATGCCCTTGTAAAAAGTCCCTCCCCAGTTTTCTTGTGGGCCTCCTCCAGCTACTGTAAGGTTGCTATAAGATCTCCTTGGATCCTTCTCTTCTGAACAACCCAAACTGTCTTAGCCTCTCCTCATGTGGGAGCTGCCCCAGTCCTCTGATCATCTTTGTAGACCTTTTCTGGACCTGTTCACCAACAGAGAAAGCCTTTAAATTGGAAGTGGGAAGATTTAGATGAGCTCTTAAGAAGTAATTGTTTACAATGAGGGTGGTGAGGCAACGGCACAGGTTGCCTAGGGCAGTTGTGGCTACCCCATCCCTGGAGGCATTCAAGGCCAATTTTGATGGAACCCTGAGCAGTTTTGTCTAGTGAAGATATTCCTACCCATGGCAGGTACCTTGAAACTGGATGATCTTTAACGTTCCTTCTAACCCAAACCATTCTATGATTCTACCTTGAGTCACATACAAGGAGGGAAAATCAGCATAGAAGAGATATTCCTGGAAAAATCCTATACTATGAGGTAAAGCTGCTGCTGAAACAGGCTGTATGCATAGTAATGACTTTGATCTATTTCTTTTTTTTTCTTTTTTTGGAGTTTTCTTTGTTTTCAATTTTATTTGGTATTTCTGTGAGAAAAATTATGTGTAAGAAACATAGGATGTGTAAGAAACATGGGATATATAGGAAACATACTTAAATCAGCCTTCTTCCACTCCCATTACTCAGTGAGGGCTAAAAATTGTATGATCAGTTTCAGAAATCAATATGTATTTGAAACTACTCTTTGCTGAAGATAAAAAGCTGGCAGAGAGGTTGCCTATGTATTCTCAGTCCAGCTATGAATAACCTTTTTAATTAATAATTTTCTTTTCATAACCTGCTCTGTATTAGTCTGATTCCAGAGTGCAATTCTCTTGAAATGTTAACTTTCCAAGAGAAACAAGGAATAAATCTCTACAGTACTGCTTGGAGCAAGTACGTTTTCCCAGACAGGAGCGATTATGATCTATAGAGAAGTTTTGCTTCCAGGTGCATGCCTCTCTCTACCTATCTCTTTCCTGATTTTTCTCTTTACCTTCTCTCATCATCAATATTTTTACCTAGAAAATATCTACATTTTTGGGAGTGGGGGAAAAAAAGCTAATTTTTTTTTTAAGAAATGCTTTATGTTAAAGCTTTAAATTATATAAGAACTTATCAACTGTATTCCCTCTTCTTCCAACAGTTTTGTGGTCTAAATTTATATGTAGTGGAAGTATAGAAGCTTTTATTTATAGGTGTCTCCCAGGTCTAAATGTCTCAGCGATCAGGTGTTCAACTTCTTTGTTTAGGCTTTGGGTAGGAATACTCTTCAGGTGCAGCTGTGTTAGTCAGAAAGATCATGCTTTTGTGTCAATGGAGTGGATCATGTTCTAAATTAACCTTGCAGACATTTCATAGAGGAAATTAGGGAGAAATATCATGAACTCATTTGCAACAGATCTATATGTATCAGTCTGATAGTCCTAAATGCAGAGATCTTTTAATACTTTTTTTTGCAATGTTGGTGTATAATTTGATAAACCATGTGTAGTTGGAAGATAATTTGATGAATGAAAATCTGGTTTCAGCAAGGGGATATGATGGTATTCTTGTCAAAGACCAAAAGACAAACTTTCAGAAATCTCTTTTGGAGGAAAAGCCTGGAAACTCAGACTTTCTTTAGACATATCACAGCCATCAAAGAAACACATGTTTAAGTTAATGCATCTGTTATGAGTGATGGGAATTGTGCTGTAGATAGCCTACCTAATAGCCAGAACACTGAAAAACTGTCATGGGAGGAAATTTGGTCTCAAGTATTTCACAAGGGGACTTTTTTATCCAGTGTATATATAATTTTGCAAATATAGCTCAGATCTTTCACCGTTAATGACAAGTTCATTCAGGAGGCTGAGAGGAGACCTCATTGCTCTCTACAACTACCTGAAAGGAGGTTGTAGAGAGGAGGGAGCTGGCCTCTTCTCCCAAGTGACAGGGGACAGGACAAGAGGGATTGGCCTCAAGCTCCCCCAGGGGAGATTTAGGCTGGAGATTAGGAAGAAGTTTTTCACGCAGAGGGTCACTGGGCATTGGAATAGGCTGCCCAGGGAGGTGGTTGATTCACCTTCCCTGGAGGTGTTTAAGGCACGGGTGGATGAGGTATTGAGGGACATGGTTTAGTGTGTGATAGGAATGGTTGGACTCGATCTGATGGGTCCCTTCCAGCGTGGTTGTTCTATGGTTGTTCTATGATTCTATGAATATTATTTGTTCCCGCATGACTTAATCTTCACTTGCTTTGGTAAGAAGAATAGTTTTATCTTTCTTTATGATTGATTGGAATTATTCCTTTTTTTTTTTTTTATTCTGCCAGTAAAGAAAACCCAAATCCTAAAAAAAAATGCTATGACCAACATCCAATTCTAAGAAATAATCTTATACTTTTTCTCATTTTCATATAAATTATAAATATTAAGTCTTTTACGAAGAAAAGACTGTATTGAAATGCTATTATAGTATAGGCAAGTTCTGTATTATGAGGTGAATCCATGCCATTTGTGACTGGATAAAACCATCCAGATCTGCTTCTGGATTGTACAGCTTGTCCCACTTCTGCCAGCTCTCAAGTTCTCCTTTCAAGTATTTCTAGATTTGTAATACTGAGTTTTTGATCTATGAACAGGAATGTATGCATGTAACTTTCAATTCTCTAATTTAAATGAAGGATAAGATGTTAAAGAACTTTTACTTTACCAAATATATGATGGGCTTTTTATTTTACTGCTCTTCTTTAATGTTAAATCATGGGAGAAAAGGCCCTTTTCCTAAGCAGTTGCTTTGAAAATGTTTTTCATAGAAGTAAGTCTATTTTTTAATGAAAACTAAAAAAAATTGAAGTTTATAGGCAGGAAAAAATAATTAGAAAAATTCAGGTAACATTTATGACTGTATCTGCACCTGAAATTTGATGAAATAATTTACCGTCAAGAGAACTTGATGATTCTCTGCAGGGCTGTTCTGTAACAAATTTTGGCTGCATTTTGTGCGTTACATAAGTGCTTGGTTGACTTAATGCAGATTCTTCCCTGAAAATAAACAAAAAACCCTAAATACCTGCACGAAGTGCTTAAGTTGAGAGGACCTGATAACACATGTTATGGTATTCGTTGACTGGGTAACAACCTCAAGCACAGACAAACTGTTCAGTTCAATTAGTTCATACCAAAATCATGGTCAAAGTGGTTTATTAATTTATCAATGACTTGAAATCAGCTGGCAATTGGTGAACTATAAATTCAGAATCAATACAGCAGCTGAACTATATTATTAGATGCTTGCAAAATGTTAATAAATCCTAAAATTTCTAGCCACTGATCTACAACTAAGTCTTAAGAAGTTACAATTTCCTCTGTGTGGTGACACACATTCACCTCCCCCATCCTAGTCCCTGAGGTTACCAGCAACCTATGCTCCTGGGGAAAGCTTGGGAAATGGGGTTAAAGATCTCCAGAGAAGAATGGATGATGTTCTTTGTCTCTCTGTCTGTCTGTCTGTCTGTCTCTCTTTCTCTCTTTCTCTCTCTCTTTCTCTCTTTCTCTCTCTCTTTCTCTCTTTCTCTCTCTCTTTCTCTCTTTCTCTCTCTCTTTCTCTCTTTCTCTCTCTCTTTCTCTCTTTCTCTCTCTCTCTCTCTCTCTCTCTGTGTGTGTGTGTGTGTCTTGGTTTTTTTTGTTTGTTTTTTTTTAAATTTGGATTTAGACTGGGATAAAAGATTTTTCTATCCCTTTAGGACCATGTCTAGCTAGAAGATAACACTGGGAATAGTCTAAATGTGCTGTATTTGCATACACATTTATGAGTTTTGTTTAGATGGGGAGGAATGTAGCTGTGGTCTAGACACTGCTCTTCTGCCTGTTGCTTAGACCTGATGAGGTTCAGCAAGGCTACTTCCAGGAGGTATTCTCTACTTGATATTTCCTTGTTCAGGGCAACACCCAGTATCAACACAGGCTGTAGTATGAAGTAATTGAGAGCAGCCCTGATGAGGACTTTGTCTGGATGTGAGGAAGCACTGTGCGCTAGCAGACCAGAAAGCCAAACTTTCTGGACTGCATCAAAAGCACCACAGTCAGCAGACTGAGAGGGGTGATTCTTCCCCTCTTCTTTGCTCTGGTGAGAACCCCACCTGGAGTACTGCATTCAGTTCTGGAGCCTTCAGCACAGGAAGGACATGGATCTAAAATTATCAGAGGGCTGGAACGCCTCTGCTATGAAGAAAGGCTTGAGAGACTTGAGCTTGTTCAGCCTGGAGATGCAAAGGTTCTGGGGACACCTTATTACAAATTTTCAGTACTTAAAAGTGGGCTTAAAAGAAAGTTGGAGACAAGCTATTTAGCAGGGTCTGTTGCAATAGGACAAGGGGTAATGGTTTTAAACTGAAGGAGGGTATGTTCACCTTAGATATAAAGAAGAAATCTTTAAGGATGAGGATGGTGAAACACTGGAACAGGTTGCTCAGAGAGGTGGTAGAAGCCTTATCGGTGGAAACAGTCAAGGCCAGGTTCGATGGGGGTCCGAGTGGAAGATTTCCCTGCTCGTTATGGGATGGTTGGACCAGAGGACAATTAAAGTTCCCTTCCACAAAAACTATTCAACACAAGATTTGGCTGTTGGAATGTCAAGTTAGCCTGCTACGAACCATTTTGGAATCATTTGCTTCAAAGTCCCAGGGGGCTGATTTCTTCAAAACAATTTTCAGTACATTGACAGACTGTATCATGGTATTTTTCAGAAATTCAAATTGCAAAAACTGGCAGCTGATCTCCACATGACTATGAACTGTTCACAAAGGTCTGCATGTTCAAGACTGTGTGCTTGCTATGCAAATGCCTTTGCACAATTCACAGAATTAGAGTATATTTCTAGCAAGGAAGTTGAGACTTATTTTTGCCTGAGACTGATTTGATCTACTCATTAGTAGTTGTTTTTTGATCCATCCATCTGCACCACAAAAGCAGCAGATAGCACTTCCATAATCTGATTAAATATATACTGGACTAACGTGTCTCCCAGGTCACAAATGTACAGTTTTCACTGAAATCTTTGTAACAGATTGCTTCTCTGTATTTTCATATGACTGGCACTGAAGATGTGGTGGTTATTGAGGCAGTTAATTTGTGTCTGTATTTGTGTTTGCCCATTTGTTTCCCTCACTGTTCTTGGGATGTATCCATTAAAAGTGTCATTACAGTTTACTGATACACTCTTTCCTGATAACTCGCAATTCTCAGAGTACCTCCAATGTAGGTCTTGTTATTTCTGGCTGGTTTTTTTTTCCATTTTCTTTGTTCTGTTTTAAATGGCTTGATTTAATGCCATACTCTTCTTGTGTCTCCCTCATTCAGCACTTCTACCAACATCTGTAGCAGTTCTAATGAACTTACTTTAGCTAGAACAGAATACCTTGAACGGTTCAGTCCCATAAATTAGTATCAGCTGCCACTGATTTTCATCTGTTATTTTTTACCTTTTTTTTTTTACTGTCATTTTTAATGTATTCTAGATAACCACTTAGAGATCCCAGTTTTTACCTTGGTTTTGATATAACTTCTCTGACTTACTGACAGGTATCTAAACCTTATCATTATTTTGCAGAACTGTAGCAATGCTGGACCAGAAAGCCCATGGTTACTTCAGTTTCCTTTCTGGTCTCTCTAAGATAAAATGAATCCCATAAACTGATATGGGTATTGAACAACATCTGTGAGAAGGAAGGGATAGATGTGCAGCCATGAATCTACTATAAGGAAGCAACGACACACTAAGAACAGAACGAAGATGTGTGTATAATTTTTAAGACATCTTACATTTAATTCTTTGTAGTCCTCAGAAGATGGAAGAACAGGTGTAGTCTCAGAGTTGAGCTGTTGCTGTGTGCAGTGCCTCAGCACTTATGTGGGATGCTTTGAAAGGTATCTGAAGCTCATATTACACGAATTATTTTCCTTATTTTCACCCAGCAGCAACTTCTAAAACATCTTTAAAGGTAATTCCTCCTTTGAGTTTTTATTGATCACTTGTCTTCAAAGAAGTGATAACTTTCAGTCAACCTTTAGGGGTCAAATGGTTCTCATTTCCCGTATTAAAGCATTTCTTCTCTTAAGCCTTTTTAATTAAGTCACTCTTACAGAGAATCCTTGGACTTAATCCTTTCATGAAGACTATTTACCTTTGCTTGTCCAAAGACTATTGGAAGAAATTCCTGCCCAACAATATTCAAAGATTCCTTTTTAAATTCTAAATCATAGCTAATTATCCCTGAAATAAAGCTAAAATTTCTATGCTTAAATAGTCATTTTAACTTATAACAGAATCACATGATACTTAGTTACCTCTTCAAAGTGCTACCTCTTCAAATGGTCCTAATGAAACTGTCCTTAAAGAAAAAAAAAAAAAATCTTAATTTTTATGAAACAGAAGTATTGTAGCAAATTCTGCTCAAAGAACATTTAATCTGCTAAATTATTGAAGAAAATACTTTTTTATTGAAAAAGGAACATGAAAACCCAGCAGCTTCTACACGTATGTGTACGCTTTTATACATATATGCATGAATATAGAGCTTAAGTTTATGTGTGGAAAGTTTTCCTTATGACTTGGAAAAACTGGTTTTTTAACATTAAATAATTTTTTATAAAGAAATTTGGGAGAAGATCTACTTGTATGGCTCTGAAGTTCTGATAACAGATTGTAAGCACCACTCTGAAACTGGGAAGGTGGATGTTTAGCCTAGAGAAGAGGAGGCTGAGAGGAGACCTCATTGCTCTCTACAACTACCTGAAAGGAGGTTGTGGAGAGGAGGGAGCTGGGCTCTTCTCCCAAGTGACAGGGGACAGGACAAGAGGGAATGGCTTCAAGCTCTGCCAGGGGAGATTTAGGCTGGAGATTAGGAGGAAGTTTTTCACAGAAAAGGTCAAAGGACATTGGAATAGGCTGCCCAGGGAGGTGGTTGATTCACCTTCCCTGGAGGTGTTTAAGGCACGGGTGGATGAGGTCCTGAGGGACATGGTTTAGTGTTTGATAGGAAAGGTTGGACTCGATGATCAGGTGGGTCTCTTCCAACCTCGTGATTCTATGATTCTATGAAATTGGAACACAGTTTAAATGGCTGACTATAATTGTATTTTAATTGCTTTTTTAACACTGTACTGGTCAAATAGGTCAAGTAGAAGCCTAAATATGCATTTGCTGTGATTTAAGGAGTTGGGTGTCACAAAACACATGCCTTGGCTAATGTCTTATTTTGTCTAGTTCAAGGAAACATTTTAGAATTCTGCTACAGCTTTCTATCCATTGATCAAAATTGCTTTCTTTTATTTGGTTATATCTTTTTTTAAAAAAAAAAACAAAAACATTTTTCCCCCTCTTAGAGGCACCTAAAGGTTTTTGAAGTAATACAGATGAAACTGAATTTCTGTCACTCAGAATACACAGCGTCCAAGCCTGTCTTTTACTCCTGTAAGCCACCACCTGAAGTTTAGAATCTTTTATGCTTGATACTGTCATCTTGTTTCCCATCCATCCAGCAAGAGCAGCAGTTTCTGGAAGGAGTTTGAGCCTCTAATATATCTAGAATACGAAGGCTTAGAAAATAGACAGAAATTATCCTGAAATGTGGTATTGCTTTATGCATGATGGGAAAAGCATACAAGTCAGTTTAAAAGCATTAATTCTAATACAGAAGAATTCAACAGTAAGAGTGGTAAAATAAACTCACACATTTTATTGTGAAGACTGTTCTGCTAATTCTTTTTGGAACGTGTTAAAGTAACTCTGCAAGAAAAAGGTAAATGGTTAATTGGAATCTTGAAAAGTAAGAAAACAAAAACTGCGCTGCCACTCGTAAGACTATAACATCTGAAAATATACAGATGTATTGTCAGGCTTGAAACTGTAATGCAATTGTAGCTGTCATAGGTCCACTCAAATGAAACCTGTACAGGTCAATTCATTTGACATTTTTGCTAGTATATGAGAAAAACAGCACATCACTGCTTCCTGAAAATGGAGAATTTCAAGTCTAGGTTTTGCGTGAGTGATCAAGGATTTCCAGCCATGACACAAGGTCTAAACAAAACTAAACTAAAACTTGCAAATAAGATATATGAGATTTCATACTACAACCAAATATTCACATGCTGTTACTAAAAAAGACTATGTTTTAAATAGGATTTAGTCTTACGCGTAATACCTTTGTTGCCATTTTAATTTGTTTTAAGCCATATCTTGCTGTAATTAAGAAGGTAGAATATATTCTAAAATAGATATTTGTGAACAATTGCAAGGAATAGGTCCTTGTTTCTAGCAATAATCCAGTCCATACATCTGCCTCATAACAGAATAAGATACAACAAATGTCTATTTGGTAAAATTAAGTTGTTCATAACGCTTGCTAGTGACAGAGTTTTTGAACACTTTCTAGATAACTTTTTCGTATTTCACATCTTTTTCTCTTGATATCTGTCTTGTATCTTTCATCCTACTATTTAAATGTGTATTTTCTTCACCTGTCATTTGTAAGCATATACCTTTCCTTCTAAGCATTACGTAGAAAGAGAGGAAGAATGTTAGCCCCAAAATGGAAGAATTTGCTTTATCAAATAAATGTAGGCAGCCAGGAGCTCTAAATAGATGTGTAAAATGAATATATTATGAAAGAGAGCAGCAACCTTAAATAATTAAAAAGCTTTATCTTATTCAAAAGATTGCATGGATCTATATGGGTCTATGCTAATATACTACATTATTGTCTAGTTCTACTCTATTATAATGCAGAAATATCATGTAGTTCTTGCAGTTATGTACTTAAATTATTAGATTTAAGATTTTAAAAATATTATAAAAATATCCTGACTATGTATGTTTAGTTTGGTTGGGATAGGGTTTGGATTGGTTTTGGAGTAGGGAGGTTCTATTTTTTTTTTTTCCCTTATCATGTGTGACAGCACTGGTATTTAGAAAAAAATCCCTACATGTAAGTTTTAGGAAGCATGAAAAAATACAGTATAGAGTTTTAACAAGTGATTGGTGAGTATCAAGGAAAGGTTTAAGTCTTTATCTGTGGTTGTGTCACGCTGGAAGCAAATATCAATCTATAATTTCTATTTTAGAATATGGGCAGTAGATTAAATAGGTATTTTATCTCTATGCAAATTACATTTGACTTTATGAATATAGTTCCTGTTGTAGCATATTATTAGCTGAATTGTGCCATTAAGCATGCAGCATTTTTCAACATCAATTTAAACAGAACTAAATGTGTCCTCTTGAACACAGTAATTGCATCCTAGCATCTTTTTTATTTAAAATAATTCATTTTACAGACAATCATATGGTTTATCTTCTAATATAAATTCCTTGGGGCACAGATAATGCATTATTCTCTATTTGGAAGACAAGCACATCCTAGGAACTACTAGAAATGAAGTATAGTAATTATGTTCCTTAAGGGGAGAAGGAAAAGCTTGGTTTAAATTTTAAGAAAGCTACAAATGAGTACTCTACACAGAATGAATTTCAACCCATATGAGCAAAACCTTTGTCTATATATTTAAAAAAGCAGATTGTGAATGAAAGTTCCAGGCTATTTTAAATGAATAACTTGAAAATATGCTGGATGTTGGTCTTGATTGTGTTTACTATTGGATAAAATAAAGTGCTGTTATTCCATATTATTAAGGAATTGAAGGTAACTGATCTTTTGTCTCAACTGAAAAATGCAGTAGTTAAGGATGTATTTCGTTGTTTAAAAAAAAAAAACAAACCCAAAACCAAAAAAAGAAAACAGCAACAACCCAAACCAAACACAAAACTAAAACCAAACAACAACAAAAAAACCCTCCTCAGGCCTTGTGAATAAACTTCTCTGCCCTTTTAGGTGCACTTTCTTATGAAGAATTACAATAATTAAACATATCTATACGTCAAAGCTGACTGTCAACTGTACTACACAACAATTGTCCTATGTTACTGAAGTCCATCTATGTTAATAGATGCATAATCAACACATCAGACTCTTTGAAAATTGAAAAATACAGCTCTTCAACAAAAATCAGAAAAATTAAAAGCAGAATTGATGCCTATTTTTTTGCTGATCTCTGCTTGTTATAAAAGAATGTAGATGACACCATTTTGAATGAATAAACATTAAAATCAATGACATTGACCAAACTTCTCTTGATGCTTTGCTAATTTATTAATATAAAACCATGAAGCAAAGATGAACTTTTTACTTTTGCTGTCATCATTCTGGTGTCCTAGAAACTCTTCAGCATTCTCATAGGAACAAGTAGTTATTTTGTAAGAATCAATACTCATAGCTTGCTTTCTCACCTAAATTAATTGAGTTACAATCATGGTGGTTGATCTCAAGTTTGGCACAAATTTTATCCAGATTTTTTTACTAACTTCATGTACTTTATAAACAGCAGGCTGTTACCAATAACAGTTGTGCCTTCCATGGCCTTTTGCAGCCTACATACATTTCATGTATGTATTTTAATTCACAGAGGATTCATTAATGAACCCTCTAGACCTACATAAAAGGTAGGTGACTTTGAAATGAGCTCACTTTAGTTGATTAAGGGAATAAGATCATAAATACCTAAAGTATGTAAATTATTCTTTGATAGAAAGGCACATGGTTGTGTACAATTGCCCAGTAAGACCGTGATGGAGCTCTACAAGCCAACACCTGCCTAGGTTATAAGGGCAAACAAAAATATCAGATGTTTGTCTTTACTGATAGGTAAAAGATGTCCATTTATGCCTGAAATAAAGTGAAAGTCTATGTACACGCACAGGATCAAAGGTGGGAAGAATACCACCTGGGGTCCAGTGCTCTGTATGCTACAGGGAATGGTTTCTTCCATTCTCTTATTATTTGTTGGAGTCAGTCTCCTATTAGTGCAGACATTTGCAAGATCAGATTTGCTGTTTTTTAAATCCTGCGATTTTGTGGTACTACAAAGGATATTAAAGCCACTTTTTTTTTTTTCGGTTGGATTTTTTAACACTCTGGTAATGTAATTGATAAGTTAGTCTTCTTTTAAATGACAAAGCTCCTGCCTTTTTATATCAATATGGGGATTTGTATATTTTTTCCTTTTTTTGACTAGAGCAAATGCTATTTAACTAATACCTACAACGAGGGAAGAAAATTCTTCAGCTGATTGAAAGCTAAGAAAAGTCAAGTCTACACTGATAATATTAAAGATGCTCAATATAATTGTTGGTTCGTACCTTAGTGAAAGGAAATAGTTAAGATAAAATATAGGTACTTACTTTCACTACATTTACCTTAGAGACCCTTTTGAATTCTAATGGAAAAGCTGTTTTTTAATTCATTGAAATGTAATCATTTTTCCTAAGGTTGCATTCGGTGACAAGTTTGACAATCAGTCACTGTAAAGGAAAATTTTCAAACCATAAGGCCTTGAATACATTAAAAAAAAACAAAGGTAATTTTGTTATCAGAGAAACTGATAATGCTGAAAGCAAGCCAAGGCATGTACAAAAAAAAAAAATATCCTTTCACAACTTCAACCTTTTGAGATCAGTTCATCTGAAAGAGCTCTGCCCTGGTTATGTTTTAAAGTGTGCACACACAGAGATACATAGACACACACACACACACAAATTCACTGGTGCCCTCAGGGTACTTCTGTTTCTATTACAGAGTGTCTCATTCACAGTTCACCCAGGTTAGAACTGCTCAGCTTCCCTTTGTGCTCTCAAAGCCACCTATAATAATACAAATAGAAGTACCTTCAGGGCACTGTATACAATGCATCTGGAAAAGTCAGAGATCTTCTGGGGCATGAAGAAAATTTAAAAAAAAAAAAAAAAGGTAGCAAAAATTTGTTTTCCTCCATGATAAATAAAACCCAAGTACTTGCCAATTTATATTTCTGAAGTTGAGCTTGTCATTTTCTAAAAAGCTGAGACTTTGTAGTATCATTTAATTTCAACAGCTAAAAGATTGGTCACAGCCTGAGAGATGTAGGTTGTTCCCTGGGAGATTTGCCTTTTCCTGTACGCAGAGAACATTTTTAGAGCAATTTACATTTTCTTTAATAAGAAATCAGAAGCTTCAAAATAAAAGGCTGAACAGTGCCAAGTAAGACTCAGAGCTGGAATTCTGCAACACAAACTCACTTTACAAGAGAAGATTGAGTCATTATTAATGTACTTACTTGCTTTTTCACAGAAAATAATATAACGATTTAAAAAAACTAAAAGTTATTTCAAAGGTTCCAATTTTTTGAGCTGCTCCTTATCTTGTCTATGACATTAAAACAAACCACTAAAACCACCCAGGAAGCTTTATCTAGTCACACTGTTTAACTTAAGATAAATTCACCTTGATATCTTTGATAGAATGTAATAAAGTTTTCATTATAATTAAGCTGAATTGTATTGCCAGCAGTTTTAGCCTTTTGTTTTTAGAAAATGCATAAAAGAAGGTGCTTTTCTATTTTTATTTTTTGAAATACAAAATAATTTCTTATGTCCCTTCTAAAATGCGTGGGGCATATTTAATGTTTAAGATTATAAGAAAATCTATATCACTACTTGAATAAAACACCATTTTGTAGACACTTACTTCATGATTTCTTTTTTATTGGTCTTTTAGAAGGCTGATTATGAGTAAGATTATCAGTGGGCTTGATTTCTCTTTCTAATGATCTGAGTTAATTTAAGATATCCTGAAAGTGTTCATTACTAGACTCCCCAGCTACAGTAAAGGGTTTCCTCTCCACTGAAACCTAAAGTGCTTTCAGATTTCCTTGATTAAGTGGCCCTATAGTTTTACCCTTTTGTTACTGAACATTTGATACAGCTGCCTGTTTTTTGTGCTGTATTCTGCTTTTATATTTTCGCATTGTAACTTTACTATAGTACACCATCTATTTGATTTTTGCTGTTTCCTTTCTGCATGAGCTTTAATAAATCTATTTACTAGGGATTAGTTCCCATTTTACCCAAAACATTTATTGTCCTGACTTTCTAAATAAATGTATAATTTTTATATCGGTTGTAATTCTAAAATGTGTCTTTTTAGTTACAATTTCCTAGTAGGTTAGAAGGTTGTGTCCCTGAAGTCTAGCCCTTCTGGGTATACTGCTCTTCTGGTGGAGTTCATAGAATCGCCAAGTTGGAAGAGACCCACCGGATCATCGAGTCCAACTATTCCTGTCAAACACTAAAGCATGCCCCTCAACACTTCGTCCACCTGTACCTTTAAACACCTCCAGGGAAAATGACTTCTTTTTTTTTCTAAGCCTGTGGAGAGTGTGACAGAGACTGGAGACAAACCTGGGAACTGCTAAGACCTCTGAAGGCTTTCAGTTGGGTAAGGCATTGTAAGGTAGAACTTCCAGCCCTCTTAACCCAATGCCCAGCCACACAGAACAAATAGCAGGGCTGTTTCTGCTGCTTTCTTGTGGAGGTCCTGAAACATTACCCCAAGGTACTGCAGCTGTCAGAGTATTGCCTTCACCTCCTCAAGGCCTCTTGTGGCCTGAATGGTGGGGTTAGGTCAATTAATTTTCGCATGGTACTAGACAGTGGGAAATTACCATAGGCTGAAGAGTCTGCTTTTTCTGTGGCAGTCATTTATGTAGTTCAGCAGAGACAATACTATCTTTCAGCTAACCACAGGCCTGAAGAAAACTGGAACTGTAAGGAAAGAAAACCAATTCAAACTAATTCTCGAGAAGATTGGAAGGCTGTCAGCAAGAGGAAAACAATTTGAAGACAGACAAGTATTTGCTGTCAAGAGTTGTTATCCTTTAAGAGGGCTGCTCTAAGATTCTTGCAGTTTTTTTGACAACTAAATAAAATCAGAAGGCCAAAATATATATTTGGTGACTCAGTTTTGTTGCTGCTGTTTGATATCACCTCTAGATTCAAGCAGCAACATGTTGTATGTTTTCTTACTTCCAACCACTAATATATCTGAGATTGGTTACAAAAGCCAGAGGAAACTCCTTTTCCTCCAAGTTAAGCATGTTTTCTAAAGTATAAAATTATGAAGTATTCTTTTCTATCTGCTTCCACTTTTGCTTCAGGCTCAGAAAAAAAGGGAAATGGTGTTGCTTGAACACCTAAATAATTATGCAGAGGAATTACAGCACCCTTTTATTAAATGCTAAAAAAGTAATTCTTTAAATCACTGTTACTGTGTCTGCATGTTGTGATTGTTCCTTTAAACAAAGAAGTATATAACTCTTATCTGTAAGCACAGAGTCAAAGATTAATGTATTTGTATTTCCCTATGCTCCACAGAAAAAGAATAATCGAATGCACTTTTAAAGCACGTGTTATCGGTTACCCTTTATAGAAATACATTTTCTTTTCTACTATAGCTGATAATTTTTCCTAGCTGTGATTTCAGATATATTAAGATGTAGACATACTTTATTTTTTATTTTTTTCTATTTTATTCCATATTCTATTGCTAGATACTATGTCTACTCCTTATATAATTTGTTTTGATGGCAAACAAATGGACAATGGTGAACAAAAGGTAAAGCTAAGAGTTAGCCTTGCTGACCAGGTCTGAATTTTATGTTTATGTCTAATGATTACTGTTTTATAGATGAGCTTGAAGAGTCATGAGAGATTGAGGAAAAATAACTTTCCCTCATCTAAAATACTAGTTGGTATCCTCATAAGCCACACGGTGTCTGAAGTAAAACAATCCATCATTGTGGGTCAAACTAATTTCCTGTGGCTGAAGAGGAAACAATGAATTGAGGATGTGAAGTTAAAACATTGCAGTCAAAATAAAATGATGATAAAATAACCCCTGCGATCATTTCTCAAACTTGAGTCATCTTTAATATGAGGGATTAACTCTCCCCTTTTGGTGATTTTCATTTTGATGTAACTTGTGAAACTTTGTAAATGTTAAAGCATGATTTATAAACCTTGCTGCTAAATACAGCATAAAGGTGACATGAACTGGGACAACATAAACCTGTAAACCATCCTCGTTTCTTACAAGTGTTTACAGGTAACCTGTTGAAGGTATCATTAGGCTATCATCCAAACTATTCCATTTTTCAGTTCTCATCCTAAGAGAAATGCTTCTATGTGCAGTGGTTAAGTCAAAAACTTTGTGTTTTATTTCATTTCATGGCAGTAAACATCAAGGATTTACAAACACCACTCTAGACCTGGCTTTTGATTATTTTTTTTTCCCACTGCATAAACACATAAATGCTACTTTAACCAATTCAAAATATTGTTTCAGCTCAAGGAGAACTTCTGATCCCAATCCCTGAAGAAATTCCTATGTCATTGCCCCTGTAATAAAATAATAGTAGAGTTTTGGTTGCTTTTGAATATCTCCTGTATTTGTTTTTCCAGTCTGGAATTTTAGCTCAAGTAAGAGGGCAGGACCGAGGGAGTGGATGGGAGAAGGTATCTATATAAACAGCAATATATTTAACTACTGATATCAAAGAGATCAGAGATGTTTTTGCTTGGCAGAAATATAGGGAAAAGCAGGAAATACATTGGCAAAATTGTTGACGTACAAAAGGTGTTTTATTTTAGGTTAAGGTCCATTCCATACGTGGTATAGGAGAAATTAATATTCATTTTATTTGCTAAGATTTTATGTGTCATGGTTCACTTTAGAGACAATTTCTAGTTCAAAAAGACAATGTATACCTCAATCTGAAATTGTGTGTTTCTTATGGGTGGATAATCCTGTTTGAATCGGGGACTCCTTGGCAGTCACTGCAAACTGCCATGCTCTCAGATATTTAGCATTGATTTATTAATGCATGTTTGTGCTGGCTATTTAGGGTCTTTGTCTTCCATGTTTACCACAACACCAAGCTGTGAGTAGAATTGGTCATCGTTTTGTTAGGATTTGAATGTTCATTTATTTGTTTTTAATTTCTTTTTTTTTTTTCCTGTTCCTACTTCTGCTTCTTAGAGGTATAATACTGAACTATGTTAAGGAGAGAAAGCTTGCTGTAAGTCATTCATGATTTCATTGGAGACAATATTATGTGAATCTTGAACATAGATGTATTCAAAGATAATCACATTTTATGAGTACATACAGATATATATAATTTTTTTTTTCCAATTCAAAACAAAGATTCTGACACAAAGCCAAAAGTCTTGTTCTGTGGAATAGATCATTTTAAACTAATATCACTGATTGTTTACTAGCAACACTACTGATGTTCTTATGAAGAAATGAACCAAGGTTTCTGAGACTTTGGATTTCATTTCCCATCCTACAGGAACTTTACTCTTTCTTTCTTTTTTTTTTTTTTTAAGTTTTTTCCTGCCCATTCATCACTTTGGTTAAACCTGCTTTTCCTACAGTGCCTCTAATTTAGAAATATCAGAGGGGCAGAGAAACAGAAGCAAAGTATCTCTGTCTTAAGAGGGCTTTAAGCTCCATTTTCTCTCTTTTCTCTATTACTTATTACATTTTGCAGGCTTTATATTTTTGCTGAATGTTTCTCTCAGAGAGCCCCTATTTTGGTACACTTTGTCTCTTTTCTGAGGTTATAGGTTACAACAATTTTCAGTCTAAATCTCTGAAAGGGAAAAAACCAGCACTATGCAACTTAAAATTGGAATGCTTTCTTCTACAGAAGCTTAATGGAACACCATTCATTTTACTGAAAAGTCCAGTGTTTTATGCTAGGCTTGTGCCAGATTTTCAGATATTCTTTTCTATGTTTGTTCACAGTGTCCTTTCTAGGTCTTCGAGCAATTAGTTTTTATTTGCATGCATCATTTCACTGCTTTGCTCCCAGGATACAGTCCTTACTTTCTGGCTGTCCTATGAATTTTTTTTTTCCTTTTAATATTCTGTTTAGGCTTTTTACTCATTTCCTTCAGGCTTCTGTCTGAATTCTGTATCCTCAGGGCTTTGGGTTTGGGGTTTTTTTGTGGGTTTTTTTTTTCCTTCCTTTATTTTTAGTTGCTGGCAGGCTGTGCTGCTTATTAGTGTAAGAATCATTCGAATAATGACACCAGACACTGATGTTGCTTTCCAAAAATGAACATAGTCTCTTTATTTTTCTTTATTCATATGACTGTTATGAGTTTGGTTCTTCATTCTCAAAAAATTGAATTTATTACATTTGAAAAGAAGTATTTAAGAAATTATAATGTGGACATTAATTATGATTAGTGTGTTTTCCCCTCACTTTAAGTAGTTTTATATATGTGATTAGTTATTCCCGTTAGACATTCATGCATATAAATAATTGCAATATAAAATGTTTGGCTTGCCTTTTGTCACTTAGGGGATTTAAAGCAGGAAACTTTTGGCCTCAGATGAGCAGCTTTCTGGTGCCTGTAGGGTTACCTTGTGCTTACACTTTATGCGTATGTTAATGTTTGCAGAATTAGAAGTTAAGTCTTTAATTGCAAACTTTTGAATTCATTACTATCTCAATTGAACTAAAGCTTGGAGGGGTTGTGCTACAATGAAGAAATGAAGAAAAAATATGACCAAGTGCGCATAAAAAAACCTAAAGGTGTTTCAATATTGTTTGCAGTAGTGAATAAATTGGATTTTTATGTACTGGAGACAATTAGTACAATCATTGTCATGTGTATTGTTGGACAGATGGGAATAGGAAATACAAAGAATATAGAGCAATGATACTTTTTTCTTTTCTCCACGTATACTTTATACATTCAATTATTTAATGTCAAGGTTTTATTCAGCTTCAAAAGGTTGGTGTCCTTTGACCTACACAGTCCCCTTAACACCAGCTGGTACTAAAATATGTTTTTGCAGGACAAATAGACATGAAAAGAACAAAGAATAGGATGCAAGGTGAGAACAGGACACTCTGGTGCTATACTTGGGCTGTAAGATACCTTTTGAAAGTAAAAAACTGATCTTCAAATACAGCAAAATTTTCCAAGGTGAGGTTTCCTGATATCTAGACTTTTCTTGTGGTTTTTTTTTTTTTTTCTTTTTTTTTTTTTTTTTTTGTCACTGGGCAAAACTAACCTAAGACATAAAGTGCCACTTTAACGTAGTTATGGATTGGGGAAGATTATCTTTCATTATTTAGCGCATGCTCTTCTAGTTATTTGTTCTGAGAATCTGTATAATGAGTATCTAGATATAAACTATTGATCAGTACCTTATCTTCATACTGCACTTAATCCTCCAGTCACATTGATATGCATGTGTAAATTCCATTCTTCATGTTGATGCTTCTCATGGACACACGAACGTTTTGCACAACCGTTTGTGGCAAAATCTCTGGGGTTTTTTTTGGTTTAACTTGTGCAAATTTGAGAATAGAAGCACTCAGATGCATGGTTACGTACAAGCTGAGTGACACTGGAAAAATCAAGTAAATTAGTGTTAAAAGTAGTACATGAAGTGGACAATTTGTTTGATACTTCCTTCAATTGAATTGATACTCAATTTTGATTATTTGCAATAGTCTGTTTCAAACTCATCCATTATTTTGAAAATAAGAATGATTTTTTATTCTTACTTTGGAGTTATCCTATAATAGAGATTGTTAGTGAGACACTTAGTATTTATTAATTATTTTTATTTAGTTTGAATCATTGATCTTATGCCTTGTTATCGAGGCTCTTCAAATATTTGGTTTGATAAAATACAACAATCAGCAGGCTGGACCGCTGGGCAGTGTCCAACGGCATGAGGTTTAACACGGCCAAATGCCGGGTCCTGCACTTGGGGCACAACAACCCTAAGCAAAGCTACAGACTGGGAGAAGCCTGGCTGGAAAACTGCCAGGAGGAGAGGGACCTGGGGGTGTTGGCTTTTAGAAGGGTTTGTGGCAGCATTATTTGTAATAGGTTATAAATTTGCAAAGCACTCTTTCTCCTGTTTTGGAATTTATTGACCTTCAGAGCAACCTATTAGATTAATATAGATTTATTTAGTTTTTATTTTATGGAAAGGTAAAGTATTAAATAAGAACCGCCAGTTGCTTACTGGAATTTTGTGTATTTATTCTGCATCTGTTACCTAAAATGGGCTTAAAAAATTGGGATGTAGAGGCAGTGTCTTCCTGCACAATGAAAACACCTTATATTTCCTTTACTTATTAATTGCTGAGTAACTTGGTAACATTTTCAAGTAAGTCAGAAATTGCCTCTCTCTTGCTTTGTAGAAAATTCACAGAAAACATAGCAGACACATGTTTGTCAAGCTGACAATCACTTTTAAAAATATTTATTCTTTCTTTGTGTGTTATGGTCTCAGGTAAAATGTAATACAGTTCTTCTGGTGACACAATGTGCATGGTCAACAGTGGTACAGCTTTAGAAATGTCTTTTCATGAGGATTAAGGGTAAGGTTTCAATTAACTGAAAAAAAAGAGCAGATGGAGCTACTTAAGTACAGAAATGGTTAAACGCTTAAAAACCTGTTAAAAATGACTGGACACACTGGTATGATTTATGGCTTCACTGGGATAATTAATTCACTTTATACTGTGATGCTTGTATTCACAAGTAGGTCTAAAAAGCCTAGCTTCATTAGATTATGTTAAATTGCTAAATGCATGTAGACACACTAAACAAGGAAATAGTGAAGATTTGTCAAAGTTTTAGAATTCTTTTATCTCAGATCATAATTTTTGTCTTCTTTCTTCCTTTCTTTCCTACACTTTTCTTTGATAAAAAAATTGCTAAAAAACTTGCAGAAGTTAAAAATAAAATTGAGCACATTAACATGTTAATATATATTATGGAAAGGACTTTTCATTAGTGTGCTGATAACAGATGTGATTTTATAGAGTAGTCTGCTTATTTGAAGTGTGGTAGCAGCAGCTTGGGAACCACAGGAATGATAAAGGATATGTAGATGCCTATTTGCATATCCTTAGCGCATCAGTTCAAATACAGTTAATGTCGCCTTAAGGCATTTGTAAAATGGCAGGTATTTTATTCTGATATCTTAATTTTTTATTATTACAGAATAGAGTAATTAACATAGTATTAGAATTTCTTGACAATTATTTTGTCAATAATACTGCTCATAAAAAATATTCTTGTGTGAAAATTTAACTTGGGAAGTAGAAAGGTATCAGGTAAACGTAAACCCCGTAGATTCCTACTTTTATTGGAGACTTTGTAGCTTAATCTCAGCCCATTCCTTGTACAATAATGAAAAGCAATTCTTTAAAAAAATTGTTGGCTTTTGTTGACTTTTTTCTCTGTTTTCTTTAAAAAAATCAGGAAAACACGCATCATTTAGATGTCATTTTCTTGCACTAATTTTTCTCAAAATATGAAAAGGCAAGCACTAGGCAAGAAGGGAATGATCCCTCAGCATATGCTTCAGGGTTTCTTGCAGGGTTGCTTTCTGCTGAAACTTTGCGGAACAAGGATACAGAATTCAATATGAAATGGTTAAAATATAGAAAGTATTTCAGAAAACTTGTTGTTGGAAAAGGGAAAAATACAAATAATTGAAATGCAATGCATCCTCTGGGAGTTTTACCTCATTTAGTCCTCTTTTAACTGGTATGCCATTCCTAGTCTGAATACTATACACAAAGTATACAGATACTTCTATAGATAACAGTTTGTATGAAATACGTGTTCCAGGTTTGCTAATTAAAAGTAATAAATATAAGAGATGTAGTTGAGTGCATGAGATGAATTGTCAGGAGGTACACATTTTGCCAAATTTACTCGACTCTGGAGAAATTAAACTTTGCTTGTAAGTAATACCCTTTAAAAAGTACGTGCAACTATTATTCTGCAGGTCTTTGAAGAAAAACCGTATATATAATTTCTAGTGTATTCTAGTGTATAAAGCATTTCTTATGTGGAACAGCAGGTAAACCACAGTTATCAATTTGGATTAATAAATGCAATATCGCATATTATTTTAATCTGGCATTCTAAACATTTAAGATCGGTGAAGCAGGAAAATAACATGTTTTTTAGTCAACATGTTTCAGTTCTGATATTCATCAACAGTAATCCAGTGGGACAGCTAATGAGAGACTGCTTTAGGTTTACTGGTTCTGTGGTTATGAGACAAATCACCTGATGGTCATTCCTGCAAATATTTTGGTCCCTACTTAACCTTGATCCTTCCCTGGAGGCGTCTTCCATCTGTATTTTGAGAATTAGTATTTTATCATCTTTTACCAGAAGCTCAATGAACAAAGATTTTACTAGCTTGTCTCCTCCCTCTTCTTCCTTCTTTCTTCTCACTTCCCTCTGGGAGAATTTATTTGGTGCTGCAGTAGCACTGTAAAGAACAATCTTCAGAAATCTCATAGAATCCATCATTTTTTTTTTCTCTGAATCCATCAGAGAAAGTATTAGATGAGACAGACAGTAAAGAAAAGAGGAAGTGGTTTAACACTTTGAGAGAGTCAAGTTTTCATGGTCATTAAGTATGTATTTTGCCTACCCAGAAAAATGAGAATATTTGATACAGAATTTGCTGAGACAGTAAAATGGATGACTTGTAAGAGTAGGTTACCAATCTTTTTAGGTTATTTCTCTGAACTATAAAGAACTTAAAAAAAATGACATCTTAATCAGGATAAAAGAAATGGACTCTAGAATCCTACTGGTTGGATCAATCCTGCTGGTTGGAGCAATCCATGTTGCTCTCACTACTATAATTAATGTAGTTTGACACATAATAAAAACAAAATAAAAGGTATTGAGATATCAAGGTGGAAAGTTTTGACACCAATGCAGATATTCTGGGATAGGGCAAAATAAGTCCAACACTAGTAGAGTCTAGTGCTTTGTTTCTTACAGACCAACCAACACTTACCGTTGTTATCTGACCATTAATTCATAGTATGATTTATACAACACATCAAACCTGCTCTTTAACTACAGCTTTGATTAAATTGTGATGGAAATAAATGACCCAAATAAAATTAGTAGGTTTGAGGACTGCTGAATCGTACTGTATGATGGGATTTAAATAATTCAGTCCTTAGTGAGTATCCAATATGCTTAAACTGTATTTCTAATTTTCCTTTAAATAGTTTGCATTACTAATTTGCTTCTAAGAGATTTCTGCCAATCAAGTTAAATACTTTCTGCAAACTGCTTACATTCCCTTCAAATCACACTTGTTATACTAAACACCCACATTCTGTTCTAGTTCCATTTTAGTTACTACTTTTTTTTTGATCTTCCCTCCTACAGAGTGTTAGGGATTTCTTATTGATGGGCATCCAGGAAACTGAACAGAATATTTATTTTAAAATATGTTCACTGAATCGGTGCAGATCTAGACAGTATTCAAAAAGGAAAATCACAGATTTTGAAGGCCATGTGTGGGCATTCTCACTCACTTCCTTCCAAAGCTGCTGTTCCACACCAGCAGTTCTGCCACTCTTGCACCAAGGTATGCCAAAGCCAACAGCATTGCTTAGTTCTTCTTGAACCTCACTTAGTAAATATTCTCCTCCAGTATTTTGCTTTCCAGGTGTCAAAAGATGTCAAGTACACAGTGGAGTTTAGACAGTTCAGAAGCACATGTAAGAATAAACGGTCTTTGGACATTCATGCTTGCATTTGAAATGTAGTCTGCAGAAGGTTCTTTTTTTCTTAACAAACGATAAATTCATATTAGCGTGTGTATTATGTTATTGTATGATAACAGTCATTATCCTGTGTAAACATTATAGTGGAATAATAAGAACATTGTTAACACTTTAAAAATGCTCTCAACATCATCTCATTCAGGAAAACATTAGGAGATTTTAGCTTTAACAAGCAGCATTTTCCCTTGGGAACACTGGTATGGAAAGAAAGCCAGCTCAGCTAGTTTGTCCACCACAGTAATTTAAGGCTAACATAATATATTAATGCAAAATAGCAGCATTAAGAGAATTTATAATTTTCAGGCAGGTTTTCATCGAATACATAATGTGTAAATGAAGGAAGGAAGGATTTTTATTTTTTTATTGGCACTGAAGGACCTAATAAAAAGTTAAGGTGTTGACCCATTATTCATTTCTTATTTAAATTCTCCTTAGCCAAGCAAAATTCCCTTTTGAAATTCATCACTTGACGTCTATTGAAGTTTCGATAAAAGAACTTCTGTATTTTTTCCCAGTGGCAAATACTCTCATTTTCTTTCCTCCCACTTTAAATGGGGCTTTGTGTGTTTTATATCATATTACTAACATGCTATCATTCATGTTTACTGCAATTATGCAATATCAGCTTCCACCATGTAATTTCCTATTTATCCTTTCAGCTGCTGCAGAAGCTTTCAAGGATTTTTAAATGTGTATTTTGTGAAAATTTTTGAAAATTTCAACTGCCAAATTGTACTCTGAAGCTCAATAGTAACAGTTTCACTAACGCTGCATTTCTTAAAGATCAATGATAGGAATAGTCTCTAATGTTACTAAGAAGTAGTGTACCCTCAGACTTAAGTTCCAGCAACTCGCAGGAGAGTTTCATTTCAGTAAACAGGAAGAGAATTACACTACGGCACCACATAATACCTTTGCAGCTCATGTGTGATCACAGAGGCATTGTACAGCCAAAGTTGTAGAATGTCCTTCTTCTCTTTTTTTTTTTTTTTAATTTTGTCTTTATTCTAAATGGATGTGAAGATTTTCTTATGTCCTAGTGAGCTTTTATTAGGTTATTTGGTTTGATTTGAATTTCTTTTTT
Organism: Coccyzus lansbergi; assembly: GCA_033558105.1. Classification (NCBI taxonomy): domain Eukaryota; kingdom Metazoa; phylum Chordata; class Aves; order Cuculiformes; family Coccyzidae; genus Coccyzus; species Coccyzus lansbergi. Next base: position 1,247,736 of record JAUMJK010000159.1, read on the forward strand.
TCTGACTCTGGCTCTTGTAGTCCTTGACTATCACACAATCACTAGATTGGAAAAAGGCCCACATGGTCGAGTTCAATCATTCCTATCAATCACTAAACCATGCCCCTCAATACCTTGTCCACCCATCCCTTTAACACCTCTAGGGAAGGTGAATCAACCACCTTCCTGGGCAGCCTGTTCCAATGCTCAATGATCCTTTTCATTAATTTTTTTTCCCAGTTTCCCTGGTGGAGCTTGAGGCCATTCCCCCTTGTCCTGTCCCCTGTCACTTGGGAGAAGAGGCCAGCTCCCTCCTCTCTACAACCTCCTTTCAGGTAGTTGTAGAGAGCAATGAAGTGTCCCCTCAGCCTTCTCTTCTCCAGGCTAAACCACCCCAATTCTCTCAGCTGCTCCTTGTAAGACTTGTTCTCCAGCCCCTTCACCAGCTCCGTTGCTTTTCTCTGGACTCACTCCAGAGCCTCAACATCCTTCTTGTGGTAAGGGGCCCAGAACTGGACACAGGATTCAAGGTGCATGGATCTTCATTAGTTCATACCAGGTAAAAACCTCTCCCTGTTATTGTTATATTAGTCACTTTTAAATAAAACTCACATGCATGAATATAAAGTATTTAAGTGTTTTTCTCTTTAAGTTTTACTAGGTAATTTGTTGAAGGTCTGTCCTCAATCTCAGTATTTGTGTTCTTATCCATTCAGTTGCATGTTCTACTGCAAGTGTTTCCAGACAGTTCTGGTGCAATGACTTAAAGTGACAGTCTATAACATTAAGTTAATATTTCCAAGGACGAGGTTTTAGCATGCACTCATGGTAACTTGTACTTCCTCCACAGAATATAGGAATCATCATATACTTTAGCACAGTGTATTTAGAAAGTACACATAGCTAGCTGTCCTTGTAGGTCTGTGTTTTAACATTAATCAGTACACATCAATTAATAAGCAGGAGTCTGTCAGGATTATGTCCTATGCTATGTGTACCAGAAAGATGTGAAGCACTATAAAAGCTACAGCTGAACAGAAATTAGTAAATTATACTGAAGAAATCTGTTGGAATCTTGGGGACAAAATGGTTCTTGGTGTCCCTAGAACTATGTATCAGTCTTTTGAGTATTTTTGTTTCCTGTTGTGTGTGTGTATGTTTTTGTTTGGTTGGTTTTAAGGAAGGGGTAGGTAGTTATTTGGGTTCCATGCATCATCCACTGCTTAAAAATAGCCTTTTTAGTTGATCATTTGTTTCCTTAATGTGCTCTTTTAGTGGTTACGTGTTTTGGGGGAGGGGAAGTTGGGGCTTTGTGGGTGGTCTTATGGGGTTGTAGAAGTCTGTTCTTTTGGCTTTTCAGGGGGAGGGAGGGTTGCTGGTTCAGTGAGAGGATTGATCACACAGACTTCAATCTGATGGATCGAAGACATTTTATTGAGCTTAGCTATTTCTTTATATAACCTTTTTGGTTACATAACTGGGTGCCCACATGGGTGTCTACAGTGTGTTATTGGCTAAAGATAGGTGTCCGTAAAGCTAGTACTAACATATTATTGGCTAAACTACCACGCATACTAGAAAACCCAGTTACACTGAAATTATCTATGTTGATAGTTCTCATCCATTGTTTTCCTTTCAGTTGGTACTTATTCCCACCGAACCATCTCTTGTAATCCTTGCAGCTGGGCTTTGTTTATCAGAAGGCTATCTCTTGCTCTCACCAAACTGACCTTTCTTTTTCTTTCAGTTCTCTGTTTCAAAATTGCTCAGTATCAATCAGTCCCACAGCATCCAGGCCTCCTTCTCTGTAAAATGTCTCCACAGTTTAGTTTTAAGAAAAACTTTGTAGGTCATTTGCATTTGAAGAGTTGCTGTTCTGGAGACCAGCAGCCAACACTGAAAACCTTCAGCCCGTTATACCTGGGACACAACAAAGAATTACTTCAAGAAATTTATTAACAGCAGATAGTGTGTTCTTAAGCAAGTCTTCATTAGTACACTTATATTTTAAGCTAGGCCTGTATATGACTTCTGCATTAGCTTGTGTCTCACCTGTCTGGGGACTTCCGGCCCCTGGGACAAAGAAATGAGAATTCTTGACCTTGCACAAGGACACGTTACTAAGGTTTCAAAAGTGATAATCATTTTTATTCCACTTCTTCAGGCTACTCCTCAAGTCAATGTGTCTCAATGCAAGAGCCAAGCCTTTAACTTTCAAAAAGTATCAAAACCTATAAGAGAAACCAGATTTACTCATTTTGGTCAAGAATAAACATGGAGTGTTTGTTGTGCTTTGTATCCTTCATTGAAAATAAAAAGTTCCAAATTCTGTTTTTTCTTTTGAAGACAGTAGTCGATGATATGTATGATTTTGAATTGCAATGCATGTAACCTAGAATGCAATTTAAAACAAATTCTGGTACATTATGTTAGTCATTTCCATTGCCAACAGTCTTTTCCCCTGTCAATCTTGCCTAGCAAGAATCTAGGCAAAATTAAGTCTTGACCTCTAATGTAAGTATCAGAAGTTTTAGTATGTTAGATACAGTTGTAAAGTGTCCTTCCAGATTTCTATTCTTGCTTTTGAAAATATTGAAATTCAGTTGTTTTGGAATTAATCAACAACAAAAGCATTGTAACACTGAATTTAAAATGTGTTGGGAAATGGATAATTTTCTGCTTTGGATTTATGTTGTTCAGTTAAATCTACTTTAGTCCATTGAATGTGTACTTTGCCTCAATCTCATAATTCTTATGTCTCCTGTGATCCTTTTAGTTATTTTGTATCACTTCGGAGTGACAGATTTAAGTCTTTTTATAGTTATTGAAGCTGAAATTTATCTTGATTCTAGTCTCTCGTGTTTTAGTGGAATCTGCAATCGAAATAAATTTTTACCTCTAGGAAAACACTTTGGTTATCTTTTTTTTCCAGTATATCAAATAAGAGTTTGATATACTTTTTTTAATCATTTGCTGCAGATAGATCTTCTGAGAGGCTGCTTCTTCCTAGAGTTAGACTTTTTGTTAGTTTAGGCATTTTCTTTTAAATCATTTGAGTTTTTGATTGTTATCTTATTGATGGTTTGCATATGGTCATTGATTACTGTTGAAGCCTCAATATGTCATTTTCAATGTCCACCAAAAGAAATGGAGACTTTTAAGGAGTATACCATGCATTTTACTTAAGTTATGGAAAAGAAGGTAAGTTCTTAAAAAGATTTTGTGTGTGTTATTCTCTTGCGTTCATATAAATAGCAAGAGGTTTGTGCTGACCTAAAGTAGAACTTCTAAGTATGTGGGGTTTTAGTAGCTTTTATAGTAATAGTAACAATTCTAAAATTCATAAGAGAACTAATTTGTTGAGCGACCTCTTAAGTAAAATTTCTCTTTTTTTTTTTTTTTTTTACATTCTTCACATGAATAGGTACATACTTTCTTTTTAAAGTCAAAGGATAAGGTATGAGAACTGCAACTACTAATGAAACAAGGATGAAAAAATTGACGTGCTAAAGATTTTTATTCAATTCCAAGCACTTTATTTAAAGATAATTTTAAAGATCATTCTTTCTTGTTTGACTTTAAAATAGCTGACTTGAAAGCACATGGGAAAAAAAACAGACAAGTAAATACTTGTCTGTAGCTTTGAATGTGTTTAGGGAACTGTAGATTTTCTCCGGTATAAATGTAACAAGAGATTTACCAGGCCCAGAAAGTCTTACAGAAAACAATTATTTTCCTATATGAACAATAAAATGCTATGTTTGCCACGCTTTTAGTTTAGCTGTGTATGAAAGGACGTAGGTTTAGATCTTTGATTTGTTTATTAACTCCTAACTGTTTCCATTTATTGACAAAGTGGCTTTGAAACCTGAAATGAACAGATTCAATCAAGTTCTTCACTTTCTATTCTCAGAAGAGGGTATTGGAGCTTCCACATAAGGAGTAGGGCAACTGAGTATTTAATTTTAGAATCTGGCTTTTGAACAACAGTCACAACCATTTGGAAAAATATCTTGGCAACTCCACGAGTCACTTATTGTTACATTCCTTAAGGTATAGCCGGGAAACTACTCAGTTTATTTAACAGAAAGAAATATGGTAATAGACAAATCTAGTAATATGATTCAAGCTTTTTTATTGATGCATTTTATAAAAGTGTCTGGCTTTTTCAAAGTGCTTAGTAGATTTTAGAGTCTGTAAACTAACGGACAGGCATACTTTCTTAACAATCAGTCACATTATGCAACTAAAGACTAAAATCAGAATCTTTATGCATGCATTTAATAATTATTATTGTATAAATCCTGATACAAAAATTTAATAATTTAGTTTATTTGCTCAAGGGATGCATTTCTTTCTGAATGGGATAGAAGATATTTGCAAGTTAATACAGTCCTACGGTGGTGGAAAGTGAGTGAAAATTAATGAAGATAATAGGCTTTGCTCAGATCATTTCATTACTATCATAGCTTTACCTGCCTGGTTTTACGACCGCTTTATTGTCTGCAACGGAATTATTGTCTTAGCTCTGCCTGAATTACTTTATAAAACAGCTAAAAGGGATCAAATTACATAGATTAAGTATTTTTACATCTTGTTTTCATTAGTTACTTATGTGTGTTGCGGGGTTTCTTGTGTGGCTTCTCTGCTGTTTGTAGAAATAGAGGGGAGGTATTTTTGCTTTTGAACTACATGCTAGATACATACATTCAGATAGAAGTTTCTACTTGTGTACTCTGATGATTTCTCACTCTTCTGTACAGTCACACGATCCATTGAAAACATGAGTTCCCAAAATAGAAATTGAAACATTCTCCTTTCATACATGATTGGCTCCTCTGAGGCACTCCTCTGAAGGATGCCAAGATTTATCTGTCTCCGCTAATTCATGGGAATAAATGGGGTACATAAGTTTACAAAATCTCATTAAATAATTGTCCACAGGAGTACTCAAGGACTCTACTAAAGACGTCACTATACGGTGATGGATTTTAATTATGACCTTAAAAGCCTACGAAGTTTGTATTTTTACTTTTAAATTTTGCTGAAGCATGTGAACATCTCTAGTAATACTGTTTTATGAAATGTCAGCTTTAGACGAGAGATTCAACTAAAGACAGAAAAATGCCTGAATTTGTCCAATTCATTAGTTTCATTTTCCACTGTCTTATAGAAAACTGAGGCATTTAGATATAAACTAACAATGCCTACAGGAAATATTTTTGTAGGAAATTCATTGTAAGAATTGAAAAGTATTTGAAACAGAATTCTCTAGTAACTCTCTGGGGTAGTTATTAAACCTTTCTTGTTGTTACTGTTTTATTAATTCAATAAAATACAGTAATATCAACCGATCTTCCACATGTTTTTGTGTGACACAAAATGTTCCCTTAACACTTGAAACAAATAGTGTTGCTACTTACTGGTGGTAGCAAGGGCTTAAGTAGTGTTTCCATCTAGCACATGTTTTTGTATTTAATTTGCTAGGCATATTTGCCTTCCTTTCAGCTCTTCTTCTGTGTATGGCACACCAGCAATTCTTAGTTCCATCGCATCCTTATGCTTGCTTTCAGTTTTCATTTTTTTTTCTTGTGCCAAATTTTTTGCCAAATGTTCTGTTTCTTCTATGGATGTGTTTGCAGGAAGCTCCCTCCAAGTGTCTATGTTTCACATTGGAACAGTTCATCAGTGGGCATGTCAACTTCTCTTGCTGGAAATTTGTTTTCCTCCTCAAAGAGATCTTTGCAATGTGATGTTCACAGCTTTTGTCTTCCCCTGAGGCAATTTTCTTTAGGGTCTCTGGGTAGTCTGTCAGCTGCTTTTGTAGAACTAAAAAGAGAAACAACTTTTCTAATTACTTCAAATGTGGTTTGCTTGTAAGAGTTGCTACAAGTGGCTGAAGACGTTGGTTTGAGCCTTTCTTCTGGACGTATCTGTTCAGATTGTGTATGAATCTTTAAGCTTTACAATTATCAATTATGTTTTTTTAAAAAAGTATTTAAAATTGTAATATTTACTGGGCTTTTTATTTCTTTACAAACCTCACAGAGCATGTTGTTTTGAAATACTCTTTTAACGAGTCTGGAAATGGAAATGCTTCCACTCATATTCCTTTCTTTCTCTCTGCACCTCCCATCTGATAAGTGACAAACACAGGCATAGGAGGGAGGAAGGATCTTTAGCACACTGACAGTCCAGGATCACTTCCCATTTGCAGATCAACAGAAAAAGCTCTGTGACACAGTGATGGTAGGACGGGGGGAAGCGTGAACAGAATTTGACTTCCTTATGACATTGGAGGAGGTGTTGTGTGGCAGGTGGCAATGTAGCAGTCTTGTGGAGACCAGTCAGGAGTAATGGGCTGGAAAATCCAAGGTCACCACTGCACTGTCTTCCTGGTGTTCACTATTGGAGTGTCATAAAGCAGTGGCTCATATTATTTAAAGCACAATTGGAGGAAGGGGTGGGGGAAGGAGGAGAGGAGGGCATGATGCAGCATGGTTCTTTTTTTTTGTCTGCAGAGACTCGGTTTTTGGCAAGACTTATTTTATTTTTATGCTAAAAGTATATGGTCATTTAATCGCTCCTTTGACAACTGGATGCTATTAAGTGTGGCAATTGTCACCCGTTCTTGAAGCTTGCAGGCTTTAGAGTTGGGGTAGTTGGGAAATTAGCCTACAAACTGACAGACAATTTGGAGCACTATTTCATGCCCTCCCTACCCCAGGCTCATCTATTTTCAGAAGCTTTTCACTTTTCTGAACTGAGATTGAAAAGGATAACCAAGTTATAAGGATAAGACCCAGTGAAATGTCATAGACAAACAACTCTAGGCGGCCTTGCCTAAGCAGGCGATTTGGACAAGGTGACATCCAGTGGTCCCATCCAACCTCAAATGTTCTGTGAAGTTCAAAATCCCAAAGGATTTTTTCTTTTCAGACCAAACCTTTTCCTTCCGTTTACACCAACAATTTGACCATCCTAGCTTTCTTCCACTCTCTTCTGTAGACTGGAATGTTGTTCTGTAGTCTCTGTTTCTGGACACTGATGAGGGGTATCAAACTGAAAAGAGAGAGCGGTCTCTGTTGCAAAACAGTGTTTTTTGGTTTTTCTGATCGAGTCCTTTTTTTTTTTTCTTTTAATACAGATTGATCAGTTTTATTCTTCTAGGAAGACTTAAATAGCAAAACAAGAATCAATTTGCAATACGGTTGTCAAAACACAGTTTCTAGTTTCCCATGTGGATTTTGAGGGGCAAGGAGAACTGGTTTCAGGCTAAATAGGAGAAATCATACCTCTAAATTCTTTGACAAATAAGAACTTTACGTCTCTTTACATTTTTAGTTGAAACCGATGTCCTTGTCAGCATCCAAGATGATACCAGTAATGAAACTGCCAATATTGTCAACTCCATTGGGCTAGCTGCCTGTTTCCCTCGAGGTCTCAGGATCCAGGACAGTTCCCTGGGGCTCTTGCTCTGCGGCTTCAAGACTGCATGGCTCTGGGGCAGGCTAATAAATTACATCTGACTTAAGCCAAAAGGTGTAGTCGTCTCTGGCCTCTAGGCAGACACATCAGGAAGACAGGTAAAATATTGAGCAAATTTGATGATGCTCAGTATATTTAAACACAATGTTTATGTGTCAGCTTTTCTTTGAAGAAATAGTTTCACATGAATACTCCTAACTAGGTCTACTTTTCAAACAAGATCAGACAGATCTGTGTGGCTGCAAGGGCTGAACTGTGCAGCAGAAGGTACATAGTAGCTTGTGTAGCCAAAGAGGAGGCAAGGAGCCCTAGCCTGTAAAACAGGTATAGTTTTACCTTTCTAATCTGATCAATTCAGCTCAGTAGATATTTGAAGCAGAGAAACCCTGCCTACATTTTGAAGCTTATGCAATTGTAACATATTTTTGCTATATTCCAGATACCTTTTTGACTTGACTTTTGATCATCATCTTCTATGACTCAGGGAGGGCAACATGAGCTCGCTATATCTCTCTGTCTTTTACATCTGCCTCTGTGGTTTTCCTTGTTCTCACCTGAATCTATGTACTCAGAAGATGAGATAAAGTTGTCCTACAAACCATCTCTCTGAATCGAAAGACTCAGTTCTTTACGCTTCATCCTCCCCCTGTATTATATAGCCTACCAGCCTCTCCACTTGCTCATTTTGACTGTAGTTCATTCATGTATTTTACTTCTACATTTATTCTGCAGCCTTCATCATCTCTGTTATAGCACTTTTTCAAAATTCACTTGCTTATAGCTTATAAGTTTCCAGGAACAAGCTCTTGCCAGCTACATTTTTCTATTCTCCTCTCTCCAATACCTGCAAGCAGATATTCTTAAAAAGCATCCTTTAAGGAAACTGGGAATAATAACTCTTCTGGAAGTTAGCACAATTTTCTTGAGAAGGTTCAGAGTAATTCTGCTATTGAATTCTGAGGCTCTGCATGCAGTATACCCACGCTGTAACTGCATTGTGCTGGTTGAATATGCCATTCAGCATAATCATGCAAATTTAAAATTAAAAAGTAAGAGTTTTATTTCTTAGACAGAAAATTAGAGGAGCTGAGACAGCTCATTTGGTATGGCAGCATTCCATTGAGTTGAAAGGTAATTTTCAGGGACTGCATTTTTGTAAGTATTCCTGCAGCAGTGGGGTAGTGATTTTAATGTGCAGTGCTGCATTTTAATAGCCAATTGAGGTGGCTATTAAGATATAGCATTGTATATTAACATCGCTGCTGCACAGAGAGCGTCTGGTGACTGCTCCTCAGATGACAGCTCTCTCTGCATTCTGCTTCATAGCAATGGTTTTCTTAGTAGCTTCTTTCATCTCCTGAAAGCAAAATAAAAATCATTATCTACTTAATATTTCACACTGCTGGGCATCCGGATCCCAAAAGTAGAAAGTGGGAGCAGGGAGATGTGATGCTGGGTATGCGTGAGCCAGGGGAGGAAAGAATGAGAGAGAAAAGCCCCTGGTAGAAGGATCGTTTCTTGATTCTTGTCTAGTAAAACTTTAGAAAACCGTGTTTCTACTGAGCCAATCCTGAGACTTCGGATACAATGTTTAGGGAGGACTGTGTATCAGAAGTAGCTATGAGTAGCTAAAGAGGCAGTAAGATACTGAAAATTCATAAGACCTTGAGAAGTGTGAGAAACTTCAAGGACAAAAATACAGCTGAAAAAGCACATATGCTTGAATACTTATCAGAAGTATTTAAGAAATTCATTCAACTTTTTACCCTTTCCACTCAGAAGAAGCTAAAAGACTGTAAGTTTCTAATCAGTTACCTACCTATGATTAGGCGTTTCCTTGCCTATGGTTTTCTACTCTGTTCTGATGTAAAAATATTTTGCTTACTGTCAATCTATGCAGTTCACAGGCATCTCACATCATTTGAATTGCTGAGATTTCAAAACTCTGTTTCACAGTGAAAAGAACCCTGATTGCACTTGAACAACCTTCCTTGCAAAGATACAGAAATCACAAGTTCTATGACATTGCAGGCTTCCATCTCTCTCATCTCATGCAGGCAATAGTTGTGAAATCACTTTCAGAATGAGGGGAAATAAAGTCCTTGTGATATCATTTTTCCCCTAACTTGTGGACTCGTAGACCCAAATCTGCAGATAATTTAGGATAGGGAAGGATGCTGTTGAAAATATTTGCATAACGGAGGGAAAGATGTATTTAGAAGTTCACTTGAATGATCTTACTGTATCCTTTTATGTCTGCATTTTCCTTAGGAATGAGCTACCTCAATTATCTATCTTTTTACTTAGTTTCTGAAATTTTCTTGAAGTAGAGTTATGAAGGACACTGACTGAGATTAGTAACTACATCTTTAACTTCTTGTAGACTCATATTCAATAGAAATGTTTGCGATTTTATTTCTAGTTAACAGATTAAAAAAAAAAATCAAAAAAATCCAAACATGATAGAGACGCCAAGAAATTTCGAATTGCTTTGGTTGGAAAAAAACCCCACTTACTGCTGCTTAAAAAGAAATTGGTCTCTGTAAATTCTCATAACATTAATTGTGTTGATCTTGCTTGTTGCCTCATCAATGGGGTCTGTGCCTTAATTGCTACAATTAATTCCAAGAATACTCAAAAACTTTCAGGCTGAAATTGATGCCTAAAGCTTCAACCTGTAAACACTGACACATTTTATTAAGCATTTCAAGATACAAGATCAAGTTTTTTGCTATGTAGAAAAAACAGAAAGATTTAAGAGAAGATAGATTTTTAATATTTGACCTGCTAAAGAATGTATTTGGGTTTAATTGCCTGTCTGTCTGTACTTTGTAGTCTGATAGTAAATCTCATTAGCTGTGTGAGCTTTCTCACATTTCTCTAGATTACAAGATGTCTGTTGTAAGAATAATGTAAAATTAGTATGGTAAAATTTTATTTTGGTGTTTTAATCATTAGGCATTAATTTATCATGTCTTTCTCTTTAAAATATTTCACAAATACAGTCATGAGAGTCTTTCGAACATGAAGGACTGATTCAAGCTGAGGAATATCTACTTTGTAAGCACCTTGGGAATGATAAATCATAGAAGGATTTTATCTCATTCTGTATCCACAGCATCCCCAGTGAATTAATGACTAACAGCTTCAGCAGGCTAAAGCTTATCATGTGGGCAAAAGCCTAGGAGAGAGAAAACAATGAGAAATGGTAAAGATTTGGAATATTTTGTAAATTTTTCTATAATAATGTTGACTTAAGGAATTTTCTGCTTGTTATCAAGGAAAAAAGTGACTAGAAGTTCACATTCTTTGCTGTGTGACGTATTCTATTATTGTTCTAGTTCAGAAGATCTGTGCAAATGTACGGTTGCTTTTTCATACATACTGTCTTTTAAACTGAGGAAATAAAGCAGTTCAGCATTTTCATGCTGATATGCACCACTAGAGGCCATCATATACCTCCTTAAATATTAGATAGATATGCAAATTACTCTAGAGATAATGTAAATACCAAATGAGTGTATAAGTTTATATAAAAGGGCATAGGAAAACTTCTTATTTGAGAGGAGCTTTTATCACAACTTCCTAGTACAAACATCACATCTTGTCAGGTCAATTCTCACTGATTCAGAGCGTCTATGTTCTCTCATATGCTCCTGCATAATCTTTTAGTAGATCATTGAGTATATACAACTGAAGCCTGGAGATGATAATTGTTCTGTTTAGTGTGCAGCTCTTCTTAATCGGTAAGATTCAGTAAAGATCAGAAAATAAAATGGGAATCTTTTAGGTTGATATTGGCATGCTTGGATTAGAAATTAAATATGTTTTTCCCCTCAGTCTTCTGGACAATGGGATGTTATTCTCGATTCCCTTATCAGGATTCATTAATAAGCTAACACAGAGCCACTACTTTAAGTAACTGACTAATATGTAAAGCAACCTTTATCTTACACAGTGATAGTCTTCAATCGTGGGAACAAATGACTGACTTCATAGATGAGGAATGGCAGATGGCATGATTTTAATTGGAAAAAAAAATCAAATTAGCATTCATTTTATACAATGAGAAGGTGCTACCAAAAGTAGTAACACAAAAGGGTGGTAACTCAGAGAATTAATTTCACAATGCTTTTGGATGGCTTTATGAAAGGACTGTGTAGTGGTATGGATCTTACCCAGGAGATCCCTTCCTAGTGCTATAGTTTTCACTTTCACTTCTTCAAGCAAACTAACCATTTAAGAAATGTTGATTTATTTTTCTTTCCCTTTTGAAGACTTGTTGGATGGTACTTTTCTTCTATTTAATATATTAATAATATGTGAAAGCTCTGCATGTGTGTTTGAGAATTAAATATTTAGAGTGGAAGTATTACATGATCTTAAGCATGATGATCTTAATGCAGAATTTTCTCATCAAAATGATGAAGAGATTGAGAGAAGATTAATGTAAACAACAAACATCAAGTACTATTGTAGTACCTCTAAAGGACATGTGTGGTTATACAGGCAGTAATCTTCTTGCACTACAGTCTATTCAAGTATTTTTAAAATAAGAAAAGGATAATGCATCCTGTGTAGCCAAAAATAAAAACATCACGTATAACAAAACTGATACAGTAAGTACATTTGTCACAACATTCCATGTTAATTTCTGAATTTGGGGGGTTTGGGGTTTTTTGGAGAATCTCTTTCATAACTCTTATTTATTTTATGAAAATGAGTTTTTTTTCCCCAAAATTATAGTGAAAGACTATTCAAAATGATTACAAAATATCACTAGCTATCCCAAATTTATCAGGAAAAAAGAAACCATACACAAGAAGATACTGTGGCAAATTATTTATACACTTTTTTTTTTTTCAAGATTTGGAAAAAAAAAAACAAAGCTCAGGATCATTTCTAAATCTCTTGATTAAAATAACAAGATTTAATACGCTATTAATCAGATGAAAAGAAGTGATAAAGCAAAAGGACAAATATGATAACATAACCCCATATCCAGTAGCCTCTGACCTGACAAATAAGGTGTATTATTCAATATACCCATCAGTAAAACTTTACTGCAAAATTATAAATGAAATGTCTCATTTCTGGTATAATATTTTTGAAATAAGTTCATTTTAGAAATATTTTTCCCCAGAGGAATTAAAACTATATGGAACAGTCTTGCTCTTTAGCTTACTGTATTATTTTTCAAATGTGTACAATATTCTTCATAATTAACAGGTTTCTCAAATTAATATTGGCAACCTGATGCACAATATCCCACTTGGCTTCATTTTCAGCTCTTTACTGCTATGAAAACATGAAGATGTTATTCCCATGTTTTGGAGTCCATCTCGACAGGATTGCTGAGAAGGCAGGTCTGTAACAAGGTCTACTTCCTACCTTGGGGTCAAACAATTCCGTAGTAGAACACAGATGGATTTTAAAGAAATTTATATGATCACATCTTGAATAATTTCCATTTCTGCACTACTTGCTTTTTTATGGGCATCTGTGCTGTGCATCCTGTTACCCAGAGTCAGTGGAAATGGAAGTGTGGTGCAGACATCTGACTTGGTTATACTGTGAATGCTCTTATTGTAATGCTTCCTTTCAGGGCTTCTTGTCTTGGCCAAAATGGTGCACTTCCAGTCTGTAGGGCTTGGGGACCCAAACTGGCACATTAGCATTTCTTTCCACTGTGTCAGTTTATCAGCTTAAATGTTTACCAACTCCAAGAGGACTGAACCATGCTTCACTGTTTGGTGTAGACATGTGATTTTGAGCATGTTGCTTTTCATCTTTGTGACTCAATTTCCCACCTGGGAGATGGTGATAACAATGCTAATGTGTCTCATTATTGTCTCGCCTATTTAAACTGTAAGCTCTTCAGGGCAAGGACTGTCTCATACCATATGTCTTCACAGAGACTGGCAGAATGAGTCACTGATTGCATTTGGGGTCTCTTGGTGCCACTATAATTAAAAGAGAGACAATAATATTAAAAAGGGAGAAAAGGGGGAAGGTAGGTCTAGTATCAAGAGGCTTACAGATTTCCTGGTAGCAACCCAAAAGCTAAAGGAAAGTTTATCTCCAAAGAGAATAATTGCTTTTTCAACTTTCTTAACTCTAAATTTTGTATTGTTTTTCAAAGAAGTACACTAAAGGGGCTTTGCAGTCAGGGTAGCCCAGAAGATAATGGGTACTATATTACCACCAAGTATGCTAAATGGAAGAGAAGGATTAGTAGTCTGAGAAACTGCAAGGATGTAGATTGGAGAACAGATCAATATTTTTTTTAATAGAATCACACCTATAAAATTAATGTTGCCTCCTTCCTCATTAGAGGTTGCACAGATGTTTCCAAGAGTGGATGGAGTGTTTGCACTCCAGAGCAGAGAAAGGCAAGCTGATGCAAGAGAGGCAGAGGCCAATTCACATTCTGCTGGAGCGCATCTGTTCCTGACAGAGCTGTATTCTGTCCCAGTGAATAGGAAGAAATCTTTCACCAGTAGTTTTATTCCGCAGTAATAAGTAGATTAATGAAAGGTATTCCTGTGGTTACTGGAGATGACTGATGAAATACAGCCATATATGCTGATAGCACCTGCTTTGGCATTTCTAAATGTACATCTTATTTGAAAGCATTCGTAAGATTTGGATTCTGTACCCATATTGCACGTCAACTGAAGACTGCCTTGTAGAACTAGTATTTTTGCCTTCATTCAGGACTAGATGAAATACACCTTGTACATTAAATCCCTGTTTACACTTTGTCCTTGTTGAATTTTTCAGATTGCCTCAGCATAGTCTGTTTTATCACTAGCTGATACTAAAACCAAGAGGTACCTTTTCTGTTGAAAGGTCAGCTTTTTCTCAGTTTTCCACCTGACAACTATTAGGCTAGATTTGTTTTTATAGCTGTAGGAATGCTTCACATGCATCATGTGAAATGGGCAGTAAATTGAGATTTGCTCTGAAAGCTGTTATGAATCTCTGGCTACACCCAAGGGGAGAAAGCACCAGGAGAAAGCAAAAATGCATCATTCTTAATTAATCTATTCAAGTAATATTTTAGACTCAGTATTCAAATATTCCAAAAATTGCCCACAGTATTCATAATAAGTACCAGGACTGTGGTTGTAAAGATATTCTGTGCTGAAATAGCACCAATTACAAGGGTCAAAGTTTCATACCATTATGTTTCTTTTGTTATTTAAAAAAAGCCTCATGCTTATATAGGAGTTTTGACAAGCTTCCTATCTGAAATATGAAATGGACTATTGACTGTGCATTCAGATTTTCCAAAACAGTGTTACTGGGTTAGCAGAGTAACGAAGAACTACTCATTTATTGCACTGCAACAGTTCAAACCTGATTTACACGGAACTGAAAAAACTAAAATTTGTTTTCTGGCATAGTGCAGTCTTGAGACCTGAATAAGAGGGTCTCTTGACAAAGTAAGATTCTTTATGCATCTGAGATGAAAATTGAAATGTAAGGGGAAGGAATCAAGATTGCCTGAAAGTAAACTCACTTAAATAGCAAGAGCTTTAACAACCCTTGATGACTACGCACTCATGTACTTTGCTTTTATTTCCACTCCTTTTTCTTAGGGAATTGGGCCTTGTAAATAAAAAGCAATGCTGCTCTTCATCAGCAACTGTTTAAATGATACTGTTTTTCTTCACTGTTCTGAATTACTGAATGTAACTTTTGTTCCTGACTTGGATGGAAAATTGTTGTTTATTGAAAGACAAATAGTAAAGGAGTTAACAGAGACAGCTCTAATATTGGCTGCATTCCCTAATGGAGGTGTGGTTTCTTAAAAGAGGGAGGAGTGGTAATGCCTTTAGTCCTTACTTCCTACTCTCAGCAGTACTTGGGCAAGCAACACGTACTCATGCATCCAGAGATCCCTTGCAGCAAAGTTTCGAGGGAAGCGGTGCATAACTGGTTTCACACCCCTCTTTTCTCAGAACGGTTTATCTGTAGCTCCATGCTTTTGGGACTTTCTATTATCTTGTCATTGTCTCTATCTCATACTTTGTCTTATCAGTAGCATAGCTTAAACTGAATGCCTAGTCTTGCACTGGTGAGACTTGAAGTGAGAGAGTTGAAAATTATGAGCTCCTCTG
Organism: Coccyzus lansbergi; assembly: GCA_033558105.1. NCBI lineage: Eukaryota > Metazoa > Chordata > Aves > Cuculiformes > Coccyzidae > Coccyzus > Coccyzus lansbergi. The sequence continues at coordinate 1,263,329 of JAUMJK010000159.1, forward strand.
GCTTCTCCATAAAAAGTTCTATTATTGTTCAGTTTGATACTTAGAACCAAAATATCCCTTTCTCTATTATTTCTAAATGAAATTTAAATCTATTAGTTAACCAAACTGTGCCAACAAATCTTTTTATGTTTAGCAATAGGATGTCTCCTCAAATCTTCCCTTGTTGATTGTTTCTTCCTTATTCTCAAGAAAAATATTCTTGGGGGACATTCTTACTTCAGTTGAAAGATTTAACTGAAAAATAAAAGCAAAGCATATGTTGAGTGGGAAGGAGATAGATATAGTGCCTATGAAAGTTTTGTCATTTTTGTTCCCATATTTAAAAAAAGAATGACAAGCCTTCGTAAGTGAAGTAGGCTGTTTAAATATCTTTAGTCATATACATGTTCTGCCTGTTTAAAGGTTCTACTTTGGGTATCTCATCACTATCATTTGGGGATCTTATTGCTACTTCTAAAGACAATAATGATATTCTTCATAAAAGGAGAATTCTTTCTGTCAAGTTATGTGTGAGTACAAGTGGAGGCTACAGAGATTCAACAAAGAAAAATAACATTACCCCTGGCTCCATTGCTTATAACTAAGATCTTACTTTGAATTTGTCTACTGTCTAAGGACAATAATTGGTTGATATTTTATTTGTTCACCTGCAACTGCAGCAAAAAATGCCAGATAATTGCTGGCTTCTTGTTTTTAAAATTTATTTCCTTCTTTATGTCATTATGGATATTTATTTCTACCTAAGTTTCAAATCAAAAAGTAAAGTCCAAATTATTCACAGGATCTAAACACATGCTTAAGTTAATATTTTATTTTCTGGGAGTTTCTATTGACTTCAGTAAAACTACTTATGCTCAAAAGTGGTTATTTTCTGGGTTGGGGCTAGTAACAGGAGTCACATAGTTCTTAAGAAAAGAACTGCACTTATTAGGTTCTCTCTAGTTAAGAAAGCTTACTTAAAGTTTATCTGTGAAGTTTAGATAAGCAGGGAGATTCAAATTTCCCCAGCATTTGGAATTCAGTAATTTTCTTGGTGTTCATCTGTGGAATAATTTTCAGCTTTTAAAAAGCATCTATTATTATGCATGTTTATCTAAAAAGATCCTCTTTTATATCCATGAGAGCTTAATGCCATAATTGTTTTTAATGTCTTTATCAAATGTGTTTTAACAAAACTTATTGGAAAACATGAATATCTGCAACCTTAAATTGTAGGGTGACCCCTCTCTTAGTGAATCACCTCATTATACTCAAGTCCTACATAGGTACAGCCACTGGAAAAAATATTATAGTTCTCCTATAATAACCACAGTAATTAATAAAGAAAATGGACTGGTTAGCTTGGTATATAGCCAAGTTACTTCTTTTGGATTAACAGTTATTTTTTCCCATTTTTATCATGCTACATCTACTGTGCTTAATCACTGTATTATATTTTGCCATAACTATTACGTAGATGGTTTCTGAAAGTGAACACATCTTATTTGAAAAAAGTTCTAGCCAAATCCATACAATAAAGTAGCAAGGCATAGGAAAGCTCTAGTTTCTGGCTTTTTATTATTCCATTTGATCAATTTTCTTTCTTGATGAACCCCTGATTGTCCTAATGGGCTTCTCTGTTTTACTGGGAAGCCAGGATATGAGTCTATGTGGGTCAAGAAGATCAAGAATTTATATAGCACGGGCTTTGTTCTGCTCCAATCCAAATATCTTTTCGAAAACAATATTAATAGATTTTTATAATTACTAGTGGGAACAGATCTGCTAACAGTGTCATTGACTGCTTGGCATCCTGATACCCTCTCCAAACTGGACCTGGAGCACGTCCCAGTTGTCCTTCATCCTCCTAGACTGTATAAACTGTCTTCTCTTACACTCAGGTTTACCAGAGAGCTGGAGGGAAGTCTGGTAACTATTCTTGCTCTAAAACTGAAACTCATTCATGATAAATGCAGGATAAATGCCTAGAAGTGTGTGTTCTAGTTCTTTCAGTGGTATAGAGCCATTAATGACTTTCTGGGAAAACTACTGTTTTTTCAGCGTGTTGTATTAAGCAGGCAAATGCTACAATAATTAAAAGGAACCATAGGGAAGAGTAGTGACTGTTAGAATAGAGAACTGCAATAATCAAGGGTAACATTTATGTGTTTTACTATGAAAATTGCTAAAGAAATTTACTTAGACACAGCAGTGATTATCAGAATTCTTAACACCCAGCTTCCTCATTCTTTTTTATAAGTATTAATCATATTTTTAACCAGAAACCTCAAAGCAGAATTAAATTAAGTGCAACTTTGATAATGAAATTGCATATAGTATTATTCAGAAGTTATGCAGAGAAGGTTTAATATACTCCATTAGGCAGACAAAAATGTTGAAAGTATATGGTCAATGCTCATCTGCAGTCAGTTTCTCATTTTCTGACAAGAATTTTGCTATACTTCAGCGGAAGGAAAACCAGCCTCTGCTGTAGTGGTGCAGGAGTGTGGGTTTGTAAGAAACGCATTATAGAATAAAGTCAAACTCAATGTTGACACCTCTTATCACGCAGGAAGGATATTTATTAAAAAGGGCAGAAACGTGGTTATAAGGCTGAACTAGGGCTGTCATGTGGGTGATTGGCCTCAGCAGGGGTGGCAGCGGGTACGAGCAGGGCAGAAGGGACTGCAGTTGTGGGGCTAGGTGCTAAAAATCACGTGTTAGTTCTGTCAGCCCCAACTGGGGCAAAACGGGGACAATGCTCCCCCTGACTCTCAAGTAGGGTTGGGTTTAACCTCTCTTCTCAAATGTTCTGCACAAGCTTGTAGGAAAAGGGAAATAGGGAAGTTTAGAGAAACATAGGATGACTTTTCTTCCTTTTCAGGGGATTAAAACAAGCTATGCTCTTGGTAAAGTCTTGCTGGAAGCGCTAAGATCAGTGGGAAAAGCTAACAGCTTGAAGGAGCACTATATCTGAAAAAAATACACTCTACTGAAAACTGTTACTGCATGTCTACCACATGCTTCAGCAGTGTGTAAATTACATGCTCCTTTTTAGCAATCAGCTCTGTGGCCTTAGCTACACTTTTAAGGCTGCTGACTTACAAGATGTCTGGCAATGACATAATTATTAGATTTTGAAGAGTTTTTTTCTCTTATGGGAGGAAATGACAATAATTTTCATTAATTTCCATTTTTTTCCCCACAGAGCTGAAGTTATATTAACAGCAGCAACAAAGCTGGTGAAGGGGCTGGAGAACAGGCCTTATGAGGAGCGGCTGAGAGAGCTGGGGTTGTTTAGCCTGGAGAAGAGGAGGCTGAGGGGAGACCTCATTGCTCTCTACAACTACCTAAAGGGAGGTTGTGGAGAGGAGGGAGCTGGGCTCTTCTCCCAAGTGAGAGGGGACAGGACAAGAGGGAATGGCCTCAAGCTCTGCCAGGGGAGATTTAGGCCAGAGATTAGGAGGAAGTTTTTCACAGAAAGGGTCATTGGAATAGGCTGCCCAGGGAGGTGGTTGATTCACCTTCCCTGGAGGTGTTTAAGGCACAGGTAGACGAGGTCCTGAGGGACATGGTTTAGCGTTTGATAGGAATGGTTGGACTCGATGATCTGAAGGGTTTCTTCCAACCTGGTGATTCTATGATTCATATTAAGAATACAGTTACCTTCAGCATGAAGAAAAGAATCTCTGTAAACCTATATTTACCAGACTTCTTTGTGTTTCTTGTTGTTACTTCTGAAACTCCTACAGGGAAACAGAAAGCATACAGAAAGAAACCACAAGATAATATGGCATATGGGCAAAGCATCTCCATCTCGTAGGGTGACCCTGGAAGTGCACCTTAGTGGTTGAGACCTTGCTAGAGCTGCTCTTCAAGCTGAAAAAAGGCGTGTAGCAGTATAGTTTAGCCGATATCGGTAAAGCTGTAGAAGTTAATGGGAAAAAATGTGATTTAACCAAGTAATCTGAGCATGAGAAATCTTGCATTGGCAATATAGTATACTTTTTGGAAAAAAACCTGAGTGTATGTGTGAGATATTTTGCAAATTTCAAACATTTAATGAAATATATTTCAAAAAAATGAGGTTTCTTTTCTTTTACTCCCCTTTCTCTTCCTTTGCAAAAATCCTTAAAAATAGTAACACTTTTAAAATATAGATCTCTTGCCATCATATATAGTAATAAAATGTGTTATTGGTTTCTGGCATCCAGAATGGAACAAATCTAACTACTGTTAGATTTCAGTTGCTGTTTACCCCTCCTTTCACTCTGTGCATACTACTAAGACAAAAAAAATGAGGTGTTCTGTAATGACTAATGAACAGACAAAAACAAAGCTCCCAAAAGGTGAAATTTACAAGTTAGCTTGAAATGAACAGGAGAATTGGAGATTCTTGATAGCAATTTTTTTTCCTTCCCTGTTAATAATATCAATGTGAAAGAAAAGCGACTGACTTGGAACAAGTAGTCAACAGAGCTTCATTTTTTTATTTTTTTTTCATAAAATATTACTACTGTCAGTGGCCCAGGCATTGATCAAGGCAGGAAGCTGAAACTGGGAAGAAGACCAAAAAGAACTAGTAATACTTTTCATGTGGAAACTGAGACAGGTCAGTAATGTGAAGTAGGCTAAAACGGTGGTAGAAGGGGAAAAAAGAATTGCTGATGTTAGTGATAAATGAATGAGTAATGTTGCTATGATAGTTACAGCACTCTTCTTTATATAGGTAGTAGACCTACTAGTTACTCCCTGCAACATATTGCCCTAAGTTCAGCATTTAAAAGGTACCTTAGGTAGAATGCATGTAAATTCCGTAGCCTATGAGAATAAACTATTTTATTCTGTTCAAACGAAACATCATATTCCTGTACCAAAACCAAGAATTGAGTTAGAGGACTTCTTTTTTCTCTAACGAGAGAAATTGTTTAAATAGCACCCTTGAACTGTTGGACTGCAAAGGTTTACTTTGAAGCTATGCAGTGGAAGAAAAAGCACTGTCTCTCTTGCTCTCTTTCAAGTTTTAAATACTTGTTCTCACGTCTAAAGACTTTGAGATTCCTTGTTGGCATTAGGACAGTAACCTTGTCATATTTCAAATATACAATCTATATGGAAGATCTTTTTTCATATAGTTTATGGCTGTGACTTTTTGGATACAGCTGTGATTTAACAGGTCAGTTGTTAGGCAGATGTCTGATGAAAGGCAAGTGGCATCAGTGGAGTTAAAGGTTAAAAAAAAGTCTTTGAAGTCCCGAACAGTAGTAACAGTGGTCAAATAGTACATGCCTTTCGAGAGCTGATTCTTCTTTCTATACATTATATCTTGATAAAAAGTTGGACTACTGTACAAGTAGTGCTGCACTGTTAAAGTATTAAGAAATCACCTTGTAAAAAGTTCTACATTTCCCTTCTGAAGTCCTTGCATTTATGACAGGCCACAGCTGTTATTCCTCCATATCACATTAACAGATAAGACTATTGACTATTTAATCTGTTACTAGAGTTTAGAGTTATCTACTTTTTTGTTTCGAGGGTACAACTAAAATAAGTCTATATATGTAAACTGTCTAATTTAGCATGTGCTCAGTGGGGGATGGCAAGAGTTTGTTAAAGCAGATATATCTTTTGAGTTGAATAAACCTGGAGAGAAGTATTTGGCCTGAAATTTGAAGTAAAATAATTCTTAGCATTGGTGGATATTCAGTTCCTAGGACCAAAATTGAATGTACCGATACTTGCCAAAATCAATGTTTTAGTAGAAGGAACTTGTAACTACAAATGAGATTGTTTCCATTGAGTAGGAATCTTTGCTTTGGCTTCATTTGGTGGAGAGGGTTTCTCCTGAAAATTGATGAGAGAAAGCAGATTTACTTTTGCCAAGTTGTAAAATATGAGGATAGATAGGTATCTGGTAAAGCTTGTTGTTGCTCCAGAGAATTCTTTGGACCGGTAACAGTGTCTGGATTTGTCTCATTGTTTCTTTCCACCAGTAGTTAGGGTTTTCTGTAACCATTACTTAGGGTGCATGCATGCAATATGTGTGATTTGGCATGTGCCCAATAAGAAATTGAACCTGAATTTTTCTGGAGGTGCTATCAGGTTGCCCTGGAGTTGTTTTTTGAACGCTCTGAAGCTTTTTTTTTCTTTTAGAAAGTCAGAATTGAAGGTTTCTGATGTTATTAATAAATGCAAAGGTATAAGCAGTACCACCTGTCCTTCTCCTTACCCCCCCCCCCCCCCTTTTTGTTTTGAGGGAAAGGCAATAAACAATAAAAACAAATATAGCACAACAGACACTGTTGTTAAAACAGAAAGAGTGAGACTTTTCAATTGTCCATCTGGAAAATATTGATTTGCATCAGTAGGAATATAATTGTTCTACTAACAGGCTCAATTTTCTACATGATCAAACAGCAAAGGCAGTTGTAATGCTTTTCAGTAAGATGAAAGTCTTGAAAGACCTAATAAAATGAGAGGGGAAATTCTCCTAGCCACATGTTTGAAATTTAGAAGCATGTTCACAGAGGTACACACAGAGATTGCAGATATAAGGCTATCTATACATGTGGCCTCTAGTGAATTTAGCAGTTTTTAATGACAACAGTTTCATTACAGATTTGGTTTTCCCTACTTAACTCAAGTTTAAAGGTAAGATTCTGTATTACTAGAATTAATTTCTTACTGTTATTTTTTGATCAAATTCTTCTGAGATTTTGTGATATTTTTACTTTTGATCATTTTGAAATGAATAATATGAAATACACACTAAAGGTAAGGCTTTTAAAACCATATCTTTTATAAAGGCACATTTGAATGCAGGTGCATAAACAGTTACTGTTTAAATATCATTCCTTTTTGAGAACAATTAGGAATGTTATAGATCGTCTAAGTTTTGGGAACAAACTAAAATTGCCTTTTCAATTATAGTCCTGTTAAGGTTAATACGTTACTAATAATCACAAGTGTGTGAAAAACAAGTTGTAAAATCAACATATACGTGGTATTATTTTCAAGAAGGAGCAAGATGGGCCTAAAGTAGGTGGGATTTAGGAGTAAACTTGTAAACGGGAAAAGTACAGACTGTCGTGCATTAGTTTAAAAGGCAAATTTCCTGAGGTTAGAACGAATCATGTTCATGCAATACTTTCTGGGTGATGCAGGAAAGAATTGGTGCCTTTTTCCAAACGGCTTTTTCCCTTTTACCTTGTCGAAATAAGTACCTTATCCAAGTTTTACACTTATCTCTCACTAACAATCTGAATATTATTTCAGGTGACGTCCTTTGAACTATTGCATACTCTGTTCCTGCCCACAGGAAACTTTCTGTTAATAGTTCATTATAAGTACCACCACTGTGCCTTGTTTGCCTGAGTCAGGACCCGTCTCCCACCTCTTTGGAGAAGTTGCCATGCCCCAATCTTTGTTGTGTTGTGTCATGATATACCTGCTACTGCTTGCAACTATGCTTTATCTTAAAAATTCTTTCTGGAGTATAAAATATCCCTGTCTATATATCTATGTGGACAGAAGATTAGGAGTTTGTTAGAGTTATTTTCTATTATTCCACAACAAACTGGGCTAGAGCTGTATTCTTAGTATGTATGCCTTTTTCTGTATTGTTTTATTATTTTTATTATTTTTTCATTCTTTTTGCTGTTATTATTTACTTTTGGAACATGTGATTTGTGTCTTTATTATAAAAATTAAAATGTAAATTGAAAAATTCATATATATTAACACGAATGTATCTGTAGTCAGAACATCGGTCTTAACTACTGTTTGCCGAACAGGAAGAAGCTTTATAATTTCTGAGCTCTGTAGCATTTCTTTGAGTATCATTCAGATTCACAGCAGGATAAGTTTGTCCCCTCTGTGGTTTTTCCATCAGCAAACTCTCACCCAAACAGATGCCACTTTGGCACAGGAGGACTGTGAGCACTGTTCCCATCTGGTCTCTTGCTGTCCAAGCAGCTCCAGCTTTGGTGCCTCTTTCTTCAGAAGTCTGTGCAAATTCAGACATACAACATGCAGCAACTATCTTCTTTATCCAAAAAGTCTCTCACTATTTTTTATCCCCCTCGAGAATATGATGAGCCACTCTACTGTGTCAAAGGAGGCAAAACCACTGTGCAGATCTAACATGCAGTGGAATGCTGGAGTATAATGTATGTTAGAAGGATGAAAAGGATTTGGGGAAAATATGTAAAACTTGCTTTAAGGTTCCACAGGCCAGTAAGTGTAGTACTTGTTCCCCACACTGGTTGTAGAACCGTGTGAAAAAGAAGTAGACTTGAAAGAATTGAAGAGATCACTGGCTTTATCTCCAGTACTAGAATCCTGTGGTGAAGGTGTATTTCCACAGCAGTAACCAAGTTCCCTGTAGCACCTGGTCATGCAAGGTTGTCTAGACGTGACTCCTTATGGAGGCAATGAAATGACTTTTTGAATGTCAATTCCATTTCGAAGTATAATTCCTGTACTAATTCATGCCCTTTCTATTTTAGAGTCCTATATAAGAGCATGCCATTTTGCAGCTTGGGAGGAATTTTTACAAGTGACTTTAAGTAATCTGGTCATTGCAGTGGCAAGACAGAGATCATCATGGGGAACAATTCACGACCCTGCTGGAAGTCATTGCCTGCATCAAGGATAAAACAGAGATTCTGCTAAGCAGGGTAAGGTGCTTGACAGGACACTGTCTGACTTTGATCAAGGTATAGAGAAAGTCTGAGACTAAAAGGATAAGGAGAAAGAGGAATTTAAGATATTTGATGCGTTGTATTCATGTGTTTGATGTGAAACTAACTTTTCTTTTTGTTCTTTTTTTTTTTTTTTTAATCACTGGAAATGAGCTGTACAGTCCTGCATGACTATACCATGTTAAAAAAATCAGCTTTGTAGCACCATTGGCTGTGGTATACATATGAAAAATACCTCAAAGAAAAAAATGCTCAGAATACTGCATTGTCAAACTAGAGACTAGGAAACTATTAAATCAATCCTAAAATGCCGTTGTCTAAGAAAATTCCTAAATAACTTCCATATTTAAAAATGGAAGAGTACAGTATTGCACTGTTACAGGTTTTAGCTATACAGGAATTTTGACAGGATCTATTAAAGGCTTGAAAATATAAATTATTTTGTGAGCAGGTTTAGGAAAGGAGAAAATACTGAAAGTAGAAAAATACTCTGTGACAAAAAAAAAGACGAAGAAGGACAGGAATATAGTCTATTCTTCTAACTTGTGAAAAGGAGGTAAATTGTAATTAATTGGATCATGCGTTAGTATTTTTGAGTAGATCTTAGTTAATTCATAATAAAAAATAGTTCGTGTCTGTGATGGCCGTCAGAGACTAATTATTTTTGTTATCCTTTTGTGAAGGTGATCTAACCTGCAGCTCAGCTCATTTTTGTGGTCCTTCTTGCTCTGCTATGACTGACATGTATGGTAGAAATAACTCGAGGGAATAGGATCTATGCAGACATAGTAAAGTTCACTTTGTAAATCAGGGAAAAGGCACTTGAAAAGAAGTGAAGAGAGGATTAAGGCTAAAAAGAAACAAAAAACTTGGAAATAATCGGGAATTCAGTGTAGGCCTGACTATGTGGGGAAATTCTGGGAAATATCTGAGAAAATGTCACCATTGTAAGTTTCTTGGGTTGTGGTGATAAACCACTCTACAGTTTTACCTAGCTGTACGGTCGACATAGAATAGACTAAAAAAAAATGTGTGTGTATATATATATATATATATATATATATATATATATATATATATATATATATAAATTCCTTCCTGGTTTTCTCAAGGAAATGAAAAAGTTGGAGAATTGACTTTAAGATATGTTTCATCTTTAGGAATTACTAGATTTAGACTGAAGAAAACTAACTTTTACCCAGGTAATTATGGATATTTTGCCTCTCCTCCTCTTAGCTCATAAAGGTACTGTTTCCTTTCAACTGTGACAGGCTTTGCCTAACTATTGTGGCTATTCAAATTTTGTCTCCATAGGAAGTATGTGAAATCTCATATTCTGGTACGTGTACTGTAATAATGGTTCCCTTTTTTCCATTAAGTATTTGGAGGTTTCTACTTTTACTTTAATTTTTCATTCAGGAAACTACATTTCTTATGCCCGGTAAGGACTGAAACAAGCAAGAAGGTGACTTGTGTGTCTAATTGATAACTAGTTATCAGACCCTTATATCTTTTAGGTCTAGAAATTATATTATACAAGCACTTCTAAACAATAATAGTAAAAGGGGAAAAAAAAGGAAAGGGTTATTGGGCATTGGAATAAGCTGCCCAGAGAGGTGGTTGATTCACCTTCCCTGGAGGTGTTTAAGGCACAGGTAGATGAGGTCCTGAGGGACATGGTTTAGTGTTTGATAGGAATGGGTTGGACTCGATGATCCGATGGGTCTCTTCCAACCTGGTGATTTGGTGATTCTATGATTCTTTGAAAGTCCCATATCTTTCTTTAGTGATGGACTTTCTAGAAACTTGTGTATGCTAGTTCCTCAAGAAGAGTTATGGTAGTTATTGGAAAATATGCAGTATTTCTTACATCACTTTAATATTTTAACATTTACAGTTCCACAACAGAGGAAAAAAAACCTGATAAAACACCAGCCTTTCTGTTGATCAGAACCCATCAAGCTATTTGACATCTGCCCAGGGTTAAAATTCAGTGACAGATTCATGTGCTCTCAAGTTTTTCAGGTACTTGATTGAATAAAGGGTTCTTATGTGGACCTGTAAGTTTAAAATTGAAAAACTTGATGACCTTGGACAGACCATGAAAGACTTCAGTTGAAATTTGAGTAAAAATTCATATTGATTAGGTTCAATCTACTGAAAAAAATGTTCATCTATTAACAGATCCTGTTTTTCAATATTTAATAATAGAAGAATTGAAAATAACATGAGGGATACTGATCAGTGCCCAATTTATATTTTATCTTCTAAGTGGATAAAGTTCCAAGGGCTTTGTTTCTTTGTTTTCCCGTATGTCATGGGGGGAAAAAAAAATCATATTTTTATAAGATTGTTTCTACTTTCTTTTCTTTAGATGTCCCAAATTTGTATGTGAACTCAGATACAGAACAACAATATCCTAAAACTAGCATGAAAAGAAACTGATAGTTTAATTATCTGCTCTGTTTCCAAAAGCCTGCAAGAGATAGAGGGGTTTCTTCTTTGGATATCATAGTTTTAGAAAGCAGGAAGAAGCTGGAAAAGAGCCATACACATGACATAATTCTCTCAAAGACTGGAGGGTGTCCAGCTAGGAACATCAAGAGGCTTTTAGCGCTGTTAAATTAGAATCAATTTCCCTTGTGGGAGGAGGCTAATTTGCAGGCAGAAAAGAAAAATAAGCTTCAGTAGAGATTATACCTACTAGGTATGGCATAGTTGTTTACTGAATTTCTCCATTTCCAACCCTTCTCAAGATACCACTGCTATGAAACAAAACCAAACAAGCCTTTAATTAAAAAAATCCAATGCAAAACATATTTTTGATGGGGTTTGTGGTCTTGTTTTGTTTTTTTCCCCCTTTATAGTTAACTTGAGCAATAGAACAAAAAGTATGACCATTATAATAATTTTCTTGAAAGCATATTCAGTTAAATATTTGGTACAGTTACAGCAGCACATCTTCTCAGGACTGAGGAGAGACAGATGTTTCAAAAAAGACTTCAAGTGGAATGAGAATACAATATGTCTTTTCATTGCAGAGTATGAAGAGTAAAAGATTTCCAAGGTGCCAACAAGTTAGCCATGAGAATTTCAGTTATTGTGTCTGCTAGCAAAACCTGAACAAAACGTCAAAATTAAGATATACTGGTGTATTTAGATCTAGAGGTCCTCTGTATCTGAAATGTAGCAAGCAAGTACTTATATAGGGAACTGCTAATGATTCATATTAAAACACATAACAGCCAAGAACTAAAAAATAAAAAAGTAACTGCAACGTGCATTGAAAGGATTCTACATCCTTGCATTCTGTCTTTAAACTCTTTCTTCTCCTCTTCCTGAACCTTTAGCATCTTTCAGGATTGCAGAATGAAAATAGATCTCCAATTATACTGATTTCCCCTGGTTTTATTCCCATAAATTATTTAATTGGGGAATTGTAATATCATAGAGTCATAAATGGTTTGGATTGGAAGGGACCTTAAAGATCATCTAGTTTCAAGCCCTCTGCCATGGCCAAGGACACCTCCCACCAGACCAGGCTCCCCAAGACCCCATCCCACCTGGCCTTGAACTCATCCAGGGATGGGCCAGCCACAGCTTCTCTGGGTAATTTGTTCCATTGTCTCACCCCAGTCATCATGAAGAATTTCTTCCTAATTTCTAGTCTAAATCATCTCTCCTCTAATTTAAAGCCCTTTCTCCTCAACCCCATCACTCCATGCCCTTGTAAAAAGTCCCTCCCCAGCTTTCTTGTAGTCCTCTACACCTGAGAATGAATCTCTTACTTGCACACACGTATATACATCTTCCTTTTTTCTTCCTCTCTTTTGCCCCTTTTCTCCTACATACCTATGCTTATTTTCCAATAACCATAGCCTAAGATGAAAAAAGCATCACATAAAATCTATTGCTGAAAAGGATTACTGCTGTCATTATCATCTTGACTCAAACCAATTGGAATTTACAAATTTAAGACTTTTTAAAGGGACATAACATAAGCAAAAGAAATACTTGAATATTTTAAAGCAAAAGAACCCTCAAAACAAATAGTGTAACTCTTTACCCTATGACCTGTTGCATTACAGGAAGGACCAGTTTTATGTCAGGACACATCCTCATGCCAGAGGTAAGTTCCAGGTTCATTCACCAATTAGTAGGAATCCTTATGTGCCAGAGTATGCAAAGGGTTTATACAAATATGTTTGATAATGTATTGAAAAAACTTGAGATGTCCGTCAACCACATTCCAGAGGCATCCAGACATAGATTTGCATGATCTAACGGTAGACGTTAGGGCCTAGTCATGTGGTGAAGGACAAGGGTAGCCCATGCAAGCTGTCAGGGAAGCCAGTACACTCACTTTTGATCTATTACAAGTTCTGTCTAAATACCACTTGTAATGAGAATATTTCATAGAATCACCAGGTTGGAATAGACACACCAGATCATGGAGTCCAACCATTCCTATCAAACACTGAACCATGTCCCTCAGCACTTCATCTACCCGTGCCTTAAACCCCTCTAGGGAAGGTGACTCAACCATCTCTCTAGGCAGCCTGTTCCAGTGCCCAATGACCTTTTCTGCTAAAAATATTTTTCCTGATGTCTAGCCTAACCCCCCCAGCAGATCTTGATACCATTTCCTCTTGTCCTGCCCCCTGTCACTTGGGAGAAGAGGCCAGCTCCCTCCTTTCCACAACCTCCTTTCAGGTAGTTGTAGAGAGCAATGAGGTCTCTCCTCAGCCTCCTCTTTTCCTCCCTTCCAATACCAGTAGCCTTTGTACCAGTTGCAAGTAATATCCAGGTAATTTTAGGAGAGACAGCAAGGTGAGAAAGGACAAAAACAGACAAAAGGAGCCCAGAACATCTCATGAGTCTCATTCCTCCCTTTAAAGGCAGATGATACCTGCCTAGAGAAATTCTTCCACTGTTTGTCTGCATTTTGTCTGGATTTTTTTTTTTCTTTATTAGGTTTGTTGGCATTCAGCTTTTACCAGGTCCCTTATAAACACTGGACTCAGGTCTGTAGGTAAGTTCTGTGTTTTGATTGTGAAATATGACAAGTATGCTTTTTAGGAGCTGCCTGAAGGGGTGGGAAGTCAAAAGCAGTATGACAAACAAATCAATGTCCTTGCTTAAATCAGCAGCTCACAAAGATGTAAATTTTACTTTCTTGTTTTACAGTCAGAATGCCATGTCATTAAGAAAAAATACCAATGATCTCAGTCTCTAGAAAATATTATGTGCACAGATAGATTTGTTTTAAACTCCAAAAGTCATTACACTTTTTCCCTGATGTGTTATAAAACCAAGTTGCCTAATTATAGAGCAGAAAGTTACATTTTCAAAGGTTCTTTTATTCAGTCAAAACCAGAGGGATGAAGGGATGACCCTAGCAGCCTTCAAACAGGGCTCTTAAATAGAACAAGATTTGAGTTTGTGTAAACAGGATCTGTCCATCAAAATTTGCTTCTCCAAATGAAGTAGATATTGAAATGAGCAGGATGACAATTCACAGTCTGTGGAGTAGTTTCTGACATTTTTCTCTAGAGGTAATAGCTGGGAAATCTCTCTCTATTACAGAATCAGGAAAGCCAAAATTATCTGAGACAGGATACATAATGTTTAATGTTAGAAATGATCTCCATTCAGTTGGAAAATGCCTATCAGCACTGTATTTTGTTGCATACTGTAATTACAAAGTTAATTTTGCAAATCTCTTAAGCTGAGCACTTTGAAGATTCATTTGAATTCTTTAAATGCTGGGCCTAATAATGTTGCAAGTATTTTGAACAACTTTATTAAACTCTAAAAAATTATTCTAAAGACTTTTAAAAAGAAAAAAATTCTACTTTTCTATCATTAGAGAGTATAAATCTAGGGATAAAAATAAGAAAACTTTTAAGGAAGACAATTCTATTAAAAGTTGACATTATAACAATGTATCTTTTTACTTTTATCTCTTTCCTGGTTTATGCAATACAAAAGGTTTTAGAAATGTATTTTGTTTTGATTCTTAACTTTCCGAGAAATGTTGCTGAAAGGCCTTGGAGGGAAAAAAAAGATGGTTTATCTTCAGTCTGGAAAGGAAAGGATGCATAAAAGCAAATGATATTGACAGAGGAGAAGACTGGGATGTCGGTTTTAATGTTGACTATCTGAGTTCTGGTGCCAAAGTTACTGAGGAGGAAGCTGCAATAACTGAAAATGGGTGGCAAGACCTTGGGCAAATCATGCATGTATGTACAGAAAGATGAAAGGCTGTTTACCTTGGCTTTTCTTCAGACAACAATTTACAGATTAAGGTAACACACAGGAGAACAGAGAGGTGTCCAGGTTAAGAAATAAATAAGACTCAACATAATCTTTAAAACTATGTTAAAAATATCTGTTTATTGACAGAGATTTACAGGTGAATGAAAAAAAACCCAGAAACCAGTATGTATGTCAGCATCACTCATATTATTATCAGCAGAATTAGAAATGAACTTTAAATAACCATTATTCTAACATCATTAAATTATTACTGAATTGAATTAACTACTTGAATATTATAGGTCTGCATATATTTTCACTGCTGTTCCACTACTAAAAGCTGTAACATTTTTGGATTTATTATTTTTTGCTTTGTAGTATATAAGATGGAATTTTGGATCTATGGAGAAGCTTAGTATCTCAAGTGTATTTCTATTAGAAACAGAGTTCATGAGGATACTTGAAATGCCATATAAAGGATGGCACAGAGAAACTTTGAAAAATTCTTTTAGCCTCCCCCAGCAAGAGTCGGCCAAAAAACTAGCTATTGAAGTGCTTCTCAGCTGTACAGTAATGAAAGCTGGCAATTTCTTCTTATGCTGAAACTATCTAAATCTGATCAGAGATATTCCAGTAAAACAGATTTGTTAAATCTTTGATTTCTTTTATACTGGTTTTCACTAATCATCAAGAAACTTTATAAGGAGCAAAGGAGCTATCAGGTTGCAAACCCAAGAGCAAGAGCCTGCTTTCAGACTAGACAGAGCAAGTAACTAGTTTACACTAATTCAGATACAGAAATCCTAATGTTGTAGGTTCGATTTTTCTGTTTCCTTGACTGTTTCTTTATGGAAACAGATCACATTAAGGAGCATGAGAGTAAAATAGTGACTTTATACTTGTCAGTAGCTGTGTGGGTTTGAGGAATAATACCTGGATTAAATAAAAAAACCCAAACTTTTCCTGAGCAAGTGTTAAGACCTCCAGGCCATTAGTAAACTTTTTCAGAAAGAATTTTGGGAGGAACTTTTTTCCTCCAATGAAGGGTGAATCCAAATTCAAAGTGTTTTGCTTTTTAAGAAACATGAATTTTTTAAAAAAATAATTTAAAACATCTTCTAACTTTTCAACAAACTGAACCACAATGGCAGTCCAGCCTACACCATAGAATATGTTTTTCATCCCAGAATTCCACCTGCCCCTTCCCACTAGAGGGTTTACAGCTTCTGGGATTTACATACTATATAAGAATTAAGGATGAAAGGACAAAGGCTTTGAGACTACATAATGGTATCACTGTTCATGTGGTTATAAATCAGGGAGAACTACTCATCCCTAAATAATGGATTCTGAGATAATAATCTTTTCGGTAAATTGATATATATGGCACATAAAATTTAATGTCCTCATGAGGGACCCTGGTTTGTCTAGACCTCGCTCAGAGCCAAGACAGCAGGCAGAGGCTGTCTTTGTCTGTCTGTGGTCACACAGAGAAATATTGTGTGAAATGAGCAAAACAACAGAACCAATTGCAACTAAGCTCTCAACATACTGTTCTGCACAATTAGAGTAGCAGAACTAAATGATAAAAAACATTTGAGAAATTGATTTCCTGAACTGATAAGATGGTCATTCTGTCATGATGTTGGGGAAAGGCCACTGCTGAATGTCTCTGCTAACTGTGCATATGCTACAGAGCTACAGAACAACCCAATGTCAAAGGCATAGGGTTTTACTGAACAAGTATTTAAACAAATACTGGAAATTGTTTTGCTATGTATGCTTCTAGAGTGGCTTTTTATTGCTTCTTTTCAACAATTCTGAATTTTTGCTGTTGTTGTCCCAAAGTCCCGTCTTATTCCCTTTCATGAATGTCATATGTGTGTGATGTATTTTGAAGTATGCTTTTTTTCTGGATTTAAATTTAGTTGACAAAGGGATACATCTTCTTTAAAAAAGAAAATCTGTTCCTCTGCTTTACTAGATCAATTTTAATTTAAAGGTACCAAAAGATGTTGTGTTTCAGATTTCAAAGGAGTTTAACTTTTAAATACCTTCAGCTTAGTATTCTTTCTTTCAACAATTTGATTACACACATTGTCAGGCTAAAACATTCCTTTCCAGCAAAATTTTGCTTTGGTGTAAAGCTGATTTAAAGGAGACAGCATTGCATGTTGTCCCAAACGGGTGACAAGATGGGAAGTAAATAGAAATAAAATCATTTTTTCCTTATTCCTGTCAAATTAAAAACAAAGTAAGCTGTAGAGGTTGTAATAGGAGAAGTGAAAAATTGAAACAAGTGCTTTGAACAAACAAATGAGGCCAATAAATAATCAATTCTAACTTTGTTGGGTAAGGGGATATTTGGTTTTGGTGATCTTACGATGCACAAAAGAGTTTCTGTTCAAATCTAAAGCAGCAATCAAAGAGACTACATTAACAGGCCAGAAGTCAGAGATATAAAATTAGCAAAAACTAATTGTAAATTATTTTCAAAGAATTTAAACTGTTAATATAGCCTAGTATACATAATTGAGATTTAGTTTACTGCATCATTAAAAAAAATTATTCTATTTTACCTTTAGTTGAAGATTCTTACCTTTTCACAAATTCAAAGAAATTTTTACATGAAGATGAAATAGCATGGAAATATGGATTGCTCATTTTTCCCCCCTTTTCACTTTCCTCATCTTTTGTCCCCCTCTTGTAATTCTCTTATTTCCCTCTATGTGCCTTGAGAGTATTAAATATCTCCTTATTTATTTTTTTCCTTCTCCTCCTCCTTTTACTTGTGTCTTCCTCTGCAGGTGGTGCCTGATGCTCCCTTCCTGCATTAATTTCTCCTGAATGACTGACTTTCCCACTGTGGCTCATGGTTCTGGATCGTAGTTCCATCATTTACATTAGCTTCATCCCTCTCTTCAAGCCCTTGGTCACAATTGCTCCTATTCTTGGCTTCTACCAAGCATACCAGCCTAAAAGGTCTAGTGCCACCAGGGGTAGGTACCAGAAACATCTGATAGAAGACATCTCCCCAGATGGTCTGTAAGCAATCTGAGAGAATTTTGTCTACGGACTCTGGGAGCAAACTGCAGCTGGGTAGGAACTGATTCATCATGCTGATCCAATGATGAGAAACTGACGTTTGCATCAAGGTGTGATGTACATTACAACCATATCCTACTCTCTGGATTCTCTGTCAGGCAGAACAAGCATCAAAACTTCTTTGATTTATGCAAGATGAAGAGTAAAATCTTGTATTTACCTCCAGATTGCTTCCTTTCTGGTTGGAGCAAGTTTCGTGCTGATCACCTTCCTTTTCCAGGGAAGGAAGAGTAAATATTCACTTTTTTTAGTTAAAAATCTAGACATCTCTGAGTCAATCTCTGCAACTAAACATCAGCCTTACAAAATGATACCCATCATCCTCTGTTCTGCCTTGGTTGCCTTGAAATAGCATTTTTCCTATTCAAAACATAAGGAAAGATCTATGATCTGTGTAGTCCAGGCACAGCTGTATGATTAGTGTCCAGAATCACTGCTCCATAAATGAGAGCAGTGGCATAATAACAGTGAGAAAATTGATTTTTAGGCGTTTACTAAACATTTACCACATTTAATATAGAATATTTTCATAACTGTGCTTTCTCAAAATTATAGAAAAAAACCTGGAAATTTTATGAAGATTTAAATAGGCAGTCATCACCAAAACTATAATCGAAGTGCTCATCTTGGACCTGTGTTTGTACACTACCACTTTAATCCTTTCTCCCCACCTCCATTACAGCTAGAACAGGAAAAAATAGACATTTTAAATGCAAAATTTAAAAAATAGGGAAAACTTTGTAGCACTATTGAAGACTGACAAAATTTTTTCTACTATAAACTTACTTGTTGAATAATTAACATAAATTGTCATAACCAACATTTTTAATTAGATTCTTTATTAATAAATTCTAATTGTAAAAACACATGGATTTAATTGACATTTAACATGTTAGCTATTGCAAGCTTGATATCAATTAACACACTTATCAAATGTCAATTACCACTTTTTCAGTTTTAATTGCTGTGAAATTGACTTGCCATGGGCTACCTTTTTAAATGTTAATGTATTAACAGTGTTCACAGATTTGATGTAATAAATACGACATCTAATGTGCACTTATTGCTTATGCAATTTGACTACATTATATGAAAAGTTAAATCTATTTCCTTCATACTTATTAAAAAACAGTAAGAAGCCTTTTACTCATTAATTTACCATACAATTAAATTTGATGGCAGTTTGAAATAATTATCCAACAGCCTTCAGAACAGTTAGTGAAATAGTCAGGTCACCATTTTAAATCAGCCTCAGCAGACATTATTAGAACTATTTCTGAACACTGTATTGTGTTGCTGACTTGCTTTTTGATAGAAAATTCTCTGTATGTATCCTATATTTTCCCACGTTACCTACATAAAGTAACACTGGGTTATATACTGTGTTCATCTGTATATACACCCCAGCCCTGCAATTCCAGCTACTCATGATGATCCTGTCAAGTGAGATGAACAGATGTGTGTCCCTTCCCTTATTTATGGCCCTAATGATGGCACTGGGCCATGGTGCTGTTACAGGGTTTTAGCTGCCAGAAGGAGTTTTGATTTGACAATTTTGTATTTGGCATCATCTTGAGGGCTGAAATTTCCACTGTGTGGAGAATGATTATACTATGTTCCTCCATAGCATTTTATTTTAATCTGCAGTACTGTCATACTTTATGAAGCTAGGCACCATCCCTATTTTAATGGAGAGGAAAGTGAGATACAGTAAGGTCAAGTCATTTGCCTAAAGTCATGACGTTTGTCAGTAGCAGAAGCAGTGAAAATAAGTTCTGGTTCAACTTACGGAATGGCAAGAAGATTGGGCTTTCCCAAAGGCAGTGCATAGTGGTGACAGATGAAAGAAGAGTTAATCACAGGCCTCCTGGAAAGCAGGGCTGCTTATTTAGCAGAATAGAATGAATATTTAAAAAGACCTTTCAGAGTATTGTAGAATAAATGCATATATCTGTAAGTTATTATGGCTTAAGGGCTAGCTATTAAGTGAAAGGATCAATGCATCAAATAGTAAATGCAGAACTTTTAGAAGTAGAGGTATGTGAATCATGATCTCCCAGTCTGCTAACAAAGCATACAAAGTCGGGGACCAAACTTTGCTTCAGTGCAAACTGTTGAATTGGATTTCTCTTCACCCCAACCCTCAGGTAAGTGGTCTGCACTACTGACAAAGCGATGTTTTATTAGTAACGGGGGCAAACTTCCTCTATATGATCTGGGCTCAAGGTCAGCGCCACCGGGAGTAGGTAGCCCTTACTGCACACTAATAGTCGTTGAACAAAAGGAGATGCTTTTCAGGAGTCAGGTAGAGCATTTAGATCAGCAGTTGGCTAGAGGATGTCAGTTATCGATAAAGTCATGGCCTGCTAGCTGCATTTGCCAGTGTCTCCAGAAGTAACATGTAATTGATTTGTTAGTTAGTTGTATATTCACTCCTTAAGGTCTTCATCTGTGGTTTCTGCTCCTTCATACAGTGCAGTAAGATCTAGCCAGCCCAGGCCTTTAGCATTGACTGATGAAGTTGCTTTTCCTCTGGATATGTGGTACTTCAGAGCTATTTGTTGAGTACATATTTATAGAATCATAGAATTAATCATAGAATGGTTAGTGTTGGAAGGGACCTTAAAGATCATCCAGTTCCAACTCCTCTGTCATGGGAAGGGGCACCTCCCACTGGATCAGGTTACTCAAGACCCCATCCAGCCTGGCCTTGAACATTTCCAGGGATGGGGCAGCCACAGCTTTTCTAAGCAACCTAATGCAGTGTTTCACCACCCTCATTGTGAAGAATTTCTTCCTGATGTCTTGTCTAAATCTTCCCCTCCCCAATATGTAGCCATTATTCCTCATCCGATCACTACATGCCTTTGTAAAAAGTCCCTTCCCAAATTTCTTACACTTGCTGAAGCATTCTAGATCCTCAATGGATTATTACTCTGTTTGGATCAAATTATATAAAATATATTATCTGTTTTAATTAACTTATACATGAGTTGGTGGTTCTGTAAGTCCAATAAAGATACTGTTCCTCTATGAGTTAGAAAGTCCTCCTGTACAGATGTATTTTTATTTATAAACAAACCTAATCATATTTAAAATGCATAAATGTTAAACTTATAATTACTTTATATATGTATATTTTTTCTTTGTGACCTGTTTGTTGTCCTTCAGAGGTTCATTCCTTTTTTTGTGTTAAGGTGGAGTCCACTCAGCTGAAGTCACTGGGGTGAATCTGTATTAATTGTTTATTCCTCTTTGTACAATTCCAGGCTATCACCACTGCTAACAGGAGAATCCCATCACTCCGTTTCACATTAAAAGAAATTCTGGTTTGCTAAAGTACTGCTAGGTCATCCGTCTTGCAGTTCTTCCCAGTAAGAAACAATCCCCACCACCACAAAAAAAGAAGGATCTAGAGGCTGCTAAAGGTCCAAATACAATAAAGGGGAGGGATAAGATGCAGGAATCATAAGTGACATGTTCTGATGCTTTCCTAAAGAGAAACAACTCTTTGCTGTACTGATGAATTATGTCTTAAATGATCTCACCTGCTTTCTCACCTCTGGCTTTTACATAAGCTGTATCATGACTGCATGTGAGAATTGTAAAAGAGGAACATAATGAATTAATGAAAGAGTCCAAATTAATCTATTATCTGCTTCTAGTTTCAGAAGTCTCTGGGTGCCAATACAGTTTCATTACATCTATTAGTTTACCATAGCAGTTTGATTGCTATTACTTCATCAAATATATTTCAGGGGAAAAAAGTATACCCCAACGGTGTCAAATCAAAGAATAATATTAAACCATCGGCTCTACAATGCTCTTGTGTCTGTGATTATTAAGAATCATGTTTCATCTGAAGTTTTTTAGTGGAGGTTTTGGAACTGAAAATGTTGGGTTGCCATCAACAATGAGCACATTTAATTATAAATTCTCTCCCTGTTTTTTTTTTTCTAAAGAGTGTCTTATAAATAATAGTATCTTTTAACATTTTACCTACAGATAATATTCTAGAATAAAATGGAGGGTACTACAACTGACTTACTGCCTGGAATAAGGATAGTGTATAAGGCAAGGATTCATGACAAATGCTTGTGATGAAGATGACGTTTGGCATTTGTTTTATATGTCAATTTTCTCTCTATTAAATACTTCTATTAGAAAAGAACAAAGCAATAATATAGTTATGTGGAGTATTCCATAGTATTGAGTATTCATGCTGCATGCATGTGAATGTCAGCATTATCATGACAGAAAGCATGTCCTATGTATAATACATATATATATATTTATATATTTATTTTTATATATGTGGTGGAGGTTTCTATCAAACAATTATAACTAGCAAATGACAGACCGGGGGCTTAGTGATAGATTCGCGGAGGTATAGGGTAAACCTCTTATTTTGTGGACTTTTGATTGACTCCTTGGCATTCTATCCTCTAATCCATCTCTCCTGAGACTTAATTTCACGCTCCAAACACTGAAGGGCTTCAGACATCTGCCACTTAAAAATAAACGAATGTAAATAAAGCATCAGTAACGAAGTTCTTCCCATCTTCAGGTGACCTCACAGAGGCTCAGCCTGATCAGAAACAGGACAGCTTTTCCCTTCATAGGTAGAATTTTTCCAAATGGAAGCAAAATCTGGGTATATAATACATTCCACTCATCTGATGTAGTCTGTCAGTTACTAATGGTGTGTAAGTTTGTCTATTGTATGCTAGAAGTGTGAAGCTGTTGCAAATTAGAAACACTTGCTGTCCTAGAAAAGAAAGCTACTAACTAAGGGACAAGCCTGGAGCTCTAGTGATTTCTGTTATTTTTTTGGGTTACATAAATGGATAGAATGTCATAATTTACTGCTTAGTTCACGAATATTCTGATCTTCACCTGAAGTAGGGAAATCATTTAGCTTTTTCACTCTTTCTGCTTTCCTCATTTATTGTCTCTCACATGTAACACATACAGATTATGAACTATAAAATGCTATGCTATAGAAGAGACTCAAAGGTTTCTGGTAAGAAAAGCAGTACTTGTCTGTGAAGTTGTCTGAGGTACCTTTCAGAAAGCTTGACAAGCTTGTAAAGCTAATTTACATTCTTTGGGAGGTCAGCTGAGTTTCACCCAGTTAGATGCTGGATCAAGTACAGCTGTACAAATCAGAACTGCAATGACCATTCGGAATTTCGAACGGATTATGAGACCCTGACAGCAAGAGTGTCTTAACTGGTTTTACTGAATTCTCAATAAAACCTGAAATATGCGATGGTTAACAAAAATGTTACTCTAACAGCATGTTGCATGACAGGACTGAATATCCACTGATCTCAGGGTGAGCTTTTAGATATGTGTAGTTATATAAATGTTTCTGTCAGCACTAATTAAATACAATATAACCTTCTTTGGTGTTTCGCATCTTCACAACTTGTGTAATGAAGTGAATGTAGGAACAAGAAAGTTAAGTTTTCACTTATGCCTAAAAATATGTTAAAGAAATGTACTACATTTCACAGATGCTATGTTAAATTTACATATAATCAGGAAAGACAGTTATAACTCTGAGACACTTTTAGTCACTAGAAATCTTGGCTCTTTCCAATTAAATCTGATGCAGTTTTAAAGGACGCTTTGAAACTCTGCCGTCCTCCTTTTCTCACCTATCTTACACAATTACATTATAGACAACCTAAAACAAACTGTCCATTCTTGCTGGTCAAATAAACAGATTATTCTTTTCCTCTTCTCAATGTGTACAGTTAGGGTAGACCATGGAAGTGGGAGATGTCATCTTTAAACTCCTGACTTTAGCTGTAAACTAGATGAAATAGTTTTAGCCATTCCTTCTATGCATTTTTATAGACCGAATAAAAAGTGCATAAATTTTGTTTTACTATAGATATAATCATAGCTGTGAAAATTTGTCGCTAGATTCAGTAACATAGCTGGAACCTAAGTGCTGGAGCTAGAGAAAACAATAATATAAAACAAGCAATCCTTCCTTACTTTTACTGTTTATTTATATTGTTAATTAAGTGTTCATGTTAATTTTATTGGACATAGAGCTTTAAAAATGGCATGCGGGATGCTTAGTGAAAGAAAGCAATTTATGCCTTACTTGCAAGTATGATCTTGGTCATGTGTCATCATGTTATTAAAGTAGTAATAAACATACCTCTATTTTTTTTTAAAAAATCAAATGCTTATCTTTACAACTAAGAAATAAAACCTTCAGAAAGTTTCACAGTATTTCTTATTTGACTTATTAAAAGATACTTAACTGCTCAAGTGCTGAACAAGGAATAAATTATTACAGCAGAATGACAAATGTAATTTATCTTAAGTGGTCAGAATGCAGAAATTATAGAGGATACTCTACTGACTTCCAGTACTTTTTAAGGATCTTTTTTTGTTAACGGTTTCAATTATTCTCACAAAAATTCTCACAAAATGAAAATTTGCATGAGTGCTTTTGGTAGTTTTTCAAGAACTATGAATTGGTTTAAACCTTTCATATGAATAAATAAATAAATCTAAATCATAAACATTTGTTATTATTTTAGCTTATTTTATGTCTGTATTTTAATATTGTAAGGAAATTTTAAACGCTGAGATTTTGACAGTAGAAGTCCAAGCTATATGTATGGGGGAGAGAGGAAAATTCAGACTTAACTACTTTCTTATGTTTCATTTTATAATGAAAAAAATATCTACTAAGCTTTTATTTTTATTCCAAATGTAATCTATTTTATTCATTATGGTACACTCTCCTCTGAACCACGAAAATGGAAAAGGGAACATGTCATTTCAATTCACCTTATCTTCCTTGTAGGAACTACTCTTGATTATTAGAACAAAGTTGAAGACCTTCACCAGTCTTTGGCTGTTTATTGGCCTTGGGGTTGATTGAGATTTTCGTTATGTTCTTTGTTAATTTTACTTTTTACTTCTGCTTTTAGTGTTTCACAGCCACTTGAGAGGAGCAATGGCCACTGTCATAATTGTGCGTATACACCCCTGGTCTGAGTAAGTAGATGCCTTTTAAGTTTATGCCTTATTGTTGTTCTTAGACTGACTAATTGTTCTTAACTTTATGAATTACTAGCAATATTTAATGATGTATAAGGAGAAATAACCCTACAATAATGTTCCTAGGCAAAAGCAGGATGTTTTAATAATAGTCATTGTGGTATCACACTTTAAGGATATGACTGTGACCCTATTTTAGTATATAAAAATTGAAACTCCAGTTGCCATCTTGGCTCAGATTGCAAATGTTTTTACCTTTTCTGTGCACAGGCTGGTTTGGAACAAGATCTGTGCAATTTATATGAAAGAACAGTTTTCTTAAACTCTTTCTCTCCTCCTCTTCTCCTTTTTTTTCCCTTCTCCTTTTCTTTTTTCCCTTCTCCTTTTTTTCTTTTTTCCCTTCTCCTTTTCTTTCCCCCTTCCCTAGTACATTAGTGAAGTTTTAGGATTAATATTGATCAATATAAATAAGAACAGGGAATAAAAGATTCTTAGTGTTTCAGAGGAGCTTGATCCTTTTGTTATTGTCTGGTAGTAGAAAGTTGTATCTGAATTACAGCTTGGTTGAGGAAGAGGCACATGTAACAGCCTAAATGCTGCTATTATGTATTCTGGATTTAGCCTCTCTGGCTGCATTTGTTCTAATGAGTCCAGGATCCCCTCCCAGGTATTAAAGCTAACGTGGCATGGGGCTTCCTAGCTGCCAAACATAAATGACTATATGCAAACTGACAGTAGGTACGGAGCCTGTATTATTCAGGCTTCTGGAACAGAGCCAGAACTGTTTGGGAGAGCGCTAGTTAAAACCAGCCAGTTTTATGCTGGAGAGTTTTCTCACAGATTCAGTGTTATGTGTTTTCCAGTGCACAGCAATGGTTCATATCCTTGTTATGGTCACTGGCTGCATGTATAGATGTAGTCTTCATGCAGTATCCAGGGAAGATCATCTCAGGGTGGTACCCTGTTATCTATTTCCCTGGAAAGTCCTGTGACTGTGTCAGTCATCAGACTCATGCATCATTTTTATGCCATCAGTTTAGTCCCTATTTAACAGTCTGTTAATTGTACCAGACACTTGGCATCCACTATCTTTTATATATCTTCTTATTAGATATAATCTTTCCTCACCTCATTTTTAGGATGATAGCCTGAAATAGGTTATGGTACCAATAAATAAAGTCTGAAAGACCATGAATATAAATGAAAAGGATTCCACTCAGAGTTAAATTTAGCAGACCACTGACTGGGCCGATTATTTTGTTCCATTTAAGTTCATTGTTCTATCATTCCATAAATATTCTATTTTCCTTTTCAACTTTTTTCTCCCCTTTTCTCCCAAATATACTCTGATCATCACGTATTTCAAATTTGTCTTACAAATATCTGATGCTGTGGCTTCTAATCTTCTATAGACATAATGATTCTATTTCAGTTCTTGTTCTCTGTTCTCTTCCTTAATACTCCTTCTGAGTTAATGCTGTTAATTAGGAGTTGAATATCCCATTTCTTCTAGAAGAAAACGAATTATTCTTACAAAACCGACTGACGCCTTTTCTCAAATGATTGCTTTTTGAGGCTGTATTCATTAATGTCTCTAAGCACATATTTCTTTGAACTGGTTGAGTATGCACTTGATTACTTTTATTTCATATAGAAAGAGTTGGGGATTTCATAATATTTCTGCATAAACACACCTGATCTGATAGCACTGCATTATTTCCATGATTTATTCTGAAATGTCTTTCTTTAGTTTACTTATGTTAACTTTTCTTACAATTAATGAATTAAGTCAGCAGACTTGCCTGGACTCATTAGGGCTGATCTTGCAAAAAGGGGGCAAACACCGAAGTCAACATGATTTTGCAAAAAGGAGCAGTTCCACTTGAACAAATTTATCTTGTAAAATAGATGCATTAGCTGGTGGTCTAAGACTGAAATCAGCTGAGTGACATATAGTGGGAGGCTGAGATGTCACAGCCTGATGTTTCTTCACTTAAGAACAGAAATACCCCTGAAAACATGTTCTGAGCTCCCTTCCCTGAAACCATGGCAAACCAGTCAGTTTCCACTTCTACCAACACAGCAGTCCTTTCCAAGAGCCAGTTAACACATAACTTAGTCCCACCTCACAAAGAGGTGCCACAGAAGTATAAAATGGGTACCTGAAAACTATTCTACTGGGGAGGAGGACTCAAAAGGTGACCTTAATAGCATGAGGTTTAACAAGGTCAAATGCCGGGTCCTGCACTTGGGGCACAACAACCCTGTGCAGCTACAGACTAGGAGAAGTGTGGCTGGAAAGCTGCCTGGAGGAGAAGGACCTGGGGGTGTTGGTCGACAGCTGACTGAACATGAGCCAACAGTGTGCCCAGGTGGCCAAGAAGGCCAATGGCATTTTAGTTTGTATCAGAAATGGCGTGACCAGCAGGTCCAGGGAGGTGATTCTCCCTCTGTACTCAGCACTGGTGAGGCCGCTCCTTGAATCCTGTGTTCAGTTCTGGGCCTCTCACCACAAGAAGGATGTTGAGGCTCTGAAGTGAGTCCAGAGAAGAGCAACAAAGCTGGTGAAGGGGCTGGAGAACAAACCCTATGAGGAGCGACTGAGAGAGCTGGGGTTGTTTAGCCTGGAGAAGAGGAGGCTGAGAGGAGACCTCATTGCTCTCTCCAGCTACCTGAAAGGAGGTTGTAGAGAGGAGGGAGCTGACCTTATCTCCCAAGTGACAGGACAACAGGGAATGTCCTCAAACTCCACTGGGGGGTTCAGGTTGGACATTAGGAAAAAAAATCACAGAATGGGTCACTGGGCATTGGAACAGGCTACCCAGGGCGGTGTTTGAGTCACTTTCCCTGGAGGTGTTTGAAGGACAGATGGATGAGGTGCTGAGGGTCATGGTTTAGTGATTGATAGGAATGGTTGGACTCGATGACCTGGTGTGTCTTTTCCAACCTGGTTATTCTGTGATTCTATGATTCTTATCAGACAAATAGATTCATGGACATGGACCTCTCTTCCCCACCTAAGAAGGAATGCCTTTTTGATAAGTCATACCTTGTGAAACTATCTCAGTGACAGTCCTTGGGAAGGCCGCTGACAGGCACTGTGAAACACTAACTGCTCTGGTGACAGCACATGAGTTGCTCTGGCAGGATATGTTAAGCTGTGGATGAAAAGCCCATGAAGGAGCTCTCGCAGGCAGACCTGTGGGTGACAGTCCACAAGGGGACTCTCACAGGTAGCACTGACTCTGACTGATGACTCATTCATGTACATATATATATGTATATATATTATATGTAAGATATACATATATATATACAGATATATATATATCTCTTCACCTAGTAACCTACTGAAAGAGTAGACAAAATGATAGAATCCTTTAGATGTAATTAGTTGACCAAGTCTGGGACTAAGATCAGATCCAGCTGCACCTAAGGATGCCCTGAGGAGTTGCTTAGGAAGGGAGGTGGTCTGTCTTGAACCTCGTGACTTAGTGGGATGGTCTTCCTCAACTACACATAAAAGCTGTATTTATTAACACTACAACAAATATGCAAGAAAAGAAACATTCTGCCCAGGAACTCCCCAGCTTCTCATCCTATCGTTTAACAATATTCAACATTCAACATACTGACACCAATACATTTCTTTGTTCCCTCTGTCAGTCTCAGTCTTAGTATTTTTTAAAAGTTCTTTAGCTGGGAACTTCACCAGAGGGGGCTGATAACACACTGGCTGCAAGTCAGAGTTTAGGTGGAACACTATCTTAGAATGTCTTTGCCTTTCATACTGCTGTGTCAAGACATGAGTGAATTGTTAATATAAACTTGTCTTGTAAATTAAACTTGTTTCAACCTTTGAATAACAGACGAAATCCCCTTTCAAACTCTGCAAAATCAGTATTTTGTATCTGAAACGTAATTAAAACTTTTATTTTGGTAAATAATTCATACTACTGAAAAACTGCAGTGAAGATTTCTTCACATGATGTTCTGTAGTGAATGATATTGCCCCAAAAATCTTGATAGTCTAAATGCTTTTTAACATTTCCCAGCAACTTTTCTCTGGCAATTTGAATACATCTATACTATTTGCCAGAAAAGGCTGGTACTTTAAATACCTACCAGTTATTGTTTTCTTCTGTTGGTAGAAATGGAAACATAATCAGTGTGTTTGTTTTTAACTCTGAAGGAAGCACAGAGTTCTCACTAATAGCTGTCAAAAGTCCTAACATTCATCAAAAGTAGAACAGGTCATATATAACTAGGCTTGTGATCAGAAAGCAAAGAATGAAAAGGTTGTAAATAAATACGGATTTTCATAGCATCATAGAACAACCAGGTCGGAAGGGACCCATCGGATCTTCTAGTCCAACCATTCCTATCAAACACTAAACCAAGTCCCTCAAGACCCCATCCACCTGTGCCTTAAACACCTCCAGGGAAGGTGAATCAACCACCTCCCTGGGCAGCCCATTCCAATGCCCTACGACCCTCTGTGTGAAAAACCTCCTCCTAATGTCCAGCCTAAATCTCCCCTGGTGGAGCTTGAGGCCATTCCCTCTTGTCCTGTCCCCGTCAGTTGGGAGAAGAGGCCAGCTTTCATGGAGAAACTAAATGGATCTTGCAATAATAGTATAATTCTATTTCCTGGCATTTATATCAAGCTACAGTAAAATAAGGGAATATTTTTCGAATAAAACAAGCCAGTCCAGAAACAGTGTTTTATTTTATTTTTGACTTCTCTTTGCTAATACAATTAAAAATATTCCTCTGCCAAAAGAAACATGAAATTTATCAATTTAAGAAAATTGTATTCAAAATATTTAACAATGTTGTACAAAACTCATATAAAACATACATCTGCCCATGCTTCTGCTTTCTTCAATGTATTATGTTTATTTATTCATTTATATGTTTTGGTTTCTCCCTTTCATATTGATTGTCTTTTTCCATTTTAGGTTTCATCATAGTTCAATGCATTTCTTGAATCAAGGTTATTGATATTCCCAGAGAAGATCAATCCTAGTAATACTGAATCTCTGTTCTGCATCCTTCAAATTAAATTGTTTCCATTCAAGACCAGACTCTGAAAGCGAAGTCTTTTCTTCATACACTGAGGTAATAACCCTGTTTAAGCTTCCATACATCAGTGTCACAACAGGAAATATGTGACCTTGTTTTCACTAGCTTTGGGGGGTTTTTTGTTGGTTTTTTTTTTCCCAAGATTTTGAACAATATTTACTGCCTTACAAAAGAAATAGAAATTCTTTTTTGGACCAAGAAATGTTGCTTTCAGTGGCAATTGCTCACTTTCTGCCATGCTTGACAGTAACAACAACATATTCCTCAGGGCTACAGAGAAAACAAGGAATTAAAGACCCAACACTTAGTGAACTTGTGCCAAAAAAGAAGTGTTAAATTTCCTCCTTCTCCATGGAGAAAAATTAATTCCTTTACAGATATTCTAGAATACGTATAAGAAGATACTACTCTGGAATAATTTGTCATTACCACTGAAAGAGCTATTGATAAGTGACGCAAGCTCTGTGTGTGTGTGCTGAGATTGTATATATGAGTGTATTTTTTCAGGGTCACGACCATTCTTCAAACTTACGAAATTAATTCTTTATAAGTGTGATAGCAGGCCTCTGAGCTCTCTACAATTCTCCATCTGACTTGTGTTTCCCACTCTTAACATTGTGATAGATCCTTGCTAATTTCTGAATCCTCATAGTCAGGACAGAGACAAAACACAGGCGTGAGGCTTTGCCTCAGGAGCCATGAGATGAATGAACTGAATGGAAATGGAAATTAGTTGGGCCTGAACCAGAGGAAATTCCTTTCAATGGGACTGGATCTGTACTGGCAGGGAGTCAAAGGACACAAACTAGTGCAGAAGCCTCCTGTGTGAATGGACCTGAGTATTAATGGTGCTCCTGGGAGTGGGACTACTTGAGGCGTCAAAGCTTTCTCTTTGCCAGCAGTTCAGCCAAAGACTAAACTCTAAGGTAATTTTATAACATTTTTTTCATTTGCATGTTCCCGATTAATTTTCTCACAAATGAGCCCAAGGGTGAATGAAATGAACAGGCAAGTGCCCATATGATAACTGGACTCTTGACTTGGTAAGTTAACAAAAGGCACGGTAGGAGCTGAATGAGCTGTAATGTGCATCCTCTCTGTTGTCTGAATAGACAATACTTATTTCCATAGTATTTGTATTATTAATTTTCATTGCAAATGCTTCTTACTATGTGCAAGATTTGTACTATTATTTATTTTAGACATAAAAAGTCCATCACTTAAAAAGACAGGAGGACAGTCAGTAGGCAAAAATCTCAGCAGTAATGAGGAGATGTTAATATAACTATACAAGCATTTCTTATACATGGCTTATAGCTGTTTCTTTTAAACAGTTTGGCAAATACTCCTCTTCTTTAGACATTTATGTATAAATGTAAGTATATAAACATATACACACACAAACACTTACTAAGCAAGCTATTACAAAACAGTGGAAAAGCTATGTATATCCAGATATTTGGGAGTCCAGTTGTCATCCAGTTAAAAATTCCACGTCTAATTAATATGTAGAAAACTGTGACTTCCAAAATAATCTAGTTCTTTATAACCTCATTGGCTTGATTGAAAAATAACACTTTTCTACAAGAATTCTTTGCAACATACTGAAAGTTTATTAAGTATACAGTGGCAGCAGTTCACTGCCTCTCTGACAGTGGTATAGTCAAACAAGAGGACAAGCCAATCAGTTAAGGTAAAAGACACTAAAATAAAAATCTTCAGCATTTTCTTCTCACAGAAATTCATTCTGCTCCCTCCTGATTTCCTGACAGGTTTAAATCCCTTGCCTAATGTTAATTTTAATCACAGTTTCCTAGCATGCATCAAAAAAATCTGCAGTTCATCAGCTTTACAGAGGACATTGGGAATAGAAAATGGTTAGTGGTGTTTGCATACAAGGATGGATAAAATATAGATCAGCTATGAAGGTTCCACTGTCCCAGTTCAAATTCTACACCTGTTGGAATTTTGTTGGAATTTAGTACAATTTATTCTCAAATCTTTCTTATTTTTCTTTACTATTTGTAGAGAACCTTCTCCAGAACTCTGAAAATGTTGGGATTATGAATCTTTTGCAACAGCTTCATTTCTCATGAATGAAAGAATTACTCTCTCTTTGGTGGCCTGTAAGTACTATTTGAACTAGTCAACTGATATTTAGCCTGTGTATTGGTAACTGTGCTTCTCATTGCTCATTATTCCTTTACTAGATAATAATTTACATACAGCTTACAAAAATAAACAACAAAAAAACCCTAAAAAAGGGATATAGTCTTGTTTTTGTTTCTCTTATAATAAATACAAACACTTATAAAGAACTATTTGAAACACTTGTATAAAAACAAAATATAGCTCTATATAAAAATATGAATAAAAATATGTTTTAAATATTTATATTTCAATTTAATATTTTTTTTTACCCTTAAAAACTGCTTTTTTTAAAAAAAAAAAAAAGTATTGGTAAAATTTTTCCTTGGCTCCCATATGAACTTCTGTTTTTCTTTTCCTAACTACTATTACATCATTTCTCATTCTGTATTTGATTTTCTTATCTGGGAAGCAAAGTCATAAGAAAAGAAACAGAAGGTGTACATCTGGATTTTGTCTTAGTAAGAAGCTAAAATGCTGCTGTGAGGTCTGCACTGGGAGCAGCCAGAACCTGGAATAGTCTCCACTTTCTGGACACCAGTATTGTCAGAATGTCCCTCAAAGGCTCAGTGCATATGGAAAAGCATTATCTGGGGAGAAATACTTCCATGAATTCTAATAGTGAAAGGGAATTATTTAGAAGTCTTTTTTTTTTTTTTTTTTTTTTTTTTAACTTTTCTTTTCATAATGTTATTCTAAGAAAACAGAAAGCATTAATGTATTGTGGCCACTTGTGAACTATTTTGCAGTTCCATTCTTGGCAATTTTGTTTTATTGGTAGTAAATATAGTAAATAAGTGTCTTTGTTTCACTGTGTGCATGGGATCACATTGCAATGTAAAAAACCCCCAACGATTGTTTTTGATTTTTTTTTTGATATTTGTGGAAAAATGGAAGACATAACTTAGGAATGGAAAAATGTACCTTTATAATGATCACAGGATTTCTGATATGAGTACTTTAGAACCACATGCTTCAATACTTTCTGTTTTTATTTTGCTTGCAGCATCTGAAGAAACTTTAATGGGAACAGTCATGGTACCTTACTGTGTAAGTCCTAACTGATTTGATGATCTTAACAATTTTAGTAAAGCTTAGCAGGTTCCTTTTCTTAACAACATTTTCTGTTCCTTACTTTGAGTCCTGTTTATTCGGAACTCTTTTATTATATTTAAATTAAGTTCTACCCATGTGTTTTTGTAATTTCCAGATATTAAAAAATATATATATTTGTCGTGCACAATTTGCATAACTTGGATGTCAATTTCAACTTAATTTGTCCTTACATTGAGTAGGATATATCTATAGCAGTTCTTCCTAACCCTTTGCTTCATCTTCAGTACAGAGAAGTTACAAGAAGGGACCAGAAGAATTTGTTCTACTAAACTGAAGAAAATAGGTAGGCACTGTGAGAAATTCAACTGTCATTATCCATCTTTAGTGATTCCGATGTCTGGAAATACCAAGGGAACAACTTGAACATTCCTAGTGAAATTCATGCTCATCTTTGTGACAGAATTATATTTTCCAAGGTAGATGTGTTGTGCATTTTCAAAAATGTGGTTATAAAGGTTTCTTTAAGGGTAGCAGTTCCTTTCAAATACTAATAAGTAAATTCTTTGGAGATATTTTCGAGAGAGTCAGGATTAAATAACAGGGTGATGCATTTCAAACTCTTACAGAAAGATTTAGAGGAAAATGCCAGTGAAGATTTAGACTGAGATTTCTGAAATCATTCCCCATTGACAACTATCAGGAAGCTTTGACAACTCTTCTTACAGGGAAATTCATCTGAACGAAAAGCAAATGGCAAAATATTCCATGTGGATTTTGTGTGTGTCACACACTTTATTTTTCTTTCTGTGTAAACACATAGAAGAAGTTACTTCTCTCTGTAGGGCTATTTCTGTCAAGTAAGAGAATGATGCAGTTGACAATTAGCATCTAGTCAGGGTAGTGGGGCATTTTTCATGAACATAGGAGAAATCTAGCAGTTAATAAAGTTCAGAAGAAATATATTTCCTTCTACATGACATTTTGTCAATAATAGAAAATGAGTCAGAGAAATCCCAAAGTTGTTGGGATTTTTTAACAAAAGAGAAAAATTCCCCTCACTTTTTTTTTATTTCTGTTTTTTTAATTTTTTTTTTATCTAGTCAGGCTTTTTTTGGTACACATCCTACTCCAAAAAAGATCAGAAGGTACTTTTCAGCCCCATATTTGAATTCTCAGGAGAAAACCCAGTAAATCAAAGCAAAATATTCCTCTCATTTCTTTGCCTTTCAGAGATGCCTAGTAAAGGAAACAAATTTATAATAACAATAATTATATTTTAATATTCACTGTACTTTTCTAAAATTTCTTGCAAGAGAATACATTACCCTTTTGGCAGGTCAAGTGAGAGGAATTTTACTGTCTCTTTTGCTAATTTCAGTTGTGCCTTCTGTTCCCCAGAATTTGTACCACATATTTCTCCTGTCCTTTGCTGAGATCCTCTGTTTAGTTACTTGCTTGCTTTAAATATTGAGCTTTGATTTCTCAAATGGCACTTTGAGCCAGGTGCTTCACCCAGTTTTTTAATGTGACGCATGAATTAAAACAAAAAAAAAAAAAAAAATAACAAAAAGCAAAAACCGTACTAAGGAGACTCAGTAGTTTCCAACTTATCACGACAAAATGTAATTTGTCTGGAATTGAAAGAGACATATAAAACCTTGTTTAGCATTATCAGTATAAACAGGATGTTCAAGGAAACAAGAATGAATTTACATGTTATACTCTGTAAGTCCAAACAAGCAAATCCTACAAAATCCCCTGGAGAACTTCAGCAAAGAGTGCTGATAAGTATTTGCGCTAAATCTCCAAGGAATGAGCCTTAATCTTGGCATTCTTTGGGAAACAAACAGAAAAGCAGCCAGGTTCTGCATGCTGACTTGGAAGAGCTCCAGATCTTGCGGGTTTTTTTCATGTGGAAGTTCCTCAAACAGCTGCTGCTTTTTCATCCCTCATAGGTAATGACTCACCTGCTTAGAACTCCCATTTCTGAGCCCTGGTGTTAGAGTTCCCGTCAAAACCTCTATAATTTTTCTAAGAACTTATTCAAATCACTTTACCTAAATTTCTTCCTTTTTTAAGGACAGCAAGACTCCTTAACAGCTTATAGCAGGGGAAGAAGATACAGAAAGACATAGAAAAGGTAGTGAAATATAATGAAAATGCACGATATTTGCTTTCAGAGCTTGAGCCTAATTGTTTAAAGCCATCTCCATATTGAGATGTATAATATTCTGTATAAAAGGCATATAAATCATGCATTGTTCCCCATTTTGTGTCAAGTTTTGGCCTCAGTTTTTTCACCAGATATTTAATTGGAGCTGAAATATTGACCACATCTTTCCCTGCCCTTCTGGAGTTTCAGGACTAAAATGTGAAAATTTAATTTTAATGGGATAAAAGTATTTCTGTGCTTCTGAATGTTATTCGCTTGCATAGATCTATTTATTCCCAAAATTTAGTATATCCACTATAATTATTTTTATTTCTTTTTTCCTTTTTTTAAATTATTTTTATAAGGCTGATAATACAGCAGTTTGAAACAGTAAAAGCAGTTCAAGGTTGGTTAAATAGAAGATATGTTTATGCATGTCTTAATAGATAAATATGTATCTGGAGATCGATTTTTTTTTATAGCCATTTATTTTCTGTAATATTTTCATACAGTAAGATGGGACTCTCCTCTGTGATTAAACCATTGACATCAAACAGATATAAATACAGATATTTTTTTTCTCCATAGTGTTCTAATGAACCATGCTTCATCTTTCCCAAGGGGTCGGCAAAATGCCTTACAACTAGTTTTGATTATCTGCTTATTAAAATGTATGTATATTTTTCAATAATATTTATAATGTTTTCTTATATTTATGCATGGTTTAGGACTACTTTCTGTGACCCATGTTTCCAGCCTAAAACCACAAAATGCTGTTACCGAGTATCACTCAAGCAAACAGGTATTAATGCCCTAATGTCCAATCTTAATGTCTTGAATAAATGGTCTAAAAAAAGTAAATGCAGGTTTGCATTTTTTTCTAGACTGTGGGAATACAGCATTTGACTATTTAACATGCTCTCTGTTCAGCATGGATGAAATTAATAATTAGTGAAATTATTTATGCAGGAAATGCCAAAAAGTCAAGAATTTTTTTGACTTTGGGTTTGGGGTTTTTTTGCTACATTTTGTACCTCTGTTTTGGGGAACTAAGAAATAGGTTTTATCTGATAATGCCTGTAAATGTGAAAAAAGCACACAACAGATATTTTTAAAAGAGTGATTTTGAGACTAGCTCCCCATGGTATGCTTAATGGGTTTATACCAGCTCTTGTCTGTGAATGAGCAGCTCCAGTCAAGACTGATGCACAGGAAAATAATCTTTATTTTGGTCTGAAAGGGTTTTATACCAGAGGATATCCTTAAGTTGCTGACTTGCTCTGTGAAATACTGAGTGGGTACTACCTGGGAACCTGGACCCTCCCAGCCCAAATACCAGTCTTCTACCCTCCCATGGTGTTTATAGCTGCCAGAATAAAATCACACCATAGTAAAATGTGAAAAATCTGGTTTAAATGAAGTTTCTGTGAAAATTAAAGGACAGTTACAGTTTTCTGATATATGCTTCTCTTTTTCCTTATGCCTAACAAAGGAAAGAATTTAACTGTTCCAATTCTTACCCCAAATAATATGACCATATCTATATATATCTCTAAATAGATGTATTTACACTAAGTATATTATATACAGTTATATGTGTAAGATGAAGACTTGGTTGGAATTGCAGAAGTTATGATTTTAATGTCTCCCTGAAGAATATGTTTGATTTGGGTTTTTTTAATTGAAATAAGCATGTTTTTTTCTGCTTAAAATAAAACAAATTAGACGTGACATATGCATTAAAGTATTAGAAGGCAGATAATATCCAGAATTCTTTTTTTTTAAAAAACTCTCACTGGCTGCTAGATCTTTTTGTTCATATGTTTTACTGGCAATGATATATAATATTATGAATGCAGATGACAGAGTTTCTGCATATATTTAGAACTTTTGAGATGGTTGCCACAATTTACCTGTAAGTGGGGCATTTTCATGCACTTGGGTATAATGGGGTATATTTGGTTACAGTTTACAACTTGTGTAAAAGAGATCCAGTTTTTAGTCTGCATATTTCCTTATAACCTGGCATGAACTTTCCATTATTGTTGCATTGCACACCTCTTTTCATGATACACAAACATATGCCAAAATTTAAAGACTCCTTACCAAGAACACTCTCTCACAGTGGAATTTTTTGATCTTTTTCTTGGTAATCTGGCATGAAGAGGGAACATATTTAGTAGAGGAAATTAAACCCTTACATATTTAATACTTTGTCAACTAACACAACTTGACACCTCAGCAAACTTTTGTCTCTTCTAGGTCTTTTTTCACTTATGAAGTATGATTATGTTGCTCAGGTGCTTCCCACGTCCTGCCTCTAGTCAGTGGCTGAATATTTGCTTTGTGTCAGGTTACTAGCTTTCATCTAATGGGTTTGGAAAAAGCAACCAATACAAGTCCTTTTAAATCAAACTCCTAATAAAGCAAAGCAAGTAAGTGTTTCACTCAATTTCAGCTGCAGTTAGTGATGGCACTGTGCCTTCAGTGAGATCTACATGAATGAGACCTCCAAGCTACCAGAAACACCCATAAAATCATCAGGGTTACACTCAGAGTCCTGCTTTGTGTATTACATTTTTATATCAACCCAGACCTCATTGCTCTCTACAACTACCTGAAAGAGGTTGTAGAGAGGAGGGAGCTGTCCTCTTCTCTCTCCCACGTGACAGGGGACCGGACAGGAGGGAATGGCCCCAAGCTCCGCCAGGGGAGATTTAGGCTGGACATTAGGAGGAAGTTTTTCACAACAAGGGTGATTGGGCATTGGAACAGGCTGTCCAGGGAGGTGGTTGATTCACCTTCCCTGGAGGTGTTTAAGGCACGGGTAGACGTGGTGCTGAGAGACATGGTTTAGTGTTTGATAGGAATGGTTGGACTCAATGATCCGATGGGTCTCTTCCAACCTGGTGTTTCTATGATTCTATATAAAAGTACTCAGTATATTTCTAGGAAAAATATTAACACAACAAAGTCTTTATATCCTGAAATATTGCATACTACACACTAACTTACAGCAAACTAATAGCTTAGAAATATGATGTTGGAAAACAGGACTTGTATTTGAAATTTAAACATATCTTTCCTTTGCTTTTATGGCACAGGCAAGATGATAGCCAAGGCTACTGAATTTCCTGAAAGGGTAGGGGCAGCAGACTCAAAAGCTTCTCTAAATGTATTTTGTGGATACTGATTTTGAAATAAAATTTATAGGAACTATAAAAAACATTTCTCCATCAGGAATCTACAGAGCATTTCATTAGAAATGAAAGGTTATGGGCATGTCAGTGTGTGTTCACAACTGACCTTTCACTAGATGACTTTCTAAAGTGATGTTGAATGCCTCTAAGAATGCAAATGTTTTTTCTTCAAAACACAACAACTCTAAACCTTGCATGAAAGCAGCCTAATTTAGAGAATTACAGGATTGTTGAGTTCAATCTACTGTATTGAAGAACTCAATGTATGTTTCTCTGTGAAAAGTAGCTACCCTTTCCTAATTCGGACATGGCTTTTTCATCCTTAGCTTTTCCCTTTACATCAATAGTGTTCCTCTTTCTTAGTTTAACTTCTCAGCATGAGTTAAGGGGACTGAAGCTGAGAAAGCAAGAGAAGTTTTCATAAAACATCTGCTTTTTCTATTGATTGCTGGTTTACATTATAGATGACACTTTAGTGGGTGAAAGACTCCAGCTGGTCTCTTGTTCTTAAGCCAAGGGGAATTAAGAATAAAAGGTTTCTATGAAGTTGCTATCTGCCCATATATTGACATCCCAGGATTTGTTAATGCTTTCAGTGAACACCACCTTATTTTTAAGTTAAGTGTTGAAAGTGTTTAATGAGCAAGAGTGTCATTTCCTCCTCAGGGGCTGAGGGAAGATGGAGAGGGTTTTGTATTTTTCCATGGATACAAACATTTAAAAGTATTCTGAGGGAAAAAAAAGATAAAAATTCTAATTTTTCCTCCATCTCTTGGTTGAAACTGTTCCACTTAATGAAAAAAAGAAGGTTTAAATATTTATTTTATTATAAGAATAACTTTGTAGCTCTGTAGCTCAGAGCAAACAGATCTTTGCTGATCCCAGTTGAATGTCTTCATTACTGAACTGCTGACACTCCATGGGTGTGCCTCTCATGAGTTCGGAGTTCTGAGGATATTCATGAGAGGCAGAAGTTCCTATATGAATTTTAACATCAGCATGACACTTCTTTCAGGCTTTAGAGAATATTGAAAATTATATCAAACCCAACTCAAAAAATTACCCATTGAAATATTCCTGTCCGATGCTCACAAATCTTCATTAAGTCATTTACTTTCATGTACTTTTATAGATTATTTTTTTTGTATAGTTAAATTATTTAAAATCCATAGATTAATTTTATGAATAACCTCAGTTTGTCTCCAGAATGGATGACAAGTGTATATTCAACCTAGACAATGATGCATTCACATGACATTGAAGCTATTCAAAACCAAAAAAAGCCCATCAAGAATATCAATATCTTTTCTTTATTTTGTAATTGAATACTATTGTTTGTATCATAAAATCCTTATTTAGATTTGTCTTTAACAGTCCGAACTATAAAATTATATATGGTATTAATTGCAACAAAACATTATGAACGTAATGGATGGAAAACTATCTAACTGAAAGGACTCTGATTAAATTTAATGGGGGAAGTCTAATTGTTTACTTAGAATCATAGAATCATAGAACAACCAGGTTGGAAGAGACCCATCAGATCATCAAGTCCAACCATTCCTATCAAACACTAAACCAAGTCCCTCAAGACCTCATCCACCCATCCCTTAAACACCTCCAGGGAAGGTGAATCAACCACCTCCCTGGGCAGCCTAATGCCCAATGATCCTCCGTGTGAAAAACTTTCTCCTAATCTCCAGCCTAAATCTCCCCTGGCGGAGCTTGGGGCCATTCCCTCTTGTCCTGTCCCCTGTCACTTGGGTGAAGAGGCCAGCTCTCTCCTCTCTACAACCTCCTTTCAGGTAGTTGTAGAGAGTAATGAGGTCTCCTCTCAGTCTCCTCTTCTCTAGGCTAAACAACCCCAGCTTGTTATTCTTAGAATAATGGGGTTTTTTAATAATTAATATCTGACCTTTGAAAACTTTTTAGGAAAGAATTCAGGTCTGGATCACATTAAGCTTGCAATCCAGACTTAAAAATGTCAATTATTTCTTAATAATTTCTCTAAATAAGGATTTTTTTTTTTCTTGTCTTGAACTATGCTGTTTTATGTTTTTTATAAGAACGAGTGTTCTTATAAAAACAAGCAGAAGGTGGTATTTTCTGTAGATTTTCTCAGGGAATTTTTTTTAATATGAATTTCATGAATCTCTAATTTACCATTAATTTTATAAACTTTGAAGGCATTGATTATCTAGGAATGGTAGCTGTTCAAGTGTGATACCTGAATTAGTTAGATAATTATTCAATGACTATTAATTAATTTCCTGAGACTCTGGAAATCTTTGTCCATTTAAAGATAGTATTTTACAAGCATCTAACTTGGGATGCATGACAAGTTCTGTCAAAATATTTAAGCTTTGTGTTTGTTTATGATCTGAGATGTTAGGTTCAGTGACTACTGTATTGGCCCAATTTATTAAATTTAGTAAATTACGTTGCCGTTCAACATGATTTAGTTTAATATCGATATGCTCTTTGGATAGTATATTTCATTCAATGTGTGATGTATTTGATACAGCTGGTACAGTGATTTTGATTCAATATATTAGGTATCTTATTAGATAGGTTATGTGTTTGCTTTAACAGACTGTACTTTTATTTTTATGTAAGCTGTAGTAAATTCTCAATTTATTTAATTTAGTATGTGATGCATTGGCAATATATATAGTTGTATCTAATGCATTTATGGGAGCATGTAATTCACCTGCAATATTTCTGGATTTTGAATAAGCCGTATCTCATATATATCCTCAGAGGCTAGAAGACAACTTTAAAATCATGATAGTAAGAGTACTGAGAAAGTTTATTTGTGGCAAATATTGCTGGATACTGATCATAATTTATAAGCGTTGCTGTTTGTGAAGCATCTTGAATTCCAAATGGCCTTCACAGTGCCATAGTATTATACTTTGGTTT
The DNA here is from genome assembly GCA_033558105.1 of Coccyzus lansbergi. NCBI lineage: Eukaryota > Metazoa > Chordata > Aves > Cuculiformes > Coccyzidae > Coccyzus > Coccyzus lansbergi. The sequence goes on from JAUMJK010000159.1 coordinate 1,304,968, forward strand.
GCATGTTTGAAAATTATTTTCTATGTAAAAATAATCTGTTGGAGACACTTGACAGCAATACTTTAACCTTATCGGAGGATGCACTTCTATAACCTTAAGAAAGTATATTATAGACAATAAACCAAATCACACTCAGATGATCCAGGTAAAGATCTAGCCATACTGGTCACTAAATATCCATACTTTTGCTGTCTGAATTCTGAAACTATATGACAGAAGTCAATGTTTTCATATGGTTTATAAGATTCAGCCTAAATTAACATTGGCTGTAGGAAATCAGAGAAGATTTTTCAGATTTTGTAACCCTGACATTAACATCTATTTTTACAGATGGTAGCAAAAGAAAACCAAACCAAACTGAAGCAAATAATCCAAAAGCCCTGTTTTTTTCTCTAGTGTCTCTGTGTAGAAAAGAAATAGCACTTTCAGTCTTACAGAATGTTTGTCAATTAGGAGAAAATATTTAATCTATTAAAGGTTTTACCTGCTTTCTGCCCTGAAAAATCTTTTATTAAAAGTTTGAGCTGCTTTTCCCTTGAGAAGATTGAGTCCCCATCACTTCCTGTGCATTGCACCTCCTGCCTTCTTAATGTAACTTAGGAAAGTAAGAAATGTAATTCTAACTTTTATATGTAATAGGTATGTCTTAATTGGGTAAATAGGTTCCTGCAACAGTGGACAATTCAGTGTGTCAAGTACATAAATTAATCTCCATAAATATTATATGCTAAGCTAGAAGAAACAGAGAGATAAATTTTGGTGGTGTTTTCAAATACAGCATAAAATTAACTCCACTCCACAATGAATTGATGCATTCTGGACCCAACAATGACAGATGAACAGTACTTTCCATTTTACTTTGTAATTCTACAATAGAGTGTGATAAAGTACTTAAATGCTTGTACTGAAGAAAGTATAAAGCAGTTTAGATATCAGGTGGCTGATAGTGAAGAGATTTAATGCTAAATAGTGCTCTGAATAAAAGTGAGTGGAAGGATGCAGGAGAGAAAGCAAATTATAATTTCTGGAAATCAGTAATGAAGAGAGTCTAGAATCTCCTTTGGCTTCATCCAGAGTAGTTGGACTGTTGCAAGAGAATGTTTAATTGAATCTTTCTCATTCAAATTTAACAAAATTTCATTTTATTAAAACTATAGCCTAAAAGAGTCTTCTTGCTTCAGCCTTATTTGTATGTGCTCACCACCCATCAGTGGTATTGATTCATTACTTGTCTGAATCTTACCATGCTGCCTTCCACATTACACACATTTTTTAACTCCATCTTAGTTCACAGTGCACTTTCTCTATGTGTGTCTTTAGATAGCTGAAAAAAGGCTGCTGAGGATTTTCACTTACAACTAAATGTTTAAAATATCTTAACTCTCCTCCACGTATTTCTGTAGAGTGTGTAAAAGATGCTGGAAATGCACCTTCAGCATGAGTACTTTAGGTAACCCCAATTTTGTGAATCAGCCTCAAGGGAGTCATGACTGCTGACACAATTTAACTTAACATTAAAACTAATCTAAAGATAGGTGTACCGTAAAAACTTGCCAGTATGACTCCATCTGTCAGAGATCTGATGAGTTGTCTCCAAACAACATGAAGCTGCTGGCAAAAGGGTAATTCAAATATAGTTAAAGACGACAACTAAAGAATACACACTGACTTTCTCTTGTAAGACTTTATGTCCCCCAGGAGAAATGGAATAACTATTTATAAAATTCTAATTCTGCTAATAAGTGTTAGCTCCAAAGAAAGGGTAGTAGTTCTCTCACCTAGCAGATAATATCCCCCAAATTTCTGTCAAATTCTAAGGTACTTCCACACGATCCTCTTAGAGTCAACAGGGAATAAAAGGCACCATCAGGTAATAATTCTAGATATGTTTCAAGGATATCTGAGGTGATTAACTAGTTATTAAACCTTTAGCCTTACTTGAGAAGAAATTGATCTTAGTAGCATTTCACTGACAGTTTATTTCGGGACTGAAGTATTGATAATTAGTTACAAGTGTAGATAAGGCCTAATTTTAATCCAATCCACGATAACTGACATTTTTATTGTCACATATCATCACAACATAAATTTGTAATTGGAGGATTTTTGCATGAATATTCAAACAAATCTCATTTAGCATTTCAGTTAAATAACCTGTTATGACTGTATGACTTTAAATTCTTTCAGGTTCTAAGAATTTTTGCAAACACCTCAGCAGTAAGTCATTTTATTATAGTATAGATTTCCATAGAATTTTTCTGTTTTTAAAACTGATGTGCATCTCATTCGTATTTGCATTGTAAAAGCACTCTGCCTCCCCTGCTAGAGATTAAAGTAAAACGATGTCTTATGACTGAGCAGATTCTATTGGACACAGAATGCTATACCAGTAACCTTTTGTTATTCTTCATATCATGATCAGGTTGTTTCCTGTGATTGTTTCCTTATCCAATTCAAAGTTAGGTAACATAATGAAAGATGCATATTGGAGGCAAATAAGCCAAAACTAGATGTTATGTAATATTTTTGTAAATATATTGAGTATAATTTGGATTTGTTTTGTCTTAAATATACCTTAGCGATTTCTCATGACAGATAATTTGAGAACACCAAGATTCTGGTAATTTCATTAACAGAAGTATCTGCAGTTCAATTCAGTTTAAATAATGCATTTGCTGAACTACATGTACTTGGAGATGTTTCTGCTAAATATCTTCACATATAATTTGAAGTCTATTTGAACTCTATCAAAAATCCCAGAAATTACTCTCTTGTTGGACTATTGAGTCATTTATATTTTTCAACAACTGCCCTGAGGGTTCAGACGATTACCCGTATTATAAAAAATCCAACACTACCTCTTAAGGATTTAGAAATCTAAAGTGGATTCTATATACATATACAAATACCTTGTATGTATTTATATAAGTGGGAAATCAGTAACTTTCAAAGTATTAGCAAGAGTGTGCTTAAAATTATAATTGGCTCAGTTCAGAATTCTGTAAAGTAGTTTTATTTTAAGAGTCTGGTAAATGAAGCAGAGATATTTTGTTAATATTTTTTTAAAGTTATCTGATGTAATATTTCAACAATGTTGTAGATACAGATTTTAGTTATTACCTGTCACAAGTAATGACAGTTCTTAATGTTTAACCTCTCCATGCTGTGATCCCTTCTGACTGTAGAGCTATGGACATAATGTCATTGAAAATCCAAGTACTTACATAGATGACTACAATTAATGTTAAACGGAATTGGAGATTTATGTGTGTCATTGCCATTATCACTAATGGAAATTTCACGTGTAAATTGCCATGCATGGAAATAATATGCTTCTTAATATGCTTTAGCTAAAAGTCATCTGTGCAAGCAGTCAATTTAAATCATAAATTCAGTCCTTCTAGACCATGGCAAATATTTCTTTTAAAAAAAAGTCAGGTTATGGATTTTAATGTTAAGAATTATCTTATACTATTTGGATTATTGAAAATTAAAGGTTAGTGTATTCCTGACAGTGGCATGCAGCTTCCATAGATTTCTTGAGCTCATAGACAAATGCAGCCTTTAAACACAACATTGAGGACTCACAACCAGAGTTCTGGTTTCTTCTTTGGTATATTTGCTCTTAACACATTGGTTTCCTGTGAGTGGCAGGCATCAAGAATGGTTGAGCTTCGAAAGAAAACTGATTACAGCCTAGCACAAAAATAAGCCCTTGAAGTGGAATATGTCTAGGACACCTCTGAAAGCTCTTCACAAGGAGAAGGTAAGATCTTACCAGGGGATTGTATTCTCTCTCTTCTGGAACTAACGCACACAATAAAAGGTTAATAAAAAAAATAATAAAAGTAATCATGATCTGAAAATGCAAGTGTTCCCCTAGATGTGAAGACTATGCACTCCTATGATTACAAAGATATAAGCTGGATCATCCTAGTCTCCCCGTATAGAAGTGTAGGTCACCTGATGTAAACAACTGCTTTGTCATATTTGCTTTGACAAGATAAAAAGATACGTTAGTGTATGTGCACAGTGCAGAAGGTCATCTGAAATATAGATGATGTATTTTCACATGGTAATGTAAAGAGGGACTGAAACAGTTTAAGAAATCAAGTTCAATCTGCCAAATGACAGTCCAGGGACAACCGAAGTGATCTAAAAGTGAACAAAAGCCAACAGAGCATACAGAGATGTCTTAAGATATTGCATTGGTAAACTTAACACTGAACATAACATAGATATCAAAAGTAGTACAGATATGACAAACAAGGAAAAGGAGCAAGGAAAATTAACTTTGGACTGAAGAGTCTGAAAGGTCTTGAAAGGAAGGACACAGTATTAATGTCAAGTCCTGATTTGCAGTCCGTCTCCCAGAAATTTTCTAGCATTTTATGCAATGCTAGCTTAACAGCCAAAAGTCCTTGTAGTCCTGACTGGAACTCAGATTCCTGAAGGAAAAATCCCCTGCTGACTTCAATATAAATCTGCCTTTTTACTCCCTTTCTGCATGGCAAAACTGCTTCACTCAAGGCAGCGTGTAGTCTAGATCGCTGCAATGGTGTGTAAGCAGGAACAGGCTACGTTTGATAACCAACATTGCCTTGGGGCTCTTGCTCTAAAAAAGGATTGTATTTCATGTCATTCTTTGATCAGTTCCATCTGTCTTACAGGTTGGTGCAGAAATCTAAGTTAAGAACAGTAGTTTTGCAATAAGTCTCAAATGCATTTATAACCCATAGTAGAGTTGAACTGTTGCAGTGCAGAGGTAACTGTACTAGAGCTGAAAGGACAATGAAATCTAGTATTCTGCATCTTGAGTAACTACCTCAGATATCTGAGGCTTCCTGCTCATTGCTATCCAGTATTAGAAAACAATTTTCACTGGCAAAAATTAATTCAACATAGTTATCTATAATCTTATAATGAAACATTCGTGCACGTATTCTGCATATTTTCTGCAATGTTTTTTTTGGGTGTTTTTTAAAATTTTATTTAAGTTCTTCATACCAACTGAACAATCTAGATAACTTCCTATATTATTTTCTTAGGTATAAAGACTAAATAGAAAAGATTATCTATTTTTCTTGTAGTTTTGCTTCTAGAAAATTATCTTAACTTCTACGCCTGTCCTACATTAAACGTATTTTTCTTCTTAATACAGCTTCCTAAGACAAAAAGATCTGTACAACCATTGAATCCATGTCTCCAGTACCACTTTAGCCCTAAAATTAATTCCTATCACATTTGACAGGAAGTTGAAAGGCCAAAAATACTGAAGATGCTATAGATTTCATACAATAAGAGCTTCAGGGAGTGGTTGCAATCTAAAAAGATAAACTGTTATCTGGATTTCAGAAAATCCATGCAGGAAAAGAGCCACATATAGGTTGCAAAATTATTTTTTTTTAAAAAATAAAGTTCAGTCAAAGCTTGTAACTGTAAAATACATACCTATAGAAAAGCAGTTACTTCATTAATTAGAGGGCCCATGTAAAAACTTGTTTAATTTTTAGTGGCATTACCTCAGCAGAACTGACTACTTACTCATGATATACTATGAAAAAGAGCATAGTTAGTGTTTTCTACCTTTTGTACATTGTCCTCATAGAATTCTGTCATTTCATATAATGGTTTGAGTTGGAAGGAACCTTAAAGATCATCCCATTCCAGCCCTCCTGCCATGGGCAGGGACACCTTCCACCAGACCAGGCTGATAAAGGCCCCATCCAACTGTTCTGAACTGTGCCAGTGTCTCACCACCCTCATTATGAAGGATTTCTTCCTAATGTCTTGTCCAAATCTTCCCTTTCCAGTTTATATTTATTCCCCACTATCCTATCGCTATATGACTTTGTAAACTGCCCCTCAGCTTTCTTGTAGCACCACTTCAGGTACTGGAAAGCTTCTATAAGAACTCCCTGGCACTTTCTCTTCTCCAGGCTTAACAACCCCAACCCTCTCAGTCTGTCCTGATGGCAGAGGTGCTCCAGTCTTCTGATCATCTTCATGTCCCTCCCCTGGACCTGTTCCACAACTCCATATCCTCTTTATGTTGAGGAGTCCTGCTGCTCTTTCCCTCTTGTGCTTCCACTGCAAAACAATTTTTTAAAGCATGAATGACCTGCTTTTGAGTGTATTTAAACAAATCTGTAGAGCAAAAGTGTACAACCATATGGAATAATTTCTTTCTTCGTCTCTGTCATAGATAAACACTTTAAAATTTTTATTCTGACCAGGATTCTTATTTCATAAATGAGTAACTTTAATACCTCATCTCATTTCTTATGTTTATGCAATAGTGAGGTTTGTGATTGGCTTTTTTTTTTCTTCATTGTTTTATTGGGAATTTCAAAGATTGTAGTTTCCTTTGATTTCATTATGTAGTAGCACACATCACTTTAAAATCTAAACCATTATGAGAGTCTTAGCTAAATGTTAATTTAATTTCCAAGGCTAAAATGAAGCAATATTAGGGTATTAAGTACCAAGTATTAAAGAACAGATTTTCAGTTTTTCAGTGTATAACGTAAACAAAACGTGATGCATTTTCATGCACTGAAGTGCTTTAGGTAAAACCTAATACAATAAGCTCATCTATGAAGACATTATCTTTTGTCTACACTGGATGTGTAACCTAATGAGCTCAAATCAGACCTGCTTGGTTTAAGTAATTTTGTAATGGAATTTTAGATAGTCCATACACTTTCTCCTTTTAAGGATTTTGTGCCTTTGGATGTTAAAATACTATTGCTCCCACTGTACCAGGATTAGGTGATACATTTAATAGCAATGTACCTGCTCCAGGTCAACATGCTGACAGCAACAGTGAAGTAAAACATTCTGATCAGGTTATCCTATTTATTAATAACTCATGTTGACTTTATTTACATAATGCAAAATTCTCTGTTTCAACTTTACTTTCCTTAATTACAAATTCAGTTGCTCTTTGATATTATATTTTACATAATTCTTATATTGGCACAGATTTTCTGACATATCTCCCTCATGAAATATCTAGATAATGCCACACTCTTAGTAAAATTCCTTTAAGTAGAAAAATGCCATTGCAATTTCACTGTTTGTTAACTATTCCCAAGTCTTAATGCCATGAATAGTTTCTACTTTACCTCTACAGCAAGATATATGAAAGATGCTTTTTATTTCTTTTGTCCTAATTAATTTTTCTATTTTTCCTAATTAGCAAAACATATGAAGAAATTACAGTTTTCAACCTGGATTTATTTTAGAGTAGTAAAACAATTTAGTTAGGCAAATGGTATCTTCAGAGATAGTTATGATCAGCTGATAATTTCAACTTTTTAATTTATTCTAAGTGCTTCACATGTAATCTTCCCGATGCTTTATGATGAAGCTTCAAGATTTTTGAAGACAATGATACCACATTAAATTACTACTTAGAAGTTATGGAGATACGTTGTTAGTTCAAAAATCTAACCTTTCTTCTAGTTTCATGCATTGAACATACAGAGAAAGAACATAAACATAATATGATGATGTTAAAAACAAGAAATAAGAAATTGTGAAATGGTATGAATTGCCTTCTTAAATCTCTCCTATTGTCAAAATCTGAGCAATTAACTAGAAAAATAATTCAATTTTCTTCTCAGGTAAAAATGATCTCTCTAATGGGTTTTGAGTTTGCTCATTTCACACCATTATGAATCTCTCTTCTTGTTGATTGTATCAAAGTTTATGCTGAAAATTAAGGATGTTGTTTAGTTGTTTTTTTTTTTGTTAGTTTTTTTTGTGGGATAGAAAGATATCCTATAGTGTGTCCTGTGCCTTTCCATAGCAATGTGAAATTATTTTGATGGTGAAACTTCTTTTTCAATTGTGTAAATGAGTAGATGACTGAATACAGCAAAAACCTTTCAATAAGGGAAGCCATCTGGAATTTGAAGACCCAAAGTGTTTCTTGCCCAATGGACTTAGATTTTATTGAGGACTGTCATAAATAACTTTAAAATATTCCGGTGTGATAGGATAGAGTTGCAGATTAGGTCATTATGGAATTATATTTCCCTTGCTTAATGATTTTATAAAATTGCCTGGCAATCCAACAAAGAGAAGGAGAACAACGTGGTGAATGCAGGCTAATTAAACCAATAATTGCTTCTTGTTGTGTTCCCAGATAATGTGCCCCTGATAATTTTAAATGAAGTCTTGAAGCTGACTTCTTGAATGAAAAGCTGTGCTAGTTAAAGCTTCACTAACTCTCCATGTACTTATAAACTGGCCTACTTCTCAAGGTCCCTTGCATTGCTCAGACATGCCATGGCATGCAAAGAGTACAGAAATAGCTTTCCTGTATATCAGGTAATGGGGCTCTAAATTTCTGTTTTCCCTCTTTGCAATATTGTGCCTAGATCATCTAATTTCCCTGAACAATTCTGAAATTAGAGGCTGCAAATTAAGTCTTTGATGTTCAAAGTTCTGCTTCCCTTCTTTAACACTTAAGAAAAGATGCAAACTTCCAAGTATCTCAGGAATGCTAGTGTAATTCTAGAGTAGTCCAGTGAGATTTATGACGATTTTTTTTTTTGAGTTACATCTGTGTGAAATGCAAGTATGTGGCTGTTGACTGGCAGCTGTGTTTAGAACTTGGGAAATGCTTCACAAATCCCCAAGAATTTCAAGGTGATCTTCAATGGTTGGACTCAATGATCCTGTGAATCTTTTCCAACCTAGTGATTCTGTGATTCAAAGAGATATGAGGAATAATTTGGAAAATTCCAGTGAACATAGAAGAAGAGTCTTTATCAGTAATCCTTGTAAAATAATTTCTTCTGATGAATTGTAAGTATGAACTCTGCTACACTATATATGCTCATCATGGTGTCTCACCTCTTCAAGTAAATGTAAGTTGTATGTATTTTTTAAATAACATGCATTTTAGGTCATGTATGATCTGACAGAACACATGTTTTAATATGAGCTACAATTTTATGAAATAAGAGAAGTGAAGGATCCAATTCTTTCTGCCAATACTGTTTGATGCTATATAATCTTTGATGAATATGTTTCTTTTCTCAGTTTATGCTTGATGATCTTTACTAAAATATTCGACTGCAGTTGTCCAGAGTTACCCTTTCATTATGTGAGTGGAATGACGCAAAGGAAATATGGTTAGGTTAGGGTTGCTGAGTCATTATCATCAGGACCTTCCAAGTTAGATAAAGTATATATGACTCTTTCAGGAACTGTGAATTGATTCTGTCTCAATATCAAAGAAAAGTGTGATGTGTTAGACTAAATTGAGAAGTGCAATACATTTTTTTTGGATGTATGATTTTAATTATTACTCAGGATTATTTCTTTAGGAAAATAAACATAGAAAATAAAAAAACCCCAAACACATAGATGTATTTTTCAAAGTTAGTTTTCTAGTACTGTGAATCTATTTAAAACCACAGCTTCTGGAATTCTGAATAGAGTCAGAGTTGTCATTCATTACTAGTGCCTACCATGTCACAGAATGCACATAGCATGTTTTCTCTGCAGTCTGCTGTAATAACCTAAAATAAAAACTAGAGGTCTGTTAGATCACATGAGCTGAAAATCCCATTGGAATTCACAAAACAGTAGAAGTCAAATTGGGCAGTAGATCTTGCCAATAGTCGCTTCCATATTAATTCTTACAGTAAATGTTTATGACTGAAATCTATAACTATACAGTTCACAAAATGACTCCCAGAATTTGTAGTCTTGTAAATTGATAAGTATACGCTTAGGAATTGCGAAACCACATTTTTTTCTTGGTTTTTTAATAAGAGATAGGTCCAATATATCTTATTTAGCAGCAACTGGGCAATGAAAAGTGATATTGCTAGAGAAGACTTGATTTCTATTTGCTCTGTGTCTTGTTAAGCTTTATTGATGTAAATCCATCTGTTTAAAAAGCTGTAAAAATTAGAATGCCAACACACATAAAAGCAGAGTATAACAAAATATCTTCATATCTACTGCTTGATAATTCAGTGCAATGTAAAAATGCCTGAAGATGGAGAGGTGGATGGAGAGGAAGACAAATTTTTAAACATTTGACAAACCCTAGTTTCCAAAGTAAATGGCTGCACTATCTATGATTGATAGTAATCACTTCCTTTCTCTTTTGTGACTATTCCTTTGCATTGTGGTAATATCTTATCTTAAAATGTGGTGCAATAGCTTTAAATATTACATACAATTCTTTTAGCTTTTACTATAATGACCTAAATATAATGCAAGGCAGAGGTAATTTAAACCGACGATACAAATGTAAGGAGATACATGTAAGAGCAGCAATGTCACTCATGCAGAGACACTGAGAAGCTCAGGTTTATATTGGGTGAACCATCAAGTAACTGAACATGACCATTATCTTAGAAATAAACTGAAAAAAATATCTAATATCTGCAATCCATCAATAAAAATATTTTCCAGTGTCTTTATCCCCAGTATGGTTTGAATTAATACTGGCCAAACGAATGAGGTATCTTGAAGTTATATGGATTAACTTCTGTGAAATATTTTCTTTAAATCTCTCAGTTAAAACTGAAGAATTATTGGAACTGGCTGAAAACTTCCCATAAGACGTAGCTGTATTTCCAAAAGTGAGAAATATACATGTGTTGCATTATAGCTGCAAGATCCTAATGACAAATGCATCTTAATCATGCCACAATTATGTAGAGCTAATATAGAATTGTGCATTTAAATTAACTTTTTCCTCTGCATACACTGAATAGATATATGAACAAATTTTTTTCCGAAATAAAAAGGTTATTTACCAATCAACTGAATTATTCATAGTGATTGTTAAATCATAGAAAAATTTATAACCAAACAGGATCCTAATACTTAAAAAGTACAAATGCAGATTTAGATTTGTTCACTATGAGCTCACCAACAAATAATATATAACTTCTCTGATATCAGGGCAAAATATACATTCTGATTATTCATGGATATTATGCTGGTTTTTTGCATTATATATTATCTGTCAGATCATGTTGTCTCTAATGAAATGCTGAGGAATTTGTGTACAAAACTGCGTGAAAAATGCAGTGATTTTTTATCAATAAAATCAATAATCAATCGGGAACAATGAATTGTTAAACAACCATTTATTTGTTGCCTGCAAGCATCACAGTTTCACTGCTGTTGGTTAAAAAAGGGCAACATACCAACTAAGAGAGGAAAAAAGAGAAGCAGTAAAAGAACACAAGGGAAATCATGGTACAAACCAGTGCCAGAAAATGCAGAAAAATCATTGTCAAATCTAGGTCCTAAGTGGAAAATTTTAATTTTGATTGATGCTTGTGATTAGAAGAGTTTAAAGCTAAGAAGATTTATCCGATAAAGAAAATGCACCCAATATTTCATTGTGCTGTGTGATATGAGAGGGAGAATATATAAGAAAAAAAAATTATAAACAGTGCCAGGAAATGAAAATGTACCTGCATGAGTCTTTGAGATATTATTGTTAGTGTATAACATCTACTTGTGTCAATATATCATGAAGCAACAGGGATTTTCAGAAGAAAAGAAGTACATGAATGATTCAATCTAGGAAATATGTTTTGTGTGGAAAAAAAATTATCTCTTTCATTTTTGTGAGAGAAAATGAAGTGAATTGACAACCTATAACTACCTTTCTCAGACTTCTGAGAGCAGCTTTCCTATTATTCACATCAAAAAGACAGGTTGAGATCTGGAGTCAGACAAATAAAATGACAAAAGTTGAGATAACATTTGGATGCATATTTATGGGTAACGAGATTTGATGATTTTTGTGGCTCTTGATGAATACAGACCTTAATCATATGTTTAATTTCAACTTTCAGGGATTTTTTTTTTTAAATACAGACAAGTAAAATATTTAATAGAGAGTTTAATACCCTTAAAATATAGGTTAGTGACATTTTTTTACTTATTCTACTCACATAATATTTCAAAAAAATTGCATTCTTAAAATGAGTGGATACACCTGCATTTTATCAAGGTTTTAATATTTACTTGTATGTATTTCTAATAGTTAGTTAACAGATGGTTAGATATAAAGCAACATTCCCCTGGGTATTTAAAATAGCCAAAGATATGAGAAGAAATAAAAAGGAGAACAAAACAGATGTGAAGCTGCTGCTGGTGAGACACCAGAAAATAAGCAGATGTCTTCCGACTTTACCAATCAATCCTGCAAAGGTGTTGACCATTTGTGAGAGATTATATGACGGCATTTGTCTGTCTGAACATGGATGAAATATTTGTCTAGGCTTTGAATGTAAATTGAAAGGAAATAGGATAACTGGCCCTTTTTCATTCAGTCTTGAAACTACATTAAAAAGACTGCCATCTGTAGTTCCAAATATTGTTCATACTTATAAATGAAACTTCTTGCACATTTCTTAGGAAACTGTTTCTTCTCAAAACCGGCAGTAAAACTTTGGACTTTCAAGAGTATTTTTTACCTTATCATAAATAGCATATAACAGCTAATACACATGACTTTTTTTACATACTAGATGAATGAAAATATTTGATGAACTGAAAGTTACACAACCTAATGTTTTGGCTATTTTTAATCCATGCTTAGGCTAAGACTGTATGGTTAGAATTGGATAGCTGCTTTTTTACATCACTTAAATGTATGTCTGATAGTGTGGTAAGCCAAATCTTGAAGTTATTTCATTTAGTATAATTTGAAGTTATAATCATTTAGTATAATAAAATGTGATGAAACATCAATAACGTTTCAGTGGACTTCTATTATTACAGCCAATGACCTCTTCCACCTAAAAGGTAGCAAAAGCTGCTGCTATACTATACAAGAGGCTGACAAATGTATCATATTTCAACTCAAGAAAAAGCATCTTAAAGACGAGGCTTTGTAAAGCCCTGTGTTAAACTCCTGAGGTTCATTCTGTGGTTCTAGGCTTTTCCGCAAGTTACCTCTCAAGCCCATACTCAATTTGTACTTAGATAGCTGGCAGTTTTAACTTGGTGCGGTTTGCAGTCTTTAGAAACTTTCAGAATATACGATGGCATTCTGTATGTGAAGAGGTTTTGAGATAATACACAAGAAGAATGAATGTACAAGCATAAAAACTGCCAGTCAACTTTGAATAAAACTGCAGTCTGATAGTGACAGGTTAAATTATTTAATTTATAATTAAAATATTACGCAACACTAAGAACTGCAAAAAACTGATTGACAATAACCTCACAAACTTTGTTCCTCTCTTATCTTGAAGATGCATGAAGTCCTGATGTTCATTTCTTTTGTGAAATCCAAGGAATTTACAAGTCTTATTACAGTTATGTGGAGAAGAGGAGGCTCAGGGGAGACCTTATTGCTCTCTACAACTGCCTGAAGGGAGGTTGTGGAGAGGAGGGAGCTGGCCTCTTCTCCCAAGTGACAGGGGACAGGACAGGAGGGAATGGCCTCAAGCTCCACCAGGGAATGTTCAGGCTTGACATAAGGTAAAATTTCTTCACAGAAAGGGTCATTAGGCACTGGAACAGGGAGGTGGTTGACTCGCCTTCCATGGAGGTGTTTAATGTGCAGGTGGATGAGGTGCTGAGGGGCATGGTGGGAATGATTGGACTTGATGATCCAGTGGGTTTCTTCCAACCTGATGATTCCATGATTCTACGTATCGAATATTTGGCAATTAATTATTGTCTGTTTAATTCACAGAATCTCCTGTGTGAAGCAAGAAAAAAGAAAGAGAAGTATGTGAAGAAAAAGGAAATTGCTCCATTTCTTGTAAAACTGCTGCTGCTTTTTTAAAAATATTAAAACAAAAACAACTCAAAAAAGATAATCAAGATTAGGTGCTTTCTGATTGGTGTAGATGCACAAGAGCAGAATTTTAATTAAAAAAAAATCTAAAGCTATACTTTGCATTAAGACTAACTATCAAACTGATCTTTAACTTTTAAGATCTTTTACTTTTAAGTGTTTGCGCTTTGAGATGGCATCAAAAACATTATTCACTAAAGTGCGTCTTAATATAAAGAAAAAAAATAATGAAAAAAATCCCCAAACTTCCAGCTATTCAGAACATGCAGTAAAAAGAGAAGGATGTAATTTATTAAATATGGCTAAATGCTAATGTAGACAATAGACATTCTTCCAAAATGAGTGTGTGGATAGATGTATTGTCATAGAGTAGTGATAGCAAATTGAAGATATTCTCCGAAGCACAGTAAATGGAAAATATCATACCCTTCGGAGGTTCAATATTTTATGTTTCTGTGAAGATGGAATCTTGACATAGATTCGGGAAAATTTTAAATAGAAATTAGTGTATAAAAAATAACAACAGGATGGCTGTCATTAACTTAATAGACACTCTATTTCATTTTTCTCAAAGACTTTAAGTGGCAGGTTTCATCTTCTAATTTGAGAACTTTAAGTAACATGGGTTTTGATTTGCTTAAATCTGACATACCTTACCCTAGAGGTCTCTCATTTTATTGTCAGTCCCTTGCAAAAGGTAACAATGTCCAATCAGTTTGGAAGTTTCCTTAAACCCCTGAACAAATACACAAATATTTTATTTTCTGATGATTTCTGATAAGCAGATTTCAATTCTTATCCACTTGATTAAGAAGTTGGTAAGCTCTCTTTAGTTTAACTCGTAACAGTTCATACCTGTTAAAATATCACTCTTGCATTGAGATTTCAAGATAGGAAAAAAAAAAGGATCACCATTGTAGTCCTGCATTGCACATTATAATAGAAAGGTGTATAGTTATTTGATAACTGGTGTACTTGAAGTTTTCTTGAGTTTGCGGGTGGAATAATTTCACGCATACATACAGGCTGGGAATTGACTGGCTGAGTAGCAGTTTGCTACAAAGGATCTAGTGGAAGGACGTTACCTTGGAGGTGAGATAATAGTGTTAATACTAAGTTCTCACTGCAAGGAGGCAAGTTTAGCTACACAAAATTAAGAGATTCATGACCAGGAGACTATCAAAATTACTTTCTATTTCTATTCAGCATTGCTGTTTAAATTGGACCTGAAATGCTCAAGCCCATCTCAGAAGTATATCAAGCATTTGAATAAGGTCCAGTAGAAAGCTACACCTCCTATGAAGGAAGATGCAGTAAGCATATTCTCTTCTGTTCTATTCTGTTTGGTTTATTCAATGGATAGTGCAGCACAGGAAGGGATTATCCAGAGGAGTTTTGGTATTTTCTATCCCTGAAGATTTTAATGACTTGGACAGACAAAGCCAAAGCCAGTAAGTGCTGCTGTTGATCAGGACTCAGGTTTTCATTTGCAACCCACGTTTCTATATTCAAGAAATTATATACATCTCGCATTGTAATTTCTGCACAGGTGCGTAATAAATTTGTGTTTTCTAGAAATAAAACTAAGTCAGCTATTGATTTTTAGAATATGAAATATTTTTAATTTTTATACTCATAAGTCAGAAAATATACAATTTGTCCGTGAAATTTTAGCACTCTAGAATGAAATGCCATAAAAAATCCAAAGTCTTTTATTCATGCAAGAAACTGTTCTTCTAAGATTCTGACAGCTAATTTTTTTTGTTTCTACGAAGTAAAATCTTATGCCAGAAAATCTATATTCTCTTGGCAAGGACACATATATACTCAGCTTTGTATTTATTGTACAATACAAAAATATAAGTAGAAAATAGTTCCGTTTTTTTCAGTTTTTATAGCTTGTGTAACTTCTGCTTATATAGAATATTATTTTTTAAAAACTTGTGTGTCATGCTTAGGAAAAATACTATTGAAAGGGAGAAGATGTAATTACCCCTTCACTTACCCCAACTTCTCAAAACAAATCTTCTGAATGTTTATATTTCTCCCTTTTTAGTTTTTCCCTGATATCAATATGAAGGCTAATGTTCCACCATATGGCTTTTAGGTATGCAAAGTGCTCATGTTCTTACTACAGGGATATATAAAGGTGGTTGACTCAACGTTTAATAAAGATGCACCTTCATACTCAGTCAAGTTTCACAAGTACATTATTTGAAAGTTACTCAAATTACTTTGCACCTTTCTGATCCATTTTTCTCCTCAACTGACCAATTATAACTTATTAATATTACCAAATAGTAAATGTATCTCTGATAGTTCATGGGTTTTTTTCTGGTTTGCCAAAGCTGAGAGGCCATAAATTTCATATTTACTCACAGTTTCTGTGTCAACTCTCTTACGCTGATGTCATAAGCACAGTTGATAAGCAGGAGTCAAAGGTAGTGGAAAAAGGGAAAATTCTTCTTGATTTATATTGAACAGGAAAATAATGTAATCACATAAAATACAAGCAAAATAATCAAGAGAAAAGAGTTCTATGTGCTGTAGAAATTGTGTGATATCATCTTCCCAAGCAGTCTGATTCTCAGCTATAGCTGAGGACAGGTGCGGAAGCATATTTGGCTACTTCTTAACTTCTCAGTGAACTCTTACTGACTTCAGTTGACTTTCTTTACTCTTGTGTACAAAAATAGAGGTGCTTTCACAATGAGGTCAATAGCCTCTGGAGGCTGCCAACACCACACTCTCTTTATTTCCTGCTTGATCCCTTTAAAGGACAGAGTTCTCCCTCAGAAATAACTTTTTTTCCCCTACAAATCATCCTTTAAAATTTGCTTCATTTTAATACAGTTATAATAATTGTGTTTTCATGGTTTTTTAGATGATACATACTGACAGTTTCTCATGTATCATACATACCATTTATGAATAACTTTATGAAAATTTCTCTATAATAGTACTTACACTGAGCTATATAACTACTTCTCATGTTTAAAACTTATATAGCTTTGCACGTATCTAATATATAACTATATGACTATAAGATGATGAGATTTATCATTTATAAATTCTACAGAAAAAGACATTCTGTAGTCCTTTGCAGGTTTTATTACTCACGGTGCTTACTCATATAAAGGTAAAGAAAGATATCTGCCCTTTTATTTAGTCTGTGAAAATCCAAGCTAAATAAATACCTGCAATGCCAATCACAAAACCTGGGACAAAATTATTATATAGGACTGTTAGCTAATCTTTTTTTTTCATTCCTCTTATTCCATAACAACAGTAAGAAATAGTAAGGAATACCCTTTTGCTGGAGTATTTCAGCATTTGCTTTTATTCTACATTGGAACATAAGTAGCAAACCTTCTAGGGAGGAGAATTAAAAAGAAAAAAACATTAGAAAAAAAAGGCTGAATGTCTCACAGTTCATTATACTAATGGCACACTCCTTTGAAGGAAGCTGAGAAGTGACTTTATTACACTGTATAAATATGGTATTAGAAAGAGAAAGATGCTGAAAGGTTTTAAGAAGCTCTTTAATCTGCCAGAGACAAACACAACAAAGCTGTGGCTGGAAGATGATGCAAACAACAAAGGAAGTGAGAAATGCAGGAGCAGTCTGTCATCTTATAGGACTCTCTTTCAATGCCATTTCATAGAATTTATAAGAAGAAAAAATGACCTGCTGTTCAGAGATGGGGTTTGGGGATTAAATAGAGTAGCTGTCTGCAAATAGGGAAGTAGGTTTGTGTAGGAACCAGGCATCCCTACATTCATTGAGATGTAAAATTAAATGGACGTTTTTTGGAAGTCATCAAAAATTTGAGGGAAAATATCACAAAATATAACAAAAAGCATCAGAGCACCAGGAAATGTGACCTATGGAAATGCATTAGTTCAGTTATTACATATAAAAGAAACTGATGAAGTAGGAGATAGTAGGGAATACGCTCTGAGGTAAATCAAATCGATTTCCAGAACAGTAAAGGACACATATTTTAGAAAACTTCCACAGAGGAATAATATAGTCTCTGTATCAACCATGAGTCAGTCAAGAACTTTCAGGCAGAAATATTCAGCTTAGACATTTTTTAGAAAAAAGATAATTTTCAACAAGCAGAAAATCAAAACCTGCAAACATCTCTCCAAAGGCATAAGCAGTGAAACTTTGGAATTACTGTGGAGCCTTCAATTTTAGGCAACTGTTACTATGTATAACATAGGTGATTCTCCCTTTCAACACTAAGTGCCCCTTATACTAGTGTCCTTTCCAGTTCTAATTCTAAAAATGTGGGGAAAAATCACTGTCTATCCATGCTTATCAAGAAAAATTATGTGTGTTTATGAGGAAAGAAACACTAAATTATTCCAAGGTAATCATTTAATAATAATAATAATCATCATTTTCTGGAAATCCTTTGAGTTTTTTTCTGGCAGTTTTAGTCATTATAATGCCATTAATACCACTAGTTTTCAAAAAGAAAGTGGTTGAGAAGGTAAAAGGTGAATATCTGCTTTTCAGGGAAAAGATGTTCAGCTAGTTATATTTTTCATTAAGTTTCTTTCTTTCTTCATTCTTTACAATGACAATAAAACAATTTTTTATTCAGTTATACTGAGCTTTCGAAGTTTAATGATCCTATTAACTCTCAGATGAAATTCACAATATATTCCTCATTATTAGTTTGCCAAAGTAAATGGAAATAGTACTTTAAAATTTAATGCGGAGTATGCTTAATGTGCTACACCATTTTTATTACTGGTTAATCCTCGAATAGTATAATGTATAACATATAAAATATCCAGAAGGGAAGCCACCACCACTACAACCACCACCACCACCAAAAAATTCAATATATCAGAATCCTTGGTTTAATAAGTGGCAGCTTTGTTTAATTACAGTTGGGTTCAGTTCACTGGACTGCAAATGCAATTATGTGCCTTGGTGCAGCACTAGTAGCTCAGAATAAAAGGTCTCTTTTTATTTCTGTAGCATTTAAGAGAAACTATGATAAAATATTTGACCATTGTCCGTTGTAGTTGGTTTATCTCGGGAAAGAAACTTTATTTGCATGTGAATATTGCATTTAGAGGAAGAAGCACAAGCGCATGGGTACGTATTTCCTTCACAAAGGTTTCTGAATGTGGTCTGGATTATTTGATGGATTTAGTAAAATTTGTCTTTTTTTTTTTTACATGCTAAAGTGCATTTTCTCATTTATTCTTTATATAGTAGTTCCACTGAATCATAGATGTGCCTAACATATATGAAAAATAATGATTTGTCTCTTTGCATATTTATCAGGTGAAGCAGTAGGTCTGCATGTTCAGTGCTTGAAGTAGTTAACTGGATTAAGTATTGCTGGAAAATGATTACATGAACAGTAGGTTTTACTGAGCATTGTTACATATCACCTGAAGTGCTCAACTCAGAACTTACAGATAGAAAAATGTGTCATCTGCATGTGCATCAGTCATGTTCTGTCATGGCTGGGCAGTGAGATTAAATTCATGTTTCCATGCCACAAAGAAATAGTACAGAATCATTCTGTTCGTACTGGACGCAAGAGTGGTGAAAACATTCTAACTTACTGTTTGAGGGCTTCTATTCGCCTTCCTTTTCAGGGAGAAAAGGCTACTTACTTGAATGACGTGCATTATTGATTACTTACTGAATTATGAAGTCGCAAAAGTTAACATTAAAGGTGACTGAGATATCATAACATTAATCGGTCATACATCTGGAGATTTGCCAATGACGTGGGGACAGCCAAGGACTACTAAGATTGATTATTTATGAAATTCACATGCAAAAATTTTTATTGGATTTTTGATGTAAGATGCTAAGCACATACTTAAAAGATACATAATTAAAACTTACTTTAATTAAAGTTTACCTACTTTAAATAAAATCAGGCAAATCAAAGTAACTCTGAAAGCATAAATTTAACTTTTTTTTTCTCTATTCTAAATATACACAAGTATAGTTGCATTGAAAAAGTCGTGGATTCTTTACTAGGGAGGAAGGATTGCATTTAGTGAAGAATAGTTTCACGAAACTTGAGTTATAATGAACTAAAAGGGGATTGTTAAAGAAGGGAAAAGATAAATCACCTTCTTTGGGTTTGCATGTTAAAAGCCAATTTGAAGGAAGTGTCAAGAAAGTCAATATATTGCCTTATGCACTGAAATTCTGCTATTATGTAAGTTAAAGCAAATGCTTTTCATAGAATCCTAGAACAACCAGGTTGGAAGGGACCCATCGGATCTTCTAGTCCAACCATTCCTATCGAATACTAAACCAAGTCCCTCAAGACCTCATCCACCCGTGCCTTAAACACCTCCAGGGAAGGTGAATCAACCACCTCCCTGGGCAGCCTATTCCAATGCCCAATGACCCTTTCTGTGAAAAACTTCCTCCTAATCTCTAGCCTAAATCTCCCCTGGCGGAGCTTGAGTGACTTTGCTTTTAGTAGGGGGTAGCTATTCTGATTTCCAGCCAGATGTATTGAATTATAATTATACTGTGCCTTGGTATAAAAAAAATGTGTTTCAAATATCACGTATTGACTGTGATATCCATGCAAGGAAAGGGATAATGTCCCATTTCTCTTTGAAGAAACTTCATGATGGCTGTCCTAAAATAAAAAGCAGTCTGCTAGTTGTGTGCATGGCAAATTCATGTAACAATGAATTATATGTATTGTAAAGTTATATTTTCAGACATAACCCTCTTCTCTCTGTTATAGCAGCATGACATAAAATACGTTGTATTGTTGCTGTTTTCTGATTAGTAACAGTATGTACTGCATCCATGTCTGTAAATCCTAAAGAGCTATATTAAAATTGGATAATGGAAAGAAGTAATAGATGAGGCAGAATAATGTGAAACATAAGAATCGACTGGGTTAGCAAAACATTTAGTTTCTGCTGGTAGGCTATGAGAGATTTCTAAATGTTTAGAATATTTTATACTAGAAATTGGATAATTTGAGATTGGATTAGAGCTATATTATATTATGATCATATAATAATTATATTACAACTATTTTCAGCCTTCAGATATATCTTCATAAGTTTTGTATGTTTTAATATGGGCTTAATTTTTAATAATTAATCAAAGAAATTTAAAATAAGTCGGGTGGACTCAATGATCTGGTGGGTCTCTTCCAACCTGGTTGTTCTATGATTCGATGATTCTATGATTCTAAAATTTTAAATCACAGTTTTTTAAAATATATATTCTGTGTTTTCTCATTGCTTTTGCAATAAATGCTTTCTTAGTCTCTTAATTCACTTTTATTCTATATGTTAGTTTAATTAATATCCACTTGCTAGAATTCTTTAAAATGTCATGGAAATAACCCTTTATAAATTGTACTTTCCAATTTATGATAAATACAAAGTACATAAGTAAGAGTTTTTACACTCCTCATTTCATCTGGCAACACGATGAAGTATTATCATATCATTAATATTAGTGCTTTCATCCTTGTATCATCTTTATGTCTCTGTTGGTCATTGGTCTAAGTGTTTCAACTCATAAAGGTTTAAGTTTAAAGGTTTAACGTTTCTATGATTCTATGACAAGTGTGATCTTCTCATAAATTCAATATATGTGTATTAGATATGGAAAAAAATGTCTCCACCAAGTAGCCTTTCTAAATTATGTGAATTTTATACATATTCCATATTTTCTTACAAAATTGCTGTACCTTGGCAGAATGTTCATCTGTTGGTATACAGCAAGACAAGAAGTGGTGATGAATATAGATAAAAAATATTTGATTAATTTATTTTCAGTGGAAAATACTGTCTTGTTAAGTTCCCATAGGAAAACTTTTTTGGTTTTTTAAATTAGTTTTTATCAAACTCCGTGAAGACTTTTCAAGTTATGGATGGAATCTCTTGTTTAAACCAAAACCAGAATTTAATTTGAAGAAATCAAAGCCTTGTAGGTTAAATACCTGTCTAAGCCATCAGAAATCCAATTTCATGTATCTGAAGTGGCAAAAAAGAAATCTATCAGGCTGGGAAAGTGCATTACTCTCTAAGTTATTATTTGTCCTGGTGTTTCAAGGCTTTAGCACAAAAGAGAAATATAGACAACCTTTTTGCATCTATGAATAAGCAAAATGAAGAACATAATATTGTTTGCAGTTGAAAAAAATTTATCAACTATTTTTTAGAAAATGTTTAGAAATATTTTAACTATGGCAAATTGTAGTTTTTATCTTGAATACCTCTTCACCACTGAAGACTTTTTGACTGTTTTACAAATAGTAGAAAGAAAAATCCATTTGCGTCTTCAAGAGAACACATAATCACTGTGGCTTTAAGCTTGTTCTTTATATTACCTCAAAAGTGTGGTTTATGTTATTTTAATATCTATATTTTTCATAGATAAAATTATTATTAATATGATGCAATGACCTAGTTGTGCTGAAACAATTATAGCTAAATGAATAAATATTTTATTAACAATCTTTTGTGTAGTTGATGCTTAATTTGTCAACAGTCTTACCTGAATCAAAGTGGTTACTAAGATACATTGTGGGGCACAAGAAACTAAAATACTCCAAAAGTAAAAGTGTTATTTTGGCACAAGGTTATTGTTTTAGGAGGTTGACTAGAGTAATTCAATTTCATTATTGCATTTGGGAGAACAATTTTTATTTTGGGGTTTTTGTCTCTAGATTTTTAGATTCACGAACTGAGGATTTTATCCATTCCTTCTGTTTACATTAAACAATGGATTGATTGTTTTCATTCTTTTTATGTGGATGGTATTCAATTTATTTTTGAAATATAAAAAAAAAAGAATTCCTAAGTTAGGATTTTCTATATTAAACATCAATGTAGTGTATGTTATTTATATTTCAGTTATTATAGGCTTTGACCATAATACCCTGGTTTGTAATAATCCATAGTTTTTTACCTTCCTCTTGAAAATATACCCCTTAGTGCTGTGTTTACACAAATTGTTAGTCCTTTTGAAGGCATTGGAGCATGTCACCTGCATAAAGATGTGTGTGTTTGCACAATTAAAGCCCTAGCCTGAAAACATTTACATCATCAAATCTGTATAGGTGCAAAACATAGCATTATGTTCTGTTTATGAATAACAGCAGTGCAAGCTAAAATTAAACTGGAGGATAAATTTTATAATGAGCCCAGTAAAAGCTGGAAATAGGCTGTTGGAAAGTCAGCTGAATTTGGTAGTGAGAATCAGACCACTTGCCTTGAAATCATTTGTATTGCGGAAACATTCAGGAGGTTTCACAAAAACTTCATGCTTTGTATTTTCATTGATATGTCAACAATGTCTAGAAACATTCTCCAGTTCATTTAGCAATATTAAACTAGTGAGAGAAAAATGAAATAATTGGACAGTTTGTCTTTGTTTCCACTTCTTTTTCACTTCAGTGTGTGTTACTGTGAAAATGTTTCAAAGTTTATCCCATGGTTAATGTCGTAGAAGGGTATAAGAAATCCTTAAAATAAGCTTATAGTAAAACAGATTATTTGACCTCAGAATCTACACACGAGTACAAATTTCATTTTGGTGGTCCAGTTAAGAATGCAGCTAAGACACTGGTAAATTAAAGGTTAATCCTTTAGTTGAAGTGCAGAAGTGTTTCCTCACTGCCTGCAGGTGGGAGATGAATATACTAATTGGGCAAGCCTGGCTTTCCAGTGTTTTGCAGGTGAAAATGTAACTGGTGATAATTAAAGGCTAATTACCTTTAGCTAGCAGGAGGGAACCAGGTGCTCTAAAGCAAAAGAGAAAGATTTTATTCTGGTAAGACCTTCTAGGGGAAAAAAGAAAGTACTATGATTGTATTTTTTTTCCCTAGCCTTTATTTTTTGTTGTTGGTTTTGCTAAAGTAGAGAATGGATATGAAACAATAAGACATAATACTTAGTTTCCACGGTTTGGGTTGGGGGGGTGGTGTTATTTGCATTCAATATTATTATCATTTCCCTCTAAAGATGATGAAATAGAATTACATATTGGCTCTAGAAGTGTTTTAGCTATTTACATATTAGCAATACTACTGTCACACAGGAAAAGTGGCCTGCTATCAATGCTGTTTATAAAAAGCTCCTTCTGAGATGCTCATTGAAGAAATCTTTTTCAAAAGCTTCTGTCCGTGACAGTTTTCAAAGGTACCCCTAAGTGTGAACCCTCAGACACATTTAGAGCATTAGAGAGTCCCACTTTTTACTATCTTGCACTTATGGTAGGATGTGTTACCTTTTACAGTCAGTCTTCTCTTGGAAGGCTCCTAGGTCTAGAAAAGTTGAGACTTTTATTCCCAGACTCCTTTTCCTCTTTCACACGGCAGTTGGGTCACTATAACTAACAGTGTCACAAAGATACTTCTCTATTAGATTAGGCAACGTGTCACTTATCTAGGAAATAAACAACTCTACGTCAGGAAGGGGTATATCTAAGTCTTTTGGTGACTGCTTGACTCATTCAATCTCTACCATTAAAGCATTATATATTTTATAGTTGTTCTTTTTTAAATAACCAATTTTCTGTTTAAAGAGTTATATGTAATTAAATACTGTTTAAATCTGCATGTGCTCATAATAAATCAGTTAGAATAGTAGGTGATGATTCTATAAATTAATCTTAATGAGGTACTGGGCTTGCAGTCAGAAGGACAACCACAGGTGTCTACAATAAACATTTAGGCTTTGCTGTCATTCAGTGGATCTTTACTCAGGTACTAGGTTATTTGTAGTACCTCTGCATCCAATGTTCCTTTTCTTGGGCAGATTTAGAGGCACTGAAGACTTAGAATCCTAACCAGGTAAGTGTCTGATTTATTTTTAAGCTACTTGCTTTTAAAATGTGTCTTTTTGTGGCTATCTTATCTTTTCTTGTATGGTCTGGTAGATGTGTTCTAGTAACACCAAATCTAATGCTGAAGGTACTAAGAGGAAAAGGAAGAGTGGCACCAGTATTTCATTTTTAAGCAGTAGTTCAAAGGTTAATTTATTCCTGTGGGACAGAAAATGTGAGAATTGCGTTATCTTTGAACTGGAATAAGGAGAGAGATACCTTGATCTTATTTTGCAAGTTAGTATCTTAAAATGTAGTCATCAGCAGACTACTTTAGCAAACAGTTTCAGTAATTTGTATTTAAATATCAGTTTTCCACAGAGGTGGCAATTCTTTTAATGCTTTAAGTTAAAATGTATATTGGAAGACTAGAGATATGTGTATGTATATATGTATGTGTGTAAAATTAATATATTTTTTTATTTATCTGGACTCAGGGGGAGGGCGAGAAGGGGGTATCCTTCAGAGGTGAATTATATTTGCAGCAAGTTTGTGTTTTAGGAGAAGTGGGGAGACCTTTAGGAGTGACTGGCCAGGACAAAATTTAACAGAAAAAGCCTGTGCAGGCAGACCCATTAGCCTTTTCAGTTTTGCATTAAAAATGGCAAGAGAATTGATGTGTCCTTTTGAACTCTTTTTGATTCTACTGTGTCAGCATATTTTGCAGAAAAAAATGTTCTACTAGTGCATTATTTTTTTTTTATTAGATCTAATTGTAATTCTGATTTCCATTAGAAAGAGATTGTAGGTTCTTATAGCAGTGCTTCTAGATGAACAGAATTACAATGAGTCTTTCATTTTTATGGACAAGTATGTAAATAGAATTGTGAAATCCAATACTGTATAATTGCATTGATCACTAAGTCTGATGTGGTTTTGGTTCTGTAAGTCTCTCCTGAAATATTTCTCAGAAAGTTGGAATCAAAGAAATAGCTTTTAAAAGCAGCAGCATAAATAATAGCAACAATAGTTTGTATGCATTTAATTATTAAAGCATTGAAACATTCAGATTGTACATGTCAGATCAAATGGGCCTTGCAGGCTGCAAGAAACAAACACAATTACTTCTTTTCATATCAGAAATACCTTATTCTATAAACTGCAATTGTTGTAATTAGTAGAGCAAACTACGAAGAAGAGCATTTTGTGGAAATTTAGCACCATACTTGAGCAGGCTGCAAACTTCCATGTAAAATTTATCTTGTAAAGATATTTTACTTTATTAGTTTGTTCCACCATCCTCTTTTTGGACGTGTTCTCTCTGGAAAAGCTTAGGAAAAGAAAACAACGGGGGAAATAATTTTAAGGAATATTTTTCTAGCTCAATCTGGTTTTTTTTCCTACTATAGTGCAGTTAAAAGAATTCAAATATGTTTGTACAACATAGAATAAATCTAATGTTATAGCACTATAATTAACAACAATATAGAACCTGACGAATAGCTGTTTTATCAACAAAGATTCAGAAAATCTTGTACACAGAAAGTTTTCTTGTTCCTTTGACATGTATGTCCTTGAATTTCATAGATACTAAAAAACTAGTTTATCACACTTCAGTGAGTTCCTTATGTCCTTGTTTTCAGACAGTGATATCTTAATTTTCTCAGTGAAGTGCTGAAAAATGCAACATTTCACAAAACAAATTATAACAGAGAGCAAGCAATAGAGAAATAAGATTTTCTTTTTCTTCTTTACAAGAAGGTTTTTAGTATTATTGCTGCTTAGAAAAAGGCACTGAAATTTAAAGAGGTTTTTTTTTTAAATTTTGTTTCATTTTTATTCTCAGGGAAGGAAGGTGAGAAAGAAACCTTAGCAGTTTAGTTGTTGTGTCAAAAGCCTCAATAGAACCGGTTAAAACAGCAAGGTGGAGTTAAAGGAAGGGAAGAATTATTCTCTAATAATACAGTTTTGTTATTCTTTCGTAAATGTTTGGTGAAAATTTTGAAATAATCCCTTTAGGTAACTCAGTCTGCAGTGTGTTCTTGCCATCTCTGTCATGTTTGTGAAGGTGCTAATAAAGCAGTTAAATGTGAATGGTTTATCAGGGAGAGATGAAAAAATGCATCTAGATAATATGGCTGAATACATATGCAATTTTGAAAGCTGCTGTGGGCTGAACATTTAGTATTTTCAGACCAGAGTTTTTATGAGTAAATTATTTAGGTATATGCAGGAGAGGAAAAAGTTCTCTCTCTCTTATTTAGAAAGCAAGCAGCGTGACTTCAAAATACATGGCTCCTCTTCACAGGCTGCAGCTGCTCTCAGGGCACATCCACCTGCTGCAATGTGGGATGCTCTTTGTGCTGCAATACAGGTGTCTACTCCAGTGTGTCCCTTCATTGAGCTGCAGGAGCACAACTTACTCCACTATGATATTCTTCATGGGCTGTGTGGGAAGCTTTGCTCCTGTGCCTTGGTGTCTGCAGAGACAGGTGTCTCTTTTTTTTTTTCTTTTTTTTTTCCCCTCACTGCTCTAAAAAGAGTTCAAAGCAGTTTTTACCCTTTTTTAAATATGTTAACACAGAGGCACCATGAGCATCACTGGTGGACTCAGCTTTGTGGAGCCCTGGGTCCAAATCGGAACCAGCTTCCATTAGGTCTGTTCAACACAAGGGCAGCTCTTGGTCTCTTCTAGAAGAGACCACCCCTGCAGACCCCCCCACTATAAAAAAACTTGCCAAGTAAATCTAATACAGTAGTTCAATAATCACAATAAAGCAGGGGAGGGAAGAACAAACAAACAAAAAAAACCCACAATAACTTTGAAAGATTCACTTTTCTATTTTTGAGATGTATTAAATCTATTTTATTTTACTTGTGTCATGATCTGTACTTACAAACCTGTTAACCTTACGTGGACTAGCTTTTCCCCTGGTAATAATGTTATCTGCGTGATTTACCTGTTCTGCTGTAAGTTGACGCGCATTTATGGGGCTAATAATGTATCTTGGGGAAAAACTATCCAGTTTATGCAGTTTACAGCAGATCAGGATGGGTTTATTGATGACACAGAATTAAAACCAACATTTGGTGAAGTACACTTTCATCAAGACAGAGTATCTCATTTATCTATCTCTACTGTAAGCAGAAAACTTACTGTATACAAAAGATAGAGGACTCTTGGAGGAGAGGAGAATCGCTTCAGATTGGCTTACAAAGTCCTTAATATTCATTAATTAATTAAAGACAATATTCTCAGAAATAATTCAAGTTTTAATAAAATTTATCTATTACAAAGATATAGAAGATACAGAAATAAATTAAAAAAATAGTTGAATGTTGTTTCTGTTGCTTTTAGCCCAGAAAGCTTTAACCACAAACCAAAAGAACTTTCCTAGTTTTCTGTGTTTAAGAAATAGAAGTGAGTGTTTGGGTTTTGAGTTTTGATATATGTTTTATTAATGATATTGTCTCTAGTTTTCAACATTGTAAAGATTTCCTAATTGTCTTCTATTTGTCTGTAAATGCTTTGAGTATATGGAGGCTTTTTTCTCCTGTCTTGACAAGGCAGTGGTATGTATTAGAGACCTAAAATTGAGTGGCACTTGACAGTTACACTATAAAACCACCAAGTCACGCACAAGCTGATGAGCGACTGTAGGAACACAGTGCTCCTTGAACAAGGGAAGATTTAAAAATGTCAGCTTCCTAAGGTCTCAGGAGATCCTTGCATAAGCAGGTTACTTAAATAGCTCCCTAACTGTCTCTGCAGCTTCTTTGCCCTCTGGTCACTATCTGAATGTGTGTGAACACACTTGTTTTGCAGATTTGGCCTGGTCAGAGCCCTAGTAAAGCCCACTGCCCTTGGGCATATTTTGTTTGACATGGTATTACAAGGTCAGGTTGATGCATTTGAAGAAAAGCAGCAAACTTCTTGTGTATATTCAGAAAACTCAGGGGTACCCAGTGAATGCTGACAGTGACCTATTTTGTGTGTATCTCATACTTAGATACTGATACTCACAGACTCCTCATCAGAGCCAACAGTGTCTGATGGTGTCTTTTGCACTTCCCCATAGGTTATTTCTGTTCCCCTGCAATATAGGATATACATGTCTTCTGCATGTTGCCAAATGAGTTTATATACGCAACCTGGTTTGTTTTCAAAATCCTGTATTAGTTTTGGAAAGCCAGGGGGGCTTCTTTAGGCAAAGTGAGTGGAACTTCTCATATGAATGATATTTGATAGGAATGGTTGGACTCAATGATCCGATGGGTCACTTCCAACCTGGTTGTTCTATGGTTCTGTGATTCTATATAGCTCTGCTCTAAACGATCAATAATCAGTTGCAACCCCAAAAGGAAGAGTGGTACTTAAAAGGCATTTCAAAACTGCAAAACAGAATCTACTGTAAAAAGCTGACCCACCTGCCTCCCTCCCAATATGTTAACAGAATTAATTTAGGAAACAGAAAAGGGGGGAGGATGGGAGGTGTTTTTATTTGCAGAGTTAGACATTTCCAAACTTTGCCATATATGCAGGTGCTGTCTATAAAAAACATGATTTTTTTAATTTATTTTAGAGCTATAGCAGCTAACTCTTAGAAAGCTGTGAGCGTCAGAATGTGATATTAACTTTTATGGATGCAAAATATTTATTGCTGATTAATTCAGATGAAATAGATTTTGTTCTTTGGAGACGTGAGGAAACATTGTGTTATTTCTTTCAGTTTTCAGAAATTTATCATTGGGAGTAGGCAAAAATATTCTAAATACTTGGTTTTCTGAATTACATTCATATTGTGAATTGTCTTAGCTTTGGAATTTAAAAGCAATATAGAATCACAATTGCACATACAACTAAACATATTGTTTTAATCTGCTAGCTCTTTTTGTGAAGGTAAATACCAGGAATTACACACTTCAGTAATTTGTTATTGCTTACTATAGAAGCTTGGTATGGGTCCTGAAGTAATTAACAGAAAGAATTTGGAGTTTTTGTTTGTTTGTTTCAAATAACAATATAATCCATAGGTTCACTAAAAGTCACTGCTAACATGAGCACGTGGCAACAAAATGGCCTTAAATACAGAGCTAGATTTACCTTTGGCTGCAGCTGTGATCTTTAATGACTTGGATGTTACACTCCAGTGAAAAATTTTCTAGAAAGTAAACTAGTAAAGTGTGCATGTGGAAATCACTTGTGTTTCAGCACTTGTGACCTAACTGTGCCTTGATGACTTAATTCAGTCTCAGTACATAGCAGAGCTAACAGAGGTTCATAGAAACATGCTCTATTCAACACCTCAGAATATGTAACCTGTAAGGCATTAATATGCTACTACTTATTTCTTAGGAAAACCAAAGCATTAAGCAGAAAGTGGATGCAGTATAGCATACAATAGTAGCCTGTGGAATGAACTTCTTTCCACAGCTTTAAAGCAACTGTACATAAAAAGTCAAATCATCAGAAACAATATGAAAGGAGTATGAGAAGCTCAGTTTAATTTAGACTGATTGCACCGTCCTGGACATGACCACTTACCTGCTAAATGGCTGCTGCTCTTCAAACACAAATTGTGGTTAGCTCGCTTTCTTTAAACACTTTACTGAAAGTAGATGATTTCTGAAGGATGGTTGAGGCTCCACACCCTACATGGCTAGTCCTGTGCTTGTCTCCACGGTAGTTACATCTTTACAAACTTTGGTGTGGCTCACAATGTTTTTTCCTGAACATGGTTCTTCATTTATTTGCAAAGTTGCATCAATTATACATTTTCATTGGGAAGAGAATGTATGTTTACGATTAAGATAAGGTCGTTAAAAAAATTGTATAAGTCTGACTCTTCATATCATGTAATAACTGTAAAATAAGTGGGAATTCATGATATTCAAAGAATGTTTTCAATCCTTGAGCATAACTATGTTATCGAACAAGAATTTTACAAGAATTGTCTCTGGTAGCAAAACAAGCTCTCAAATTTAAATGGTATTTTGAATCAAAAATGTTAGGGTGGAAATAGACCAGCTATTTCTAGCTGAATATAACTTTCTTCATTTGAAACACTAGTAACACCTTTACTGTATGCATTCTCTGATGGTGCTTAAACGGATATGCTAGTATGCTCTTCTCTTGTCCTGTGACTACTAAAGCTTTTTTTCCTTTTACAAAAATAATTTGAAAAAGTATATTAAATGCATGGTGTAATTCTTTGGGTTTTTCCAGATTGAATGAGGTCATGGATTAGTATCCTTAAAGAGCGGACAGTTATGTTAACAGTATCTTATTGCTGATATTCTCATAGATTGTTTTCTGCCAATATCTGGGGGGGGGGGGGGGGGGGGGATTGTGTGTATAGTTTTGTTTATGAAGATTGGTTAACTTGAGATATAGAAAGTGTCTGGTAGTGGTCTTTTGTTGTGAGCTCCCTAACTCTTCAAAGGGACAAATTATCTGAAGCGTTTCATTATTTCTGTTCACAATGCTTTCTCGGCTGATAGCTGCTTTAGCAAGCTGCTTTTCTTCTAAATAAGGATTACAGCTAACAAACAGGAGTGCAGAAGCCTGTGCTT
This sequence comes from Coccyzus lansbergi, assembly GCA_033558105.1. Classification (NCBI taxonomy): domain Eukaryota; kingdom Metazoa; phylum Chordata; class Aves; order Cuculiformes; family Coccyzidae; genus Coccyzus; species Coccyzus lansbergi. Next base: position 1,336,146 of record JAUMJK010000159.1, read on the forward strand.
TGTAAAGTTGTGGATCTGATCACTGCCTAGTTTTCTCCCTGCCGTGCTGCTTAAAAAATCAGCTATACTGCTCAGCTATCTCCAAAAAGGTTCAGAAAGGAGCAAAGGTCACAAAAATCAGAGGTTCCCTGAGAGGGGAATAAGTGTATTTGGCAATTAGCAATTATCAGGTGTCGGTCTCGGAATGGTGAGCACTGAGTGCACCAACACAGTCTGTGAGCAATTATGTCAGTGCTGGTTTCAGTATCACTTCCCAGCCTGAAGTCTGAGTGTCATGGATAACAGCTAGGGCTTTCTGTGATTGTGGTGTTGTCTGAGTGAGTGGCTTATTTATACTAGGTGAAAGTTTTAACGATGCCTTGAAAGGTGTTTCTTTCATAGGTCATAACAAGCAGGAGAACTTCCGGTTTTGCAGTTGTTCAACTGGATGTTAATTCTGCATCTTAAGTTAATATTATGTTTCTAGAAGTAATCAGTTTCCTCTGTTCATTCCAATAATATTGTGGAGAAGCAGAATTACGTATGCATTTCTCAGTGAGAATGATTTTATTACATTTAAGCAGAGCTAATTATCAAAGTTTTAATGAAGCAATTATTGTTAGTAATACTGGAATGTTTAATAAGCTTTGAATTGGTTATACAACCTAGACTTGTGGATGTATATGTGGGTACGTAGAGTTCTTTTTCTAAATGAACTGAAAGGTTGCTAGGTTTTTGTTTGGGTATGTTGTGTTTGGTTAGGATTGGGGGGAAGTTGTGTGATGGTTGGGTTTTTTGATTGTTTTAAAAGAAAAACAACTTATGCAAGAAAACTTCTAACGTCCGAGGCTTACCAGCTCTCTGTTTCTTTTTATTTCTGCTGTGTTATTCTGTACATCCAGTGTGACTGTCAAGCCTCCAAACCTGACCAGCAGCAGAGGCTTCTGTCTCAGCTGTGTATTAAGAGAGACAGGCAATTGAATTCTTTGAAACTTGCCTGGATAAGGACCTTGGGGATAAAATGTCGAGACACAATGTAGTTGTTCATCTGCAGAGTATAGTAGGTAATCAGAGCAAGGGTTGTTCTTGCAGTTTCTCAGCTTGAGTTGGCAAGAAAATGTCTAGTTTTCTTTCTGTTGAGTCTGAAGAGTATCAGTATGGATAGCTGGTTATGAACTAATTATCTAAATAAATAATGATGCCAATTATAACACTGCATTCTGCTGTTTCTCCCTAAGAAAAAGGGTTGGAAGTGAAATTTCTCTCCAAACATAGAACTTTTTATGAGGTCATGTATTTCCTTCTTATTCTTTAGATTCTTTCTATTCTTTTGATTCTTTCTTTTCTTGAGATGGCTCTCATGCTGCTGATTCATTTGTGTTATTTCTGACTGACCTCACAAAGTGCTTTTTCTGTAGCTCACCGATTTTTGTCAATTCCAGTAAAAACATCTGAATAGTTTATATATGAATTAACTTTAGCTCTCTGTGTCTAGGGACATTCATTATAGTTTTCAGCGCCTGTGAACTGATGTCATAAAAGCATTTAACATTAATGCAAATTTGAATTTAGGTGACTGGGTAATAAATCACTCTGTTTCGTTTGCCCCCTTTTATCTTTTAGATCTCTAATGCATTTGTTATACAGCAAATGTACATTTTAATTCATGATAGGACTCCTGCATGATGCAGCTTTAGCAAATCCCTTTACATGTGTTTCCATATTAATAACCTCCTTTCTTGTGATCAAAATACTTGATCTGACACAAATCTTCATTATTACTGTCATTGATATATCGAAGGTCCCTTTTGAGAGTTTTCAGGCTGCGTTTTTTACATCTTCAAAATAGATGGATTTGCCTCTGCGTGTATTCTAACATTTTGCATTTGGGAAGACATCCCTTGAAAACAGACCTGATAGCTTGAGGGACATGCCGTATATGCCTGGGAACCATTTTGTTCACCCTATATTTCAACTCCCCACTTTCTTTCCTATAGCCACTGAATGGGGGAAGCATTTATCCTGGACCTTCTCTGGAGGTAATTTATTAGGAAATCTCATCCCAGTGCTGCACTGATGGTGATGAGGTCTCATATGCATTCAACACTGCAACTGGGAAAACATTTTGCATAGTGTTTGCTCCAGGTGTTGCCCATCATGCATCACCACTGCTTTGCTGTGACAGAGGCTTCAAAATGGTCTGTAAACTACTTTAGTGTAACTGGTCATGGGAGGGAACACAACTATGTCTGAAATCATGCTTTTAACTGTAAGCACATGATGAGCTCTTTACAACAGAAATTCTTTCTAAACATTTCTATAGCAGTAGTCACTCTTTAATCTGATTTTCTTTGGATGAGAACTATATGGTGAGATCTGGTGAGACCACTCCTTGAATCCTGTGTTCATTTGTGGGCCCCTCACCACAAGAAGGGTGTTCAGGCTCTGGAGTGAGTCCAGAGAAGAGCAACAAAGCTGGTGAAGGGGCTGGAGAACAGGCCTCATGAGGAATGGCTGAGAGAGCTGGGGGTGTTTGGCCTGGAGAAGAGGAGGCTTAGGGGAGACCTCATTGCTGTCTACAACTACCTGAAAGGAGGTTATAGAGAGGAGGATGATAGCCTCTTCTCCCAAGTGACAGGGGACAGGACAAGAGGGAATGGCCTCAAGCTCCTCCAGGGGAGATTTAGGCTGGATATCAGGAGGAAGATTTTCACAGAAAGCGTCATTGGGCACTGGAACGGGCTGCCCAGGGAGGTGGTTGATTCACCTTCCCTGGAGGTGTTTAAGGCACAGGTGGACAAGGTGCTGAGGGACATGGTTTAGTGTTTGATAGGAATGGTTGGATTAGATGATCTGGTCGGTCTCTTCCAACCTGGTTGTTCTATGATTCTTTATTAGTAAATCAAATGACACCAAGCCTCTGGTAAACCATGCCTGAATAGTCCTTTCATACGAAAGGAATATTGTTTAACTCACCATCTAGACCAGAGGTCACCGTGGAAGACAGTGGAGATTCCTGACAGCTTCCTTAGAACTCAAAATTCTGCTGCTGGTGGCTTGAGTCAAACAAATGACGTTCCTCTCAGCATTGTTTAATTACGCTGTTGCAATACGACTCAAATTATATTCCCTCTATGTACAAGCATAGTTCTTGGATCTAAATTATTCCCAGAAATTTTCTGGTTTTAGGAAGTGAAGAGAAACGAACCTTTTATTTTGCTAGCTATTGTAAAGTGTTTTGTGATGTTTCCAGGACTAACTAGAAGGAAAAAGAGGAGTAATAATAAAAGAAAGCAATTCATACTTTAAAAAACATCAAGTTTTTTGCATAAATATTTTTAAGATATGTACTCACTATTTTAAATTATGAAACTATTTCATCTTCAGTCATCTGATGTTCTAGATTATCTTCTTGTTCTGCCAAATATTTTGTAGCTAAAATGTTTCATGTTTACAAATATTCATGCTCATATATTTGTCTCTTGGGGGAATTCAAATGTACCACCGTATTCAGTCTTTTCAGTCTGTTGTGTATTTTTGTTTAATTTGGAATGGGTGCAATCTATATGGAAAAGGAAGTTAAAAATGTGTTTTCCTAGTAGCAGAGAAAGGCAGACATCAAAGCACAATATTATTGCTTTGGCTTTTTACTCTGGTACAGTTATAGGTATTTAAATATGAAGCATCAAATATTGAAACATCTTTCTAAAGTTTCTTTGTGATTGCTTTTTTGTCACAGACCATATTATTTCTTTAAAATTGGTCCTGAAACAGTATGTAATTTTTTCTATCAGTACTTCTTTGTGAAACAAAATCTGGGCTGGCAAAAAGAACCAAAAACACCAAACCCCAAAAACCTATTCAGTAAGTAGAATTGTGTCTGTACTTTGCTTTAAAACTCATAGCTTCTTTATACTAAAATGTCTGAAATCACAAGAGCCTGATGGACTTCTGAAGTGGAAATCTTTTCTCCTCAGTGCAAGATGCATGCAAGTAAACAGCAGATGTTAGAATTTTCAGATATTTAAGACATCAAAGTTTTCTTCCAGTAACATATATAGGAGATTTAAATGGATATCTCATTTTAAAATCAGCAGGAGATATCTGAGAAACATATTGCCAAGAAAGAAATAAGAAATTTGCCTCGCATAATCCAGACAATATATTATTGTATGCCAACAATCTGAGAAGAATGAGATTGATATCTGAGAGTGTTTCAGCAGGAGTGTTTAGTCAATACCTAACAATTTTATGTTTCTTCAGAAAAAAAAAAAAATTGTTTTTTTAAAAATTACCTTCCTTTGTTATGGAAAAAAAAACCCAAACCATAGATATCTCATAGAATCATAGAATTACCAGGTTGGAAGAGACCCACTGGATTATTGAATCCAACCATTCCTATCAAACACTAAACTATGTCCCTCAGCACCTTGTCCACCTGTGCCTTAAACCCCTCCAGGGAAGGTGAATCAACCACCTCCCTGGGCAGCCTGTGCCAGCGCCTAATGACACGTTCTGTGAAATTATTTTTCCTAATGTCCAGCCCTTGGTGGAGCTTGAGGCTATTCCCTCTTGTCCTGTCCCCTGTCAGTTGGGAGAAGAGAACAGCACCCTCCTCTCTACAACCTCCTTTCAGGTAGTTGTAGAGAGCAATGAGGTCTCCCCTCAGCCTCCTCTTCTCCAGGCTAAACACCCCTAGCTCTCTCAGCCGCTCCTCATAAGGCCTGTTCTCCAGCCCCTTCACCAGCTTTGTTGCTCATCTCTGGGAGTATATATGTAGGTATTCTGACCAGAGTGTGATTTTAACATTATAAATCGATCTTTCTTTCTTCCTAGGACAGTACTAGACTCCAGTTCCCTAATTCATCTCATACCTTATGCCTGGACTGACAATTGTAAGATAAATAAATTCCTTAAAGCAGTCCAGTCTTGGTTGAAACAATTCAAGTGGGAGAGTATCTACCCTGTCCCCAGGTTTTGTTTGGGTTGGTTTTTTTTTTTTTTTTCATAAGGTTAATTACCTATTCTGTTTAAAGTTTGCTGTGAATCAGAGTACAGCTTATCGGAAGAATGCAGATCTCAGCTGCTTGTATTTTCTTTGTTGTCCCTTAATGTATTTTTTTTTCCTAAGCTGTATTTAAAGAGTGGGCCAGAAGGGCAGAAACAAACACACATTTATTTCTGTCTTAGAACCTACCATTTGATCTTTTATTTTCTTTTAGTGGTGTATAGAACCAGTTAAAACTTTTACCGTTTAGAAGTGTGTCCCATTGATCTTTTTGGAACAGTGCTAGTTTGGACCTTCAGTTCTCAGCCAGAGTTTGGCACCACGCTGATCACTTCTGTGCTGTGTAATGGATTTGTCACAGCGGTATTTATAAAGAATCTTTTCTTTTAAATAAAAAGACATCTTCACCCTACCTCCCCTCTCCAAAAAGGGTGTTAACGGGGAATAAAAATAAAAGACTGAAAAAGACACTGCTAAACTCTGTAGGAAGAAGAGAAGTAGGAAATAAAGTGGGAAGAAAATTTGTAAAATCTGGTGCTTATGTAACAGCAACAATTTCACTAAAGGGCAATATGGGACACAATGATGAGGACTCTGGCAATTCATACCATCTACTAAAATTAATAACAGTGTAAGGAAAAAGATCAAATATGTTCAGATACCTAAGAAACCTTGAGAAGAAAAGTTTCTAAAGATGACAGGGTGTACAGGCATGCTGTCACCTGTGTTTTCCCCAGACAACTGCCATTTCCCTAAAAATACAGTTTTACAGTGATTCTGGCATATCGAGTATAGGGATATAGTTATGTTGATAAATTAATACTGCATTTCTTAAAAGTCTCATCACAATCACAGAGGGATTTCTGTTTAAATACTTAGCATTCAGCTTCCATATAAGAATGTATATAACCATTTCCTTTACGCTGACATTATTCTTAGAAGCACATGGATAATTATAATTGTAAATAAGCATTGTATAATTAAAATCTAAATCAGCATTAAAATTTTTAATATTAGTTTTCCTTTGAATGTTTTCATTTCTGCTCTGTTATAAATGATGGATTAATTTCTATTCATTCCTTCTAAATACCTTTGAGCAAAGGCAGTGATTTCACTGTTTAAAATCCTAACTTCCTTCAGAAATCTATTGCTTGTAATTACTTAATTACGGGTATGGTGTAAACTGTGGTGTCTTATCCTTAAACTTTATTTCCAGAGGACAAAAGTAATAACATCTTCTCAGTTTCTTTAGTCTACACTTTTTGTCGTCGTTGTTGTTTTTTCCTTGATGTGTTAAAAAAGATCAGTAGCAAATAGAGATTAAGGGTATTATAATATTTGACTATTCTTATAGTCAAATAACACTATAAGAGCTCAGGCAGGCTAACTTTAGTATAGCAAAACCTGGTTTTAATCTTGGAAGGGTCCATAATCACAAGACCTTTTGTGTTCAGATTTGCTCCTCACAAGGCTATCACATCACAAAATGGCCCTGAAGAGTGCCACAGTTGAGCATATTTACCTCAAAATTAACAGATTTGGGATGTTGCATCTGGAAGGACAAAAGAAGAACTGGGAAGGTGTTGGGTTGACTAAGTAATAATTTTTTGATAGGAATGGTTGGACTCCATGATCCGGTGGGTCTCTTCTAGCCTGGTGATTCTATGATTTCTGAGTTGTAGTCGGAGTTGGAGGAAGCTGTAGACTTCCCTAATGTACATATGTTCACCGGGGCCTATTGATATCTTATATTCAGTACTACCACTTCTCTTATCATGATTGTAACAAATGTGCACACAAGGGACCTGACCCTTGCTTATCATCCCTACTATTCTAATGTCTGTGTGTCCACAAACAATCCAAAATCACTTTTCCAAGGCTCCTTAGCCCTAAAAATACTTGTAATTTAGTGCGTACCAGAGAGGTGTGTTCTTGTTCTGTTTGCCTTAATCAAAGCTCCTGGGGGCTAACAGAACAATTTTGATTGAGTTTTATATTCTTCCTTGCATCGCTGTGCAGGATATGTTTTGATCCTTTGGAAAGAGATGTTTCTAGGAAAAAAAAAAAAAAAAAAAACTTACCTGCAGAAGGGACTGATCTTTTCAGTTACTGCCACTATATATATTTTCAGAACAGGGTGAAGTCCAATATAATAAATACTAACATCATATCTAGATGACTTTGAGGTTTCTTGTTCAGGTAGTTTAATCGAACTTCGCTACTATCTTACCCGGTGTGAGTTTTCAAAGGCACTACATTTAGAGGTACACTGCATTTTTCAACTATTAATCACTTCAGTACTTGGTAAACTATTTTCTACACTAGGAGAAATTTTGCTTCCTAGATATTCCATCTTGCAAGCCGTTCAAAGTGATGAATGCTGCATGTTACTGATGAGCAGTGCAGCATAAAAGTTGTATTTCCTCAGTGCAACCCAGGCAGTGGTGAAGGTGTGGAAAAATTAATATGTTCTTATTTCTGATGGTTTTATGATTTTTCATGAATGATCATAAAATGTTCTTATGGACTTGTAACTATAAATACATGTGTATATATTTTACTGACTGCAATCAAGCTTGTTTAAAACATTAGTCTTCATAACTCAATTTCAGTCCTGTTTGGTGAAACAGTACCTAACTCCAGAGCTACAGTGTTGATAATTGTATGCTGTATTTACACAAATTGTTTCTTATTGAATTATGAAAAGCTTGTAAGTAGTATTTGATTTGTGATGGTTTTTAATTTTTTTATTTTAATCCTGTGAGAACAATTGTGTGTGGTGTGACCTCTGTCATCAGGCTACGCAGGTTGGGAGGAAGTAGACAGGTTAAGGAGTATCAGGGAAGTTAAGAAAGAGATGAATGGGTAGAAATAAATCTGTCCTCTATGAGACAGAAGCAGTAATAACCAACAGAAATAAGAACACGAGATCAAGAGGATGCTGTGTTCTTAAAACCACCAGATGGAAGGCAAGTAGGTTGAATGAAGGGGCTGCCAGGCAAACACTCTCCCTGCTTACCTTGCCTTCCCAGGTGCCTCTATGCAACAGGTATGAGGCTCTGGGTTGGAGTCAGTGATGTAGATCATAATCTGTCTATACCAGAAGTCAAAAAGGATTACTTTCCAAGTCATGGACACACCTGTGAAGAATTAAAAACAGGTTATAATTGTAGGTTACCCCTTCTGAGGGGAATAGAGGATCTAATATGCCTTAAGGATCTCTGCTGCCTCCCTGGGGCCAGGGTTAAGGACATCCCTAGGACACTCCCTAGCTTGGTAGGACTCTCAGACTATTATCAAGTACTGCTGTTTCATATGAGTGGTGATGAAGCTTTAACATGTAGTCCAAAGGCAAACAAAAGTGACTCCAGGGCCTTGGGACAGTTCTAAAGGGGATTTGGGAACAGCTATTTTTTTTGCTCTCATTCCAGTTGTAGGCAGTAGTATTGGAAGAAACAGGCAGACCAAATCTATTAATAAACAGCTCCATGACTGATGTCACTGCCAGAAATTCGTGATTTTCAGTAATAGGATAGTCTGCATGGCACCAGGCCTGCTGGCTTAGATGAGATTCATCTTTCTCAAAGAGAGAAGAGGATCTTTGCTCACAAGCTGGGGCAGCAAAAGCAGGGAAGAGCGATAAAATAATAATAGAGATAAAATGTATCATTTTATGTGATTTATTTATAAATAGGCAGTTGAAATGGTAATTTGATCAGAATATGTCTGTACTTATTACATGGTAGGGGAAACTTTGATAATGTGTTCTTCAATCCAGCAGACAGAAACATAAGATTGGAGGCTGGAAGCAGATGATAGTTATATTAAAATCAGATATTGGATGTTCCTAAAAGCAAAATAAAATTAAAATGAGGTCATTTAACTGGAAAGCTAACTAAGTGTTTTGGTTGATTGACCATCACTGGTAATTTTAAAATCGAGTTCAGATGCTATTTCCAAATGAGGTAATCTGATTCAAATGGAACTGAATCAGAAAACTCATATGATCTGTGTTATGTAGGAAGATGAATTAGATGAGTACACTGAGTACCTTCATTCCTCTCACTTATGGAAATGAAAAATAAGTCAGTCCAACCTGACTGTGATGCCAACCAACACAGCGGTTTCTTTGGCCTGGAATAGTTTTGAAAAATCAGATCTCTTCTTTCCTCAAAGAACAAGGTTCTCTTCTTTCCTCAAAGAACAAGGTTGTTTAAGCAAGTTGGTTATCCAGTTATACGAAGTTGTAATACTCAAATACGTAGTATTGCATTACAGCCATGACAGTAGCACCAGCACACACAGATGAAGACTCTGGCTGTTAATATGTAGAAAGAATCCAGAAGCACAAGAAGACGCTCTAAAATTTCTGTAATGTTTATATAAATATGTAACTCAATCTTCTGATAGTCTCAGGGATATACCTAAGTTCTATGAAGCAATGATGCTACCTACATTCAGGTACCAGAGGGTAGATTATAGTAACCTTCAAGTAGGATACATGTATCAGCCCCATATGAAATTAGGTCTTGTAAAGGATAACTGCAGCCTTTAATTGATGACGTAAAGGTCTTTGTGAAAAATTACTGTACTCCTTCTGGATTTGACAGCCAGGTGGTACTGTGAGGATAACTGGTGCCAGCTTGGTTTCATGTAACAGTGCTATGCATGTATTTGCATGACACCCTCCATAGGGTGGGGAGGGACAGAAAAGATCTGTTTTCATGAAGCACCATAAGCTCAGAAACCTGTATCTAGAGGGTTTTTCAACCTGAAGAAAAAAGAGGTTCCAAGAATTTAAGAGAAATCCAATACTTTCTTCAAAATACACACAAGAGTAAAAGTTGCTAAACAAATGTGAGGCATATGGGTTTCAATAGCTGTGTTCTTTGCATATTTATAGCTTTTTCTATCCATTTTACAGACACCACATTCATCTCTTAAAATACTACCTACAGCTAATAAAAAAATTAGTCTTACAAGTATGAAAGACAGAAAGAAATTCATGTCAATCAGAAGGAAACAAGTATGGGGCGTAGCCTATATTTCCTTGCAGTGTTAAAATCTATGTCATATAGCTTTTACCACGAGTGTTGAGTATAACTCTTCTCCTTTGCCTTGTGCTTCTGCTTTCATGGCAGTGGAACCATCAGATAGAGTAATTGCATAAATATTAAACAAGCAGAATAAGGGGGTCACTGGGTTAATTATTTATCCTATATCTCTCTGGATAAGGAAAAACAACATAAACAACTTTTATACATCTAAATGAGGCTGCTACTTGTACATAAACTGATACAGCCTCTGCCATTGATAGGCCTGAGTGGAGTATAGTATCACATGAAAATGAAAAGCTGTAACAGTGAAAAGAAATTGCATGAATCTCATTATCATGAATATAGCACTACAGCAGCACTTAGAAACACTCATATTTTCTGATGGGAAGATGAGCATTTTCTCTTATCTGTTTTTAAGCCCTTCTTGCCCAAAGATGAAAGTTAAAAAATATTACAGTCAAAGCCTATGGCTTCCTTTCAGCCAGTATGTTATGGTTTTCCTCTTTCACATAAAATCAGGGTAAAACTTCAGTCCAGACATACCTATTATAACTTGCATTATAATGTAAATGAAAGGTTCACATGTTCTCATTTCAATATTTTTAAAAGTTATTATCTACTTCAATCATCCTGAAATTTAGAAGTCCCATGAGATAGCCAGGTAGATTTGTGGTCCTGTGTTTTGATTAAATGAACAAGAAGTTCCTGATAACCGAAAAAGTCCTCCCCCTCCCCCAAATTTGTTTACTTACTCATTCTTTTATCCCATGGATGACAAAGTATGCCCATGTAGCCACACCCTGGGAGCAGGGCAGAACTTGCACTGAGACTTACACAGCCGGGAACCAGCAGTAGCTGATGTAGTGTGGCCAAAAATCTGTGCCTGCCCCAGATGGTGTCATGTACAGAGGCTTACCCAATTCCCACCTGATACCTACTACCTTCAGGGGAAATCAACGCTGAAAACAGCTTTCTGAAAAAGGATAAGTACTCTCAGTAGGTGTAAGCCTAGCCTAAAAACATATGGGCAGACGGGGTAGCCAAGGAGCTTTGTAGCCTGCCGGTTTTCATGTGGTGCGGGTGACTCAAAGGGATGTGCAACAGCTGTTGAGCCTTATCCTTCCGTATCTCCCCACAAGCCAGTATCAAATTGCATCCAAGTACTGACAGGAATCCTGAAAGGGAGAAGGGATAATGAGCATCTGCCTGAGACCCAAGTTTTTGCTATGGGAAAACATAATTTAAGCACATAGTAAAACCCAGAAGATAGTCTGTTTTAACAGGAAAAGCAAGTACTGTGTTTACCTGTGAAGACATTTGGAAGGACTGAAGGAGGATTAAGTGGGAAGTAACAGGGGAAAACTACTTTAGACTTACAGAAAAGAAGAAATATGGAGAAGGCTGAGTAGCAGGGAAGAGCAAAGGGAGAAGAAACTGCTGAGCACCACAGCTAGTGGAAGAAATTATAGGTATCAGCCAGTCCCATCTTTTCCCATTTTTGCTGTGAACTATGTATTGTCTCTTCCTCTGGTGTGTTTATACCTCCCTTGCTGTTCTTTGTTATTAGTTGCAGATATGAGAGGGGAATGGCATTTTTAAGAGGAGAATATCTCTTCTCAGTCCCCCAATGTTGAGTTACTGGTGAGATTTCTCATGAGGGCTAGGAGGATTAGGAAGCAAAGAAGGCAGAGCACTTTCCTTTGAGACTGTAGAAGAATATGAAAGGATGTATTAGCTTTCTGTTTTGACCCTACTTGATTGTATCTTCTGAGAAATATTTCTACAATTCATATTCAGTCCTTGATTGCTACTTATTTTATAACTTCTTGATTTCTTGTATCAAAATTGATAACCACAGAAAATCTTGAGCGTCCATGTTAACTGCATCAGAGCAAATTTATCTTCTTCAAAGATGGTTGTTTTATGCTGGAGAGATTTGAACGTAACAAAATGTTTCTTCAGAGTTCCTATGGGTAATGCAGTGCTAGAGAAGAAAAAAAAGACTTAAAACAACTCCTTGTATGACTGATTGTTAATGACCCTAGCTGAAATAAACTAATCCATAAATATACATACTAATTTTGAAGTCTACTATACTCTTGCATTCACACTTAGTTTTCAACTTGCTGAGCACTAAAGGGGAAAAGTCTAAAGCTGTACTTAGCATGGTCTATTGCTGGTGACAACAGTGAAATAAAACTCTTCTGTAGGCGTATTGTATACTTTGTAGGTTAATAATTAGTATTCATTCTGTAAAGTAGTTGATAAAGAATTTTTTTTTTGACTGCTAGTTTGTGGGGTTCTTTCTTTACACCCACACTGAATACATATAGGCATATAATGCCTGATATTTTCCATACTGTCAGGCAGGTAGTCATACAGAAATGAGTAAATTTGGGTCCCAAAATTGCATTTGAGATCTTATAATCTGTTTTCCTTTGAAAATAAGGTTGACTTTCATTAAATACATTTGTAATTGTGCCCCTAAGCATCCACAACTTGTTCTGTTCTGGAAACTTCAAGAATAAACTAAATCCGTTTTATTGACAAAGTATGCAAACTTATGTTAGAATGAAACCCTACTGAGACCTAATCTAATCCAACTGCTTTTGTATACTTAAAGATAAATAGGATTCGGTTGTGATGTTCTAGACTCTGAAAATACCCATGCCCTTCTTCTTAGTGTGAAATGTACAGAAACAGTTTGATTCTGGCTGAGAATAGGGTAGATGCTATTCATAATTGCAGTCTCTCTCTTCCTATCAATGTAGTTTCATTGTTTATGAAACAAGAAAGCATAAGTAATGCTCCTAATTTCTTTGAGATCTTTATCCTCTAATGAAATGTACTTATCCCCAAATATTTTCTAATTATTAATATTCTTCTTATCTTATCCTTTTGTAGCTGCCGCAGTGATTTTGTTGTTAACACTATGTGAGCTCCAAGAATATTAGTTTTCTGGAATTCCGTATTTAATAAGTCCACAACTGGGTGTCCCAAATAAAAGTGTGAGAAGACAAAAGTAACTAAACCCTTGACATTTTAAGTGACACACACACACACACACACACACACACACACACATATATATTAGGTGGGGGGAAAAAAAACAAAAAAACCCCAAAAAGTCATCAGTAGATGAATCTCTCCTTTTCCTAGTCCTATTGATCAGTAGCAGGAAAAATTATTTTCTAGAACAACTGGCTTTAGGAAAATATCTGAGAGCCTGAAATGACTTGTTTTTCCTTTTTTTTTTTTTTTTAAAAATCACATAGATATGTAAAGACAAATAACAGGAAACTGACTTTTTGACAACTCTTGTCATACTGTGAAACTATTTGGTATCCACTGGTTCTACTGCTAATTTTCTTATAAAACTTGCTTTATTTTCTCAAAGTAATTTTTATATGTGAGGAAAGAGAAGAAGAATGTCTTTGTCTATGCAGTATATGTCATTCATTTTATTACCTGTAACCCAGATTTCTCAGTTGACAGATTTTTTTTTTTTTTTTGGCATGCTTACTAGCATTACTATGCTTTGTGGATAAGAAGTCATAGTACCACCTATTAACAATTTCTGTGCATATTTGTCTTATTTTTCCTGAATTTAGAAACCTGAAATCTGATTTTTTTTTTGTAGATAATCTAAATATACTATAACATCTCAGAAAAAAAAGTCCAACAGACACGCAATTTTAATAATAAAGAGAAAAAATATTATAGTAGAAAATATTTCTCATTTTGTGCTGCTACCAATCGTCCACACTGTTTAGAGCAGGATTAATAATAAATTTGGAACTGCAGTTAGGTGACTGATGCAAACTTAATTTGTAAATTTTTTTTTGGAAAAAAATGTGTACACTCACATGATAAAATCAACCTTAAATTAGCATTTCCTATATTTTAAGTGCTTTAAACCTTAATGTTACCTATATAGATTATTTATTTCTCTTATATGCAAAAAGTACAGAATTCTATCTCCTTTTTGTCATTTGTAATTTCTTGGTTTTATGTAACTCATCTAGATGCAATGCTCTGATCTAGTTTTACTTCAGCTTACACTTGCACATTCTCATTAAAGTTTAATGGATTTAAGTTAGGGTAGATACAACCTGCTGTCCTATAATATTTTCTGTTCTGTTCATTGATAGACTGGAGCTCTAATCCTACATTTCCTTGGACTAGTAAACCAGGAATGGGTTTTGAAGTCTTCTTTCAATAATCATTACTTTATCCTGGGTTAGCTGGCTGAGCTTCTTTGCCTACTCGTTTGTAAAATGGTGATGAATCTTTATGGTCTTCTCTCGTGGAAGCTTATATAGTTACAGTTTATATGGTTTTAACCATGGTTTAGTGTTTTGAAAACTGAAAACAGTTTGTAAGTGTTAGTGGAAGGAGTCTGCTTCAGTCTGTAAGAGCAATCTGTGACTGCACGGGGAACAAACTGACCTGCATTACCCTCTATTCACTGTGAAATTAGACAGCAAATTTTGACCATATGGAGAAATATTATGTCACTACATAGACATATAGACATATGACTCTGTGTGTGTGTCTCTATGAAATTATTCACAAAAAATCCCTCCTATATCTATGATGTCATGCAGTTGCCAATTAATATTCCAAGCTTGGAAATAATGCTTTTTTTTTTTTTTTATTTATCCACTTATGTTGCCCTTCTATCTTTATGGAAAATGAATAAAAACTAGGACGCTAGTTCCATAGAACTTCTGAATTAAACTCATACTAATTTCCAAGTGAAATCTCTACTCACCCCAGAGGTGTAAGACTATGACCTAACACAGAAAAATCAGAGTGATTATGCATTTCTGAGACGAACTCCAAACAAGTTACTATTGAAAGACAGCAACAAAAGAGAAAATCACTGGTACTGGGTAACATTTACCAAATGGCTAATACAAAAATAAGAAATTTTTAGATAGGAATGGTTGGACTAGAAGATCCGATGGGTCCCTTCCAACCTGGTTGTTCTGTGATTCTGTGAAATGATCAGAGTAAAGGTAGAAATTGGTTCCTAAGGAACAGGTAACATCAGTCGGGAAGTGTATGACTTGGCATTAAGTATCTTTTAGTGTTACTTAATTGTTGCTCTAACTTTAGTGACCAATTACAGCAACAATGGTCATCTTGATACTAAAACGCCACCTCTCAGATTGTTTACATCTTTACATTAAGCTGATACTTACTACAAAGACCTCCTTTTAGGAGGAAGTTTTTCACACAGAGAGTCATTGGGCATTGGAAGAGGCTGCCCAGGGAGGTGGTTGATTCACCTTCCCTGGAGGTGTTTAAGGCACAGGTAGATGAGGTCCTGAGGGACTTGGTTTAGTGTTTGATAGGAATGGTTGGACTCGATGATCCGATGGGTCTCTTTCAACCTGGTTGTTCTATGATTCTAAGGCAACTATGAGTATTTATCCATTACTTATGGTAGATAGTTAAGTGTATGGGTCTATGTGTGTAACAAGGAATGAACAGTGTTAGTGGGGAAGGACACCTCTGGAGAATAAGAAGATTATAAGACGTGTGCATGTTTCAGAAACTGGAAATTTAAGGGTGACATCTAAAATACCACACTCAGAGTGGACAGAGGTATTCAAATAAAGAGCTGCCTAAAAAATCAGTTATTAGGTTGAATGTAAAGGTTTCTTTTCATCCTGACCATTTGATAGGAATGGTGGAATGGTTGGACTAGAAGATCTGATGGGTTCCTTCCAACCTGGTTGTTCTATTATTCTATGACCAGAGTCAGAGACCTGCCATGCAATGAAGTTATTGCTTCAATAATAACTTAAATACATTATAAAGAACACATTGACAAATTTCACAATCAGTATTGAATTGGTATCCCTTGTTTGTCTGTGTTGGCAATGCAATATGGATGAAACTTTGTTTTTTTAAGTAAGCAGTGTTTAGTGAGAAGGCAGCAACAGTATTTCCCAAAACGTTTATTTCTTTCATTTGCTAACCTAAAAAGGGAATGAAACAATTTAAATGCAATTTTATGAGAACAAAATATGCCCAGAATAAGAAGTAGTATGTCAAATTTCATCCCAGTGTAATTTAAAAGAGCTGAATTATAAAACACTGAAAAAACCCCCCAGACTGATGATGGGAATGGGTACAGAATTTTAAGCATAATGGTGCTGCCAGATTGATGCTGAATTGCTACAATTGTGATAGAGAATATAGTCAAGCTTTCATTTAACAGAGTAATATTTTCCTGAAGTCTGTGAGGGCTCTTGCGATACCCACAGTGTGTCAGCCACAAAAGCCTAGAATAGTGTTATGATAATATCTGTTGACCTTTGCTAGTGAGGGACTCTGACTTCGGCAGTTGTTGTGAGCCCACAGACCCACCCATGGGACCTCAATTCAGCTACACCGGAAGCTGTTGTAAAAAGTTTACTTAAGCAGAAGCATGATCAAAGTCCTCTCAAAATATGTGTGTTTTTTTCCTAGATCAAATTTCAGCTCTTGTTTTGGATGTGCAAAGTTCTAAGTGTGATTTAAGCCTATAAATAACCACAGGAGGTTTTTACCATTGATTTGAGTGGTCTTCAGATAAGATGCTGTGTGCAGCAACACATTCCAAGCAGCATGTAAAATTCATTTTAGCTTAAAGTTTATGCATAATTTAAACCGAAAAACACCCTGGTAACTGGCTTGCTGTTTATTTTTATCTTCTGCTCCCCTCATTCTCATCTGTGGTCTGTGCCTCTGTTTTTCACATTTTTTCTAGGGATTTTCTTTCTTCTCTAGTATACAATATATTGGACTTTATTTTGCTCCTGACATTGGTTTTCACATCCTACTTAATCCATTCCCTTCTACCTTTTGTCTTCAATGACTATTTCTTTTTTTTTCTGTATCAAACTCCTTTTTTTCACTGTATCTCCTAATAAACAGTTCTTCCCTACTTCTGTCTCTCATGCCCGTGTAACCCACTGTGACTAGATCTCACTTATCTTTCCAACTGTTATGTTTTGTTCCACGTTTTCCATGCAACTGTAGCTCTAGAGCCCTATCATCTTCTCATAAAAGTCCTATTCAACCTCTTCTAAGTACCTACTTTCAAGTTTCCCTGATTTTTCACATTTATCTCAATCATTACTTTAATCGTCTTAGAAAAAAATTTGTAGCAATTCCTATACTTGCAAAAGCTCTGGGTTTGTAACTTTTGTATCTAAACAGTTTAGTCCCTTCTAAATTTCATTCCACCAATTCCTTTTTGTTTTAAACACCCTTGCCCCATTTTCTTTTATTCTGATCTATAGTTTAATGCTTCATTTAAAGACCCAGGAACTATTAGGCCATTCTGAGACAAGTAATGTAGATGTCTATATATAGATTTGTTTAGAAGGAGCTTTAAAATATTGTGCAGTATTATTTATTGTTTGCATACTAGATAAGCATTAACAGTTACATAATACTTATGAGATAAAATTCAGCAGCAATCAGAGAAAATGCTTGGCAGTTTCAAAACTGTGTATCTTGAAACAAGTTTATACTTCCGCTATTGCATATAAAACTGGAAAACACCCAGTGATCATAGAATCATAGAATCGTAGAACAACCAGGTTGGAAGAGACCCATTGGATCATCGAGTCCGACCACTCCTATCAAACACTAAACTCTAAACCATGTCCCTCAGGACCTCATCTACCTGTGCCTTAAACACCTCCAGGGAAGGTGAATCAACCACCTCCCTGGGCAGCCTATTCCAATGTCCAATGACCCTCTGTATGAAAAACTTCCTCCTAATCTCCAGCCTAAATCTCCCCTGGTGAAGCTTGAGACCATTCCCTCTTGTCCTGTCCCCTGTCACTTTGGAGAAGAGCCCAGCTCCCTCCTCTCTACAACCTCTTTTCAGGTAGTTGTAGAGAGTAATGAGGTCTCCTCTCAGCCTCCTCTTCTCTAGGCTAAACATACTGATACTGCAAAGCTCCAGAGTGTCACCACTTTCAAAGCAATTTGGTTAGCATACTTACACAGACTTGACTGGGGAATGAGGCCCAGTTTCTCAAAGGTGATTAAGTATATAAATCCCTCTATATCAATTTACTTATATATGGATTATGAAACGGCTACAGAGATCTTTCTGCAGATCACAGGGGAAGCACTAGTCACATCAGAGGAGGTGCTGGAGCCAAGTAGGGGAGCCCAGTCTGCTCCCCACATAACAACCAGCTCAACTAAGTAAAGGTGACCTGTGATAGTAGTAGGAGACCCTCCTGAGAGGTACGGAGGCATCCATTTGCCAAACCAAACCACTTTCTAAGTGCTGCTTACTGGGGCCTCGTATTGGAGATGTCACCAAGAGGCTACCAAGCATTCTACAGCCCACTGACTACTTACTACCCACTGCTGTTGTTTCGTGCAGGCAAAAGTGATAAAGCCTGGAGCAGTCTCCCATACCTCCATCCAGCAAACTCCTGTATGAGAACAGGATGAGAGAGTTGGGTTTGTTTAGCCTAGAGAAGAGAAAGTTCCAGAGAGAACTTATAGCAGTCTTTCAGTACTTAAAGAGAGGCCTGTAGGAAAGATGGGGAGGGACTCCCCATCGGAGTGTAGTGATAGGACAAGAGTTAATGGTTTTAAGCTGAAAGAGGGAAGATTTAGATTAGATATTAGGAAGAAATTGTTTACTGTGAGGCTGGTGAGGCACTGGAGCAGGTTGTCCAGAGAAGTTGTGGAAGCCGCATCACTTGAGGTTTTTCTCAAGTTACTCAGATTTGATCATCTTGGTCTAGTGCCCATAGCAAAGGGGCTATAACTAGATATATTTAATGTTCTTCCAATCCAAACCATTCTATGTCTCTATAGAGACGTTCACTTCATCTGCCATTTTTTCCTGTGTTTATAGGTATCATCCAGTGTACATGGTTAAAGTAATGGTGTCTTCATATAATAAAAATGAACTTAGAGGCAAGTATGATTACTTCAGAGCAATGTTAAGACAAGGGGTGTGAAATCGTGCCATGAACCTCCAAAGTGTAGCCTTTATGAGGTGACCAATTTTAACTAGCTCTTCTTTTTGGCAGAGCGCCTGAAAAAGCATGTATGGTTAGAAACAGTTTTAAAATTTTTGTATTGCCTGATAAGACTTAGCTTTACGCATTTGTGCTATGAGCTCTTGAGGCTGGTTATTTTGGTATTGAAAACAAAAATGCTTATTCAGAAATGTCAAAAACCCCAAACCAAAAAAACCTCAAAAATAGAGACAGAATAGATTCCTATAAGCAAACTTGTAATTCTTCTTTCAGAATAGTGAATATGTTTAATAAACTGAAACAAAAATGAAAAACAAATAAAAGATACTAAAATCACAGAAAAAAATACTTGAATCATTACCACAATCTTAATGCTCTGGATGATTAATGTCTTGTAACTTCTTGATAGCTGTTATAAAACATTTAAACATATTGACTACATATAAAAGAGTTGAAAGGCTGCATAGCCTTTTTTGAAGTTTAATAGTCTGTAGTAAAAGATCTTCCATTTCCTGGTTGTTTGGGAAGTGACATGAATACAGAAACTTTACACAAGAGCAAAGTAGGATTAGAAGGATTCTGGATACATTTGTACTGTTATTCTTAACAACAAAGATTCCACAAGGAAAATAAACTTCAGACCATCCAGCTAACTGTAAATTTAAATATGTTAAGAGATTTTACTGACAAGCTTAATAGCGGAAAACATTAGGGGTTATATTATCTATTCTCTTAATCTTTTTTGTCTTTATTCCTGTGAATATTTTTTGAATTATGAAGAGAAATTTTCAGCTCACTTCTTCAACACAAAATCTAGCACAGTGGATGTTACCCTCAGAAAAAATGTTTTCATGCTATGCTGATGATGTTGTGATGCTTCAGGGGTTAACTTTTTCACTTCTGGCTTATCCCCTCTCCCCCTCCCACCCTATCTAGAGTGCAAACTTGCTTTAACAGTTTTGTCCCTATAAACTACTCCCCAAACACTGGACAGAGAAGTGGGGGAATGAAGGTGAGAAATAAATCTTAAAATCGTGCAGCTTAGTACTAAGCAAGGCTTAATGAAGGCTCAGAGTTACACTAGTGGAAACAGTTTCAAAGAAGTCTGTCAGCAGGGAGTGATTCAGCACCACAAATACAACCATTGAAAAGCTTAATCGTCCAGCTTAAGCTAATCACCTTATGTTTTCAGTTACCTGGCTCATTGAATAATTTGAGTGCCTATCCCCTAGCTTTCATAACAAACTCAAGAGCTAACAAACTAGGTAGGAAGGTGGCTGTTGATAAGTATGATAGATAAGACTGTGTTTTAAGCTTTATTTCTCTTTGAAGCTGTTTTCCAGCACTCTGTAAGGTAAAAGTCCTCCTCTTTGCTATTGTCCTGGGTATCTTTGTACTTGGTTTCATACTGAAAACTAGTTATGTCTGTAGTTATGCTAATCCATATCCAGCCTGTCAATTTGATCCTTTCTTATTTTCGGTGTTGCGAAAAAGGCTGAGTTAATACAGAGGAAAATTAAAATAAATTAGTTAAAAAAATGTTATTTCTCATCCCCTCAAGTACAACACAGAATCATAGAATCATAGAACAAACAGGTTGGAAGAGACCCATCGGATCATCGAGTCCAACCATTCCTATCAAACACTAAACTACGTCCCTCAGGACCTCACCCACCCGTGCCTTAAACACCTCCAGGGAAAGTGAATCAACCACCTCCCTGGGCAGCCTGTTCCAATGCCCAATGACCCTCTGTGTGAAAAACTTCCTCCTAATCTCTAGCCTAAATCCCCCCTGGCAGAGCTTGAGGCCATTCCCTCTTGTCCTGTCCCCTGTCACTTGGGAGAAGAGGCCAGCTCCCTCCTCTCCACAACCTCCTTTCAGGTAGTAGTAGAGAGTAATGAGGTCTCCTCTCAGCCGCTTCTTCTCTAGGCTAAACAACCCCAGCTCTCTCAACCGCTCCTCATAGGGCCTGTTCTCCCAGCAATAAAAGCATATAAAGCAACACTGCATGTCTATCCATTACTAAACTCCATTCTACCTTGTCAAGAACAGGAGAAAAAACTTGGTATTATGACAGATGAACTTGTCCTTTTTTTTCCTATTTAGCAATATCTGTCAGTGTTCATTATGACCTCCAAGGTATAAGCATGGACGTTCAGTCACAGTATTCATCATTTAAGATTAAGAATCAGGGCTCATTTAAAGAGCTTGAAACTAGACTTGGTGGGAGTACACGACAAAATCAGGCTTGTATTTGACAAGCTGTGGGATGACACACCAGGGTCAGAGAGATGGGGTGCAAGTGAGGACCCTCAGCTTATTTCTCTGAGATTTACTGGCTAAAGTGCAGCACGCTTGATGTTTTTACAGAGAGGACCCAGGGCTCCTGAGGTAATTGGAGTCAACAAGGAAACACTAGTGAAATACCTCAAAGGTGTTAGAGGTGTTCACTTAGAAAGGTGAAATGGCCAACAGCCCAGCTGAAGTGCCTCCACACAAATGCACGCAGCACAGGTGAAAAACAGGAGGAGTTGGAAGCCACTGGTCTGCTAGAAAGCGATGACATACTCACCCCTTCAAGTTCCAAACTACTTACCAGGTGTAGGATATAAAGTGAAACATGCAGATCAACTGAGACTTGAGGCTGAGTTGCCCCTTTTTAAGAGTCTTTTTTTGACTCAATGACTAGGTAAATTTATTTAGTCAAAACTCTGGGTGGGACAGATGATAAACTACTTAGTTCAAGGTATGGAATCACAAAGACCTTTATACTTTGCAGGCATCCATCAATTACCCTGTTGTCTTGGGGCAATAATCAAGCCTTTAAAGGCCCTGACTAGAGATGAACTACCCCATCTTTATAGAGCCACCTTCCTCGTGCCAGCATTGCATAACATGAATTTTGTTTCAATTCCCAGTAAAGAGTAAGTGCAGCCCAGAAGGCCAAACGTTTCCTTACCTGCATCAAAAGATGCATGGTCAGCGTTCAAGAAGATATAAGTTCAGAAAGTCTTTCCATAAGTCTTCATTCTGCTAATTTCTTCTTATATCTTCCTTCCTATTCTCAATCAACATGCATGAAGATGTGTGTATTTCTGCCTGTTTCATGAAAAATAAATACTTTTCTAAATGAACATAATTAAACAGATTTTTTTTTTACTTAAAGCACATATTTATAAACTTTGCTAAATTTAGATTTTTTTTTGTATAATATTATGCTCTTTATATTTGATAAGTAAGATAGAATAGGTCATATGGCTGACATGTAATTACAGAAATACCCAGTAAAATAGGCGAATTCTTTGATCAATAAGGTTACTTATCATTACACAGACTCTTATAGTCAAATGCTCATTAAGAAAGTAATGAATTCAACTATTTTATGAGAGCTTCATTGGTTCAAAGTATTTATTTCAAGCACTAGTATCTCCAATTATCATTCTGATGCAGTTCAGCAGTGTTGAAAATTAATGCCAATCACAAGATTTCCTTTGAACTTTCAGAAAAGCAAAGCTGGAGCAGTGTATACTGCTGTCTTCTGAACTTCAGAACAGTTTAGGCACCCTCTCTGCATACCACACGGTACAAGCCTTTGACTTTAGCATGGATAATGACAGAAAGCTTGAAAATCAATTACCTTTAAATACTGCAGAAGAAACTCCTTTTGATTTCTCATCAAAAGCACCTGGGATATGTGGTATTTAACTGTAATTTAAATAATATGCAAATCTTGTTAAAAGTACCGAAATGAAAATATATTGCCTGGTTCTCTTTTCGTAGAGCTGCTATTAGCTATCTGGATTGTTGAGCCTGTTGTCTATAGGCAGTACACCTCAGATTTCATATTTCGCGTTAGGCCTGGCTCTTAGGCTGTACACAATTTGAATAGGTCATGTTGGCTGGATTATGAACACTTACATTAAAGCTTATGAACTGCCTACAGTCATGGTGCTTGAAGTAAAGTGTCATAAAAAAGTTCAAAAACCACTTTTAAATGGCTGGACTTTAGATACCAGCAGAAACCAGGAGAAAATGCCAGCCAGTTTCCCTGTAAGTGCAACATTTCCTTAACCTATGGCACCACTAAAGGCATGTTTCTTGGGAACCACTGTCTCACAGAAAAGGGATGTATTATATTTACAACGCTGAGTCCATAGTGCTGAGTTGGAGGCTATATCCTTTTATCAGCCTGTTCCTGTAATTCCAGTAGGGAGATGGGGCAGAGCATACAATGAGCACTGAGTTTTTCTGGGCTGTGGGTGAAGGGTAATTCTATCTGAGGCACAGAAGACAGTAAGTAGCAAATCAATGGATTGTAAAGAAAAAAATTGGTCAGTGACAACCAAGTTCCTTCTGTACACATTTTCTCCCAAATGAAGGAACAGAACCTTGAGGCAGTATCTGATCTGCATGTTCCTCCAAGGTTTGTTCACTAGCTCAGTAAAGGCTTTTATCTGGTTTTAGGTTTTGGGTTTTTTTTGATTTTTTTTTTTTTCAACAGTATGCATCTATAAGACAAAGGAAAATTTCCTGGCAATAAAGACCCTCCAAAGCAGCAGGGGAAACCAGAGACATTGGAGCCAGATGCTAAAATGGCAATTTCTAGCTGGGCTGAATCTTACCTTCAAAGTGAAAACCATGTGAAATATTCTATCAGATCAGAAAAACACTGGTGATTGTTCATCATAAAAAGGTGTTATGAGAAGAATTGTGTAAAATTAGGAGTTAATTTATAGTATAAACTTCCACTAGTCAGATATAACCTTAAGAAAATTCATCTTCCTTTTATCAAACCTATTATCTTGATATTTGACCTGAAAGAGCAGTAGGATTTCCCTTAAAATGTCTTGGTTTGTGCTTTAAGTCTTTCATTTATGTCATAGAATCATAGACCAACCCCATCGGATCATCGAGTCCAACAATTCCTGTCAAACACTAAACCATGTCCCTCAGGACATCATCCACCCGTGCCTTAAACACCTCCAGGGAAGGTGACTCAACCACCTCCCTGGGCAGCCTATTCCAATGCCCAATGACCCTCTGTGTGAAAAACTTCCTCCTAATGTCCAGCCTAAATCTCCCCGGGCGGAGCTTGAGGCCATTCCCTCTTGTCCTGTCCCCTGTCACTTGGGAGAAGAGGCCAGCTCCCTCCTCTCCACAACCTCCTTTCAGGTAGTTGTAGAGAGTAATGAGGTCTCCTCTCAGCCTCCTCTTCTCTAGGCTAAACAACCCCAGCTCTCTCTGCTGTTCCTTATAAGGCCTGTTCTCCAGCCCCTTCACCACCTTCGTGGCTCTTCTCTGGACTCGCTCGAGAGCCTCAACATCCTTCTTGTGATGAAGGGTCCAGTACTGTAAAACAACTTCAAATTGTTTGGTTTTTCTAGTTGAATAATCTAAGTCCCATTTCTCTGCAAATCAAAGTTTAACCTTTATATTTTTATATGCTACTAATATTCACATGCTATTCCTTAGAATATATCTGAGTTACTAGAGAAAATTTAGTGCTTATATTAAAAACTGAAAGAGAAAAATGAATATTTTTATGTGCTTAATTCAAATGTCATTTGTTCAATAATTTAAAAGAAAGGTTTATGTAGGGAAAAATAAATATTATTTATTCTTCCGTAAGAGTTTTTTTTTATGGCCATCAGTCTTATAGAAAGTGGCTGAGCTCCAGAAATCAATATTTATTTCTAGCATATTTAAGTGTCTTATGTAACTAAAACTTTAAGTTTATCAGACTATATAAAATATCGGATTTTAAGACTGTGACAAGTGTTTATTGTGATAAAAATATATTTATCGTGTTTACATTATCCCTTGAGGAATATATAGAATGATAAAAGTAGTGAAGGATGAATATAGTGATTTCTACAGAAAGCATCCTGTTCTCTAGATCTCTAGTGTCCTATCTTAGAAAGGACCAGTGATTTATGAGCAACACGAAGATTTTAGCGGCTTCTGAATAAGTTCATTGAAATACCAGATTTCTTATCTTAATTTGGAACTACAGTGCTAATACATTGTCACTGTCTGAAGTTACAAAACTAGAAAGAGATAGAAATAATGGAGGAGAATCGGGAGGATTATGGGTTTGATTACTTGGAATGAACATTTAAAAATCATATTGGGTCTTGTTACTTATCTTCAAGGGTTGAGCAAGTTCACTGAAATTTGGTTTTTTAAAGTTAGCTTATAACTGAGGCTCCAACATAATAGTTTTTACAGCTCTACAATATTCTTTGAGAGCTGAAGTTGGTCATGTAGCTTCATGCATTGAAGTTGTATTTTCTGAGTAACACCTAACTCTCAGATAACTAATTCTACATGAAGTAGTACCTGATAGTCAAACTCTCATTATATTTTTTTTTCCCCCCCATTATTGATATTCTTTTTGTAGTTTTGTTCAGAATTCATCTCTCTTTCAGTTCTTATTAGGTCAGCACTGAAAGTGGTTTTACAGCTATGACTTGTCCACGTAATACAAATGTCATTAGAAATTGGTTTTATCTTGTTCCACACAGTCCTTTTCTTCTTACGCTTCCTGACTGAATCAAAGTTACATCACATTTTAGAAATGTGTTAAAGTGTTGTTCTGGCCCTTGATTCTAATTTCTTTTTTCCTAAAGCTCATAATGTCTTCCAATCATTCCTGCCTAAGCACATAAATAAAGAATAAATATGTACTGCACATTATTTATAAATAATAATAACACATTTCTTGATATGGCTAAACCCAAATGAACTTAAATTCTAATTGAGTAAGTTCCTTAGATTTTTTTTCCCCTTTACCACTGTAATACTTCTAGATATCTTATATATGGTTGTGATTCTATACTTTTAAAATAAGCATCTAGCCCTCATAAAACCTTTCTACCAAAAGTTATTTTGTAGTGAAATTTTTTTGTTAATGGCCTTTCTTGCTCTTAAAAAATATCTTTTTTCTGTCTTGCGCGTCTAATGAGGGGTAATATTAGAGTCTTTATTTTGAAGTTTTTGAAGGTCTTCTATTCACAGATTTAGGTGGTATATATTATTAAATGTAACTTTTTTCCATGAATTTTACAGTCTACAAACAAGACTAAAGAAGAGTCATCCAAAAGATACAGTAATTCAAGAGTAGTTGAAGTGCTGGCTATTTTTTTATGTACTATCTAGCAAAATTTTAGATTAAAAGAGTAAGGTTCCTTCACTTAAAAATGTAATTACTCACTTGTTCTTATCAGGTGTTCTCTGAGAGATTAAGATTTTTCTCTGAGGGGAAAGGGTGTTTTGTATGTACAAGGATTCTTTTGGATTTTTCCCTGTTAATCTGAAAAATTAAGTTGCCATTTTAAATCAATAGTATTCTGGTTTGGGTGTTTTGGTGGGTTTTTTCCCCCATATATAAACATAGACTTCTTTAAATTAAGACAGTATTTTGTAAACACATAAATTTTCCTTTGCTTATTTTTACTTATATCTTAGTTTAAATCTGAGGTTCTTTTATTATCGGTAAATGAAAAAAAAAATGGAAAGTTTAAAAAAAGGCTTTTAGAAAAGCCGTATTTTAGACGTGCATAAATACATGAGTGAAATAATAGGCCAGATTTCTAACAGTGAAACATTGCATATGGATTCAGGATGGGGATACTCTGTTAGAAATTAAAAGGTCCTCTTGTTCTACCTAAATCTGATTTTCATAAGATGTTCATGTTAGTCTGAGCCACATTGTAAAGATATTCTCATCTTATTTCTTAATCTCTCCAGCAGAAAACATTTTAGGAGAAGGGATACTGTCCCAATCTAATATCAAATTCTATTTAATGCAAGTCAGCTCTGAGATGAACCAGGATGGATGAGGTCTTGAGGGACTTGGTCTAGTGTTAGATAGGAATGGTTGGACTAGAAGATCCGATGGGTCCCTTCCAACCTGGTTATTCTATGATTCTATGATCTGACTGTGGAGAAAAAGGGACAGGCACATTGTAGGGAGGCTCTGCAAAGGGACCTAAACAGGCTGGACTGCTGGACTGAGTCTAATGGCATGAGGTTTAACACGGCCAAATGCCGGGTCCTGCACTTGGGGCACAACAACCCTATGCAGAGCTGCAGACTGGGAGAAGCCTGGCTGGAAAACTACCAGGAGGAGAGAGGGTCCTGGGGGTGTTGGTCGACAGCAGACTGAACATGAGCCAGTAGTGTGCCCAGGTGGCATCCTGGCTTGTATCAGAAATGTTGTGACCAGCAGGTCCAGGGAGGTTATTCTCCCTCTGTACTCAGCACTGATGAGACCACACCTTGAATCCTGTGTGCAGTTCTGGGCCCCTCACCACAAGAAGGATGTTGAGGCTCTGGAGAGTGTCCAGAGAAGAGCAACAAAGCTGGTGAAGGGGCTGGAGAATAGACCCTGTGAGGAGAGGCTGAGAGAGCTGGGGTTGTTTAGCCTGGAGAAGAGGAGGCTGAGAGGAGACTTCATTGCTCTCTACAGCTACCTGAGGGGAGGTTGTAGAGAGGAGGGAGCTGGCCTCTTCTCCCAAGTGACAGGGGACAGGACAAGAGAGAATGACCTCAAGCTCCACCAGGGGAGATTTAGGCTGGAGATTAGGAGGAAGTTTTTCACACAGAGGGTCATTGGGCATTGGAACAGGTTGCCCAGGGAGGTTGTTGAATCACCTTCCCTGGAGCTGTTTAAGGCACGGGTAGATGAGGTCCTGAGGGACATGGTTTAGTGTTTGATAGGAATGGTTGGACTCGATGATCCGATGGGTCTCTCCCAACCTGGTGATTCTATGATTCTATGAAAAGCCGTACACCTTGCTCAACTCCCTCCTTATCTCTTGCAAGGTCTCCTATCAACAAACAGTGCCCCAGAACAGCTCTTGGTTTCACTTACGTATTTGAAGGACAATGTAGGAGGAATAGTGGCGAGAGAATCAAAGTAAGCATGCTGTTTCTGACAACCTACAGTAATAGTATTTATATGCTTTTTACAATCAGATTTATGGGGTTTTTTAAACTCATAGTACAGATTTATGATGGGAGCAGGATTTTTCAGAAACTTAGTAGCATAATTCTGCTTTCAGTAAATTAATGGGATTTCAGTGACAACTCAGGCTATGGTTTTGTATTTGTAAATAAAACACTTCATATCAGTGAAGGGCAGCCTGCATGAAAGTTATTTCTGTAATTTTATAGTAGATTTTTAAGCAGAATAGAATTTTGAGATTTTACAATCATAGTGTCATAGTATAGAATTATTTTGTTTTCTGTTTATAGTGAGTGTGCTTAAACTTCTCTGTATCACATCATATTGTACTAGAATGTACTGGTCTTAAAATGCAAATATTTCAAATAATCAACTGCTTTTTTGACAAATTTCACTCTTCCAGATAATTACATAAACTTGTACTTCTCTGGAAAGATTACTTATGTGAATGTTCACTTGTTACTGTAGCAAGTTTCAAAGTAACACAATACTACTACTTTATTTGCACAATTAATTCTCACATTATCTCTTTAATGTCAAAGACTGGGATATTAGTTCATCAAAGCCATGAATAATTCAGTAAACAGCAGAGGATAATATCATTTAAAAATGTTCATATAGAAAATAGGAAGGACAATAAAGCAACCTGTGACCATCTTATAGGACACAGACATTCAGGTTTAGATGGTTCAATCAGTTTAGACAGATTTTAAAAATTACTAGTACTAAGTTAAACTTATTTTTCTGACATGGATGGGTAGAACAATGTCACAGAAAGAATGTAGAATGACTGTATGGAAAGAATCATGATCTGTGCCAGCCAATTTCTTTTATATATACATATTTAATCCAAATTCATCACTTTAATGTAAGAATTAATAGCTGGAGTTTTTTAATAAAAAATGACAGTCTTAATTTCTTGTATTTGTATTTATATATAGATCTTCAGTTGCATTAAAATATTATAACACAATGGCTTTACTTTTTTTACTTGTGATTACTTTATCTGTTCGAGCAGAAAAAATCAGTTAGCCGTTGTCCTTATTTGAGGGTTAAAATAAAAATGATAATGAAAGAGAGCTCATGAGAAGGAGAAACTGTAATAGAAATATTGAATTTTAATTAATCGATAATTGCTATTCAAAATACTTGATAATATCACTCAGACTATCAGAATGCATTCCTTTGTACAGAGGTATTATTCAGTCATTTCTTTACATTTTTATTATATAAATTTCAAATTTCCTTTCATGTTACTGTTAATTCACATAAAAAAGAGTTTAGAAATTCTCTTTCCTCCTTTTCTTCTTGTAGGTGCAATACGTTTTAATATGATCATTGGAGTAATTTCTTCCAGATTAAATTTGTAACTGTTTTGCATTTTGCCTTCCTCCTTTAATCCGTAATATTCAATTTAAAAGGAAGATGTATTTTTGAAAATATTGTTCTCAAATATGCCTGATAAAAGAAAAATCATGATATTCAAGGGACTGCGCAAGGACACAACTGAATGACTGGAAACATGAGATTTTTAGTACATAGGAAGTGACTAGAAAACTTTAGAAAATCCTTCAATAGGCCTATAATTATTTATTTATTTATACTAAACTTCTCTACTTTTCCCCAGTATTTCCCATAGCTTTTTTTTCCCCTATTCCCAAGCCCCTATTATTTGATAAATTCTCATATTGTTTAGCTTTTTTTTTTGTTTATTAATTTTGGAAAAGAAAGTCATTGCAATTAGAAATGATCTCTTAGGACAAAAAGCAAAACCCTGCCAATACAGTATTGTAGCATAGAATATAGTCCCTTGTGTTTCATTCATTTCATTTTAATAGTTTCAAGGAAGATCAGGCACATTGTGGAATAATCTCAAGAGAAAAAAAGTAGAAATACACTTTCTCATTTACAGTAAGTCATTCTTCAAATTTAGACTGCGTTGTCCTTTTCTCAATTTGATCTCATTATTTCCAGATATATCCCATTTGTATTCTTAAATAATTACTCTTGCCCCTTGGTGTTTACTTTCTCATTGCTTTTGACAGATATATCTCCTCCCTCTCCCCCCACTTAATTGTTGGTTAGTCAAGCTGTACATATTTAATCTTTCTGAGCTTTTCTTATATGTCACCCCTTCCAATCCGTTAAGTCTTTCCCCCCCGCAATTTGCTCTGAGTTCCTTTCAGTATGTCAAAGCACAAAAGACGAGTTGATTGTCCTTCTCAAGTGTTTTCCAGTTCAAATTTGAAAAGATAGTCTGATCTTTGTTGACTTGCAAAGAAATGACAGCTCTATTACTTGATTATGCTAAGGTCCAGTTTCTACACTTCGACAATGCAAAAATATCTCAATAGGGATACTAATTTCATTGCTAGTATTATAAAATAATCTGATACCAAGGCTCTGGTTGATGTTTTATCAGCTTAATTACAAAAATAGTCCAAATTTAAAAATTCACCTTTTCATGTGTCTTTTGTTGTGGTATAGGTATCTGTTTATATTGAGAGTTTATTATCATGAAAGCACCAGTAGGAACAAAAATATTTCCATGTTGTAACTTAATAACTTGCCACATTTGAAAGGACATTGTGTGACTAGATTCATGGAAGGTTATGAGGATAAAGTGTAATGGCTTATCCCAGGTGATAATGTTAATCTGTGATCATGAGCTGCCAAAGAGCTTTGGACACACAGATTATAACACACAGACTACGATGATACAGCCTTTGACTGAAAAGAGTTCAGAAAATAGCAGAAATATCAGGGTTATTTTTCTTTTTTCTTTTTTTTTCTTTTAAAATTAAATGATCTTCACGAAAAAGCTCTGAATTAAGTTGGTTTACCTGAAGCCATTGCCTTACTGACAGGTGTTATTTCAGCTGAGAATCAGATGAGCCGCTCTTGTTTCTCTGATGGTACTGGCTTCTTTTGCAATCTAAATAAATTGCAGATAATGGCTCTCTAAATTGGGAATTTGTATTGACCAGCCTTGAAAAAGTAACATGAAAAATACTTGAGCTAGGAATAAGACTTGGAGATTCATTTTGTCACTAAACCAAATCAGTAAAACAACAACAAAAAAGGGAAATATGTTTTCATTCATGTTGCATAAACTAACCATGGAGATTTTGTATTCTATCTAATCTCTCATGTTTACAGCATGTTTAAGTTTCTAAAGATATCTCCCGTGTTTACTGAAGTAGCTTGATTTCTTAGAGGGGGGGGGAAAAAAACCCAACCTCTAAAACTATACTGATATGTAGAAATTTAGTGCACTGAAATCTGTGTGTATATCAATATTATTTTAAATTAATATTAATGAAAATTAATATTCGAAGAGAAGCTCAACATGAGCCAGCAATGTGTGCTCACAGCCCAGAAGTCCGTCCGTATCCTGGGCTGCATCAAAAGAAATGTGTCCAGCAGGTCAAGGGAGGTGACTCTGCCCCTTTGTTTCTCTCTTGTCAGAACTCATCTGGAGTACTGTGTCCAGTTCTGGAATTGTGAACACAGGATGGACATGGAACTGTTGGAATGGGTCCAGAGGAGGGCTACAAAGATGATCAGAGGAATGAGGCAACTTCCATATGAGGGCAGGCTGAGAGCGTTGGACTTGTTAAGCCTGGAGAAGAGAAGGCTTTGAGGAAATCCTGTAGGCACCTTCCAGTACCTGAAAGAGGCTACAAGAAAGCTGGAGAGGGACTATTCATAAATGCTTGTGATGATAGGATGAGTGGGAATGGGTATAAACAGAAGAGGGACAGATTTAGCTTGATATAAGGAAGAATTTCTTTATCATGGGAGTGATGAAGCCTAGGCACATGTTGCCAAGGGAGGTTGTGGCTGCCCCATTCCCGGAGGTGTTCAATGTCAGGTTGGATGGGGCCTTGGGCAGCCTGATCTAGTGAGATGTCCCTGCCTATGCCTTTGTACTAGATGATCTTTAAAGTCCCTTCTAACACTAACTGTTCTATGATTCTATGAAAATATTTTAAAAATATTTTTATCGACATTTCTATCAGTTGCTACAGAAACATTTTGGTAAAACCTTTAGCCAGATATCTGTTTGTAGACTCTGATACTCAACTGTCATTACTGTTTAATGTTTAAAAAAATCATTACAACTACTATATCCACAGTTAAACTAAGTCTAAACATTCAATTTAAGTCCAAAACATTTAGGTAACCTCTAAGTCCATAAATAAAAATGAGAAAAAAAAAAAAGGAATACTTTATTAAACAGATTACTTAAGTCTTTATTAAAATGCAGTGGTTCCATTGGGAAAAAAAAAAAGAGCATAAATTATACGTCCTGGATGTACCTTCTCAGACGCATTTGCTTGCCTTTGGATTTTAGCTTCTGAGATGGCTTAATTCTGAATATTTTATTTCTCTCTAAAATCTTGCTAGAACTTCAGTTTAATTTCCATTTGATGCTCTTTTCTCACTAACTCCTTAAGCTTTCTACCTCTGACAGATTACAAGGGTATCATTAAGTAATGCAAGTTCATGTCTTATTAGTAGACAATCCTGTTGACCTTCATTTTACCGTGCCCCATCTTGCATCACATTTTATTGCTGGCAGTCTCATTTTTACTTTATCTAGGCTTTCAGCACTTCACTTATAAGACAAGCACAGAAAACCATGAGAGCTTTTGTGTCCTGATCTTACCTCAGAACCATGGCTTTTGAGGACAGGTTAAAGGGTGATGTTCATCATTGGTTTTGCTCCTCTGCTATTTGTGTTTAGATGCTATTATTTCAGTGGGATTTAATCCTCTCTTTCTGAAAAGACTGTGAAGTAAAAAGGTATAGGTAGTTTGTGCTTTTGTGGTCATTAACTCTGTTGAGACAAGTCTCACTATTCTTCAGTCTTCTCATCTGGTCCATTATGCGACTTCGATATTACAGTCCCTCTGTTGGACTAAATTGAATAGACATATATTAACCTGTAATGTTAATGCTTGATGATAGCGGTTAGCTCAAGTTTCTCATGTGTTTTTGTTTTCTTTTCTCCATCTGTGCATGGGTAACTTTGACCTGACTTTAATGTATATGTTTTGTTGACCTATGACAAATAAAGTGTAAAGCACTGAAACCATTAAGTTCTGACAACAATAATAATCACCTTCTAAATATTTGTAAAACTAGTCATTGTGAAAAGGACATAGGAAATTTAGTGCCAGTAACATTGTTTTCTAGGCAAAAGGGTATGAAGACAGCTTTTGCAAAGTACATGTTGTACTGTCCTTCCA
Source organism: Coccyzus lansbergi (assembly GCA_033558105.1). Classification (NCBI taxonomy): domain Eukaryota; kingdom Metazoa; phylum Chordata; class Aves; order Cuculiformes; family Coccyzidae; genus Coccyzus; species Coccyzus lansbergi. The sequence continues at coordinate 1,369,428 of JAUMJK010000159.1, forward strand.
TTTCAACCCAAAAAAGGAAGAAAAGCATCATCTGTCTTGGGGGTGAAAAGCTGCCAGGTATCTCAAAACGTCATCTTTCATCTTCGGTGAGGAAAGCTGAAATTAATGCTGCTGATGTGAAGGAAGGTATGAAATAGTATGAGTTCAAGAACTGTGTCTTGATATAGATATTCACCTAAAAATATGAAAGACAAGGAAGGAGAGTGGAACTCTTCTGCTGGGTAAACCTTGATAGTTCTATATATATGAGAAGCTGCAGCATAATTGTAAACCATGAGGAAAAAGTAATTCCACATACTATACTGAAACCTCTTGTTTCAATAGGAGAACCACTCACATTAGAGTACTTTTAGTGAAGATGCCTAATTTACTTGGTTTGAAACCTTCTGTCAGCCAGCCACTGTAAACTAGATAAAGAATTTGCATTTCTGGATTAAAAGTAATTACCTGTAATATTTCTTAAGAGTGGTAAATAGCCATGAGCCATTGCCAGTTGTTTAGCCAATACAACTTTTCTGCTTCTACTATATATGACATCTCTATTCAAAAACACTTATGCATACACATTAATTCTATAAGTCTGTTTTAAAACCCTCATAGGCAAGTATAGTGTTTCATAATAATCTTGTAGGGTTTTTCCAAAAGCAGTATAAAATTACTTTTGATTAAATGTAAGGTTTCTATACCTGAACTCCTGTGAAAATTAGCTTTCTATGTAAGTTATCTTAATCTTCTAAGGAAAATGTTTCCATCTAGCTTTCCCCATTCATTCTAGTTATCTGGAAATAGACATCCTGAAATATGGAGTTGCTGACTTGGCACAGGCTTTTACATGCTGTGCGTATCATCCCCTCAGTTGCTGACAGCCACTTGAGGACTGAAGCCCAGAAAAAGGCAAAATCCTGCTCCCAGCCAAGGCTGCATTTTTTTCTGTGCAGCAGAAAAGAGACAGCCTTTTTGCTCTCCTATGATATAGGTTGGAACAGTCACACTCCTACAACATGGAATCAGGTTTCTCTCATAAAAGAGACAGCCTTTTTGCTCTCCTATGATATAGGTTGGAACAGTCACACTCCTACAACATGGAATCAGGTTTCTCTCATAATATTAGAACTGACCAACTGTGTAACAGAAATTTCTTAGAATCATAGAATCACCAAGTTGGAAGAGACCCACCGGATCATCGAGTCCAACCATAATTCTTCATAATTCCAACAAATTCTTCTTAAGAATTGTGTTGCAACCTTGGACAGACTTTACAGGAAGTGAAGAAAGGAGTGTTACAGTGAGGAATGATTTGAGGTGTCTTTAATATATGCAGCCTCTCCTTCAGACAGGTGGGGTTTTTTGTTATATCAAGTAATTACTGAATTAATGAATTCTATTATAAGATAGACAAATTCATCACAAGTAATTTTCTCTGAGGTCTGACCTTTTTGAAAAAAATTGGCTATTGATAGCACTGGGACACCTGATGTGACAGAATAAGCTTAGAATGACATGATGTAAATTTGATTTCCTCATTTGCTAGTTACCTATTAATACGTATTTAATTCAATTCCTAAATATGTCAACATTTTAAAGTAAATAAATAAATAAATCAGGTAATTCAGATAATATCCTGTGATCCAAATAAATATCTCCTGGACATTTTCTGTAATTGTTGAAGAGTTCAAAGATCTCTCACAAGCTTGAAACCATCTGAACAATTTATCTTTCCTATGCTTTTTTAGTGAATGTCAACTATACTAAATGAACTGTTGATTGTTTGTCCTAGTTGTAAAATACAGTGTTGAGTTTTAAGTCATAGTAAGTAAATAAGTAATAGAGGTTTTTTCTTCACTAAGTTGATTAATTTTTACCAGCATTTCAATGGAAGGTTCAAGTGATTTTCTATCCTACTTCTGTAGCAATTGTGTTCAACTTTGTGCACAGAAGAATAGATTGATATCAGCTATAAAACTTAATTTGTGCTGTGTCAATGAATATCTGCAGTTTTACTCACTGAAGGGATGGCTACAGCCTCTCTAGGCGGGAGTGCCTGCAGAAGGGCAAGTAAGGTCTTTCAGCTATTTCAGATTACTTACATCTGCAGCAGACAGGCTTTAAAAATTTGTCTCTGGATATACAGAGAGAAAGACAGGAGATGCGGTTTAATTAGCAACAGAAATTATCAAGTCTCTGAAAATTTTTGATTATTAACTTGTACGGATAATGTTATAATTCTTTCCTCACCTGTGGGACATTCTGGTCTACTGTTGAGTCCTCATGGAGGTTTGCAGAAAGACAAAAAAAGAAGGAATATTTCTCTTAGTCAACCGTTACCCACAGAAATAAATACCTCAGTCAAAGGAAAACAAGTAAGACTATGCAGAAAGGTTTTTGGGGTTTTTTTAAGAAAAAAACAAGATATGCAAGGAGTAAGTGGCTTTTTTTTTTTTTATTCTAAGAGATGAGAACACGGTAATTTATGTCCCAACCATGACAGAAGCATCAGAGTAGTGAGATTAGTTTATATATGTTTGATGACAAGGCGCGACCAAAGAAGAGGGAATTAGTGTCATCAGTAGATCTCACAAACAGCACTCACAGAGCGTCCTATGCTATTCCGCCTCATGATGGGAGAAGGAACCCAGGAATGAAATATTCTCTTGAACTCTACAGGGCGTTTCTCATTTGTGCACGCTATAGCTTACTTTTTGAACAGGGCCTAATTACCACAGTGGTTATGACTTCAGCAGTAGGTCTTTGTCTCTAGGGAGCTGATGGAAATTATGTTTATGTAGCTTCTTGAATGTTATTTGGTGCATGGAGCTCAGGAGATTCAAAGGAAAGGGTTAGTCTCTAGTGCCTGGGACAGCAAGTGAAAAAACAGGTGCTTTCAGTAGGAGTTGAAAGAAGCAGGTAGATCCTGGGGAAAATAAGATTTAATGGATGTCCTTACCTATACAGGAGGCTTATGTACAAGGAGAAATGGTGTATTGACTCTAGTTTTATGTTTTTTGGTTATGAGAGCAAGGAAAAGTAAGAGGGATACCAGGGACCCATGAAAAAGAAAAGGTGTAGGTTGCAGTTACTTCACTATCTTCAGCATGTATCATAGGTTCAGACCACTACTCCAAAATATCAGAATGGTTAGTGAGATGGTAATTGATATTGTACTGTACAGCCCAGTAGTTATTCAGAGGGATCAAGGTTGACCTAGAAATTGCCTGAGCGGCTACAAATATAGTTCTGAACTGCTGGATACCGTGAAGTCAAAATCAACATCTTGTGAATTGAGCACTGCTATTCTGCTTCATTTTGAGTATCTTGAGTGTTGAATGTTGTTTCTTGGTTTTGCTTTTTTTCTCTTATTGAGGCAAGGGGAAAATCAAACAGTATAAATTAAAATTTGATCTGGTCCTTATCTGTTTTTCCCTAACTGAGCAGAGCTGCCTTTAACAAGTAAATAATCCTTCTTACCCCTGTAGCTGTTGTAAGGTTTTTTTTAGATTAATCAATTTACGCGAAATTACTGCATGACTGACAAACTGTCATACTTGTATCTTTTTTTTTTTTTTTAAGACACGTGCCCTTCATTTATGAAACACAATTACAAAATCATGTTGGAAACTCCAGGAAAAATGTCATCTGAAGAGTTAAGATTGACTGTTAAACAAAAACCAGACTTTCAATATTATAACCTCTGAGCAAAAATTACCATGCCAGTTCCCTAGACATTCAAAGCACACACAAAGCACTAAGGATCAGGATTTCATCCTGACAGATGCGTTATTGAAAAAATGGCCACTTATGGCCTTGTCTTTATTTGCTCAGATGTTTAATCTTCGCATGATAGCAGAGCTTGCAGAAACTAGTTACGAGGCTGTTCGTATGTGCCTGAACCATCAACTAACCAAATGCATTGCCCTGACAATCAGGCAGCACCCAGAGATATAAAGGGGGCAGATTCAACGCATTGATCTACTCATGCCGAATGAGCCAGACCTAATCACAAAGACTGAGGACATCTTTACATAACCCACTGCAGCATGATACAAAAACTTTGCAGTAACTATGTGTTTGACCCTGAGCCCATGCTCATCCAGCTCTATTTGTTTTGATCTGGGTGCTCAAGTAACCACAGCTAGATCAATGAGATGCTGAGGGATGAAGGAGCTTCCTGGAATATGTAGGCTTCAGAATAAGAAGCAGCCTGATGAGCAAGCCCTCTTCTCTTGAGACGTTAGACTTCTGGAGGTACATCTGTCCCCCTCGTTTGCAAACCAGGTGTAGGTAGGAATTTTTAAAAAGCCTATCACATTTCCAAGATAGATACCCTAAATATAAATGTTGTGATATTCAAGTATTCTACTCTAAGAATCTGAAAATGGTGAAAGGAAAGGATTTGGCATTCATGTACACCTACTGGGTTGGTCAGCTTAAGCCATTGCCAGCACTAGAAACAAGGCTAACAGGGCTTTTATCAAGTTGCCTCTACACTCGAACTGGATATTTTTTCTATACTGTTTTCCTAGTAGGTTTTTTTTTTGTTTGTTGGGGTTTTTTTGTTTGTTTGTTTTTGGATAAACTGTTTAGACTCACCATTTCAGATCATTTTAACACTAGGAATTAATTTTCATCTTTCCCTGATATGACATGACGTTACAGAAATGTCCTCCCTTCTCAACCACCTCCCACACTGATGTGGTCAGGATGATTAGAATGATTCATTTATTTAACCTTTCTTCTATTTCTTGATGTATTTTGACCCTTGTGACATAAACACCAAGATGGGGACTGTAGCCCCACCTCCCAAAGCAAACACAGTGTGAGTTGCAATAGTCCCTGTACTGCACAGCCTCAGCACCTGTGGAGGCAGCTGAGTGCTGTGCAGTAACTTGAGCAAAGAAATTAGAAAAAATGGTAACGTCAGAATGAAATCCTACCATTCACTCAATAGGCTTGTCTAACTATTAACACATAAAAGTAATTTTGTCTTAGCTCACTAATTTCATTCTCTCAAATGTCTATAGCAAATTTACCAGCTGAAAATGCAAGGATGTAAAGATACAGTCTAGTGAATCAGTATGGTCCTACACATCAAAGTAAAATACTATTTACATAAATATGAGAAGAAATAGGTCAGTCAAATGCATAATATCTTCTCTAATATAGAGTTATACCTATACAATGTGTTGTGCAGTAGATAAAGTATTTGCTGTTCCCAGAGTTCATATTTAATTTCATGTCACCTCTGGTCATTAAAGTATAATATTCATAAGAATAGATTATATGGAAGGAAATGTGTGGTTAATCTGCAAATTTTTAATTTTGTGTTTGAGTTGGTGTGTTGTAACTGTATACTTCAAAAAAAACCCCTGTGGAACAGAACATTTATGTGAGAGAGATATGCAATGCTTCCACAAATTCTAGTAGAAGTCCTTCAGATTAGGAGACAAGCAGCACAAATCACAGCAATGAGATACATTTGTAGACACGTAAAGCACTGTTCACAGTAAATACATAGACCACTAATGTATATAATTTATTGTCAGGTGATTAGATATCGGGACAAATATTTCTCAGAATAACTCCTACATATTTTAGCCTTTATTTCTGTTTTAGTATATGCCACCTCTATATATCTCAGTATAAAACGTTGGGCTTGATACTTTATCACACATTCATCTACTCTACATTTTTTCTTTTTTTTGCTGTTGTTCCTGATTTACTTCAAAATTTCTGAAAGGGAATGATTCAGGTCCTTCATATCTTGGAATAGCAGTACATCTCAAAGACACTTCACATTTCAGAAATACCAGGCTGAATAGCTTCCAGAAATAGATGTAGTAACATGAAGTAAGGAGTGACTGTGTGCACTGTCATTGTTCAGTGTGTTTTCAGCTGTTTCATGAAATTCTTTGCAAATTCCTCAGTAACAGATTTTCACTTGCAGTCTGCATATTGCATTTGGACTCAGATGGAACTATTGCAATCAAGTATCTTGGATTTCTTTTGAGGTATTAAATTCAGAGTTTCAGATTCCACGAAACCTGCTCCTGCAAATTGTCCAGATGTCTCAGAGACAGGGGTTACTTTTCCTAGTGATTATGGTGCATTAATGCAAAGGATAGAAAGGGCAAGAATATCTAGACGGAAGAGATTAACATATAACCCTGAGAAGGACACACATGGGATTTTAAGACAACTTTCAGGAGAAATATTGGTAAAAAGAGTTTATTTTTATGTAGAAAGTTACATTTGGATCTTACTGCCTTAGAAAACTAACAGCTCATTGCAGGGAATTACATAATGGTTACTCACCTGCTTGGTGGAGAATAGCTGTCCTTGTGCGTGAGGGTGTGTGCCAACAAACTGGGAGTCCGGCCAAGATGACAGACCAGAAAAATGAGGTACCAGATTTACAACACCCATAAGGGATGATGGCAGAATACCAGAATGGAAAACAATTCTGAGTTTGATCTGCATAACTGATTCCATGGGACATCATTTTTTTTATCCCCACTTAGTAGAAAGCATGTATTTAAAAGGACAACCTATCCATTGATGAATTCTTCCTTTTATGAAAATGCAAGCTCAAATACTTTGAGCAAGTGCTGTGTCTATTTTTATCCAACAGTATTCTTTTAAAATTATTTGAAATCCAATCATGTGCTATTCTTATTCCAAAATCTCAAAAAAAGAAAAACAGAATATTTTTTTTTTTTAGTCTAAACCAAAACTTTATGTGGAATGTATCATGAAAATTTGTCATTAGACAAATTCTTCTCCGTCTGCAGAATCTGAACTGGACCAATATAAGTGACAGATTTAGGAATAACTTTAGCTCAGTAAGAATCTTAATTAGCAATTGCTGTAAACATAGCGATTACAATGTGAACAAACATAGTACAAGTGTGTTTAATACTCAGTTTAATTGTTTTTTTTCTGTTTTAGTAATAATTTATCTTTCCCCAGATTTAAAGCTTTGCGCAGTTAATGAATGGCTTTCATCTAACTTCTGTAATTTTCTGTTCTATATATTGTTAATTAATTTCAGTGAACACTGGATGAGAGAGTATTACTATCTGCATCTCAAAAAAAAATCTTACCTGGGAAAATCTCCTGTGCCTGGAAACTAAAAATTGCCATCTCACTGTGAATCTGGAAAAAGTCTTCAGAGCATTCATTATTTTCAAAATTAATAAATGAATCAACTTCTTAGATCATACATTTTAATGAGAGAAAGTTTATTTTAAATTTGTTGGGATAATGTATTACTAGAATGTTCTTAAAAGTATTTGGTAGGCTTTCATTCTAGTAAAAGTACAATGAGAATTACTTTGATTTTTTTTTTTTTTTGTTTTGTCTTCCCACATACACACACACATATGATTCCACATAGACTCACACACAGAGGAAAACAAGAAAATTATGTGTACGTTTGCATGTCTATATATACAAGCATATACTTGTGTGTGTAGTTTTTTTTAATATGTATTTTCAGGCTGAGATTTATTGATTATGCACAATCCTTTCTCTATGAAAGTCCTTTCTGCTCTCCACAGTTAATTGAAGTGACTTCTCTGTCAGACTAGGGGTGTCCATCTACCTAAGCAGTCTCATCCTTGCGTAGAAAGGAAAAGGGAGAAAGCTAAGGTTTTTGCAACTGGCTGCTCTTGCAAGCAATTAATATCCTGTACTGTTTATATGCTAACACACAGAAACAAGTATGTAGCCAAAATGATGGTTCCTACAAAGGTTACAGGCAATAGGAACTAAAACAATTGCTAGAGAGGAGAGGAAGAGGAGAGGAGCCATCTTTTCTCTATCTTGTTGCTCTATTGTTTTATTTTAAGGGAAATATAAGATTTATCATTTTAAAGGTACGGCCTCTAGTATTTTTTTCCCATTTATTTTCCACTCTGGATATGTACCAGTTCATTCATACCCATCCCCAACACACCCAGGAAGTCAGGAAAAGAACAAGAAAACTTGTATGTTTCAGTCTAAACAGTACTTAAGCGGTAAATCAGAGAAGTTCTTCTTTGTAAAACCTGAAGAGTTTTTCCTGCATATTTTTACCTTCTTCTTGGAGATGCAATTAAATAAATCTTTATCATAGTAGCAGTGTTCTGGTCATGACCTGCTATTGTTGTGGTTGCATAACAGCTTTTCTTAGTTGTGTTTCAGTCTCAGAAACCTTCACCGTTCAGACTGAAATCCCTCTGTTTATTCTGTATCTGGGGCTGAATTTTAATAGCAAATTTGGACAAAACATGTTTTGCCATTTGTCAGCAAGGGCAAATGAAGAAAAAAACAGTTCTTCTAATTGTAAAATTATCACTTGTGACTTTTTCTATTTATTTTGTTGCTTTTGTTTGAACTTAAATACAATATTTCAGAAGTAATTTTCTTTTGTAAACTGCTAATGTGTAGACACTGAATTGTGTTCCTGAGGATTACTGCATTGTATTCTGCACTTCACTGTCTTTTTATAATGCAAACTTATATGTATGTGGAAAAGAACAGGGAGGGGATGGTCTTTTCAGAAAAGCAGAGAAGCAAAACTTAGGACACTTGGATTTAGTTTCTAACTAGGCTGTGTGTGTCTTGAATGGCCGAGATGCTTGGGGGACAGATCTTTCAAAAACACCTGAAGGCTTTCCAAGTGCAATTCACTTGGATTTTGGAAAATAAAAGTTACATTTTTTGTCTATCAGCACACTACTTGGATGTTTTTTGTTCCTTCCAAGAAAGATGGAGGTGTAATAGATTTTCATAAATTCAATTGAAATTATTTTGTAAAAACAGAGATGATTATGCTTGCTTTCCTTCCCCTATCTTGTTCATTTGTGAAAGAAACTGCCTTTCATTGTATTTGCTTAGTACAATGAAGCTGGGAGCTGAATAGTGATCTGCTGAATAATGATGACAATACTATGGAAAAATTTATACTCCCTATGCTCTCTGTTTTGCAGTCTGAAGGAACTGGGTCACAAATGGTGAGTTGCTCAAGGGCACCAAATGTCACAAGAGGAATAGATAGCTGAGTATTTCCACAGACCACTGAAACTCAGTGATGAAATAAATATAAGGAACTGCATTCATTATAGAGCTCATTTAAATCATGGGCTTAAGGCTCCAATTAAGAAAATATTTAAAAACATGTTTAAATCCCAACACAGGCAGAACTGAATTTAAGTTCAACTCTTGACTAGGACTTCCACTCACATTTAAAATTAAATATGAATTACAGTCTACTTTTTCTATAAAATGTTTAATCTCCAACTTTCAGTAATTTATGGGTATCTAAAAGCACTTTTGTAAATGTGAGATGTTACGCAATTTAAGTTCAGTAGCCATTCTCAGATCCACATCTGCATGTATACCCATGTGCAAAAATACTTAAAGATGCAAATTATTGAGCATATTGAGTTATACATGCAAAACAAAACCAAAATAAGATTTATTGTCCTAAGTTATTCAAATTCTGTATACTGCAGAATATCAGGATAGAAGGTTACACTTTTTTTGTATTGAAAAATAATGTAAATTAACTATAGATTTTTTTTCTTTATACCAGGAATGTAAAATAAAGCCTGTTTAGTTTTGATTTTGCCTAGCAATTAATGGAAGTTATATCATTATATTCACAGATATCAGCTCATGTTGTTATGTATCCTTGCCTTTTGAATTCTGTTTCTGTTTTCACATAGGCATTTTTACAAGCTATACTCAGGGATTTCCAAAGATGTTTTCGAGCATATAAACAGGCAAAAGTTTATAAGTTTTAGCTGAGTACCATCTGGTTTAGAATTATTTCAGTGGCTGAAATACCTCTGGCACCTTTGGATCATTTGTCAGCAAATTGACATTCAGATAATAGTTTGGGGGGAGATATAATACTTTGCAATGCAATACAGAATTATGACAATTCACAATAATATATCAAAAACTTTTCTGCATTTGTCTTGCAAAACGTACCACAAACAGTTAATAATGTCACGATGATTAATGTAACTATAGAGATATATGTATGCAGGCAACACAATTTTCTCATCCCATTTAATCAGCCAGGTGTGATGTTTCTTCGGCTGTATTTTTCTCAATTTTGCTTAAGGATTTGTTGCAAATAGCCTTAGTCTTTTATGTTTAAAAAGCCCCAGGGGATTATAATGTAGAATATTCTCATTTAAGATGTGGGACATACTACCTTTCCTTCTGGTTTAAGTGATGAGTTGCAAGGGCGAAAAGGGGATGCCATTGATAGAAAGTGCTATTGCCTCAGTATTATAAGGAATGGGGACTGTAAAAAGGCACTTGAGACAGCACTGTTAGCCTGCATATGTTTCAGGCATCCAATGAACATGCATAGGGGATTGAAGATGTCTTCTATTCTGGGGGAAATGGGTCTGGAGAAAGGGAATTGCTGTTCTGCTCCTGGGACTGACACTGTGAAGCTTGAGCTCTTCACAGGGCTGTATGAAGGCTGTTTGAATAACCCTTTTACAACAGCTTTTGTGGGCATATACTGTACTGGTATCTAGACTAACTTCTTTAGTAAGCTGGTCTTTTAATAAATAAAATCTGATTCACGAGGATCACTGTAAGATCTTTTTAATCAAAGGCTAAAAATCAGATTTTTGCCATGTATGAGATGGTGGAAGTAGCCCACCTCGTGGATATAATAGAGAGGACTTGGATGACTATGTCCCAAGTCAGTTCACTTGAAAAACTATAATATTTGTGAGCCAATTTTATTGGGCAAGTCACTTGTACTTCCCAACTTCAGTGAATGCTCTAAATGTGTGTCTGACTACTGCTTCTTCCTGAAAAAGCTGCTTACTTACAAATTTTCAAACCCTTTTCAGTCCTCCAAATGACTCATATCAAACTGAGTCTCTCCTCCTGAACAGAATAATAGGAGACTGTATAAAAGCAGTTTCTGGAATGTGCAGAGATCATTTTTGCTATGATTTATCTCTGTGAACACTTTGAATTAGAATAATGAAGCAAATGAGAATCAAATAAATATTTTAAAATGTGTATTTCTTTTTTTCTTTTGTTATGTTACATTTACATATGCTGAAATTATTTAACCATCATAATGCTCCCAAGTGATGTGTACAAAGTAGAATTAGTGTACACCAGTATCTTTTCAAACATGATTTCTATCACTGGATATAACCAAGCCTATTATTTTTCCCCAGAAAAGGGCTCCCAACTTGGCCAAAAATACAAATGGATAGTTTAAAAAACATACTTCGTGACTGTTTTCAGTTTTATTTTTTCTGAGGAAGCTTTGCACCTTTAATTCATTGTTTATAGTTATAGGGTATTTCTTCACGCTGTCATTATAAGTTATGGTACAGATCCAGCTGAGTCCTTGGAACTGAGTGTAAATTTATTTTTAAAGTTTCTTGGGAATGGAGAACTTAATGAATAGGAAATGTATAAACGATTGTATTCTACTGCTGCAATATGCTTGTAAGCTCTTTGTTCTGAATCCCCTCCCATGAGCACAGCCTCAAAAAATCCCTTGGGGTGATGAGTAATGCACCAGAGTTAACAGAAGCTGGATCTGGATAGAAGTCAGGATGGAAAGACAATGGAAAGACAATGTCATTATACCACCAACTGAACACCAAAGTAATCTGTGGGGTGGAAATCGCAAGATAAAGCTGAAGGTTTTATTTTTAATCCTTCACCCACGTGCTTTAGACCCTTTAGGAAGACCGTACTAGTTTTACAGTATGTTAGATTTAAAATAAATATATTAATAAGAGATATTAAAAATCACTGTGGCTTTAGGTAATGTTTTTAATGTTCAGCTCTGTTTGACACATCTGTCTGGAGCCATGGGAAAATTGCAAATTAAAAAGATCCACATGATATGTACACCCCAGTGTGTAGGAAAGACTTGTCTTTTGGGTAGTCCTTTTTTTTTTTTTTTTTTTTTCTTTTTTTTGCATTCTTTGACCCAAATAGCTTATTTTTCCCCTTTGATTTAGAACACAGGAGAAGTTATTTGCTATTTGCAGATCAGGTTATTTGGGTCAAAGCACTGGAGTAAGCCTAAAGTATCTAAACGGATGTTGATTTTTTTTCTTTTTTGCATCAGGTCTGTTCTGCTTCACTGCTGCTCCACATTATAGTGTCAGCAATCAGCACCAGCTCTCTGATCCCAGCACAGCAAAACTCCATCTGTGTCGGAGTGCAGGTAGGATAAATGTGCCTTGCAGGTGTGTGGTGCCTGTGTGAAAGGGCATTTCCCTTTTTAAACAGAATTAAATATTAGTTGGCAAAGAATGAGAGCTGCATTCAATGCCCGTGATCTTTGATAAGCCATTTGATGTGGAGTTTCTTAAGTGAAAAAATAATTCAAAAATTATCTTGAATGAGAACTCTGCCATTAGGCAATGACAAGTAAAGGGTAATGATCAAAAAGTACTGTAGCTAGCAGAGAGCTGCAGGAATCATCGCTTAGTCCAGTCATCCTTAACATCTGTGGAAGAGCAGGAGCCGCGTGTTACACTTTTGGAGTAGATAGTTAACTGGGAAATGTTGAAAATACCCATACAGATAAAGAAAGAGGACTGGCGAGGATCTGGTAAGAGGAAAGATAAAAGCTGCTGCTTAGAAAATTATCTGAAACAAGAATAACGTGGAGGAAAATGATAATGATACAGACTTCAGAAGAGCAAAGAGAACAGATTATTAGATGGGTCTTTGTCAGTGTAATAGACAAAAATCAGTTTCAGTTTATATATGCAGAATTAATGAACTGGGAAAGAAAGAACCGATAGTGAGAGAGAATACAATACATTTGCACTCTCCAAGTTTACTTTGCTTTATGAGTCTACGAGGTTATCTTGTAACTCAACAGGGAATCACAGAGAGGACATCTATAAGTTGAAGACCTCTGTTTTGGAGCTGGTCCTCTAAGCAGTTTTGTGAAATTTAAATATGACAAAACATTATTATTTATACCCCATCAAGGGGTGTCCTTTAGCTCTCTGTCTCTGAATGCTTTCCTTTACTTTACAGTCTTCTGTAATCATAGTTTAACAAGTAGCATCTGATTACAATCCTTCACTATTCATCGGGGGAACTGAATCCAGGAATGTTTGACAAATGCAGTTTATCTGTGATTTAAATATACGAAGAATAGATATGAAGAACTGCCTAGCTGCAACTCTAGGGTTTGTGTTTCTGATTCTAAACTGAAGTCAGTAGTATTGCCTATCTACTTCTTAATGAGATGTTGTAATCCCAGACCCACTGTGCAAGAATTTTTACAGTTCTCCATAGCAGGTGCATCTTGCAGGATGCACAGGTTGGTTTGGTTTTGCTTTTAAAGGGGAAAAGAAAGTAAGGAGAAAAAAAAAAAAGAAGTCTTTGTGATAAGATAAAACACTTCCGTCAAAGTAAACTGAGGCTATTTATCATTTTATATATAATCCAGCTCCTTAATAGTCCAATTTGTCCCAGTGGCACATTGCAATATTCCCCTCCTCAGTTCACTGTGTTGGGATAGCAGAAGCAAAGCAAGTGACTGTTTAACCAGCCTTGCCCAACAGAACTGAAAATGCTCTTTCGTTGTTCCATCACCTCTTTTTAGATGTTCTAACATCTGAAGCAGTGCCAAGGTTTCTTGTTATCTTACCTGCAGAGTGCCGTGCTTAGTAAGAAAAACACTGCTTCCAGATACAGTGTTTTGGCATCAGGCATAGGACAAACACTCAGGCAGGAGCCATACTTAAAATCAATACCCTCAGAGAATGCCGCAAAAGGCTTCCTAGGTACACTTAATCTATGGAGAACAATTGCTGAGTGATATGTAGGTTTCTGCTTAAGAGTCAAAAATGTCATAGATTTTAGAAAAAGATCATTTTTTTGCTAAGAAATTAAGCAAAAATTTTACTTACATAAAAGCCTAACAGGAATATTTGACATTCACTTTTCAGAAGATTTATATGTTTAAAAATGTTCACACTAGTAAGTTCTGTAATTAAGCAAACTACGTCCATTTCAACTACAATTTTACCATGTAACAATGTAAAATTTGCTCAGTTATGAAAAGCTATGATCAAAGAAAAGTATTGCTAAAACTAATGAAAAACCCAACCCCATTGCTATCAATGGATTAAAAAATAGTTGAAGAAAAAACACCACAAAATTAAATTATTTTCTTACAGATCCTCGCATTGTTGCATGAATGTCCTAAATTAATCCTTACTATATAGAAGGGGTTGTTGTGTGATCAAGTGAATGATGAAATTACCTTCAATGGTATTTTTATAGGCAGCTGTTTCATATGCATTTCCATATGAAAGAACAAAGTGTTCAGGATTAAGATGAGAGTGCTTTTAGTGGCCTCAATAGCTGGCTCGTTCAACTCCTCAAACTGTCAATATGCCAGATATTTCTATGTAGTGTTCCCATTAAACATTTTAATCAGGAAAAACTACTGTAATAGTACCAAATTGGGCATATAATTAAACCAGCAAAATTTCATATTTTCTCTTTCATGTAACGGTACTAATTCTCTAATAAATTTCATAAATTTGACTCATAATTCTACTTTGGCATTCTGACAAAAGAACAGAATTCTTTGCAAGTGTTTGCTTAATTTCCATTTTCAAACCTAATTTCAATTTTTATTGCTTCATTTTGAATATACTGATTAAAGTAATATTAAATCTTGCGAAGCTTTGCCAAAGAAAATGAAGGAATGAAATTATGTATATTTAATTAGCTACAGTTCTTATTTAGGAACAACTTATTCTTTCCCTTTTAAGGTTCCTTTTTTTTTTATCAAGTAAACTCTAAATCACTCATAACTCATTTCTCCTGCGAGAAATATGGGGTTGAGGAGAGTGAAACAACACTTTCATATTTAAAACCTCTTCATTTAAATAGGTTGATATATACCATTTAAAGAAAGTTCCAAAATCTATTTTATAAAACAGAAGCCTATCGTCCTCCTCAATTCTGCACAAGATCTATACTTTGGTCTTGTGTCACTCCAGCATTAGCTGCAACATTGCTAATCCCAGGTAATGTTTTTTTCTGGAGAAGCAAATAACAAAACATGGCAACATGCAAAAAAAATTGTTTTAAAAAAATAGTAGAGTTTAACAACTGAAATTTCTGAGTATTCCTTTCAGTTTATAGCATGTTCTTCTGTATGGTTTCTAGTAAATCAAGTTGCTTTTAGTATTGTTTGTTGGGGAGAAGGGTGTGTTTCTATGTTTTCTGGCTTTAAGTAGCCTTCAAAATGCTTAAGTCCATAAGTAATTTCCTTCCCTATTTAAAAGTGATATTGTTTTAATGTTCAAATAATTTGTGGAATTAGGATTATTTTCATCATCTTCAGAAAGAAGACTTAAATGATCGAGCCACATTAAATGATGTCATGTTCCACATTATAGCATTAACGGTGAACAACAAAGTAGCTGAACACAAGTGTGACCATACAAATTTCAGTTGAAAACTAAAATTAATTTCTATTAGAAAGAAATAGAATTAGAACATACCATTCACCATTATATAGAACTAAAGGAAAGAAATTAATGTGCCTTTGTTTATGGAAACTAATTAAGATTGATGGTTAGAATATCTAACAATTGAGATTTAGATAGGAATGGTTGGACTAGAAGATCCGATGGGTCCCTTCCAACCTGATTGTTCTGTGATTCTGTAAGGGCTCTTCTACATTAGCTTTCCCTTAACCCTGTGGAGAAAAATACAAAGTTTAAACTGCCCTTTTTTTTCCCCTAGATCTGGGAAATTTGTCCCAGTGGAACACTCAAGTATAATCAATACTTTCCCACACCTAAACGACCTTTATAAAAAAGAAAAAAAAGGATAAAAGCAGAGAACACATTTAGAAAACCATTTGGCAAAGCTGAATAATCTACCAGTGATAAGAATGATAATACTTTGAGACCACTTCTTCTGATCAGTTATAGAGTAGACAATAAAGTTATTAGTAATTCTCTTCTTCTTCTGGATAAGCTCTTACAGTTTTTGTCCAAGCCTCACCAGAAAATCCAATTTATATAGTACAATAGTCAATTATACTATAGCCATATCACCACTAAGTGGTGTATTTTACATCATATTGATAGATTCCCCCAAATGATGAGTTCAAGGGAGCTCAGAGTAATTCAGCCGCTAGAAAGACCAGAATCCTATCCTTGACTTTATGTGTGATATTGTCTTGACTGAAAGTTCTTTACTACATACATTGTGCAGGACAACTTCCCTGGTCATCCATGACTTGATATTCCTTTTGTTTAGAAATACAATAGTAACCACTAGAACAAGGTAGAATAACTTTTATGTGCAAATGGCTAAAATACTATAAAATTCTGTGGGTTTTCCAATCAATTAGTATTTCAAGTACCATTGAGAGAATAGTCTGGGTTTTTTTGTATTCTGCTGTTAGAAAAATTTCTCATGATATATGCCCTACAAAGTATCTATTACCTTGTAATACAATTTGGTGTTACTTAGTACATGTTTAATAAGAGTGTCTCAACCCACTAATTAGAACAAGTAACCCAGAGGTCCATTACAAATTTCTAAAAGGACAGCTATGATATCCCTAGGAAAGAAATATGACTGCTTTATTTATTATTAATCATTACTATAGTTAACCAATTAACAAATCACTTTATCCTTTCAGGCTTATAAGAACAGGCATATTTCTATGTTAATTTTTATCACTGAGATATTAATGCTATAGAATAAAAGGATTTAACATTTTGTGTTACTTTGCTTTAAGCAAACAATAGTTGTAAAGGTTTGTAGCCTCCAACCCCCTAAATAATTTATTTTAATTGTAAAACAATTCATTTCCTAAATGATATAGACATCCCTACACCTCAAGCTCATTTCTCTAGGTAATGGCAAATATGCTACATTACAGCAGAAGCACCTTGGTTTTCCCAGTAAGGATTGTCATTTTTTCCCATTTGTATGTCTCAATACTTTATTCAAGCTCAGAATACATTGAGTAGACTGGCTTTGATACAGAATTTAATATTCTGATAGTATGATATGAAGCCAGTGGAGACACTGATCTATGGTTATGTCATTGGAGTCCCGCTGACAGTTCTAAGTTTTGCATCAAGAGATTCAACAAACCATTTCAAACAAATCTCTAAAATGACTACTGTACTGGCAAGAGAAGTAGGATCTGTCCTATTTTGTTCACTTTGTGCAAAGTAGTTCACTCTCTTGAGAGCAAATATTTTAGTTCTTGTTTCCCTGATTACTGTGTCAAGGTTTTCAGCGGAGCAAGAACTGGATTTGTGGATTTTTGTCCTAAGGGGGTATCTATAGCCCTTGGCTAAGGAATTGCTCTCAAGTCTAGTCTTTTTTTGGTGCACTGAATATTTAATTAGCCATTGCAAAGTGGGACAGCTTTCAAGCTGAAATGGGAGGGGAAAAATATTTTCCTCCCTCATGAATATCTTATGGGTTATTCTCCTGGAAGGTAAGAATTTAGATCTTCTCAAGCAGAGAAGTGAGTGAATGCAGGTCTCTCACACTCAAGCTCAGGGCATAGACTTGGAATTAAATTAACTAGAAAGCTGCCTAGTTCTAAATGGGTCAGCTTCTGTGTGAGTAAAAATAGTCCAGGTAAGTTAAGTCATCTTGCTTTTCTTTTGCAATAGGCAGTTCATTTGTGAGACCTGACTAGGGAGATGGTCTGCCTTTGAGAGGATCTATATTTGAGTTTTCCACCACCACGATTTCAATTTGTCCTCTTAAGCATGTGTATGTTCTGATTTTTTGTGAGCTCTACTGTGATCCTACTGCTAGAGAATTAATTATTCTGATATGTGTTAGAAATCTCTATATCAAAGCAAACATGGAGACTTGTTTAGGTAGCTACACACCTGAAAGCCATTGTTTTGTCTAAGTTTTAAACATCTGTGAACCCTTAAGGGAGCAAACACCTATAGATATTATGGCCCTGGGTAAAACAAGGGAGTACTCTAGAAATCTGACCTTCCCCTTAGTATCCTATGCTGATAGACATTGTTGAAAGGGAAGTTTAGAGGGCAAGTGAATTCTCATAACAAAGTGTCCTTAACTGGACATAAGCATTGCGAGAATCCAGAGATTATACTTAGCAACCAGTTGAGCTTCAATATTAACTGCCTGTTTAAATAATGAAAAAAAAAAACCAAAACCCAAAAGAGATCGATGTCTAAAATCCCATCCACAATTCAGGGTTAATAGAAATCACAGTCTTTCTCGATAATATCAAAGCTGTTGTTCAGGGCAAATTATCTAAGTTTGTGGTTGATTCTCCCATTATGTTCCTCTTAAGCATAATTTTCATATCATTCAATTTTTCATATCGTTCAGTCTGCAAATACATTTTGGGATGCCATTTACAAGAAGATCTCCCAAGGCAAGATTTATCTGAGAAAACATTCTAGCAGCTTCAAATTTTGACAGTCCTTAATGATGTAAATAAACAAATATATGTGTAAATTGATGCTGAATGTTTTCTTTATGAAACCTGAGAGTTCCTTGACTGTCAGTAAAACTGCTTTTCTTTGTGAGTACACTGTGGAATTTACAGTTTGTTTTTTTTTAATTATATTTTCTATACTAAACTTAAGCCATGATACAGAATTTTTTGTTGTCAAAGTAATTTACATTTTAAAGGTAATCTATACTGTATTTCTACTACAATGATAGAGTAGAAAATATGTGGCAGAGAAAGGAAAATGGAGAAGATGTTGATTTCACTTTGGTGAAATCACTTTTACTGCTTATATTTACTCAATAAAACCTGTCAAATTCAATTCTAGAGCATGCATTTACAGCATAAATCAAAAGTGCTAATAAACTTTCAGAATGGAAAATCAAGACAGTAATTCAATGGGAGAAGCTCAATTTTAACTGGTAGATTAGCTGAGGTTTCACTGCTCATGGTAATTATAAAAGCAACATAGGAAATGTTGTTACTAATCATAGAAAAGTGTTGGTCTTAGGAGAATTTTTTTTCATTGAGGAATATTGACTTCCTAATATACTTCTAGCCAGAAGTTCCAAAATATGTGAAATCATGGTTTTGATGTTACACTCCTAGTAAAAAGGCCACAAAAGCAGCACTATAGAATCAAAAAAAAAAAGGACCATTGCTTCGGAATTCATCTTGGAAACTAGGGAAGTCATCTACACTACTTTCCTGCCAAAAAGTAGTATCAGTCATACCTATCTCTATGCAGACAGATATTTGTCTAATCTTTTCTTTAAAACTGCACGTGATTGCTGGAAATTCCACGGTCTCCTTGTGTAGTTCCCCTAAGACCTTTATTGTTTGAACTGTAGAAGAGATTTGTCTATCTTAACACCTAACACAGTGTAGGTAGCTATTAACACCACTTTTAACATCCAAAATTTTATATCTTAAAAAAGGCCCTTAACATTTACATTAAATAGATTTCATTATTCTCTTCCTTTCATCAGAGGAAGAAAAGTTCAAAGCATTTAACTGGCTCAACTAAGGTCAACACTGAAATTCTGTAAAGAAAAACCTCGTGATCTAATTCAGGGCTGTTTCAAAGGTAGTTTGAGGCAAAGGACTTTTTCAAACTCCCCTCACTTTTTCAGGGATATAGAATTCTACAGCATAAAGATGTCTTTCTACACTCTTCAAATAATCAATCTGTGTTGCTAATAGCTCACCACTGAGATAATACATCTGCGTCACCAACCCTTTTGATGGACAGTTTTTTATCAGTAAGTTGCAGAAGCTATGTAGCAACAAATTCCAAATTTTCGCTCTTGTCGAACAAAAATATCTCTATATGGCCACTGTCAGAGCTATGCACCAAATCATTGAGAAGTATATATGCATTTCTTTAGGACAAACATCACTCAAAGTGATATATTTGCCAAAATTTCATTGTTATTTTTATTCCTATTGATTCATTTTTTTTTTCCACCTCCTGGCAAGTTCTCCCTCTCTCCTCTCTCTTTCCACCAATATCTTTTCAGTATCCCCAGGAATCTGGATGAAAACTTTAAGAGTCATTGAATGCATCCGAATGTGTCTTCTCAGTAGGGTAGTGAATCAATGGATTTACTAAACCTCATGCCCGGCTTAGAGAAACGGGAAAGAATCTGTAAATAAAAAAGGAAGGGGAGTCTTTTCTATCTTGTTTATTTTCACAAAAAAAAAAGTAAATTCTGAGCAAATCAACAGCTAACAGCACTGCTTGTAGTTGGTAGTAGTGTTATGAGAGCTCCATGCTTTTGCAGTGAACCTTATTCTTCAGCTGGACACTACATCATCAATCAAAAATTTGAAATTATGGCAAAATTTTCCATTATGACAACAAATCAGAAACTTTATTCGGGGTATGTTATGTTATGAATATAATGGTTATAGTAGCTACCTGGAGGATGAAACAGCAGCTTCATCCATAACAGTCTCTATCCACCTACAGAAATTATTTAAATATGTTTTTGGAAAATTTACAGATTTTACTGACAAGTGAGAAAGAGTGGGGAAATAAAGCTAGTGGTCTTTTTACTGATACTGTGTCTTTTTATCTGAAAGATAACTGGGAAGAGAAAGGAGTTGGGCAAAACTGATCCTTGCTGTGAGACTGTGGAGGAGAGAAACAAATGTCTAGCAGGAAAGAAATCTGTTCAGGTTTGTGGAAGCTCAGGAACAAAGGGCAGAAGTAGGGACTATCTGAACCGACTGTAACTGACTGTAACCTGTAGAAATTTTAGGTTTTCATAAATCATAGTTCTGTTTTATCCCGAGGTTTTTTTTATTTTTAACTTAGTTACCATTGCTTTTGCTGATCTTCATCAAGTAGCTTGCAGGATATATATCATCTTCCTACCTGTTTTGTCTCTGCCTGAGGCTCTTTCACCTCTCACCTACCTTCAGATGCTTTAAATGGTGCATCAAAGTGTGATGGTAACAAGGTTTCTGGAAGCACTGTGGGGATAGCACTTCAGAGGTCTTGTTACTTTTACGGCTGCGGCGGCTGACTGGGAGAAGAGTAGCTAGGTGGGTGGAGGAGGGAAATGGAGCAGCAAAGTGGAATTACCGACCACTGAAGCGCTGCAGCCTGCATTAGTATCACTCTGCTGCTCCTAGCAGCCAGGAGCTGAGCATCAGAGGTCAGAGTGAGCCATGGTGAGTCTCAGTGCACAGCCAGCACCCTGAGCAGCACTGCTCCACACCCCACACCTCACCTGCAAACAGGGTGGCAAGTTTAGATACCATTTTTGCTCCAAAATTCATATACAGATTCTCAGTGTGTGCCCACACACTGAGATATCCGGAGGAAATGTTGATAAGAGACAGTCAACATGCTTATTTATATTAATTTATTTTTTTTACTTCGCCTAGGAAAATAAGAATAATGAAAGATTTTTTTCTATGATTACCCCAGGAATGCTAAAAATCTTTTGGAAAAAAAACCCTATCTTTGCCTTTAGGTATTGCATAGTAATTGCTTGCTAAAACTTATAAGATATTGCAGTTAAAATATTACGTACCAGAAG
The DNA here is from genome assembly GCA_033558105.1 of Coccyzus lansbergi. NCBI lineage: Eukaryota > Metazoa > Chordata > Aves > Cuculiformes > Coccyzidae > Coccyzus > Coccyzus lansbergi. The sequence continues at coordinate 1,390,977 of JAUMJK010000159.1, forward strand.
TGCAATAATAAAAGTTAGTCAGAAAATTACTGAGTAATTTAATAAAAGTTTGGAAGACTTAATTATATTATCTGACAGTTAAAGTAAACACTTGATCATTCCCACTCTTACATTGCTCACCTTGAAGGTGATACATGTTGTTATACCATAATATACATCAGATAAACTATATACAAAGCTTCAAATCCTCAGAGTGAACATGATTTGAATGACTTCTAAGTGATCTGCTACACTAAAGATGTTTTAAAAATACTTATCTCAGTTTATGATTTTATTGCAAAGATTAAACTCGACTTCCAATCAACCTTCTTTGAGTGCATGTGTAAAAGATCCTTGTGGTATTGACCTTTAAGGACTAAGTGTTGATTTGCCATAGGTCTTCTCTCTCATTGAAGTTTGAAAAGATGGGGAAATTTTCTCATTGCTGGTTGTCAAATGTGTATTGAATAGGCTTCCTTTGTGTGCCATAAGCTTTTCTGTATCATAATTCTTTCTGAGTATTTCAATTAAACTGCTGTGATGCAAATATAAGGTGAACTTTGCAATATCACTTAAGATGGTTCTTTGGTCGCTGTAGGGTTATAGAAGTTTCAAAGGAGATCATAGAGAGCTAGAAAAACAGTAATTCTTAACTTATCATTATTTAATATGTTGAATTATAGAAAAGGGCAAAATAATAAAGAAATTTCTAGAAAGCTAGTGAAATTGAGTTGTGATGTAAGATGAAAATAAGCTGTAATTAGTACTAAATTATTTCCTCTAGTCAGAAAACACCTAACTTTTTAATGACTGGCAGTAGCTCTATTTCTTAAAGGCAAAAGAAGGAATGGGAAAATACTTTTTTTTTGCCTATAATGAATATATGCGCCTAAAGAAAAAAGGAAATCTATTATGCAGAATGACGCTGAGTACTGAAATTTAATATATATTTGTTTGTTCTGATTTGCTTCCTCCTTAAGACAAAATAAGAAAAACATTTTTATCTTTAATATTTTGAATTATACAACCAAAAATTTCTAGTTTTCTGTGGAATTCTGCCTCTTCATGATAAAGTAAATCTCTGACTTTTAGTAAAACTGTGGGTTCGGGGGTTTTTATGTTATAGTTTGGTTATAATTATATCAGAAATATCTCATATTTAATGTTACTTTGTAGTGCTCTCAAGAGCCATTTCCAAAAGACTTTTTTTGGTATGTCTGTTTAATACAAAAGTTTTGATTGAGTTTGCTGCAGTTTATTTTCAGAATGACTTTCAAATGCACTGCTTGTCTCTATGTTGAAGTGAAAATGCAAGCAGTACTAATGACAAGCATATTTGGGGTTTTTTTTACACATTTCAAACACTTTATAAGGTCATGTGGGTATTGCTGGCCAAGCATCAGTAGTTCGTTCCTTGCTTGATTACAAATGGAATTGTAAATGGAATGAAATAAGATGGATATGGAGGATTACCAACTGCTGTTGGCATACAACTGCATGCTTAAAGATGTCTTCATTCATTAACAGACTGTTTTAGGCTGCCAAGGTTGAAAATGAAATGCAAGTCACAGCTTGTACATTTATCACTGTAAGGAAAGCATCCTGCCAGTACTGGTTAGCAAAGTGTACTTATAGCCATTAGTAGTCCAGCCTGATTATCAGGCTCAGTCTGTTTCTAATGGCAACCTTTGCCGTGACAGCATTGTTTCCATCTGTGCTCACATGAGAGATTTTAAATCTTAGCATTTAAAGTTCTGAAATAACCTTACAGACACAATTATTTACCATCTTAGGGATTGTTCCAGCTGGCATATGGCAACCTGGTGTACCTGCAATAAGCAAGCTGGTCCCTACCTTATGCTGAGCAAACCAAAGAATAGTTAGCCAGTATTGCCTCTAATTACAATAGGTACGGTGACTTGATATCTCAGTTTTATTCTCTTAAACTACCTGCAGTTCTCCTATTGTTTAGCCTAGAGAAGAGGAGGCTGAGAGGAGACCTCATTGCTCTCTACAACTACCTGAAAGGAGGTTGTAGAGAGGAGGGAGCTGGCCTCTTCTCCCAAGTGACAGGGGACAGGACAAGAGGGAATGGCCTCAAGCTCCGCCAGGGGAGATTTAGGCTAGAGATTACGAGGAAGTTTTTCACAGAAAGGGTCATTGGTCATTGGAATAGGCTGCCCAGGGATGTGGTTGATTCACCTTCCCTGGAGGTGTTTAAGGCACAGGTGGATGAGGTCCTGAGGGACATGGTTTAGATAGGAATGGTTGGACTTAATGATCCAATGGGTCTCTTCCAACCTGATTATTCTATGATTCTATCCAGCGGTATAGTGAAGGACAGCATTGCTGCTCCTGAAAGAGAGCTGGAAAACACTTGTTAACAAATCTAAAGCGAAGGTTGCTAGAGGGAATTAATACATATATCAGGAGAAAAATGAGATGGGGTAGGTGATGGGAGGACAGAAGGAAGACATAGAGGTCATGGTAGGAATTCAGCGGTTAATAATGGAAAAAAATATTGGATGATGTATAGGAAAAGAAACGTTTGCATATAGCCTGATGTTTTTATTGAGTTTTTACTTTTACTGTTACATGATGCCTTGTACTACAAATTAAGATCATGTACGTGTCATGCCATACATTATTTTGGCTTTGACGAATCAAACTGTTTAGAAACTTTCTCTTTGTAGTATATGTAAATATTTATCCACTAATGAAGAATTGTTTTAAGTCCAAAAAGTTCTGTGCAAAAGTGAGTGTATTGATGTATTTTCTTGTGTTTTAAATGTATGTATCAGATATGGACCTGTTGTAGTTACCAAGAATAATAGCTAAATAACTAATCAAACTATTATTTCAAGTACAGACATAATAATGCAAAAAGATGAGAGGAAGGTTCTAACCTTTTTCAATACTTACCAAGATATAATATGTCGACCATTTGGACTAATAGATTTCTAAAATCTCTGTTTTCTCATTTATCTTGACTAGACCATGGTAAATTTAGAACTGTATCTAGTTCTTTCCCACTGAGGTTTTAATACATTCCAACACAACAGGAGAAACGCATTCATGCCTCACATACAACCAGTTTCTTAAGAGAGAACCTGGTAGTAACAGTAAGTGCCACTCTAAACTGTCCTGCCTGACTTGGCAATGAAACAGGGAAGCAGGGATGGTTGACCTGTGTGATGAACTCCATGAGAAGCAAGATGTTAGACTGGTCCCAAACTGGCATTTCTGCCCTGAGCATCTGATAACAACTCATGCACAGAATCAGTGCCTTTCTCCTGGGAGGAAGGCCAACTTAGCAACCCTTTTCTGTTCACGAGTAAGGGAAACATTTTGCTTTCCCAGTGAATGCATGAGGATGATCGCAAGTATCTGAATGTCTCCATAAATGGATGGTGATCATTTAAACATTTGTTAGTATGGAAAAAGAAGTGGCAGTGCCTTAGTAGGCAAGTGAAAATGAATGTTTATTTTGAAAGGCTAAAAACCAAATCTTAGTTTTAGACAGAGTGTTTTCCACACAACAATGGGAGAAATGTACCTGACTGGAAGAAAAAGCAAACAAGGAAACAGAAAGGATGGCAAGGCAAGGGACTGAGGACACAAAGCCAAGAGTATAAAAATGTAACAAAACAAAGCAAAATTAAGAAAAAAAATATTGGAAGGGGAAAAAAAAATGTTTTCGTAGCTCTGACTCTAACAATGCGGTAAGTATTTAATAAAATAATTCTGTAAAAATTGAAAGGACTGGATACATATATTATAGGTTCCTGAACTACTTACTTTCTCAGTCTCTGAGTAATCTCTGACAAATTATGCCTTTTGTAAAAAAATAAAACACGTACGGAATCAAATAACGATTTCATGACAAGGACCTATATCAAACAGTTTTAACCTCAACCTGTTTGAAAGTCTGAACATCTATCTTTATTCAAATTTCATAAATAACTAATAAACAGAAGCAGAGACGGAAACCTTGGACACAGAGGTTTAAAATATCTGTGAACTGGGCTCATTAAAAGAAAAACCATTGAAGCAAAGCTTGAATATTTGATTTATCCAAACTCTTCCAAGATTTGTCAGTTACTACTGTGCACTTTGTGTTTCTATGACAGTCATTTAGCACAATTCTCTTCTCCAAACCCAAAATTCAGCTTAACCAGAATTGCGAGAAAAATAGGCAGAAGGAAGTGATCATATCTTCCAAGAGTTAGAGAATAGTAGGAAAATTTCACAGAAAATGAGGACTCATTCTCTGCAGGTGAGGGTAAGATATTAAATTATTAACATTTTTCAAGACAGTAAAGGTCAGTTGGGTATTTTGAACAAATAAGCATAATTTAATTCTTAACAAATTATTAAAAAAAACCCTCCTAAATGACTAGAAGAAAACAATTGAGTTAGTACAATTTAATTTTAGCTTAATTCTGTTGCAAGTAACCCTAATATATAAAAAAAATGAATTGAAGTTCGGTTAAATGTTACGTTAATGGGCAGTATAATAATTGAACTGCAATAAGCAGGAAACTGGATCAAAAAGCTGAGATATATTTCAACAGGTCAGGGTTAAGAATATCCAAAATTAATGGGTTTTTGAGAAATAACTGAGAAGTCACTACTTCTATTCCAGTGGAGATCTACTAACACTGAAACAGCAGGAATGGCTGGAGAAGTCAGGGGAGAAAGAAAACTCCAAATCCTGAGGTGTGTATAGAACAACTAAATAGAGAAAATGCATTTCTCAAAATAAAACAAATTTTGAAATAAGGACATTTTACAGATTCTTCCTTATTCTCTTCCATGTGCTGCAGTATTACTGAAAGTCCATTGGAGAGAAAAAACAAAGAAAGACACAAACCCATCAAAGACTGGGAGAAAAAAAATACAGACAGGACAAGAAATATTAATACAAAGGACAAAAGCAGAGGTGAAGGAGGTGGCTGCTCACCAAGGTTGAGGTTTGATATGCACCTGGGAAAGCAGCTGCCAGCCTTTGGGGATAATACTAAAATATACTGATATCACACTCACCCCAAACTATTGTGGTGTGCTTTAGCAAAACATAATTGTGTTTGCATGCATTTTATGGGAAGTAATCATTTCAAGTCTTCACATTCAGTAAAAGCGATCATCCAAAGACTTATGGACAAAATTTGTGTCATGAGGACGAATTAATCTCACTTAAGCTTAACTACCTGCACTGCAGACATTATAGCTGAGCTTGCCATTCTCATATTAATTTATGGGATGTGAAGAAATTTTTAGGGTGCAGATCATCTGACTAATTTTATATATCTATTTTAAGAGATGCTGAATCTTATGCTAAATATGCTTTTTTTCCCATGTAATGTACTCATATGACATGTTTAACAGACTGTCTGGAATGCAGTAACACACTCGGCAATTCTCTCTGATGTAATGAATATTGTTCTCTGTGTGTCTATTTTGTGCTGATACAAAAAATTTTATAGACCAATTTGATTTTTTTTAAAAAAAAACATTTTAGAAATTATAAAACTACTTTATAGAATCATAGAAACATAGACTAATAAGGTTCTAAAAGACCTCAAATATTATTAAGTTGGAAGAGTGCTGTCATCTATGGACCCAAGGCACTTGTTACTAGGACTTGATTCTTTCACAGAATGTTAGGGGCTGGAAGGGATCTCTGGAGATCATCTAGTTCAACCCCTCTGCTAAAGCAGACACACCTAGAACAAGTTTCAAGAGAGCACTTCCAGGTCGGGTTTTTTTATGTCCAGAGAAAGAGACTCCACAATATCCCTGGGCAGCCTGATATAATACTCCATCCCCCTCCACAATACTCTGCATCATGCTCATGTCAGAAAGTAGGGACAAAAATCAATGACTCAACTATACAAATACTCCTAATTCAGTCATTAGAAAAATTATTTTATTCATAGAAAGCTTTATTGTTCTCTTTTCCTTCCTCCTACAATAACAGTTGGTTAACATTTTCTTCATTAACAAAATAACCCACAGGAAAAAAAAAACAGTGTTTTGAATTAGCATAATAGCAACTTTGGCACATTTATTGATACATGCAGAAATCAAACAATTAAAGAGCTAATATGGAAAAAATAAACAAACAAACCCATGCTAACACTCTTTGGTATACTTGTACCAATATCACAAATGTGCTCAAAAATGATTAGAAGGAGTGTTAAAGTAGAAACATAAACTCAGCTATATTCAAATTAATTTGAAAGCATGAAATAATCGCTGTTGAAAATTATGCTATTAAGAAAATTCAATTAAGATTTGTGACTCACTTCAGCTTTGATTTTATCCCTTTTGCTCTAGAAAATTGTGAACTGCATATCAAGTGCCCAGTGGGGTTTGGGAGGCAATGGCAAACATCCATTTCAAGAGCTGTTTTTTGGGCTAAGGCAGTACTGACTGTATGAATTAAGGAATTATGTAAAAATTCAGTGAGGTGTCTTATCACAACTCTGTTGCTGTTGACCTGTGTTCCTTTAGTGTAGAATGTTTTGACATTCATGTTTTGTTTTACAACTGTGTGAGAAGGAAACATTATTGATTATTTTTCAGGAACTCTGTGTTGTGGGATTTTACATTTATGGTACATTTTGAGTAAAATAGTTATTTTTAAGCTAGTAGCAGCATGTTTATAACTTTTCCGTTCTTCTAGTGTTAGCTATAGCAGAAAAATCCAGAACTCTGCCTGACATCAGCATAAACTGTTCAGTACTGGGAGAGTGCGTGTAGCTATATCTGTTTTTATCATATTAGATGTTATCATATTTCTATTGCTTTTATGATCAGGTGAACTCATAAGAAACTATAGAAGAATCACATTATAAAAATGTTGTTTGGAAGGATCCCCACACGATGTATGGAGCAGGACTTATACCAGCAGTACCTCAGGTAAGCCTATTGTATGTAAATAATCATTAACCAGTTATCTTCAAAACTAGACTTATTTTCATTCCAGACAGCCTTACCATATCAAGGATGGAACTTGAATTGAATGGAAATTGAATGTATTAAGGAAAACTGGGAAAGATAATACAAGAATGTGACTTGTAACTGGTGCCACTTATTGCTCATGTTGCTACATTATTCCCAGTCCTGAACAATAGAATACAGATGTGAACCTGAGGCAAAGAAGAGAGTATTTTGTATTTCATTAGAAAACCCTTAATTTTGCTTGCTGGACAATTTCATAATTATTCAAACCTAGTATATGGATAATATAAGCAAATATAAATGAAATTCTATTTCATCTTAAATACTCGTATATTGTATTCAATAGATTACATCTATGATTTCTATCTTTATTTGTTATTATGACTTGATTCTTAATGGGTTTCATTCTTCCAAGAACCCACACAGACTCACATATCAACTGTTGTCCAAAAACATTACATTTACAATTAATAATATATGGAATTAATCTTTGGACAAAAAGAAGAAATAGTAGATTCTGTATTTGGCTTTTTTTTTTCTCGGAAAATCACATAGAAATGCAATTTTGGGTTCTTTACACCACAGAAGAGGCAGTTAGCCTAGTACTGATCTTATTTATGTCAGCATTATGCCAGTGTCAAGGAAGACATTCTTCTGTTACTGTGGAACCACTGAGAAGAAAATTAGGCCTATTTGTGCACACAGACAGTGGTGAAGGATACATTTGAGAATAGCACAACTAAATTTAATAAATCTATGACACGTATTGCTCTGCAATTCAGAAGGATCTCATGTAAGTTGTCTAAATGACACCAGGATCTGACTTACTAATTCTAAATCTGAAAAATAAAATCACTTCAGGCTTATGAGAGAAAAACCTTGAAAGAACATGAGTTTGAACTGCTTTTGTTCCTGTGATATTGCCAAAACACCCACCTCCTCTCCAAGTATTGTATAAATATAATTTTTATGTATGGGACTTGTATATTTACAGGCGAAAGTCTGTATGTAGACAAAGAAGAAAGGACACCAAATCAACAATGACATAAAAGAAACTGGAGTTTTACCGCTTAATACAGCCTTAGGATGGTGAATAAAAGCTCTGACAGGTATGAGAAACTATGACACAATACTAGTCAGTTGCTTAATGACTATTTTCATATAATGATTTGTAAGGCTTTTGTCACCTTGGAGTTAACCTCTGCATTAGGTGATCTAACCCAGACAAGTTACTTAGGCTTCATTATAGTTAACAGAGGAAAATATGCACTTGGAGAAGGCAGTTTTAACTCGCCCTCATCAAAATACAGAAAAAAATGTGGTCACAGCAGCGGTGAAGCAGAGGAGGAGGATACAATCCTAATAGGAAAGGGAGAATCAGCCACAGGAAGAATGGACAGAAAATGGTTGCATTATGATAATGGTGTTATATTGATTTTACAGCATCCTGCAAAAGGAATCTTAGCAAGTTTTTGATGAGAAAGTTGTCATGTGTGTTCCTCCTCCAGCATAAATTTTTATCATTACTTTTGAAAGGTAACCTCACATGAGGTAGTAAACATTGGTTTTGCTTAGTCCTGAGCATAATGGAAATACAAATTGTGCTGCAAAATTAATGTAAATGTAATGAAAGTGCTGAAGAAAGCCTCTCTTGTGGTACATCAGGACAACATTAGAGGTGCCAAATGACTTACACAACACTAAGCAAGATTTAACCGGACTATATAAATTTGTCAATATGAAAGTATAAAAAGCACTATTTGTTGTGGGGATTAGTTGTTATCTCATTTCATCTCACATTCTGAATAATAAATGTATTTGCATGTTGCCTTCAACATAATTTGTCATATAAACTATATAAATTAGTTATTAAGATAAGATAATATGTGACAATATTTATGTAACAGTATTCTCCCAATCACTCAACTGCTTCTAAAGGCCAATTGGATGATTTTTGCCAATGAAATCTGGTTATCATTTTTTGACAGGTAGTGAACACTTGTAAACACATTCAACTGTTTTCTCCCAATTTTTTTGAATGGGTGTTCTGGTTAAGTGAAGCTCAAGGATTTCTCAGGATCCAACACCTGATTTGCACTACAGTTCACTTCAAGTAGGTGTGTTCCTATTTTATTTACATAAAAGAATAAAAAGATTCATTTTAACAACATCTCACATGATAACAAGTGTTTGAATTGCATCCATCATAAATCAAGGAAGAGATTTGACCTTGAAGTATTGCACTCACTTAGGTATGAGACTGAGATAGAAATAAATAGGTAAAAAAAAGTGCATTAATCTGCTACAGTAGTTGCTTTGAAGTCTGTATTTACTAAAAGTTCATTGGCTAATACAGTTCTCACAGTTACTTTTTCATAGGATTGTATTATATGTAATCCATTACAGTAAATCAGAGCTTCCTTGCAAAGCCAATGAAGAGGCATCTTGTGAGACTATCTGGATATCTCAGGGATACTGTAATTTTTTTAACTTTCGGATGGAGAACAGAATAGCAATATAATGAAATTTCCAACAAAAGAAACCAGTCCATCTAGTGGCAGATGCTGATGAGCTGAGCTTGGGGTTACCATTAATTTCAGTTAAGAGAATACATTGTCTGACAGTGAGCCAGTCACACAACCTACCCGATGTCTTGTCAGACTTCCTACCAGATTTTCAGCTCTGTGTTAGGCATATGTTGCTTTCCTGCTGACAATCGTGAGGTAACCACTCAATTTGAAGTGAGAAAGCTACAAGCAGATGAAGTTCTGAAGCTCTTTGTATATGTTGGCTGACAAAATGCGCATAACGTGTAGTGACTGATTTAATTGTGACTAGAAAGCATAATATGGCATTTAATAAGCCAGAACAAAGAATCTTTGTTTTCAAAATGATGCATTTCTAAGAACCTTCTCTCCTTGCCATGTGATGAGAAGGAATTAAAATAAATTACCATGATATTATAGCAATTTAAGAGACAATTATGGAGTGGTTGTAAATAATGCTATTCTGATTGTTTCAAGGCTGGGGTTTGAGAGTTGTCTTTTTTTTTTTTTTTTTTTTTTTTTCAAGAATCAAGGAGCAATATAGCACAGGTTAAAAGACTGCAGAAATAATATATTTCAAATAGGATATATTAACAAGTTTATACTTATTTTTTTTATCCAGATGAATATTGTTCAATGCATTGGTTCACACACATACAAATATGTATACATACATACCACTGCAGCTTAAGGTTCAGATGTAAGTGTATGTATACATATATGTATGAATAGTATACACACATATGCTACTGTCCTAGTTTAAATTGAGTTTTGTATTTGCTGTATGTTTTTTTTTTCTCTTCCTCCTAGAATTTACTTGGTGGAAAAAAAAAGAAAATGTTCAATGTTCTTATCGATCTTCTTCCTTTGTTTATTTTTAATATTATATATTCACTTTTCAAACTTAGGTACCTTTGTTTTGTTCAGGTACTTTTTACTTCTGGCAATACATACCAGAACCTGTCCTTCACTGTGAGCATTAGCTTTCTGCTTTTTGTTTCTGTAAATCTAGAGGCAGGGAAACTTTTCCTAGTTTGCTATTTTTGTTATTTTTTTTTAAAGAGTTAAGAAAAAAGCAGACCTTTTCTTGCAAATATAAACCTATCACATTTTGGTTTCAATTTGCATCAACACCCGCAGAGAAACCAACGGCGAATTTAAGTCATCATCAGATTTTTGCAAGCGTTTTCACTGGTGCATTTTACTTTCTCTGTTTAGCCTCAGCTATTTGAGATGCCTCCCACATTCACCGTAGAAAGCATAGTGTTAACTAACTTCTTGTTTAAATGAAGGGCTATGCTGACAATTAAATGTAGGATCGTGCATGCTTCAGTGCCGTACCTTATTATAATCAATGTGAGTAGAAGCAGTGTGCTGAAATTATGGGTTTTAGTCTGCATCTGCATGGCATTATTATGCTTATCAAGGTGAAAATGTCGACTCTGAAGAATGTAATTGTGTACCTTAAGCTGCAGCGATAGTTAAATTGAGCTCCTGTCTCCACTATTAATGCATCGGAGTGCTACTCATAAGAGGCACTATAACTCTTTAGGTAGGCAGCGCTTTCAATTCATGAATTTATTTCCTTTATTTCTTTCTTTTAAGACTTTCAGAGATAAGGTTTTTCTGTTCGAGTATTAATTCAGTATAGATTTTCTGATGCATTTTTTCCCTTTTTAACAAAGTCAGGGACCAGAAAAAAATAGTGTACGTTTGTATATAGCTCCACTGCTCTCCAGGAGGTCAAGTGTGAAATGAGTTGAAAGACACATTGACAGTTTGTGCGTGAGCTGAAATGACTTAAACTAGTTATCAGTAATTTGGATCTATGGCTGTAGTCGGGGTTCTTATTATATAAAATCAAATCAAATAATAAAATAATTTACTGAATTATCTAGGTGTAGTAAATTATAATTTTCATCTGAACATTGTATCATAATGTAAGAATGTTTTATTTGTTGATTTTATAAGTTAGTCATCTTGAACATTTTGATTTGCTATTAATTTATTTTCTGGATACAATTTATTACTTTGTTGGATTTCATATAGATGCATTGCTTATAAGTCAGTCACTTGTAAGTTATCTCTATGGATGGGTTTATGACTTCTCTTTACACAAACAAGGAGGGAATGTTTTCCCTTCCAGAGTCAGAGTGATTTTCTTGATCTGCTTAGCCTGTATTGAATCCATAGCACTGGATCAACACATGGTAAAATTCATCCCTCAGCCTGGACATTAGTTAGTATCTCTCAAATTGTAATATAGAAAGGTCTGTAAATCCTCCTTTTGTTTTCTTTCTCCACTCACTCCTCTCCCCCTTCCCCCCCCCCAACAAGTTTCCCTATAAGATATATTTTTGCAGAAAGTCAGAGTAGGTATACTAAGTCAATGGAATTAAAAGTTTCTTTGGATAGTTTCAATCTGTTTCAATTTCTTGAAAAAAAAATATTGAACAGGCTTCGGTAGTACATTAATTATGTCTTTAAACTGATTTACTTAGTTCTAAAATACTGTTTTGCTACTCTCTCTCTGACTTTTGTCATGAAAAGAATTACAAAGGCCACTCAAGTGTCTAAAGATTACATACATGATGAAAGTTTGCTTTTCAAATCCTTCAGTGTAAAAGGAAGGTGTTAGCTAGAAGATATTTGTCTTCAAGAGTCTTCAGTATATATGAATTATTCAATTATTTCCTTACAGATAAAATTAATCTTAGCCACAAAGAGAGAACATTTCACTTGCTTTTGTTTAAACACTTAGTAACCTAATTGAAAGGGAAGACCACTTTTAGAGAAGCTTTAGCAATGAAGGAGGGCTACAGCTACACATTAAGCAGAGGCAGAGGGCGGGAAAATTAACACTTCTAAATATATTCCTATATAATTTGTAAAAGCAAAGAAGTGACTTATACCACTCAAAATAATCAAGAGAAAATATATTTTTCCATTGAAGTGGTGAACCCTGGTGTGCTCTTCTGTTGTCAGGAGCAAAATTTCTTCCCATCCATATACAAACAGATGATAGTGAAAAAATTAACAGACCATCTGTATGGCTATCTCTGGCTGTAGTTTTAGGTCACAGTGATTAGTGAAGGATTCCTTGCCTCTGTATGAGAAAGGAGTTGAAGTCTATGCGTGGTTAAATGCAACCCACTGACTCATAGTGAACTGCTATGATCTGGACTTACACAAATTGCAGGTGATGGCATGTTCATTCTGCAGGGAGAAGGTAAGACTAAGAAAGAGGGTCAGATTTCTATTAAACACTATAGCAGTAAAAGTCATGAAAATATATTCACTGCCACTTAGCAGTACAGGTATATTTTGGGACTAGGAGGCTTGGAACTGTAATGGATCAGTCTAAGAATCACAATTTTCTTAAAAATAAATAGAAAAGTTGCAGATGACTAGTTTGTTTCTAATCTTGCTTGCACTGATGCAAATCTAAAATTTCACTGTGAAACTAATGAAGTAAAACTAATACGAATTAGTATATTAAGACAGTCAGACACTTTACATGTTACTGTCAGAGCTGCATATATATGTGTGCTGAATTTATTAGAGTTATATATCAAAACCAGGCTTTTAAATCTTTCTAAAATCAAACCTCTTTTGCAATAAGGAAGTTCTTTCTATTTTATACATTGCAATATATATGAAAGGCTGCTAATTGTTCTGTAGTTGCAAGGTAGACCCTGCATTTCTGATTTTTTTTCTCCCTTACTCTACACATACAAGTTCTTTCTCTATGAAGACAATATTCCTGCACAGGCAAATCTTTTAACTGATATCCAGGAACAACAAGCCCTTTCAAACAGAACAACAAACTGTTTCAGGCTGAAAGAGAGAGCACCCAGTCCACCCCTCTCCCCAGTGAAGTATTCTCACCGTGTCCAGGTGGCTTTTGAACATCTCAAAAGATGGGTGATTCCATCACCTCTCCACACAACATCTACCAGCTGGTGTAGTGCAGGGTGAAGAGTCTCATGCCATGTAGCTGGAGTGAAAGTCTGTACTATACATGCTCGCGATTGAATGGGATTGAGGAGAAAGAGAGGAATCCACTGTGACATTACATAGCTTTGTGCTCCCATCAAGTGCAAATAAGACTCATACTAACTAAGTCTCTGCTGGAGAGCTGTCTATTTTTATTTGTAGTGTTTATCTTGTGACCAAAAATCTGTTTCGGTTCAGTTCTTGCAGCATTCAGAAAAGCATCAAAATGACAATCTGCTTCTGGTTCAAGAAAAATAATGTTTTGTATGATTATTGATTTAGCTTCATGTTTGTTTGATTACAGAAAGCCATGACTTTACAATACTGAAGTTATCTCTGCCAAAGGATCAAACCTCATAGTTTTTTACCTAAACCTGATATTTTCCTAGCGCCTATAACCCCTCTGTGCCCTTCCTGTTTCTCTTTCAATAATAAACTGTTGACAAGTCACGTTTGATTGTCTTGTGCAGGTGAGAAGATCAAATACATACAGTGTATTAACAAAAAAGAAAGAATGTCCTTAGGGGAAAAAAAGTGTTGCAGAACATGAATTCAGTTGTACTGCTGGAAAGAGTTGTCAGTCACATTGAAAAAACAGTCCAAAGGCCACCTGCCACAGGAAGGGAGCGGGACCCTGGCATCCATGCAGGAACTCTTTCCGGAGGACATCTCTCACCCTTGTCAGTCATGAGCTGGGCTGAGGGAGGCACAAAGGAAAGGAGGGGTGCTGCTTCTAACCACTGGCACTACGGTTCTTCTGCCTGTCTTTCTCACAACCCCCAAAAATCTTTCCCAGCATAATGCATTACCCAGAACCAAAGCCCTTTTTCTTCATCAATGGTGCTATCTGCTTCTTGCTTGTTTATTCTTTTTCCCTGTTTTTTTTTCTTTTTTTTTAATTGATTGCAATATTATATTTCCCCAGTCAGTGCTACTTTATGGAGAACGAAACAAACCAAGGTGAGTCATTAGCCCTTTGGAATTTCGGCCGCTTTAGTGGTAGCTGGAAAAACAGGGAGGGGACTTATCTTACAAGTTTTCCATCAGCAGTGACTGCCACAGATTCTTCTAACACCTGTGTGATAACACCATACACAGGACCTGACTTGTGGCCGCTTGCTATTGCCAGTGCTGTAGTGGATGGACTGGTAGCACAGCTCAGTGTGCTTAGAGACCCAGAGAACAAAGGCCAAATTGCATCTTAACAGCCTTTGACATGTTGACACATGTTATATGAAAACCTATACTAGAGTTTAATAACCAGCCAGGTAGCAATGATTTTACTTTGGAATTTTGCTTAAAAAATTACTTTGTATGGATTCTAAAGATGTGTTTGCATTTACTCTTACACACAACTACGTACAGGGAAATATTTGAAACAACTCTTTGTTTGTAGCTGATCCTCATCTGATAATTGTGACTTTTCTATCTCTCCTTAGTCTCATCCATGCCAGTTTACATTACAAAAACATCAATTTTCTTCTACCCTAACAGCTGTCCTCTTACTCCAGACAGAACTCAAATGTAGCACTGGACGGAAAAAAAGAAAGGAAACATAGATTCAAAGAAATATAAAGAGAAAGAAAGTAAAGTTTCTTGAAAAAAAATCACCCAAAAACAAAAATAAAAAAAAGAAAAAGAGGTCAGTATCGTTGAATGATTCCAAAGGTTCAGAAAATCTCAGGTTCATTTAGCACAGTATATAAGTGGTCTATTTATTCTGGTAAAGCTATTGTTTTATATGTTTATAAAATAAAATATTCAGAAAGCTTACAAAAAAAACACTATTGCCTCAGAGAGAAATTGTTATCTTAAAAATGGAGGAAAGAAAACTTCAGAAGTTAATGTTCATACCTCTGACTACACCAGTACTTATTAAGAACTTTCATTTTCATCATGAGTTAATTAACACGCGTATTAAAAAACACACAGACACAAACATGTACTGAATTTTCATATTTCTAAGCTGAATAAAGCAAAATTTTATTTTAGTATGAAACAAACTGTGACTCATGTTCAACTTGAGCTTAATTTGAAGCAAAAATTCTCTAGCAGTGTGAGAGGACTATAACTTCCCTGGTGCTGCCCTGATCCAGTTGACAAGTAAATCATGTACAGCTTTTGTTCCTTCAAGGTTATCCATTCCAGAGGTAAGTTTGCTCTTTGGTATTTGGTATGCAGGTTTGCAAAACCAGCCTTTGAAGATGTGGAATTTTCTTGCTTTCGCTTGATCTTAAGCTTCCTTTAAACTGTGATGAAGTTTAGGTAAAAGAGTTCTAATCACCAAAGAAATCCTTTACAGCATTGATGTTTTCAGCTGCTAGATCACCTTGTAAAAGCAGAAATGCAGAATAAAAAACTCTATCCAGTTGCATATAAAACTTTGGCTATGCATATAGGACTTAATGTGACAGAAGAAGAAATTAAAAATTGAACTTGTACCTATTCTTGTGTCAGTCGCTGTAAAAATAATTCAAGTGCTAATTTATTTCAGTTTACAAACTAATCTGTTACAGATAAACCAAAACAAAGTCAGAAAACAATATTATGCATAAGTTTCTTATTAGAATAGGATAATCCAGCCAGAAATACTCAGATATAGTAAATATTTGCAGCTTTGGATAATACACTTGCCATCATAATTGGCAGAATTGATCTTCGTGAGTGTTCACTTCACAGATCAAAATTATCCCTCCTCACAGGAAAGTCACACATACACAGACTCTGCCTTTCTTTTCGAATTTGTACTGATGAGTATTTGGTATAAAATACAATTTTGCTGAAGGTTAATTGCATATTTATTAGGAAAGAAGGCGAGAGGTTAGCTGAACAAAAACACATGACTTTTCAATCTTCTTTCCTGAAACTATGCTTGTTTGTTACATCGACTCAATACATACCATAACAGCATTACAGTGTCAGAATCTTAACAGATATTTTGGGGGTTTACAACCTTTAAATGTAGAGATCCTGAATTTTGTTCGTGATATTTGGTATTCTAAGAGGAATTTTGAAATAATTTCACAAGATATAAGTCTAACAGCTTTGTAATTTCACAGCTCTTTCAAGTTTGCTTTAGCTTGTTGGCAACATTTGCACCTCGGTAAGGTAAGCATTAAAACCTGAAGTGGAACGTCAGCTCTTGAAGTTTTCTATGTGATTCATGTAGACACAAAAGACAGATGTTTTAGTCTGGTCAAATGTCCTATGAACTATCATGCTTGTTCATTGGAACATCTGTCACTTAATGTCAGAGAAGTATGAGTGATCATTAAACAGAGATTACAGGCTTCTTGTATTTACCAGGGGCTGTTCCATGGAGTTGTAGAAACACAGAATCACAGAATCATAGAATGGTTTGGGTTGGAAGTTCTGATGAGTAAACAAGCTGTTCCTTGTACCTTGAAGTTTGATATGGTATCTGATATGGAAGCAGGAGTAGTTGCATGTGTAGTACAGTGGAAAGAAGTTCAGTAAGCTTCCTTCAGTGATGACAATCTAAACCATAAGCATCATTCTGGTCAAAAGATACAATTATTTTATTTCCAAAGACAGGAAACCGTGGAGTACATAATCTATTTTGCTGATGGTGTTCAAAATCACTTCGTAACCACAAAAATCAAATGAGGTCATATATTCCAGATGATTTACAATTAAGGAAGTCCCTCACAAAATGTTCCTTGAAGACAAGCCCTTATTCAATTAAAGTGAAACATGTAAAAATGTATTTAAACTGTGTATATACTTCCATATCATATACCATATCAGACTTCAAGGTACAAGCTGCAGCTTGTTCACCCATCAGAACTAGCTTCAACTAATCCATTTATACCTTACAGTCAAATCAAGGAGGAGCATTTCCTAAGTCAGTGACAGACAGATGTTTTAGAAAACACTGTCTCTTAGTGTAGGTGCTGTGACTGATTGTTTGAGTGGTTTACTCCTTCATAGCCACACTCCAATAGTGTACATGGGTGGATACACAACAAGAATCCTACTTTAGTTGCTCAGTTTTTTCACTTTCTGAATGCTGAAAGCACTCATTAAAGATAATTTATATCTGGATTAAAAAAAAAAATACAATTTTAATACTTAATTTTATAGCTTCTTACATATTATCATCCCTTATGATAAGGTTTTATGATCATTCCAAGCTGATATAACGGTTTGCGTCTGCTTAGAGTCTTGCCTTCTCCTCTCCCCTGTCCTCAGGTGCATATGCTTATGCCTGTGCTTTGCCAGAACCAGTTGTCATGTTTCTTCTTCTTAGGTTCAACTAGGAGCATGATTAGACTGAAAATACATTTTTTTTTCCTCACGCGTGCAAATAGGGCCCATGGTGCACCTCCCCCTGCAATTCCAGTAGAGCAGTTGTAAGTACAGAGAAGGATGAGGAAGCAAGAGACAGGAGTAGAAACAGTGGGTGGGAACGCCCTGCTGTATGTCAACCTGTGTTTCAGTGATCATTGTACTGCATCCCAGGACACCAGAGGTAAAGATACTATCTCTACTGTTTCTAAAATTACCTGCTTTTCACTGACAAAGAAAGAAAATTTTTATAGTGCAAAAAGCTCAGAATTTAATTTCAAAGTGTAATTAACTAAGCAATTCCGATCAACTGTTTTGTTTTTCTGTACTCACCACTCAGTAATTACTACTTAAAAAAAAAAAAACAAAAACACACCCAACTGTTCCTAAATGTGAGCTCCTGGCAGCAAAAGTAGAGGGAAACTAATACACAGAATCAGGCTTACTAATTTTCCCTGGCATATCATAGAGTAGACTTAGTTGATCATGAAGGTGAGTTGCAAAGAAGTCTACACATAAATGAGAACAAATATAACTTGAAAAAAAACTGGAAGAGCTTACAACACTGTACCAAGAGTGAGATTTTAATCTATGTCCTAAAACGAAGAGGGAATATAACATTGAGTAAAGAAGGAAAAGCAAAAGGAGAAAGATGTGATATAATGAAGAAAGTCAAAAGAATAAAGGAAAGGAAGGAACTGAAATGGCAAACTGTGCAACAAGAGGGGAAAAAGTGACAGATTGCAGCTCCGTGAAATGAAATTAAATGAAAATGGAAAGGAAAAGGACTTTTAAAGGCCTGAAATTAGTGTCAATCCACAGATCTACATTTTATTTGAGATGTAGACAATTGTCTAAGCCTGGTTTTCTAGTAGATGTTGCTATGCAAAATCCAATTTCCTTTGTAATTTTGTTGACTTTTTAAAAATTATTCCGGCTTTCTACAATAGCATCTAAATATTATTGAACCAAAAGATATACTAAGTAAGAACTTGTTATATTTTATGACAATTTACAGTGCATGTAGTACAGCTGCATTATAGAATTAAGATCAATTTCCTTGACCTGTTGCTGAAATTTGAATAAACATATAATTATAGGCTTTAAAATGTGTTTTTTTTATTTATAGTGGGACATTAGGACCTAATGTGGTATGCTTAAAGAAGCATACTATAAAATCTTTCTGCTTGCAGACAATTAGAGCTATTTTGAGGTCACTGTGGGTTAACAATTTCTTCCTGAAATGAATGGGAATTCTGTCACTGATTTAACAGGATCAGTAAAGCACACTTTGTTTTTTCTTTTTTTAAATAGTTCTTCTGAACTGAACATTGCATTCACAGATATATCAATCTTAATGTAAATCTATCTGTGGAAAAATAGAGCTAAGAACACGTACATTCATACTATCAGCCAGTTTTTCTGTGCCTAGAGGTACTGTCTTCATATGGATGACAGCAATCTGATTGATAATTCAGGTTTCTCCACATCTTTTGCTTAGCATAAACATGGGTGAATTTGGTGAAAGAAAGGAAATCATAAAGCATCCGGTTCCTTTAAATGCAGGTACTAGCAGAAAGTACATTCTACGTTTCCACTTCCAACAGAGGAATCAAATGCATTTAAGTCACTTCAAACAGCCATCACATAATGGCAGCTGCTTCCAAGTTATCCGTGAGGGTAAGCACATGCACGTAATATTCAATACATTGAGCCATATGTTAATTAGTAGAGATTCGCTATTTTATGATTCATAAAAAATACTGGTTAGCTTGGAAGTCTGAGCATTAGTGCATTACAATTTATAACTGTATATTGGGCGCAACTATTATAATTCTGTTGGGTCTTGTTTTTCTATCATCTTACAATCACCTGAAATTGCAAAGAGAAATAGTAAGAAAGGATATAATTGCATTAAAACCATAAAATTATAATCCAATTAGAATTTTAAAATCTATCTGATATTTTGGTTGGTTTTTTTTTTAATTTTGTGACTCTGACACATTTCTAATCTATGATAGCAGAACGTATAACTAATATAAAATAAAATATATGATTGCTGCATGATATAATAGAAGTGCTATACTTATGGAATTGGTTCAAAATCTCAGGTCATGATAAGAGGCGCTCTGCAGACACAAGGTGAATTTGCATCTGCAGATATTTCTTTATCATACAACATAAAAGATGACTTTCAGGGTAATTGGCAGTACGATAATAGATACATAGCACTAATGCTTACTCAGAAGGATAATGCACACTTAAAAGTACATGGAAAGAATTCATATGGAATAAGTATAATAATAAGTTCATATGGAATAAATTATGGCCTCAAGCTCTGCCAGGGGAGATTTAGGGTAGAGATTAGGAGGAAGTTTTTCACAGAAAGGGTCATTGGGCATTGGAAGAGGCTGCCCAGGGATGTGGTTGATTCACCTTCCCTGGAGGTGTTTAAGGCAGGGGTGGATGAGGTCTTGAGGGACATGGTTTAGTGTTTGATAGGAATGGTTGGACTTGATGATCCGATGGGTCTCTTCCAACCTGGTTGTTCTATGATTCTAAGTAAAGTATTACACTTACTCACTTACTTCATTGTCACTTCAGAGATAAGCCCTAAGGCTAGCAGGTAAATATATATTTACTGCAGCCAAATTTCCTACTGAAAGCAGCGTGTCACAAAAATATAAGTTAAGCCTTAACAAATTATTTGCTGAACAGGAATGGACTACAACAAAAAACTTCAGATTGGTTAAGCGTTTTGCTGAAACGGGAGCTTTAATAGCAAAGACAGACAAAAATTTGATTGATTCATGAATCTAAGGGCTTTGACAGCCTCAGGGTATATTTTACAAGACCTGTGTAAGATGTATGTATTTACGTTGTCCTTACAGCTTCCTCTTCTAAAGAAAAGTGATTACCTCTGTGAACTTGCTGGTAGTCAGACTTTATATATCCAGAGTTGAAGGATGACAGATTCTGGCATAGGTCTTTATATTGTTCACAATACATTTATATATACATATTTAATGGATTGTAAAAGGCCTTGCCAAGAACATGCCGAGTCTCTGTATCATCACTTCCTTGTTATTAAACATGGCTAAACATTGCTAACATACTGCTTGTTGTTTGGGTAGCCTCATTCCCACCATTCCAACTATTGTCTCCTTTGTGTAATAAAGAATTTTTGCTTTGGTCTCAATCACAACATTAAGAGACAATATTAGTGTTGTAAAATTAACGTAGGTATATACAGCATCAGATCAGAGCAGTATCAGATCTGGCAACTGATACAGATTCAACACAAGTTAAGACTAAATGTGATATTCAAAGCTGATAGCACTGTTTCATTCTTCAAATACAGAAAGTGAAAACCCATTAGAAATGAATATGTGTTCCCTTAAAAGAGATGTAAAAGAAACTGATTCAGTGTCTGTCTGAATATGCAGGATGGTGCAAATAACAAGAAACAGCTCCCAGGCACTGCTGATGTTCAGTGCCCAGGCTCTGTGGGTAACTCTCTCCTGCCTTTCTTTTTTCTTCTCAAGCATGTTTCTTAGGGGTTAAAAGGGCAGAACTTTGCTTAGAAGTACCCTCAAAATTTGTTCTCAACCATTTACCCCTGTATAAAAACTAGCTGTTACTCATCTCTATTGAAGTGTACAACATCTTAAAAATTTCTTTAGCTTTATGCACCACTGCATGGCCAGGCTAGAACTGCTCCCAGAGGCATTGGTTTGCAAAGGATAGCTCACAGGAAACTTTCACAGGAGTCTTAACGAAAGTTGTTATGATTTCGCAAAGTGCTCAGCACCATAGAATCATAGAACAACCAGGTTGGAAGAGACCCATCGGATCATCGAGTCCAACCACACCCATCTTGTTTCATCCTTCCTTCTAAGCACACTCACTTTGCAAAATCACAGCACTTTATAGTACCATGCGGCCAGGTCACAGTTGCATGTGGGTGGACAGGGGACAATGCACTTCTCTTAGGATAATAGTCATGAATAATAAGCCAGCCTTCTCACACAATAGATGAAGACCTGGAGACTCATAACAAGCCTTGCCCTCTCTAAAACACTCGTGAATTTTCCTGCTTCTAAACTTCCTTCCAGCAAGGTCTTCAAAGATGGACTTGCTGCTTTCTCAGGGGACAGGGAATGGATCAGAAGGCATGATGGTCACAGGTCTTTGTTAGTGGCCTCTGCTCTTCTCCTTTTAGCCACAAACATAGATCAGTCACTATCCATCACTGGGCAGTTGCTGCTCTGCCTGCCCCTCAATCCACATCCCCAGGGCTGAGACTAATCTTGCATCTATCATGCAGACCCCTGCATCCAAGCCTGGCACATTTGTGTGGTTGCACAAACTCTCATCTTTCTTCTAAAAGAAAAAACATATTCAGCTTCAGTCTGATTATACGTAATGACAATTCTGACCATTATATTTAGATGCAAAAATGAAATCTTTGCCAGTATAAAACTGACTTCAGACATTCATAATGGAATTTCAGCTCATAATAGTAAACAGAAAATGCCAATTGATCAATGCCAATATTTCAAACTTCTTTGCAATTTGCTACAATATCAATATTTGCTATGTTTAATAGTAATGCTACCTTTTATAAGCAAGGTAGTTGCTTAATATTTTGAGAAGTTATTTTAGCCTAAGCTACTTTGTAGACATCATGGGTTTGAATACTATGACTTTTTCAGTTTCTTACTCTGATTAGAGCTTTTTCCAGGAGAATGACAAATGAATAATTTAGATTTGCGAAATTAATATTAGATTTACTTTTTTCTCTTCCTTTTTACTTAGGAGGTTAGGAGATAAACTTCAATCTTTCTCTGGACACTGCAACAGCAATGAATATTATTCAATGCCTGTACAATAATTTCATAGAATCATAGAATCACCAGGTTGGAAGAGACCCACCAGATCATAGATTCCAACCATTCCTATCAAACACTAAACCATGTACCTCAGGACCTCATCCACCCATCCCTTAAACACCTCCAGGGAAGGTGAATCAACCACCTCCCTGGGCATTCTGTTCCAATGCCCAATGACCCTTTCCATGAAAAACTTCCTCCTAATGTCTAGCCTAAATCTCCCCTGGCAGAGCTTGAGGAATTTACTCAGTCGTAAACAGTAACCTGACCTCTTTGGGGAAGACATGACAAAAATATGTTAACGAAGAAAATTTCAGAAGCCCCATATTTGAAGACCTTTGCCTGAACTGTGGACAACTTTACTGCCTGTTTACCATAAGTGTTTTATCTGTGGAGATAAGCATAGGCTCTTGTGCAAAGCTCAGGCTCCTTAATGACATTCTGTAAAATAAAAGGCAAGGATGAAAATAGTCAGTTTTAGAAATCCTCTGCGTTACCTTCTGTTTGAACTGCAATTCTGTGGAAAATTACTAATAGATAATCAGCAGAAATATAATGTAGACGCATGACTCGACAATATTAAAACACAAGGGAGATACCTATTATGTACTAGTACTTCACAATAGTTAAAAAGAATTTTTAAAAACTATTACATGGATGCTTCTTGAACAGTTTATCTCATTTGCTCTTGGATACTAGCATTTTCATTGTAAAGTATATTTAAGAAATGGGGAACACTATCAAAAGAGTCCAACCTTTGTCCCAGTTTTTGAAAGGTGATGGTAGATACTTGCATGGCAAAATAATCACAGCTCGTTTGCTCAAAATATTAAATAGAGCAAACAGATTCATTTAGATCATTTTTCATACTACCTACTTTTGCTTTATACTTGAAAGTTGAAACTGTTCCAAGTAATACTTTTGTTCCTCACTTATATTTGGCATGCTTTTAAGGTTATTAATTCAGAATAGGAAATTTTACCTTTTTTTTTCTTACAACATCTATGTAAGATCCTTAAAAGTCAGTACAGTATCTGCTTGTCTGTGTACATAAGCAGGAATAACTATCTTGGGAGCATAATCATGGCAAAAGGTCATGTTCGCCTTTTATTTGATACTTTTAGACTGTCGGGTGGTTTAGAATTCACTCAACCAATGCCAGAAGTCAAAGAAAAGAGTTTGTTTTACCAACATTAAGTTTTACAAGGCAGAATGTTTTTTTCCCCTCATTATTTTAATCAAGATTTCATAAAATTGCAGTTTTATTGTTTCTGGCGACGGTATTTTAAGTTGTACTACACTGCAATATTATCTTGAGACATAAAGAATTTAAAAACCTACAAAAGCTATGTGATGACCCTTCCTTTCCTCTTTCTCCTTCCACCTTTGAAAGGTATGAAATCTGAGACTATAAATCCCTCCATATACATGTGAGAATAGTAAGAGAGTGCTGAGCGATATATATTTAGTCCATATGTACCAGAAATCGGTTTTAATTTTCTTATTACGTGTTCCACTGACTTAAAAGGGACTTTTTGGGTGCACTTTGCAAAGCAAGAATAATCCCTCCACTGTCTCCATGCTTTCTAAGCCGCACAAATGGTTTCACATAAAAAAGAGATGTTTAGAAGTGTGTCTTAGGCATTGTATTAGATGTTTTCAGAGTATTTTACTACTTAGTCAACCTGAATTATTTGAACTTAAACAACTCAAAAAATTTGTTGCTGCCTGCAACTTGTCAAACAAAATAGTTGTCTTCACATGAAAACTTCCCCATAAAACAGAAACCTAAGTCTACCACCCCTCTTTGAATTAAAAAAAAAAAAAACCAGACAAGAGAAATAACATATTTTTAAAGTATTAATGAAGGTTTATACTATACAAGATTATATGAACACAAACAAGTTACAATAACAATGTATTAAAATAACATTACTTTTGGTAAGTTCCACATATCTCTTTTCAATTTGACACCTGAACATTGTCAATTAAATAATGAAATGGAAGCATAATATGCCTAGATACTGTAGAATCACAGAATCATAGAACCATTTAGGTTAGAAACACCTTTAAGATCACCAAGTCCAAATATAAACCACTTGTGACTTGTTGCCAACTGGATTTAACACCATTTACCATAACTCCTTAGGCCCATTCCTCCAGTTGGGCTTTTTCCCAGCAAAGAGTACATCCATCCAAGCCATAAGTGGGCAGTTTTTCCAGGAGAATGCTGTGGGAAATGGTCTCAAAGTCTTTACTAAAGTCTAGGCAGGCTACATCCACAGCCTTTTCCTCATGCAGTAAGCGAGTCTCATTGTTAAAGGAGATCAGGTTAGTTAAGCAGGACCTACCCTCCTTGATTCATGCTGACTGGGCCTGATCAGTGGTTATCCTGTAAGTGCTGTGTGATGTCACTCAAGATGATATGGTGCATAACCTTCCCCAGCACCGACATCAGGCTGAAGTGCCTGTAGTTCCACAGTTTTCTTTCTGGCCCTTCTTGTAGATGGGCCTCACATTTGCTGACCTTCAGTTAACTGGGACCTCCCCAGTTAGCCAAGACTGCTGATAAATGATGGAAAGGGGCTTAGTGAGCACTTCTGCCAGTTCCTTCAGTACTCTGCAGAGCGAGTCTACTTCTACTGTTGCTGCTCTGTAGAAGCAGCAAGAATTCAAACGGACCAGTGTTAATTTAGGTTACCAGCATCCTGGGACCAGTAAGGACTGGCTAAGTTAATTACAGATACAAGCTGCAAGAGTTGTCTTAGTATGGATAAGTGGGCTAAAAAATCATGGAGAATAGGGTCCGTGTCTTGGGTGCTGCACTTTAGTTGAAACTGTATTTCTGGGAATATAGTGTTGTAAATTGAGATTTGATGCACTCTAAAAATCTACCACTTTAATTACTTAAGGAACCCAATCATTACTAAAACTCAGTTCTTCCACTATGTGTTGCCAAAATATCTGTAATGGTATGCTAAGAAAAAACATGCATTCAAATGAAAAATAGCTTAGTTGGAAAAAATGTAAATGCTCAGCCTGGATGAGCATTTTCTTAAATAGTCATTATCTCAAAATTAGAATGAAGGTTGAAAACTAAAATAGCTTATTAATGGACTGAGACTTCCTAAACTTTTCTGTAATGGGAGTCAGGTAGGCAGAATCTTTTGAAAAACCTCACTGAGTACCTATCTGCATCCTTAGGTACTTAAATACCTTTAAAAACTTGTTCCCTATTATATTATTGTCAATTAATTTCAATTACAGTGCTAGCATTGGAAAATATTCTAATGTCTTCACAGATATAAGAACAGCAGTCATAAAATAACACTATTTCAAATGCTCTTAAAGATACATAGGAATTTAACTTTTAGTGCGTAAACTTTAACTTCTATATATCGCAGGTTGCTAAGTTAGCATTTCACTTCTATGCAGCTTTTTAAGTTAGGATGAGATGTAATATAGTTACCTGGGCTCAGTCAGATTTTGGAGCTCCATTGATCCTAGTGCCAGAGCAACAACTTCTTTTCAAGAATGCTGCAAAAGGTATAGGCAGGAATAGGTTCCTCTTCTGTACTTAACAAAGAAAATTCACTGTATTTCCATTTCTTTTTCCATTTTTCCATCTTTCCTGAAACACAAAATCACAGTTCTTAACTCTTATCTAACTTTTCATGCTTAAACATTTCATACTTGTAAACAAAACGACTGAAAGCTGTCAGTTGGAAATGTCACGTCTGCTGTCAATGGTTCATGAATAATTGACACTGAGATTACCTAGGGAAAGCTGCAATTATCCTGACTCATTAACATATGAACTAAGCCTGGTTTTGTTGTGTAGTTGTAAGATTTTCATTTAACTCCTTGATATAGGAGGTAAAAAAATCCCAGCGGGATGTTGCTATAAAAAGAATAAATCTCAATGAATAAACAAAACCTCAGAACTATGAATATGTATCAGAATTTCAAGTAGTGTTTCATTTAATCTTGTGCATACTTTTTGCTACAGTATTATTTTATAGAGAATAGTGCTGTGATAAATGTATTTGCTAGCCCGAGGCAAAAGAATACCTCTTCTTTGGAAACATATATCATATAAAACAGAGGTATCAATGGAAAGACCTTCTTAGCTGTGTTAGTATTTTCATATGACAACACAAACGTAGGTGGCAAAAATATATTGTTATCAACCAGAGCGCACACAGAAAAAAATTAAGCAAGAAAATTCTCTAGGCTGACAACAGCATTGACAGATGGAAAAATATTTCACAACTTTAGTTTAACCTAGTCTGAGCTATAACTTAGGAGAAGATGACTTCAGATGTCTAACATTACTAAGACTTTTTTTCTGTTTTTCTTCATTATTATGCTTCAGATTGTCTTTGGTATACTTAAACTGTATCTTCATGTGTTCACACAGAATTCAGTATTACATCTCTAATGACATATTTGTATCAAACTACCTTTTAATGTACCGTGTTTAAGAAAAACAAAATAATTCAATAATAAAAAAATAATAAAATGACATAAAATAACTTTATAATGCATCCGCAGCTCCATCTCTACATTATCACAAGATAAAAGGAATAAAATGTATTTCTGAGGAATTCCCTTTTTCAAAAATATCTCAACAGTGCTAACGTGATTTAAAGACTAAAGTTTAGCAAAGCAACATTTACTGCTGAAACAAGCAAGTAAATAAGGTAGTTAGAAATTCTACTAGCTAAGAAAAACCTCTGAGGAAAGAAACTCACAATATTTAGAAAGATAAAGTAAATTACTAATTGCTACTTCAGAGGCAATATATGTTAAAAGCTTTTTCTCAATGTGTATGATATGACAAACTCAAAATTTTTAACTCCTGTGCTAAGTTACATGGTAGCTTTGGGGCTTAGGTTACAGACTGAGTTAAAAGTTCTTTTTCTTTAAAAAAGCCCTCTGAATGGTAAATTGAAAACATGAAGCTATTTCTCCCAAGTATTTGGAATTTTGGATGCCCCTCACAGCTGGTTCCATTGCCTTTAGAAGCATACCATGAATTGGGTGCCATCATATCAACCTATAGAGCTGAATTATAGAGTCCTCTTTGGCAGTCACACACAGTTAAAGTCATCATTCAGAAAAGATAACTGAGCTATTGCCTCTCAAGTGTAACACACTTCATTTCATTAAAATGCAAGTCATTTCTTTAGTCACATGTTCACTGAACTCCAACCCCTCACAAATCTTGTAACATTTCATTTCCTGTTCACAGCTCCAAAATCATTAAATTGAGGTCTTTGGTATCTTTATTTATAACCTGAAAACAGGTAATTTTCCAATCTCAGTCTTTTTTTTTTTTTTTTTTTTTTTTCTTTTCCTTTAAAAACTGCGCATGAGAAGATGACAGTTTTGAAGATCTTGCCTGTTTGGCTCTTGTAGCACACATGTCAAAAACAATTATTTAGGCGCTAGGTAACACTGCCTGTTATCCTCCCAAATTTTCCATCCTTTAATTTCATATATTTGTTCTAAGTGACAATATCTTGGAAAAAGGAAGATATTTCTTTCCCATTTTCATAGGTCATTTGTTTTACATGGCCCTTTTATGGTGTTCATTCCTTCGTAGTATTTTAAATATAGCACTACTCATCCCAATGTAAACACAAATAATAAAACAAACAAAAAAATTCCACATCTATAAATAAAACAGAATGGGGTAAGCATAACAAAATAGAGGCCAGTTTCTTAAATTTCCTTTCTGTCATTATAAGCATAGCATCACTTTGAAATTTATAATAAGTGCGAATGAAATACCAGTGAAAAGGACAGATATCTACTTCTCTAACAATTCTTATTAATCTTCTCGAATAATTTTATGATTTTATCCAAACCTTCTTTTGTCTTTGAGTGTCGATGTGAGATTTTTACTTCTTGTTGTACATAATCTATTGTCTGTTTTTTTTCAAAATACAGTGTGTACCTGCTAACAGCCAACTGCGGCTTAGATTTACTTCTTAGACGGGTTTAGCATTAAACAGTGTAATACATAATCCTGTAATGCTACAGTTGTATGTGCTGTATTGCATTTAGCACCCACAATTCTCAAGGAGCAGGGCAAGCTACTTAGAAAAATCTTAATTTTGAAATTTACATCCACTACAACATAATTCTAGAAAAATTGTCAAATGATAATCACTATATATATAGCTAAATACAATTATGAATATTTTCCCCCACAATCTACAGAATTAAATCATTTGCATGTGAATATAATTAAAAATAACTTGTTTTATGAATATAAAAAAATGTAATCAAAGTCATTTGTGTGTATAATGCATTAAAGCTCTTATCATTCTGCTTGCACTCAGAAATGCTTCAACAAACATTTCTCAGAAATTTCTAAGTCTAGCATTTATTGGGATTGACTATTGTATACAGAATTTCAGAAACAGCAACACAGAGTTAGGGTTTTAGGTATGTGTATACATACATCATACATATACGCATATGCAATCTGTGCAATGCACCTGTATGTACATCTACAAAACCAGTCTCTATGTGCATGTTTGAGCACAGTTATTGTTTTGAGCAACTTGAGGGTGGCTTTTGAGCCTCTGATATTTAAATGTCTCTCTCTGTGGAGACTGAAAACAAGATGAGAAGTCTCAACTGAAGATTAAAGTAGAACACAAGCCTTGCACACAGAAACATTACTTATTCATGAGCACTTACATATGTAATACTGTAAGTTATCAGAGTGAATATGTTTCACCAAACTAGCCATACGTAAGTAGCTCTTCATTTCTCTTATTTCCTAAGAGCCAGAGAGTGAATGTTCCTCTTTAAAGATGCAATTCACATAAAACCTAGTTGTCCCCTTTAACTAGTAAAGCCTTTTTGCATAGTAATGTTTCTCATTTTAAAAGATTATTTTTTTTAATATTAAGGCAGCAATTTACACAAACAGCAGTCACTATTATTTAACAGAAGATCATATTATGGAAAAAGGAACAGGAAACAGAACACAGAGTTTCCACTACGAGGCTGTAGCAAAGCTGGCAGTCTAGTAGAAAAGACTAATCAGCACGTAAGAGATTCAAGGTTGCCAGTAATTAATTCTAACAGCAAATTGTGCATATTAAGGGCTCTTGGTCAAATCCTAAGAGTCTTGCAAAAATTTAACTTAATCTTTGCCTTCCAGCGAGAGCTTGCCAGACCATCATCATATGTGGGAATACAAAATCCCCTTGCACTATTTTTTAGAACTTATGAAGCATGTGCTGGGCAGGTATGTAAAAAAAAAAAACCAACCAAACCCCCAAAAAACCCCTATCCTTCACATTTTATTCCTTCATGGTAGGGGAACATATTGTTCTTGATACTCTATATCTTTCGTTGGTTTAATTCCTTCTCTTTTTCTTTTTCTTTTAAACAGTCTCTTAGGTATTGGTAAACTCAACATCACTTTAAATTTGTCATGCCAGCATATTTTCATCTATGTTCCTGTCATTTTAATTCTAGCTTTCAATCAGAAACATTTACATTTACTTTCCAGCAGCATAATTTTAGATGCTAGGTAAAGCACAAGGTAATACACACCATTTCTCAGAATTATAATTTTCACCTGGCTTCCACAGCAACCATAGAAATTCATACATCTCATGTTCAAGGGACAACTTATGAAGGCATATTACTTTGAGTAATGGCTCATCCTATTTTAGTTTTAACTTGTAAGTAAAACTTGAGCGACTCCATCAGCCCCCCTTCTTATGGTGCCCTGAAATGGAATATACACAGAGATTAAATTTGCTAGCCACAGGACAGCTAGAAAATATCACAGAACTTTACCTTAAAATAATATAACTTCTCTATCTTAACATCCTTAAGACAGTGTGATTATCCAACAATAGAAACAAAAAGGAAAGTAGTAGCCTCGAGTAAACTCATAGCTGCTACTGATCATCTGTTTTTCCCTTGTGGATAATCAAGACAGTGTGCAATTCATTTAAAGCAATACTATAATTCCCTGTTTTACAAGACACGAGGAACATACAATTCGACGATAAATTAATACACACATTATCAAGAAATGGGCAGGCATATTAGTCAAATTTGGAGGATTTACAGAATCTGGCAATGAGAAAGAAAAAGCAGCAAACAATTCTCAATAACTGCACTTACATAATAAATTTGGTTTTGTTGGTTTTTGTATTTTTTGTTTTGCTGTTTTTGAGGGGGGTTTTTTTGTTTGTTTTCATGAAATGTCTTTCTGTATAATGTATCAATCGACAGGAAACCTTTGTGTGGCTGCACTCTTAAGAGCAGCAAGCAAAAGAACATGTGAGACTGCCCTTTTTACTAGATCTAACAGCCATTATTTATTCAATCTTACCTTCTAGACCTTTTCTTTTAGCCATTCATTTCTTATCAGCTAATCTGTAGGCTCTGTTCAGCTAACCAATATCATCCAAGTTCTCCAGAGGGGGCACAGTAAAATCACAGGTGCTGGGCAGGATCCACCATACCCTGGGCTGGGAGGGACTTTTGGAGCTCTCCAGTCTCACCTGCAGCTCAAAGCACTGTATCAAGACTGGATGACAGAGGGTTGTGTCCACTCAGGTTCTAAAGATTCCCAAGCACCCGAGGATGAAGCTGATGAGGCTCAGTGACTTTGACAGCACCTAATTTAAATTTTCTGTAACTTGTTTCTTTTTAGTTATGGGCTTCAGACCTTTCTTCTTATAATCAATAGTAGCTGAGCAAACTAGATAATGTTTTTTGAAAACCGAAAATTAAATAATCAGCTTTTATTGGTATTGTTGATGGAAATTTTCTCACATATGAGACTGATATTTTCTTTCATTTTCTTTTATCTTCTATTAACAATACACAACTATATACCAAGCCTTGGTGCTTCTTGTAAACTGCGCTTCACGTGTGCCTCTGTTTTTCTTATTGAAACTCATGTTGCAAACTTTACATTTTTCTGTGTTCTTTCTTTTAAATGTAAGCTAATAAATCAATATTCATTTATTAATTTCTGTATAGTTCATGTTTTCCAGATCTGTAGTCCAGATCTGCAAAACTGTGGATAAAAGTATTTTTCACGTAAGCATAAAAAGAAAAATCTATAAGAAGGAATGTTTGATATATAGAAAAACAATAAAAATCAGTTTGGTCTTTCTTGCTTTTGAACTGACTGCAAAGTGTAATACACATTAATGTGTTACAATCTAATTTATTTTCTTTTTTAACTTATAATCACATTCCAGGCTTAGTTTTTCATAGGACATATTTGAAAAAGAGAATAATTCATGACTCCAATTTCCCCTTATCTTATTATACTGATAGTGTAGAGATGGGGCTGCTGAAGCATTACAAAGTCATTTTATGTTATATTGTTGATGTTATTGTTGTTTTATTATTAAATAATTTCTTCTTCTTTTTTTTTTTTCTTAAGCTTGATACATTAATGGGTAGCTTTATAGAAATATGTCACCAGACCCATAATATTGAATTCTGTGTGAACAGATGAAAACAGAGTTTAAATACACAGGAGAGACTCAATCTGGAACTTAAGAATAAAGAATATATTTTTTAAAAGAGTCTTAATGAAATTAGAGATCTGAGGACGTTTTCTCCTAAGCTATAGGAGCTAGGTCAAATAAAAATCTCAAAATGCAAAATAAACAACAAACTTCAATAATTTAGAAATATTTAAAACAAATTGTACAGGGGTTTGCATTATAGTTAAAACAAAACAAGAACAAAATATAATTGAGACAAATTTAGTCTGTGTGTTGCAAAAGAAACATTTGTGCAAATAGTTTTTCATTTCTGTCCTTACTACTAGTTAAAGGACCTTTTCATTTTGAAAATGTAAGCAAACAGCATCAGACTGAAAGAACAGATGGAGAGCTGTATTAGTGTTATTAATAAACAAGATAGGACTTGGACAGAGACAGTGAAGTGGGTATAACCAGCAATTGCGGGAAATAAAAGTATTACTACCTGTCATTGAAATGCAGAGAGCCCAGGAACGCTCTGAGAAGGGAAGATCAAATGTTCCACCAGACTCAGCAGTCAGATTCAACCACTAAGCTTTGCAGTTCTTCCTAAGTACTGAAAATACAAATCAAAAAGTTGCAAGAAATTGATAAGTATCAGTGTTCCATGGGAAGATTTTTTTAAAGCATATGTGGACATCCCGAGGTCTTTACCACAAGTTTGCGTTTCCCAGTACTTCTGGATGCAGATTAAGGTATAACTCATTTTTGAACTGCACAGTGGTTAGTCAAATGAGAAACATAGGATTATTTCACTTCCTTTGAAATAAATCTGTTTTCTCAAGGGCCTCTTTGCTGTATGTAAGTAAATGTGAATATATAAAAAAGGGACTACAAAAATATGAATAACTGGTATTTTATAACTTCCAGCAGATAACTTGTGCTTCTAAACACTTCATTGTTTCTGAAAACATGGAGATGCTAATAAGCCAATTTTATGTCTGAAATCAAAAGGGGAAATAAATGATGTGTATAGAAGAACATGTGAAACAGCCTGATACTGCAAATGTCTAATCACATGATTTCAGCAGGAGGTTAGGAATATAAACAGGAGTTAAGAACCCCTGCTGAACCTAGAGCATGGCTAACTTTATGTATTTCAGTCATATTTAAATCAATGTGAATTCAATATAGTATAATGTAAAGCCATGCTTAAAGGAATAATGCTGAGATTATTCTTCTTGATTATGTGTAGTTATTTAAACATTATTTTATGTATTTTATTTTCATATAATTTAAATTAACTGTTTAGTTTTCCTTCTGGTTTCCTGAACTGAATAAATGTTTGGATTATTGATGTGTTGTGAGTAACGAGGTCCACTACAATATTCTCACCACTTGTAAAATATCAGTGAGCTCCATGTGTATTCAGCACAACAGAAATCACTTGAATTCTGAATTGTTAAATGAAAGAAATTTGAACTGATTGGTATTTGTAAGTGATGAGATCACTCATCATACAGTAGTTTCACTCACCTTTATTTAAGTAAAACTATTCCATTTGGCACGTCAGACTATTACTAGTGGTATAAATATAAGTTACTTTATGAATTCACTTAAAATGTTATGATCATAATATATAAAAATACTCTCTATACCTAAACATGGATATTCGTTAAAATATTTTTTCATTGTTAATTTGTTTTTACTGAATACGAAATTACTACTGCACATGACACTCCTATATGCGTAAGTCACATAATGTAACAGTTCACCTTGTTATGACAAAGAAATGAAAAAAATCCACAAAATCAGAATGGGCTTCATCATGGTCAGCCTAAAGAAGGTTGTGCAGGGTGTCCTCCATTCTCTATCCTGAACAGTAAATCAAGGCTTTGGGTAAATTCAGGCTTCAAAATCTGAAGTCACCTTCCTCTAGGCCACTATAACCTCTGGAGATACTTTTGGTAATTAATCTCTCGTTACTAAGAAACAGCCAAATTATGATATGTACATAAAAGGAAAAGCATTGTCAGATCTACTGCAACTTGAGAAGGTTGGGTAGAAATAAACAGTTCTTCCAGCTTTAAGACAATAGGGTTGCTGCAGGTTTCTAGTTTGAAAAGTCAACATACAGAATAAGTGATAACAAGAGGGTGTCTCTTCAAACCATCGTTAAAACTGAAGGAAAATTCTGACCTGTTTGTTAGTGGTAAGTGTCGTTTTCCTCACAGACTAATATATATAAGTGTGTGTGTGTGTTTGTCTATGTGTTCACCATCAAATTTTCTCTCTTGCTTCCTGTACAAAACTTTGACACGTGACAAGCCAACTTGTTTATCAAACACTTTGTCTCTGGGCAAATGAAACAAAAAAAAAAGACAATTAGATGGCACAGATGTAGCAATAGATATCAAATTCCATTTTAACTTAGAGCTTTTAATTTTACGCTTGAAAAAATGCAAATGTATATTCTCATATTGAAAGGTGCAATGGGTAGTCAAATTATGACTACCAATTACATTCTATATGTGAGGGGGTTTTTTTACAGCAGCAAATGTTTCTTTAATATTCTATAAAACTTTTATAAGATTTCATTTGGGTAAACATACATTCACCAAAAGTTACCTTTTTGCCAAAACCATCCTTTTAGGCAACCAAAAAAACCAGTTGCGTTTTTTAAGTCACTTTGAAGCTTTTAAAATTTTATACTGAAATTTATGCTACCTATCAAGAAGTAATACTGAAGGTGACATAAAGTTTTTCTAAGGGAGAAAATACACGTATATAATGAAACCTTTAGATTACATTTACCTTTATCATGACATAGATAAATGAGAGACGACATTTTAGATTATTCCAAAAGGTTTATGATTTAATTCACCAGAATGCTACCACTGATCGTGGGAGTTATCATAGATATCAAGGTATCTGAAACACCTACAGTTTTATAACAGCAAATATATGTACATTTGTTCTTAAACATGAACAATGAATAATTTCTCTTGAAAGCTAATGAGGGCAGTATCTTTATGACCTATTAAGATTCCCTATATCTGATAATGTAGAGTTAAAAGAAGAAATGTTATGGTATCTCAAATTATCAAGGCTACTACATCAGAGGCTTCTTTTTTACAACCTTTAGGTAGACAGTAAAGGTAGATTTATATGTTATAGTTATTGATTTTAAACACCACATATCATCAGTTGAGGAGGTGCTACCCATTGGTGATTTATAGTGCTACAAGTCTAAGAACAGTTGCAGCAATAATCTGTTTCTTATTTCATGCAATAGTAGTTATTCTTAAGCAGTGCCACATTTTCAGTTGCAGAACAGCTTTAATTAGCATCTGACAGTTTTAATCTTGCCTTGAAGAAGGACAGAAATGTGTCAGAAACAATGGTACACATGGCTGACATCATTGCATTTATCCACCTGTAACTTCAAATATCACAACCATTAAGGGCCAAAAAGATACTGTCATCTTCATCAATTTCATTTTGCCCTTTTTGAAGCAATTTAGGACAGGCTAAGGAAAAAAGCAATTAGTTCTTGTCTATAAGTATTCCTAACTATTAACAAAACTATTTAACTCTATTAAGGAGGCTCAAATGCATTAAAAAGTTGTTAGCCATCAGAACTAAGTAACGTGGGGGAAAGAATTTACCTAATGAACTAAATCAACCCAGAAGATGGTTACAAACACTTACCTGCAAATTTATCTGTAAACATTAAAAAACAATAAAATGCCATTGTACAAACAATGACAGAGAGTGTAGGCAAGAAGACTCAAAAGAAAATTCGCGTAACAGGAAAACTCTGGAAATGCGTTCATTATCCTTGTTTAAAATACTACCACTTATCACTGCTTTTATTAGTGAGTCATAAGATCAAATGCAGCAAAAGGCCTATAAGAAAGAAAAGTTATTATATTTTTCAGACCATTCTAGTACACGGACTTAGTTATCCAATAAAATAATGAACTACAAAAACAATTTCTCAAAAGTAAGTTAATTTCTGAACTATAACTCAGATTAACAGTGTTATTTTTCACCTGGTCTTATTTTTTTAGATTTATGGTTAATCTTAGAGAGGTGTTGTGATTTTTTTCATTTATTTATTCAGAATATTGAATTTTTAAAGTAAAGAAGATGTATGTGACACAGAATCTTGCCAACTTCTGATTAACAATAAAAATATTAAGAGTACTGGACTACAATATAATGATAAGATTAAACTGTGAAACACGTTTGATTATAAAAGGTCTGGTCTGAAAAAATGTAATCCTTATGTAAAAAGTTACATGTTATGACTGAAGAGGACTAATAAATCAACTTATCCATATACTAAAAGTTGAATATTAGATTATATTTTAGAAGTCATTCTTATCAGTGAAACACACTTGCTCTACCAAAATAAAAGTTGCATAAATGGAAATGAAAAAGTTACAGCTGTATCCTTAAACTTTTTCTAAACTGTCTGTTGATATTGCTTTAGAAGAACACTTGAGATTATCTTATTTCAGGGGGAAGTTAAAAAAAAAAAAAAACCAACAAAACTTTTTCCAGTCATTCTCCTCTTAAATGAGTTACACTGTTCTTGTAAACTTCTTCAGTGGACATCATATTTCAGGATAAGTAATCAAGCTAAATTTTTATGAACATGTGCTTATTAAGTTTGCTTATGGGAAAAATACAGCACACAGCTTTTCTACACACACACACACAATAATTTTTGGTTTGATTATGCAGCCAGTTTTGAGGCTGTGAACTTTATGCTTCTGGTAAAAAGTGCTTTCAGGTATCATGGTTGGTTTATTCAAGCTTTTATAGAGACATTGCTACCTCCTAATTCACTTTCCAATACAAACACAACATATTAGCTTCTGCAGAATGATCAAATAGAGTGGCTGTTTGAACTAGATAAAATCAAAACATTAAATTTGCTGAACGGTACAAATATTTGACTGACAATTCATTCGCTCATCTCTGATTAAGAATAGGTTTTGTAAAACCCTTCTCAAACCTAGAACAAACTCTAGGACTTAATCCCATTAATCCTCCAAAGCTGAAAAATCTAAAAAGTATCAAGCTAATTTTGTAGCATGTCCTGTTGGTCATGCAGCTCAACAGATTCAGGTCCTAGAAAAAAAAAAACCAAAAAAACCCTCACATTTATTTCCCATTTTGTTTTCATCATCTAATGAGGAATTCTTCAGTGGATTTCCCTATAAAGTGCAGTTCAGAATGTATTACTCCTCAGTTTAAGTTTTCTTCTTTTACATACAACAATTGAGATATCACTGCAGCTGCCTTTCTCCATTGATCATTTGCATTGTTTTAGTTCAACAGCAGTTTCTATGCAATACCATATTGGTCTGTTACTTTTAATTACTAAGAAAATAGCAGGAATAAAGTAAGGTTTAATGCCATTTTTCAGGAGAAAAAACAGGACACTTACAACACTACTTCAATATGCCGATTGGCCTTGATCGTACCATCACCTGCAATATTCTCCATTTTACCCACACAGATAAAGGAACACCAACAACTACTATTTTTATTCTTTTAAAATAAGACTGCCAAAGTTTCAGCAGAATTTGATTTTGGAGGAAAGCTCTTCATAAACATTTACCTGTCAAGCTTCATGGTTAACTGGAAATATAGTAGTACATCTTCTTTACAGGTTATTGTTACATGACTTACAAAAGTCTAAATCTATTCTAAATGTCACTATAAACGGTAAGAATATCGCCACTGAATCTGGACTCATTTCATGGTATTTCATTTCATTTCATCCGACTTGACTCAAAGTAACTAAAAATAAAAATTTAATATTCACATGTTAAAAGTATCTTTATATTATCAACTGTCAGCTAAATTTTGTACTACTTTCCAATAAATTCCCTTCTTTTAAAAATCTTTATTCCATTTATTTGTGAGTATTATAGTTGACTTGTTTTGCTAAAATGCAATATACCATCTTTCCAGCCAAATTGTTGTAATATGCATTTACTGTATGATAATTAAATATCTTCTTTCCTCCTTATTGAACCTCAATACTTTTGCTGCACCCATTTTGCAGTTGTATTAATATGCTTCTTAACAGCACCTCATTGTAATGGTTTTGCTCCAGATCCTTGAAGCAGAAGCTTGTAAAACATAGCAGTTTTGATGCATATGAATTCTAATAAAGTTATTTCCACCATGTGTATATGCTAGAAATAAGACTCAATCATCTGGCCAGAGTATTTTAAATATGGCAATTTTTCTGCTCAGTTGATAGCAGAAGATTGTTAAGCATTCATGGGTCAGGATTTTTTATTAGAAGACCCTGGTCTTATGTTCTCACTTAAAACAATTCATCATTGCCCTTTCCATCTGAAGAAGTTTTACGTTTTGAGAGTTAATTTACTGTATAAAGTTTGATTTGATAGGCCCTGAACCTTCTGCTCACACGTTAGTTAACATTACATCTTCCCTACTCTGTCTTTTTTAAGCTGCAAAATCATGGTTGAATTTCCTCTAATGAAAAATTAATAAAGTAAACTATTCTGCTGGATGAAGCAGAAAGGAAACAGAACAGCAAAATAGCCTTTTCTCCTTTATAGTTGGTGTAGAAAAGTGTGATTGAGAAACAAGAATATGAATATATGCCTAAGTGCTCAACTCTTCCACAGTCAAGGAGTGGATATCTGGAGACACATAGTAAACTTTAGCTGCAGGACAAACAGGCTCACGTTCCATTCAATACCATAGAATTAGTGTACGTTGAAGCCAGTATTATACATTCTATCATATTATTATTATCATCTATATTTAAACAAACAAAATGCCCAGGTTTTGGTATAGGTAAATATTCAAAACCTGGATTAGAAGGAAATCCCAAGGAAATTAGGAATCACCGAAGGAAATCCCGAGCCCAAACACCAAGCCTGGTGGAATGAGTTATTTCCTCACTGACTTCTAAAAGTTTTCTTTACTTTTCTGGACTCTTACATAAATTGAATTGCTATATTAAGTGTTCACTGCAAAAGTTATAAAGCAAAATCAAGTATAAATGCTAAAAGAAAACATTTGCACTGCATATAAGGAACTAAACACACGGCTTCTATACTGAATTATTTTACACTAGCTGAAGACAACTTGAAATATTGCAACTATACTTTAGCACATTCCTCAGCAAATCTGTTGAAATCTGTGCTTTCTCTCAATGTTCCTGTGTTCTGTAAGAAGTAACAATGGCAAATTTTACACCTGAAGATAATAGAATCATAGAACAACCAGGTTGGAAGAGACCCATTGGATCATTGAATCCAACCATTCCTATCAAACACTAAACCATGTCCCTCAGGACCTCATCCACCCGTGCCTTAAACACCTCCAGGGAAGGTGAATCAACCACCTCCCTGGGCAGCCTGTTCCAATGCCCAGTGACCCTTTCTGTGAAAAACTTCCTCCTAATCTCTAGCCTAAGAAGATGGAGAAAGTGTGTTCCTCGATACACAGAATCATCTTTATCTTCAGAACCCCAAGAATTCTTATAAAAGTAAATGCACAACATACATCATGAACTTAGTGTATTTCCTCTTTCTCTTCAAAATTCCCTAAGAAATGTCTTTGCCCTGCTCTCTGGACTATAAATCAGAATTTCTCATGGAAATAAAAAAATGCATGCCTCTGAATTCTAAGGTAATAAGAGTTTCTGAATGAGCCTCTGCCATAACTTAAGAAGCCTAAGGACATAATTACATAAATGTATTATTGAGAGGAAGATTTACGCTATTTTGGCTATTCTGTTAGAAACCTACATATATATGCTTTTCCTAGGAGGTACTTGAAGATATTTTACCTTATATTCACAGATATATGTGTGTATTTACACCATATTGTTGGAATCTGAATTTTCTTGGCTTTATGCCTAGTTTGTAAACCTAAATCTAGAGTATTATGCAACTAATAATGCTCTACTTGCGATATCATTAATGTGTTCTTTC
The DNA here is from genome assembly GCA_033558105.1 of Coccyzus lansbergi. NCBI lineage: Eukaryota > Metazoa > Chordata > Aves > Cuculiformes > Coccyzidae > Coccyzus > Coccyzus lansbergi. The sequence continues at coordinate 1,431,149 of JAUMJK010000159.1, forward strand.
TTATATTAGAAAAAGAAAAGAAAAAAATTACAGACTATTTATTTCAAAACCTGAAGGAGTACCTTGTCATTAGGAGAAAACAACCCCTTTATAACACCTACCCTTCACTAATATCACACTACCAAAAATTTAAAGCTAATATTTAAAAGTTTCTTTTTATTTTTTGCCTCTGAGTTCTGAGCCTTGCAGGGCTTTTCATGATCATCGTTGATAATTAAGACAGACGAGATTTTTACTATATGAATTCTGAAATAAGTAGGTGCTCACATAGCTCAATTTAATTGAAATTGCAGTGATATATTTGATTAAAATTTACATGTCATGCAGTGCAAAAATTTGTAAATGTTTCAGTGCATGCAAGGAATATCTTCAAGAAGAAATATGAATGACCTGAGAGTGACTTTTTCACTGAACAAGATCTTATGAGTTCTCTGTGTCTTCAGGTATTTCATTATGAAATATTTAACATGTTCTAAGTTGCACAGGAAGGTGTATTTGGAAAATTAATAGTAAGAGCAAAGGTGTGAAACATCTTTTCCTTTGTCACTGAGATGAACAAAAAGGAAAAAAATAATGGTACACCAAAAGTTGATTAGAAAATGAAAGGAATTTCAAGCAATATTTTCGCTTCAAAGGTAGGAATTGTCATGGGGGAGGGGTTGGGGTGGGGAAGAACAATTGCCTTTGACCTTTGGATAAAAAACAAATTGTTATGGTTTTCAATTAATAGAGTACTACATCAAGGAAGCTGCAACTATAATTCCAAGTACTTCTATCCTCTTCTACATTGCAAAAGTAACTAGTTTTCTTGCAGCTTACTTTTGAAGATTATGACAACTTCATGATGATGATGATGCATGACGGGAGTTCAAGCCTCACAAGGGAGCTTTATAGCCTGTAAAGGATAATGAGAACATTCTTACAAAATTATTTAATTTACTTCAACCTGAACACTTGTCTGTTCTCGAGTCCACTTCCCAAATATTTCTGGACCTATCAGCAATAATATTATATTCTACTTGAAGTCAGTGAGACAAATGTATTTAGCTTTGTATTGTAAACAAATAATGATACATTAAAATGATTTTTAGTCCATCTTTAAATGTAATAAAATTTAAAAAGTAGTATTTCTCCACCCATTTTAGGTCACCTGTAATGCAACTTTGTATCAAAGTAACAAGAAAACATATTCCTATGTCAGTATTACAGTATGTTAAGCTTCTACTATTTTCAATCTGCAACTGTCTACTCAATTTCAATATTCCAAAAGCAAAATGAAAAGTAAAATACGGATTGTTTGCCAAGATATCAAACATTCAAATGTGGTGCCTTATTATGTGAGATTATTCCTTACAAAATATGTGTGCTGTCCATTTAAATTTATTAGGTACATTATTATTAGTGTTAGAATGTAAACTTCTGGATATTTTGACTTTGTGAATGTTCTAGTGTAATGTATTACCTTTCACAACATTGGGCTCTATTAATGTCCACAAACACACACAAACCCAAAAAGTCTGGAAGTACAGAAGAGTTAGTTGTATATACTGTATGAAACACCTTCAGGATAGCTAAGTCTGAAAGGAAGTGGATCAGCTACGATTGTGAGACCTTACTCTGCTTGTGACATAGAGTAAGTTATCTCCAAGAATATTATGCCAACCTGAGCTTGAAACTAGCAGCTCAATAACTGGCAATGCAAGCAATGTTTTCTAATTAGCCAAATGTAGACTTTGATTGGATTGACACCCAGCAAAACACAAGCCAGCCACTGCAGCACTCAAAAAGGTACCACTAATATATCCAGAAGATGAGTCGACATAATTATATAGAATGGAAAGGGAAAAGGTCTTCAATGAATTTACATATACAGGGCTAACACAGCTGAAAGCTGGTATCACACTAACTTCAAAACAGTGCACTGTGCAGACGTAAAGAAATGACTCCCTGCCACGAGCCCTGCATTTGTTATATAAATTGTCATTGCAAAACCTCCCAGGAGCATAAGAAAAGCTCTTCTATATGCACCCAGGGACTATCATTGTCCTGACACTGGCTGGTCAGATAAACTAGTTTTACCTCTTCTCGGCATTCTTTATTCTCATGGTCTCTCCTTGCTCTCAGCTAATACAGCTGAATTGGCTTCTGCCCCTAAATGCTGCTAAATCCCACAGCGATCATGAATCAGAGCTCTTAGGCATAGTAGTTCATAGATCAATATATTAACACAGAATGAAATCAATGATGGTTTGCATTAATATGCTAGATTTTGAATTGCAGCACCTCAGGATGAGACCTACTGATCTTAAGCCAGTTTTGGGAGTTGTAAGCGCCACTCAGTGGACGTGATGGACAGTTAGAGGTGATAACCTCTTAAATTGTCCTAGCTTGGATCAGTAAAGCTTGTAAAACAGAACTCATTAAATACTCCTTTTCTCCTAATGCAAAAGAAATACCTAGACCTTCTCTACTTCCTAGCCTAGCTTCCTGCCCTTCTGCAGAGGGTAAAATTTATTCACACTTTTTGTCTGATAACTCTTCTTTCCATCATCTTTGTTTTCTCCGTGTTTTCTTTAGTTAAATTCAGAATAAACAGTTAATATTGTTTTCCCTTGTTCGTTGCTCAAACCTTGTCATTTAAATTAAGTCTCTTCTTGAATTTATGTAATCTGAACAACATAGAAAACTATACAGTGAAAAACCTAGAAGTTTTTAGCTCAACAACTTTTAGTACAGGAAGGTTATAATAGTGTTATTAGTCACAACAAAACTTAGAGTTCGTTCTTATATCAGAAGCGTATATTACAAATCAGAAAAGCAGACAGGATTTTTTTGAAAAAGCTAAAATAACTATTTCTCATGAGAGCCTGTTGAAATCTTTCTCTACCCAAATACTACAAAATGTCATTCATTTTGTGGACAGAATATCTATTAACTTATTACAAAGTAACAGGACACATAAAGTGTCATATGGCTGCACAACAAAATCAGCTAATTACTGTAGTCTTTCCTTTCTTTACTGCAAAACATGAAGGGTTTGTTTGTTACTTCCTACTTATTATAGTAGTGGAGAACACAAAGCACACAAAACAGGAAGCAGAGCTGAACATGTCCAAGACTGTTCATGGATTTTGGTTTAAACATGTTGGGGTTTCAAAATAATTTTATTCCAGGCTGAGTTGTTGGAATTGAAAAGTATTCCTGCTTACTCTCATAGCTTGAATAATTAGTTGTTCATTTCATGGGTTCTCCTGACAGTTTTGTCTGACAAATTCCTTCTTGCTGCTCCACTGACCTAGGACATCAGCAATCCCCCTCGTTCTTTTCATTGCCACTCCATAGCTTTTGTAGGTTTTGTGCACTGAAGACTGAAGTTTGCTGTAGAGTTTCTGTGTCTGTGCTGCAGCAAAGTACTCAGGGGTGAGTAGCAATCTGCCTGCAGGATTCAGCTTTAAGTACATGAAAGAGAAGTATGGACAGAGGTCTTTCCATTCAGAAAGGTCCTTGTTTTCTGTTGAGTATAAACTGTTCCCAATAGCAAACTGCATACACTGTCTATTTTTGTACTTTAACTCATCACAGGTACTCACACTATTTTCCAAATCACATTTTAGCCAAGACTAACTACGGTGCTGTATATATATCATCTAACACAGTCTGCACATACATTTCATTTTGGAGAAAGTAAGTTGCATAAATATAAAAACACCTGTGTGAACACAACACAGTTTGGTTAATGGGAAGAAATCCAGGTATTTTTCTCCTGTCTTACCTATAAATCATTTTCTGATAGAGAAAATTAAACTGCAGCTGTGTTCTATACTTGCTTCTCTATGCTGAAGCACTTTGGTGGTTCAGCTGACAGTTATTACAGCACCTCATCATATTTCATTAAATCTCTCCTACAGTCTTTACTACCTGCTGGTCATTATTCCTTGTTTGTATGTCTTATTTGCTTGACACTGCAACAAGCTAAAGCACTGTGATAGAATCTTGAATATCTTACCTGAAAGGAAGAAAATACCTCCTTTCCACCTGCCTGCTGCACTGCTTCCAAAACACATGCATTTTTAGTCTAAGGAGGTAGGAGAGAGAGAAAAGGGAAGGAGAAGTTTAGAAATTTTGAAAGATAAGGCATAGAAAATACAATAGTGACTATAGCAGTGCCTGAACTGGACCAAAATGCAAGTGTTGTAGAGCTGCAACTGAGATAAAGGAATTTGAGTGTGAGAGTGAGTACCACACCTTTAAGACAGAAAATACAGATCTAACCAGGCTTCCACTCCCAGATGACAAAGAGCTCGACAGGATGCCAGCATACAACTTAATTTCATTTCAACGTGGACAAAAATCATAAAAATATCAATACTGAGACTAATGATTCTTTTTGAAGAATGGACCTGGAAGTAGAAATTCTTCCATTTGCTGAAAATCCATTCAGGCAGCACATAAATCATTCAGACTCCTTTAACCCTCTTCCATCTCCAGTGAATGCTAGAAAGCAGGAAGTTTCCCAGCACCACCACAACAAAAAAACGCTAAAAGATTGCCACCTTATTTTTGTGGTGCAAGTCAAACCACACTCATACTGATGCAGACCAGCTTTGGCTGCTTCTATAAGAGGTGGTTACAAACTAGACTCCATTCTGACTTCAATTTCCGCATGTTGTTTTTTAGTGTCGTGCCAGTTACTCAAAATTATAACCAGTGGTTTGAATAAAAACACCATCTTCTATCTACCATTTGCCAGGTTAGAATGAAGCTCCCTGTGTTCCCCCATCTCCGCCACCTCCACCATACTTTGCATGTACTTTGCTTGTACTTTGCATGACCAAGGTAGGGATCTTGCCACAGTGACTGCAGAGGAAAGTCAGGTCACTTTTGTTACCCTCAATGTTGTATTTGTTATCTGCTTTACCCCTTCCCCTACACCTTAAAAACAGCACAGAGACACACACGAAAGACAGACAATGAGTTTGGATTTCGAGCACTTAGTAACATGATAAAAATAAATACATGAAAATCTAGGGAATTAAATTAAAAACCAGCAAACGTGTGGCGTGTACAATGACATTGTCAAAATGTCTTCAATTATAGAATCATAGAATCACTGGTATGGAAGGGACCTACTGGATGACTGAGTCTTTTATAAAGGTAAAAATCAGAAATTCTTTTGTAAAACAAATCACAGAAAACTGTTTGAGTTTGGTGGCTGTGGGTTTTGGGTTTTTTGGAGGGGTGCTTTTTAGGACCAATATATATTTAAAAACTTTTTTAATGTAAGTATAATTTCAAGGGGGTTTTTTTTCCCTTTTCCAGTTAAGCTTTCATCAACATCATTTCTCATTTAGATCATGCCATACAATAGTAATATTGAAAACATAAGCAGGCCATAAACTGCAAATGTAAATTGCTGAAAAACCGTCACCATTTTCCCTTAAAAGCCTGAAAAATTCTGCATTGCACAACACAAGGTCTCAACACATTGCTGTCAACATGAAGTGGAATTTCAGACACAGAAAGTGTACTAGCCGTAATATCACATGAAAGGACTTGCATTTTCCCCTTTCCTCAGTGGGCAGGTATGGTTTTCTAGACAAGTAAGAAAAAAAACCCAGCGTTATTTTAGTGAACATCATGAATATGTAACCTTACAAGACTCTACTCTCCTTTCTCCTACAGGTATATTGGATTTGCTCGCATGGATTAGTGCAAGGCTGCCTGAAGAACATTAGATATAATCATCAACCTGACCTCATCACAAACTGTATTCCCTTTCTCCCTCAACCTGTGCCCTTCTAATGCCGTTAATTGGATATCTGGCCTCATGCAGCCTCCTTAATGATAAATGTAATGCAGTGCAGCAGCCAAACAGCAGAAAGACCACATCTATTTGCTCTGTGGGCAAATAGGATGAAAAGCAGAAAAAAAGGATTTTCTGTCTTCAGGGAAAGACACTCTTAAAACAGCAATACAAAACCCCATGTCACGAAACAAACAAAAAGCACTGAAGAAACATAACAACGAACTCCCTTCATACCCTCACACATAGAAAAAAAAAAAAGAAAAAAGAAAAAATAGAGAAATAAAGAGGAAAACCCCTCAAATTTACTACTACTAAACAACAGAAAAGGACTACAGTAGTTTCAGGAAGTGGTGGTTGATTAACATCTTCCTCAGAATACGAATACTCTCCTAGACATGTGTTAGCTCTGACTGGAGGGTAAAGCCAGGCTTCTGAGAAGGCACCTGACTGAGAGAAGGCAGAATACGTCTCCAGCACAAAAAAAGAAAGTTCACACCAACCCTCAAGGAGGTTTTACAACAGGTGGACCAAATGCTGAAAGAAAAAGGAGAGTTTCTGGTACAGGGAAATGTATACATGCATTAATACAGGCACACACACAGGGGATGGAAAGAAAGTCATATCATTGCCCCAACAAAGGAATGGATTTAGTGCAAGGAATTTTCACTCCTCCTCCTAATTACACTTTATAAGCACAAAGTTCTAACAGCTCCTATAGAAACATTCTATTTTCAAGCCAGCCACACAAATCAATGTAATAAATACAGAACATCAGATTTTATCATTCAAACATCAAAGTGCATTTGTGTTAGATAGGAATGGTTGGACTAGAAGATCCGATGGGTCCCTTCCAACCTGGTTGTTCTATGATTCTATGAATACCAAGGAATTAATTCTGGGATACTAAAGTCTAAATGTACATACAGTAAAAGATATGTGCACCAACAGAAAACAGACATGGACTGATCTTATTTAAGATGTTAACATGGACCATCAGATTGTAATTAGTTTAATATTAAAATACATAAAGATAAACAAGATTTTCTTTTTAAAAATCCTACTCACACACTTGTTCACGAAGCCACAGCGTGCTCTATTCCCTGACAATGTGAAAGTTTTAGAATATCTGTGCTGTAAGAACATCTATGATATGAATGTTTCTGTGGAAAGACGACACTTTTCTTTATTAACCAGACACTGCAGTGCAGAATACTGAGGTTAAGACAATTTTCCATTTCTATAGGCTTTCCTGAGAAAAATAACAATCTTCACAACTGGAACAGTTATATAAGTCTTTGAAATTTTAGTACATGTGCATAATTTTAAATTCTCTTACTATATCTACTGATTTCAACAGGAATGTTTTTAACACATTAGCTTAAGCATGACTGGCCATTATAGCAAGAAGCCTGGGAAAAATAATCTGTAGTAGCAATGCTGTGCATTCCAGTAATGAAATCCTCAAATGTAAATGCCCCAGAGAAAAAGCAATATTCTCTCCATTAAATTATAGCTTAAAAAGTAAATCTGACTCATTTTAGCCCTGTTTTTAAAGCACTCTTTTAATGTCCCTCCAGCAATGAAAGAATTTGAGAAGAGTTTTGGTAAAATGTTAAAAAGCACCCTCACTTCTAATGTTCTGAAATCTTGCTCATTTAATTTTTTTCTTAACTTCACAGCATTTTTAAGACATAGAATGAAGCAGATCAAATTAAAATACTTGATTTTTCTCTACCTTGATATATGCTCAGTGTAATACACCAAATACGACAGGGTATTGGCTTCAAGGTAAAGACCAAGAGAGGAGTGTCAGTTGTATGGCTGCCTCGAAATACACAGAGTACTGCGTGAACTGAAAAATGACGTGTACTACTATTTTACAATAAATGTTGTAGCTCCAAATTCAGTAGTACACTGACACAAGGCACTGTATGGTTTTATGTTTCTAAAATAAAATTATACTTTTTCCAGGTAATTGCAGTAGTTGTATTTCTCTTAGAATGGGTTCACAGATAAGGCATTTATGTATATTAAAAAAGAATTATTTCACCTATTATGGCAAACTGATGAATGAAATCACCGTGCTAATTTCAACACTGGAAAAAGCTTAAATAAAGGCTATTAATCCTTTATATCAGTTCTATAAATGCTTATTCATATTTAAGGATACATCTTTTATAGGTGGATACAGATTTTTCTGTCTTATTTTGGAATTTAAAGAAGACAATTATTCTCAGCCGTGGATCTCTCTTACATTCCTGTTACATTCATGAATCTCTGTAAACCTGAAATTTAATTTTAAACATTGGCAAATAATAACGGATAGACTGCAGTGTATGATTTCCTTTCTTTTAAGTTGTTTAGACAAGAAAAACAAATTTAAAAAATATTTATATTCTGGGAAGTACACAGTAGTAGATTGCAGCTATAAAATTATGATAGACTCAGAGTTGCTTCAACTTGTTTAAAAATAACAGTCAATTTTATTAACTTAAGTACAAATATTGTTCTTATTACAATAACAAAATTATTCTTTGAGTTCAAATATTCAAAATATCTCCAATTCTTTTATAAATATCAAATATAAATATTTCAATTCACACATGAGATTTCCTCAGAAGCTGAAGACCATATAAACAAACTAAGATGATGCAGAAATTATGGCGTCAAGAAACGTTTTATATGCAATTCAAGGAAGTCAGAACTTAAATATAAGATACATCAATGTGAAAACCAAAAGGAAGGTATACAGATTTTTGAGTACATATGGTCACGCTATTAGGCAGTATATGAAACTCAAGTTCATGGTCACATAAGGAAAAGCATCTAAACTCTAAGTTTCCTTTATCTTGAATATAATTTTGACAACAGAGGGGTGGAATATTGCCTATTATATATAGGAATCTTGAATCCCCTATCCTCCTTCTGAGATATACTAGCCCTTTTTTTGCTTGCTTATTTGTTTCAGCTAGGCAGAGAAGAAAGAAATGAAACAAAAAAATAGTATAGAAGCCTCAGAAATTGTTTCTTCCTGCTATCGAAGAAGGAGTTCTATTTGATCACTCTGGTTTTACCTCATTTTTTCTAATCCTTATCCATCTGGACCTCTTTCCTTTTATTCTTTTGAGAAAACATTGTGCATTTGTAACGATGAAAACTTTCAATACAAGTTAAAACTTATGTATGTGTTTTTTACCTCTTTATTTTTTTACTGTTTAAAATGTGGACAACTGAGATCCATTGAGCTAAGATAAATCTTTTACTTAATCAAAACTTACAGCCTCTGGTATTCTTCATTATCAGGATTCATCAGTTCTAATCATGTTTAGTTCTCAAACCCAGAAGGGTCAGGATAACAAGAGTTAAGTGAGTTGCTTAGTGAAAAATCCTTCTAGGAGTAAGTCTAGTTGACAATATTGAAAAGATAATCTAATAATCTATTATCCCATAGAGATTCATATTTTAATTTAACTTGGCTAATTAGACCTACAACTCTAAGGATCTGCAAATACCTTTTAATGCTATTGATGGTAGAAATCTAACTGAAAGTAAAGCTGTGACATTAGTTTGTTGAAGAATTAGATCATCTTAGTTTTCTAAATATTTAATGACAAAATACAAATCCTTTGAGGAAGTGTCATCTTCCAGTTCTCTGAAAAGAAGGTCAAAACAGGCCTCTCATTAGTCTCTTGAAAAAAAGATACAACTGATACAACTGTAAAGATAAAGATTAATTTACAAGTGTGTTCAAAGACCAGGAAACTGACATAGGAAATTAATTGATCATCTCTCTACGAAGCTTGTTATGGTGTTTGACCACCCTCTTGATAAATAAATACTTCCTAATGTTCAATCTAATCCTCCCCTGGTGCAGCTTTGAACCATTCCCATGCATGCTATTAGTGGATGCAAGGGAGAAGAAGAGATCGTCACCTTGTCTTTACATGCACTTCTCAGCAAACTGTAGAGAGCAATGAGCTCTGCCCTCAGAGTCCTTTTCTCCAAACCAGTCCTTAGCTGCTAGACAAATCCAGATTCCTCACAGGACATGCCTTCTAGTTCTTTTGCCAGCAATATCTTTTGAGAAGTCCTTATTACAGACTGACACACCCAAAAGGTCTCTCAGACCAGCACTAAACAGAATGGCTGACTGCAATGCTCTCTGTAACCTGTTACACTATTGCTCTTTTGCCCAGATTTACTGCCTTGGATGTAAACTTTCTCAAATCAAGGAAATTATGTCAGAACAACTGTCTGCTTTCTTGTGTTCTTTTAAATTTTAATAATCGCTTATGACTAGTTGCTAGAATGGATCCACACAGAGTTAAGTGAGGGTTTTGCAGTATTTGGGAGTGATATTTAAAGGAAGAGGGAAATGACAAGATTTCACAACAGCCCTTTTGTTAAAGGTTCTTACAGAAACAACAGAAAACAATATTCTATAAATGGCAGAGAGGATTATGCAAAGTGTGAAAGCTGCAGTTACTCAGTAATACATGAAACAGATCTCAATTCTTTTTCAAGGCAGAATCTCAAGCTATACTTGAAAAAGTGGTCAATATTTCTCAGAAAATATAATTGCAACATTGTTTGTTATGTAAAGTCCCAAATTTAGGAACATCCACATATCCTCATATGTATGCCAATTTATTACTAAATGGATTTTTTTCATCAACACACAACATACTGGAATTTCATTGTCTTTCATTTAGAAAGATTAACTATTATTAATCTCTAATTCATTACCATATGCAAGGCATGCATGTTTAACTGTATATAGGTACAATATCCCCTTGATTATTTCTTATTCTTTATGACTTTTCTGAAACTGTTATTTTTTGCTTTCAGTAACCAGCATGAACAAGAGGAAATAATATTTATAGGATTCATACTGAATTTGAATAACGAACTCATCAGGCATATCTCCTATTCAGTGCTGAGGAATGGTGGTGTACATGGGCCTTGCTAACCGAAATTGTATCGATGTCCCAAGTTAGGTAAGTTAAGCATGAAATCCAGAAATTTTAAGTGTTTTCTGACTACACTTCCTCAGAAAAAAACAGAGACTAGAAACCTGCTCATCCTCTCATTCTGTACACCTGGTATATGCATTATTTAATTCTGAAATCACTTTAAAACATACTAAAAGATGACTCCCAGGGCCACAATATCTTTTAAGGTTATACGGAAGTTTTTTATGTCTCAAAGCTAAATCTGTACTTAGGCAGCCATCTCAGTAGCTACACATCACACAGTTAAGAGTTAAACAACTGTTTACAAGCTAAGATTAACTAGTGTTCAGGAACATTTTGTTCAAAATCAATAAAAATGATTTGTCAGATTAGTTGACAGATGAGACACATCGTGGAAATAATGATCAGAAGGTCCATTGCAGGTTGCACGAAAGGCCTGGTATATCATATTGACTGGGCTGCCTATAAATAAATGCAATTTTCTTCTTTGAGGTCATCTGTGTTATCCGTAGCCCTTAACTGACAATCATCTACAGGCAGGCAGCAGTGCTAAGGAAACGTAAGATTAAATACAAGAGGTAGTTGTGCAATCAAGGTAGGCTGATAAATTCAAATAGGCTACTTCTGTACTATGGAGAGTACCAGCTTTCAACTGAAAGTCCAATTAAAAATCTGTGGGTTTTATAACTTTTGACACGATTCTGTATTCTTAACCGTACGTAGATTTCAGGTACAAGCTGACTCAATCAGAGATCGTTTGAATGTATTTCTGGCCAATATTTCCAGCTTGACCGCTGGCTTGTTCTCTTTCAGGTCACTAGGACCTTCAACACTCACCTCCCTCCCCATCTTTCTTCCCTTCCCGGAGGTAGATACAACTTAATACCTCGTGCAAAACAAGGCTGGTGATTCATCCAGCTGGCTTCCTACATCTGAAGATGTGTTACTCACTTTGAAACTTTTTAAACTTTGCAGGTTGGAAGGAATGAAATACATTTCTGAGATTTGGTAAAGCAAAACAAAAGTGAATAACGGTAATTACAAAATAGAATATGACATGTACTAACAAGTGGTCTCAATCAGTTATTAATATGCTGACTGGGAGTTGTCTAATGCCTAGTGATTGAAGCAGAAAAAAAGGTCTAAAAGCAATGCAAAGGGGTTTTTTGTATAATAAAAATATGAAAAAAATCATCAGTTTTCAATTGAGAAGTCTCTCATTATGATGCATTATAACTGCATTTCAGATCTTTTATAATTGCTTTTGAATTCCTCATTTTACTAGGATTCCTTTCAATATCAAGTTACTCTAAAAGTCTATTTGTTCTCATTATTTCTTAGTGTAGGTGTGAGTGACTACATTTTGACTTGTGTGTATAATCTATTTATAATAATCCCGATTAAATATTTCATGGTACAGACAGGTTATGGGCATTATTAAAAATTGCTGACAATGGTGGGTGTTAAAGATCACTTGTTATTTAGGACAAATATAAAGAACCATTGAGTTCCTTCATGAAATTAGGCAGCTGAAGAAATAGCCATTGGACAACTCTGACACAAGATTTTGTCTTTCTTGCTATCCCCCAACATCACGATCTTCGGAGCTAGATACTCCCAAGTTTGTGAACGAGTTCAACTACTCTTAGGGAAGAATTGGTAAATGATTTTAGAAGATAGAGCAGAAACAGGAAATACAGTAAGCAGCCACAAAACTTGTACTTTCTTCCACATAAATAGTAAAAGTTTCATCACTGATATCTGATTCTACTTTTTTGTTGTTGTTGTTGCTGACACTAGTGCACAAAGACAAAACCTTTGAAAATGCTTCTGGTCATAAAAATAACTGGGTCATGCTATTTTGCTATTTAATTAGCCATTTTCTTCTTTGGGGGAGAGTCACCGTATTTTCTACTGGCAAGACTGTTGAAGAATTGGTTTTATAAAACGCTACATACAGGTAAAAAGTTAGGCATAGTGTTGTTACTTACCATGTGTCTGGAAGGAATAATGTCTCACAGAAATGAAATGAACCAGATGGTATGACAAAGGAAATCGGGAGTCATTAAACTGCAGAGAGGAAAAAAGATGTTGTGGAAGAAAATTACAGAGCTAAAAGGCACATATTCCACATAGAACGAAAAAAAGTACTGTGGAAAATACTTTTATATCTCCCTGACAACTGTTAAAGGCAGAAAGACTGAAAAATGTTTTGAGATTTAGTTTTTGTTTTGTTTGGGGGATTTTTTGCTTTGTTTTCTGAAGGACAGTTTTGCTACGAGTTTTATGAGAGTCAGTATCAGTTCAGATAAAAGTGTCTTAGAAACTTCCTATGAGGCATTTTCTTGTTTCATTATTTCATTCTTAAACAAGGAGTTGCTTATTTTCTCCTCCTTTGAAGAGGAAAAAGACTATCACCAGATTTAAAAAATAAAAAAGAAAGTCTTTGAACTAAAATTAACTATAGTATTTCACACTATTGTTAAGTTGCAATCTTCTGTACCATCAAAGGAATGAGTCTGTATAAACCCAGTATCACTTATTAGTTTTTAAGATGAGCTGAAATGTAAAGCTGGCATAAATCAGTACAGGTTAATGGCTGCTGTAAAGCTTTACTAATTCATGCTTGTTCTGATCTTACCACCAGTTGTTAAGATCTAGAAGTTATTTACAAATCTGGGTGGGTACAGTGTGCAGATACAACCTCTACTCCAAGACTAATCCTCTAGGACACTCAAACACTTGGTGCACACACACAAACCAAAGCTACTGGCAGCACTAACCCAGAAAACAAGGCGCTCACCAAAACCAGTCATCACATAAGGATCCCACCTGGTGCACTGCATCCAGCTCGGGAGCTCTCAGCACAGAAAGAGATGGACCTGTTGGAGTGGGTCCAGAGGAGAGTGACAAATACGATCAAAGGGATAGACCACCTCTTCTGTGAAGAAAGCTTGAGAGAGTTGGGATTGTTCAGGCTGGAGAAAGGCCTGAGGAAAACCTTATCGCAGCCTTTCAGTACTTAAAAAGGGCTTATAAGAAAGACAAACATTTTAGCAGGGCCTGTTGTGATAGGAACAAAAATCTATCAGGAAATAGATAAGATTTTTTTTTTTTTTTTTTTTCCAACAATGAGGGTAGCAAAACACTGGAAGAAGTTGCCCAGAGAGATGGTTGATGCCACATCCATGGAAACATTCAAGGTCAGGTTGGATGGGTCTCAGTAATCTGATCCAACTGCAGATGTTATTGTTCATTGTGTGGGGATGGATTAGATGATCTTTAAAGGTCCTTTTCAACCCAAACCATTCTATGATTCTATGACATTAGAAATTGCAGCCTATTTTACTTTGTGTGCTGCTCTTTCTACTTTGTGTGCTTCCTCTTCATATCTTAGCAATAATTTGTTCCTGTGTTCATCCATAATTTGCAACAAAGTAATGTAATACGGAGAAGAATACCCAAGATATTTAGAGATGCTCACATTCCAAAAAAAAAGTATACAAATAACAATCCTTTCTGTGGTTTATGAGGTTTTGAATCATGTAAGGTTTTGGGTACCTCCTATTGACCAACTTTAAGACAATCTACAGCCCTGCATGATAACAGTAAAAAAATCACATGGTCGTGATTTTATTCAAGAATGATTCTTCAGTAGATCTGAATTTATTACCTGATAGCCAGAAAATTCATAATGGAAGTGCTTGCACATACAGTGAGCCCCATCTTCAACACAGTCTCCTCTTATATTCTCTCTCTTAAAATGCTTCACACAGTCTGAAAAGTATCAAATAGCAGAAAATATTCTTAACATCAACTCATACAAGATAAAACAGCATTCAGAGAAAAAGAAAGATCAAATAATAATAATTCAGTGAGGAACTGCAGTCTGTTCTATAAGAAGAGAAAGCAGATAAATACATTGAAAAAATCACTTAGAAAATTATTCACTCAAATCTAGTACAAATAGTAAATTTTACAAGTCCACAAAATTGAAAGAGTATCTTGTGCATCTTTCACAGCAACTCTTTGCATATGTAAAACTTGCTTGTCTGTCAAAGTCTTTCTGTAAAAATGACAGTCTAAAGCACTTGTCATGTACAGCATCTGCTTTCAGATAATCCAACTGCACTATTCCAATCCTCTTTGCCACTGATTTAAATGCAGGATAAATCAAGCGCATAGTTATCATTGTGCTTATTACAGTTCTTTGCTGCGTCAGGAAGTATCAAGTGTCTGCAGGTATATGCTTTAATTATGAATTGATGTGCTGTAAGTAAAGTCACACCAATTGGTATTAGCTAACAAACAGAGCTGCAAATTATTCAAACAGAAAAGCTGTGTTATAATAGCAAATGTTAATCCATCATCCAGAAATATATTTAGCTGTCATCAGCAAAATAAATATAATTATTTTGGTAAAGCCAGGCACGTAATTTTATCTACCCAGAGTGAGAAAAGAGAGATAGAGAACGGAAAACACTGAAACATTTTCTTCTAATATTTTAACAACCAACCATATTTAATCAAAGGGAACACATTAAGATTATCTTACAAAAGCAGACAATAGCTTTCCTTAGATTGCTTGCCTCTGCTTAGAAGTGGTGTGAAAGTTATAGAAGTAAACTGTGTCAACCCATTACTATGTCACCTCATTTCAAGCCCATAAGTAGCAATAAGCTCCAGGTTAGAGGATTCCATATCATAATCATTAGTACAACCTCTAACAACACCAGCTGATGAAGATTATCCTACATCGTTACTGAGACTTAGGAAGGGTAGCTTTCTACTGATTTAGAACAGATACTGCAGATAATTTCCTTTAGAACAGAGGTAAAAAGCTAATTTCATGAAGAGCCCTCATGAATTATTTCCTTCCTACAGGTACCATAATGCTCCCAGCAGAATGCTCTTCTTGCTTTTTATTTCAAGGTAATGGCATTGCGCATCTTCTGTTGGCACTTAAAATGCATTTTAATGCCACATCATCAGTCAAAACTTCTGTCTAATTTCCAAAGGCATTAAATTATCTGAAAAACTGAGCTGACAAACGAACAGCTTTGATGTATTAGAACCTTTCTGGGCTTTGCAAAGGACTTTTTCTCACCCCTCAGGATTGTGGCATGCAGACTTTCATACTACACAAGAAAATCTGTTTGCACATATGTCTGCTTTGAGTTTCATAGGAGGTCTATGTATGAAATCATTTTATCGCGATCCCCTATGGTGACATACACGGAATAATACTTACAGTTGTCTCCGATATCTGTTTTTCACCTATTTGTATTCAATTACTAAAAAAAAAAATGGTGTATTTATTAATCTATTCACATCATTTTGCAATAAAATATCTGATATAAAAAACTCTTACCTAATCTACCGTATATTCAATATTTTATTTTGTCCTTGAAGATCAAATCTGAGAGTCCTCAATCAGGATTTTTGCTTTTCTTCTTACAAGGAATGGGATTGGTAATAGAATTTCTTGTATTTGTAGGGGTAAATCAAACTGAATATGCATGGACTTTCATTTCTTTATAGCCCACCTTAAAATAATTATTAAATCACCTGTAGAGATTAAGACAAATGTCAGAAGTTTTTATAAGGGTTAAATAATGAGTAGCTTTTTATCAATCACTTTGTTTTCATATGTAGTCATGCACATAGTAAGAAAAAAAGTCCCACAGTATTAAGAGGTGCTTTTTTCCTTACTTAAATTTAAGATCATATGTAATAAAGAAATAAATTACTTTTTAATGGTAGGAGAACTAAATTACTTTATATTTTCTAACGATTCCAAAATTTCCACAGACACTTTATGTGTTTACTCGCGCATACACTTTAGCTAACACTTGAATATATATCTTTTTCATATGCTGTGTTATACAAAGTTCTAACAGCATCAAATTTAGGTCAATGTTTTGAGCAGATAATGAAGTGGTGGAATAGGTACTAACCCTTTTAATTTCATGTTTATGTTACTAACAAAGACGCAATTTATGACACAAGTTAAAGGATTCTTGATGTTGAAAATAGATTTAATATAGTATCTTTGCCTTTTGTCAAAACCCAAGGGGAAAAGCATACAGAATTACAGTACCCTAGTAGAAAAAAAATGGGAAGTACAATGAAAGAATATACCTGCTTTGAGGAGATTGTTGAGTTACTTGTAATATTCATTAAAGTCTTCTCAGGTCAGCACTCTGAGCATATATAAGAAGGATAAAGAGGAAGTATAGGTTTCATTACCCCCTCCTGGTGAGCACATGGTGTTCGTTCCTTAAACCATGTTTACATGTGTCAATAAGAGCAGAAAACTCCACAGTAGTATGACAGAGTCAAAAAAGAAAAAAAAATATATACTTTTTCTACTAACTTTGGTATTTATACTAATATAAAATAATCTTTAGGCCATCACTAAATATCCAGATTTATAATTTTGTGTTTATTTCTGGGGAGAAAGCTGGAGAGCTTATTGACTCACCTTTTTCAAAACATTTGCTCCTGTCACAGTCAAGCTTTTGGGTGAAGTAGGGGAGGCGGTAGAGAGAATCACTTTTTATTTGTTCATTTGTTTGTTTCCAGCTACAGAATATTTGCTCATGATATATTACATTGTTAGAATTTGCTGTGTTTATCGGGAACACACAGCCTAGTCAAATGAGTTTTCAGTTTGGAGAACACTGGTGTGTAAATTCAAAGGACAGACACTTATCAAGGCTGCTCTTTTGTTCATGGAGAATGTTAACAATGATGGTTCAGAGTTTACTGATAAACTCACTCAGCAGGCTAAGTTACAGGACAACGTTTTGCACTTAAAAAAAAAACAGCTGTTAGGAAAAGAATAGTTTTGTACTCTATAGAAGTAGCTCACAGTCTTAAAATGTTGGCAAAAAATACCACAAGTGCACGTAATTTCTGAATCCTATGCTGTTTACTCTCAAATCTTAATTAAAAAAAGCTTTAACAATAAAACCAAATACATAGAGTCCCAAGAAGAAGCAGAAGTTGGAGTAAAGCACAGTCCAACTATAGCACTTGTCTGAGCTTCAGTGTGCTCTGGGGACAGAAAATGCCTGAGAGTGAGATGCTGAACATGGGCTGCATAAGGATTACACTGTTCAGATGCTTTCTCAGCTAAGGTTATAGTGTCAAGGTTATGATGACAGCAAATCATTTTCTACCATAAAATAAAACTGGCTAACTGAAGGCATAAATGAAGAAACCATGAGGTAGATATATTTACTGTCATTTTTCACTGTTTTGTGGTTTTCATTTCTCATGTTTTCTTTCTTCAAAAGTGATCATTCTTGGAAAGTTCCTAGCCAAGCAAAAATGTATTTTAACAACTTTGGCACATTCTAAATCATTTCCTATCACGGAATTTATCTGAAAGGAGCAATATTAAAACAATGACAGAACACACTAACAGGGGCTATTCAGATTTAATAGCTGCAAAATGAAATTGTTCCTATGAATAATACTTTCTTCATCTATGATACACTACAACATTTCTTTTAGTAGTCATAATTATAGTGTATATTTTACAATCTAAAAAGATAGTAAGAATTGTACCTGGAAATAGGTTCTACAAGACAGGAAATTAGTGGCTTACTTAAGAATATGTTGTCATATGCATACACAGAATTACAACTCTAAAAGAGTGGATGAAAGCTGACAGGGTTACTTCAAGAGAAGAAACAACTACATCTTGTTTTCACAGTTATCCCAAAATGCGTGCTTATTACTGTGGGGTTTTCAGAGTCTTTTCCATTCCCTGACAAGAGATGGAGTGGATGGAGTCAGATTCCTGCTCTCTCCATTCTTTGTTACATCAGCCAGCATAACAGACTGCACATATAAAGAACGGTGAAGAGAGACAGGGAAAACCCTGCACCATGTATCCACACAGTAGCTTCAATAGGTAAAAAGCATCAACACAGTGAAGCTAACAAATGCCAGCAAAGTGTGCTTTTGCATATTTTCCCTTTAATCAAATTTATATCCTTTTACGGCCCTAAAAGAAAGAATCCTAATCCAAAACTCATTTCAGCATTTTCTTCAGTAATGGGTAGGGTATAGGCGTAGTGATGCAAACTGTTTTAAGAACAAATGAAAAATGTTAAAATTCTTGTGAAAATTTTATGAGGAAATGAGAGTTAAATTATACGTGTAGTTTTTGTCCTCAAAAGACTAGAGGTAAAACAACGAAATAAACCATAAAAATAACACATTGAACATATATCTATATATTACTTTTAGACGTGCAGATCCATTGAGGGGTGTATATCCATCCACATTGTAAAAAGGAATCTTTTTACAATGTGAATGGTTATACACCCCTCAATGGATAGACAGTCAATGGCAAAATGGGACACAGAAACCACTAATAAAAGGAGATAAAGAGACAGATTCCAAACCTCTGAACCAAAACAGATTGACCTCCTCAACTAATCATTTGGACTCATTTTACTAGAATATCTGGATAATAAATGTCATTGAAATCAAGAGTTTATTTCTATTTCTTATTATACTGAGATAGTTAAAAAGTTGATGACCGTTAACCTCATTGTGTATAATTTTCCTGTTTCGTCCTTCTGCTGAAAACTGTATTTTGCTGAGCTAGTTTTAAATGAGTGAATTAACATGATTGCTCATTTCTGTGTAAATCACGTTTACAACTTTCTAAGTGTGACCCTTAGTAGCATAATCAAAAATATAATTTGTAAGCAATTCGTGCACCTTAAAGAACAAACACCTCAAATTCTGCCTCATCAGCAATCTCTGTTTATTTCATAGGCATCTTAAGCTAAAAACATTAAGCAAAGGTAACTGTTGATAGAAAACTTAGAGTGCATCATCAAATGCTTCAATATTTTGATTTAGAAAGATTAGCCTATATAAATAATGCATCAGGAAAAGTTTAAGTATTTTGCACAAGAGACAACTTTCCCATCATTTATTGTTCTTTGAGATGCAGAACAGAAGCTCTATGCTTGAGGAAACCATTGGAGAGAAAGATCCTATCAATACATTTAAATAGCTCAGAAAAACTCGGACTGAAATCAACCTACCACTCAACATTCTGACAAGGCATATATTGGTCTTAACAGTAAATGAACCTTGCAAAGAACCTCAATTATTTGTTTATAGACTTTCCAACATACGTCAATCAAAGTAAAGGACAACTGAAAAACACTGACTCCAGGAGTTTTGGCAGGCATCTCTAGCTCCATAACCTTTTGATATGAAGAAATGCAGTGGAACTACAAAATTCAAGACCTACTCCCTTCCTATTGCAATTTGCTATCAAATGTGCTTCCTACCTAAACCTAAGAAGTGATATTTTCATCTAATGAAAAAGACATTAAAGTTCTAACTCAGAAACACTCAGTTCAAAGAAACATGTCAGAACAAGATCTGGATATTGAATAAGAGCTTATTTTTTTCATGCAAGATTAAAAAACTATAGTTCGCAATTTTCAACACCTAAGGTAATCAAATTAATTATACACTAAAGTAAGGAAAGAGTCTCATGGCAAAAAATATCCTTATTTCTCCCTGTGGATTTAATCTTACCATATTTTGAGCAACTGTTTAGCAGCTCTGGACACCTCAAGCAGTTGTTGACTTCTTTGACTCCTGAGACTACAATATAATGGATACTAAGATACAAGTCAGTAGTCTTTAGAAAAAAAATAATAAAAGTCAGTGAAAGTTAAAGCGAGAGAGAAGAAGAAAAAAAAAATCAATCATCAGCCAAAATTGAGTAAGAGATGGTCAATGAAACTATTTCAGGTTTGCTCTACAGTTAGTTGGTTTCCCATTCTGAAAGTAGCATTGCTCATTTTTGTCAGTGGAAAATGGTTCTAAGATTTGTGTCCCTTTTGAAATCATATTATGAACAGTTGTAGCAGAAAGATGGAACAAAGTGCATGTGAAAAGTCAGTGAAAGCAGGAATGGCACTATTCTCTTTTTTAATTGTTTATGTATTTCTTTGTTCTGGATTTAATGATAGAGGCTTATAAGCGAAGCTTACTTCAGACAGCAATAATAGCAAAATATATTTATATTCAGAGAAACTATATAGAACTCTCTATATCCTAAAATACCAAACTTTGATTGTTTTATAGGCATATTATTTGCTTTGAATCTGTTGTTTCATTGGATTTGCTTAATGGTTGGATTGTGATCACCCTGTCACTTTTTTAACACTCATGTCTTAGAAACATATGTTATGTCCTATTTTGATTGATGTTTTTTTTTCCCTAGGATGAAGAATCTTACTCCAAATAAGGTCTCCTTGTGTGAAATAAAACCAGCTTCACCAGGCCCTTTGAACTCCTTCTGAAAACTTTTACTTCCAATGTTCAAAATAGAGGCACCAGAGAGAAGCCCAACATTCAGGTGTTGTTATCTCTTGGGCATATGCAAGGGAACTGCTAGATGGTTTCTATTTCAATATCTATTCCTCAATCGAAGTTCTTAAAATTCTGTTTACTTCTGAGCTGATGGCTTAACGCAGCTGTCAAACATGCTGCCATTTCATCTTGGATAGGGATAGATAATTTAGAGCTCACCACTGTTTATAAACTTGTAACTACTTTCCCACAAGGTATCACTTTGCATTTACCAATTTTGAATTTCATCTGCCATTTTATTGCCTGTCATTCAGCAACGGGACTCTTCATAAGAAAACAACATCTTGTGTTTAGAATCTTAAGTACAATCTGCAGAGCCTCACCTGTAGCTTTGCTGGTAACTCCCTCTCTCTGCATACGTTGTATAGCTCAGCTCTCAGACCACATTACTGTGCGCCTCCAGTATTAACCTCTCTCTGTCATGATAATTCATCATTTTCTACTGCTTTTCTTTTCCTCATAACATGCAGTTGCATGCAGTCATCAAGGTAATAATCTTTATCCTCGTATCTTTGAAAACTGAGCTGATTTTTTTTTTAAGACCAACGTTGATAAACAGGTTTTGAAAATACAAATAGGTTGTAACAGCCATAGCATGCATACCTACCCAGGTAGTCTCAAATCACAGTCTTCTCACAAGTTTCTACGGATTTGTAGAACCCTACTATTATATTCTTTTATATGCATTTAGCTATAATATATGAGTAAACTTAACTGTGCTTCTGAGCTTGAAATTAACTGAAATAACACATTATCCAATTTTTCATTATATGGACCACATTGTAAGAGAGTTAGTGTACCAAGAAACATTTTCTCAGACTCACAATTAAAACTTATTCTTCTACTTGCTCTAACATGACCCTTTAACTGAATATAGTGTCTTACCTGAATAAGTAGAATTAAGTTTCTAGATTAATGCAATTTATCCATCAGAAATAAAGACAAGAATTGGAAGTTGTATCAAATGAGTTTACAAGGAACAAAGTTCATAGGTTGGAACCTATCTAGACCATCTTCTCAACAACATCCTCTTCTTTTCTCCCTTAATCTCAGAATATGAAATAATTTTCACACTATCAGAGAATTATCAATTGCAACACCTCTTTCAACCAGGAGACACGGAAGTAGACGAAACAGTAATTCATTCTGAAGTTTTTGCAGTACTTAAGTACTAGGTAAGAATGCTATGTTTTTTTAGATAAATTTGGTCTTTCAGCAATATGCATTCTTTTCCTAGTCTGAAAAACATAAAAAAGGAGAACAGTTTTCAAAGGTAATGTAAACAGAGAACACTAATTCTGAGATTAAATGGATATGTTAATTAGGAAATATCTAAGTGAAAAAGTGGTTAGGACTATTGAAACAGAGTAAATATTATAACACGAAAAGGTGATAAGATACTGTTCTCTTTCAGTAAAGGATGAGTAGATTTATTGCTGGTAGTGCATGACATGATCATTTGGGAAGGAGAATAGAAATTATCATGTCATAAAATGGATATCTCTATCAGGTCCATGATTTTTACTACCCAGTAAAGTTATATTGTGAACTTTTATGAGTAAACTCAGACTCATCTGTAAATTTTGTTTGACTGATTTATGATTTTCTGTTTAAAGAATAGGATTTCAATGTTTTCTACAGCTTGGCACAAAGAAAAACAAACCAGAAGGAAAATAAACTTCAGCTCAGCATTTTGTTTTATGATGGTTCAAACATAAAGCCTCAGTAAAGGCTAAGATTTCACACTCACTGGATCTGAAAGCAAGTCTACTGCTTAAAAATACCAAATTTCACATCCTTGTAGAATCATAGATTGGTTTGGATTGGAAGGGATCTTAAAAATCATCTAGTTCCAACCTCCCAGCCATGGACAGGGACACACCTCCTACCAGATCAGGCTGCTCAAGGCCCCATCCAACCTGGTCTTGAACATTTCCAGAGAGAGGGCAGCCACAACTTCCCTGGACAACCTGTGCCAGTGCCTCACCACGCTTCTTGTGAAGAATTTCTTCATTATGTCTAGTCTAAATCTTCCCCTCTCCAATTTACAGCCATTGGCCCTAGTCCTATCACTACATACCCCTGAAAAAAGTCCTTCTTAAGCTTTCTTGTACCCCTCTTCAGGAACAGAAAGGCTGCTCTAAGGTCTCCCTGGAGCCTTCTCTTCTCCAAGCAGAACAACCCCAACTCTTGGCCCATCTTCACAGCAGAGTTCCTCCAGATCTCTCATCATCTTGTAGCCTTCATTTGGAACTGTTACATCCTTCTTATATTGAGAGTTTCAGAACTGGATGCAATACTCCAGGTGGAGTCTCATAAGAGTGGAATAGAGGGGCAGAATCACCTTCTTCAACCTGCTGGCCACGCTTCTTTGGATGCAGCCCAGGACACAGTTTGGCCTTCTGGGTTGTGAGTGCTCATGGCCAGCTCATGTCAAGCTTCCCATCAATCAGCATCCGCGAGTCCTTCTCCACAGGCCTGTTTTCAATCACATCATCCCCCATCCTGTACTGAAACTGCAGATTACGCAGGTGTAGGACTTTGCCCTTGGCCTCATTGAACCTCATGAGGTTCATAGAGGTCCACTTCTCCAGCTTGTCCAGGTCCCTCTGGATGACAACCCGTTCTTCTGGTGTGGTAACTGCAATACTCATCTCGGTGTCATCTGCAAACTTGCTGAGAAACCACTTAATTTCACTGTCTAGATCACTGATGAAGATAGTAAACAACATTGGTCCCGGTTTGGATCCCTGAAGGACACAACTTGTTATGGATCCCCACGTGGATGTCGAACTATTGACCACTGAATGAAACTTTTCCAGCATACGTCAGGGAGGTTGAAGTCCCAATGTAGCATGTGGGCTTGCAAGTGTGAAGTGTTGCTAGAGGAAGAAGGCTTCATCAGTAGGCTCTTCTTGATCATAGAATCATAGAACAACCAGGTTGGAAGGGACCCATCAGATCATCGAGTCCAACCATTCCTATCAAACACTAAACCATGTCCCTCATGTCCCTTGATCAGGTGGCTTGTAGTATACAGCAACCACAAGGTTCCTTTTGTTGCCTCAATCTGACCCAAAAACTTTCTTCCTGTTTGTGGCTACTCTTCTAAGGCATATCTTGTGGATAAATTCCTGCACAGTAAATTTTTAAGAGAATGAAAATGAAGACATTTTTGAATAATCAGTAAGGACAACAGGCACTTAGAATAAGTTGGTGTTTATAGTCTTAAAAGAAATTACTTGAGCTTATTTTCAGAACAGCTCTGCAATAACAAGCTAATCAGATAATTACACATTTCTCTATTGACAAAGAAGTAGTACATCACTGGAGACATGAGATAAACTGCAAGGAAAAAGATTTCAAATGTATTTTTACCATTTTTTCAGAATTCAAGTTGTTTAAAATCACAACAACCAAAGCAATGAGACTGCAGTATAGTACCATGATAACATGGGAAAAAAGTTCTAAAGACACTGCTAGTAGCTATGCCCCTAGTATGAAACACACAGCAATGCATATGTAATTTCTTATCGCATGTATAGTTAAATAATCTGATAGTCACCAGATTTTGGTTATGGTAAATGGACATGTTATATTAGAAATATAAAAAATATATATGATGATTTATGCCTTATCATTCATTGAATTATTTATGCATTGAAGACATTTTAAATGGTGCATTTAAATCACTTTTCTAGCTATGACGATATTATTTGCAGTAGATTTGGCTTCCTATCTCAGCAAGTGCTCCATCCTATAAACCTTCCTGTCTGCTATCATGTTGTAAAAAAAATTAATTCCGTTCTAACTGAAGAATAAAGTTGCTTGAGCTGTCTGACTAGTGATACAGATTTAATGAATAGGCAGCCATTCTAT
Organism: Coccyzus lansbergi; assembly: GCA_033558105.1. Classification (NCBI taxonomy): domain Eukaryota; kingdom Metazoa; phylum Chordata; class Aves; order Cuculiformes; family Coccyzidae; genus Coccyzus; species Coccyzus lansbergi. The sequence goes on from JAUMJK010000159.1 coordinate 1,456,229, forward strand.
ATGGAATAGAATCTCTGCATTCAATATAAATTAATATGTTTCTAACAAGTGGTATAAAATAAAGCTTGATTGCTTTTTCTTCTACATTATTATAAATGTGCGTTAAAGAAAAAAACAAGGAGTTAAAAAAATCACTTTAAATGTAAATACAATAGATTGTACAGAGTAAGTTTAAACAGTTATCAGCCTGTCGTTGGTGATTTACAGCCCTACACAGACACTTTATCAGTCTATCAAGGTTTTCTATTTGTTTCATTTTTGCTCTGCTTTGTTTAATTCATAAAACGGGAGTGGAATGGAAATCTACGATCGTGCCCTAAGGCACAGTCTTGAGTACAAACAAAACTGTCAAAGAAACTAGTAATAACAGTCTTCCTCTCTTCCATAACAACACAGTAAAAACTTATATCATGACTATCACTTGTTGTTCATTCATTTCATCACAGGCAAAACACTGAACAGTCAGAAGTGCATTTTAATCTGCAATATGGAAGAAGAATTTCCACAGAACAGTGGCACACAGGGGAGGTACTCATGAAGATATAATTCCCTTTTTACTCTTTATAAACCAGTTAAAAAAGAATAAGAGCTTTTTTTCCCTAATGGTGATTTCAAACACAAAAGATGGAAGCATGCAAAGGAAGTAAAGACAACCAAGTAAACACGCAAGATTCGCCTGGTTTCACAAACAAAATATTTGAGAAATCTAGGAGCTGAATTAGAGAAATTTTGTGCTTTTTTAACTCAAAATCAACACATATCCCATTTCTTAACAGTTTATTTTTCATTTCAAAATGGGAATGAGCAAATAGCAATACAAATTAAATATTAAACTTAATAGCATTAGCTGAGATGATTCCCACTTGCAAATGACTTATACTGCCACCACAAAAAAAGCCCCAAAAACAAACCCAAAACCAAACTATAGCTATTACAGCTTTCTTTTGGGTGATGCTGAGCTAGCTGCAATGTTACAAACATATGTTCTGTCACTGGTTGCCTGTCTGCCTTCCTCCCACATGTACCAGCTCCATACCAGCATAGCTGTGCTTTATTTGGTGAATGCCTGATTTACAAAGATACATATGGAATAATAATCAGAGTCTCTTGATGTTTGTCAGTATAAATAATCAGGTCTTATAGACTACAAGAGAACTAAGTTATAAGCCATTATTTTATTTGTATTGCAGCACAGGCATAATTCTAATGCTAGCACAGTAATATCAGTTATCAGACATGGATAAATAATAACAAACTTTGCAGTATTTATACTAAAACAATCCTTCCTTTTAAAGTTTATCACTGCCTGTGTAGTGCTAACCATCTTGTAATCCCTACTCAGTGCATTTTGATTCTCAGTAAATAATCACAGCCACAGCATTATAAATAATTTACATTATATAGTCTCACTTGAAGAGCCCCCAAAACAAACACTTCACAGTCTGTAAGAACCGTAAATCATTGCTTCAGAGGAATGACACATGTAGCAGCCAGGCCAATACTAGTCAGCTTCATCAACTGTAAATTTATTTATTTATTAGCATGTGTTCTTGAAAATTTAGCCAGCTCACAGATTGTCTCTAGGAGAACTGTTACAAAACAAATACAGGTACAGCTTTGTGCTTTGTAGAACTATATTAAAATAATTGGGATAAGGTCAGCATTTTACACTTTATCCTAATCTGTAGCACTTGTTGGGACATTTGTGTCCTATTTGGATGGATCAAAATATCTATGGCAATGTGTCAAACCTAAAACTGAATGTCTTGCCTCAGAAAACGTATTTCCCTACAAGCAGAATGGCATCTACGAAAAATATTTCATCGACACTTGAAACATCTATTACACCCCACCCCAAGAAAACAATTGCACAGATTTTTCTTTCTGTGAACAAATGCTGTACAATTTTGTCAACTAAGTTTTACATTAAAACCACAGTTTTTGAATTACTTTAATACCCCTGATAAGAACAATCTTTTGAATTTTAAAACTTTAAAAATATGAGTCAGGAAGGAGTTTGCCACAGGTTCTACATAGTTTGGGTCAATATTTAATCTCTATTACTGTAAGAAAATTTCAACTTTATTCATAAACTGAATTTATCCAAAATAGAATTTGTATTTTCCAGCTATTTAGAACTTAAGCGTGTTTCTCTTACATGTGTATTTCACTAAATTCATTGTTCAATACATGCTTTAAAATTGCATTCACATTTTGCATCCGTGTTTGCCAGGTAATCTTGTTCTATTTTATTTTATTTATTTTGAGAAGAGAAAAAAAACATCAACTTCTGCATCTACTGAGAACATTGTGCTTATGGTTACAAAGGGTAAATGTACAGGAATGTCACTCAACCAAAGGGCTTACTACAAAATTAGAGGTGAAGAATGTGGGTCTACATCATTAAATCTGTTTGGTATAAATGTTGGCTGAGTTACCATTGAAAGTCAAATCACCTGTCAAAATTCTGGGCATTTCGGTGCACCTCTGAAAGCTTGTCAGAGTGAAGATAAGTAGTGCTGACACCTTTGTCTCTGTTTACACATACAAGGACTACAGCATCCAGTCTCATACAATACGTTTAAATTTTCTGTTCTCCCTTCATTTGGGCATTCTCTGCTTGAGACCCTCTTGACGAGGACAGAAGCTTCTGCTGCATCTGTGCTCGTGTTTGCTGCTTAAGAAACAGAAGATAAGCCACGATATGGTTTTTGAATGACTGGTGTAGCTTTTAAGATTGTTTACTTCCCTTCTGTATGATAGCTGAAACCTGGCAATCTGGAGATATAGAGTGAAAAAAGCATCTTTGCTAATCTTTTAAAAACTTTGTAGGATTAATGTAACTGAGGTAGGTATACCAGGATAACACAATTTGAAAAGGCTAAAGTATAAATGAAAGGTGTACTACCACATATTGTTTTCCAAATTCAAAGTGCAAATTACCTTTAATTTTCTTGATTTCTAATTTTAAAAATATAATATTTAAGTGATGTGTCGCATAACTGGTTTGATTTCACTATACAACACACACCAGTATTTACAGGGAAACTTTAGATCAGAATTTCTGTTAGATAATAAATGCTTTAGAAATTTATATTCTGAAGTTGGGCTTAACGTCCTCTTGAGGGAGTGTACACTGCAACAAAACTGGGACATGCATAATTGAAGTGTCAAAGAATAACTACTTTTAATGAGAGTTTATTTGCTATAAAGTATATATCTTCCCTCATCTTCTAAATACAAGTGTGTGATCTTTTCAAAGGTCATCATAAACATCTTTTTTTATTTTAAATTTTTAACTCAGTAGTTTGTTGAACTACATCTGTTGATTGTATGAACCTAAGAACAAATATAATTACCAAAGAGTTGAGCATAGTAGAAAAGAGTCAGGAACCACAGTCACACTCAAAGGAAGGTAGATGTTACAGAATGGTCTAGAAAACGGAAGAGTCATTTATAGGACTGCTGGCAACCCCCATAATTCTTAATAGAAGATAACTTCCCATTCCTCACCTGCAAAGTTGCCTCCCAGTGACAAGCAATGGGGCACAGATCCAGTCTGGTGCCGTGTTCCTTCAGAGAAGTCATTAAAGACAGCAGCCATCAACATCATTTATATGAAGCCATGGTTACATATAAATTATGTTTAAGGCTGTCTTCCATCAGAGTACAATTAATTTCCTGTCTCCCAGTTTCCAATCTGATGTTTTCACAGACCCAGTGGCATTAAATTACTCGTATTTTGGTCTGTACCTGTCTGCAAAATCACAATGGTAAGAGAAAGCCCTGACCTAATTTCCAAGCAGCAATGTTCTTCAAACATAAGTAGATCTTTTCTCTGTTATTGCATGGCACATCATTTCTATCACTTGGCCCTGGATATGTTATGAGAGTTGGGTAGATTGAGCTTATGCTGTTACCTGTCATGTAACCTAGAGCAACAGCTTCTCAGACGTCAAAACTCAGCTAAGTCAAGACATCTGTATCACCTGGGACACAAAAGACTCAGTCTTTTCATAATCCATCGTTTCTTAATGAACACTTTCATCCATCTAGATGATCATAACTAGAATCAAATAGGAATGTAAAACATCTATATGTACTATTGCGCTAGTTGACAAAAGCCACGTGAAAGAAATTGCTTAAGAAATAATGGCTCATGTCTAAACACCGGTTTAACATTGTGATCCCTGAACTGGTTTCAGAGTAGAATAGAGGCCATTAACATACAGGGATTCATTTATGTACTATGTCCCATAAATTTCTTTAATGAGTCCACACAGCTGGGAATATAGAATACTCTGCAAAAGATCGCCAGTCAAGTGTAAAAAAAAAAAAAAACTAAAAAACCCACAAGATTCAGCCTCAAATTCTCAGAGCAGAAATCTGCCTAGGAAATTACTGCCCCTGGCATTAGCTGTCCTGAGCTCAGATAATTGCAGTTGACCTCAACCTGCTCACAGGCTATTTTGCAAAGTTGACATTTGCACCTCCTGAGAATTGACACACACGACTGAACTGATGCTGGATACTCATTCAGCTGTATCAGTTCTGACTGTACATACCTACCTGCAGTGTTCTCAGAATGCATGGCTTAGAAAACTTGATCAGTTGCTTTGTGACTTTTTGAGGAAAGAAATCCCTGTGCTTTACCGCCTTAATGTCCTGCTGACAAAAGACACCAGCATGCTTTCAGAGGTCTGTGTTGAGAAATCAAATATTTTTTGTTCCCTTTTTTTATCCTTTAAGTTTACAAATTGTTAATGTTATGGTTCTTGAGAAGTCATTGTGAGGTGTACGTTTATCAAGATGCTATTAAAATGTACCGGAACACACTAACACATAATGAAGAAATTTTCATAGCTCTGTCTGAATGCACTTAATACTGTACTGAAATAAAATTATACCACGTCCCACATTGGTAAGATTAAGAAAAACTCTCTTTTTTGAGACATGTTATTTTCAGATAGGAAATAAATGTTGTCCAGCTAAAGCACGGCAGTATCAAACACTAAAAATCAGCACTGTGCATTAGTTTAGATGATTTAACTCAGGATCTGCCACATTCACCCAAAATTTAGGAACAGATGTGGCTCCCTTTAGATCTTCACACATTTTTCCAGATACTTCTGCATAAATAATCTTGCACCAGACACACAACATGCCCTTTTCCTTGCCTACCTCTAGATTGTAGAAATACAGTATTAAGCATAAAATAAACTCAGACTTCCTTTCCCCTCCCTTCTGGGAACAATGAGAGCAGTTACCAAAACTGGAACAGCTTTCTTGAAAGTAAGCATGAGTATCAAAAGAAAAAGAGTTTAAAATAATAAAACAAAACCAGTATGCTAATTTGTATACATGTTGTTTCTGTAGTTGTTATTGAAGTCTTCCTCTATTTTTAGGTTTGAAAAGTTTCAAACTCTTCCAGAGACTGCCAACTCTCCTCCCCATCAGTGTTCTCATATAATCAATCTTTCTTCTTTATCTTAGAATACATATATTTATACACACACATTCCTAGGTGCAAACTGTCCTCAGCAGTGAATTTAGCGCAGACAGTAATGCTGACCACAGAAACAGTTGAAACTACTGAGCATTCTGCTTAGTATAACATCAACATTATTGTACAACTAGAAAATCGTAGTGCTATAGAGATGACAAAAGCCCCAGGTTCAGTCATGACTTTGAGTTTCAAGTATATCTGTGCTTTATTAAACAGTACATGTCACACTGATAGGAAGTTAGACAATATTTGGATAGCCTCGGATCAGGGTGGCAGCTGAACTATTTTGTAGTTAGGCCTATTTTCTCTTTAAATTCACATTCCAGGTCTATACCACATTAAATTCACTTGGTTTGTTGTCAGGACACTCAGAACGTAAAAATGACACGTTTGACAAGAATAATAGAATGAATTGTCAAGTGTGAAAACAGGCAGCAACTTCCAGAAGATACTGACCTGCACCAGCATCTAGCTAAGGAGCTTGCTGCCCATGAAATACAACTCTGCAAAGCACAGTTCCAGACAGATTTAGTGGATTTAAATGATTTGAAACAAGCACTCACATGAAAAAATTAAAAAAAAAAAAAAGAAAATGAAAGAAGAGAGTGACTTGAGGTTTTGGCACCTGTTTGCTTCCTGTGGTCTCTAAATGGAACCCAGTACTGTTTTTGCTAATCCATCTCTGAGCTGACAGAGGTGCAAGTTGTGAGCCACAGCTTGCATGCTGTGCTAGAGAATGGCAGAGCTCAATAAAAACAATTATTTCTAAGCCTATATTTCATCTATTATTAAACTCGCGAAAACAGTTTTAATTTCCTGTGCAATTATATGGTGCAAAGTCATATTTTAAGGGGGGTGGGGAGGGAAAGGAGGCTTGTTTTTTAATAAAAATCCTCGTTTTCATATTTTACAATTTGGATAGCTAGGTACCTAGGGATCTAATTTGAAGCTCATACACTTCTCTTCAGTCAGAATTTGAATAAGTCCACTTAGCTATTTAATTATTCAATTTCTTCCTCATAAAGTAAGATGAATTTTTAACATCTTGCAGTTTGGAACACGACAAGAAAATGTTGCCTTTTTATCCATGTGTAGATATCTTGCTAATGTGTAGCAGCAAGGGATGATTGATGCATTGTACAATGAATTCCTACAATCACTTTGACTAATGCTTCTGTGTCATGTGTGACACAAATCAGATTCTCTATTACTCTTATTTGTTTTCTACTTAGCTGTGACTATTAAACAATCCGTAACACTGACCACTTTCCTTTAAATATACAGTATCAATTTATTTTCTTACTGGAGAAACGCTCTCAGTTAGTGGATCTTTGGAAAAGGAAAAACAAACAAAAATATTCCCTGTTTAAACAGCTGCAGGGCTTCTTTGCACAGTGACAGAAGTAGAAAACCCCAGTGGAGCTGAAGTCTCATCTTCAAGACAGCAGAAAAGAAGAAGCTTCTGACATTTAGACATCTTGTAAGCAGTCTCAGCTATGTGTTATATCATTATGGAATTAAAATTCTTTTATTCTTCTTTCCTGTCTCAGAAAACATTTGGAATAAACTGTTCAAGTAAAATTAAGATTTCCACCGTTTATGCAAGGACTGCATTTTGGTGCACTTCAGCATTCACCTCAAAAAGTAGCCACTTTGATCTTACACAGAATAATACAATATTGAAAAAAATCATAAAAATTCAGCAAGGTATTATGATATAAAGAAATGAAACCAATAATTACCTTCCTCAGATCAGGAAAGATATAACTGCAGGTCAAGTTTAGGAAGGGGAAGCTCACATTGTGCCTGTATCAGGTAGAAGATGAATCACCAACGACCTTTAAGGAAATGAAATGGTTCTAGCTTTAGAAAGAGGTTACTAGAAGTATACAAAAGAACCCAAGGTTAGTTGAATTATTTACAGGCAAGGACACACAAACATATATGAATATTTACATCATATTTATGTGTATACATATACAAGTGTACTTAGGTGTGCAAGAGAAATTGATCACTTGTTGCTTTCTTAAATTTAGAGAAAGAGAGATTGATTTCCAAATGCATTTTTGAAAGTAGGACCCACTCTGGAGAAAAACTGACGTTCTGTATTGCACAACTGAATGTGCAAGTTAGCAAACTCCCAAATGAGTTCATATGAATCAAGATATAAGTACATGGAAAAACACCACTGCATTCTATGAATGGTAACAAAAAGAGCATTTCCACAGAGTGACAACATTTCCTTCTACTCTGTTAACCATTCAAACATGGAACCAAAAGAAGGAAGAATCAAATGACTTTTTTTATAAACAAGTTGTCAAATCTTTAAAATAAAGCAGAAAATTCAACATCTGTAAAATAAGAACTTTCTTATCACAGATATGAGTAATTTAATGTATTATTCATTTCCCCTTACTAGAGGAAAAACGTTCAGCAGGTTATATGGTCAAACTGTCCTCTTAGAAACACCTGTGAAATTTGTGCAGGTTTTGAAGTTTACCTACATTATACATCACCATGTTCAATAGTCTTTAGAAGTACAACTGCTATCAGAGTTTCTCCATGAAGGCAGAATTTTCTCAAATATTCTGTTTTGAATTTGCTGGTACAGTTCTGCTGTTTTCCACTGTTCCAGGCAGTTAACCTGTCTTGGCTTTTTCATAACTGCACTTTTCACTGAATGTTGCATAAAACTGTTCACCTACATACTCTGTCCTATTGCCTCCCACATTCACCCTCACAAGCACAGGAGAAGGAATAAGACCAAGTCCAATTACTTTCCAGGTCCCCTAGACTAGAAAAAAAGGAAAAAAAAAAATAGAGCAAAACCAGATTTAATCTAAGACAACGTTAGTTTCATTGACATCTATTCTTTTGCCTCTGACAAGGTACAGCAGTCAGCACAATACTAAAGAACATTGTGCAAAAAATCCAAATGAATGAAGAAGAGACAAAAAGAAAGGATTTAAATCTTTCCCTTCAAATAACACAAATATGTTGTTTTTTGTGCTGTCGTATTCTGAAAGATTTTGCCACCATTCAACGATTTACACTTCTACAACTCAATTCTGAAAAAGTTAAGTTTCTGCTGTTTGATGCTTTGGCTATATTTTTTTCTGTAGTGCCTATAACAAACAGAATGTTATTCAGTTATTAATTTCTTTATTGACTGAAATTAAACAGTACACGAATTTCCTGTACACTGCACATGGTTTATCCTCACTGTAACAAAGTATTCCTTATTCTGCTAAAAAGAGCTATTTAAACTTTGTAGGAACCCTACTACAAGGCTTCATCTGGAAAATCACTATTACAGAGTAGCTGCTAGTAAATCTTACTCTCCCCAAACACTTAACAAATTATCATAGTGAAGGTTTCCATTCATCAGGAATGAACATATAATTTTTATACTTCCTTAAAGAAATCCTACTCTACTATGTGAGAGTATTATGAGTACAAGGACACTTTTGTTTTTTATTTTAACTAACTGACATTATATTTTATTGTCCTGAAGTGCAGTGATGTACTCTGCAAACTTTTAAACCTCCTGATTATTCAGGATCTGTGGAGTAGTAACTAATTGATAGCAAATTAGCTGATAGTGCAAGATGTGAAAGATAACAGTATTTCTGCCCTCCTAACTCAGTCACCGTAAAGCCTTACTAACATGCTAATCATCTGATTACAATTCCAAAATACTGTCTTATTTGCATTCACATAATCTTCACTCTGTTTTATTGCTAGATTGTTTCTTGCTTTGGACACATTTAGAAGGTTAGTTCACATTTCAGTGGGGGCTGGTATGGCTAAGAAAATGTTAAAAGATTTATAATATTCTTCCCTTTATTACTGATCATGGGAGTCATGAGTACTGCAAACTTTTAAGATCTCACTGTAGCTGATGGCTATCAATAAAAATCTAATTTTTCAATCATTTAAGTTGTTTAGAATAAAAAGTATTATTTTCTTGAAACAACTTAATCTTTTAGGCCAATATCATAAAGGTACCTCAAGAGCCTAAAGGTAGGAATGACATTAGGCATCTTTAACTGTATAGAAAAAATTACAAATATGGCTCAAAGGAATTCAGATTTCATTCAAATTAAATTAAGCCAATCTTTTTGGTCTATTGCTTGAAGATAGAAGTATAAATCACAAAAAAATGTTACTAATACACCACAAGGAAAGAAGCTGAACAGAATTCTTATCAGAAATTACCTCCATGAATGACTACAAATAAAATACACGTTTCAAAACTTTTTATAAACTTTATGGCTAATAAACCTAGCCCGATTCTGAAGTTAATCAGAGAAATATTGCAGATGTGTTCATTGCACTGCTCCCATTATGTTCACATCAGTCTTCACAGAATATTTTCATAAATGCAGAAATATTTTATCTTGAGATATATACATATATTAAGACCTCTGTATAGATATGTATATAAATTGCATTACTGAGAGAAGGGGGAAAAAAAACAGTTCAGCTTTCAGTCTGAATGTCTTGAACCAGGGTATGGGTTTAAACCACCATAGAAAATGATAAAACATGAAGGTCAGATAAACCTTCATATACTATTACTCCTCAAGCTTAAAAATATTCAGGAATTTTATGTGATCCTTTTGCAGTCATCACATATTGGTGGAATTATTCAAATTCTACAAATATTACTTGGTATTGACCGGTATTTCATTGCCATTGTCTCAAGTCAGGTCTGTGTATGCTGCTACTTCTTCAGATGGCTAGCACCAGTCTTGGCCCATTTTGTAAAAGGGGGAAGATTTATTTGTTGATTGGGCTTTATGATTATGCTTCTCATCATAAACAGCAAACACTGACTCCTGAATGTCAATTTGAAAGACATGATATGTCACGAAAAAACAACTTCATATCTGTGCCTACTTGATGACTAAGGATCAGTGCGTGAAGGTGGTTTTGTCTTGAATTTGGTGGACAGAATGAAAGGCAGTGGCCTCTTCTATGAAAGTGAAGATGAAGTATTTTCAACTATATGGAATGTATCAGTACGTCTAGAATGCTTGCATCTGAGAATTCTTTTTGAACCACTTGCAACCATTAATGTTCTTTTCCATTAAGTCTTGTAATGCTGAGGAGGAACCGGACAACTGATGGAAAACTCATGCACTGATGATGTGCATACAAAAAGATAAACAGGATGAGGTATGCAATTACAGGCTTGTTAGTCTCAAAAAAAAAAAGTATGCTACAAAACCCAAATAATAAAGAACTGAAGATTTAAACATGGTAATATAATCTATTCTCTATGTGAGCAGATTTAAATAAATTCTACCACACCAACCTGTTTTCTACATATGAAAGGGTGAAATTTAATAGTCACTTTTATGTAACTGGCAACACGTTCATGAAGTTCTGATGGAGATTCTAGGGAAAAAAACCTACAAAATCAATACACTGTCTAAAAATTGGATTAAATGCTGACAACCTAGGTCTCAAAAGAAAATTTTTTGTGATGAACTGCTGCTAAGTAGAAGTGCCTTTAGCAATCTGGAGGAAGGGATTCCTGCTTCGTCTCTTTCAGAATGTTAGCACTGAGGTAAAAGAATCCACAAAATCACATCAGAAAAACAATATGTCAAGGGAATAATGAATAATTAAGACTGATGAGTGGTATAAAATATACAGTAGCTTGATAAAGGAGATATACGCAAATTATATTTACCTGATTAATATTCTAATGAAAGTGAGGATGACAGGAAAAAAGCCTCAACAAAGTCACTGACTGTCCCCTAAGAACTGACAGGATATAAAGCTTTCAGCGGAATATGATGGTCCAAGGGCAATGGTTCTGTTGGATATGCAAGTGAGAAGGACCAAAACTGGAGCAGAAAAAATGATTCTACCACTCTGAAAGTACTAAAGCCTTCTCAGAAATCAGTGTCCAGTTCTAACCCCTCTGACTCAGAAAGGTACTAAGTTAAAGCTAAGTCAGGAGTAAGTCATAGATGATCATAGGACTGGAAAACATTCTTAAAAGGCAGATAGAGATCAATGTGTTTAGGTAATAAGATAGGAGTAATTGTGTTTACATCTATAAGTGTCTTTGTGGGAATATTATGCAAAATAAATTCCACATTAAAAATAGGATAAAAATGTCCCCAACTATAACAACAAAAAATTCTTAGCCTAGCAAAAGGACTAGAAAACCAGTAGAAGGCCCTACAGTTTGGAGGAATATGTATTATTGTGTAGTATAAAATTTTACTTAAAAATTCCTTTAAACACAAAACCATATAAATTTTTCTTTTAGTAAAAATCCTAAACTATTATTAAGAGATTGATTTTCTACTAGATTTTTTTTTCGGTTTGAAACCCTGAAGGCTCCCTTTAACTCTCTAGTTAGACTACTTAGTCTAGTTAGACTCCCTTTAACCCTCTAGTTAACGTTAATTGCTGAACTGACCATCAAAACTGAATTTTTGGAGGACAACATGAATTATTTTTCTTGATGCGTATTTCTTCTGCTTTGTTGAAACCAGATGACAAATTACCCTCATTAAAAATCAAAGTAGCAGGATTTTTAATATATGGGAAAGAAAAATAGATGATAGCAACATCCTAACATCAAACAACATAACGTAACACTTAAGGTATTAATATACATAGAAATATTGTGTCATTTGGGAACTATATCGTATGACAATATGTTCCCTTTTTTATGCTCCAACTGACTAAATTCTGGTAAAACAGAAATAAAATAACCAAGAACTCTATTTAGTACTTTTACTTCGCTAATCAGTTTTAAAAACTTACAAGTGTATTATGGTTGTGTTTTATTTCTGAGTAGATGGACATAGAGTCGAGGTTAAAGACCACTACAGTTTTTGGTACTTTGGCAAAGCTGAATACAAAACATTGGATCAAGGAATCTAAATTTAGAGGCATTTGTCTCAGAGAAACTGAGCTATAGAGATATCCCTATTTGTTTTAGAGATATTTGATACCCACCATTTAAATGAAAAATGTAACAACAGCAATGGATCTGGAAAATTTGTCCTGTATTTTGAGACAGAGATGGATTTAGGTCCTCCATGTTTTTACACAAAAAATAGTGAGATCTTTGCCAAGTCTTGTCCAGTATTTTCTTCCAAGCATTTGTCTAGTTCCTCGAGCACACTGATGAAATATGTGATTTAATAGAGTTCCAACTGCCTATAAAGAATTACTTCCCCTGTTAACTCTAAAACTATGCAGGTACTATATTCAGGTAATATTTGGTCACTTTTAATAAGGTTTATCCAAGCTTTCACATCAGTCTAAGCTGGTGAAAGCTCAGTTTCTTAGTACCACTATTTTATGAGCAAGAGTAGTTTTCTCTATTTTTATTATTTAAAACTAGAGGGATATCGCTTTTTCATCCACTCTCAGAGCATGAGATGAATTTGAAGTCTTGTTCTTAGGTCAAATTATTAATACATATGGGGATTCAGCATGGCATTTATTCACTCCACAGTAGGAATCAAGTAACTAAACAAAAGGTCAGAACTAGACATACTGGCATCTTGGGGACCTGCATGTCTAGAGTCACATTAGTGTGCGTTAAGTATTATTGGCACAAAATAACTCAGTATATATTTGTGGGGCATGATTACACATATCCTCATAGGAATATGTTTTCCTAACTTGACTTTTAAATAAAGATGTTCAACATTTTTTCTAAGTAGATAAATCTGAAAACACACTTTTGCCGCAAGATCTGATTGATATATTTTGAAAAATTTCCTAATTGATATTGGCATTCAGAATTTACAATTATAGTATGTGTCATTCTAATTTCCTATCAGTTTGGAGTCTTCTAGCCTGGATTTCTATGCTGCTGGTCTTGAAAATACTGCTGCATTTTAGTAAGAAGGTCAGCAGCAGCTGCCTCAGTATTATCAATTTTAATTAAAATCTTCATTTTCTGATACTTCATAAAGTTTTTCCATGGGGAAAAAGCAAAAACAAACATAAAAAATATTTCAATATTACATCATGTCTTGTAAATGTATGCAATTGGTTTTTTTCACTCTATAGGTGTCATTGTTTTCAACATTAACTGACAGAATTTAGCTGACTTATTTCAGTTTCTACAGTTCATTGTATCTGGTTGCCACAAGATGTACAAGACTGATAAAAATTAAAGGTGGAACTTCACACTGAAACTTCATTTCTCTCGCCTCTTATATATGCACGTGGATTCTGTACAAATTACATCCATTCCCCAGGCACATAAATCTTGTGCCATGCAATAGGCATTGTGCTGCTGTCAGCTCTGCACATTATAATGCCCCTCAATATGTCTCAACTAAAAATCAGCTTGAGGGTTGAGTAGGTAATTCAGAAGTTCTTTCATAAACAAATTTAAAAGGCATAGTTTAACATTAACAATTCCTACAATCTGACTAATGGCTGTATCTATACTTGTGGATTATAAATTCAAAAATGACCATCACTGTGAAGGATTTTAAATACTTCCAGGGATGGTGACAACTGCTTCCCTGAGCAGCCTGTTCCAATGTCTGACAACCCTTTTGGTAAAGAAAATTTTCATAAACTCCAGTTTAAACCTGCCCTGCCACAACTTGAGGCCATTTCCTCTCATCCTACTATTTGTTACTTGTGAAAAAAGACAGGCAAACCACCTGACTAGAGCCTCCTTTCAGGTACTTTTAGAGAACTATAACGTCTCCCCCCTCAGCCTCCTTTTCTCCAGACTAAACAGCTTCAGTTCCCACAAAGCTGCTCATAAGACTTGTGCTCCGGATCCTTTACAACCTTGGTTGTTCTTGTTTGGATGTGCTCTACCACCTCAAGGTCCTTGTTGTAGCGTGGGGCCCCAAACTGAACAGAATACTAGAGGTTCAGCCCAAGCACTGCCACGTACCATGGAAAAATTGCTTCCCTTGTCTCACTGGCCACACTATTTTTGATACAAGCCAGGATGCTGTTGGCCTTCTTGGCCACCTGGGCACACTGGTGACTCCTGTTCAGCCAGCTATGAGCCAGCATTCCCATGCCCTTTTCCTCCAGTCAGCTTATCAGTCACTGTTCCCAAGCTTGCAGTGTTGCATGGGGTGATTGTGACCCAAGAGCGAGAAATCTTACCTTAGAGAAGATTACTGGGAGATACAAACCTCAGAAAGGAGGCAGAGTGGGGCTGCTGTTGGATCCTGAGGAACACACTGGGAACTAGAGGACTGCTGATACAATACTACTAAATTACAAAGCTTAAAAGCAACAGGAACTTGTTAAAACATCCCCTGCCCCTCAACAGTCAAACAAGAGAAAACACTTAATTGAAAGTGGATCTCAAGTAAATGGTACGGATAGGAAAGTAAAACCTAATTAAAATATTGCATTTTTTTCCATAAAATTCTTCTAAAAGTTGCAAGAGGAGTTACAGGGTGAACTAAACAGTGGAGGCATTCTGTACTCTCTTAACAATAGCAGTAGGTAGGGAACTATTCTCCTTTCTGTAACCTGTGCATCTTGCATAAAGATAAGAAGACGACTGGCATGTGGACAGTGACACACGTGCTGATTAAGCCATAAAGTTCCTCTTTCACCAGTAATGACCTCACCCAAATCTTCAGAGTGTTTTTTGCATCTTTCCCTGAACAGTGTGGTTGCTGTAGCCAGAACAATCCTGCTTGTTCATGATTTGAGGAACAGTCAGGACTCAAGAGGCAGCACAGAGCTCCAGAAGGATTAGGAGGCAGCAGATGGGCAATTTCCAAATCTGAATTGTGACTCGGACAGTGAAGGCAAGCTTGGAGATGAGACAATTTATATGACCACTGACCCTGAGGACAAGCATCCCTGGAACATTGAGTGTTGAATGCAAGAATAACCAGTAGAAATATATGAAAATAAAAATATACCCAGAGGTATAAAAATATACTTCTGCTTTTGTTCCAATTCAAAACATCTGCCTGAAGGGTAGAGTCTGCCCACTTCAGGTTGACCACCAAAAAACAAAGACACTCCTCATAGACACCGCAAGGGCTGATTTCACTGTGGCTAAGCTGTCCCATGAGCACACTTGGTTGCCTGATAGGTTTGCAAGACTGGGTTTTTCTCTATAATGGCTCTGCCTTCAGCTACTGAGGTAAAAAAACCCAAATGTGCCCATCCCAGACTAGCTCAGTTTTATTATTTTCTGTGAGTGATTTGTGCCTCTATGCAGGTAGCTTCTGTTTCTGCTCACCCTCCTCCTATGTCCCTTGCTAACACTTTTAACCAAACCTCCTGAACAGCTTTATAGTTCTGCTGCTTCCCGACTCCATAGGAAGTGCCTGACTTTCCTACTGTATTTGGCTGTTACTAACTGAGAAGCAGATGATGGCTCTCAAAGAAGCATTTTCAGTTATTTGGCCCCAGAATAAATGTTTTACTGTTAGGAGCATGAGGTTGAGGTGAACCACTTCTACATACGATGCAAAAAGATAGTTAGTATTACTAACCTTACTCTTGTAGGCTGACCCATGGGGATTGCTAGACCTCTTGCCAGTGCAAGCACTCCTAATCATGATGGGGTGAAGGCAAGAAAAGGGAATGTCTAGTTCCCCCAAAGGGAACGTGTTTTTTTCATGTTCTGGCTGTTGGCTTAAACTATCAAATTAATCTAATAGAGGACATATAATAACGATCTTACACCATTTCAATTTTAAATCACTTACTTATGAGAGCTTTTCCAAAAAGCCAACAAATTTCAGTTATAAATATATTTATGCAGACTGACAGCAAATGTTGGATTTTTCACGTCCTTCTTTTAAAACTTACATTTTTTACCATAGTTGTTTGTGCCATCATATACACATTTCACATGCTACGCTGTTAAACATTGCCTAATGCAATCCTTCATATGTTTTTTTTAAAATATTTTCATACAGACTATACACACATGAGAATATATTTTAAAGGCATCTATGAACTCTGTAATAGAATTGTCTAGGCAAATAGAGGAGCAAAAAGCCATTTCCTTCTCGGTAAAACAATGAGGCATATAATCTTTACTCTATGCATATTTACTCTTTTGCTCAATACTTCAATATCGACATTTGTATATAAATAAAATGGAAATCTACCTTTGAAAAAAACTGAAAGCTTCCAGGCTTCCAAAGTATGCAGTCTAAATTGTTTTACCCAAAGATGAAATACTAAATTCTTATTAAATGTGAATACAGTGCAGAGGGTTGTTTTCCTCCCACCCTATGCCTTCTGTGTTCTTTGAAGCTAAATTGCAATTCCAAAAATCATTCAGATACACTTACTCTTCCTGAGACTAAAAATTGACTAGACTTGAAGTGCCTGCTCAGGCAGCTGTCCATTGGAAAAAAAATTACAACAGAGCGATAAAACTAAAATATCCAAGTGAAGGTTAGCAGAACAAATCACAAGAACAATCAAGCAGTAAAATGAGGATTCATTTCTGAAAACAAAGTTGGCAAGAATGAAAAAAAAGGTTTGAAATATATAGCAGCGTATCACAAACTTAAATCTGTTACCTTGAATCTTTCAGCTGCTGACATCTGGGCATGAATGAGGGTGATGAACAAAATTCTGTAAGCTGTTATAAGTTATGAAATCTCTTCCTACATTTAACTAGCTCATTGCTAAGTCATAAGACCTTAGCTGAACCAAGACAAGCTGTGAGGAGACTATCTTCCCAGTTACAGCTTAAAACTGCTCTGCTGGAGCAATGCATGAGCCAAGATCAAGATGCAGATTCACTAATTTCACATACCTTGTCTCAATAGTTCTCACTACCTTTAAAAGAAACAAATCAACAGATTTATTTGAAACCTAGTTCTTATGGATTCGCTGTTAATGTGAGAATGTCAAACTAAGGGTGGAATTCACATCGCATTTATTCTTTACAGAGGGTGTAATTGCCTCCGTTTATTTTCACATTACTTGGAAATTGTAATATGTCACAAACTAGCATTTTGTCTGACTAATCTGGGTGAATTTTGGCACTAGAATAAGAATTCAACAAGAACTGAACTGGTATTGAAGGTCATGTGTGCTCACTAGATATCCTTTCTTTTTTGTCACTAACACAGAGGGAACTACCTATTGCTGATGTGTAGGCAGTATACACAGAAGAACAGTGCCTTGTGAGTGGTGGTGGGGAATGCAGAGATGTTGGGACAAGTGAAAAAAAAAAAAGGACAAAAAAAAAATGCTAAAAAGAAACGCATGGTCAGAAGAAGTTAAAAAAAAGAGAGAGCAGTTAACAGGGAGAGCTGAAGTGGAAAAGTTTGAGCAGCAAGGATTTACCTCCTAGAAAAAAAATAAAATATTTGGAAAATGTAATAATGATAAGAAGAAAAGGCAAAACTAGTAACTATTGACAACATGTGATCTTTAAAGATAGGTCAGAATCTTAAAGAAGTGGCTAATGACACTTGTAAGTGTCATGTGATGCAGTGTAACCTGATTAATTATAGGCTGGAAACAGGTGAAGGGAAGAGACACTTCAAAAAACATGACTCAGAAGATAGGAAACCTGACAATTTTATACAGATGAAGAAAAATAGCCCTGACATAATTTTTAAGATGACAGTTTAGTGTTGTGATTTTTATTTGAATTATGCACAATGTTTTTCTCTTGAGAATTCCACCACAGCATGATATATAGTGGAAATAATGGCTATAGCTAAATTTGTATAGAAATCACATAAAAGGTGAACACTAAATTATTGTTTTCTTTATAAAATATTAGTAAGTGAAGGGGATACCATCTTGCTAAACACTCAAAAATCTTTAGGATATGCACTTTCCCAGGATTTCCTGTTTGTTTTACTCATCAGTCTTGCTTACGTCACTACTATGCTATGAAATAAATGAGTAGATGACATTAAAAAAAAAAATCAGAGAGTTTGGTGGAGAATGGATTAAACTTGAAGTTGAAGGAAGGAAAAAAATCATTAAGTTAAGGGAATGAATTTGCTTAAGCAATAATAATAAGAAGAATAATCAAATCTTGGCCAGCTTGCAGTATGAAAGAATATAATTGTAACAGGAGTTGAGCTTGTTTACTAATTGAAACAAATCAAGTATTGTATATCTTAAAGAAACCTATCTCTGACTGATGCTCCAAGCCAAGGAAAAAGTCCAAAGATCAAACCAGAGCTCACCAAGAGGACACAATGAGGAAGGAGATAAAAGAGCATCAGAGGATTGCAAAAAAACAAAGTAACTGTGTGGCACACACAGAGGTGGTGACAAGATGTGATAATAAGTTTTTTGTATGTTTAATCAATGTTTCCTGCAGTCTATATGAATATGTATGTTTAACAAGTATAAAAGCCCTGTAACCAGCCTCAATGGACACACACAAAAGACGAAATAACTCCCCAGCATTGTGTCCAGGATTGTTATTTATTAAAAACAATACCTGCTTAATAATCAAATTGGCATTAATTATTAAGTTTGGCCTTTTTTTCATGGCATCAAAGTAGACCTAGGAAGTCACGGTTACTTCATAGTTTTGCAAAGTTATTCAACATAAATTTATTTTCATACCTCCCTTCTATAAAAATATCTTCCTAAATGAATAAGCTTTTCTTTCTAGGTCTTGGAGCTATTCTATCATTTTTTTTCCATTACTATTTTCTCCCCACTCAAATTTTGGAAGTCTTATTTTGTAGTTTTCAAGTGTATCAACTTGGCAGATCATTTTTGTCATATGAGATCAAATCAATATTTCTCATCAATTTATTTCTAGTTCTTTCATGAAACTTCCATCTTGCACTGCTGCACAAAACTTTCTACTCTTAATTTTGTTATGTATCTATTAGTAATCAAGACAAATAGGCAGACACAGATACATACATGTGGAACTGGAAGAGATTCTCAACCAGAAAATTTTATGAAAAAAAAAATACAGTATCTATCAATACTTGTTTTCTCTGACTAATCAGCAAACTGTAGGAAATACAGTAGATGCATCATTTTTACATAAAATACAGCAAACTAAGCACATGCATTTGATCTATGAAGAAAAACGACAACGAAAGTATTCATTAGCAATAAACTTTGCAATTCTTTCTTCATTGAGTAAGAAATGGGATATTTTTGTCATTCAGTAAGTGACATGAAATGGGAAGCCTGTCATTTTGCCACTAGATATTTCTGCTTTGATTAGAAAACAGCAGCTCATTATCTCCTCTTCCTTTATATGTCCCCATCATCACTCTGAAGTATGTCAGCACTTGAAATAGGGGAAAAAAAAAATGTCCTAACTCAAGTGTGTTTCGCCTTCGGACTTTACACAAAATTAATTATAATTTTCCCCTCTAATCTCTAGTACATCATTAGGACTCTGAGACTAGGAATCTGTTTTCTCTAACAAATGGCTAAATGCCAAACACTGGTGGCATTTTAAAATGGAACTGAGTAAATGCAGCAAAACGTATTCTCCTTCCCTGGCATTTCCTCTCTGTTTTTATCTTGTATTTTTGAGAATGTCCTCTAGAGTGACTTTATTTGCATTAACTTTTTTGTAACTAAGAAAGAAGGAAGTATTTTATTAGGAGCAAAGATTTCATGAGGGAGGGGAAAAGTCAGCAAGAGTATACACAGACACAGAGATACTTATCCAAGTGCTTTGGACAGACAATGATCAGTTAGGATTCCCAGTTCCAGTCTATGTGAATTTGCACATCTGTTTTTCCACCTTTCACAAACAATCCAAAAGAAACGACTTCTGAAACATTCCCTCAGGGTAGCTAGCTGTTTACAGAAGGCAGTAGAAAAGAATGACAAAGTTGAGGGTCCTTTATAGGGCTTTGCCTGTAGATATTTCTCCTTTATAAAGAAAGCCACCGCCTCAACTCTCCTAGTTCTGTGAAAAGCTGCTGTAACTATAGCATGAAGCTGTGATCCTTAAATCTTTTTGGTCTTTTCTTTCTGGTGCTGGGGGCTTAAGCAAGGAGGAACAGGAGTGGTTTAAAGAGGAATTTAGCTCAGAGGCTAGAATCTTGTTCAGCTTTACAACTGAGAATCTCTACACACTGAAGAGGAGTGTCATGATGTAAGGCTCCAGCATTTTACAACATTTTTTTCTTACCCTCACTATTGACACTGTTTGCTGTTGCACGAAATCAAAAGGAACATAGCAACTCCACAGCATTCAGAAAAGTCCTCCTGAAGTGGTAAACCATTAGCACATCATAGTCAAGAACAGGGGCTTAAAAACTGACACATTTAGTAGATTTGGATGAACCTCTAATACCTATTGATTTAAGAGAAGGATGTGTGAATTGTGCATGACATTTTAAAAGCAGTGGGGTTTAAAAGCGCCAAGAAGTCTTTTAAGCAAGTAATTACTAATAAAAGTAATAAGCTTTTTTTTTCATTACTGTATCCTCCCAAAAGAACATAAAATTTGGCCAGATACTGATTCTTTATCAACACAAAGAGACAGTCTTGAGCATTTTTAAGCAACTTCTGTGCAGTATGTGTTGCCCCACTGTTTTCTTTACTCAGGTTATTAGAATTAAATCAGAGGCAATTGAAATAAACTGAAGGAATCCAAAAAGGTTAAGAGGAGCCTGCTAGTAAGTACTAAGTTTTAATTTGTGCCTTTTCTCAGTATTTTTAATAAAAATTAGTTTAGTTACTTTATTCAAGAAATCAAAATTTATATATCCAGAATGAAAGATCAGGGATGTTAAATACAGGAAAGTAAGCATGAAGAAGTAATAAACAAAATTTGACAAAGTCACATGCATGTCAATGACAATTAGAACTTAATTATTCCTGATAGCAGTACTTTTCTTTCTCAAGGGTATAAAGAAGACTTAGTTTGCATCCTAAGTATGAGATCAAATATATATATTCATACATTCTGTAGGAACGAGGAAGATATAGACTATTCAGAGCACTGACAAAGAATGTGAACAAAGGGCAAAAATAATACAGGGAAGGAAAAAAAGCATAAATTAAAAAAAAAAAATAATAGCCCAAGTGCCACATTAAATTACATGCTGTGAAACCCTATTCACTTTAGTAAGACTATAAGCCAAGGAAAAATACATTGTCAAAATTACATACACAGATTCTGCATTCTAATTTTAAAAAGCGAAGGCATATTCAAAGTGTGCATTCTCAGCACACCATGAATACACAATTTTACCTTCAAAAATTTCCACTCGTGTTAACTTGTAAAGAAAAGGATCTATCAAAGTTATTGTAGTGTACCAGAAGGCTGTTCTGAACAAAGCATTCTCCTCATAGATCACACTGATAAATGCTCTCATTAACCTTATTCACAATAAGGTTAATTTAAGTGATACCCTACAGCATGAAGATCTGCCTTATCAAAAATATAGTGATAAACCAAAATATTACTCTATATTCATTAGAAAACAGAGTTTGTTTGTTTTTATTTAGCAGATTGGATTTATATTAATATAGTTTTAATGCCCAGACAATTTTATTAAAAGTGCTAAGTACTACCTGTCTTTATTGTCAGTTTTTTACATTATTAGCTGTAATATACTGGCATTCCTGGTTGCTGTATTGATCCTGACAATTGTCAGACACATAATATTCCTTTTATTTTACATTTTTAAACGATGTGATTGAAATAAAGAATCAAAAAGATGCAAATATCAGAAAAATGCAATACTTAATTATCATTAGTTACTTTACACTATGACCTCATCAAATCATACTACAAGTGGTAGGACTAAATTCAGTGCTAAATCATAGAATCATAGAACGACCAGGTTGGAAGGGACCCATCGGATCATCGAGTCCAACCATTCCTATCAAACACTAAACCAAGTCCCTCAGGACCTCATCTACCCGTGCCTTAAACACCTCCAGGGAAGGTGAATCAATCACCTCCCTGGGCAGCCTATACCAATGCCCATATAATAAAATGCACATAAAGATATGCACATAAAGAAATAAAATGCACATAAAGTTTTCTATCAGATAGGATTAGGAAATAGAAGGATAATTTTAGATTAGATTAGCTGAGTCCACCAAAATTTCACTCATTTCTTTAGAAGTTGCCTTTTGCTTTCGTTTCCATGCTTTTGTGAAAATATTTTCAGCCACAATAGTATGTACGTCTGGAATAACTGATTTTAATTCTTTATAGATACATCAATAAATATATTTTATAAAATATTTACAAGTATACTGTTGAATCTGAAGGAGCAATGAATCTAGCTACTTATATTGTTTTGATTAAATTTAAACTACTATCACTTTTGAAACCATGAATTATGTTATCCTTCCTTTCTATACTTTCTGTCAAGAGCCAATTTAAAAGTCACACTTTAAAAGAAAATTCCAAATATGAAGTTCTGTGCTACATGACGTTTGTTACTCCTCTCCCCACATACCACCATTAATTTTTATAAAGTGTTACACAACTACCAACAAATGTGTACAACACTGAGGCACTACTGTTTTACAAAAAAAACTCATCTTCAAGATATTCAGATCTGCAGAATCATTTAGAAATTAATCAGATGGTTGGCACACAATGTCTTCTAAGAAAATTCTATGTACTATTTTCTGTTATAGCGCATCAATTGTATTTAAATCCCTGTTAGAGAGGATATTCAGTTAACATTTTAATGAACTGCTGGATCCAGGTCCATAGGTCTAGGGGACCTATGTGATCCTGATACAAAAAATAAAGTTCTTAAACTTGTAACTGGTCAAAAATTTTAGATGAAAAATTAAATCACGGTGTTTACGTCTCTCCAGAGTTTTTACTAGCAAACTGTCAAGGTTCCTAGAAACTGTTTCTTGGCATACTTACAGGAATCCCATTTTCAGGCATTTATCTTGCAAACCAGGCTCTCCCAGGAAGCACAGTGGGGCTGCTCTCCCACGTCTGATGCTTCAGATGCATAAACCAACAGGAATTCTCAGCAGACGAACAACATCTACTGTGTTGTCAAAAGAGAGGATGTTCCTCTACCCAGCAAAAGAAAGAAACTTTATCTGTCAAAAAGGTTTCAATGGACAACTTATTCCTTGCTTTTGTTTTTTTATATTTTAGCTACGTTGTCATTTTTCCTGATGATTTTCTGATCCCCTTCCAGGTCCTCATGTTTCCTGGCCTTAAATCTATTCAGCTGTAGATACAAGCTCTTAGTATGGAAGTCTGTTATGTATTTCTCTCAGCGTAATAAATACACTGTCCTTCAGTTTTGCTAAATATCTGTAAAGATACCATTCATATTCTGAGTCTTTCAGTTAAAGAATTACATCACTGCAAGTAAAACTAAATGCTTGCATAACTGACACTATCACACTCCACAACTCAAAATCACGATAAATGCATCACTACTAAGGATATAGTGATTATTCATAGTAAGTGCTCTAAAACCAGTTTCTTCCTATCATTACTTTATGCAATAAACATTTTTAACTATCTACTTGTATATATTTTTCCAATGACTAAAAGTCTTTTGGCAGCAGAATGGAAGTGACTGAGATGTACCATTCCTAATTTTCCTCATATTTTCATTCACATTCAATTACCAATACTGTTTTAAAACCAAAACTTACTGATTTAAGGGTCAGAATTTAAGACATTTTCAGTCTCACAGTACTAGATACAGTTTCATATAAATACTTTGAATTTATTCTCAAGTGCAATTTTACAGACAGCAGAAGGTTCACAAGCCATCAGGAAATACCATTCAGATCTCTCAAAATACAACAGTTAACTGTATTCAGGCCGGCAGGTTGAAGATTCTATTTAATGATGTCATTTATGGTACCTCCTCAGAGTGGGTACTTTTGACTTAATGAAAGTTATGATCATCTCTGAACACTCTTTTGCATGAAAGAAAAGAAGAGACAATGGTATTCAAACTCAGACACATTTTTGTCCTTAGCTAGGCAACAACCATTTGTTTGAAACCAAATTTCGATCAAAACAGGATGTGAGACTAATAAACAAAATGAGTAAATAGTGTGTTTAAGATTCCAATTGCTTAAATGCCTGGGGGAAAAAAAATTTTTAAAAAAAAGGCTCCTTACTCCAGTTCACTCCAGTATCAAGTGATAACTGCTATACATAGGCAAAGTAGGCTTCTCAATGGCTGTTAAACTCTTTTTCCTGAAAGAAGCAATCCTAAATCCTAGGCTTCCTTACACTGCCTGCTCATTCAAACTAATATTTCCTTGCATAAAATCCATTCTATGCCCCACAAGCCAATGCTGGCATCCTGGATAGAAAGTAACCAGTAACCTCTTCTATTCTCTTCTTTTTTTTTTCCTCCCTGCTTCTCTGCTTCTTTCTAAACTAGAGCAATTCCACTATTATAAAATGTAGCACCATAAATCCTTACATAGAGTTCTATTGTATTCTGTGTAGAACAACAGAAAGGAAGAGTTTCAGGTAGGAAAAGACAAAGGTGAGTAGAATAAGGAATAACATAATCATCAATATTATAATTCTTTAAAAGCTTCATTAAATGATCTAATCCTTTGACTTTTTAAAAAAAAAAATTGGAACCATATGATATATATAGAATCATAGAATAACCAGGTTGGAAGAGACCCACAGGATCATCAAGTCCAACCATTCCTATCAAACACTAAACCACATACCTCAGCACCTCGTCCACCCATGCCTGAAACACCTCCAGGGAAGGTGAATCAACCACCTCCCTGGGCAGCCTGTTTCAATGCCCAATGACCCTTTCTGTGAATTTTTTTTTTCCTAATATTCAGCCTAAATCTCCCCTGGCAGAGCTTAAGGCCATTCCCTCTCGTCCTGTCCCTTGTCACTTGGGAGAAGAGGCCAGATCCCTCCTCTCTACAACCTCTTTTCAGGTAGTTGTGGAGAACAATGAGGTCTCCCCTCAGCCTCCTCTTCTCCAGGCTAAACAACCCCAGCTCTCTCAGCCGTTCCTCATAAGGCCTGTTCTCCAGCCCCTTCACCAGCTTTGTTGCTCTTCTCTGGACTCACTCCAGAGCCTCAACATCCTTCTTGTGGTGAGGGGCCCAGAACTGAACACAGGATTCAAGGAGTGGCCTCACCAGTGCCGAGTACAGAGGAAGAATCACCTCCCTGGACCTGCTGGTCACACCATTTCTGATACAAGCCAGGATGCCATTGGCCTTCTTGGCCACCTGGGCACACTGCTGGCTCATGTTCAGACACTGTCAGCCAACACCCCCAGGTCCCTCTCCTCCAGGCAGATTTCCAGTCAGGCTTCTCCCAGTCTGTAGCTCTGCATAGGGTTGTTGTGCCCCAAGTGCAGGACTCGGCATTTGGCCGTGTTAAACCTCATACCGTAGGACTCAGCCCAGTGGTCCAGCCTGTTCAGATCCCTTTTTAGAGCCACCCTACCCTCCAGCAGATCGACAATTCCACCCAGCTTGGCGTCCTCTGCAAACTTGCTAAGGGTACACTCAATGCCTTCATCCAGGTCATGTTCCCCATCCCTGGGGAACATAACTTGTCACTGGGCTCCAACTGGATTCAACACTACTTCCCACCACTCTCTGGGCCCGGCCATCCAACCAGTTTTCCATCCAGGAGAGTGTGCGCCAGTCCAGGCGAGAGGCTGACAGTTTCCGTAGCAGAATGCTGTGAGAAACTGTGTCAAAGGCTTTACTGAAGTCCAGGAAGACCACATCCACAGCCTTTAAGTTGCTGAAAAAGACAAAATTGTTTTCTTTCTACATTAATGACTTTTACTGAAATTACTGTCTAGATGATTATTAAAATCTGTACTTTGATATGTAGTCTACCAATATAACATACACAAATATCTCTTCTTGCAAGTCCATGACTAATTAAGAATAAATACATGGATTTCAATATATTATGTAATTAGCTGTGCAAGTCTTTAGTTTTGATCAATAAACAGTTTGAGTAATCATTCATCTGTGCATTGAAATACAGTAAATAAAGAGACGATTTCAAGCTCTTTTTCTACACATATACTACTGGGAGCAGACAGAAAGGCTCTGCCTTTCAGTAATTTTGTCTTCAGATTTCCACTGCTTAATATGCTCATTAATAAACATAATGACTGACAATACAATAATGACTAGAAAGAAGCCAAGCTAAAAAGTCAATAGACCTTCCTTCCCTGTTCCTCTCCTCTTTCCTTCCTGTTGTGTTACAAGTTAATATTTGAGTTCACTCATGAAACACAGAAGCAAAAGCAGCCACAAAACCTGGGTCTGCATTCCTTTAGCATAGGAGACTATCTCAGGAAAGAGAAAGAAAATTAAACATTAGTACGAGCTCAGTTTTTTCCTACTTCTAAAAAGACATTCATACAATTAAGAAAAAGTTCGAAAAAATCCAAATTAAAATAAATGGAACCACTCCAGACAGTAGAAATTAAAATTATGCATCCAACTGTTAGTCAGCTGGTGAGTTTAAGTGTCAGTTCAGTATTCTACCTATGTAAACATTTTTTTTTAATGATTAATTTGAGAGAAAAATCCAAAGTCCATTTGGTTAACTGCATAATTCATAAACCCTTCAGTTATCCTTATTTGGTTCTTTGGTGTTCAGACATGCTTATATTTTTTTCTTTTCTCTGATTATAATTGCAGGTATCTGGCATCATCACTATATTTTTGGGTTCTTACTCTAACTGTTGTAAATGAGAAATTACTTTCTCAAAAGAAAATCAAAATATTAGGCTAATAGTAGTCGGTCCTAAAATCTTATTCTTCTATACTTGATAGCTGAGAAAAAAATTAGATCCAGTTAATTCAATAAAAGGAGAACATGACACTTCCTCAGAAATCTTTGGTCTTCTCTAGGATTATGAAGTTGACAATTATCACATTTAGTTAAAACAAAGTTGTTTAGACTAGATTTTGAGCCCCAAAAGAAATATATTATCAATGATGTGCTAAAAATATCTGAAGCAAGATAAGTACGTTATTATCTGAACAGAGATATCAACACCAGTTGACTAAATTCAAATTATATGCAGTAAATGACCTAGGTGAGCCTGTTCTTCAGATAATATCTTTGAAAGAATCAAGTCTTAATTAAGTCTTGAACAGTCTTAAAGCAAGCAAAAGCTGCATCCTTTTCACAGTGATATATTCTGAGATTTACTGATTAACTCTTGCTGTAGACAATTTTGGTTCATTTTTCTACACGGCAAAATATGCGATGCATGTAGATCACTGCATACATGTGAGTGCTGTTTATAACGGAAGTGTTTTGGTTATCAAGAAGAAAAAATATCTGTACATTCTATATTTTACAAGCATAACACAGAAGAGGTTTATTAAGAGTAATACATTAATGGCCTGACAGTGCAGAATTGTTCCCTTCAGTATTGTGTATTTCAGAATGTGCTATGGAACCCAATTGCAACAGTGCTAAGTAATAGGAGTATAATTATTTCCCTTGGGGACATTATTCCTCATTCTTAACTGACAGGAATTGCTTTTATCCCTCACATTAACCCCATTTTCCTTCCCCTTCTTAACTGGTTTGGATATTTGAATCTTGAAAAGAAACATTTTCCATCTGTGATTTTATCCTCCTTCAATAATTGTAACCTCTTTCTGTACTTATATATTGCTGTTTGGTACTGTTTTGCAACTTAATTCCACAACTCATTGTGTCATTTCAGTGAATCCATTCTTGGTGAGTTGCCACTACGACCTGGATGACCCAGGTACCAAACACTGTTCTACATTTCTTCAGAGCTTGGAGAATGTTAAAAAAAACCTAAAAACAACATCCTCACATCTCTGGTTCTTAGTAGCTCTTCGCTGTTTTTTAAGTGACTTTCTCTAAGAAAATAAGCAAGGATCCTTGTTTTCAGTTGAATAAATAAATCAAATATTTTTCCGTAATTTTTTTCATCATCTATAATTACTTCCATTACTACAACAGAAACAAAAACCTTCCTGCTTTGGATATACTTATTTCTGATCTTTTTAATATTAAGTAGCCTTTTTGACTTTCTTGCACCTGCCTTGTCCACATAAGGATATTACAGATCAGACAAAATACCATTAAAAAAAAATAATAAAAAAACAAACCAAAACCCAAACAAGCTCTTGTTTGTGCAATAAAATTTAACGTTCTGTAAAATGGATTTGAATTTATACTGCACTATTTATCACTGATACTTTTCTCACTGAAGCACAGTAGAAGAGAGGACGATGCAGAAATTTTGTAGTCAGTAGAGATGTTATTGAATAAATTTGTTCCGTAATATAGAACATTCCAAGCTTAGCAGCCATGTCTCCATGAATTATATACATTTTTTTTCAGCATTATAAATACCAGCTCATGTCTACTACTTGAATCCAAACAGGTGTTGTGTTTGTGTGTCAGGTTTGCCTACAAAATGTTGAACTGCAATTATCTGTGCAGATAAGTTAACAGGTTTTTATATAGACACTTGCAGCTCTGTGGACTTATAATTTTAACTGACCAGTAAAATAATTCTGCCCTTTAGTGAATCACATACTAACTTCATGGAGCAGACAGTCCTTACCAATTTACAATGTGGAAAACTGCTCTGTAGCTACCACAGGAACTAATTCCTTTGTATAGTAATATACGCATAGGGCAATATTACTTTAGATTTTGTACAGTAAGTTGTTATTTAAAGAACCGATACACTACCTCTGTAAATATATCCTCGTATCAAAGAAGCAATTTGATGGTACAGTCCCCCTGAAACCTATGTATCATCTTCTGCTTCTCTCCTAGGAACCAGCAGCACTGAAACACCCATGGCTTTAATGGTCAAATAATCAGACCATCTCAGTGAAGAATTCAGGACATGGATTTCAATGTTTTAAAAGCAAAAGCAGAGAACTACCAACCCAAGGCAGGCTGTTGCTGTATTAGGCATTTCAGGGCACTTGGCTTGTTTGAATGAAGTTATATTTCTAAACTTAGCAATAGGCATGGTTATTATTATTTTTCTAACCACTTAATGGTTGACAGATACAAACTCCTTAAACAGATGTGAGTATGTAATCCTCCAATTAAGACACCTTATTTTTATCAGGTTATGGTGCATTATTACTGTCACTGGTTGCACTAATGAAAACTGGACAATCCCTACCTACTTCCATAAACTCACATTCCACTATATTCAGGTTCAAAGTTCTGCAAGTATCCTAGTCTTTCAATAGACACGATTTAAAGTTCATTTTTCTCAGAGTGCTTTTATGCCTCATCACTATAGGAGGAAGTAAAATACAACCAAGTAGCCGGTTTCCAGTGAATTTAAAGAAAAAAAAGTAAAGATCTAACTAAAGTCTTAGGGAAAAAAAAGTCTAATATTATATATAACTTCATCTTAATAACTTTCTGACAAAGCACCCAGACATCCTAATGATAGACACATTTCCTACCATTCCTCAAAGCATCCTTTAACTCCACATCCTCTTTCACTTAGGATTCTTTGCAATACCAGTTAGAATCACTTCCTAATGTGCAAAAAGACCCCAGCTACATTAATATCTGTGGAAATTTACAATACTCATTTTTAAGTAGCAGAACAAAGCCATATGCAGGGAATATTAACACTGAAAACCTTAACTAGAGAAGGGTACTAATGCCACCAATAATGATACTGTTATTAGTGCCCCACATTTGTATTTGCCCTGTAGAAAGAACATTAATAAGCTGTATGTTTTTCAAATACTTACAAGAAAAACTGATAGTCCTGAAACCAGTTAAAAAAAAATATTGATGAAACTAATTACTTGTAGAAAATAGATTTTCTGCTGCTCAAAGCACTAAAAAAGTTAGATCTAGTTTCTAAAGTTTTTTCTCTAATCAGTGAGAAGTAATCGGGTAATGTGGAAATATATAAAATAATACTTTTATTGTGGTGAACATCAAAATAGCAAATTCTTCTGTTCTTGGAAAAGACGAATTTAAACAGAATGGTCATAACACTGATATCATACTGTGCTTATACCATGAAATATTTAAAATAACATAACATACATTTTTCTTCTATTATTGTCATCCAGCCACATACAAAAACACACACATGCTCATCCCAGCTTCCGTGTCATATCACTGAATAAACTCATTTACTGTTTTATATTTAAAAACTTGTTTTTTCCTCTAGAAATTGTAATTAATTTAATTGAAGTTGACACAATGGATCAGGCAAGGATGAAACCTTCAAGGGCTACTAGACTTAAAGATGACACCACTATAACCAGTCTGAAAGCCACTCCTAAGAAGGATTCTTTTGCAGCTCACAACTCTTTAAATTTAAATGGGTATATGATTCTTTTGGAGCTCACTTCTTTCCAAAATTTAAATGGGCATTTGAAGATATACTTTGAGTTTCTGATACCTTATATTTTTGGCAGTGTTCAAGTAACCTGTAAACACGGTACTTCAGGATATGGTTTAGTTGGTGTGGTGGTCTTGGTTTTGATTATCTTAGAGGTCTTTTACAACCTTAATTATTCCACATTGGGGTTAAAAGGAAACACGAATGAACTTTCATAGTAAATAAATAAAATATTGAATTCTATTTTCAAAAATCAATTAAAGATAATTATTTATTGATACTATAAATAGCACGTCTGGCTTAAAAAAGTTCTATGTTGTACCTATTTGCACTTTTGAAATGGAAATTCTTTTGAAATACACTTATAGCATACACAAAAGGGATACTTAGAGAAATTACTGGATACCACTGGCATCAGTAATTGCCACTTGCATTGTGTGTGAAGTCCCCTTGGCATTGTACTGGTGGGCCAAATTATCCAAGAGGGCTGTGCATTTGCTATGGACTAAATCACAATTATTGCAAAGTGAAGGCAATTACTGAATAGCAGCTGAGCCTTGGTAACATACGACCCTAAAGCAAATTTTCTGTTTAACTGAACTCTGAGTGATATTGAAAATCCATGTGGTCTATGCTCCTTAAGGGCTCTGAAACTATGATTAAGTTGCCTAGTAAAATGTAGGTGCTTTTGAAACTTGTAACTTTCAGTAATACTGATGTTTCCTATTTCCTTTTGGTTTACTTTTCCCTTTTTCCTTTCTCCATGTCTCTCAGCATTGATCTTATCTAATTGTAGCAACATAATTTTTAAAAAGTTCTCTTTCATTGATATCAAATTCTTATTGTTATTTAAATCTTTGATGGTTTTGTCACAATGTTGGGTTTCCTTTGGTGAAATTAAACTGGAAAAATACTTGAGAAAAAAATAGTACAAACACTACATTAATCTTTGATCATGATTTGAAAGTGGACACTGACTAGTAATCTAGTCAGCATAAGAATTAAAAAAAATATGCTTTCATTTGAGATAGATTAAGGATTTTTTTTATCTGTCAGCACTGAAATCTAAGCATGAAATTTGTGTCTCACAATGGGTTCTTTCTTTTTCATGCCTCATCAGTCTTGGTAATAAAAGAAGACTTGCATATTACTCTTATTTGCTTGATGTTATGTTCAATATTTTTCTTTTTGTTTCTTTTTTTATTGTTACTCAAACACACTCATGATACTCACCGAATGGTTACGTGGTTCACAAGTATGTTCATAGAATGATTTTCCATTACTGCTGTGAACACTCTGTAAAAGAAAAGTCCACAGGAAAAAGAGGGATGTAATCTCCTAACTTCTTTTAAAGTATGCACTTTCTCTCAAGGTTTAATTTCTTGTCTGTTTTGGGTTTGGGGGTTTTTGGGTTTTTTTTTAACTTTTACATTCTTAAGGAAGCCTGAAGTAAGGTTACTAGTTTGAAAAGATGGTTTTATAGAAGGGTTTTACAGGGTATTTATCACTTTCTTTTTTTTTTCCTAGCCTTTACTTCTTTGAACACTTCAAAATAAAATAAGGTTGAACTGAATAGAATAAATCTACAACTGTCTCTGTTTCATGAAGAAGTTCTTTCTCCCATTTCAGACTCCTCCCAAGAAGTCACTTTCTTGAGTACAAAATATTTGACACATATAAATTCGTATTACTTCCTGTCTCACAAAAATATGTCTATAACTGAAATTACCACCTGAGGGGGTCACACTGTAATAACATTTACAGCTCCGATTTCTTAAGATCTTCATGTCTTGTAAAGTGTATTGTTAGGGAACGAAGACAAGAAAAGCAAGCAAAATTCATGACCAGACACAGCACAGGAATTCTTAAAAGACTGAAATCTTATGAAAGACATTATGAAAACTTACACACCGAATATTCATACATGACATTCAAATGTATCTTGGATATCTCAGAAACGCCTATGATGTGATATATTATTACCATGTCTGAACAGTTTCTGCCTGCTCTCCCATTTCAACCCTACATATCTCCTACCCTTTCCACACGGTTCCTCTGAGAGTACCAGCTGGATTTCACCTACTCATAACAGGGAAAAACATGTTTGCTTGCTTTATTTCACCAAACAGAAATGAGGTGCTGACACTTAGTAAATTAGGCTATGCAAAGAACCACTTGGATTCTGTTACAAAAAGTCAGCAAGGATTTTGAAAGTCCAACATTGTGGAAGAAACTGCTGACTGTTTTCTGACTGATATTTTGAAGTATCATGCAGATATCTCATACAGGTCAAAAGGTAGATCTAGAGCAAGTTAATTGTGTTTACATGAAACAATAAGGCTGTGAATAGTTTTAAAAAAAACGCCAAACATACAAAAACCAGATGGCTTCGGACAAGATCCTGATGTATAGCTCTTGGTGGGGAATGTGAGATGACCACATTCCATAGTGTCAGTTCAATGCTGCCTACACGCTAACTCTACTAATTCCTGCTAGTTTCCACACACGCTGTGCAGAAACACAATGAAATGCATAGAAAATCCGTAAACACATTGAAAACCTTGTCAGGATATATCAGTTTGGCAAGATGATTAAATCATCCTACTTTCATGTAACTACATTTTAGTTTCATATCAAAGTTTTTATATCAATGGCTGCTTCATTACTCAAGCTAATTTTATCCCTAAAAATCCTATATATCAGCAAAGTTTCACCATAGTTGCAGGTATCAGCAAAACACGAGATTAATAGTTTACAGTGTATGTGAGTGAGTGAGTGGTAAGAAAGCATATTTATCATCACATTCTCAGCTACAGGTCTGTCTTAGCCTGAGTAGGGCTATGTCAATATTCAGCAGTATTAATAGCTAGGGACTGACAATCTACTAACTGTACCCTTTCAGACATAGTTTATAGGCATATTTTTGTGCTTTAACATCTATACTGTCAGCTGTCTACCGAAAAAAAATGGATACGTCATTGGGCATTGGAATAGGCTGCCCAGGGAGGTGGTTGAGTCACCTTCCCTGGAGGTGTTTAAGGCACAGGTAGATGAGGTCCTGAAGGACATGGTTTAGTGTTTGATAGGAATGGTTGGACTCAATGATCCGATGGGTCCCTTCCAACCTGGTTGTTCTATGATTCTATAAAGACGCAGCTTTGAAATCCTAATGTTGTCTTTGTAAATGGCCCAGCTGAGACTTAGTACAACAGCAAGAAGCTACTTGTAGAAGAGGTTTTTATTTTTCAAACAGATTTTAAACGTCAATTATTCAACAGGAAAAATTTGTAAGAGTCCACGTCTGAAAAGATTAGAGCATATACTAATAATTAGTCTAATGGTACCCACTGTTAAATATTTATAACCATTAAGAAGACTAAATCATCAATCGAAATATGATTGAGATACCACAGTACTCAGATTCTAGACATGAAGAACATTTTCCATCAAAATTAGGTACTGTAGGGATGAGGATAGAAAAGAGAGTGAAAATTGATGATGAGGAAGACTCAAATAATTTCACTTTATGTTCCAGTATTAACTATAAAAACCAAAGTCTGCAAGTCATTTTTAAGAGCAGTTAAAAGTTTAGTCACTTTGTAAGAGAAGGAAAACAAACAAGTAAAAAGGTGAATTGTATTTTATCATCAAATATGTGCTAGTCTGAGATATCACCTTTCTTAGAAAACCCCTTAAACAATTATTTAGCCTTAGATTAGTCTATTTGGTGTTCGTTGTGATTTCAAAGGTAATGAGGTAAAAAAAGAGCATAGGTCAACATAAGGTTCTGAAAAAAGGGAGTGGTATCATCATAAGTATGATGTGTATCAATTTCATTTAATACCAAATATATTCAACTCGTATAAGATTTATTAACCAGATGTTGCAGGTATAAGCATGTTTTGGGTACTAAATTCGACCTTCTTTCCTTATATAGAAAATCACGTATTCCCTCATCAATAGGCTGCAAAGTTAACCTTTCTAAGAACAAAAGTCTTTGCTTGTGATTTTTATAGGCTAATTTTAGCAATAAAATTATACACAGTATACCACCTTCATATGTAAACAAATCCCAGTGGCATCACCAGTGTCTGAACAGGCATTACACAGAGTTTCCTGAGTTTCAGCTCATGCCCCTTGTCCCTCATCTTGTCACTGGGCACTTCTAAAACACCTCTGCCTCCATCTCTACATTTTCAACAGATCCATCAAAACTAACCTATTAACCACCCTCAGCAGACTGATTCATATCAAAACAGGAAATTCTTTATCTTTCTTTAAGACATGGCACATGCTAACATCTACTGTCTTCCACAAATACTGTCACAACAAGTTCTAGTATTTCTCAAGACCACAGCTGGACAAAGTTGCAAACAAAACATGTGACTGCTTAGTAATAACGCTTAATGGTAATGCTTACTTTGATTTTATTTTTTTAAATGTGCTTTAAAATGTAATTTATATTCATCACATTTTTTATTTTAATGCATTTTATATGCCTAACTCCCAACATTCAATACAAGTACTTGGAATAATTATTTTTTCAATACCCGTGTATCAGTTAGTATTTTTATCTCATTAACCAATACTGACAAAGTTTAAAATAACAGCCACATATGTTTTTTTGTGTAACATCACTTTACAAAACAAAGATCTTTGGATTTATTTTTCTTGCAATATTTCTCAGAAAGTTTAGTTTCCCTTCTAAAGTTCTCAATGGTCAGAGTCACTGCAAATAAGCCCACTAATATGTTTTACCTTCTCAAGAGTTACATTTGTTCAACAGATTTAAAAATATGTAACTCCACATGCTCATTATCTTCTTCAGTTTTGTAATAAGGCTGTCAGCCCTGTCAATTATATTACTTCACAGACTTCCTTTTATTTTTTCCTCCCATATTTTCTAGTCTTTCTGATCATGATCTACAGAATTTTTTTCTATATTCTTACTTTCTCTTCAAATAGCCTTTTTTTGAAAGACTCTTCCCTTTGCTTTTTCATCAGACTTTGTAGTGCACAGGTATTATATCTTTATTATTCCAGTGTTGCATTCCATCTTTTATGGATTCAGTTTTCACTAAGTATTATATTCTGCGGAGCTATTGTCCTCTTCACCTCCTCAGTTCATCCTTCTGTTCTTCCTTTTTTAACTGGAAGCCCCTTCTCCCTACTGTGACCTTTCCCAGTACTTTGAAATCTCCTCAGTTTGTGCCTGTCCTTCAATTCACACTGATATCCTTCAAAATAATTTTTCTGACTGAAGCCTGGACCTCTGTTTGAAGATTTTATTCTAAACTACTTTTCAGACATATTCTAACTAGATACAACACACGGAGGGGGGAAAAAAAAAATCAACTGCCTTTTAATCTGAGAACCTGTCAAATCAGGGAAGCAATGCCATGGTGTTCAAGCCTCTGATTGGTAGCAAAGAATTTCTGATTTCTCTGAAAAGTTTCAATACTCAGAAGGTAAAAGTGCTGAATTTCATTGGAAAGAAGACTAGAGAGAGAAAAAATTAGGATAGTGAGTAACTTAAAATATATCGATTTAATCAATGTTTCACTTCATATTTTCACACAATCTGAGGTAGATATTTTCAGTCAATTCTGAGAAATCTGTGTGTAACCTTACTGGGGAAGAGATGTCATAAAGCATGGGTTTACAATTTTCACCACTACATGCTGATTAGGAACGTTTGATCTTTAGGATTTGACTCTATCAAACAATCTTAAAAGGAGCTAAGAAATAAACTTCACCATGTTTTATGGGATGTCACACCACTTTTTTGGGACACATGCTTCATTCTGAACCTTTGTGCATCAAATGACCACAAATTAGAAAACTTTCTTAAAGGTTGTCAGCCAAATTCTTTCATTTCTTCTGATTTTTCATTTCTTGCTTACCATTCCAATATGAGTTGCAAAAAATTACTGGTTAAATACTGAACAAGGAACATACCTTGTCCCCCATAGTAGTCTGGAAGAAGCCATTTCCTTCTGGTGTTCTACTCGCTGCAAAAATCATTATTTTCAATGGTCAGAAATCTTGTACTTGCCTCAATACCTGAGATTTTACTCCAAACAGATTTGTTCCTTCTTCATCTTCTATAGCACAAGACTGATTTAGCATCAAATTAATAAAATATAAAAGCAGGAAACAGAAAAATCAATCTCAAATACACTGGAAGATTTTGGAGAAAATAAAACATTGGCCTAATACGAATCTGAATAGAAATCACAATTATTAAGAACTGTTCCACTTACATAAGCATTGATTTTACAGCAGAAAATGCCAGCTCGCAGATGTTCATTTGCCTTACATACCAACAGTACCTATGGTGAAGTTGTGCAAACAAGTAAGAAAACTCAACTTTATTTCCCTTCATTAGCTTTCAGATTTTGGACTTGCCCTCTTACTAGTTCTTATATTCTTTTCAACTAGTTTCCAGGAACAGTTAAGAACTGTTTCTTTGTAAATAAGAGCTATGTGAATATCCCTGTGACTCTTGATCATTTTCAGCCACTCTAACTTAATACTCCTAGGAAGATACAGTTTGGTGGCAGAGAAGCTCACAATAGCAGGAACTAGAGTTTAGAAATTAATGAAAGCTATGCTGCCTCATGCTGGAATCATTATTTAGGGCTAGGGACTTCTCTGGAAGAAGAAATATCTTAAAAGTAATACTAAACAAGGATTTCTTTTTATGTTCTTAAGGGTATCAACTTGGGGTATCAACTAAAAAGAAAGGTAAAGTATTAATGACTACTATCATAGTAGTCTATTATAGTTATTTTTAAGTATTTGTTTTATGTATTAATTGGCAAAACAGTGTCATGTCATAATTGGCTCTAGTAGTTCAATGCTAAGACAGGAAAAGGCTCCATAACAATGGCGTTAACTTCTAAAAAGCTCTGCCAGTCCCCTTTGTTAACAAAGATGAATTTTCAGTTCACAAGGAACATGATTTCAATACACATGCAGTGATAACCTAGGTAAAAAGAGACCCATTCAACTCAACCTATTGAAGCTGCAAAGTGCATTGAGGAGTTCTAACGCAGTTTATTCCTTTTTCAGGAAGGAATAAACGGAACCCTGTATTAAGAGTTTTATAAGGCATTATATAGAATTTTTTTTTGTTTTCTTTCAAGATCTTATGTCCTTTGTCATATATTTCAGTGCAGTTAACATCTTTTCCAAATGAAAGGGAATTGCTTCAGCCTTTTGAGAGTTTTAAGCTGTACAATATTGTTAGGTGTCAGCTAAAAAAATAAAATAAAAAACAACCAAAGTCAATATAACTTAAACTACACATTCAGTGAAATCAAAACAATAAAGGGGAAAAAAACATTAAAGGAAACAACATGGCTTATTCAGGAACATAAATATCTTAAAAATAGCTCAATAGCTGTTTCACATTGTAAATGTTTTGTGAACTTTTAAATCCTGTTCACTTTTTAAACCTGCTTAAGACACACACATAAAAGAAAAGTACTCTAGTTTAGTCCATGGTCAAGATGAGTGTCTCAACTCATTTTTTTTTCGGTTATCCTAAAGAGCAAGATACAGTTTGTAGAAGCTCTGCCTCTTTAAAAGTGATGTTATAGAAATGAAACAGCTCTGTATACCCTCACAAATCTTGTTTGGTGAAATACTGAATCTATGCCCTCTGTTTAGGCTGCTCAGAGCAACGGGACAACAGAGCACATAGGATACAGACTCACACTGGTGATGAAAAAGGTTATTACGATCAGTTTGATCTCAGCAGCTTAGCTCCGCAGACAACAATTTAGAACAATGTGTATTTGAAAAGCCTTGCTGGTAAAAACACTGAGCTTACCCTATATTTGCTTTCCACTACTGTGAATATTCAAATTAATAGGTAGAAGTAGTCAAGGTAACAGGTAGACTATTGTTTCACAGAAAGAGTAACAGTACTCATTGGTTAATTATTCATACTGAGCATACTAAGAAGTACAGAAACGCTGTTCTTCCTCTTTCCCAAATAAGAGGTACAGAAACAAAAAAGCTCATGAATAAAACTGGGTACTTAATTTAAGGCAGATGAAGCCTCAAACCCAAGAGCTAGTCCCAAAAGCCCACATGGAAGCATTCGCCCACATTTTCCCTAGATCCAAATGGATCCAGACATAACAGACTTATTCAGGAAGAACATTGTGTGATTTTCTAGCAAACAGCCTAGCATACCTAAGAGAAACAAGCCATGGAAAGACTCCCTAAAATTACTGGCAGAATTCCCAATGCTGGGATTTAAATTACTACACTTTGTAGCAGAAGATAAAAACATAAAAATGAAAGTGGTCTTCAACTCTTCAGGTGGTATTTTAGTATCTCACCAAGCAGGGGGGAATAAAACATAATGCAGATTTTTTTTTAAATAAGTAAAGCACATAAATCAATGTTAAGATTTTAACAATCAGCATAAAAATCCATAGATATTATCAACAATGCCAGAATCTAAAATTGAATTCTAGTCTATCTCTTAATATAAATCCCAGCATCTTGTAAACAAGCCTGATATTTCTAGTCCAGTGCACAAACATTTTCATTATTTGAAACTGTGACTGATAAAAATTTACTCTGTAGGGAAGCATTTAACACTTCCCTTGAAAGAATTCTGAATAAAATATGAGACTGTAGATGCTCAGGTTTCTTGTTAGATTCATCTAAAATATTTTACACATTAGCCACATTAGTTACTAGTGTATTTAGCAAAATTGTTAGTTAGTAACCATTTACTATAATTCTAATGTCATAGATAAATGATACTTTAACTGAAGTCTAATGCTTAAATATCAGTGAATAATTTAATTTTCTTTCAACAAACAATGCAAAAAATCTATTTCTCTTGAATACTATTACTTCCTTTTGTCTCACAGTCTGCTCTCATTTCTAGCACTTTCAATATCTTTCTATATTCATTAGTAAAAATACCATAGATTTACTTGTTTTCTGATCCAAAATTTGCTCTGGTGCTCTAGTGCATGTTGCATCATTATTAACAAACAGTCAATTCAATTTAATAGGATTTCTTGAAGGCAGAAAGCTTATTCTTACCTACAGTATGGTATTGACAGAGCATTTTAGAATACAGTTGTTATATATCCCAGTTTATGACTAGGAAGTTGTGTGTTTATACTAATACATATAAATGACAAAAACATCAATGTGTTTTTCTCTTACCTGCAGTAAACATTTAATTCAGCTTGTAAAATCCTGACACCACTTTCAACCGCTTTATAAATTTATCTCTGTCAAATGACATTTTTCATACTCTATTTTACTTATTCTGAATTATTTATGTTAAATTATATCAAGAGAAGATTTAAAATGTATAACAGTAAGGTTCCCATGGAATAATCACACATCTGCTTCTGTTTTTCGCTCAAAGGCATTTTTCTAACCTGAGTTTTTTAAAAATCCTAATCCATCTTTCTACAATCAGGAAACAACACAGAAGTGATATTCCAGAGAATATTTTTTTTTACTCCACAAAAATAGATTCAGACGTGAATATATCATTCTAAGATTATAGTTCAATGAATTCCAGACATCACTAAAAGGATTTTCCTTCTACTCTGTGGATTGCTATTGAAAATGTGTGTTGGAGAAAGGCTGCTGAAGCAGAGGACATTCAATTTAAGCATCAGTATTCTGTAATGTATTTTTTTTGTTGGTTTTCTGCTTGTTATTGCAGTCTTTCAAACTTGGGTTTATTTTCAGTGACTCCTCTTCCAATCATCTACAACTGTGTACATCACCACCCAGTCTCAGCAAAGTATAAAACATCTTGAGGTAAACTATATTTACTTCTTGTTAGCTACTTTTCCCAAGGAAAATGCGGATATCCTCTGGGTCAGTTTCTCAGTACAGAAGGTATGCATACTGCAGGCACTTGTATGCATAATTTATGAGGCAGGAGAACATGAGGAAGA
Organism: Coccyzus lansbergi; assembly: GCA_033558105.1. NCBI lineage: Eukaryota > Metazoa > Chordata > Aves > Cuculiformes > Coccyzidae > Coccyzus > Coccyzus lansbergi. Next base: position 1,496,965 of record JAUMJK010000159.1, read on the forward strand.
TATTCTTAAGAGAATTCATGTAATCTAATCACATTTTCCTGGGAAGTTTGAAAAGAAATAAAACTAAAATATTTCCAGGTCTTGGGCCCTTCCCCTTTCAGTTCTTACTGACATACACCAGAAATGCAATGTTTTTGAGCACCTTTTAGGATGTAAAAAAAAAAAAATAATTCTATTTTATCCAAAAATATATATCGAGATGCCATAAAAGTTAACCCAGTTTGCACAGTGGAATATACTTTTAATGTAATGCAGATTTTTCTTAATAAAGGTAATTTTCTTTCCCAGAAAGCTGAGCCCTAGACTGACCCCTAGTCAGTCTCTGGGAACTGCTTCTGCAAAATTGACTAACTGTGAAATTCATACTGAATCTAGCACAGATTACATTTTCAGAAAAGCAAGAAAATATAAACACTTCCTCTTAAACACATTAGAACTTACACACCATACCTGAAAAAATTATCAGAATTAATAAAACCATTTTCTTCCCTTGGATTAAATTCTGCATTTGGTAATCTTTGAGCTACAAACGCTTGGCATCCGAGTATCAGTGGCAGAAAAAAAAGCTTTTAAAATACATTGGATAGATTGATGTTTTGATTGTTCTCCAAATGCACTGAAACTTCCAGCACAAAAAAAAATTCCTGTGACACTGAGACATGGTGTCTGGGCTTGCTATCTTGTTGGGATTTGGTCACTAAACATAAAAGAAGAGAAACATTCATTTAGCTCAAGCCTGTGAGATACACATGTGAATAAGGGAGCTCACCTTCAGAGTTGTGTTGTGCAAGAATCTTGTCTTGGAGTTCAAATCCGAGGAGCAGCCTGCTGTCTAGAAAGCCATGGGTGCACTCAGTGAATATCACATGCTGATACCTACTGAGTGACTGACTGCTCACTCGTTTAGTCTCTTGACAAAGTATATCTAATTTCTCCTAGAAACTAGGAAGCTTAGATTTCTCTTTTCTTAAAACTGAGGGGTTTGTTTTCAGAACTTTCTGTAGAAGAAAACAATCAAGGAATCAAAAATTAGAAAACTTCAGAACTTCGCTTATGTCAAAACAACCTTGTTAAAAGAAATTCTTGGGTTTCCAAAACCATGGACTGCATCATATAGAAGACTAAGAAATTAGAAATCTGTATCATTCTTCATAGCATTCTAATTGACATTTCCACTAAACCCATAAACTAGATGGCAGCATATAATTATTGGGTCAAAATTTGCAGCTTTGCTTATTACAGTACTGCTATTTTCATAACATTATTAATAGAACCAATGCTAAATAAGTATAGCTTTAAGCAGTAGTATAAGTTCAGTTGCCATCAGTACTAGTCAATACAAGTTTTTGGAGAGGAGTTAAAAAGGCTAAGTTCTTAAATAACGTATGCTGTTTTGTGAGTTTTCTGTTTTTCTAGTGTTTTTAGTTTGGGGTTTTTTTTGTTGTTTTTTATTTTTTTTTTTTTTTTAAGAAAAAGAAAACTTGGACTCATAGAATCACTATGATTCACCCCCTGAATCATCGAGTCCAACCATTCCTATCAATCACTAAACCATATCCCTCAGCACCTCATCCACCCATCACTTGTTAGAATGGTAAATGATACAGAGGAAAAGGTGGTGAAAAGCTTGCAATTTACCGTTGTTTTTGATAACACACAGAGCTTAAGTCAAAGGAATGAAAACAGGAAAAAAAATGATAAAAGTGTCTGAAGACATGTTCGCATGATCTCACTGAAAAAATCACACAACTTTGTTTGGAATCCTTAAATGCAACAGGAAAGACCACTACACATCATGACATCTTTTCATATGTCCTTTCATGTTCTTCACTATCTATATCTAGCATTAAGAAAACAGAAGTCAGAAGAAAATTCTCACTAACTCTTAAGATAAATCCTTCCAAACAACATTTGCAAAATGTATTCTTATTTTAATTATTTTTAAAAATGCATCCACCTCAGTTTCCTGTGTTTCACAGGTAAGCATTCATTTTTATCTGGATTGCAGTCTTCTGATGTCCACAAGCTAACCTGAATCTGCTTTGCATGTCTGGAAAAATGTCCCTTTGTAGGGGCTATGCCAGCCACAGAATCTATGCCACTCACAGGCTCCCTGGGGTCATTGATTTCTTCCAGGCTCCTGCTGTGAAATGCCAGAGTTGACAGTCTCCACTGTTAGTCATATTTAATAAACTGGCATAAAACAGACAAGGAAGATGTCCCTTTCACATGACTTCAATCATATCAGTCATCTTCCCATACAAATGTCACACCATGAAAGGACTATTGCTGTGTGACTGCTTTTGAGTAAACGGGTAGAAAACAAACGGATCTTTATCAAATAAACAAGCATACAGGTCTACTCTGACTGGTAGTTCCCTCTAAAGTGCCAGTAGTTTATTTGCAGGGCTTAAAGAGTTTTATTGTACATGCATGAGGCTTTAGGCAGTTTCACATTTTGCTGCCCCAGTGGTTGGAACATGTGGTTAAGGAAGGGAGGAGTTTAGTTTTATGCTTTGTGAGCAGGTGAAAAATCGCTGAATCACTTTGGTCAGGCTGGAAAGTCTGACTTCACATGCGTTCAAAGGTATACAACGTTGAACCATTAATGGTTCAAGACAACATACTAAAGCAAGAAATCTAGTTTAATTTAAAAAAAAAAAAAAAAAAAAAACGTTAGCCATAAATACTTCCACTGTCATGGTTGAAGGGGAGTTTATGTGCCTGAGAAATGCTTGCATTTTTTTCCCCAGTCGTATAAGACAATTTAGCAATGATGTGTATTTTCCCTATTAACCTTATATCTTTTGTAACTGTGATTTAGACAAAATGATCTACTAACCAGAAACAAGCAATTCCATTAAAACCTATCACCTATCAACAAGTTATTCTTTCATAGACTTAAAAAAACTAACTCAGGGCTTACAAATACAATAATGTTTAAATATTCCTAGTGGCACAACTCAGCATTCTAAAAATAATTTAAAATTTTCCTTCCGAGAGCTAGTTGAAAGAAAGCCTCACAAGCAGGTGACTACTAAGAAGAAATATAGCAATATTTGAATAAAACTCAATGGTACTGATTTTTTTAGTTACATTTTTACATTTATGTAAACTATTTTTTTTATTCATTAAAAGTATATCTAAACTAATAAGAGGGAAAATGAGTTTGCATGAAGTGGAAGAGAGAGAAAGCAGTGGAACTAAGCAAAAATTATATGTTATGGACTCTGTATGTTCCTTACCCACTTTATTACATAGAGGTATATTGCAAAAGGAAAAGACAATGAACAATAAGCAATGGGTAGCAAGAATGAGAATGCAAGCAAAATCTTATTCCTGCCCTGAAGTTGAAAATAAAAATTTAAATCTCTACATTGAATTAATGAAAAAAAAAATATAAATGCTTGTAAGCAAGAATCAATGGCGATATTAATTCTGCTTATTGTACGCTTGACAGGTAATAGCTAGAAATCTTGAACATAACTTTGCGATTATGTGAATCTTCTACCTTCAAATGCTTTCATCTACATAAAATACCAGGTCTCAAAACTGAGCTCTTCCAAAAGATGCTTTCATTTCAGAAGGAAGGTATCAAAACAGTTTGAATCAAATTCAGGAGGGAAAGGAGAAAAGTAATCCTGCTATATTTATCTGAACCTGTTGAGAACATATTGATCATGCTTTTAGTTTTCCATTTTACATTGCAGGATTAAAGGCAGACAGCAATTTGCTGAAAAAGATATTCTGTGTAGAAAGCTTCTCTTGAGATTTTATTTTATGACAAGAGAAAATAAGGAGGTAAACAAGAAAATGAATCTGCTAATAACACTATCAGGCAAATTCTAGACATGATCTGTGTATGTACACGACTTTCTTAAGGAGTGCATACAAACACACCTACCAAAGTGCAGAAACAAAGTTTGTTGTACATTTCTAGTTGCCTATCTCGCTCCTAATTGAAAGAGCTTTTCTAAATGGAAATTAGTAAGAAAAGGAAAGTTCCTCCTAATAAGACATCGGCAGCAGAGAGAGTAATGAAGAAACTGTGGATGGGGCAACTCCTAAGAAAAAGGATAAAAGTTAAAGTCCTAAAGGACTTGGATGCTTAGGTGCAACATATCTCTGTCTTTAAGGCATATCTGCATTACACTACACAGATCTGGTAACATGAGTCGACTCTCTCTTAATGAGTGAAAAGTTTCAGCACAGGAGCGTGCAGATATATAATATTATCATCAAGATATAATGGGATTAACTAGTACAACATTGTACCTGAACTAATGATCCCTGCTCATTATCAGAGTCAACTAGTATACACAGCAAACTACTTTCACATATCTGTGTTACTATCAGATATGAATCTCCAAACCTCTTTCCAGGACAGTTTGAGTGTCCTTGGATATCCTACTACACCCTATCTAAACACCTCAAAATTCTTGAAAACACAGAGTTACGTGCTTTGTCTCATTACATAAAGCCTTGAAAATGCAGATACTTTTCTCAACATTCAGATTTTCTCTGATGTTGCATGTTGGGCACTTCTGTTGTTTCAGAAACCTTTAAGTTTGGCTTTGAAGAGAGTCCCAAATCACTGAATTCAAGAGGAAGAAGATGGACCTTTTATTTAAACTAAACTAGCCTGATTTTGCTTAAAGTCCCTTCAAATACAACACTCCCATGGTAAATGTCATGATTTAGCCCCAGCCTAACTTGACTGGCAGCTAAATATGAGCAGTTGGGCTCCCAATTCCCTACACCCAATCCACACCAGGGAAAGGGAAAAGAGAAATTAGGAAAAAAAAAAAGGCTTGTGGAATGGGAACTGAAACAGCTTAAAGAAATAATAATATTAATAAGGAAAGATCTACTACTAATATATACAAACATAAAGAATTGCCCCGTCTGCCTTCAATGACTATGTCACCACAGATATTACAGAGTACGCACCGGAAAAAGGTCATAGTCTGTATTCAGTGGTAGGAGGGAGTTGAACTCAGGGACAGGAATTGGAAACATATGGATTCAGAATCAGGGCAAAAAGGATGAGGTTCATATTGGACGCTTTAATATGAGAAACTGATCCTTGTGATCCCTCAGTTTTATACAGAGTATGATTTATACTGGATGGAATATTCAGTTTTGGGTCACCTGTCCTGTCCATTCCTCCCTGTAGATACGACCCTTTTTCTCCCCTTTCACTTACAACATTCCATCAGTTTGAAGGCCCATTATTTCTACAGGAATAAATACAAGCAATAGCTTTTCTGTATACCAACAAATTATCACTTCTAGAGATAAACACAGTCTGAAAAACGTGCAGTTAACTTTCTGAAAAGTAGTCACTTAAATGAGGCTTAGTTGAAATGTTAGAAAATGGATGTTATTTTAGCTCAATCCAGAACAGTAAGGTAGCTTCCATCAGCATGGACAGGTTAGGAATAACATTCTATTGTGCTGTTATGTTTATTTAAACAGAAATCAGGAAATCAAGCTAATTAACTCAAACAACTGATGTACTTGAAAGCAAAACAGTGATTTAAAACTCTGAAGGTATGAAATTTACTCTTACTTTTTCAAGTATCATTTTACTTTGAAAGTTAAAGAATTAAAAGGTGAGCACGCATTATTTTTCTCAAAATTTTCAGTCTAACCATTCCAATTGTTTAATTTAGAAATTTGGTCACAGATGTCTGAAACTGTTAATTTATTTTTATATTTATTTTTATCTCCAGCGTGCAGAATAGTCATTTACATAAATGGAATCACTTCTGTGTAACACAGTTCAGCAGCAAAATGTATTTCTAAAGGGAGGGAAATTATTTTAAATACTTCAAACATACTGAAAGGCTACTTATAAAAAAGGAATGAACCTTCTGAAGCAGACACCAGGATTCATGTCAGCAAAACTGAATCCACACTCCTAGCACATTATTCCTGATTTTTCTTGCTCATGTGAAAAACCCAGAAGTTAAAGTAAAGATTAAGTTAGGAAAAAAGCCCCAAGTCCTATTTTGATAAACTTGCTTAAAACTGTTTCATAAATTAGTATAGTAACTTGCCTGACAAGCATGTAAACCCCTATTGAATATTATTGGCACAAGTTCAAAGTAGATAGAGGAATAATGAAGACCAAAACACACTGAACAAACAAAAAGTAGCATCAACTATCTTTACTAATCCTCCCTTGTAGAAGCAATGGGTATGCCATGCAGCTATAAGCTCTAAACTGCTACTCGGGGAAAGAAAAAGGGCTGCAGAAAGGCATCTGCACACCTGAAGCAGGAAGCAGAAGGAATTTATGTACCTACTCTAGAAAGTCATCATTGTTTATTTTAGGCTAAGAGGAGTTAGGAAAAATGAGAAAAAGATACAACATAACCCACTTCATGAGGGACTTCAGTGCTGGTAGTATGAATGAAGACAAAAAATTCTAGTAGTTCTAGGTTGTTGGCTAAGTTTTTGCAAAATAAAGAAAATATGGAGCACATACTTTTGCTTTTTACCTCCTCCATGCTGCCATTAAGAATATTCCATTATCGTGTTTACATTCAGGACTGTACAGTGTCCTATCTGTTACACATATGTACCTCATAGGGAAAATTATGCCCCAAACATCAAGTTCTTGATTTTCACGTTATGGCCTAATGTGGCATCATTTTTAAGAGCCAGAAGTCAAGTAACTTTGATCCTCACTTTAACCGCATTGTTAAAGACTGAAGCCTTCATTCAAATTTACTAGCAAAATATATTAATTGAAAGAAGGATGAACTTGCATGTGAAAAGAAACATCTGCAATTTCCATGTTTGCTTGAGAATAATTTCATCATTTCACATATATAAGCATAATTCCAGATATCTCAGGCTGATTGCTATATTCATGGCTCTCAGCAGAACAGACAATCAACTGTGTCTGATATGAAAACCATTCTGGAAAAAGAAGGGGGGTGGAAAAGGCTGCTCACATTTTACCGTCTACTGAAATCAGTGCAAAAGGGGGTTTTGTTATTTTCTTTCAGCAGGCAAATGTTGGGTGTTCTAAAATAGAAAGTGTAAAGAGAGGTACCTACAGCATGCTATTTTACAATACAGCGTCTGCAATGGAGAGCTATTTGAAACTCCCAGAGCAAAATGACAAACCTTTTGTTTCATTATGGACTTAATGATAAACCAATTTTTCCAGGTGCTCTTATTCATCAAGAGTAATTTAGTAAACATCAAAATTACACAGGAGTTTCCCATTTATATTAAAAGGGGCAAGTCAAGTGAATTACTTCTTAAAATTATACCGACATGCCTTTCTTTTGGTTTTCCATGTTTGGAAAGTAAGTATCTGGAAGAGCAGAAAAAGGCACATCAAATATCAATAAGTTAAGACCATAAGGCTCACAAAGCAACAGTTCTAGTATGAAAATTAATAAATACAGATTAGAAATGGAAAACAGCATCTGAAATTAGCTTTGAGAAATTGTTAGGAAAGCAGAAGATTACAATTAAATTCCTATTCTTTTCTACTTAATTTTAACAAATTGATTTCACTGTAAAACCAAGAGGGTGTATAGTTAAAGAAAACAAATGCAAAATCATGTACATTTAAGGAATACATGGAGTAAAGAAAAGATGGAATGGGCATATAATACACATAAGCCATATAATGGGCAATAAGGCAAAGTTGACAGGAAGAGAGAGATTTTGGAATTTCAGAGAGTTTCAAGAGTCACACCACTCCCCTGTTACCTGAGAAATGGCTTTTGGTGTTAGTGGTAAAAACATGTTTCTTGTTCCTCACATATTATGAAATGCAGACAAAGGAGAATAATTTACTGATACTGTTTTATCTTACACATAGAATTCTGTGCTATTAACTGCTGAGAACACTAGTGCAGTAAAGTGCTACATTAGAAACCTGGACTTTGTCCCACAAAGTCACCCTTTAGTACTAGGGTAAGTATGTGAATCAAAGATATCATAAATATGTATTAATTCATTTTTCAGGGCGATTAAGAGGTAGAGATTTGGTCAAACTGACTATTCACAGTAATACTGGAAGACAAAGAGGGAAGTTCTTTAAATGTGCTAAGTCACTTACTCCAGACAAGTCATAGAATCATAGAATCACCAGGTTGGAAGAGACCCATCGGATCATAGAGTCCAAGCATTCCTATCAATCACTAAACCATGTCCCTCACCACCTCGTCTAACCCGTGCCTTAAACACCTCCAGGGAAGGTGAATCAACCACCTCCCTGGGCAGCCTGTTCCAATGCCCAATGACCCTATCTGTGAAAAACTTCCTCCTAATGTCTAGCCTAAATCTCCCCTGGCAGAGCTTGAGGTCATTCCCTCTTGTTCTGTTCCCTGTCACATGGGAGAAGAGACCAGCTCCTTCCTCTCTACAACCTCCTTTCAGGTAGTTGGAGAGAGTAATGAGGTCTCCTCTCAGACTCCTCTTCTCCAGGCTAAACACCCCCAGCTCTCTCAGTCATTCCTCATAGGGCCTGTTGTCCAGCCCCTTCACCAGCTTTGTTGCTCAAAGTCTGTTCTCTAACTTCCCAAGTTTTCTACCTAAAATTCTGAGTGTCTCACTTCTACAATGAAGGCAATATTAACTTGCTTAGAAATTTTCCACTGGAGTTGCTTGCTTGTTGTTCTGTAGCGGCAAGTGTCATTTTGTCAACCTTGAAACATGTCAAGGTAGGTGAAATAGATGCCATTCCTCTAGAAAGGCATGTTTTTGTGTGCACCCGGCCCCACAGGTGAGGCTCCATGGACAACATGCCAGGCTCCCCACTGAGTTCTTTCATTCCTAATGCAACTATGGGATCCCCGAGAGAGTAAGATCCATGATCCATACAAAACTGTAGTTCCTGACTTTTAAATCAGCATTGCATTTTATGCCTGTGGAATGATAAGGACAATACTCTGAATGCTGTTACACATGGAATAACACAGTGCACCCTTCACCTGGACTCTGAGAGTAAAAAATAGAGAGGGAACATCTAATTAAAGAAGATAACAAACATGGAAAGGCCACTTTGGCATGCATGGAAAAACTCTCATTCTGCTATTTCCTACGTTTTCAATTAGTTACTTTGCTGTATAAATAATAGTCTTATCATATTTTTCCTTGAATGCATCTATATGTATATTACATAAAAATACATAAAAATTATTCTAATTAATAAAAAGACACTGTTTATATATATACATATTAGCAGTGTCTTTTTATTAACTAGAATAAGAGAGATATATATAAAGCAGTGTCTTTTTATTAACTAGAATAATATATATATATATATTATTCTATATGTATATAATTATATATATTTTTATATATATATACACACACTAGAATTATATATATATAATGGAGTCTTTTCAGCTACAATACCACTACAGTGACAGTAAGTGGAAAAAGACAATCTAAGGAAGCAATGAAAACTAGTAGAAGACTGAATTACAACTGCATTGGGCTAAAGAAGCCCTACAAAAAGAAAAGAGAAAAAATAAAAAGCTGCGGCATGGAAAAAAAAAAAATCAAACCAGTGCTGAAATACTGTCCAGCAAAAAGTGCAAAACAAAAGATACATCAAAAAAAAATCACATTATTCAACAGCACACGAGTCTTTGGGATCAGTGAAAACTATCTAATTGACAGTTATTTTGATATTCCTGAGGTAAGCTGCTTTTAAAATCACAGACAAAAATCACTGAAAAGGAAATAAATTTCAATAGATGTAACAGATTAAAAATTGAATCTGATGTACCTAGTTCCTCAATTACTAAGTTAAGTATTCCAACAATGGGCATAGACAGATGTGTGACAAGATTATATGTGAGACAGATAATATTATCTTGAACATTTTGTTCAAACAGAGAAATAAATGAAACAATATCTTCAAAAAAATAGCGCTCGTAACAGAAATGTAATAGGATTTTTAGCAGAAACAGTTGTATAGTTAGTTGCCAAAATATCTATCAATATTAGAAGTTAAATATACAAGATTCTCATATTCCTATAACTGAAAAAAGAAACAGAGAAAGAACAGTAAACAAACCTGAAGTCATCTGTTTTACTCCTTTCTTTTCATGTTTACATGAAATCCTTGTATCTTTTGTGGCAAGAGATTGAATGTGTATACCATTTCCCTTGATAAATGACTACCTGCTGTTTAGAACCAGCTGCCAGGTGAAATATCAACATTAGTAAAGAATCTCCTATAAAAAAATTTTGAAGAAAAACTTCTCACACTCGATCAGATGTTATCTCTAATGAACCTAAATATTTCCTAAACTAAAGTTTGGTAGAAAGCAAACATTCTCGTTATAGAAATTCCACTGAGATAGTTCTGTGAACTTAATGAATCAACATTCCTTTATTTATTTAAAATGAAACTTTGTTTCAATAAGTAATACTGTTTTTCATTTTGAATGTTTCCTATAACACCGCATCATCTATCTTAATTTATGAAAGAATAAGTTTTTCTTCTTAAACATATAAAAAGCAACCATGTAATTCAAGCCAATATAAAATACCTAAATCCTGTGAATGGCAGTTCTGTCTGAAATTTTTATTTTATTTAGCAAAATTACCATAAGATTTAACAGATATCTATCACAGATGTTATCTGCTTCATCTTCCTCTTATGCCCCCAGAAAATCTGTCATCTTTATGTATTTTGTATCAGTTATCAGTAGATTCTCCAAGAACACTACCCACTGTTGAAATTACTTTAGTTAAGAGAAATGTTCAGCCAAAAGCTTCTGCAGCAGTGCAGAAACTACAGGAACAGAATGACTGTTTCTTTTGAAAAAACAAATACCTAGTAGTTACTTCTGCTACATTGAAGGAAAAAGTAGATAAGTAAGGAGATGTCTATTTTGTGCTTACAGGCTTGAGGCTGCCAAAGAAAGATGATCAGGACTGTGGCTTTAGTTTCAGTTATGGTTTAATCTCCCTACAGCAAAGTTGGCAGAGACTGGCTTTTATTTTTAGATGTTGGGAAGTATTGCTAAGCATTCTAATAAAGCAATGACAAGTGGGGCTTTTTTAAGAAAGAATATTAGTTCAATTTCTTCTTCAACTTCTCAAGACAAGATAACAAACGTAATCCTAACAGCATCACCGTAATACTCCTCCTTTCCCCCCTCTGCCTCTCCATCCTGACACAGAGAGCATTTGCATCAGTAATTAAAAGTACCAGCACTCAAGTGGTACACGAGGCTTTTGGTACTAGGCCACTTCTTCAACAGGTGGACAATAAAATTAATAAAGAAGCAATCTTGACTTCGACCAGGAAAGAATCATGATCTGCCCTGTTTGAATTAGTGCTGGATACTTCCCAGATGAGTTAGTACAGCTGAAGCCTAATTAAATCATATCCCTTGCATCTTGACTGTGCTTCTGTGTGTCTAGGACAATGAATGAGCACATGTCTATTAGGAAAAGATCTTTTAAAAAAAAAGGAAAAGAAAAAGAATTTAAAAACCTTCTTATAGATTAACTATCAGTCAGAATGGAATTTTAGCTGTAGCTGTTGTGATTTGTCTGTCCAAAATGAACCGCTCCAAGGAGACTTACTCATAACAGCCTACTAAGCTACAACTAAAGAAACAGCTTCTGAGGAAGATTTTATTTCTAGCATCCAATTTGAGGAAGTTAGAGAAGAACTGATGAAGGTCAAAGTTGCTGGAAATTTTCATGAAAAGAACAAAAAGTGGTGCTAAAGGAGAGAGCACCAACTAACATCTTTACAAACTGCAAAGAAATTTGAGTTTATTTAGGAAAGTTTCCCAAGGGAAAAAAAAAAAAAAACAGAATGCAATTATGCAGAGATTGAAAAAATAAGAGATCTTGAAGTAACAAGAAAGTTAATCCACAGCTAAAACAAATTCTTTCACTTAATCTGTTCTTGCCCAAGCTGGCCTACCCCAGAAAAGTCTCATGATTTTGCACCTTCATCTTACTTTAATTTAAGTTGAACATGTACTACAAACTCCCCACAGTAGATAAGACCTTTAGCAGAGAACTACAGACCACATTGTCCATCTGGAATCAATCATAATACACTACAAGAAACACAGACAGCATATGGGGTAGATAGCAGTTCAGGCAAAATGTTAGACCTGTCCAGCCTACATGAAGTGCTTCCTCAGGTATACTTTCCATCACAGGTCATTCCCTGTTTCAGCTGAGCTGCTGCATAACTGACCCAAGAACTAGCAAACTATATAGGTGAAGTTTGCAAAAAAATCACCACAACATAGCTCATAACTAGCAAGCCATGAGTACATGGCATTCAGCTGCAAGACAATTTATTTTCATAGAGAAATAATTAATAGAAGCACTAAGACAGAGGTGATGGGGCTGAGTGGCTGTGGGAGACACAGGAGGAACAGCCTCCAAAGAAGGTATGTCAAAGCAGCAGGAGCAAACAACACTAGCATCAGTCGATCAAGTTCAAGCACTGCAAGCTCCCAATGTGCTGTTTTCTCCTGACATCTGAAAGAGGTAATAGGGAAATCCTGATGGCTTTCAGTAAGGAGGGTCATCCTAGTGGGTTCCAACAGGGCACACAAAGGGTCTCCCAGTTCTGCAGGGTTTGCTGGTTTGGAAACCCCAGGATGGTAGGCAGGACTTGGCACTAGGACCTTTATGCTCCCTGGTGTCCAGTGACCAGATCTGGACTGGGTATGATGAGCACCTGGACACCTGACTTGCAGCCAGGGCACATAGAGACATGCTTCGAAGTACATGGATGTGTACCAGAGAGTGATCAGTTTTGTTTTAGACAGGAATCCTGTTCTCCTCCTGTAAATTCTTCACTGATATTTGCTATGCTATTACTCATCTTCAAACACTGAGTGCTACATTTAAGCCATTAGGCTTTTCCAAAGGCAGCTTTGAACTGACCAACCTTATAAAGATGGGACCAACACATTCAGCTAAGAAACGGCAATGGCAAAAGATATGCTGCTCCTGACAGTCTTAATCTCTGGTAACTATGTCTTTAGGTTACAAAATCATCATGTCTCTTGTAACACAGAAATATACATGCACGTAATCCACATTTTAGGTAGCGAAGTGAGGGAAGAAAAGTTCACACTTTTTAAACCTTCCACAAGAAACTACAGCCTGTGAGAAGGATTTGTGGCACATCATTCAACAGTGTTCCCTTTGCAGCTATCACTGCAAACTCTCTCACAGAAATGCCTATGTCTGTACCATGGTGACCATCCTGAGGAAATCTGAAAGGAGAACCCTGAGAAAAAAATAATCAACAATAAAGCTTAAGATGTTTGCGATGGGAAAGCATTTCTTGAGCTGACCAAAAGCAAAAGGTTGTCCTTGGATCAATTCTATATTCCCAAGATGACACATAGTAGAGGTTCATCAGCAAAATTAAGTCTGTCTTAAGCTACACAGGCACACAGCACTAAGGAAGCCTTGAGTTAGTAAGTATGTTGTTGGAAACTGCTGCAAATGAAAATACATTCAGAAAATACACAATCTTATCAGAGGTCTAAACTTCAGAATAAGCAAAACTATCTCCTTTACAGTTTTGAAGCGATACTATTTAAAACTGGTTTGGGAGAAAAATTCAGTTTTAGTTAAAAAATTTCTCATGTTTTGCTATGTAATCATTTACAAATTGGCATTAATTTATTTATTTTATAACAGAGATTTATAACACTAAAGTTATAAAGATTTGGTTCTTCAATTTCAGGCATTCAGGAAGCCCTTGCAGTTACTCTTCCCAAAAGCGTGGCTGATCACTTTGAGTTTTTACTTCACAGAAAGAAAAAATGTTATCTTTTAATAAGACCATTTATGAGTCTGTCTTGTAGTTCTTTTAAAGTTCTAGTCACAGCTCCTTATATCCTTACTCTTCCTTATTAGTGTTTGTGTACATATATGTATTTCTAACTGGTTTTGTTATATTTAATTTACTTATATTTGATATTTTACTGCAGAAGATGTTAAATAAATTAATTAAAAAGGTTCTAAAAATTAATTGTTGTCATCTGGAAAGAGTAATACACACTCTGCTAAGAGTGCACATTGTTAACAGCAACAGTTTCAGTAGCAAAAGCTTCTTTGAAGTATTTCTATTGTCATGGCAACTGGGTATTTATATTGCACAAAAATTCAATTATTTAATAGCTTTGAGAGTACTGTCTTCAAAACCCTATTAATCACTTCATTATACAAAATAAAAACCCTTTGTCTGTAAATGTGCATTTTCAAAATAATTCTTAATTCTGCCTTATTGTTTAAATTAATAAAGCAACACTTTTTTTAACCCCAGACTTAATTTTCTAACTTTACTTATGGTAAGCAAGGGAAAGAGCTGATATTTTAAAACAATTATAACCATATTATTTGTTGAGGGCGGGTGTTGTTAAGATACAGAATTATACATTTATGTTGTGGTTACTGAATTTTCCAATTATATAAATATTTACAAAGGAAATGTACTTATAGAAATTAATCTCCCGTAATCTTATATTTTTAGTGTCTTATCCATGTAGAGATAAATTACATACAATCCATGTAGAACCATAGCAGACAAACACACATATGCTACTTGGATTACTTAAAAAAATATAATTAACTACAATATAGATGGTAATGCTCCCTATATTATCAGTGAAGCAAGCTCAGAAGCAGTTTAACATTTTCATCACATCAGAAGGAACATACAATTGGGTAATGGTATTCTGGGATTAAATTGAATGTTCTGGAAAGATCAAGCACTATTTCTCTCTATTCTTTAGGAATATAATCTGTGATTAAACTCTACTCTTTAAAAGAAATAGTTTGCCAGTCCTTACACCTTCTTTTGCCTCACGGCAAGCCTCTGCACTTAGACATTTATGTTTCATGAACTTTCCCACAACCTTCTGTGGAAGCTAACTCTTCATATTTTATTTCAGTCTATAGAAAACATACAGTTATAGGAATTATTTTGGTGTTTTAATCCAATGTTCATGTTAAAATTGCTAAGGAAAAAGACAGACTGAAATAAACAAGCATATGAAAGCAGATAACCACTTCTAACCTTTCCAAGTTGATATGGAAGTACGTATGTAGAATCATAGAATCACTAATTTGGAAGAGACCCATCGGATCATTGAATCCAGTCATTCCTGTCAAACACTAAACCATGTCCCTCAGGACCTTGTCCACCTGTGCCTTAAACACCTCCAGGGAAGGTGAATCAACCACCTCCCTGGGCAGCCTATTCCAGTGCCCAATGACCCTTTCTGTGAAAAACTTCCTCCTAATGTCTAGCCTAAATCTCCCCTGGCGGAGCTTGAGGTCATTCCCTCTTGTCCTGTCCCCTGTCACTTGGGAAAGTGTATAAGTGGAATTGTAAATGTAATGAGGAAGACTGACTAGGGAAGGCTTTTTCTGAGAAGTATCTTGATAAATAACACTCACAAATTTCGACAATACTTCTAGATCAAAATCAAACTGGAATGGAAAGAACTTAAGGAAGGAAACTTGAAATTCATCAAAGTAACCCAGAATATTTCTTAAAATACGCTGCTGCCTAAACCACATTGTCACTGCTAAATTAAAAGAAAAAAAGATTAAGTAGCTCTTAGGATGAACAAAATTATGCTTTCTTGTGTATGCCTATTTCAACACAAGTGTTTTCACTTCAGTTTAATATAAATTGATTTTTACATCGAAACTCCTTCAATAACATTTTTGACAATATTTCCCACAAGGGCAATGTTTGCTACATGCCAGTTAAGAATAACACTGATACATTAAAGAAAATGTGATTTCATGTTCAGTCTGAAGGTGTGTTCAAAACAAGCCAAGAGCTTCTTTCAAAGGTATATTCTATACAGGAATTCTATATAGTTAAAATGTGGCTGAACTATATCTAGGAAGAGAAAGTCAGATAAAATGTTTCAGAAAATGTTTTTAAAAAGTAGTTATGAAGAATTTCAGTTATCTGTCTTTTTGGGGATTTGTTTCCTCTATGCATGGTAAATCTTACCCATGTAATACTCATATTAATAATATGATTCACTAAAACTCAGAATTATAATTGTGTCATTTGGATAGACATGAGAACAGAAAGTGTGGTTAACTCTCATACAGCATAAAGTACATTCTGATTCGTGAATGAAAGTATTGTAGACCATAATGGCAAGATTTGCTTAACCAAAATGTTAGCACCCTCCAACAATTATTCAGGTGTGGTTCGAGGACTTGAAACAGGAAACGTGGTTGATAGGATTTGTTTTGAATGTGGCCAGAAATCTTAATATTCTTTCTCTTGTCTACTACATGGAGAAAAGTGTTTTCTTCTTACGACAGAAACGTCTTTTAAAATAAAAAGGTTTTTATGCTTCCAATTTATTTTTAAAATGAGAGCATATTTATCTGACTTCCATTTGAAAACAAGTGAAATTGTACGGAACAAGTATTACATAGCTACACACACTCTGGTCATTTAACACTGTCCTTAGTTATTAAAATTAATTATTTAAATACAGAATATTCTTGCATTCATTTGTGAAATATACAGGAAATTTAAGTAAATTCCAGAGAGATAAGCACTGCTACTATAACTGGAATGCTTCTTTTATGAAGAATAAATCTAGGTAGTTCATGTGCCTACATGCACACGGGCACATCACCAGCAAATCATTTTACTAACTAACCATAGTTTAGAGAAATATTTGTACAAAAACTTCCACATAAGAATGAGTTTAAATTCCAGATAATGAAGATGTTCATAAACACCTGATGTGTGTGCATTAGCAGAAAAGGTTGATGAGTTAAAAGAGCTTAATTAACATAAAAACAGATACTCAGAGTCTAATATCTTAACATTCATTTTTTCCCACTCCATTCAAAAAGGAAAGAAATAAATAAGAATGCCTTGTACCAAATCAAAGGCTTAACAGTGAGAAGTTTTCTAAATCAAGGTAAAAAAAAAAAATAAACTCTCATAAAAAAATATGATAAAATTTAGATGAGACTTCAAAATAATTCTGAAAAGTTTCCTTCAGAAATCTTGCACCCCTCAGGAATTACTCAAAGTCAGTACCTTCCACATGAACATGAAGATAATACAGTAGGATTTACAACTTCTCTTCAAAGATATATTTCTTGTTCTAATTTTTGACTGAAGGTTTATAAAAATTCCCACTTCTCAAGATTTCCATCCACACTATGGTCACCAAGGCTAACAGGTTTGCAAGGCAGACTTTAATTATATCTAAGCAATGTTGCAGATCTGTTTTTATGTATTTCTGTAATAAAGTCTTACAACTTGCAGTATTCACAGGGATAAAGATGGAATGCACCAAGACACTGATTCATAATAGAACAAGATAGACCTCGAATCAGCAGAAGTCGATAAAAGGAAAGATAACATTCACAGTTACCTCAGACATCGGTATAAGCCATAGTGCTTTAATGTGAAAAACTGAAATTCTTCCCCAGCTTGTAAACAACATCAAATATAAAACCCTAAAGATTTAATACATCAAAGTATGCCTTCTTAATACCTGGCTCCCTGATAATATCTCTTCATGTCTCACACATAAATGCACATTTGAGGTATGGCCTGTATGCATTTGCTAAGCACAGAAGTCTAAAAAAAAACCTGAATAGATTCTTAATCCCTGCACAAACTACTGTGAGATGATTGCTCAGGACAGGCAGAAACAAAGAAAATGCTCACTGGAAACACAGAAAACACTTTCCCGCATTTTCTGAGGCCAAGGCAGAAGAAAGTGAAGCACTTATAGGGAATCAGTGTTCTTTGCTAGCAAAACCAATAAATTCCATTGCATTCCATTCTGCCTCTGACTTTTACTCTATTTCACATAGCTACTGTATCCTGGCTATTCCCTTCCTCAAGGAAAATATGAAATTGAAAATATTTTGTGACAGTACAGAAGTGAGTTAAGAATTGGGAAAACTGGGGAACAACTGCAAAAAAATCAGGAGAAAAATAGGCATCAGAAAACAAGATCCTCTAACTAAAAAAGGTCCATTTCAACCTAAAACTATTCTAAGTAATTTCCTTTATTTCTAGCTGTATAACTTTGCTTTTACAAATTTTATGACCAGTATTGATCGGACTACTGACAATCAAAAAAAAAAACCCAAAACCAAGATATGTTAGTTGTTGATCCCATCTATTCCTTACCCCTCTGCCATCTCTCACTTCTTGTTTAATAAATACCAAATAATTTCCCCTGGGAAATGGAGTGTTTGTCTGAAATAGTTTTATTTTTTAATTTATTTTTACAAAAATCTTGATATTATTTGTAGAATTCTATAGGTTCTCCGAACCCCCCCAAATTAAATTCCCTCTAGTCTAAAATTATTTCACTTAAAACACATTTTTCTAATAGCTCTTAAGATAGAAAACTCCCTTCCTTTCTTATATTTCAAGATGTAGGGACCCAGAAGGGTTTTTATTTAAAAACAGCTCAATAATTACCTTTTCAAACTTCCCATCTCTCCAGTATTGTTTCTGGCATATTAGTTTTCAAGGTCTCAAAGTTCATGACAGGTTTTTTTTTTTTTTTTTTTTAGAAGAACAGTGATAAAGATTATAAATATAAAAAGATTATAAATAGTAGTTTCATTCTCTACTACTGTAGCTGAATACAGTGACATACAGACTACCTGGTTTCAATATTCCATTGTGAATTCCTTAGGGTTCAGTGTCAGAAGGAGCTTATTTAGAAACTTCAAAGAAACCTCTTTCTGTTGATGGTTTTATTTATTTAAAAACTATCCTCATCAGCATAGCCACACAACACACAAGGACTCACCAGCAGGAAGGTCCAATGCCACAGTAAATGTTCTAAAACTCTCAACAGCTGCTAAATCAGATTTAAAAACTACCATAGTTTAAAATGCTAGTTGCATTTTAATGAGATAAGCACATTACATAATTATTCTGCTTTGAATGTCTTTTGATCTAGGATGTGACCATCTGAAGGAACTTGCAGACGTTAGCATTCTAGCTTGCTCTTGATTAGTTGGTGTTAAATTAAATAATTAAATCTTGTTATACTGAGCTACTGCTATCTCTGATTTAACATTTGAAGCAGGTGCTTCCTTCTTCATACAGATTACAGCCTTGGACTATATTCTTAATTTCAGGTTTATGTGTTTGCATGGAAATACATGATCTAGACTCTACTTAGTTTAATTAAACAGAAAATTATTCTACACTGTTTCCTTTTCCCCCATATAGAGCACATAATGGAAGGAATACACGAGTTACTTTGTTAAAACTAACCATCTAAAAGGTAATTTTCATTACACAGATATAAGTTTTGTGATTCAAAAATCTTGATAGCAGTTTTTCCCCAGTACGCTGTCTAAAAACATATATATTTGTAGTCTGAACTACCACCAAGTTTCTCATATTAACTTTCAGCATTCTTAGAATCATAGAACAACCACGTTGGAAGAGACCCATTGGATCATAGAGTCCAACCACTCCTATCAAACACTAAACCATGTCCCTCAGGACCTCATCCACCCGTCCCTTAAACACCTCCAGGGAAGGTGAATCAACCACCTCCCTGGGCAGCCTATTCCAATGCCCAGTGACTCTCTGTGTGAAAAACTTCCTCCTAATCTCTAGCCTGAATCTCCCCTAGCGGAGCTTGAGGTCATTCCCTCCTGTCCTGTCCCCTGTCTTAAACCAAATAAAATTTTTAAACTCAATCAGACCTTCTTAAAAGAGCATCTTTTATAAATATGTAGAAGGGGCCAACAGGAAATCTCTCTTTACATGTGTCACACACACACACACATTTCAGAATTTATCCATACAAGATGTTTCCATAGATTTTCAAATTTGTTAAGAGAATAACTTTATATTGCTCTTAAGTTGGACAAGAAAATGTTATGATAGAAAACCTTTTAATTTTGCATTTCCATTGCTGATGCTCTAAATAAACAGCACATATT
Organism: Coccyzus lansbergi; assembly: GCA_033558105.1. NCBI lineage: Eukaryota > Metazoa > Chordata > Aves > Cuculiformes > Coccyzidae > Coccyzus > Coccyzus lansbergi. The sequence goes on from JAUMJK010000159.1 coordinate 1,516,936, forward strand.
TTTAAAAAACCCTTCTACCTAAATGCTGAATTATTTCTTCTAGCCATAGTTAAATTAGTCTCATATCCTAGTATTACTAAGTTGATTTTAGGAAATAACATTACATTGAAATCAGCTACCTGGGTTTCAACTTCTTGCAAGTCCTTCAGAACAATTTTTTTATGTAGTGTAATTTTTACCAGTTCTATATTTATATAGAAATTCAATAATTTTAAAACATTCCAATTTAGTGTAATTTGATGGACAAGGCACCAGGTAAGAAGGGCTTCAGCTCAATGGAAGCCTTCATGACTTCTGCATTCATGCAGTAAAATATAAAACCCGCAGTTAATTTAAATGGATAGGATTGCACAATATCAGAATGAACATATTCTTTGATCAGAAGGTGACAGGCTTTGAATATATTATCTACAGTAACAGTGAGGACACCATTGCTGTTCCTTATGCTTGATGGGCTATGCCAGTTAACATGCCTAATTTCACATTCTGAAGCTCCAGTGGCTTCCCAAATTAGATCATGTGGAAAAAGCATTAACTGAACAGGTTATTCTGTTCACCCACCTGTTACAAAAAATGAAAATAAATATAGAACTGGCTAGGCAGAGAAAATTCACTGGCCAAGTTTTACTGTATATCAGAAATGAATAAGAATTAGGTCTCTCAGCTGTGTTATCTATGTTTAGAAGTTCTTCTGTAATAATTTTTAGCTACTTCTAGCCAACTAAAAATAAATTAAAACTACATTCAAAAGTTAAAACAGACTTTACTGCTCAAGAGTTGGAACTCAATTTTAGGAGTACTAAATACTTGCCCAAAATCACAACATGGGTTCTATTTTTTATTATTGAGAACATTATGAAAAGATCTGAGTGCACACACTAAGTGCACACAGGAAATACATGAATTAGGGTTTAAGTTAAACTTTGGGAACAATTAAATGCAGATGATCACATTTTTAACCATTCCAGGCCTACTTACATATTTGTAATTCATGCATGGGATATTTCAAATTTAAACAGAAACTGATGAAAATACAGATGTTAAATGTGCAGCAAGCTATGTTTTGGTAGAAATTAAGACCTTACAAAAGTCAGAAAAACTGTATATGTAAATCCAAGGTCATTCTTTAATGAACATGAGCTTAGAAATTCTTCACTATATACACATAGTTGTAAAATCTGCATTTCATTGATACAAGACGAGCATCATGTTAAAGTAAGTTTCTGGGTTTTTGTTTAGTTTTTTTTTTCTTTTCTCAATACAGCTATATTTTTTGTACTGAATGCTCACAGCACTGGTTTAACCTATAGTCGCTAATTTAACATATAACAATTTGGGTGTCATTTGCCCTTCTGAAAACTTCTAAAATGCAACCAAAACTCTACAATCAACGTATTTTTCCTGTCATGTTTTATATTAATCATCATTATTGGTCACAAAAGGATTACATTAATCATCAGAAATAAGTTAAAACTACAAGACTACTTCAGCGGAAAGGACAAGGAAAGGGACAGACAGGAAGATTTTGGATCTTTGACAATAAGGAAGAATAATTAGAGATTATTAACATACTCCAAATTTCCCCCCTCCACTGAATTTTTTGTACAAATAGGTCAAAAGAGATTGATTTTGCAGAGGCTTTGAGCTGTTTTCATACCACGTGCCTATCTTTTTGAAGGGTAGAAATACAATCTAAGTGCTAAAAAAGTACTTGCAGAGGGAGTAGGAAAGTTGAGTTTTCATGTATATACAGCTAAACAGAAGTAATCTATCTGCACAATTCTAGTTGTTTCTACAGTGCTATATCAAGAAAAGGAGATGCCCCATCATGAATAGGGTGGAATATCCAATCTCCTACATCTCTGTATATAAATGAATATATTTCTTTGTTATTTTATCCTCAGAAACATTCTTAAAGATTTTTAGGAAATCTGTTTCCACATTACTGAAAATCAGAGAAACTATGTGAAAAAAATGAGATTCCATGATTAAAAGAGAAAGGTAGATAATTTTGACCAGAAGACTTAGACTATTTAGGTCATAATAGCCAAAGTGCAGAATCAGGATGAAAAACATTAGTCTAAGAGGCAATTACTTTTCAGGAAATATTAACTGTGGGGTATAATGGATTACATATGTTACATGCTGTAGTAAAAAAGGCAAAAACCTTTCTCTGAATGTACAGGCAATGAGTCTTCAACACAAGAAGTTATCCCTTTCTGCTTTGCTTAGCTCAAAACTGCATTCAATTTTAGACAATGTGTTTCAAGAATAATGCAAACAAATTGGAAAAAGTCCAAGAAAAACAGTGGAGATAACCAGAGGTCTAGCAAATAAGATATTTCTTCTAAATTGTGCAAACTAGAGGTAATCATAACAAGAGGAAAGAGCAATAAGAAAGACACTGATACTCAAGAGCAGGTTGGATTACCATCTATACCATATTACATATATGTTATTAATGTTGGTTTGAGATCAAGATGAAGACTACCTAGCTCTTGAGGTTAACACAGCTCCATTTCCTTAGGTTTTAAGAGTTTTATAAAAAAGCAGGTGACATTATATTTGAGATAAATTACTCAGCATCCACTTCAAAATAATCTATTCCTAAGTAAAATACACTATATGCAAGTGTTTTTATTTTCTCTACAACAGCCTCAAAGAGAGCAAATAACACATATCCCTAGTTTCTCAGCAAAAACGATAGAACTTCTCTTTGTGAATTTCAACACATTGAATATTTTTAATCAGAACATGATTTATGTTACAATTTATTCAACAAGATAGCTCTGTCTGAAATGATAACTAAAACTTGAATACTTGCCACAGTAATCTGCCACACTAAAATTGTCAAGTAATACAGCAGAAAGGAAAAGGGGAACGAACAGAAAACAGAACAAATATTTTGAAAACCTTCAGAAATGGTAAAAAGAAGAACAGGAGAAAAGAACAGGGGTTTTGAAATTACCTTCTGAGAGCACTCAAGTTATGACCTTTCTTACGCATAGCTGCCTTACTATACCAGCACTTACAGGACACAGACACACAGAAGACAACGAAACTTTTGTCTCATTAAGGACAGGAGAAGATTAAAGTAATAACAATTAAAATCAAGGCCTAATACTTATACACTTCAGCTCATTTGGTCTAATCAAAGTGGCAAAACGAAAGAGTTATTCCTGCAGTATCAATGAAAGTAATACTCAAAGTAAATACTAGCAGATACGTAAAATGTTGGTAAGTTAAGAGAGATAAGATTAAAAGAAATAGGCCTAAGTTATCTGTGAAATGTTTGAGTTTGGAAAAATGCATACTTCAAGATAACTTTAAATATTAATGGTTGATTTGTTCATTACAATTTTTTAAGACTGGTTATAAATATCAACAGAATTTTAATAAAAAATTGCTCATTACAATCTTTTGGACTTGCATTTTCAATCATTACTACCACATGTAAATATCTCCATAACTTGTTGTTGACTGTTTTTTATTGTATTTGCTCTATACTATTTTCTGAAACCAGTGGTAGACTGCTTAAGAATTCTGTGCATTATTCATGCATTACATTTGCTTTTTATTCATATTTTGTCTAGAATATTATTTAGGATTTTATTTGTTTTCTTACTATAAAGATACATATGATATGAAATAACTAAATATTTCTCCTAGAACATCTTATTTCATGTGCTTTAATTTTTACTGCTTAATAGCCTCATCAGGCTGAAGAACACAAACTACTATTCTAGATATTGTGTTACCAGTAAAAACTTTATAACCTGGATTTAGTTGCATTAGAGTCAGGAAGAATTTTACACTGGAAGCTGCAGCTTACTTTCCCGTAATTTTTGGTGCTAAAAATATATTTTCATATTTCAGGTGAAAGTCAGATTGACATTTCTTGATAAAACTGAAAACCTCGAGCATTAATTTCCCAGTAGCTGGCTTTAAAATCTTTACAAAATCAGAGGTAGGGGGGAGAAATCTGCAAAGTAATAAACTTACACAGTTCAATAGAAAGCATTTCTGTTTTCAACATTAGAGCCAAGTTTGAAGAAATGAATCTAAATAGAGGTAGATACATGTATCTCAGGAACTTTGTTTTGGAACATTTAAATGCTTTCTTGTGTAGAAAACACTATATGGGGGCATGGTAGGACACTGGCTTATCCATTATAATGATACAAAGATCCAGTCTATGGATAGACAGCTCTTGGCAACACACACTTCAGCAGTCCTGAGACAGTCTGCCTTCTGATGGGGAGGGGAAAACATAAAGATGGCACTATAAATTTAGACTTACTTTGTTTATTAACAACTTTATTTCCCATTACCCTAGCTATATATTGAGAAATTCTCAGAAAGCACCAAAAATTCTACCTTCTACTATGAGCAGCTGAGATTTTAGTCAAAACCGTTCTATACAGTAAATCATAAAAAAGTAACAATCAAAAGCTGCAACCTAGTCTGAACCATAGAAACCCAATGATTCTTTTTTCCACAGTTAAGCACTGAACATTTTACTTTCAAAAAAAATCTGTTTCCCAAAACTGTATTTCTAATTTAAATACTATACTAATGATGGTTCTAGTCAAAGAATATTTTTAATATAACTTGAAATCTTCTCTACATGGTCTAACATCAGAACATCACCTTTTTAAAAGGCATCAGAAAATGGTTTAACTTATATGCAACTTCTTTTACTAGATGAACTTTCTTTGAAGGAGATTTACAGAACAGACACTCTCTCAGTCTTGAACAAGGATGAGCAGAGTAATTTAGGGATGATAAAGTGTTATTTGATAGATTTGCACTTTGTCACCTTTACCTCTATGAGTTTTTAAACGTACCCAGCAATGCCATTTGCAGTGAGCTATAACCAGTACAGTTTGCCCTAATTAATTTTGTCATAATCTTACATACAGTTAGTTGACATTTGCAACTTCCAGCCTTTTGACATAGTGAGCCATAATGAATATAACCTTTAACATGTTACTTCCAGGCTAGTGAACACTACTGACTTCAGTACCTCTTGTAGTTGAACTTGTCAGCAAGAAGATGTAACCAACTCATCCTATGAAATGTTAAACTAATCAGGTCTATAGTTTATAAAGGACTTACAGATACTTTTGACATAAAATGAACATTACAATACACTGTCTGTATATAGTTCATAAAGTAGAAACTATATCTCACAGCGCTTAGGTTATTTAGTGTTACTCTAGGGAATAACACATATTAAAACAGAAATATTGAGATATTTTAAGTTGGTGTCATTTTTAAAATAATCTCGAAACTCTCTAAGAACAGAATGATGCTACTGCTTTGTCCTCTCTCAAAGTACAGCCAAGAAAGAATTAGTCACCTATACAGCACCAGACAGCAAGTCTGTAATTTGACTGTAATGGAGACTAAAAAAAAAAAAAAATTGTCTCCAGCCCAAAAGGCAAGATAACAAAGATAGGAAAATGACATTTCAGAATTTGCTGAAAAAAACAGTTAATTTTCAGCTCTTTCTGAAAAGAATCACAGGATTTCAAACTATCATTTCTTATTTGTGTGAGTTTCTAGTTGATTGTAAATAACTTAGAGTGCTTCCCAAAACAATGCATCATACAGCAGGGCTAAGAAATTAATATAGCCTCTGAAAACAGAGAACTAATTTAAACTTAATTTTGTAGCAATGCTTCCAAGTTGTAAGCATTTCTTTTATCTTCAAACTCAATAAAACGAATATCTTTTTCTGTCCCTTAGAAAGAAAACCAGGTGGAAAGATGGCATATATATGTGATAGTATAGTCCTACTGTGGTTTCTTGAAGGTATACAATAGATTTGGGGAAAAGAGGATGAAATACAAGAATATCTGTAAGAAAATAGTTCTTGAATCCAGATGCTCTAAAAGACTGTCATATAACATTAAAAGCAGTGCTCCTGTCTGAGAGCTAAGGGGAAAAAAAAAAAAAAAAAAAGATTAAGGAAAGTAGTAAATGGTATGATTCTGATTAATTCACATTGGCTTCTGGGAGATTCAAAGGCGAAGACACACACACGCACAAAATGCTACATATGATGACATAAAAGCCTTTAACGAATCCAGGTTAAAAAAAAAAATCTCAAAGGATTTTTCAGAAGTCTTACTGAATAGAAGTGTATTCTCTGCAAAGAATTTGGAAATCTGCCAGAGTAGATATGGGTTAATAAGTCAGAAATTTATTCAGCAGGGAAAGTTAGACACCTTGAAAGTCAATATGTTAATCCTGAATTCAGTTTCCCCTTTAACAGTCACCTGGGGTGAAGTTTCTACAAAATTGATATGATAGGAATTGCACAGTCAGACTGAAAAACTCTGGGTTTTACCTACAGGAAGTCCGAGGTAAACTATAGAAACTAACATATATTAGGGATCATATACCTTGCGGTAAAAGTATTCTTTAGGGAAGCTGGAAAGCAAGAATAGAAGATCTCTTATTGCTCTGACTGACTCAGAGTATTCTGAAAAGTCAACAATGACAGAAGAAACCTAGTTCTATAAAAGATGATAAATTAGGAACAGTTTGATATAAACAGCCATGTAGATGTAAGTATAAAAGAACTTAAAATAAAAAAAGTAAAATTAACAGCAGTAGTGATGAAATTAAGTTCATTTTATATGCATATTTGTCTTGTTAATAAGCCTAATAACTATATTTTTCCAAACAGAAACCATTTTTCACTAATTGCTAGAGCAGTCATTCAAGCCCATAAACTACTTAGCTCTACCTTTGGCTATGGGTGGTCTATATAAGTTTTAATTTTTTGTGTCACATAAAGCCTAAAATTAATTTCTTTTTATAGACAGTACTAAAGACAACAATTATGCGAATTGAGTATGAGATCTAAAAAGTCTCACAGGTTGATTTATTTCATATTGAATTATTTCTGCTGAATTTGTTTTTCTTCTCATGTAAATGCTCCCTTAGTACTCTCATTGACTGACTTTTGTACATGCAAATACTTAGAATTTTTAAAGCAGCAGACATTGATTTACAGTTGCTACTAACCGTGACACTGTCCAGCTTGCTTCTGTTATGCCAGTTTACACCATCCATAGTGCATAAAATAATGACTTCAAACACTTTGCAGAAAAAGTCTTAGAAATGAAAGAAATCATACAGTCAAGGTTATTGGAACACGTAGCATGAGGAATGGCAGCAGTTACCAAAAACTATTTTGATTAAAAGTCTACAGTGTAATGTTTACATTAAGTAGTACCAGAAGAGATGCAAGACAGAGAATGCTGGTACCCCAACGCTAGACCTAACTAAAATAATTACATCTTCCCACGATAAGAGTTATAGGGCAAAGCAATGCATTATAAAGTAATGCACAGCCCTGGGAAAACATTGCCCTGGAAATAAATCTAAAAAATCTAATTACTTGCTCTAAGCCTGTAGCACATCCTGCTATGTAGCAAAAAACATTGCAAGGGCACTAGTGAATTGAAAAGTTATACTATACAATTTGTCTTCATTATCACATATCTATTATTTTGTAACACAGATCTAGTCCTTTGTTCATAACGTATTTCCCTTTTTCATCTTCCAGTGCTTAAACAGTATAAAGGTGTCAATGTTACTTTGGATTATTTAATTTACTGAACTTTTTATGTTATATACAACAGAAATGAATTACTGTATTTACTAAATTCAGAATAATTAATTCAGTGACGATCCAATCCATCATGGTGAATTGTCTGATTCTTACTCTTGACCCTCATTTCTTACCACTTATAATAGTATTTTTTCTTGCTAAGATTTTAACAATTAGGTTTTTTTAAATTAATGATTACTTCTGGTAACTTTTTAACAGTCTGTTTTCCTACCCTGTCTTTCTAGTGTTCCTTCTTACTGATGAAGAGGCTCTGAAAAATATTTTTTTTTCCTCCTTTAGTCTTTGCTGATGAAACAAGTAGAATCAAACATTTACACAGAACCTATTAGTTCTTATGAACTGAGTATATTTCATGGAGTTGCGCTTCAGCATGATCACAAATATTCATTTTTACTTCATGGTGCTAGCTGCATCTCCCTAGGAGCTGGGTGCTTACCAAATATAATATGATGAAGTATTATTATGTTTCCTCATCTGGAAACTGACAACTTTTCCGACTACAAATATGTACACTGTGCATTACAAATCTCTCCAAGATCCACATGAAGGAAAGAACAAGTGTATAGGTCAAAAAGGTATGCTTTAGGAAACTTGGAAAGAATGAGTAGTGTCATAAACAAAATAGGTTTACAACTGCCTCCGAGAAGTACTTCATCAAATCGTCCTCCTGAGGGAAATAACAAAATTAACTACTGCTCTGGACTTAAAAAATCGTTGCACATCCCTTTAAGAAACAGTTTTTCCCAAATGTTTTTTCTTTTTTTTTTTCCTGGGAAAGTTCCGGAGTGTCAAGAAAACAGACATTTCCATTAATCAAAAGAACAACAAAATATTTTTGCAAGAACCTACTCTTTCCTCCTGTTAAATGTTAACATATGCTGGGATGCTTCAATTAAGATGCAAATCTTACTATATATTTATCTTAAATCAGGGCGAAAAATTTCAATGATAACATGCTAAGGATTGCTTATAAAATATATACCAGATTTCATACAGTAAAATACACGTTCTTTTGACAGGATATTTTCTTCATGTCATGGCTGCTGTAGAACCTCGTGAATCACCTCTTTATAAGAGGGATGAAAATATTACTCCAGCATGTTATAATAGTTAATCTAGTTGCAAAAATAAGCTTAGGTACATTTTGCTCTAACAAGTTTTTTTATTTGTTTTGTTCTCTTAGCAGTGCTTGTTCTTTGGAATTTTGTTATTTTGTACAAGAGAGAGATGAAGTATAACCTGGATTAAAATTTTAAATACAGATGTGGCTCCACTGCAATACTTATGCACATATTAAGTACTCACTCTCCCAAATACATTTTCTAAGGTCTCTGAAATGTTCACTGCCAATTCTCTTCAAAATGATTATGAAAGCAGTCCAGTTAAATTTCACTAGGAGTACTGTATGTAAAGTTAAACACTACTCACCTGGGATAAGTACAGTTTGCTCAAGGTCATATGAAATCTATTAGCAAAGGTGGCAATTTGAGACTACTAGTTAAAATCCACTGCCTTGAGCATCAGCTCTTCTTTTATTTGAATAGCATTTTAATACACACATACTTCTGACTACTGAGAGCTAATTGACTGAGTCCTTCCTAACCTAGGAAGGAGACAGGAAGATAGAATTCAAAATGCAGGCAGGATCTTTTAAATATAACCAATAAGCATGTGTGTGTTTGTGTGTATATAAATACACACATGTATACAAACATGCATACCCTGCTTGTTAACCCTCCTGCTAGAGTCTCTTGCTACAGTTTTGGGCTGTATTATAATGCAGAAAGATGTGTGGGTTTGTGCAGATCTGGAGGCATCCATTCCCTATTTGTAAACTCAAATTACACTGACCTCAAGTATTCACTGCTGCAATACTGCCTCTAACTTAAGCTCTGCAGGTCACCATTTGCATTCGCATTTTCAAATTCTTATCCAAGAACCCAGTGCAGTGTGTGGCCCTGTCATTGGACTTTGAGTAACTCCACTTGTCACTGACATCATCCTAGAACACAAACACGACTGCAACAGTACTACAGATGCTGAAATTCCATATTGTGAATATGGAACCTTGGCATTCAAATGCTTAGAGGAAAAGTAAGAAATCATCGAGCCAGTGTGTAACACAAACATACCTTTGCATCATTGATGTGACTATGACATGAATCGATGTTTCTTGAACGCTCATGAATCTATTAGACTCCCTTATCCTATACCAGAGCTATCAAAACCTGTCAGATTGAGGAAAAATATGGAGTAGTTCATCCTGAATGTGCTCATCAGGCATGTACAAGACAACCAGAGGATCAGACTCAGCTAGCGTGAGTTGATAAAGGACAGGTCCTGCTTGACCAACTTGATCTCCTTCTATGACCAGGTGACCCACCTAATAAATGAGCTGGCTGTCAACATGAGCAGCAGTGTGCCCTCCTAGCCATGAAAGCCAATGTCATCCTGGATATGATAGTGTGTGGCCAGCAGGAGTAAGGGAAGAGATCATCCATCCTCCTGTACTCAGCAGTAAGGAGACCACACATTGACTATACTATGCAGTTTTGGACCCCTTGCTACAAGAAAGACATAGAAGTTCTGGAGCATGTCCAGAGAAGAATAAAGAAACTGTTGGAAGACCTGGAGCACAAGTCAGACCTCAAAGCTGATTCTGCTGTGAGCAGCAGACTAGAACAGATCCTTCCTGAGATCCCTTCCTACCTGAATTATCTTAGAATCATAGAACCACCAGGTTGGAAGAGAGACCCATTGGATAATTGAGTCCAACCATTCCTATCAAACAAGAAACCATGTCCCTCAGGACCTCATCCACCCGTGCCTTAAACACCTCCAGGGAAGGTGACTCAACCACCTCCCTGGGCAGCCTGTTCCAATGCCCAATGACCCTTTCTGTGAAAATCTTACTCGCAATGTCTAGCCTAAATCTCCCCTGGTGGAACTTGAGGCCATTCCCTCTTGTCCTGTTTTGGTCTTAGTTCTCTCATAACCCCTCCTTCTCTCTATCTTTTGGGATCTTTTCCCTCAATAACAAGAAAAACAGGGCTTTTCAGTGCATGAACTGATGAAGTGCATGAACTGATATCTCACTGGCTTTTTATCCCAATCTCAGTGGCATAAAATTATGTTTCTTATAAGGAGCTTTATCTATCATTTCTTGCCACACTTACCCTTAGTTCAGGATAAGTTAGGGTCAGGATTTTTTCTATATCCTTTTTCTTCCTGTAACCTGTTTCTCCAAGTTAACCGAGACACTTATATGTACAGAAAGATGTAGTCACTGTTGTTTCATTTGGCATAACTACTGCCTTCTGGATCAAACCCCCACAAAAGAGCAGTTTAAGATGGTCATGCCAATTATAAACACCATGCAGCTTAATTTCGAGGTAGTTAAATCACAGTCCCTAGGCACAAAATGAGCAAGCTTCCTTAACTACATCCTCAATTCAGTTTTCTCTCAGTCTGAAAATTCATTGACATTTTTAACCTTATAATCATAAGGATACCTAGTTTTTTATTTTACTTGTATTTGCTCTGTATCAAGTTATTGCACTAAAACATGACAGCAAGACATTTGGAAGAAGAGGCAATTTCTTCTCTTGCTTTCAATGCTTAATGAAGAAGAAGAGACAGCAGCAATTTTGCGTTTTGTAACGCAAAAGCAAAATCTGACAATTTTTCTATTTCCAAGGAATATCTTATTTTTTCTTTATCTATATTAAAACTCTGAAGAAAACAGATAAATTATGTGAGAGATTAATCACAAAATTAAAAAAAATCTATTCCAAGCAGAAATTAAAGGATATTCTATTCAATTAAAATAGACTTTCTAAATAAAAAGCTTTAGAGTTTCAATTTACATATATTTTCAGAAAAAAAAATATTTTTAATATTATTTTATATAATATTGGCACTGCAAATACTTTCCTTCATACATTTTAAAGAATAGAAAGAAAATTCTTGAGGTTTTTTTCTCACAAAAGTAAGATTTATGGTTCCTTTCATCTCTAGAAAGTTGAAGTAATAATTCCTTATGCTAAACTGACATTTCTTCCCTGGGCAACTGTCATTAAAAACATGTGATGTTCCTTCATTTTGCTAAACTGTCTCTTCATTGTAACTTGACATTGACATTTTCAAAACGTATTTTGATTACATTTTTAGTTCATGAAGATTTCGTGTATCATTTTAACACAGTTTACAGATAAAATGACTGACATAATAATTTTGTCTCAGAGAAAACAAACATCCTGGTTTACGATCACTGAAAATGAAATTATGTAAAACTTAAAAGCATAAATGTATAAATCTAGGGTATTTGCCCAAAAGTATGATGTAGAATCTAGTTATACCCATATTGTCTTATTTTTGTTTTAACTTGAAAAATTGCATGTTTAAAACATGATTAAAGGTACAGTGTTCTTGAGAATGTCATTTTATTATTGGATAATATTTATTACAGCCAGTACTCCTGATTCTCATATATGTGCCCTTTCGAGTACGTACTCAGAAAACTTAAATATCTTGTTATATGTTATTTTGATTTATTTTTTTTGTAAGTAGCTTGGATGAAAACAACGTACTCAAGATCTGGCTGTCTGCATACATAGTGCTTTGCATTTGCTACAAATCTAGTGGGTCAGAGGCCTTTCTAATAACTAAGAGACTTTTCAGTACAGGCACAGCAGAACTTGCACCTATAGATATAGTTGAACATGGCTTATCTGTGAGCTGCTGTAACAATCCTGCAGTTATAGAAACAGCTAGAAGTTTGCAAGTCAATGGTACTATGGATTTCATTTTTTAGTACAAATCATCACATAAAAATTCAGGTAATCATTCAAAATTCATAGAAAAACAGTTTCTGGAATCAAAATCAGCTCAAACTGCAAATGGCATACTAGCACATATGAGTAAAAAAGCGATAGAACTTAGTAAAATGCTATCTTTTCTGTTGAATCTGCAACCACCAAAGAAAGTAATTTCTTAGCTTTGGAAATCCATCCATTGTAAAAAAGGTTCAGTTTGGAGGATGTAGGAAAAAGGGGAAATTAAATAAATGTTAAATCCACTAATGATGTTAAGAGGAATTAAATAGTATTAGCAGTAGACATTGGTAACCATTGAATAGCAATAAGACAAAACAATGTTGTTAACTTCAAAAACAGAACTTGGACACACCATATTTTCAGCTGATATTGTTGCTGTAGCTGAAGACAAAAAAAAAAAAAAAAAACCAAGGAAAATAAGAGTTATAGAAACTGCTTTATGAAGCATTAGATGATTTAATGTCTGTCTTTCAACTTAAGCAGCAGCACTAGATTCTACTATATAATATTCTACTATATAATATTAGAGTCTGTATTGAAAGATAAGAGTTTGAGTTAGGAGGGAGGTTAACATTCAGGTTTAGAAAGACTGGAGTTATACAGCCTGGACTGTTGCTAAAAACTGCCAGGTTTGTAGACCAAAGTTGACAGCTGACATAAGGAGATAAAAGTGTCTTAGTTTTAATTTTTCATTTAGCTGTTACTCCATCTCAGTGAAGGCTGGGTTTGGAATTGGAATCAAAATGGTTGAAATTAGTACTGCAGTTAGCAAGAGCTATGGAAGAATATTAAAAGCTGGAATAAGTAAATTTGAGTATCTAGTTTTTCATTTCTAGGCTTCAGCAGATTTGTGGTCTTAGGTGTGTTTGCCAGAAGAATTATAATTAGTTTGTAAGGCAATATGGATGAAGAAACCATTATTGATTAACATTTCCAGGACTGTAATGATAATTAGAGCACTACCATCAGTACACTCAGGAAGTTTAATTTAGGAGCATAAGTCTTCTTTCAAGCATAAGAGTATTGCCTCTTTTCAAAAAGAAGGATGATTCATGAAGACAAAGCTGCCAAAACTACAGTTTGACAAGCCAACAGAAGTCAACTGGTGACACATGTGAAGCAACTGTGCAGATGTAAGGAGCATCAGTACCTGGACTAGTCATATCAAAAGGCATCATTAGAGCTACTTTCACTGTCTTTCAAGTTCCTGTCTACTTTCCTCATCCTGTGATTGTTAAATGACCCTAAAGAACAGTTCAGCTACTTGTGCAGCCTGGGGAGATTTACTATCATCACAACTGGTGTTCTGATTATATCTTTGGAGATTTGAGGGCAATTTCAGTTAATCTTAAGTAGGACTGTGCTCATCATTGTGAAGCAACAGGTCAAAATCTCAAATGCTGGAAGATGCCTTTGGGTAGGCTCCTTTATTGCCTCTTTTTATTGCTTGCAATTCCAAGCATGAGAGAGGATGAAGTTTCAGGCCAGATTTGCAACAAGAGACTTCTCTGAGTTTCATTTGCCCTCTTACCTCTTTAAGAATCTATTTTGTTTTCTTCCTGAGAAATTCTTCCCTACAAAATTTAAAAGGTCAATAAGATACAGTGAGTGATGAGATTGAAAGGGTACACTATATTTGTTTTGCTTTTTTAGGTCAGAAAGATAATATAATTACAAAACCACTTATTTTTTGTTTGTGTGTGAACTCCATTTTCTCCTCAATACCTCTAGTAATTATAGATCCTAAAGGCTGCAAAATCACAGCAATATAGACTCTTTTTACCTCCAAAACAAACCAAAACCCACAACATACCAAGCAAAAGAGAACAAAAAGAGCCACAAAGTAATAATTGAAGTGTTAATCTAGAATATTACTTTTTGAGTGAGTTTATTAACAACATTAATAAGAAAGGTCATATCAGCTTTGCCATTACTCTGAAAAAAAAAATACTAAGAGTAGGAAGCATAACTCTACTTTTTCTGTTTGTTTGTTTCTCACCAGCATGAAGAAGTCATGCAATCTTAACTATGAACCCTTAAAAATACCATGCTGAACTCAACAACAGCCAGATATTAAGCTCTTTTGGAAATACATGATAAAATCTTTAGTGGCTACTTCGCACAATGATCTGGAATGCAATTCCTCAGGAAATTGCTGTTGCCATTGATCTAACATGTGAGGAAAGAATCATTCTTATTTCATTCCTTCTATACCTGTTTATTAGATGCTGTTGGACAGGCAAGATACTAGGAGAGATGATCTGACACTCTGAAACAGTACAGTGGTTGTTCTGCTCTTAAAGCTCAAGATATGTGCCCAAGTCACATCATAACCATTACATTTTCCATTACACCTGATAGAAAAAGGGAGGTGACAGGAAGACAAGGTGGAAATACAGTAATGGGTGACAATGGGTAATACAGTAATTGTGACTCTTCAGAGCATGATAAAGAAAAGAATTATTTTGAAAATCCTTACATTCAAACAGGAATGAAGAAAGAAAAAAATAATTGGATATGTTGACATCTACCTGTTGCCCAGCTCAAGATGTTAGTTCTGTGATCCGCAAAGAAGGGCAAATATCAGTATCCACAAACAGAGAGAGGAGCTATTCTACTAAACTGAATGCTAGTTAAAACAGTCTGACAATTCACAACAGCTGAAAAAGAGAGTGCTAAGCAAATAAATATAGCACATTTGGGAGTTACAAGCAAACCCTGAAAGGACAGGAAAGTAAAATAAATTTAGTTTCATGGCCATCATTAAAATCGGCCCAAATAAGAAAATCATAGAATCATAGAAAGTTATGGGTTGGAAAGGACCTTTACAGGTCATCTAGTCCAACTCCCTGTGTAGTAAGCAGGAACATCTTCAACCTGATCACATTGCACAAAAACCTGTTCAACTTGACCCTGAATGTTTCCAGGGATAGAACACATACTGCCTCTCTGGGCAATCTGTTCCAGCACCTCGACCCCCCCTCCCATCATAAAACAAAGAAACATTCCTTATATCTAGTCTGAATGTACCATCTTTTAGTTTAAATCTATTACCTCTTGTTCTATTGCAACAGGCCTTGCTAAAATGTTTGTTACTACCTTTCTTATAAGCCCCCTTTAATTACCGAAAGTCTGCAAAAGTTCTCCCCAGAGCCTTCTCTTCTCCAGGCTGAAAACCCCTAACTCTCTCAGCTTTTCTTCATAGAAGAGGAGTTCCAGCCCTGTGATAATTTTTGTAGGTCTCCTCTAGACCCACCCCGACAGGTCCATATCTTTCCTGTGTTGAGGGCTCCAGAGCTGGATGCAGTACTCCAGGTAGAGTGTCTGCAGAGTAGAGTTGAAGGGCAGAAAATCTCCTGACTCGCTGACCATACGTATTTTGATGCAGCCCAGGATACATTTAGTTTTCTGAGCTGCAAGTACACATTTTCTGTTCATGTCCAGCTTTATATTCACCAGTAAGCCCAGGTCGTTCTTGGCAGGACTGCTTTTAATCTCTTCATCCCCAGTCTGTATTAAATGGTCTTGTTGAAAATAGTTAAAATACATCTCACTACAAGAAAGACACTGAGATATTAGAGCGTGTACAGAGAAGGGCAACAAAACTGGTGAAGGGACTGGAGAACTGGCCTTATGAGGAACAGCTGAGGGAATGAGGGTTGTTTAGCCTAGAGAAAAGGAGGTTGAGGGAAGACCTTATCTCTGTCTACAACTATCTGGATGGAGGGTGTAGCGGTGGGTGTGGGACTCTTCTCCCAAGTGATAGGTGACAGAACAAGAGGGAATGACTGCAAGTTGTACCAGGGGACATTCAGATTAGATATTAGGAAAAATGTCTTCATAAAAATTGTTATTGGGCACTGGAAAGGGCTGCTCAGATTAGTGGTTGAGTCACCATCTCTTGAAGTGGTTAGTGATATTTCGTAGTGGACAAGTATGATTGGACTCAATGATCTCATAGGCTTTTTCCAGCCTAGTGGTTCTGATTCTGTATCTGGGATGCACATGGTATAGAAAATACACATAAAACTATGACTGCATTTTTCCAATTTTTTTTTTTAAGCAAAGAACACCCAACAGAAAAACACATATTGGAACACTGTAGCAGAACAGTGAAAAGTGCTGGAGAATAAAGAATCTGTATTTCAAGGTACAACCTGTATTGCAGAAGAAAAAAAAACCTAAATATCACTTTACTGAAGATTTCAAATGTTGAAAAGTATACTGGAAACCTCTGGTGACTTACAAAAAAATATTATTAATGACGATCACAAAATAGCTTCCAGGTATTATTTTTAAGGAGAATGAGGTACTATGACTATGGATCATGAACTTATAAACCAGAAAATGTGTCTATGCAGTGCTCAGGAGTCATAACCTGAGGAGGTTCCCAATTTGGAGATCCTAATTTTGTGTAATTCATGCACAACAGGGATATTCTAGAGTTCAGTAGTGTTCAGGTTATGGTTTTAAATGGCAGGCAGCATTGTTAAGGAAAATATGGGGCAAAAGGTGCAGCATTAACCCCAGGAATAAAGACAACCAATGTTAAAAGTAAGGAAAATGCATTTAACATGGTTTATACAGAACAGTCTATTCTGTCTTCCAAAGATAATGATATAAACTAATAAATACCACTGTAAGAAGTTTGATTAACTAGTATGTATTGATTGGCAAAAAAAAATCCCTTAAATTATAGTGTTAGCACCGTGCAGTATTGCTGAAGCTTAACACTAATTTGAATTAAGAACAGTTTAGCAGATACATGTACAAAGTAGCTTTCAAAGGAAAGTCATTAGTCAAATATAAACATCACTCCTTAGATATTAAATTTAGAGATTATGTTATACAATGTATAAGTTATGACAAAACTAAAAAAATATGGGTGATGAAGTAAAAAAAGCTAATGTGGCAAATGATGTTGAAGACAGTCATTATAACGAATGATCTCAAACCATTCAGAAAGAGGTAAAAAAATTATGTCACTACCACTTGTAAAAATGTTCAGAGTTGTCAATCTGCTCAGTTCATCAAAGGAAAATCTGAGAGGTGACTTGACAGCAGTATATGAGCACTTCCAAAGGGAAGAAATATGGGCTTCTACAGGTCTCTAACACAAAAAGGCTTAACACCACTCAGTAGCTGGAAGCTAAAACCAGACAAATTCAAACTAACCATTAAGAAAAAAAACTACCTAGAAGAGTCATTCACTTTCTAACTGTCAATATCTTTAAATGAAAACTAGACACCTGTCTAAAAAATACACTATAATCAAACACAAGGTATTCTGTGCAGCACCTGAAAACACCGGTGAAAAAACTGTTTGCAATCCATGTAAGATCAAAATTTATATTCCCAGGTCAAGCTTGGTCTTATCTTTTATACATCTTGTTTCAGCAGCTAGGTATACACAACACTAAACATGTTTCTTTCGTGTTGTTTTCTTTGTCATGAAATGCTTTCTCAATCATAGCTGTCCCTGCTCTTGGAAACATTTACAAAGAAACCCCCTGTAGTGATTTTTATATTCTTTCGGAGGTTCTAATATACCATTTCTTACTGTTAACAGCCTGAAAACTACGTATGACTGTTTTACACTTCAAATTACTCAGTTTACCTGAGATTTTTTTTTCCTCCTGCCTAATATACATTCTGCAACTTTGTCATTTGTGTACAAGAACATAACTTGAATGTTTCTTTTAACAGTTTCCCATGTGAAAGATTTCATTTTTTTGTTCAGTTTCAGATTGATATGTCTATTACTTCCTACCCTCAGAAAGCATTATAGCATGTTGGAATATTATAATTCTTTTTCCACAACTGGCAGTTCACCCTATAATTCTATTCCAAATTATACAACGTGTAAAATACATACTCAAGAAAATGTGTGAACGTTCTCAGCTATATCACAAAACAGTCTAACTTCTGTGGTATTTCTTTCTCAATACTAAATGTATTATGCTCAAAAATTCCTTGAGATTGTTACAATACTAGTACTCTAGGTAATAATTTTTCCTCTTATTGATACTTTTTTTTTTTCAAATGTGAATGCATTAATTTCTTGCCATCCATTCCCCTGCATGGTGCTAGGTTTGGCACACTGGAGTTGTGAACCATCTGACTTTTGTATTTACCATGCAAAATCAGGTCTATTTCCTTCAAAGCTTAACAGCTTTATGGAAGTGAATGTCAAGTACTTTCTTATTTTTATTTTTTTTAAAAATTAAGAATATCTTGATATTTCATGCTGACACCACATAATACTACTAATAAAAGCTCAGTCATGCTTCTCATCAGTCAACCATCTTTCTTCAACTGCTTCACAGCCACTGTCAACACTCTGCCGGTATAACCGTTGCACACACCTGGGAAATGTTGAGTGAAAAGCGTGGAAATCTCTGCCAATCCAACGCAAAAGTCTCATCTTGCCAAAATTATACAATTATCTAAAATAGCATTATTGAATTGCTTCATTCAGCATGCCTTGGATCAGGCATCTAGGCATGCGAGAAGACTTAATGAGCTAGTGGTAGACTTTCAAAGCATTTTGAGTATTACTCTGCATCTGCACACAAACTGAGCAATTTCAACATGAAGTTAGACCTGACTGCTTTTGTGCTGTTATATGTTTCCACTTATTCAGGAGGGAGATTATCTATTCAGAGAAGCACAGGGCGATGTTCAATCAACTAATGCTGTGTAAACTTAACTTCGTCAAATACTTCATTACAGAGTTGATACATGAGAACAACAAAAACGGTCACTTGCAAACAAGTTCTCATGACCTACTGTCATAATATACACCTCATTATACGAGCAGCCCCTTGAAGGCAACAAGACTACTAGTGGAGTAAAAGTGACAGTAAATCACAGTTAAAGATGAAGGAGTGTGATTATTCGGCAGCTAAATTGTAATGACAGTATCAAAAGTGTTTCTTCTGCCAATAGAGAATTTTTGCATGTGCTTTGTAATCACAGGCTTCAAAAGAAAGAAGCTGCTGAGAGCTGAGCCTATGAGCCTTTACTTTGTTGTACTGCAGACTAAACTGTTACTTTGTGCAGGTGACTTGGAGATTTTTGTTCCTCATTTTCTCAACCCATGCAGTCCACACAATGCTCACAAGCTTTCTTCTCAGACATGTATGCTTAAATTATTAATACTTCTCTTACTACCAGTGTCACTGTAGTATGACTTCTCTAACCACTGAAATATGCTGAATAAAATGAGCAAATGAGTTGGAACACAAGATGATGAAATTCCTCCTTTTTGCTCTTAATATTCATATTATTAGCGACATATTTCCTGATCTTTAAAATTACTAAGTTCTTTGCATAATGTCTTTATGCTGTGGTTTTTGATTGAATATAAGAAATTTAAATATTTTTTGTGATTAAATGATAGAAGTTACGATTACATTGTCAAGGTATGAGAAAATAAAACATAATGGTATCCATGTAAGATATGTAAGATTTATTTCTGCCTTCAGGTATCAAATGACTGAAACTAAAGCGCATGAATACTAGTAAAGAGCAGGTAAAAATGATATGATAAAAAAAATCAAGACAAGTTTAAAATTAAATTAAAAACCTGTGAAGTTTACTTAATTCTGATTTAGGTTTTTGCAGATATGCATAAACATGAACATGTCTACTCTCTATCTACACTAGGAAAAAGTCAATCTTTTCTAGGATCAGTGCCAACATTACCCGAATTACAGCCATATTTTTCTCTTACAGCATACTAAAAAATTTAGATTTGTCATAACCAAGACTATTATCTAGATTGTCCTGCCATTTAACAGATGAAGGGCTCACATATAAGTATTAAATTGGTTAGAAACCAGCTACAGAAAACACAATAGTCACCAGAGATGTGGAAGCACATCATCTGAAAACTCAAAGTTATATTTTACATTTATAGATGTAAGAAGCATGTTACCTATCACATGAGTACTTTTTGTAATATGAAAGACTATTTTCTGTTTTCAGTATGCATAAAGCCAAGCCACTCTTATGCTATGAAGGTTAATATGCAGTGAACAGATTTTTCTTCATCAATTATAAATATCTAATTTACTATCCTGAAGACTAGAAAGTAGATTTTCCTAACTTATATTGATAAAACTGACTTTCACAAAAACATTACAAAGATCACTATGTAATCTTAATATTCTACAGTGGTCAGAATTTTAATGGAAGAAAGAAGATTAAAGAAGGATTTTGTACCTATTCTCTGCATAGCTAAATCCCTAAAATAATGATTAGTCATAAAAGCTGCAGTCCATTAGTTGAACACCATAACAAGGAGCTACCATTTTGATTATATAATATTCTTTGAATGACTGACTATAGGAGTTTTGCATTTTAAAGTGATGGAGTAACACGCATTATTTGCTAGCTTTTAATGCTCACCCAACAACAGTATTTTTAAAATGGCAAAATAACACAAGTTTCTAGAACCTGTTTTCTAATTCTAAAGTCACTGTGTTCTGCTTTTTTCAGTACATGAAATAGCAACACATTTTGGAAAAGTCATGTTTAAGAGTCTCTGGAGTGTTTTTAAAGTACTGAAACAACTGGAAGATAGAAAACAAAGTCATTTGAAAATACCTTTGTAGACTAATAACATTACTTTTAAATAAAAGAAAAATGCTGTGAGATGGTGGTAGACAGAATCACAGAACAACCAGGTTGGAAGGGATCCATCGGATCTTCCAGTCCAACCATTCCTATCTAACACTAAACCAAGTCCCTCAATACCTCATCCACCCGTGCCTTAAACACCTCCAGGGAAGGTGACTCAACCACCTCCCTGGGCAGCCTGTTCCAACGCCCAATGACCCTCTGTGTGAAAAACCTCCTCCTAATCTCCAGCCTAAATCTCCCCTGGCGGAGCTTGAGGCCATTCCCTCTCGTCCTGTCCCCTGTCACTTGGGAGAAGAGGCCAGCTCCCTCCTCTCCACAACCACCTTTCAGGTACTTGTAGAGAGTAATGAGGTCTCCTCTCAGCCTCCTCTTCTCCAGGCTAAACAACCCCAGCTCTCTCAGGCGCTCCTCATAGGGTCTGTTCTCCAGCCCCTTCACCAGCCTCGTTGCTCTTCTCTGGACTTGCTCCAGACGCTCATCCATAGATCTGTCCTACCAGTGTACAAAGATTTGAAATGATTGCTGCTTTGCAATATTTTCCAAGAGTAGCTATAATGAGAAGCAGACATGTCTAAACTCCTTATTCATTCACTATTTAGTGAGAATATTTTCCAGGCTTCATTAGTATGTGCAGAATGGCCATGCAATCCCTTTCTTGAGAGTAGCTTATCCCGTGAATCCAAAGAGCAACCAGTGATAGTATTGCTAAAGGGACCCTGTGCTCAAAAGCTTAGCCTGCCACTACCATCAAGCCACTGAGATCTTTCAAGTAAATGAGGGTTGTGTATGCATGTGTGTTGATTTACTGTGGCAGGTTAGTAATTTCATAAAATAGCTTTGCATTCACCTTCCTCTCACACAGTTGCTTAGAATCACCAGAAACATTTCCACACACACACATCGAAGTTCTTTTTCTTTCTGGTTTATCGCTTCCTATTGCTATACTTCATTTAAAATATCACATTGGGTCTTTGATAAATAAGCATTTAAGATAATGCATTGGGTCTTTGATAAATAAGCAAACCTTTACTGTAGGTAATTATAACAGGAAGATTGTATAATAAGCAAAAAAAGATTTCAAGCAAAATACAGAATACAGATGTGTAAGCAACTGATGTTTTTCCTTAGATATTTTCTCAAATATTAAAAAAAATAGCACAAATTGTTTTTGAAATATAAGCATTCCTAATTTTTCCACAGACATTAATAATATTCATTACAGTGTTTCAGCTCTTCACACTGTAGTTACATGAGCAGATATTTTAAAGACAGCTAAATCAAACTTTTTCTTTTGTTCTCTTCCCTGTGGCTTCAGCTGTGGGTTAGGCCAGCAATGACAGGTTGGTGCTATCTTGGTATACTGAATGCTAAATTCTTTGGGAATTCAGCTAGGATAATTTGTTTAAAAGCATCACCAGGTGATAGGAAGTCTGTTCCTTGTGGATGCAAACACTGATGATAAGAGGATGAAGAGGAAAGATTTAGGGCATGAAAAATAAATCTCTTTTCCTTCCTCTCACAGAAATTAATAATAATAATAATACCCTCTCCAAATTACAAATCAAATTTGAAATAATACATACAGGATTTTCTGTGGTATCATTTAGTTCTGTCTCAGAGAACACCTTAACAAAGCTCTTCATTTTCAATTTAATATTGCAGATAGAAATGCAGATACATGGTTTATCATTTTTAATTAAAATACAAAGCATATTGCATAACACGTGATCATAATTTATTCACTTAAGAAGTACTACGTTCCAAATATGACTGAGTGAAGAAAATAAGCCATACGAATGAGTTGGGTTCAAGAGGCTAAAGAGCTTTCTCTGTTTTACTGCTCGAAAACACTAAACAAAACAACAGTTTCTGACAGTTCTAACACAATATCATTTGCATTCCAGTTGTACAAGCAGCATCAAATTTCTGCCTCATTTTACCTTAACACGACATGAAATAAAACTGCAGAGTAGAAAGTACACCTCTAGTTTAAAGGTATGTCTGCAGGAATTTTCAAAACAGGTCTGGTAATCAAACCTTTATGGAATGGAATTTATTATTCTCAGATTGAATAATTTTTAATTGCTACATATTTTTCATGGAAAGCCCATATTCTTTAATTTTCTTTGCTGTACTCAGTCAAACTATAATTCTTGTCTTCAAACAATGGGATTCAAAAGGATTTTGCATGAATAGGAGTTAGTGTTATAGGTTACTATTTTATCTTAGGGAAGCAGAGGAAACAATAATGGACAATGAATAATGTTGACTAAAAGCAAATACACAGTCTGAATAGAAATTAAATGAAAAGTACAGCAAAACCTTCACAATTCCTCAGGGTGGGAAATGCTACTTGTGATTTTTAAAACAGTAAACACTGAACACATCATGAAAAAGACTATAAAATTAGCAAAAGTTGTGGATGTATGCAAAAACAGCTAAGAGACTGTAAGATTATGACATTAAGATGCTACTGGAAGTGTAAAATTCTGCAGCATCAAAAGAATTTAAGAGAATGGAAATTTAGATGAAGTATCGAGAAAACTTTTGATAATCAATGAGAAATATTATTTGGGGAAAAATGATGGAAACTCCTCTTTTGAGCTAGTTAAAATCAGCAATGAGCTGGAAAACATGTTAAACGAGAAACCCTGAGTAGTAATTGAAGGATAGGAGATACAATACATTGACAGGATGAAAGAACAGTTAGCTTCTAAAATTTGTGATTTCTAGGGCACTGCCAATATCCTACAGGAATATACCACTAATGCTTTGCAGAATATGTACTAAGGGTCAGGACACAACATGTGTTGCATAATGTGTACTTCAACTGATGAAATCTGCAGTCAGCTCCAAGGGCTTAACTTCTACTTTACCTTATAATTTTTCAGTGCTTGAATGGATTTTTACTAATACCTATTTCAGAAGATTTGTCACCCCACTTCTCCAAACCAATAAAAACATTTCAAGGGTTTTAATGGGTCTTGTAATATATTGAAACGCGCCATCAATATACACATTTAGAAGGCAATGTAATTTTGCCTAAGGAAAAAATTTCTGATAGTTTGTAACTTTCTGGGTCAAAAGTGGACACCAAAAAGCCACAAGCCCTAACCCTGCTCATGCTGCTGTCAGCAGCAGGGCTGTAACACTCACAGCTACAGATCTTATTTTCACCAATTTAAAACATACATAAATGAGTAGAGATTCATGATGATTCACTAAATCAGCATCACAAACATTTAGTTATAAAATCACTCATTGGACTTATACACAACTCTAAATACAAAAAGTCTCTCTGATTTAAAACAGACTTGAAACTTTCCAGAGAAGAAATTTGATAGGAATTGTTGGACTCGATCCAGTGGATCTTTTCTAGCCAGGTGATTCTATGATTCTAAGAACTCCTGTGTCATGGGGACAGTATTTCATGCTTCTATAGATAAAAGGAGTAGCTTCAGTCCTCAAAAATCAGCTTCAAAACAGCTGAACAGGTGAGGGGACATCAGCACATGTACTTACAACAAACACAAGGTGAGTATAGCAGCCCTTTGCTTCCCTCCAGTCATGCTAATGATATTATCACAAACATTGATGCCAGGAAAACATCATAGTGGGATGATTCTTGGCAGTCTAAGGTATCATTACAAAATATGACTATTACCTTGAGCAGATTACAAAGGCTCCGTCATTTTAGCCAACACATCTTTTTTTTGGATTTACCAATTTAACATCTAAACATCACAATAGATTTCTTAACGATTCAGTTCATATTGCATTATTTATCATAAATTGTCATAGCTCTATTGTATCATTTCACCATTTTTAATGAGATTTACAAATAAACAAAAATACAAGTCCAGACACCTTTTTATTGAATTCTAATGTATGTCCTTGTACTCTACATGTAGTACTCCTGAAAATCTGCTACAAAAGCCAGTACTCTATTATAACATTAAATAGAATATATTGACAATATGTAACACCAAAATGACACCACATATTGAACACTGAATCAGTTGTCTGCTAGCAAAGGCTGATGAAAAAAGCTACTTCCATGAGATAAATCAAGTTGTGAATTTATACCCATATCTGACATCCCCTTTTACGCACATTTCCTATGATACAAGAAATCTAAATAACAGCTTCAACAACAACAGTTTCTGCTAAACCTTGAAATATACTTTTGGTATTAATGTTCACTTTCATGTCAAAATCACTTACAGAGAAAAGCTTTAAATCTTTTCATATAAATTAATAATCTAAATTATTAAGTCTATTTAGTATATATTTAGTAATATAATAAAAAACTATGTACAAATACTCCTCCAAAACTTTAGTTTACAGCCATAAGCACTGAAACTTTATAAGAAGTCTCACACTATTCAAATTTTCTTTCTTAATGTTTTATGATACTCGGGGAATGAATTTGTATAAGAATTTTTAGTTTCAGTTAAAACCAAGCAAACAAACAAGTTCATGAGAAAGGAGGAATGTATTAAACCAAACAATAAGAAGTAAGTAAAATATTGCCCTAAATACTACCCAAATCTCATTCCCTGCTACTGATAAAGCAACAATCACTTATCATTTTAACATGCAGGGCAAGAATGCTGGAACATACCCACAGATAGATACAGGGCAGCAGTTAAAAAAGGGGGAGGGGGGGTTGTTTGTTGGGCTTTTCTGTTTTTTTTTAATGGAGATACTTTATTTTCAAGAGTGTAATTTCCCGTATTTTAGAAAGTTACTAATGTAGGCATTGACGTAAGATGTAGCCAAAGAGAGATTCTGATCAGATTTGAAACTTCCTGAACTTAATTCACACTATTATCTCCAGTTGATTTCCCACAGCTGGTCTTAAGAGGAGTAAAGAGCTCATTAGATTGGAGACTGAAAAATTTTCAGCAGGTGGAAATACAGAGCAGAAAACCACCCCCATACTTGCATGTATACAAAGCAGACAATTTTTAGGGTGATCATTTTTTCTTTCTTCAGGTCTTGCTAAAGGCATTAATGAAATCTAAAGGATCATTTAAGATGCTTTTACTAAGCTATATAAGGTCTATGAAGGACATAAGAACTATGTTTCTCCTGAGAACTCAGTCCTCTCCAGTAGCATAGTCCCTACTTAAAAGAACATCTCATGTTTTCCCTTCTGTTTGTGAAGCAGCAGTACTTACAGTGTAAATTATTATTACCCTCCCACCCTGG
Organism: Coccyzus lansbergi; assembly: GCA_033558105.1. Classification (NCBI taxonomy): domain Eukaryota; kingdom Metazoa; phylum Chordata; class Aves; order Cuculiformes; family Coccyzidae; genus Coccyzus; species Coccyzus lansbergi. The sequence goes on from JAUMJK010000159.1 coordinate 1,543,279, forward strand.
AGCTTTACAAAAGTCTTCTTGCTGGAAAAGGTCAAACAGTCTCAACACTGCTGACATACAAGGCATGCGATTCAATGCCTTATGGTTAAAGGTATGAATTTCACAAGTGTTCTGCTTGTTCCTTGCATTGTCACTAAAATAATATGATATTTCTCATGTATCTATCTTCACTGTCTGTCTTGGCTGACCTGATAATTCAGTTCATTTCTTTGGTGGTAACAAATGAACCATCACTTATACAATACCTTTTCTAGCCATTCTGCAAAGTCAAGCATCTTTTGAAGATAATTAAAACTTTTTCAAACATCAGTAATGCCCTTTATTACAACAGAGATTTACTTCTTCGTTTACAGCCAATGAAAAATACTGAAAAATATTTGCATCTGCAAATATCTTTGCTAATACCTTGAAATCAATCCTGCATGTATACACAGAGTACTGGATAAAGAACAATTCACCCTACTTTTAACTGCTTCCTTTGGTTAATAGACCTAGATAATTACTACAATTCTTCTATTACTTCAGCAAGGAAATGGTAGAAAAGATGTAACTCCAATCTTAATGTTCTTGACTAATTTCAAACTACAGGGCTCAGTCCTGCACTGCCACAATCAAAAATATTAGGCACAGATTCCAAGTTAAAAATACATACTCAAACCAAACATTCTGATCCATATTAGTATTACTTCTTTGCAATTTCATTAAAACTTCATTGAAATAATGCAAATGGAACAGCCAAAACAATGTAATGCGCAAAACAATTTTTAAAATCTAGTCTATATCTCTAATTGACTGAATCAATTTATAATATTAAAACTAAAAAAAAAAAATACAAGGTAAATTATATAAACCTTGTCTATGCTTCATTTCTTAATGATTTCATTTTCTTCAGTTCACAAAAGGAAACTAGCAGTCAATCAAGTAATCTCAGCAATTCTGCCTACAGAAATGGTATGTCAACAAAAGGAAACTGGAACACAAGCATTTTTGTACTCTTCTGGTAGAGATCCATTGAGAAGTGAGGAAAGCTTATTCCCTCCTCTGCCTTAAAATCAGAAAAATCATGCCCTCACAAGCCTTTTCTTGTGAAACACAGACCACATAAGAAAGACAAACTAATTCTCCTCAGCCCCAGAAGTCTATATACATATCTCTAATATCCAGTATGACCTAAAAGGTCACAAAACCAAAAGAGGACCAGAGTGCGGTTTCCTTTTTTATACGCTGAGAAATATCACTTTCTTATACAGTGAGAAATAAATATCCTTCATTTAAACTTGTTCTTTTTTAATTTGTTACATACATAACAAAACAAAGTTCACATTATGCAAGATAGGCTGAACCTGTAAGCATACACATCACCCTGATAAATACATATGCATCAAGTATTTTGGAAATGGGACAAGGAAAAATCTTTTTTCTTTTCTCTCCAAAATGATTGAAAATTGAAAGCATTGAAAAAACAGGTTTGCCAAGATCTACACAGCTTAACAGAACTAAGAATGTAATACTTTGCTGAATATTTCCTACTGTACTACCAGAAAGCCCCTGATGCAGAAACAGGTTTCCACTGAAAGAGCTTTTGGCACTGCAGCCACGCAGTGCAGTCTCCAGGAGCTACTGTCAAGTTATAAGTGACACCACGTGACTCTACCTTCAGGGTTAGTAAAGAGCAGCAGCAACTTTCATCTCTAATACCAGACAATTCTGCCTCCAGGCAGGCAGATATTTTTTCATGTCAGCCCCGCAGTTTAGCATCCAAAGCCCAGCAAGATCTCCTGCCTTGAATGACACAGGTCTGGCTTGAGTGTACAAATCCAGACCACACTGTGCCTGGAGGCAGAAGCTACAACCACACTTTTCTTTGTTGCAATGATTTAACTTGTTTCCATCACAGCTAGTTACACGGAGTATTGCCTGAAATGAAAGACCTTGATATCACACTGATGAATTGTCCTGGCAAACACAATATCCCTGCTGCAGCAGGCTGACATGCCAGAGCAGGCACTGAAGTTGCAGAACTGGCAGGACTATCACTTTCTGGGACGTGACCCCCCATCCATTTCATCAACCTCAGCAGCTCCTGCTTCAAAGAAGCTGCACAAAACCAGTGACTTGCAATCCTGGTTTGGAAGCACGCTGGCAAATGACACTTGGCATGCCGACTGCCTGTGGGGCAGGTATTACTTTGGCAGCAGATGTGCTCTGTATCCCAGTAACAATCCAACTCCCTTTTTCTGGAAGCACAATGATGTCCATCCTGCAGCACTAACACTGCAATTTCTGCTTTTCAAGGTAAAGCTGTCATTGCTTAAGCAATCTGCACCACAGATACATCACAACACCAGCAGTGAAATTTGGAGGCTGTGTTGCAGTGCTTCCCTAGAAACAACCAGCGAAGCTCATCTGTGAGAATGAGTGAAACTAATCCATAAAAATTCATAAGCCTGGTCATACGAACTCAACCTCACCAGAGGGAAGGACTTCAACAAGGTCCAGAGCTTATTTCTGCCAGAAATTTCTTCTATGGCCCTTAAATGAGCATCACAAATGAGAATTAGAGTTATTTTTGCCAAATTCACGAAGTCCTTCCCTGATTTCATGTTGCATTAATTAAAATGTCTCATTTTCCAAGCATGGTCATAAATTAATCTTTTGTTTGCCAAAAAAAATAATTTTTCTTTTCTAAACTTGCAATAGATTCTTCCATCTTTATTCAAAAAGAGTAAAGCTTTGCAGTATATTGATTAAATCACACCACTGTAAGTAACTACCTGTGCAAATACATTTATTTATTAATTTATAAAGAAATTTATTTCTGCAAATATATATTTATGTACCCATATTTAAACCAATAACTTGTAGCACCTTCCTAGGTAAGACACCACTCAAAGCAGTTCAAACTATGGTTACGCATGACTGCTTTTTATATGTAACAAGTGTTATAGCTCTTAATATTTTGCTGGGTGATCTGCTCTTTCAAAGCCACAAGGACATGTTCTGACTCAATTATAACCCACAGCTGACCTGTGAAACTATATTAGCTGAGCTTACAAAAGAAACATCAGTACCACAACATAACTCACTAGGCAGGAGTCTGATTTTCATGGTTCATGTGTCATGTTTCACCAGTCATAGAGATAACTCCAAAATGAGATTTTGACAGATTAAGTACAGTATGTTAGAGTAATAGAGCAAACAAAAACAAAATGACATTTTTCTTCTGTAAGTACAAAAGAAGTCTCTTTTTTTAGAAAACCTTTATGCCATATCACAGCACATCTTTCTCGATAGTAAAAAAAACCACTTTTCCTCCCAAATATACTTTTCTCAAACCATGTAAAGTGCTGTATATATTATTGTGATACTGTTTGCAAAGATTTTATCAGACATTGTCAGCTTCAAACTTATGGGGAAATTGAAATGTCTTTGTAACTACTGTGCTTAAACAAGAGGAAAACTATCAAATATCCAAGAAAATTGTTTTGCTTTGTTTTTTGTCTCTATCTTTAACAATCCTCATACAGTCCTGTGAAGTAGTACAAGAGATGGGGGAAGAAAGAGCTGGAGGAGGTGCAATCCTGAATGTTTACAACAGTGTTAATTAAATGTGTTATATTGTGTAGTTCTCAGCAATCCAATGCTGCAATCATATAGTTGTATGTACATACAGAGGCAAACATCTGGTGTAAACTGCCATTGAAAAAAAAGTGATGATACTACAGTAAAAGCTAATGAATGTTGGATCTTTTGAAGATATTTCAAGACAATGCAAAATGGAAGTGACCTTGCTGGCTACTAATTTCAGTAGCAGCTACTCTACAGCCAGCTTGAAATTACTGACTGCAAAGTTTTTACTATATATTTATGGTTCACTTATACATATATAAACACATCTGCACATTATGCAAACATCTATATTTTTTTCCCCCCATCATTGATACACTTTTCCATATGAAGCTATTTGTATGCTGACAAAATGTTCTTTTAGGAGTGGGTGGTCACATCTACCATCACAATATGAGTGTTTATATCATCACTTTGAACGCTCAGATGGGTTTTTACTCCTCAAAGACTCTGCGTCTTCTGTATGTGTGCAAGTGCGTAAGCACAAGCATGTGTGAAATTGTGCTTAGAAGAACATGTCACAACATCCTCAAGCATTCCCACTAATCTGAGTTGCTTTAGCCTCCAAGCTTTTAAGAGGAAAATTCAAACGCTAAACCCTCATCTACATATACTAAGACTGCAATAATACTTTTGGCTTGCATTTGTGGAAGCACTGTTTCACACAGCTCTCATGGATTTCAACATGAGCAGAGAGTCTGTTCAACGCCTGTGAAAATGAGATCACATGAATTTATCACAGTATGACAGGAACTCAACCCACCATAATCTGAGAGGTTCTCTTGAGGTGAAAATGGCCAATAAAATAGGCATAATTTAAATAAATGCTGTAAGACAATCGTTCTACAGTTCCCTGAGAACAATCTTTTAATCACTGACAGTAGTGATGTTTCACAGTGGGAAAAACTCTAGCTTGTTTTCACTCTTTTCATTGGGAGTTAGCAAGAACCTGAATTTCTAATAGTAAACTGCCAAAAGCCCTAAAATTTAGGGAGAATTTTGTTCATTATTTAATGTATATGAAAGAAAAGCTCCTGCACAGAAGAAAAAAAAAATAGATATCTTCACAGAATTATTGCTGATGGGGCGAGATTATTATTAAGAGATGGCTTATTTACAAAACAGACTATTTTAAAAATTGGTTTACTGGAAGACTTGAATATTATGTAAAACAACATGATAGTTACAGATGTCATCCCAATACAATTAGAATTGTAAAACTGGAAGATAACATTCAAAGAAGAAGAAATATAGCCCTCTCAAGTCTTAGTAGGGTGATAAATATTATGGAAGCGATTATAAATTTGCTATGAGAGTCTATTTATTTAAAGCCATTAAGGGAGAGTATAGCTGCCCATGGATATTAAGATTTATCTCACCTAGTTTTAGGCTGTTGCACTAGAGACATCCATATTTAAGCTAATCACCCTGAGTTCTCTCTAAATTTGTTGAAGATAAACAGGCATTTTGTGTGATGTATGTGGATTGTTTCAGACATCTAGCTCAGAATGAGCCAAACTATATCTTAGAAGTGGCTGTTTTTCTCTATTTGTTGAAAAAATGAAGAGAAGGATAATAAGCTACTAGTCCAGTTTAAACAAAAGCGATATCTACAATTTGGTGGAACGTCACTTCTAGAATGTAAAGTCAACTTAAATCCAGCTAGGTGTCGATATCCTAGAGGCAACCTACCTCATATATCTGAAACAAGTGCCACAACCCAATGAGAAAGGGTAATCACTCAGACACAGCAACTGGCTAGGCACACAAAATGATACCCTTGGAAGCAAAATAGAAGAAAATGTTTGCTCTTGCTCTGAGGGGGGGGAAAATATACATATAATGGTAAAATTGCATGATACTTTGCCAAATATCATAGTATCAGGCAAGGAGATAATAGTCAGTCAACAAGGTCCAAGTTGTTCTTGATGCACAGGTGACTAAACCCCACTCAGACTCTCAGTAAGTGTTCTTTTATGTTTATGTTGGTACACAGAGCAAGCTTAGGAAAGATGTAGTAACTTTTGGTCTGAGAATTTTACAGGCCGTTTGCTTCTTAAACTGAAATAATTTCTAGCTAGTACAATGGAATGATACACTTCAGGGCTGCTAGAACTTATATATCAGCTGTTATCCACTTAAAGAGAGGGGAATACAGGAAACCAAGCAAATATCCTGAGGCAGTCCTACCATTCATTGCTCACCGTTCACATGTCCAGTGGCAGTGAGATGCTTACATTCTACTTTTCTTTAAAAAGAACTGAAGTAAATATCTACCCCTGCTTATCCTGATGCCTTTTACCAGGCAACTGCAAGACAGAGGGTCATTGGGCACTGGAACAGGCTGCCCAGGGAGGTGGTTGAGTCACCTTCCCTGGAGGTGTTTAAGGCACGGGTGGATGAAGTCCTGAGGGACATGGTTTAGTGTTTGATAGGAATGGTTGGACTCGATGATCCGATGGATCCCTTCCAACCTGGTTGTTCTATGATTCTATGAAAATGTGTAGAGATATTTTTGTCCATAAAATACAGCAAGAATTAACTCTTTTGATGGAGTCAAATTAGGCAAGTGATTTATATTTTGGCACAGTTTCTATAATATACAAAATGGAGTATGGAACAAAATGGGACAAAGATGACAAGAAATGATTTAGAGTTGTATGTTTTTTAATAAACCAAAATTATTTTAAAGAAATGCTAAAAATATTCTATCTGAAAGAATCTGGTTTATCTCTTTGGAATTTCAAATACTTCTTAGGGTAGACCTATTTGCAGACAAAACTTGCTGTTTTAAAATGAGAAGACTAATGCATTGCTTTACATATATTGAACTGAAACGGTCACGATTTCCGATACAAATAATTTATTTAAATGTATCTAAAAACGTTTTCCTTTGACATAAGAAAGATGTTATTGGATACTTAAATTTGCAATAATTTTAAACGTCTGTCCTGTACAGTACTTACTTGTACTTTACAGATATACTTGACATACACTCGTGTTATTTGCTTAAAAATGCAGAAATGTAGCCAGAAGATCATATATTATCCATGGAAGAAAAACACATGATGATAGTTCAAAACATGCTTTTCCTTGGTCCAATTATGATGTTAAATAATCTAGAGTAAATATTATATTCACATTAACACTGATTCAGAAGTAAATTGTCCCATTTTAAAACAAGATTAACTTGATTAAAAAATATAGGCTATGTAGGATCGAAATTTACATTTAAATGCAGCTAATCAATGAAATGTGAGATAGTGTGAGTTCAGTAATATTCAGAATTAAATATTCTGGTTCAATAGTTTAATTAATGTCACATTTATATTGGTTGCTCTTTAATCTGTGTTCTTTAACATTTACTGAAATGTCAGCAAAAAGGATGATGCAAGACTCAATAATTAGGAATATAGTACAATAAAATAAAATATACGTAGACACACAAGAATAAAATTCATACATGTGCTGGCATTCTGTGCTTTTCTTCTTGAAATAGCAAGGCTGCTAAATTCTCAGTGTTCCAGAGCCCCAAACAGCTTTCAGTATGAAGTGAAACACTAAGTACATTCTGAAGTCATTAATTTCAAATTGGGCTAGAGAGGCAGGAAAGGAAACCCTTTGACAAAGAAACTATAATATTTGAAGAAGCTTTATAATTTTACAGACAACTTCAGCTGTTTAAGATTTTTCCCCACACTTTTCATGCAGTGGAGCTATACTTTTTCTGCAGACTCTCCAGTGGCTTTTGCTTCTACAAAAATTGAGTTAACTTTGTGTCAAGAGAAATACAATAAACTATACTATTCACCTACCTACATGACCACAGAAAACAGAAAAGAAACAAACATTGTTACCTTGAGGGAACAAAACCAGAAGTAATCAGAGGACCATTAACATGAAAAGTCTAGAAATATAATCAAGCAGGAAAAAACTATGCTGAACTGAGGCTTGTAATACAGAAGAAAGCCAAATTTACTCCACAGGTACTGTGCTTCTGTGGCAGAAAGATTAATAAATCTAGTATTTGGAATGTTGTTTTTCAACTATAGCTATGTGATTAAAATCACCACAAGAAAAGTAGCCTCAACAAAATCACAACTTCAGAATTAGAAAAACAATACACAACACGCTGAGCCAAATTAAAAAAAAAAAATTAAATGAGGATAAAGTTGTGTGAGGGTTTTTTTTCTGAAATATAACTCTCAACTCCACTTATCAGACTTTAAATAGGAAAATGTACGTTCAAAAACACACAAAACATGGTGGGGATATTAAAGGAAAAATAGTTGAGACGTTGCCAACTGGAAGCTCTTTCCTACAACCTCCAAAGGGAAGCACTAAACATCTTTATTATGACTCTTTAAAATATCTAAGGTAACTACAGAAAGCCAACAAGTAAAAAAACAACTGTCTGAAGAAACTAAGTTGACAAAGAAAGCATTTAAGAAAAAAATTAGCTGAAAACCAAAATTGTCATCAATTCTTACAGGGAAATAAGCACCTCATACAGAGTTGTGGAAAATACTTATTTACACATTGTGGATGGATGAGTAAATCAACAAGTAAAACCACTTAGGTATATCAATAAAATTCATCATCACTTTCTGATGCACTGAGAAATGGCATGGAAAGTAGAGATCTTTAAAGAAAATATAATGTGAAATTTACCCTAAACTTAAAATAGCCTGACTACCATTGCTGAAACCATAATCTTTATAAGGAGAGCTCCATGAGCCACAAAAAATGTCAGCCATTATTAAATGTTCTGAAATTAAGCACAATTGATTGTTTCAGAGGGCTAAACAATTCTTTTCAGATTCTTCTTGTATTTTTGTGTTGAGGAAAGAAGCGAGTGATTCAGAGACAAATTCTATGCCAGTTTTCCTTTCATTTTGACAGACTGAATTTAATAGAAAGATTATGCAAGTCTCGCCGCCTTTTCCTTCCATCTCATGTCTGCCAGAGTGGAAGAGTTTGCATTATTCAAGGTCAATTAAGCCATGCAAATGCATTCTAAACGATTTTACAGTAGTAATAATAACTCACTTGTCAGAAGGATGCACTGAATTTGTTAAAGAAAATTAATTTACAATAAAAATGCTGTAGGTGTTTTCAGAGTTTTATTCTCTGCTCAAAATAATCAGTCATATGGATATAATAATCTTGAACTGGTTGTGTTATAGGTTCTAGGTACAGATTCTTCAGGATCTTGATCCCTAGCACTATATTCAGAGATACAGAGATGTAAGTAAAAAAAAAAATATCTCACATTCTGCCACTTATTTTTCAGAAAAATTGTGCACTTATTTAGTTATCAAGTTATAACAATTTTTGAGCTTGAAATCATGTTTACAAAACCAGGCTGTGACAACATTCAATCCTGAATGTAGATTATGGTAAAACTGAGATATAGAATTTATTAATGTTTTTTAAACTCTTAAAACTACTCATTTTTATAACTTATAACTTCTAACAAATTACACTTGAAAAGCCCATTCACAATGCATCATAACAAAATATTCCTAGTCAATGGGATTTTTTTAAACCAAAGTCAAGCTCTTGAGCATACACTCAGTCATGCTGTGAGCATTTTTAACAAACACAATTGCACCACAATTACATTTGCACGGCTATATTGACACAGGGTCTCACACAAAAGTTCACAATGATATACTGAAAACGGCAAGGAAACCAACCCTCTTTGCTGTATTTGCTGTATCTGACAATACAAACACCTCTAGCTCATTTCAGAACCAAAAGGTTGTAGGTTCAGGCTTAGAAGCACTGAAGATTGTGTGAATAAACATTTGACCTTCCCCTGACAGCCTAGTTACTGCAGAGAAGATGTGCACATCTGAGACCAGCAAACCATGTAATTCAGCCTATTCCATCTGAACACAAACCAAGAGTAAATGAGCAACACAGAATGGACCAGAGGGATGGATTTGCATAGAAATATACCGTTCTCATCTAAGAGGGATACACCTTCAAGGTGAAGCAACATCCCAGCTCCACGAACAACTGCCTGTATTTTGTACAAGCATAAAACAGTGTTTCACAAGGAGCTGTGTATGCATTCATTGTCATCTTTCAGGTGGGAGGCAGCAAGTAGCTCCTTCATCCCAGCGATGGGATGGGTGCCAGGGCATGCCAGGTGACAACAATGCAATGTGAAAGATGCAAATATCTGCATTTTAATTACTTTCATTAGATGATACAGATGCCCATTTCTCTTTACCAAATACATTACATTGTGTAACTGTACCCTGAAAAACTGTCTAAGCTAGAATTACATTCAACTCAAACTTTTTTAAAAAAATGATACATTGAAGGTCATTTCTTGGGAAACCAGGGGCAGAAATTTGGAGCTGAGGGTTGACTTTTTCAGTAGAATGTACTGCACTTTTCTTTGAAAATATACTAGAAAGATAAAACAAATTCAATCTGTTTTATGTCACTAAGATTTAGATGGAATATTCTATTCTGATTAGATATTTAACATAAAGCACTTGAAAATGACACATACTCTCAACACTAATTGTATTTAGAATATGTCCCCTCTAATAGAGAGCTAACAATATTTACCATGTTTTTATATTAAAATTATATGTCCTAGGATTCATTCACAATTCCCTTTTTTATGCAATTATGATGTTTGTGAAAAATGCAGGTGCCTCATTGAATGTGTACATTTAAAATGTGATTGTATTCACATCTGTACAATATTTAAAGCCATATAATACATATTAATAGAGACCTCAAGCTACTATGAAATGCCTAACACCTGGCAGATAAGATAGCAGCTCATACTAGTTTAAATACTGTATTTTAATTCACTTTTCTGTCAGTAATTACTAAGTCATGAAGTTGAAAATATGACTGCATAAAACATGTCCCCTCAGATATATCTGACAGAATGCACAGGTAATGTTTAAACACTAGTACTTGATGTCTTCTGTCCTAATAAATACTTTGTTCACCTTCTTGATTGCATTTTTCTGTTCCTTTTCATTCCCTTTCCTATTCTGATGCCATTTACCTGGCTAATTACCTAGCATCCCCTCATTCTTTTTGATTTCTCTTCAATTTCTCATTACACTTTTCCTCACTTTTACTTCACTTTGTTCTATTTCATCCTATGTATTCCTTTGAGTAAACGGGAAGGAAAAGGAGTGCTTTTATTCTCTTTTACAATGTGAGTCTAAATTGTAGTTGCGTCTAATGAATGGAGCTGGGCCTTGTTGTCATTTGGCATAGCCATGGTAGATAGTGTCAGGCTGTGACCACAAGAAGCAAAAAAGCAGCTTAGTGCACCTTCTGTGGACTGAAGGAGGAAAAATAAAGATAAGCTATTCTTAGACGTTTTCCACAATCTCAACTGCATTTCTACATAAGTCTTCGCACTACTTACAACTTTTCACATAACAGAAGATACAATACAAGATAAAGTACAAATATCACTGACTTGGCAGAGGGGCTGTAGGGAAGATGGGAATCTGAAGAAAAATATGGTCTACGACTTGATATACAGAATCCTTAATGGGTATTAATGTTATAAGACAAGTAAACATGGATAATGCTTTAAACAATGTTTCAAATGTGATTCTAATTTAGCTCATTAAAGGTGAATGAATAATCAAATTAATATTTTATACCAGGAAAGGTATAAAATATTCATCATGTATTTCTACACTATTCTGTGCCATATATAATACAATTATACTGCTGCTGGTTATACTACATTCCAGGAGGCCTATGTAACTGCTGTAGAACAGATGTGGAGGAATCCACACTGAGCAACTCATGACTGGAACTATTTCTTTTCCTAATGGAAAAGCTTTAATGAAACTATGGTTGTTGCAGAAAAAAAAAAAAAAAAAGATTTTTGAAAATAAAACATTTCAGTCAAAGTAAGTCAGCTTTGACACAACATCCACTGGGAAAGAAGGCAAACTGTGTTAATAATTTAAGAGCTTGACTTGGAATGTCAGCACAGGTACTTGACTATCACACATTGGTGTGTCTGAGGGGTTTTGAGCTTGTTTTTTTTCTTTTTTCTTTTTCCTAATGCTTGTCTCATCTTATTACTCTTCTAGTCCTCTTCTCTGCCTAAGAAAATCAAATACTATGCACACTCAGTGCACATAAACGTTAAACCTTTTTTTCTCAGTTCTTAAGAAAGATGGAGGGAGAACTTGAAAAGTTGAAAAGTTTCACAGTATAGAAAACTGTTTTCCATGTAAACTCTCACTACTATATCTAAGAGGCATTGTTATTGCTTAAGGCTGAGGCCTGTCTTGTCAACAGAGAAATAATGTAATTTCAAAAATATGAAAATTGCACAGTTCTATAATATTTGTCCAATATATGGCAAATCTGCTAGAATTCCTTGAGAAATCTATACCACTTATATATTATTCTTTACCCCTCTGGCTATCTACTGCTAAAAACTGTACTGGCTTAACAAGAAAACTGCATAGTCTAATTCTATATGCATAAAATTGTTCCGTTGTTCCTGGAGGTAAAAAAATGGTTCCTATTGAGCATGAAGTACTAAAAGTGCATAACACACTGGGACAGTGCTACTGGCAGTTATCTTTCAAACAAAGGATACCACCTATAATGTTTTCTTGTTTGGGTCATGGATAACATATCTTTCTTTGAATGTGCCTTAAAACACACACTTGGAAGACATCTGTCAGTTTAAGTATTTAGAAGAAACACACACACACGCGCACACACATACATATATATATATATGTTAGGGAGTAACTGTTCTGTTTTACTATTTTAAAGTAGCATATTCTAATAAAGCAGTTTGTAAAAGCTTTCCCCGAAATGATTCACATTATAACATAATGTGGATTATCCCCCATTAAAATAATGAAATCAATCACCTAAACTACAGTGGAGTTTGTGTCTCTGTATACGTGCAAGATAGCAACAAAAGAAAGCAACCATTTATAAAAATGGGCCATTTGGATGATTAAGCAGACATGCCCTTTGCCCTATATGGGGACAAATTTCTGAAGTGAACACTCATTTGCTTCTGCAGATAGAGCACTCTGACAGAGGACTAACTTTCCCATTGCTCACGGTAAACAACCTCAGCACCAGAGAAGCACAGAACGATCTCCTGTGACTAACTGTGATCATACAAGCAACTTACTATAAAATGAAAGTCTCTGAGTACATAGTCATTGGCTCATGTGGTATGTGCGCACCCAGAGTAACAATCTAAATGAATTTTGCACATATATACAATAGAAACTTTTGTTACTGTATTTAGTAAGAAGCAACAAATGCAGTTTGTGGTCTTGAAATAAATTACTTGTCGTTTATTTTCCCACATGTAAAAAGAGGAAGAAAAGCCAATGACTACTGTGATACTGAGAAACAATTTAGTTCTTTAAGTGACGGCTATTGAGCTAGGGAAATAAATTTTATAACCACCAAGGCAAGAGGAAATGCAGTACAATGGAGAAAGGATTAGAAAGCTGCTGGTTTACTGTCTGATCACTAGAGAACAGTTGACATTGGATTGTATTACAGATAATCACAGAGCCACAAGTGCTAAGATGCTAGAATAAATTTGAACGAAACAAGTAAATTTCCAAAATTCTACAAGAAATATAATCATGATTTCCTTTGAAGAATGAGGACAGCATGTAAAGAGCAAGATGTCTAAAAGACCCAACCCTTCTAATACTAATTTGGGGGATGAATTTATAGTGCATTTGCTAATGAAAAGAGTATTTCATACTTCAGAAGAAAATCCAGGGATTAAGGATACTACATTTAATCCTCAAGGAGTTTGGAACATTCCTCTCATAAATTATAGTATTGGCTTCATTCATTTTACTGTGGATGCTCTTCAACTAGCTTGGTTGAAACTTGCAAATGCTCAAAATTACTGTTGGAAAACCTTTGCTATAATACACATGCAGAAGTACAAGGCCAATGCCTCTCTGGAAACTGGGAATGTGCCAACATTTCTGTAGCTGATAAAAACTTTAGAGTAACAATAGAAAAAAAAATCAAAATAATTACTGAAGATTTTATCAAGCTAATTTTCCAAATGTTTTGCAGGCTGGTAAGTAGTACACACAATGAGAGTGGGGTACAATATACATTATATCTAAGATTATCTATAGAACTAATATTAAGAAATTAATGAAGCTATCAGAGTAAATATTCCAAAAGAAAAAAAAATAAGCAACAGAATCTTATTTATTATTGAAATTCAATACTTAAACAACTTTTGCTTGAGTAAACTTTCTTTGCTAACCATTATTTTTCCTGGAACATACATTTCTTCAAAAGAATAAAGTAAACATAAATAAATGGAAACTAGTGTAAATATTATTTAAATGATCAAGTGTAAATTTTTAGAGCATCCTAAAAACTGTAATAAAAAATAATGTGATCCACTACAATTAATCCTCATTCAGTAGCATCAGATTTATGACTACTAATGCTGCATGTTAAAGCAACTATAGCAGGTAGACTTAAACTAGACATTTAAAGTGATTTAAAGTAATTTAAAACTAATTACTTGAAAGAAGATTCAGAACCACATATGCGAATACAGACAAAATTATTCAAAAGTTTGTACAGTGTAGCTGAATGCCACAAAACTGTCAGATAAAAGAGACAGCAAACATTTCCACCATTTTGAACCTACTTGCTTTATAAACTAGTCATAAGTCTTCTTGTGATAGTCATTTTAAATAGAGTTCTATCTTTATGCAGGAAAAAATCAAAAAACTCATAAAAGACTGATGAGAAGAACTAGAAAATGCACTTTTCCTCTAGAAGGAGTACGGTGAGAACATAATACAAATAATCTTTCCCTAGGGCCCACTGATCAGTGTGATACTGGTAACAGTTATGGGTCCATCTGGTTGCCAAAGGTGAAACAATCGGGGAAAGGTGCTATCAGAAGGTACAGACATAAAGACATGCAGCTATCTGACAGGTCTGAAGGGAGACTCCTGAGTCATACTGCTAAACACCTTCTTATCTTTTTTTTCTGCCAACACAAAGAGAGGCAGTAGAGACCTCCTGGAGCAAGACTTTGTGAAGCACAACGTTATCTGAAATCAAATACAAGACTAGCAAGAATACGCTGGGAGTAATTACTGAGCAATTTAACTTGTGGTTTGAATCACTTTTTATCAAAGGTCTTATAGCAGAAGAATTCTTTGATTGAACACAATCAGAAATATACATGCATGTGTTCTGTCTTAGATGCTTTCTGTATTTAAAAAGATGTTTTCTTCAATATCGTATTAGTATGTTATCTTGCACTCTGTGTTGTGCAACCTCTGTTTACTTTGAAATCAGTGATAAAAATCCTGGTGCTTCTGACCAAAATATAAATTAAGCAACAACTACATGCTCTGAAAATCCTATTATAAGAACAATTTCTATAACAAAAGACACAGGGCCTCACTTTTAGGACATTGCATCTCCATAGACGTGTATTTGTGCTCTCCTCCCTTACCTGTCCCTGGATTTCTACTCTGACCTGTCTATGCAGATAATTTCCTTTTTATCTAATTCTTTTCTTAATTTTGGGGCAGCCTTTTTGAAGGTCTTTATCAAATATATAATTGAGCAAACTAGGGAGAAATAAAGCTTCATTATTGATATATGCATGCAATAAAATCTGTTTTGTAAGACTGTTTCTTTCTCCCCGCAGAGTAAGGTCTAGAGATCTGTCATGTTCCAGATATATACTGCACTGCACTTTTCCATAAAAAGACCTAGTCGCCTACGTTGGGAGCACTTATATCCTCCAGACTGTAAGGAAGCAATTACTTTTACAGAACAAAAAGGAAACATGTATAAAATCAACTAGTTGGCACTTGGTTGGGGAAAAAACACTGGTATGTAATGCTTGACAAGTAAATACTTTTTGATAGCCTCCATCCCTCTTAACACATATTAAAAAGAGATCCCTTAATACTTTTTTTTTGTTTGTTCATTGATTATTATCTAGTTTCATCCTCTAATAATTCCAGTCACTTCAAGTGAAATTTACACAAGGATTAAATTTGGTCTCATGTGTCTTATAGCTTGCAGTGAGAATGACCCACCTTTTCTGGCATTTGCTGTATTGTATAGAGAGACATGACACTATTCTCTTCTGGGAGTCTTTTGAACTTGTATAAAGTAGCTATTCCCAAGTGATTACTTCCTTTCTCCATTGATACAATAAAAGATCAACACATGAAAAAAAAGAGTCCCACAGTGATTTTTCTTTTGAACACACAAGCACTGCTGAAAACATAAATGCACATGTGCAAAAGTTATCATCTCTTGCCCCTTTCTAGTAACTATTAGCTCCACAGGAAAGTAAAGGAAAAGAAGAGTATTAAAGCTTTTTGCGTCGTAAGGGTGAATCACTCTTTTCACTTTTATTATTACAAGAATGCCACTGATAACCAGAGAAAAGGAAGAACATTCCTGTAGTTCTTCAAACTGTTACAGTTTAATGTACAGCATCGAAGGAACTCTAAAGGATAAAAAAAAAAATCCACTTACAAGTGAACGTAAGCTGCTACTTTTCCTACTTTTTTCATACCACTGCCAACATAAAACAAATGTCTTTTAACATTCTTACTTTTCCTGTCTGGGAATTTCTTTATTCTTTTGAAAATGATGAGCTCTGTAAATTCAGGCCTAGAAACAAGCAGAATACTTGCTAAAATTTGTGATAGATTGGATAGAGCTTTCTTTACAGAAAACTGTACCCAAGTGTTTCCCACATCTCGTCTCACACAAACAGGAGAGTGCATGCAGATGATCTGACAGTGCCTCCGTTTCTATGCATGCTGATCACTTGAAAATTTCAGATTACATATGATGTTATCCAAAAGGTATCCTCTCACTACAGTTAAGTAACAGTAAGGAAATCAAACATAAATCAAAGAACTCCATAGGTCTTTATTATTCACTAAATTAAACATCGTCGTCCAGTTTCAGGTTGGATTACAGTCACCTCCTGCCTTCAAGTCCACACTAACAATGATTTTGGATTTTAGATATTCACTTCACTGTAAAATTCACAAGTAACCACTGAAGCTGTGACTGCCTTCTATGAGTTGATACTTAAAGAACCAGGCTTCCCTTAGTTTATTCTTACTCCTCAAATACCAGTTTGCTTTTCTTTCTACTCATCGGTCTGTTACGAGAAGCAAGGAGTATGGTCCAAACTGTAGGACACATTCATAGCTAAAGGATGTGATAAATCCCTTCTCCCCAATGTTAGGAAATTTCTGTAGCCTGGCTTTCTGCTTATAGGGCAAGTCTTCCAGTAAATAGGCTGTTTTATAAAAGCTGGGGAAAACCTCTTCCTATACTACATTTCAGATCAACGTCAATGTTATTTGTCAGCCTTCATTTAGGCTTGAGGATCACAAGGTCTAGTGGATGTGCTCTTCCAGCAGATATAAAGAGGCTTAAACTTTAGAAATTACAGTTTAAGTGGCGATTTCTTACATGACCTTAAGTACGTATCAGCTGGAGGTATAAATTTTGGAGCATGCACAGCAATATAGTCTTATTTACTAGTTATACACAGACATTTCCAGATCAGACCACCATAGGCTGAAGTAGGCTGAACTGAATCTAGACATCTCAGTCTCACTAATGCTTCATTATTTATCACGGTGGTCTAAAGAAGAAATACTCTTACATTAGTATCACTTTGTAAGAAGTTCTCTTTCCGCATTTATGGAAGAATAAATTAAATTTTCTTTGTTCAAATGTAAGCATGTCTGTGTTTGAAAATCAGTCATGGATAAACTTTGAAAAATATATCTAAAATACAATGTTACCAAAAATTTTATCATTTAATTTGTCTAAATAGTAACATCTATATAATTGATACTATACATCAGCTTACTTTCCACCTTGTCAGAAAAACAGAGAGATGTGTTTCTTTTGTCCAACTGAATTAAAAAATATAAATTAGTATACAGTAGATATCCTTCAGATTGATAAAATTATTCAGGTCTTAAAAGAAGCTGCAGACTACTGATTCAAGATTAGAGCATCAATAGGAAATTAAAATAAAAGAAATTAGAAAAGCATTTGCAGCGCTAAGAAATACGTGGATCATATCCAAGAATTCTGGACATTTTAACCATACCTTGATAGGCATGGTAAAATGAAGCAGGATGAAACTATTTCTTCAGACAGAAAATCAAATAACCAGAATTGTGATCAATTCTACTTTTTCTCATCAGTACACAAGAAGCTAAACACCAGCATGCTTCTAATAATTAACTATACATTCAAATTTGATGTGTCAACTTAGTATTGGCAATTTTATCAAATACTATTCCCTGTCCAAACTGCCTGTAGCAAAGAAGGTGACTGAAAAGTTTATGTTAAACAGCTGTTATGCCATCTGGCATCTTTGACTTCCATGACCCTTTTCAATCTGGCTTTCAGCCTAGGTAATGTACAAAGACTACATAGGCTTAATTGGTCTATGACTTCCTCTTGGCAAAATGCAGAGGTCAAGTTTTCATGCTGATTACCGTAGATTTGTCAGCAACCTTTGTTAACATGAACCATTAAGTTTTGTTGACTCATCTGCAGACACTGGCAAGGATGGTCAAAAATCAGTGTAGTCACTCTGGTCTCTCCTCTCCAGGAGGTCTCAGAGGGTGATGTCAGACGATTGCTTATCTTCCCAGAGGGCTCTCACAAGCAGCATTTTCATCATTCCACTCTGCTACCTTTCTTGTTCAATGTTTATGATGGGCTTTTCAGGAAGAGAACAAGACTGCACAGTGGGTGTCATTTAATCAAAATGTATGCAACACCCTTGTGCTTTTTCATCTGATGCAGGTGGT
Source organism: Coccyzus lansbergi (assembly GCA_033558105.1). Lineage (NCBI taxonomy): Eukaryota > Metazoa > Chordata > Aves > Cuculiformes > Coccyzidae > Coccyzus > Coccyzus lansbergi. The sequence continues at coordinate 1,561,779 of JAUMJK010000159.1, forward strand.
CAAGTTCATCCATCTCTAATTTTGAGACCAGGGCAGACAGACTGGTTTAAACTCTACTTACACTACTTGTTTATTTTTAAGAAAACCATTAGTGATTGTGGGAAAGTAAAAGTTGAGGTTGACAAGGAATCTGGTAAGTCACGGCTGTAGTTTTAAGTTCAAAAGAATTATTCAGCTCAGTTATATAGAAAGGTTCCTCTCAAAAGAGCAAGAGAGTTGCTAATTATATAGTTTGAAGTGAGGAGAAAATAAAACAATTTCTTAATCCACAAGAAATATTTCAACAATGAAAATATGAATTTAACTATTTATCCTAGTACTAGAATTTCCATACAATTTTAAAATATATCTACTATACTAGGGTCAAAGTCGGAGTATGTGTTGGCTTTACTGTTAATATACACATATCCTAGGTTTGCACACCAGGAATTTCATACTTGAAGTTGCTTATGAGTTATTAACTGAAGCAATAGATAGTGGTGGAAAAGCAAAATTTCCAGTGATTAGTTACTAATAAAAAAGATACTAAATGACTACGTGAAGTTCAGCAATCATTCAATTATTTCAAGTGAAGTTGTTAGTGAAAAAAAAAAAAACAAACCAAAACCCACCTGGTTATTCACTGACCACTGCTAAAATAAAGCTATTACTGTTTTCAATCCTGTAGACTTCCTTCATAGACCTTGGAAATACCTTTACCTCACTTCATAAAGCACATGGGGGAAAGCAGCAATACCCAAGTTGTATCATTTTTGTCAGTTACAGCTACCCAAGGAAATATGCCATTTCTTTTGTAGAACTTTCCTATACATGTCACCTCATGCATAAACTTAGTACTCTTAACATTTACAGAAATTTCATACTGAAATTTGGGCACTAAAAGATAGGGATTTACATAAATACAACCTGCAGTGCAAAACTTGTTTTTTAAAATAATAAGCAAGTACACTGAATATCACTATGTCCTAAAACAGCTATCACCATAAAAAGAATGCATTGGACTGAAACAGTTGTTCAGACTGTACTCACAACCCCGCATTTTCTTGTTGGGTGTTTTACCCGCACACTAGATTAACGCATGTAATCTATATACTATTCTATTTGACCCAATGTTCTCATTTCTCACCCAAAGCCCTTTCTAACCTTTTCCTACTTGCAGAAGGCCTAAGCAGATATAAGTGCCAAAAGATTCTAGAGAATGTAAGGGCAGAGACCTCAGGATGATGTGGGGAGAGGTCAAATACGACAAAGAGTTTCTGGGTCCTCATGACTGCAGGACAGAGTAGGTAGTACACAATCCCTCTCCTAATTGTCCTCATCCTTCCCTGAGAGTTCCTGCTGCTAATTTTTTGTATCTCCTCTAATTCAAGTATTACAAGATCCTTTGCTAGCATCAGCTTAAAACCAAAGTAATCTTCCTCCTGTGAGATATGGAGAATGGAAGTCTACTACCCATTTAGACAAAAGAGACAGTAGAGTGCGCTTCCCTGCAGTTTCCTGATCAAACAATTATTTATAGGGAAAACTGAAAGGAAAGAATATAAAGCTTCTAATACGAAAACTCACAACCTGTAAGAGGATGAAATTTTTAGTGCTCCTTGAACATTACCAGCATTCAGATAAATCCATCCAGAAGAATACCATTAGGTTACTCCTCTTTCTTGGGAAATTACAGACTAAGGTCATCTGAGTAACATCATGTCCTTCAAAATCCCAAAGATACTTGAGTACCAACATACAGAGTTCATACATGTAACTTCTTAATAGTGTAGATACTGATTTCGGAAGCATGACTGCAGCACTAAAGAAGATTCAAGCACATACATGAGTTCAATCTATTTGATTTGTCAAAATTTGACATATAAAACAAAACTATTCTTCTTGCTCTACTCAAAATTTTCTTATTTGTTTGTGGCCATACTTATTTACAATAATTCAAATTCACTAGTAATCTATTTCTCCTGCCAAAAGTAAAGTAAAATCATGCTCAACATGTACAATATATTCAATTTTCCTGTAAAAATTGCACAAGTAGGTATCTAGTATATATAAGCTACATGTTGGAGGTTATATCTTTGAGTCGCACACAACATAAAGGCATTTCTAGACTCGAAGTGTCAATACAATTAGTAATAATTTAAAAGTTAAACTATTAAAATAATGTGAAAATTTGGGCAATATGAAGCAATACACAAATACGAATAAAACAGTTAAGGTTAATGTAAAAGATAGCCAAGCAAACAGGAAGAGAAAAGGGAGGCATCTGCTTGTTCCTGGTACTGAGTCTATGCATTAATCATGAAGAAATGATAAAAGCCTTTTAGTGACCAAGATCCCAGCATGGAGAAAAGTGATTTTGGAAGATGAAGATTTACTTTTTCCTCCTGGTGTCACTACAGGGCTGAGTTAAGGTTCAGACTCTCAAGTTTCAGTTTTTGTAATTTAAATTCATTTTAAGACTTCTAAAACACATTGGAAACATAGGGGGGAAAAAGATACTGCAGCCTTGCTTCTAGCCAAAATATAGAACACTTTAGGAGATAAATGGCATGCTATTTCTATAAGATCTTAATCATTACTTTCCAAGGGGGGTGTAAATTTAATCCATACTACTGCAGTAAAACTATTTTTTTAAATGCACAGGTTGACAAAACAAATTAAAATTTCATTAATACTTTGGGGTATTGCCAAAGAAATATTAACTAAACAGTTTTATACTCATGGTACGTGCCAACAAGCTATAAAATGGCAGAGTAATAAACAGTATTTTAGCTAGCCACTTGTGTTTTACATAATCGTTAAAACAGACATGGATAAGGAAACATTGTTTTTGAGGAATGCAAGAACATATTCTCATGTCTTACCTACTCAATGCACAGATCCGTTCCTCCTGCACATCGCTTCTGTATTACCTCTCCATCTTAAATACAGATAGAACTTCACCAGTTTCACATCATTTTTAAGTATCCTCTTTAAGTTCTTTACAATGTCAGAAGTTTGTTTTTCTCTCTCATTTCCATCCTTCCTGTCTGCCTTTATCAAAACTTTTAATCTTTGTAGTATTTTAACAGATTCTGTCCCATGATATAATGGATATACATGGTTTTATGCTTGAATCTGTTGCACCTTCTGTTGCTTCATCTGATTATGACTGGGACAAGCCCCACAGAAAGGTGAAGCACTTAAGACACCCCTTTTTGGGTTTGGATATACTGATTTAAACAACTAAACAAATATTTTTGTTTTAAGCTCACACAAATGACATCAATTTCTGTTCCAAAGAAATGAATCATCCGCTTCTCAAGCACAATCAATCTACTTCCTGGAAACCCAGGCATTTATCTGCCATACTTTTGTGTATATTCTATTTATCAATCACACCTCTTCACATGGTTTTAGGTGTCAACTTTGACGCAGATTTCCAGCTGTAGACTTGCAAAATTTTCTCATCTATCAAGTTCCAACCGGTAAACTGAAATGATGCTACTTCTCTGGATTTTCTGCCATCACTTTAAAATACAGTTGCAGAATTGATGATCGTTATGGTTTTAAAACCAGTTTCCTCAAACTTTTTGGAATGGTGTTCTGCACTTTTTTTCCTCAGTAAGCTATGATTTATAGGCTAATTTTAACACAGTTTGAGAGACAGGTAGAGATTTCAAAAAGATGAAGTTTCTACAAGCTGTGTGAAAAATCAGTAGGAGTCTGAAAAACTGATATAGAGAAAACATCCACATTAAATGTTTCCAACATGAAAAGGCAAGAGTGACATCAACCGTTATCTATGTCTTCTGAGTGGCCAATGAGAATGCAAGTTCTTGTTAAATAAGCAAAAGTTGCAATATTAATTAAGGGACACAAGGACAAGTTGGGACTACAGACTTCAAAAGGAAATAAAGGGAGAGCTGGAATTACTGCAGTAGAAGAATAGGCATCAAAAAGAAAAGCTTTCATTTTTACACTTCATGAAAAACATTCTCTATTGCTTGATGCTAGACTTTGTAGTGTGAAGTGGCAATATCTACAATCTATGCATTTTAAACCTCTAGACCAGTAATTTAAGAGAGAGGATACTTCTTGTACCAACATCATGCTAAGTCTAAAAAAAGCTTATAATATGAAGATCATTTTAAATACCTACTGGGCTACCGAGATGTGACATAAGATATCCTATGTATTCTAAGATAATTATGAAAGCAGTGAATGCAAAAATGGACTCGCTACAAACCTCAAACCTCCAGTAGAAGTCTTGGATTTTCTGCCTACTGAAATTTAAATATGGATCAGACGTAAGTTCAAATATGGATCAGACAAGTTCAAACTAGAATGGAAGGTGAGAAACAGAAGTCTGAACAAGTTTCCCACTGTTACTGGCATGTAAATCTATTGTTCTTTGTATTTCTTTGTATTATATGCTCCCCATCTGAGAAAACAAAATTCAGTAAAGCAGATGTACTGACCTACGCTACAGATAAAGAATCTTGAAGGAAGAGTTTTATGTCATTTCACCAAAAAGCATTACAGAAAACCTATTTATTATTATACCAAAAGAGAATTCCCCAGTTGTGGATGGAAAAGGTCATTGGGCACTGGAACAGGCTGCCTAGGGAGCTGGTTGAGTCACCATCATCAGAGGTATTTAAAAGATGGGTAGACAAGGTGCTCAGGGACATGGTTTAGTGGCAGATAGGATTGTTTGCACTTGATGATCCAAGAGGTCTTTTCTAACCTAGTGACTCTATGATTCAAATAGTAGGTAAGTGGTGCGTCTGTACTCCTTCAGCAGGGAACAGAGAAGCTGCCTAAGTGTTGTCTCCTTATGATCACAGTCAATAAAGCTTCTATAGGTCTTGTCCTAAATTGAATGGTTTATTATACACTTGGAGACTTCAGGTTCTCGGATACTAACAAGAATCACAGGAGTACTGGGGTTCAGCTTTTACTAGAATATTTTCCCCAGTCTGTCATCAAATCAGTAACATAAGTAAATAATAATATTTGCTATGCTCCACTTACATTTACTTATTTATACTCTGGAAATACATCATTGTGCATTTAATTTTCGTATAGATATTATTTCCCTTTCTTGCTTATAAGAATGTTAAAGTCTAATCACAGTAATTCATAACTTCTAATCCCTAACAGGCCCATTAGAACTAATATTCTGTTGCCAAGACAAAAAGTAGGATGGTTTTGACATACTGGTTTCAGCAGAACAGCTCAGGCTATTTCTTCTCACCTTTAGAGGCTTTTAAACTGCTTAAGTTATTTCAGAATTTTACTTGTTATCAACATTAGTCTGGTCTGTTCAGAATTTTAGACCTTCCTTCTTCTGCTTCTATTAGCATGTCAGATGACTTCTATTCATGTAAAGTCCTATGGATCCTGTGATTGTTTTCAAATGCAAAGAATTTAGAGAACTTTCCAGATAATACCACAGCTACTCCAGAAGACTTTTCATCACATTATCACAATTTTTATATGTAGTTTATTTAAATATTCTAGACCAATTATTTTTCATTACACCAATACTTAAGAGAAATTGCTTTTTGACTGTATTGGTGACCACAGGATCACCAATAATTTAACACTAGAAAGCAAAGGCATTAAATATTTCAGTGCTGTTTATTTCACCCATTATTTCCTTAGCCACTAGACTAGACACAGGAACCACATTTTCCTTTAGCTCTCTTGTTTTCAAACATGATTTCAGAATATTTCTAGAATCATCATTTCTTAACTTGCCAAAACCCTCTTATGTTATTATATTATACCTATTCCCAACAATATCTTATTTCATGTTCTTGTACATTTCTGTACAATTTTCAGGTCACTGAAAGGCCTGAGTAAACACATTTGGCATCTTGCTCTCCTGTGCAACACCAAACAGACCATTGCTGTGCACTTAGAATGTTCCCTTTTCAAAACTGACATCTATCTACCCTGCATTTTTTACTCCTAGTGAGATTTTTCCTCAAGGAATTCTTCATAGATTTTTTTTTTAGTCCAAATTTCTGCTATTCTAAAGAAACTTTTCTTTAGATATGCTATCTTGGGTTTCACAATTGCTTTCATCTAAATATTAACATGATCATTTGCAAATAGTTCCTCTGAAATAGATCTAAAATAGCTTCATCTTCAGTGTTATTCCCCAAAACAGAACTGCTCACATTCTTCATGGGAACTTTGCTTAACTCTGTGATACTGAAGTCATTTCCCTGTGTTCAGAGAGTTTGCAACAGCAAATATGCTTATCCATAACAAAGCCACTGAACACACTGCAAAATTCTTTGCATACGTATATCTACAGTTGTTGGCTATCAAAGACCCTTTTTTAAAAAAAAAAACTAGAGTTGTTTAAATGAAAATCCATGAAGAAAAGACAATAGAAAACCCTACTTCTATCAACTATTTTTCACAATGATAAAAGAAAACAGAAATTACAGCCATTGCACAAGACAGAATTTGCATTTTTCTTAGTGCAGTCTGTCCCTAAGCAGTCCTTTAGCAATGCAGAATTATAACAGGGTCTGAGCAAACAGGAAAAAAAAAAAAGTGATAATTAAGTAATTAAGCACCGCCTTGCAATTTAGCTCTTGATCTGCTTGATATATTCAGTGAGAATAACACATTACCTCCTATGACACATAACATCTCACTGCAGCTTCCAATAGTGTTGACAGTGGAGCAGTCAGGTAGCTCCACATGCACAAAGTGAAGCAATATTAATTGTAAAGCCCAACTGGGACATAACTGCAGAGCTAACTACCTGTACCAGATGCAAAACAAAAAACAATCAATAACTTTTTTCATCTTTTCTTTATAATCCCCTTCAGAGCACTCAAATAAGCCTTATGTTTTTTTTTTTTTTCGTTTTTTTTTTTTTTTGGCCACTGGCAGTGGAAAAAAAATACATCAACAGTGTTTTCAACAAAGCATCTGAGTTTTCAACTCAAATTATGAATTAAGAGTTTACTACTTTAATGACACCATTCTCAAGTTTTCTTAAATAATCCACTCCTATGAGAATGTTCTGGGACTGATCATGTAATTTACACCCAGGCAAAGTGTAAATTATAAAATGCTAACACTGTTTCACACAGGGAGACAATGACAGTCTAACCCTGTTTCACATCCACTGTGAACAGGTGTAAATAACTGAGAAGGGTAAGAGATTCTGTGAAATATAACGGACAACATTCATTTCCATACAAGTCCTAGTTCTTTCAGTACTGATAGGTTAAATAGATTGTTTATCATCATAATATATATATATATTTAACCTCAAGATTTTCCATTAAAAAAAATTAAAGGAAGAAACTTTTATAGTTATCATCACATTGGCACATCTAGTGACAAATATTTATTTAATTTATATTATTCTAAGAAAAATAAAGATAGTAACATGTCTCAGTTAAACCCCGGTGTTACCTCTTTTTTTTCCGTTTGTTTGTTTTTTTACCTGGTGACTAATCCATTCTGTATTACAAAAAGAAGATTCTCCTGCCCATTTCCTTGCTTCATCAAGGCACAGAAATTTGCACAAGTTTATTATTGCGAATACAGCCAGTTAAGGTTTCATTAGCACTCTTTACCCTATTGTAGACTCCCCTCCTTTGAAGAGCTTAGAAAATGCATCCAGGTACCCTTCTGGCAGTTGCAGGGAGGTGCTTTCAAGGATTCTGCTAAGTGCTGCATTTCCATCCCCCTTCACACTTCAACAGACACCTGCTTACTACCTAGTATCAGTCGAGCAATTGACAAATCAAACAGGTTCATTGCATCACTACAATATCATTTGAAAGCAGGACAGCCCTAATCTACACATGGTCTCTGACAATTATTCCCTGTAAAACAGGAGGTCATATACATGTAGGTTGAAACAACTGGGGTTGCCTATTGAAGCATTTTTTTCTGCATTTTGACCAAGCTACTTTAGCCCTTTGGGAAGAATGTTAGCCAAACTTATCTTATTTCCAGATAACTCAGTTCCACCACAAGGTACTGTACTGTACAAGATTTCTATGCATTTGAGAGAGCTTCAAATTGCCAAGTATATGCACCCTGTTACCAGCACAAGCAAGAGTGAGGGTCCTGACACACCATCAGCTTCAGGGTGCAATATAGATCCTAACTTGGGCAATTAAATTAAATGCAGTTAAAAGAGTATGATTACTCCCTTTCAGCACGCAGCAACAGGATGACAATTAATTACATCAAACACTAAGACAACCAAGGTGTTCCACAGCTGAAAACAATAATCAGTGTGCTTCAAGTAAGTGGTTTCCACAAAGCCTAATGCAGCTCAGCTCCCTCATAGTCCCACCAGCAAAACAGCTGAGCAGAAATACCAGTTTTGGAGTTAATAGGACAGAAGCAGGAAGGAAAAGGCAGATTCAGAAGACAAATGCAAAATCACTGATATAATTTTACTCTATGGGGATGGGAGCTGGTCATGATAAAATCAGAAAATATTCTAGTTTGAAAAGGATTTCTGTATGTCCCCGATGCAGACCCCTCCTCAAAGCAACACCATTTCAAGCTGAATGAGCACTAGAGAAGGATACTAACCCCAGGTCTATGCTGCTGTAGCTTTTCTCCAGGCTCTAAATGAAAATCCAGCACCATCTCTGAAAAAGCAGACGAAGGAACTATACATTTTCCCTCATTTAGTATTGTCCCAATATGTACTATATGTACTGGAAGTTTCACCAGCACTCTTGAATAATACTTATGAAATCATCTCAACTAGCATCCAGACCTCTTTAATTATGTCTTTAACTAGGACTAGACACATTTTATGTGATCTGGTCCAAGTAACTTTTTATAATTATATTTCTTGAGCACTTACTGCCTTTTGAGATTGATAACTTCAAAAACAATTACCAAAAACTCCTGGAGAAAGCAGGTTTTTGTGCATACATTTTTCGTATAAAGCTATTCACTAAAACAGCTGGGGCAAGCAGGAAGAAAGCGTAAGCATAGGCAAGGGCAATTTAGTATATTGTTTTATTCAGTGTAAATGGAAGAGTTTTGTCAGGCATTTACTCAGCTGTAATTATTCAGATCTTATATTAAGAAAGCATATGTAGCAATTGTTTTTCAATCAAAATATTGAGAAAAATAATCCAAAGTGCTCTATATCCAATGCTATAATTAATTCTCTAAAGCTTTAGCTTTATTCTTGTTAAAAGCACTGAGAAACTCTGGGAACTGTACCTCATCCTCCTGTAGGTATCACTTTGTACATCACTAGTGGAGCAAAATAAAACATTGATTCAGTTATGTGTAGTTCTTAGAGTGATATTAAACACAGCTAATTCTTTCTTTGCAGTAAAATAAATTGCATTGACAAAGATGCTGCTTTTCAGTAGGCAGCACACCTACAAAAATCTGTTCCAAACACTAAGTTATGAAATAAAGCATGATACAACACAATAGACCAGCATTTAAAACATAATCTTAAAAACATATGCAATAAAAGTCAAAATATGCCTAGAGCAAAAGTTTACCACAATGTTTATTAATTAGAAAAGTGAGATCTGATATATGATTTGGGTATATGCACCATGTGTCTTTCAATATGTCACAGCAGACAGAACATTTTATAACCGCTCGCCTTTCATAAAGTAAAACTTTAATAACATACATGATAACATACATGCCACTGTGTACATTATTAGAGAATGGTAAATGCATTTAGTCAAACTAATCAACATTTATGACACTATTAACATGATAAGATGTGTATGTAAATGTATACCTATGAAGAGTTTTCTTCTATGAGATTAATTTATGTTTTCAGATGCTACACATACAGTTGAAAACTAAATTCCTTTTCAAACATTAAATTTCATTTGGAACAAGTAGACCACTCTGTTTTGAATTGTTGACCTTAAATAGCTGACTACTAAAGTATCAGCCATATGTCTGAAAATACTGAAATGGATTTTGGATGGCTTTCATTATCTCAAAGAATTATGTGTCAAAGTAAAATGGATTATATATTTTTTTTCAATAATGAGTCCAGCCTGTCTATTTCATTATTTCTCTTCTTGCCGTGTACTCAAGATATACATTATGATTTGGAAACCTAGAGGTCAGCTTTAGGTGGTGCCAATTACACAGACAACTCACAGTGCTGTACCTTCTCATTTGTTCTGTTATTTCTGCTGGCAATGTTAAAAATGAGTAACACTGCTCTGCCCAATATTGAGTTTCTGATTCACTCTGACAGGATACCATTAGCAGTTATCCAGACTTGGGCTGGATACTAAATTTCATTATATTATCTTTTAAGGTAATACTGAATAATAGCTAACAATTTTGTTGGAGCATGGTATACAACTCAATTTCCTCTGATGTGAATGGAAGTCAACAACAGGCAAGAAACCTCAGCAAGAGATAAAGCTCTTGTTCTGCTGTAAGATTATTTAAATAGGATATATGAGTTTAAAAATAGTAATTAACAAAAAAACTAGGAGAATGGTTTGTTCAACTTTTTGCATATTTGTTAAAATAACTTTAAATTTACTGTTGTTAAGAGATAATGTTTAGGATCAGAAATTCAACCAGGGAGGGGCTTAGGCACTGAGATACACAGTATAAAAAGAAAGCTTAGAAACTTTTAATAAGTCTCATTTTCTAACATCCAAAATAAATTTTCTTAACAGCTTGTTGAAAATTCTCAAGAAAAGAATGCCCCTCTGTTAAGTAAAAAGAGTTTCAGGTAACAGTCATATGAAAATATCATGATTTTATAGAAAGTAACATACATCAGATATCTGCATGGAATGCTCCTGACTTCCAGAACACACAAAAAGACTTTTTCAAACAGTAACTAAACCTGTTTATATAAACAAGTCATAATAATAAATCATAATACACCTAAATGCAGCCCTGAATGTATTGTATCAAAGCCATTGCTTTGTGTTTTCAGTTTTAAAGGAAAATATATATAATATAATATCCCATCTTCAGAAAGAAGTTTAGTGAAAGAGCTAGTAAAACCCACACTATTTTTTAGCCTTCATGAGATGGTCTTTTTCAGAGAATCGTTTAGTTGGAAAAGACCTTTGAAATCATTGAGTGCAACCATGCTTGTTCACTAATAAACCACATCCTTGAGCACCTCCCTCCTCTACCCATTTTTTAAATACCTTCAAGGACAGTGACTCAACCACCTCCCTTCACAGCAGATTTTGTTTCTTTGTCCTGCAAGGTCCAAGAAGATGGTAGGTATCCACAGGTTGCAAGCTTACACAGGGTTATTTCAACTCTCTGTCCCCACCCCTCACCTGTGTCAGGTGGTGGAGCAGGAAACAAGCTACCACGTGCCCCTCAGGCAGGTTGAGGCAGGTCCTTATGCACACCTGCTCCTGCTCTTACTCCTGCTGCTGAGGCGGGTAGCATCTCAGAATCACCTGTTTTGAGACATTTTAACCCATGCCAGACACATACAACCTCATAGAGCCTGCTCAGATCCTTTAGCAGAGCCTCCCTCCTCTCAAGCAGTTCAACATTTCTGACCAGCTTATTGTCACCTGTAAATGTACTGCAGGTACGCTCATTCTCTTCATCCAGATTATTGATAATGATACTAAACAGAACTGAACCCAAAACTGAGTCCTGGGGAACACCATTTGTGACTGGCCTCCAACGAGATTTAACTCATTTACCACCACTCTTTTGGCTCAGCCATCCAGCCATTTTTTGTACCCAGCAGAGGGTACGTCTTGCCAGGCAAATGGCAGTCAGTTTCTGAAGAAGAATACTGTGAGAAACAGTGTCAAAAGCTTTACCAAAGTCCAGGTACACTACAACCACAGACTTTCCCTTATTCACTAAGCATATAATATTGTCTTAGCAGGAGGTCAGGTTAGTTTGGCAGGACTTGCCTTTCATAAATGCATGCTGACTGTGCCTGTCTCGTGTGCATTACATGATAGCACTCAAGATGATATGCTCCATGACCTTCCTTACCAACGAGGTGAGACTGATGGGCCTGTAGTTCACTGGATTCTCCCTTCCAGCCCTCCTTGTAAATGTACATAATATTTGCCAATCTTCAGGCCTTCATAGGCAAATTCATAGTCAGCAAAGCAGTGATCAACTTCAGCAGCTCAAAGGGAAATCATATGTCATTCCCTCATTGTTCCCTGTAAAAGGAATTACAGACAAGAACTCTACCTGTGCACCTGATCTCTTCACCACTTCTCCTGAGGTCCTGAAGCTCCTTTTAATTGCTTTCAGGTTTATTTTGGGGGTTTCAGTACTGCCTATTTGGAAAATCAATAATGGATAATTAATCCTTTAATCTCTCAATTTCTCTCCCAATAGCTGGACACTAACAAAATTTTGACATCCAAACAAGTGTAATTTCAAAGTATAAATAAAAACAATCAGTTGTTTCTGAAGCTTCTTAACAAATGCACTTCCACCACGATGTATACTTCACTACACAGGTTATCAGGAACCTTTTATTTTGTTCACAAAACTGTTAACAACACTTGGCAAGGCTTTTACATAAGCAAGGGTTAACTTTATAGCCTTTTAATTAAACAAGATGTGTGAACAAGTTGCAGGAAAGTTACTTGTAAAAGTCAGCTGCAAAATCTTGCAGTCATATTGATGAAATAAAAATAATTTTCCAAGAACTCCTTATTTGTGCTGACAGCAGAAAGACTTGGTACACAGCGAGAAAGCACAGAATTCATTAGTATTGTATGTGAGCTGTACTACCTGCACACGTGGAGTGCTTTTTGGTATATCCATTTCTTTCTCCATGAACTACAACTCAGCTTGTAAAAAGTGCATGAGATGCTAATAACTCAGAAGGAAATATGAAACCACTACATGAGCTTTTATGCTTTTATGTTTTAAGTAATAACTGCATTACACAAAGCCACAGGAAAACATTAGTTCACTGATACAGATTTCTCTGCATTCTTCCGGTCAAATACAGACTCATTCTGAACTTGCTATATATTTTAGGAAATTTTAAAGGTAACATGTGGCTTCCAGAAAGGTGATAGAGAAACAATTTTATGTAAAACTGTGCAAGACCTTCATTGATTTTCATCAGATTTACATTGCTGGAAGCAAGGTAACTAGACAACAGAGGTATGTAATCTGTAGGGAAATAATCCTCTGTCATTATTTAACAACATATTTTCCAGGATATTTGGAGAATGAAATGAAGTGAAAATAAAACTTCAGGAAGTAGAGGGCAAGAGAAAAAGACTGAATGAATTTAATTGTGCATTAAAAGAAACTTAGAAACTTCAATAGAAAAGACAATATTACTGCCTCTTTTTCTGGAAGATGAAGCCAAGTTGCACACCAGAAGAACATTGTTAGATTTGAACCAGGATTCCTGAAGGAGACCATGGACAAAGATAAAACATAAGGTCCCCACAAAGATCACATCATCTAGATATATTGAATTGTCAGGATCCAACAAGATCTGGAGAAGGCCCCTTTTGCAACAAAGAAAAGTTTGCCAAGATTTTTAATTCAGCAAAATGAGATTTTGCCTGATTTCTTCTAAAAGCACTGTAAAACTGTACTTCCCCTAGTCAAACCAAAGAGGTAGGAAAAAAGAAATCTAAATGTTTCTCTTAGATGAGGAAAAAGTATTCTAATAAACATCATTGCTACCTCAAGACTATTTTTAAAAGCTTCTTAATTTCTAGCGTAATTTCAAATCAGGATATTTTTTTTAATATGAAAATATGAAATTAATAGAAGAGAGCACTAGTGACATCTGTAGCCTGACCTCTCCCCCCAATCTGAAAAGCATAGATCCTCAACCTTCTGCACACAATTGTGCATGTATACTGATCTTACATTTAAACTTTTTTGTCATGAACTATACTTGTATTTGTTCGTTCAAAGTATTTTATGTTGCACAAAAAAATGGGTTAGAAAACCTCTCCCGGAGGGCCCCCTAAACAGCCTATGCCACATGAAAGATTTTAGTTATATTGATCAGCTTAGAAAATGACATGGATTTCTCCCAAGATATTAATTTGACATGTAGAGCCTTGTCCAGAAAACAGGCATGAGGGAATTCATACATTTCATCATTTTTCTGATCCTTTAATCTGTATTCATGCCAACAGTCCCATTAGAGAAAATGGGATCTGGGTGCTTAAAAAAATAATAATAAAAAGTATACTTGTTTGTATTAGGATTACTCACACAAGAAATGAGTTCTACGACTATAATCATAGCTAGTAATGTTCCTCATGCACTTCAGAATTTCTATGATCCAGCCTTGGACAACTGGATGAGCTGGGGATTTCCATAATCTTTTCATAAGAATCTATGCATCAGATTAGGAAGTGGTTCAGCACTGTTCAGTGAGAAGCTGCAGTCCACTACACCTGCTCTAGCATCACTCTGGAGAACAAAACAATCACAATAACGTAAGAGAGATTTATCTCTTTCTCTTATCAGATTGGGATTAAGATAGCTATCTTCATAATGCTGTGGAATAATTGTGGAATTAAAGATTGACTTTCTCTTTCCCTTTACAGAATCTTACTTTTCCAGGTCATCAGAAGAATAGCAATCATAGTTACAATTTTACTATGAAAATTTTAAATATTCTGTTAGCAATAAGAAAAAATATATATCTATATTTATAAATACTAAAGTAGGTTCATTTTGTTCCACTTTCTCATTTTATTTCCAGAAAGTTACGTGACTTCTTTGTTTTCCAGATGTTTGTAAAAAATGTTTTGTTAAGCATTTTTCTCTCCCACATAAAAATGCACCTCCAGACACAGTTACCCTGAAAATAGGAAATATATTTGGATAATCTCCTGTATATATGTTTATATACAGGTTTTTTTCTTATTACTGACAAAATGATAAGAATGTCAAGTTAGACACAGTTAGACGTTGTTGGGGGCAAGAAGTTTTACATTTTGACGTTATAACCTACAGCCTGAAAGCTTCTTCCTTTAGCTGCTATCAAACTAAATACTGAATGGTTCAATAAATACATAAGAAATATTAAATCTTGAGCACTCATGTACAAAATTCTTTGCAACAAGTTTACTTCTTATAACTTCTTTTTCTCAGGTGAAGAATAATTAGAACATCAAAACTGAATTGTGGGCAGAATAGAACAAAACTTGGTGGAAGCAATCTACATGTTCAATGATTTTTTCTTTATATTCTCTGTTCTTTAAGCAGAAAGATGGACAAACCTAGTTTTGCTCAGTCACATTAATGATTTCACCTATATGCACACAGAGGGAGAAGGATGTAAGATATAATTTACTTTCTATATATTCTGGAACGTAAGGCTCATGGTGTCCTTATGATGCCTTCATAATGTTATCCAACATCCTCATTTTTCTTCCATGTTTTATGTTTTGGCATCAGCAATTTTCCAGGGGCATTAAAACTTTCAACCACTCTGAAAACTATAAAGGAAATAGATAGCAAGAACTTGTTTTCAAATAATCTCATGTTCTATATCATTCTAGGATACACAGAGAATAATGCTTTGAATGCACAGAGAATATACATGAACTATGAAATCACTGGGTAGGGTCAAGGTAGCGCTTACCTCTATGAAATGAGATGAAATCTCTTTCCTGATGAAAACAACAACCAGGAGGTAAAAAGGGATCTAAAAAACCCCAGAAGACTATCAATTGATCAAAATGTATTGCTTAGTGTAGTTCTGAAGACGTTTTCTTGTTAGGATCACTCAATAGTTTTAGTCACCTGTTTTAAAAGCAGAGATGTACAAGTACTGCCTTTTATGCAACGGCCTAAAATGTGTTAGGGAATTGTCCTAAGAAGTATGACAGAGCTAGAGATCTTTCACACTCTGCATGATCAATTCAATTTCACAGCTATTTTACTAGATCAGTGTAAATCTATCTCACTTGCTAGATCTTTTCTATTTTGTATATTAAGTCAAAGAGCAAAAATACCACGCAATCTCAGCACAAAGACAGTGATATAGTAGGAAATGAAGGCACAGAGGAAATTCTTGCTTGTGAGAAGGGTGTGTCTGAAAGACTTACAGATCCATAGAATCATAGAATCTTAGAACAACCAGGTTGGAAGGGACCTATCGGATCATCGAGTCCAACCATTCCTATCCAGAAGAGTTCTCAAAAAAATCTAGGCTTTGGTATGGTTGAACATCACTTACTCCACAGCAGAGATTTTAGGATTATGTACCAAGCACCATCAACTTTTGCTCATACAATACTGCATGAAATTTTAATCTGCCCAGGACAATATCTTCAAAGTATCATTGTGAGGGAAAAAAAAAAGTAGCAGTTTGTTTTATAAGCTTTAGGAACTTTTGGTGTCATGTCAAATTTAGATTTCCTAAAGTCAGCACAACTCTTTGTATAACTTGCTAAGATTTTAGATTATAATGTAAATAGTAGTTTTACTAAATCTTTTTGTTTTGTATGTCTCCATAACCTATTAAAGTCCAATAAGCATGCTTCATCTAAACTGAGTCTATTATTTTGTTTCAATAATTTATTTACAAAAGGTTTGTTTGAATATAGGCAAGACATAAATCCTCCCACTACAGTCAGCATTCCCAGTAGTTCTGTGTATTACTAAAAATCAAATGAGCTGAAAGTTTAGAAGTACTAGACTTAATACTGGCACTGCTCCTAAAAATGAGGTGGGGGAATCAGAGCCAGCTCATGCTACCACACTTGGCAGAAAAACAAGCTTGTCTTTGCACTTGCATCTTGCCCACAATCCCCCACAGCAGTGACCCTGCTGGATGAGAGGGCTGGATCCAGGACAGAAGGGAGAGGCAGCTCTGCCCTCACCGCTGTGACACCTGCCCAAAGAGAAATTGCTTCTAACAACATAAATGGGATCTGTGATCCATCTGGAGCAAAAGCTGTGCTCATCTGGGGCTACAGTAAAACACAAAAAGATACCCCAGTGAATAGGTGTCAAGTATATTTCCCTTATGTTTGAAAACAAGCATTCAAATAGAAGGCAAGAGAGATATCTAGTTTCTCACCACTGGAAAATTTTTCTCTGTTTTTTGGGGTTTTTTCCTTTCCCAGCAGCTTACATATTCAGTCCGCTAACTACCCAATCCACACTGAGGATGCACAGCTGCTTATGTAGAAGAAGCACTTCAGAAACGCTGCATAGTGGGAAGAGAAAGAAAAAAAAAAAAGCCATCTGTAGCATCAGCAATAAGGTTAATGGTACAAAAATTTTAGCCCTTAAAAGCTGTTTAAAGTATTTTTGTATTCCTTTAAGATATTTAGCTTGTGTGTTGTCTCACTTGACAGTTATGGGAATTTATTAATCACAAGCCAAGTAAGCCATTTAATTTTCCCTTCTTTGATTACCAAATCCACAGCCAGACAAGAGACAGCAGTAAGTTTCTCTGGCCAGGTTTACTGGCGATCCATCTCCGCTGTGATTGTAGCTTGCCTGGTTGTAATGCTCAGCAGGGAGCATGTGTTCTTACATGCTTTCTGAAATATTAATATACAAAATTGTACTGAGGTTTCTGATAGCAGCAGATTGGCTTCTCTGTGGTTTTCTGATAGAGGTGTATTGGTGATTCCGAGAAGCCAGTGGCGCCGAAATGGGTTAAACCTAATAAGGCTTTGAAAGCTGATAGCATAATTTAAGAGAGCTCAGAGTCACAAAGCTACAGACCTGGCTGACCCCAGCAAATTACAATGTTTGTTAATGTTCTGTTATAGACATCTTCTAGTCGACCAAAAGCAGATATATTAAGTGAAAAATTGACTTGTGGCTCCCAAAGACAGGCTAGCCTTTCTGCCTTGCTTCTTGACAATTGGATGACTTAGATGTAAAGAAGGGGCATCATAGCTTCTGTTTTATCCAGGGCTTTTGGGAATGCAACCTTCAAAAACATTAACTTCAGCTTCCAACTAAAGAAACATAATTGCCTTAAAATCTTTATCATCTTAATCTTACACAATATATGCCCCTTGGGAAATCTAAAAACAATTTAAGCAATGGAAGGCATGAGAAAAAATCCTTTTACTTTGAGCATGATGATTATAATCATATAAGCTTTAGAATCAGTGCAACTGAAATATAAGAAGAGAGTGATTAAAGAAAGCACTAACATTTATATTGTGCTTTCAGACTCAATGTTAATTAAATGAAGTGGTGACCATCTCACGGTGTTTTAAACTGAATCTTCTTACTAAATGTTTAATGACAATAAGTTGGCTTAGGAACATTTCTTACAGTCATTCAAGGAGGGTTTTACTGAAATTCTGTTTCCAATTTGGACAAGCTGACAGCTTTAAGAATCTAGTAACTGAATAGGGAAAAGGGATTTTCATCGTTACTAAGTCTAAATTCATGCAAACAATGAACAGAGGTAACAGCCTCATGACTTCTCTTATAATCTTGTTATGCCCTGAAGAAGGCATCTGAATTCCTGTACTTCCTCTATTCAGTAATAAAAATGCTTTCCTAGGCATAGGCCAGCATGAACAGGAACAGTCAGTAGATGAAAAAACTGGGCAAAATAAGAATAAAAGCGTAAGATGTCATAGGTGCAGACCTCAGGTTACGTGTTAGCTGACGTTCTTGAGACAGAAACTAGCAGGTCTCTTGTATTCAAAGACTATAGCATCAGCTGCACCATTTATTCAGTAAGACTCTTTGCGGAAGTTCAGTTTATAGCTTTTATTAGAAAATGACAGTCTGAATCCAAGCAAAGCCTAACACTCTATTTTGGTAGCTTTTCAGGCCTGAGAATCTTTCTATCCTGACAGGACTGTCTGAGGAAGTTAGTCACTCACAGCAGAGGCAAAATTGTCAGGGAGAAAAGCAAGTACTGGCCAAAGTCACTTGCCTTCTCCACGCATGCTACCTCTGCCTTCGTTCCTTTCTTCTGCACAGAGTGACTATGATTTCAGTGTTGGAAAGAAGCCAGAGCTCACAGGGAATTGTGGTTGACACTACTTTGGGAAATGTGGAGAGCCAGGGGCCACCAGGGTCTACCTGGACTGCTAATGAGCTTAAAAATCTCCCTGTTGCTATGCAGCATAATAATCTCAGTTTGTCTTCCCTCAATATGTTGCTACAGAAGCAATTGATTCAGATGTAAAATTTTCTTCATTGAATAACCTACCGACATGCTCCTTTTAGGAAATAAGTATTTAGGTACATGAAGAAATGTGAGTAGCCTGTGATAATGACAGAAAGAAGTTGATTGTAAACTGGAATTAAAATTTGGGAGTTTATGACTGTCCATGCTGTCTAAGCAGAGAGACCCCCTGCTTTAAGAAAATGAAGAATACTCTATTGAGTGTGCATTCTACAAAAATAAGATTTACACCAATTTTCTCTAAAGTTTAAGCACTCACCTGAACTCACTGCATTCATCATCTGTGCCAGTGACTATTGTGTTACTGCTGTCAGTGATGCCTGAAGGCCCAGTCCTTTCAATGATTAAAATATTTTTTTCTCTGACAGTGTTCCTGGGGATATTAAAAAGGTACCACAATTAGCCTCAGTAAGGAAGCTTTCAATTTAGCTCTTAAGCTGGCCTCTCCTTATTCCAAGAAAAAAATTAAGGGAGGGGACCTTGGCCCACAGGAAGTAATACAAGCACTCTCGCAGATTTCAAAGAGACACCCAGGAAGTCATTTCTCTTTAATTTTGCTACTACTCTGTATAACAGGTAAAAAATAAAACAAGACAAAACAAAACAAAGGCAAGTTTCTAAAGAATGCATAATTTATCTTGTCAAGATATGGCAAGGGATCTGCATCTGTGTTTTCTGTGTTTACAGAGCCCTGTAATTCATAAAGCTAGGATATAGGTGTGGAGAACACTTTAGTTTAAGAAAAAAAAAAAAGGCACTAAAAAAAAGGGCCATGTTACAGTGTTGCAGGTGTAGCCTGAGCACTGTCAGTTTGGCATGGCATAAAGATTTACAGGAAAAAATAACCATTTGCACAGAAATTCTTGGAATCAAACTACTGTTATTAAATCATCCTAATTTTCATATAACGATAAGTTCCTGCAGCAGGTCTGCTTCTGAGAATGCAAAAACAGCAGGATAATACCACAACAAAATATGAGATGTATGAGTTGACACACTATTCAATAAATGACTTGTCACTTCCAGGTTGAAAATTGTTGACTGAGCAGTGAGAGTAAAATCCTAATTGCCTTTGTCTTCTTGAAACCTTAACGCTGCAAAGTAGTATTTCTCCATTATTTTAAATGGGTTTTTTTTTCTTATACTACCGATGGATAAAATTAAGACTACTGTGTTGGTGACAGCAGCTCAGAATTTTGTACCATTTTGAGAAAATACAATACATTTAAATGACCATCAAATGAAATACAAAACCTTAAATCAAGTTAAAAATAAGTTGTATGGTTAAAGCTATAAAAGCTTATTTTTTGTGAAATAAAATGAGAGGTTTATACATAAACAGGTTGAGTTTATCTATTCCTCCTTAAAATTAGGCACTGTCAGTGTATGACTATAGGATTTAACCCCTAATTCATAACCACAAGGGACCTTTAACTTAGATCTGGTACTGTGAGCTAGAATGATGTCAGCTCCACTGAAAAATAAAAAGACTAGGCTGTTTCCCAAAAACCTTAAAAGGGTATGAGAAGACAAGTCCCTCTTTGGGTTTAGTACAGGCTTTCATAAGGATTTTTTTTTTCTTTTTATCTTCATGAAAGATCCCAGCCTAACAGGGTAATCATGAAGTTGCGATACCTAGAAAGACAGCATACATGAATTAACACTTCAAGATGAGGATAATCTGGTGGCATAATCTTCAGTTCCAGAATGCCACCTGCGTAATCTGTATGAACTGGATGGTACTACTTTGAGATGTAACTCCTGCTTCATGACAAAGTTTTCAGTTGAGAGAGACCTAATAACTTCACGTATTTCAATAGCTTCATGTATTTTCACATGAAGCAGATATAATGTGAATAGATATGTTATTCAAGGAAGGACTAGGTATCAAGGCAACTCCTACTGATTACACAGCCAAGCTAACACTGGTAATCTTTACATGAGAAGTCTTGAATCCTTCTAAGCAAAATGAAAAAATTTCACCAAAAAATAAAGGCAAGAGGCTTTACTTTGTTCTTGGTATAGCTTGGTGTAATTAGGATTATCTAGACAGATGGAATAAACAACATTAAGAGGTCTCAGGCAGAGAAATTATATGAATCCAGCTCTTTCATTTGGAGATGGTATGTAAAAAGCATTTCAACTCATTGATGAGTTAGCTGAAGGATTGCTGTTGTAATTGTGGTCTAAGACCCCATGGTAAACTGAGATCTTAAAATCAGATCAAATCATTTATCTCTGCTAAAACAAATAATATTGCAAGGTCTGGCTGCCATGTTGAAGAGTTCCCATGAAGTTCCATGAACCTTGTGGCTACCTGCACACATCTCCACAATAGCTGAATACATCTCTTTTAAACTAACTTTTAAAGCACTTGCTCATAACTTTTGAAGGTGCCTATCTGACATGGAAAAGAGGGAAAAATCAAACTAGAAACTGAAGATTCCTTAGGCATCTCTCTAAGAGAATAAATCCATCTTGTTTAAGGTGAACAGATAATGTACTTAATTTTCATGGGGGAAAGATGAGAAAGAAATTAGATTTGTTAAGTGAGGTTTAGCATTTTCTTCACAAACACAATGACAGGAATGAATATATTGGCATTTCTTTGGTTTGCAAGAAGTTCAAAGTTTTCATAAAGCACGGAAATGATTAGAAAATATTTAGCAAAACCTTTTCTTTCCTCTTCATCCTTCTACATGGCTGAACTTCACCAAGACCATGACTGTTTCTTCTACTGCTTCTATCAACACGTTATTAGTTTAGCTAAAGGAAAAAAGAAATGAAAATGCATATAGTTAAGTAAAAAGCATGAAGACTTGTACATGTAGCTGATAGTCCCTAAAAGGGCTACAAAGGGAAGCAGACTGTGAACCTTAACCTGTAAATATAACCAGCTTTAGAAAGGTTTATTAAAGGGTATGTTTGCATGGCAAATGACAGTATAGATGAAAACAATGGGATTGCTCGCATTCGCAGAAAAAAACTGCAATGAACTGACTGGAATTTCACTTTGAGGTCACCACTAGTCTCAGTTGTCTTCCTTAATATGCATACTATTCAATAACCACTGTGATGCTAACGACAATATCCCATTAGTATTGCAAAGTCCCAGTGAAATCTCTGCTTATGTCTGAGAATACACATGCATTAATTGATAGAGAACAAAATATTTCAAATCACACTAATTTTATACAGTACCCTTTCACTTAAAGGATTTCAATAAATTTCAGAAAATACATGTCTTTAGCTGACTCAAAATACTCAGCCACTGGGATGGTTTGCAATAGCTCAGGAGCATGTGAAAAACTCAGCAACATCTTACTTGGTCATATATGGGGATGATAGTGGTTGGGGTTTTAGGTGAAATATTTTTTACACAATTTTTATGGATTTTTTACTGCACTTCTACAAAAAAAATGAACTAAAAGCTTTTCTATCTATGCTAAAGGAACAAGTTTATTACCTCTTCCTGTAAGAACTCAAAGTTATTTATCTGGTATTCAATTAATTTACCTTTCAAGGATGAAAGCAAAAGTCAGATTTGTCTAAATGAGGATCCAGAGTTCCAGAAAGTCTGGAGATAAGATATAGTATTCAGTTGTATGGTTGCAATTCCACTATATTAACTTCTCTCAATATTCATAATAATGTATGAACGACGTCAATATCATTCTTAAAATCTTATCAATGCCAGTTCTTTTAAGCTTGCTGCTTAGTTCTCTAATGACTCTAGTTCCTACTCCTTTTATTGTCAACTGCAAAGAGGGTCACCATCTCCAGTTATGTAGAGTAGTAGCAAAACAGTAAATGATCTGGTCAAGGATACTGTGTTTTAATTCAAGAAGCAAGTATACATAATAGAACAGTCCATTATTGATCATCTTTTAAGTTAGTGTTATATCACTGATGGTATTACTACAGATCTTAAATGAATGCTAAATAGTGAGATCTGTGAGTTCAAAGGCCCGAAATTAAAAGTTAATACTACAATAACACTTTGAAATAGACAGTAAGTACTGAAAGAGAAGAAAATAAAAGTAGTATTCTGGATCAAAGGGTTAAATTAAGTATCCTTTACTTATTGCTATGAACTAAGCTCATCATTAAAGTCACACTTAAATATTTTGCTACATTAGGCTCAAATCTTTTGGTGTATGTCTTTGCCTGTCCCTCAGCTAAAAGCCAGAAAATAACCCTATTCCCTTATAAAGAGCATTTTAAGCAATCTTTGTCCTAGTATTTAGGCACAACAAGACACAGCTCTAAAAGCATATAATTACGCTACTTCTGTGAAATTACCTGGTTAACAATGAATTTAGCTTTTCTTTTTCAAAACCCTCACCAAAGAACTGTATATTACAATTGAAAAAACAGAAATGTTTAGGGGCATAAAAAAGGTCAGTCATCCTCTACTGATCTGCAAAATGTACGGCTTTATAAAGTCATTTTAGAGTGCAGCACTGTGCTTCTCCTTTGCTGCAAAACAAAGCCAGCATTATAACTAGACACAGTTCAACAAATTACCTTTAATATTGTTATTCAAACTTACTGAGTCCAGATTACCAAAACTGATGTGGTAAAACTTGTATAACTGGCTTGATCAGAAGGTGGTGAAAACACTGGCAAACATGAAGAAAAGTCTGGGGAGAGCACAGACTGGTCCCAAATATTTAAGTCATAGAAACTGCAAATGATAAAGACAAATGTAATAGATTCCAGTAGCACCACATGGTAAAATGAGGGATAACAACCACAAGTTTTGTCTTGGACTATTTAGGTTGGATGTTAGGAAAGCCTTCTTTACTAGGAGAGTGATACAGGCCTCCAAGAAATCTGTGGAGATCACATTGCCCCAAACAGTTATAAGTTTCCTATCCCTGGGGTTTTCCAAGACTGAGCTAAATGAAGCTACCACTTCTAATACCTCTTTCCTTCTCTGAAATCTAAATAGGACTGGATATTCTATTTGCTTTAGTGAATCATAAGCTTCCCGTGATCCTGACACATATGGATCTGCTTGTCAAATGTCCAACCCTTTCTGATGGTCAGGATCGTATGAGAAACTGATGTCCTTAAGCAACTACTCAGATGACTGGTTACAGTAGAGGACAGAGAAGAGAAGGAAAAAAAGCAAGTAAGGCTATTGTTGGGGTTGAGTGGAGGTCTAAAAGGCATAGCATTCGCTCCTCTGTGCCTCCTTGGCAAGAGTTATTTCACAGACCAGAAGCCAAGCAACCACACAGCCTGCCAGCCTGCATTCTCCTCTGGATGATGACAGGAAGACACTGAGCAGCACTAAGAGATCTAGTCAAGATCTCAGGTTAAAGATTTCCCAGATGGTGATCCAGTGCATCCTCCTGAGGGACTCTAACTGTAGGTAACAGAAGTTTTCGCAAATCTGAAGAGCAAAATTAACAAACAAAACTGTTAATTGACAGGTGGCTATAGACATTGGTGACAGCACAGTATGATGGGCTCTATGTCTTTCTTTCCACATGATACAATTTGAATTCAAATGTAAGTGGTAAATTTAGTATTTTTAATCTGACTGTTGTTAGAAATTATCAAGAGCCACTGATAGGTGAGACTATGTAAAGTTATGGAGCAGTTTTATGCTAATAAATGGTACAATATAATAGCTAAATCATCAACTTTGTAACAAGTCAAGAACACTGAAGTCAGTTTCAGACTGAATAGGTAGAACAGGCATAGCAAGAGCAACCTAAATCTTTAAATGTTGTCTCTGCACTGTTGCCCAGTACTAAGATTCTAGGCTACTTTCTTAAATGAGATGAATTTTAAAGATAAGAAATTTCTCTTGTTGCCAAGAAAACTGAGAATAATATTGGAAATTCAAACTTACTGAAAAAAGAAATAAAAAGGAGTAGAATTGATTTGTTCATTAGTTATTATAAAGAAAAATGTTTCTCTTATCCAGTTTATGTTTAAATAGTTACAACCTGCCAAAAGCCTTCAGATGAAACACAGAAATCCTAGATATACAATACTATAATATACATCATAAATTTGGCCATACTATTCATTTTGTTGCCAATTATTCACATCTCTACATTTTACATCTCCCAATTTCTGTCAACCCACAGAAGAACTTTTTAACAAAGCGCTGGATTCCAAACTCTATTTAAATAGCATTGTATATTTAACTGCAGTAGTTTAGATAAATGAAAAGTCTGACTCATACAGCCAAAACAAAGCAGGGGAATATTTTATCACTTTACAGAAAGCACTAAACCATTTCACTAAAATCAATACTAAAGGATACAGTACCAAGTTTTTGGTTTTATATCTCTTCCCTCCTCCATTCCCTTGAGAGTACTATACTGAATAGTTTACTATCTTGCTGGAGTATGATACTGTAATAGCAATATGTCAAAGTGATGCTTTCAAGCTCTGTAATGTTGGAATTTTATATGAGACCACAGGTTTCAAAATAATCAATTTATATTTATAATGACTTAATTACAGTGATGAGGTATGTCTCTGCTGCCATGAGGAAAACTGAAAGGAAGAATATAGTTTCAATTATACATAGCATAACCCAGCTGAGTACAATTTTGCAGATTTGCTATAAACAAAACCCATTGTACCTCAGTGTAAATAGTTTTTTCAATAAGACGATCTGGACACATACAATGCATTACAACACATTTAGGAACTGAACTTCTTGAAGCAATCACATCACCTAAAGTAATAATCAGGGCTATAACTAACTGTGATGTAGCTATAACTACTCACATGGAGGAAAATCTGGTTCAAACCTTTTTGACACTTTTATACAAATTGGACCTCATGCTTTGCTTTAGAGTTATAGCAGACCTAAAAAAGTGATAGTAAAGTTCTAGTCTTAGACTGTAATATTGATATTCCTTTGGAAATATATTAAGAGTGGTTTCTGAAGTTGAAAAACGAAGTCGCATTTGAAAAAGAGTTTTCTTTTTTTCTTATTTTAATTTAGTAATAGGAACACAACAAGACAGATAACAAAGTGAAATGAATTTCTGTTGTTTACTCAGGTAATTGTAACTTTGATGTCCACAACTCTTATCTGTGACAACCTGAAGTTCGGTTGCAAAGACAGTGTTCAGAAAGAAATGTTTTGTATGGGTGCAGATATCCATATCACTTAACTGCCTTAACCTCTTTAGTAGTGAATGGAACTGATGAATTAAAAAAGGAGCATATATTTTATTCTCCTTGATGGGAGGAGCTCCAAGGATTTCTTGCTATTCCAGTAGGTGACTTTTGATTGCTTTCTAATGGAGTGATAGGAAGCTTGGCTTTTGCATAAGTCAGACTAAAAGGTCTGTAGAAAGAGTTCTTTAAGATGGAAAAAAAAAAAAAAAAAGAATGGATCGTGATGCTTTCCATGACACTTGAGCAATTAGTCCACAGTTGGTCTATGTAACACAGGCAGCAGCTTTGGACAGTGAGCTGTCTTCTTCTTCACAAGGCTGTCAGCCATTCCTATCCTCCTAAATATCACCTTCCCTGTGCAGACTAAAAAGAGCACTCAAAGAGTGTACTCAAATAACAGCAGCAAAACCATTTTCCTGCAATGCAGAAGATACTGTTTCAAGGCAATTTACCTGACTGAAGCGTAGCAGGGACTTGAAGATCATTTGCCAATATCCCTAAGGAGTGCTCTGCAGCATAGTGGATGCCCTGAAGGGGTTCTCTGTCATTTTTAGAATCAAGTTTGATTAATTGATTATAAAGCTAGACAAGGCTATGCTGACCATGGAGACTGACTTCCTATGTAATACTCTTTAGGGAAGTTACCTGATAGATAGTTTCAGCAGAAGACAGTAAAACAAATCTCATTCTGATATATATAATTATATATTCCTTGAGCAAGTATGTGTGAAAAGCCACCTTAGAGAGCAGTTGGTAGGGCAGTTTAGCAAAAGCCAAATACCACTGTCAAATTTCCCATTTTTAAGTCAATATTTTTGTTTTCTAAGAATATTGAAGTGGTTTTGTATTACTCTTTTTCTGCCAGAAACAGACAGTATAAACATCCTAGAAAAATATCCTATTCACGTATCCCTTCATTTCTTTCTTCTAAAGGATAAACTTTTATATAGATGTATATTAACATAATGTTAAGAATTTCACTAGAACACAAACATCAATAAAATGTAGTAGTGAACTAAATGTGTAAAGCAAACATTTTACCTTGATGTGCAAATGTGACTGTCACATTAAAAAATATGACTGTCAAAGATCTGAGAAAGAAGGAGACCCAAAAATAGACTGTCTCTGGAGCTGGTCTGCAAACATCTGTATCATAATGTTTTTCTATTTTTTTTATTTCTTCTTTTTCTTTATGTTACAGACATTCTAGACTTTAAAGAGAACCATGTGTTTTATCTATTGGCTCTTTCTTGATTCCAGCTTACAAATCATTCATTATTTTAATAACAGCACTTATGCTAAAGCAAAAGGCACCAGTTCTCCCACTAACCTGAAGAAGAAATAAAAATGGCCTTTAACAGAGTGAGCTACACCATTTTCTCAAGTGGAGCCTCACCCGCTTTAAAGCACATGCTCTCTCGTATCATAGAATTGTAGAACCATAGAACTGTAGAACCATAGAATAACCAGGTTGGAAGAGACACACCGGATCATTGAGTCCAACCATTCCTATCAAACACTAAACCATGTCCCTCAGCACCTCATCCATCTGCACCTTAAATACCTCCAGGGAAGGTGAATCAACCACCTCCCTGGGCAGCCTGTTCCAGTGCCCAATGACCCTTTCTGAGAAAATTTTTTTCCTAATGTCCAGCCTAAACCTCCCCTGACAGAGCTTGAGGCCATTTACTCTTGTCCTGCCCCCTGTCACTAGGGAGAAGAGGCCAGTAACCTTCTCTCTACGACCTCCTTTCAGGTAGTTGTAGAGAGCAATGAGGTCTGCTCTCAGCATCCTCTCCTCCAGGCTGAAGGACCCCCAGGTCCCTCTCTTCCAGGCAGCTTTCTAGACAGACTTCTCCTAGTCTGTAGCTCTTCATAGGGTTGTTGTGCCCCAAGTGCAGGACTCGACATTTGGCCTTGTTGAACCTCATGCCATTGGACTCTGCCCAGCAGTCCAGCCCGTTAAGATCTTTTTGCAGAGCCTCCCTACCCTCCAGCAGATCGACACTACCTCTCACTTTAGTGTCATCTACAAACTTGCTAAGGGTGCACTCGATGTCCTCATCCAGGTCACTGAGGAAGACATTGAACAGGACTGGACCCAGCACTGAGCCCTGGGGAACCCCACTTGTAACTGACCTCCAGCTGGATTTAACACCATTTCCCACCACTCTCTGGGCTCGGCCATCCAACCAGTTTTCTACCCAGAAGTGTGTGCACCTGTCCATGCCAGAGGCTGACAGTTTCCGTAGCAGAATGCTGTGAGAAACTGTGTCAGAGGCTTTGCTGAAGTCCAGGAAGACCACATCCACAGCCTTTCCCTCGTCCAGCAGTCAAGTCACTTTGTCATAGAAGGCGATCAGGTTAGTTTGGCAAGACCTGCCTTTTGTGAACCCATGTTGACTGGGCCTGACCACCTGGTCCTCTTGTATGTGCTTCATGATAGCACTCAAGATCACCTGTTCCATGACTTTCCCTGGCACTGAGGTCAGACTGACTGGCCTGTAGTTCTCTGGGTCCTCCCTGCGACCATTCTTGTAGATGGGCACAGCATCAGCCTCCAGTCCAGTGGTACCTCCCCAGTCTTCCAGGACTGCTGGAAGATGATGGAAAGGGGTTTGGCCAATATGTCTGCCAGCTCCCTCAATACCCTAGGGTGAATCCCGAACTAGACTCTTGTGGGTGTTTAGTTGGGCAAGAGAGGCTCTGATCACCTCCTCTTGGACCATGGGAGCTTCATTTTGCTCCTCTAGGTCCTGGGTTTGTACACAGAGGGAACAACTTTCTTTATAATTAAACACTGAAGCAAAGAAAGCATTAAGTACCTCAGCCTTTTCCTCATCCCCTGTCACTGTTGTTCCTTCTGTGTCCAATAGGGACTGTATGGTCTCCCTAATGCTCCTTTTATTATTTATATATTTCTAGAAAGATTTTTTTGTTATCTTTCACAGACTTTGCCAAATCTGATTTCTAGTTTAGCCTTAGCCCTTCTGATTTTTTTCTCTACACAACCTCACTTCCCTCCTGTAGTCCACCCAAAAGGCCTGTCCCCTAGGCCTGTCCAAAGCCTATAAACATTCCTCTTCTTCTTGATATCACTCAAGATCTCTCTGTTCAATCAAGCTGTTTTTTATCCCTGCCAGCGTTTTTTCTGGAACATGGGGATGGCTTTCTCCTGAGCTACTAGGATCTCCTTTTTGAAGAGCTCCCAGCCCTCATGGGCTCCCTTGCCCTCAAGTACTGTCTCCCAGGAGACTTTGCCAATCAGCCTTCTGAAGAGTTCAAAGTCTGCCCTCTGGAAATTTAATGCAACTGTCCTGCCTAGTACCCTCTTCACTTCGCCTAGAACAGAAAAGCCTATCATCTCATGATCACTTAGTCCTACTCGTCCTCCTACTACCACATTCCCCACAAGGCCTTCTCTGTTCACAAACAGTAAGTCCAGGAGGGCACCTTCCCTCGTTGGTTCATTTACTAGCTGTGCAAGGAAGTTGTCTTCCACACACTCCAGGAACCTCCTAGACTGCTTCATTTCTGCTGTATTGTACTTCCAGCAGATATCACGGAGACTGAAGTCTCCGACAAGAACAACTGTTATTGATGTAGAGATTAACCCCGTCTGTTTATAGAAGAGATCGTCAGCTGCTTCTCCTTGACTGGGTGGCCTGTAACAGACTCCCATTACAAAATCTACCTTCTTATGGGCAACTCTGATTTTAACCCACAGGCACTCATTCTCCTCATCACCAAAATCCATCTCAATAGTGTCCAAGTCCTCCCTTACAAAGAGGGCTACCCTGCCTCCTCCCCTACCCTTCCTATCCCTCCTGAAGAGTTTGTACCCTGAAGAGTTTTTTTCCCTGTCCTTTTATAAATCTGTTGGAAAAAAGGGGGTTATTCTCTATATTTTAGATTGAAAGAAAGTGATTTCAACTACCTTTTTAAAAAGAGTCTGCTTTGACAAACTGCAATACTCCTGAAGTTTTCAAAAAAGAGGATATATTGCTATTGTATTATCATTTAATAATTTTATCACCATTATGTATCAAAAATAACCTGAAGTTCTTTTTTCTCCTTAAAGAGAGATGAAAAAAACAGAGAATTAATAAACATTATGTAAGAATCTTTGCCCTTATTTCTGATTTTCTTAACTCAATATCACATACTGCAAACTTTGATCAACCACTGTTTAAAATATATGAAAATTTCATGTTTTAATGTTTCTACTTACCTGGCAGTGAACTAATCAAACAACAATATCTTATTATCACTTCTCTGTTCAGGATTCTGAACAGTCTTGAAAAGATGATGAATATTTAGTTCAATAGCTGTAATGATGGCCTGAAGCTTTGAAAATTCATGAAACTCTCTGCTTTGCTAGAGAATTGCTAGATTATTTGTTTGTTGTTTGTCTTTGGGTTTTGTTCTGGTTTATTTTTCATAGTACCTGAATCTAATACCTGATCTGATCTGTTACGTGATACTCTTAAAGCTTCAGAAATGTACCAGGTAAACTTGTATGGCAGATGTAATGTTATATACAGGTTTGAAAATTGTGCTTTATGATTAATTTTCTTTCCTCTAAGGGTTTGTGTCACTTCTCTATTTAGGATGCAATATGTTCTTTAAAAGAAGACAAATGTTTAGTCCAATAGTTATAGTACTAGCCTGAAGCTCTGAAATCTCAAAAAATGCCATACTTTGCTGTAAACCTAGTATTGCAGAAGTAATTTTTTTTCTGTCTATTGCAATTCTGCATCCGTAAAATGAAAATAATAGTAGCATTTTTCTGTCAGTGGGGTGTTGTAAGGGGCACAGTTTTCACAGGGATAAAAAATGCAGCAATGCCCTAAGTTCCTTTAGAATGATAGATCATTTTTAATTAGCAAAGACACTCTGCATACATACTGAGAAAGGAGAATGACTCTATCATTGCCGAATTTGTCAGCATTGAATGGAGGTAGCACAAGTCCAGCTGACACTGTGGCACCTGAAAAATGAAAGGAGCAATGTGATTCATGGAAGCCCCAGAATGATGCGTGCATATTGACATATAATGCAAATCAGTAAGGCAATAAACACTGATGTCACACAAAGAGCATCAGAACAAACAAATGTAGCTTCAGTATTACGGAACATTATCACAGCCCTCTTTTCTCATGTTAATGCATTTTGCACGCAGCAGAAATTACACTTCTGAGAAGAGCCACTTTTCTATGTTCTCTAAAGATTATTCTTTACTCAGTGTTGAATCATGCATATCCCTTCCTGAAATCATTTTAATCTTCCCTCTCAAGCTCAGCTGCATTGAAATGTATATTCTGTATGAATGCTGCTTTAGTGCAGCAATTACTCCATTTTGATTAGAGACGTGGTGATGAGATCTCCACAAACTAAAGTCCATTTTAAATAGAATTCACTCTTGTTACAGACCTGTCTCTTTCTATGAGACAGAGGTCTCCTGAGATTTCTGACATCTCACCACTGGTGAACTAGATATAAAGAATGTTTTTGGGGTTTTTTTATTACAGATCTAGCTGAAGGGGGAAAAGAGAGAGAAAAAATGTTCCAAAATGTTATCATCTACCAAAATAATAAAGGTTGGAGACTAAAGCTTTATTCTGGGAGAATTTTTTTCTTATTAATACAATCAGAAATCATGAATAAGAATTCCATGCTGTGAGAAATGTGCAGTAAAGATAGTATACAAACCTTTAAAGGCCCTGTTGAACAAAACTTCCTACAATAAGTAAGGAAAGGAACTGGTTCAAGTAACATACATAAAGTAGAGAGAAGTGTCTCCACCCTGCCAAAATTTTCCAGATGATCAAGATCCTCTTCCTGGCACTGCAAGGTTCCTTTCATTTTTGAACAGCATAGAACGACACAATTTGCTTTAGTCTTCCTTTCCTTCTCATATTTTTTGGTCAGAAATGAGAAGCATGAGATTTAGAATATAAAATCAAATGTAAAGGAACCCTGCTTCTTAGAAAACAAGCCAAGAGGAGACAGGGAGTGAATAACATGCAAAGATATAAAAGGATAAAAAAAAGATATAAAGAAGATAATTCAAAAACTTTTATTGCTTAAGTGCTTCTTTAAATAACCTCTATCTGTTGAAAAAAAAAAGAAAATACACAATTTACTTTATATCAGGAAGGAATGATATAAACAAAAAACAGGTATTTTATTTTGGTTTTACGTATCCTTGAATTTCTTTCTTTACTGATGTTGCCAGGAAGTGTCTAGAAAGCTGACAAATCTCAAAGTGAAAAAGCAAAAGAGATCATTAGAATTACACAAATGAACTATGTTATTTTTATACATTCTTGAGAAGAAAATGTGTTTTTCCTGCGGTGCTTGCTGTGGCCACTCACCTTCCTCTACTGTCCAGTTTAAAAACATTTGACAGACAAGTTTCATTTGCAATAACGTTCTTATGGAGGCAGAACTGAGTATACTTGCTTAAAAAGTCTTGCCACATGGTTCATATTGCAGATCTCCCTGTCATGATTTACATTTTTCACAAAACAAACTCTCAAAAAATTTATTAGTGAATAAATGTTAAGTAGAAAATAACCTCTTTTGTCTAGAATTACTGTTTACATTCTAGACTAAAGAGGTTACTTTCTACTTAAGTAGAACTTAAGTTATTTTCTAACATAAGTTATTTTCTACTACTTATTAGTTATCTGAAAAATACTGTAAAGTTTATACAGGGATAAACAAGTTTCCCACAAAATTAACATTTTTTCCACACAAACAGTATCTCAACCAAAATCAATTAGAAACAAATGCACATGAAAAATCAAAACCAGTTGACAAACAATTTGCAAGCAGTCAAAAAGACTAAATTCATGGAATAAACTGAGCACTGGTAATAGCATATCTCTAATTTGGAATGACACCAGCTGTCAGCAATTTGCACAGAACTCAAATTTTGGTGTGGAAACCCTTTTCACTTCATCTATCAGTCTGACATCAGAAAGTTGGAAGATAAAGGGACAAAAAGTTAATAAATTCTGGGTTTTGCCCAAGGCTAGATTTGGTTTGTTACGCAGCGTGTTGCAGTATGCTTCACTTCTAATGAACTTTTTAATGAAATCCACTTATTTGATTGAATATGTTTTTATTCCATGATAAAACAACAAATACATGTTTATATGCCTCCAAGTTCAAGAAATCCCAGTATGAACAAAATGTGATGACCGAGACTGCCATGTTTGTTGAGATCTTGCAATACATTGTTAATTCAGAGGTTAAGGTAGCTCTTGGCATGCTTGTTTTTGCTCTCCATCAAGACTAACGGAAGCAACAATTACTGTTCTCTTCATTGTCATTAAATGAAAACAAATTAAATACTCCAAAGACAACAAAAAGAATAGGGCTGATTTAGCTGCCCCTGTGTGAAAGAGTTGAAAGACAACACAGATCACAAGCAGAAAAATGTGAAACCTCAAAAAAATGCATGTGCTGTGACCCAAGGAGAGGAACAAAAGGAGTGTGAGGTTTCAGAGAAATCCCTGCTTCCTGTAAATAACTCAATCAATCAACTTTCTCTGATTGCTCAGGTAAGATCAGCTAAGAGAATTTTGGAGAGTATTTTCACAAGTAAATTTTAAGTTGGGAAAGACGGAAATAAGTAACCTTCATAACATTTGCTTCCATTTGTCCAGTCGTCCTGACGGTGGCACTCTTCACTCTTAGATCCACTCACTCACTCGCACCTGCCACATAAGGAACAATAAACAGGATTGATTTAACGTTCAGAAGTAGGTAATTTAAAGAATAGCTTCCTTATTTTTTACTTGCATGGCTCAAAAAACAGCTGTATAAATGTGCTATTTAAAAAAAAAAGAATTTTAATAATGACGGAGAGAAATTGTGTCATTCCAATCTCAAATGTTCTCTAGTCTGAAAGAACCTCTCTTCACTTTCTCTATATTTTTCTCCTCCCACTGTGAATGGCTTACAGAACTACTTTTTTTCCTACTCACGACTTTTATTTGATCTTTTCACACTCCTTTTCATTAAGCTAAAATGTTGCTGTAATATTCATGAAATCAGCAGCAGCCCAAGAGTGGGTGTAGGGTGTTGCTTTGCTACTGTTCCTCCTACTGCCCCCCTGCATAACTAAAGAGTATAATCACATTTTAGAATTCAATGGGCTTTAAGTTGGGGCCAGGGGAGGGGTGTTGTTGTTGTTGTTGGTTGTTTCAGGGGATTTTTTGTGGCTGGAACATGCTGGTTGCGGTGGTGGTGTACTTTATACCTACATCTGAAAGAAGAAGAAATGTTCTGAACATGATAGGTTTTATTGTTTCTTTCATTGCTACATAACACCTTCCTGTATTAGGTCAAATCTAGATCTGATAGATGAGACTGGAAGTTAGTGCAAAAAATCTGTGAACAATTTGAAAGACAGCCCAGAATTACTGTCAGAAGATTGGAAACTGCATGTTTCTATGTACATGTTTCCATTTACATGGTGGAAATGAGTATGTTGAAATTTACATATATATTGGAATTTGTGAGAGAAATTAATCCTGTTCTGAGACAGCAGTACAGTATATTCCCCCCACAAACCCTTGTGCAGATCAGCCAAACAATTTGTCTTATCAAATGATCCAGATTAAAAAGATACAACCAGCCCAAGTATGACGAGACATGTAATTTAGCCTGAAATAGAAGTGACAGGCTCTTCCCCTTCTCTTCCTCTATCATAACATTAAAAAAAACCCAGAAAAAAATGAGTAGTTTTTAGCCTGATTGACAGCAGTGAGCTAGTAAAAAAATGTTGCCTTTGTTTGATAACAGTATTCAACAGCCTTCCTCGGGTTTAGAGAATCGTTGTGCTAGTTGCACAAAGAAGCACAGAGAAAGAAAATCTTCATTTCCAGCAGGCTTATGGTCTTAAAAGATGGATAGGTAAGAAATAGAGCTACAATGTTGAAGTAAATAAAAAAGGAAGTACTGATATAACTATTAATTATATGTTGTTGGGATTTTTTTCTCTAGAAGTTAGAGAGAGGGTAATGGAGAGTTTAATTAGAAAAAAAAATAAGAAAAGGAAGACAATTACTGCTACAGTCCATCACTTCCCTCAAGATGATTAACAGCTAGAATTTTGTAGGCCTTAGGGCAGATTTGAGTCTTGAGGAAGCATTTGAAAGAGATATCATTTTTACAGATTACATCAGGAAAAAATTCACACTTTTAAGTCATATCCTGCACAGATAATACTGTCAAAGAAAAATGACAGTATCAGAGATATTTATCAGTTGGAACAGTATTATATCTGTGAATACTGCTGCCAGTAAATTTGGTATCTGCAACCTTAGGGAATATACGATATTTGTTACAAAAACTGGTGAAAGGTAAAGGCTGAATCTTAGCAAGTACAAGTGAAGATTGTGTTACAACTTTTTCTAAGATGAACAATGACCATGGGAACAAAGGAAGCCAATCAGGTAAGGTGATTTGGAAAAAATAGCTTACAGGATTAAAAATTACAAAGAAGTTAATTTTAGGTGCACTCTAAAGGAGGAGAGAGCACAGAACTGTATCAGAAAGCAGCTGCTGAAGTGAGAAAGGCAAAATCCAGTTTGAAGAAAGAAGAGCATGAAGGACAAATTCAATACCAGGTGGGGTTGATGTCACAGCTGAGAAAGTAAAAAGGAGGAAAGAGATGGAATGGCCATATATGGGATTTTTTAGCATCAGAGAAGGTTCCTAAGTGTTAGGTGAAGGACAGAAAGAACTCACACTGATGAAGTCTGAACAGAACCATTAAAACATGATGTGTAAAGCTGGAGGAAGGTTATGAAACAGTAAAGTGTTAATCACTTAGAAGTGTTGTGCTCTCCCTGTGTGATAGGGCACTGAAGAACAGGTGAAAATCCAGCAAGAATTACTCTGAATGTGTGAAAGATAGGAGTCCATTTGGTTAGCTTGTTTCACTTTTCCCTTTTCTCTCTCTTTCTTTATACATATATATATTTAATTATTTTTAGGGGGGGACTGAGGGAGCTTACTCACTGTCTGTCCTGATGTCAAGAAGGTACATTTGTGGAAAGCATTCACAGTACATTCTCTTAGAAAGGCTACATGCTGTATTATTGGAAATAAGTTATCACTTCTTTTAGAAACACAAAATGAGCTGCTAGACAGATTTCTGATGAGGCACAATGGGTCTTACACGGCTTTCTAATGAAAGGCAGGGTTCATTCTTCTACACACTGGTAGATGGCAAAAGGACAAGGGTAAACTATATTCAGGTTGTTATAGGCTTGTTCTAATGTGTCAGATAGATTTTTTAAGTTTTCTTGACAATACTTTATTACTTTACATGTGCTAAAATAATGTATTTTAATAACAGTATACGTTGTTAATAATTCCTCATCTAAATGTGTTTTGAACAAATGATGATTATTTTAGCTGTCCTTGATGTGCATAAGAACAACACAATGACCTTCTTTAAAATAATTCCTATGCAGTATTCTAAACACAGTTTTAAATAGATGTACAGAGAACAACCTTTTCCTCATATCCAGAAACTAATAACACTGCTGCCATCCTCTGCTTTTCATTTATGTACACTCATCTTACAATCCCACACATCGCTCCCTGTGTCTGCCTGTGCAAGTTTTTGAAGAGGAAAAATGGAAGAAGTCTGCAATCAGTATCAAATATTATTTAATTTCCTAGAAGCAGGTAACATTATGTGTGTAGCCAGTTGCAGAAATGATGCAGCTGTCTGGGAGGCTGATAATATGCAAGGCAGATAGAGAAGGCTTTCATATTCCTTTGGTGGTATCCAGCTGTACTATGTGGAAAAGTCCTATTGTGTTTGTATTTGTGTGCGTATGCATGCATAGCTGCTTAGTGAAGAATGCAGACTGTTATGTGTATATATAAAAAAGGGTTATCTAATCTCACTTCAGAAGATGTTTCTTCATCTTCCTAAGCAAGAATAAAATTCACCAGTCTTGGCATAGCTGTTTCAAGTTATGCTAGAATGGCATAACAGAATCCTAAGAAAACATAAGCAAGATCTAGAGTCCAGAAGTATATAAAATAGTACACAAAGTGCCTGTCTCTTCTGTGTTCTGGTGAATTTCTGACTCCCTTATTTGCCTGAGAACTGTAATTGTACACACACTCCTCCACTGCCCCCTCTTGCTGTCCTCCCTCTTTATCTCAGATTCTGAAAGAGATCTATTGATGTGCAATACCTTATCACATGAAAATAACAAAGAATATCTCACTTTTGGCTGAAATATATCCTCATGAAAACTATCAAGCCTTAGTTCAGTCTGATCTCTGCAACAGATTATCAATGACATATTTCTAGTGTCAGTGCAACTTAAAGTGCACACGAAGATGCAAGTTTTGTGGGAGAAATGTAAGGTTCACCTTTTTCTCTTTTTTATTTTAGTCTTGGTTCAGTAGCAGTTGGAAACAGTGACTGCTGATACATAGTTACTCACCTTTCCAGTAGATGGTAGTACAGATGTGCTTAAAAGAATATTACATTTGGGACTGAAAGAAACAGTATGTAGACAATTTCAAACACTAAATAGGGAGCAATTTTTAGCTACATCAGTTCTTATAACTAAGTCATATGAAACTGCTATTGAGGAAAAAATGAACATCAGGACCTTTTTTATTCTAGCCATTAATCTTTAGCAAGGTACTGAAAATTTTATTTTTATAGAAAATTTAGTTGAAATGCAAATACTTATAACTAAAGACAGGTATTTCTAAAAACTATTATCACTCCTATTTTTGTAGTTTTATATAATCTGAGTGGTGGTGAATGATAGTCTCACCAAATCCAAAAGTCTAAAGCGATTAGTCTGTATTAAAAATTGCATGTATTTGTTTTCTTAATCAGGCTTGACTTAGCTATATTGGTGGAGACAAAGATAAAAATCCTTGGTGTAATGAACTTTATAGGTGTTTCCTCACAGATTTGTTATGCCCATATGTGCTGATTTGTCATCAATAACAAAACATACACAAGGTAAGAAATGCATTTCATTAATGTTCTAAATATAGTAAAAATATAAGCTATATAAGTTGGATATTTTTCTTAGAATAACAATTTATCTTTTAAGTATTCTAAATTTTTACATTTTTCACATTTTTTTTATAACTCTTTTTTTGCCATTATGTTTGTAACTAATTCCTTTCAGAATTATGTATGCGTTACTAGATATACTAAAGCTTATTTGGAATAAATCTCCCCAAACTTTCTGATCACTGATTACCAGCAACACTTAATGTTGGTCAGTATTGCAGTCATAGTACCTTTGAAGGCCTAGAGCATTAACATAAAAACTAAAGTAAGGATATAGACTTGAAAGAGAGACAGGAAGGAGACAAAAAACATTAATCATCTGTTTTATTAGTGTTGCCTGATATATTGTAACGATTGTCCCTGAGGAGACTCCTATGTTGGATTTACACCCAAGGGAAAAGCCAGTAGTTTATTTTAAATGACAGACCCAAAAAATCAAGATTGGTAGAAAGGCAGATGGGGAGCAATTAAGTGGAAGACCATGGATGTTGCTCCCATAATCTGTTTCCAGCAAAAATAGTAGAAGTATGGCAATAAAAGCGACTACCTTCTGGATAATGACAAAAGAGAAATTGTCTTGACAAATGAGGGAGATTTTAAATGGGAGTTTTCTCTGACCTACAATGCAGGGAAAGGTTATGCTAATATGTTAAGGCACAGGCCTTTACTAATGGCTGAACTGTAGACAAGGCAGTATAGCCTAAGATGAGAGTCAGGTTTTTGTACTTCTTTCTCCCTGAGCGACAGAGAAACACTCATTATCCTGTCCTAGGTTATCCTATTATAAATGCTCTTAGCTTATTATAAATGTTCTCTGATATGAATGTTGCAAACGGTGATCTTGGAGAAGGAAGTGTGAAGTTAGCATCTGGCACAAAGAGGACAAACTGCTTCTGTCTTAAAATTAAGGACAACAGTTGTCCTTTTCAGCCGCATTCTGTTATCATGAGTCAACTATCAATCTATGCAGCCAGGTGTAAATCTTTCCATTCCCCCCTTTCCCCCCAATACTTATTTTTCTGATTAAAGCCAAATTTGGCCCTGAATTATTCTATGTGCACTTTCCCCTGTGAACAGTGAACTGAAAAAATATTAATCTTTTTAAAGCACCGTGAAGCCCATTTCTCTCTTCAACTAATGAACTATGTAAAGGAGCCTCAGTTGCCTCAGGGAAGCTTGTCAAACCCATCAGAAGGAGCCTTCATAAAGCCTAAAGGACATGTATCATAATGTATAAAATTTGTCATAGCATATCATTATTACCTTTTGGGAGGCTTGTTACAACAATTATGGTTGATTAAGCCATATTTAAAGAAAAAAAAAAGGCAGTCTCATGACCAATAAGAGTAAGGAAATTAATTTTTCTATGTTTTCTTTGTTGTCTAGTTTAGTATGAGAGAAAACGAAATCTTCATTAAAGATTTTCCTGCATAAAGGTATTTATTAGGAGGACTCTCCAGGGAGGAATCTTTATTGTCCAACATCGCATTTATGTAAGACTGTGTGCAGTTTCCCTCTGTACATTGTCTGCGGTTGCAAAATTCAAACCCATGTAATTATTTCTGAGACCTCTACCTTCCATGGAATCTGTTTGCAATGAACCATGCAGAAATGTTTAAAGGTTATTGGGAGATTTGGGAGGCACACAGATAGACATACAGATGCATTTGGAAATCTGATGACAACTGTAGGGTACAAGGCTGAAAAAGGTACTTACATTCAACCTTCCCTACTCTTTTTACTGTCCTGAGTAAAGGTTTTCAGACTGAAAACTGGTATAGGCATGATTGTATAGAGGAATGCATGTCACACTCACCTGGCAGAAGCATGGAAAGGACAGCTAAGCCCAAGTGACAAACGTAGACTCACCACATCACAATGCCAAATATAGGGCTGCCTTTCCCTCCAGTCTCCACAAATCTTCTACAGTAAGTAGTCCTCATCTCAGCAGGAACAGGTAGGCAGACTCTGGAAAGATGAGATTTGAAAATTTTGTTATGAGGAGCGAACAGCACTCTGGTCTTTAACTGCTCAGCTAATGCATAAAAAGTGTTTTAGTTTTACATCCTCCAGTCAGTCCTACTCAGTATGCTCACTGTTTTGACTCTCAGACAAACATGCTTTACTGTCCCTCTGCACTGTAGGATTCCTTTTGTGGTTTTTGTTGTTACTGTTTTTTAATTGTATCTAAGCCTCAGATAAATCTGATGCCTGTATGCAGTGTGTTTTGGAGCACCAGGCAGCAATCTCAAAGCCCATTGTGACCAAACCAATGGCAGTAAAGCTCATCTGTTCAGCCATAATACGCTGAGACAAAGTACAGTGCTAACAGAGCTCTGATGCTTTCAAGCCAAAAAAAGTATCTATTGTGCAGGAATGCACTGCGCTAGTTTGTGTAACCTTGCATTTCTAGGAGGATTTCACAAATTTACCTTGCTTGGCACCATCAGTGACAAGATTGATAACAGTAGGTATCACACTCACTAACACAGGAACATATAACCACTGCCAGTGGAGACCTGTATAGCAGCTTGTAGATTCTTGTGCAAACTTCAGCTAAGCATCCAAACTGAAACAGATTTCAACTTGCATTTTAAATATTACTTGAGTTTTCCCTTGTGCTTTTTTGTTTGTTTGTTTGTTTGTTTGGTTGGTTGGTTGGTTGGTTGGTTTTTTAAATGAAATAGAAGTAATGATGGGCTTGGTAAAATTCTAGTCAATGTCAGTAACCTGATAGCATACATAAACTTTCAGAGTGAATCTTAGAAGAAGACTAGGTTTTCAATAAATTATCAGTTTAAATTAGTTCTACCTAATAGACACTGCAATTATCTTTTGATATAATTATAGTCCATCTTTTTAATGCTACTAATTTTTTTTGATCGTCAGGAATAACCACGCTGGCTAGCAATCACTAATACAATGGAATTACAAGTATACAAGCCATCTATCACAAAGACAATATTTTTTTTTAGTGTTTATGCAAAACAAATCACTGCTCTGCTGTCTTTTGTACCTTTTTGTAATGAAAACCACTGCCTTAAGTTATTTTTTTTTAAAATCACATTTATCCACAGTTTATGCCAAATTTCCTTTTTTGTGATAGCTATTTATCATAGCAAAAGCAAAACAGAAACATACTTCAATGTGGGAGTTTTATTTTTATGGTAGGAAGCTTTGGTAGAGATAGGATTGATACATCAAAGTCTTATCCCATGATAGCATTTGTATTTAAATATTTACCTTCATTTTTGTCCTCTACAGTTAATATAATACCTCCCTAACATAAGCTGCTAAATGTATTTTCCCTTTCTTTATTCCTATTAAAATTTTGATTTGAAGATATATTCCTAAAGCTGTGAATAGTTATTAACATTTCTTTAAAGGCTTCAATATTTGAATGGCCAAATTCCAGCTTGAGTAATTATATTCTCTCTACTTAAATTCCCCACACAGTTTCAATTAGATAAGTTATTCTTCTACTCTTTATATCCTAAAACAGTTCTGCAGCATTGCTGCCACTATTAAACAGCTGCTGAATTTTGCCCCAGAGGTGACTCAACCGATCCCTATATACAAAATATAATATATAAAACAAACTAAATTTTTGCTGAATGAAAGTTGGTAAATGTAACTTTTATGATGGCTCAGTATTATTTTTAAATATCCATACTTATGTTCATTTTAATGGTAAAAGTAATGAAACTTTGCCCACAAAATCCTATTAACAGCGCTCTAGAAAGAATGGGAGGATTCATCTTCATAGAACCATAGAATCATAGAATCACCAGGTTGGAAGAGACCCACCGGATCATCAAGGCCAACCATTCCTATCAAACACTAAACTATGCCCCTCAGCACCTCGTCCACCTGTGCCTTAAACACCTCCAGGGAAGGTGAATCAAACACCTCCCTGGGCAGCCTGTTCCAATGACCCTTTCCATGAAAAACTTTTTCCTAATGTCTAGGCTAAATCTCCCCTGGCGGAGCTTGAGGCCATTCCCTCTTGTCCTGTCCCCTCTCACTTGGGAGAAAAGGCCAGATCCCTCCTCTCTACAACCTCCTTTCAGGTAGTTGTAGAGAGCAAAGAGGTCTCTTCTCAGCCTCCTCTTCTCCAGGCTAAACAACTCCAGCTCTCTCAGCCGTTCCTCATAGGGTCTGTTCTCCAGCCCCTTCACCAGCTTCATTGCTCTTCTCTGGACTCGCTCCAGAGCCTCAACATGTTCTTGTGGTGAGGGGCCCAGGACTGAACACAGTATTCGAGGAGCGGTCTCACCAGTGCAGAGTCCAGAGGGAGAATCACCTCCCTGGATCTGCTGGTCACACCGTTACTGATACAAGCCACGATGTCATTGGCCTTCTTGGCCACCTGGGCACACTGCTGGCTCATGTTCAGTATCTGTCAACCATGTTCCATACATGTTCAGAGCATCTCCAATGACCATCATCAAGAATACTGCCCTTAAATTGTAGGTGTATTGCCTAATGTATAGGAATGACCCCATCAAAGAGATAGAAGAACTATAAGCCAGATTTTATAAATATTTGGGTACTTAAAGCCTCAGAAAGAAAGCTCAAATCTATGTCAAGCGTATTCTGTAGGATTCTTCCCCATATGCTATCGGAAATCCTTCTAGGGCATTTAAAAAGAAATACAGCTCCAAATTATTTTTAAAAGACTTTTCCCATATTCTACAACCTCAGCCAGAAACTATCCAGTCACATGTAATTCTACTTTACCAAGCAAATATGCTTCTATCCACTGGAGCTAAACCTGTGAGATTCTCTTCCCTGAAGAAATGGGTAAGAAAGGATCTGAAGTTACAAAGGGCACTACCTGCATCATTTAAGAACAGTTTTAGTGCAGTCCCAGACTGGCAGCGTGCAATGCATTAAAGATTTTTTTCATATCCAGACCTATATTTCTGCTCTTTACAAGGCACCTGTTCAGATTACAGCGGTTACTGTAACTTCAAGGTAATCTGATGCTTCTGGGAGGTTGTATGGGAAATCTCTGTGCAACTGAACATCAATAATTGAGCCAAATTCTAGAAGAGGTTTTTGGATTTAGGTCTTTGTAAATGAATTCTTCCCTCCTTCCTTCATAAAAGATTTCTGGAGATAAATCTTCAAACAGGCCTAGCACAGGTAGGCCCCAGGCTTATTAAAACTATATATAAACTGAAATTATTTCTGGGGTTAATTAAAAATGCATGCTTAAATATAGAACCTTGGAAAGATGAAGGAATACTTAAACATTTATAAATCTGAATGCTGCTGTAGCAGAACAGGGCCTCTTCTTGTTTTCATTCCTCATGTTTCCTGGAGGAGGTGACATATACTTGGCAAGTCTATACCTCAGAACAGGCATTTCCCTGTTTCTCTTTTTTTGTTATTCTCTCTTGCAGAAGACAACTTGTTTTCTAGGAGAAAGATAAATACTTTTCTTGTCTGCAGTATTTCTTTTTCTTGGAGGGATATAAGGCATTTTTTTAACTTTTCTTGATGAAACGATGAGGTTCAGGACATCATCTGAAGGAGGTCCTGCACTTTGAGATTTCAGGTTTTCTTTTTTTTTTCCTTTTTTTTCCTTTGTCTATTTCTTATGAATTCTGGTTTTTATTTCCTAATCTTCAATCTTCATCTGCATACCTTTCACATGCGTGAATCCTCCATACTGTCAAATCTTTTTCTATATATTCTATTTCAGATAACGAATCTCTTCTCTTGCTTATCAATCCCTGCTCCGTGCCCATTTGGGTCTTTCTCAGTCCCAGGCTTTTCCATGCCACAGTATTAGGGATAAAACTGAGCTGCACTTCAGAATACAGACCTGAGTCGCTTGCTGCCTTCTGCTAATGCTGAAGAGCTCAGAATCACAGAATTGTTTAGGTTGGAAAAGACCTTTAAGACCATCGAGTCCAACCATAAGCCTAACACCATTAAATGATGTCCCTAAGTGCCATATCTAAATGTCTTTTCCAGGGATGGTGGCTTAAGAACTTCCCTGGGCAGCTTATTCCAGTGCTTGACAACCCTTCCTGTGAAGTAGTATTTACTAATATCTAGTTTAAAACTCCCCTGGTGCAACTTGAGTCCATTTCGTCTTGACCTATCCCTTGTTACTTGGAAAAAAAAGAC
Source organism: Coccyzus lansbergi (assembly GCA_033558105.1). Lineage (NCBI taxonomy): Eukaryota > Metazoa > Chordata > Aves > Cuculiformes > Coccyzidae > Coccyzus > Coccyzus lansbergi. The sequence goes on from JAUMJK010000159.1 coordinate 1,606,277, forward strand.
AAACGCCCACCTCACCACAACCTCAGCAGCTGCAAAGAACAATAAACTGTTACTTCAGCCCCTTCTTTTTCAGTCTGAAAAACCCCAGCTCCCTCAGCTACCTCTCATAAGGCTTGCGCTCAAGGCCCTTCATCAGCTTTGTTGCTCTTCTCTCAACATGCTCCAGCACCTCAATGACTTTTTTGTAATAAGGGCCCCAAACTAAATACGGTATTCAAGACATGGCCTTATCCCCTTTATTCTTATCCATAAACACTTAGCTGAGACAAGGAAGGCAACAGCCCTCAAACCTGGGTGGCTGCTAAACTGTTCTAAACATTATTACTTTTAATATGCTTCAATCATGTAACTGTTGGTAAGAGTAGTGCAGGACTGCACATAAGCATATCATTCAATGTTAAAAGTAAACAAAAGAATGAAGTTTAATATTCTGAGTTGTAGTCATGTTATTGAAGGTTAAATTGACCTGATATTTGTCAGTCTATTTCCTACATCTAAAATATAATTTGATTTTTTAAACTTGGAGTTTTCTACATAAAAAAATGTCATCACACTAATAGTAAGAAATATACAATTATTGCTGAAGTATTGTGTCTCAAAACAAATGTAATTTATATTTTTAAATGTATTGGTTTTAATTTTACAAGGATTGTTAGAACAACCATGTCTGAAAGTCCCCAAATATTTCTTGAACACAGCCTTACCAATGTTATTAATGGTGATGTTGAAATAGTAGTTGCAGTTGTTCGCTGCTCTCTTCCCCTGTAGGTTTCTCCTGTAGCATATTGTTTCTATCATATTATATCTGGATTTTGACAGATCACTGTAACCTAATTGGAACATAGGATTGATTAAGGCTTCTTATTTTCTAGTCAAACATGAATTCATTGCATTATATGACTTGCACTAGGAAAGCATATACAACAGAATATAATAACGGATCAAATTAAATACTTCCTTTATTTAGATATATTTGGGTTACAATTTAAGATTTATATGTTGGTGTATATCTATATGTACATGGAGACACACATATATATACTACCAGTCTCTCTCATAAGTAGGTATGAGAGTGAATGAAATAAAAGGACCCAAGTCTGAAATGCTTTAAATTTGAACAAATCTCAGACTTTGATCTTGAGAATTTCTGTCAAGCTTCATTCTAGTGTCACTCCCCAAACAAAAGGCAACTACCTATTTACAATACAGGAAAATACTATAAAATGATTACTGACCTGTATACTTAGTTATTTATTTTTACATTCATCATATTAACTAATAAGCGTAAGAAATATTTTGGGCTTACAAAATATTAGCTATTATTCAGGTAGTCAGTACATGTCATGGTGATAAGCAATGTTTCAACATTTTATCATGATCCTTATAGATCTAGGTAATCTCTTCTGAATTTACTCACTTAGTCTGGTGGGGTCCTCAAACCATATGGAAAGATTCAAAAGTGATATGATAGGATAAACAAGAAAATGTCATTACAGCAATAGTCAGGCCTAAGCTATAAATTGGAGACCTAAGCTGCTTTCAAGTATGGGAGTTCTGGTTGGCATTTCTCCAGTACTGGACAGTTAAGTCCATATTTAACATTTTACTTATGGTTGTCTCATAATTAAGTTCTATCAATGTCATCTCACACAAATTGTCTATATAAGAACGAAGCCATTCAAATGCATTGTGTATCCACATATAAATTTTAAAATCGGTTAAGATAATCATGTCACATTAAGTAGCATAAGGTGACAGAAGGTTCAAGTGGGAGGCTTTGGCAGTTTTAGCAGACATCCTTAAATCAACAACATAAATTTTAATACAGTAATTGTATTACATCAAACGGATGTGTTAGAAGGATATTGTTTACAGACTATTTACAGAGAATGCAAGAGAGGAGAATACTATAAATATGTTCACTTTTTTCTAACATCTTTGTTTTTTAAATCTTCTGCAAACAATGCAGCCCAAACAAATTTTTTTTATATATATAATCTTCTCTGTTTCTAAAATCCCTACTGGGTTAGACTTTCCCATTAAAATATAATTCTTTATGAATGTTTCATAAAAAATATTTACTCAGATATTGTGCAGCATTTTTTGCAATGTATGACTTTAAAACTGCAAGAAAATATAAATTTCCAGAATCTTGTTTAAAGCTAATTTCTAGTAATGATTCACAGACAAATATTTTTAATATATCATATGATATATTAAAATCATTTAATAAATGATAATGATTTGAATTATTTTAATCATTTATTAATATCAAGCAAATTTTGTGACACTGGTGATGTGAGCAGACTAATTATTGTCAAGATTTGCCCAGATTCCTTTTTTTAGGATTGTGACATGGTGACTGGGATTAGGGAACACCCAAATTTTTACAGATCAATATAAGAAATCCTAAAACCATCTGTTCACCTTTTCTTTTTACTGGTACAATTCCACCAGTCAGAAGCAAAGGCTGCCAGGGTAAATTCTATGATAGAATGGAAGCACACAAGAAAAGCAAAGAATCCAGTATAGGGAGTGTATGTGCTTTGAGGGGTCTATTCATACTCACCTTGTGTACTGAGCATTCTTTGGTGGTTGAAGTGCAGAAGGTAAAGTTTTCGACTGTGCATCTTCCATTTTTTTTCATCCAAAACAAGGAGCTTGCCAAGCTCTGAGGCTGTTCCACAATGTGAATAAACACACTCCAAGTAGAGGTGGGTTCACAGATTAATTTTCTGTAGATGCAGACTACAAAAACTACCCAATACCTGCATGGCCCATCAATGCTGTTCAGAGATGAGAGATAGTCCACTGGAGTTTTCACCACATTGGAAAAGGTTTTGTTTTTCTTTGGTGATGAGAACCTGGAAAAATGTAAATGTCCAGGCATGATATCTGCTAAACAGCACAATGTCAGCCTTGATCTTCGCTATGGTTGTGAACAGTCAGTAAGAACTGCTCAACGCACTTTGATTGTCAAACACCTTCTGATCAGTGGTGGCATTTCCTCCAGGTCTCCAGAGCAGTTAATAGCAAAATGCCTCCTTTGACTGCCTTCATCTTTCTCCTGAACCACTAGGCAGATAAAGAAGAGATATTGTGCTGTCTAGGTACTCAGCCTTCAAGAGTATAGAGAGGGGAGAGAATTCTGTGACCATTATGTATAAAATTTACTACAGAATTTACTACCACAGTCAGAAAGTCACAACGATATCAAAATTGTTCTAAATTTAACAAGTACTTCAAGAGATCTATTATTGTATTAACCCCTCAGACTGGGCGACTATTGCTACAATACGTACAAATACTGTTAAATGTTCTAAATCAATTGTTTATATTAACATTAAACCACATAATATAAAAGTAATTGCTGCTTAATTCTAGCATCTTCACAAATGTCCATTTTAACTCCTACGCTAAGCTACTTGGCTTTATACTTAGCTTTCTAAGTATGTATATTCTATGTTATATTGAGTTAGGATAGATTGAGACTAATTGAGATCACTATGGTAAAGAAGATTACTTATTAATAAATGCCAGGATAACATTGTGCTTCAGTAATCCTCATCAGTGCAGCCATGAAAATTAATACTATCTCTGGATTGCATTATTTTCTTCTAACAGTTTAAATGGAAAACATCTGATCTAGAATTTCTTGCAATGAATAAAAGGAGCTTGCATGACAAAGGATCTGACATATTTGTAAACCCACAATTACGGCATATAACCAGCAATTTGAAATATTTCTGAATTGTTCAGCACATCCCCAAATTGCTCATGTAATGAAAGCACATGAAGATGTTATTATCATTGTTTCTAGTTGTCTTCCATTTCCCACTGGAGACTTTTTTGTCAGCTTAATACATTTTTGTTTGTTTATAGCTCTGGCTTTATTTGGTTCTGGTCCTGGAATGAAAATCAGCTAATGACACCTTTTCTCAGTCTACAGAGGCTTCCACTGTCTAGCAAGAACAGATTAGTCATTCAATGCATAATCTAAGAGCAAGATTGAGGTTTGCTCCTATATTTGCCTATTTAGATTTATTTTAGAGAATGGAACTCCATAATGCATCTGTACAGGACAGTGTTATTTATACTCTCTGTAATCTACTGATAAATAGTCACTTCATACCTTAAGAATAACCTCAAGAGACTTTTCAGCGATGGGTTATTTTTTTTTTTTCCAAATTAATTGAAGAAGTGGATTAGAAATCTGGAGAACCTTTGTTCAAAGGCCCAACACGCTAGTCCATAGTATTTTCAAGATTTGAGAGTGGAAGTGTCTCAGAGGTTAGGAATGATAATTATACCTTTTTATCTCCTGGTTTTCAGTCTGAATCTTGTCAAGTTGGTAACTAATACTAACCGAAGCATTATTTAACAGATTAGAACAGAGTGCAAAAGGACAGTCACTATCTCCCCACGTCATGATCCAAATGCTGTTTTAGAATCACAGAATCATAGAACAACCAGGTTGGAAGGGACCCACTGGATCATCGAGTCCAACCATTCCTATCAAACAATAAACCATGTCCCTCAGGACCTCATCCACCCGTGACTTAAACACCTCCAGGGAAGGTGAATCAACCACCTCCCTGGGCAGCCTATTCCAATGCCCAATGACCCTTTCCGTGAAAAACCTCCTCCTTATCTCTAGCCTAAATCTCCCCTGGCGGAGCTTGAGGCCATCCCCTCTTGTCCTGTCCCCTGGCACTTGGGAGAAGAGGCCAGATCCCTCCTCTCTACAACCTCCTTTCAGGTACTTGTAGAGAGTAATGAGGTCTCCTCTCAGCCTCCTCTTCTCTAGGGTAAACACCCCCAGCTCTCTCAGCTGTTCCTCATAGGGCCTCTTCTCCAGCCCCTTCACTAGCTTGTTGCTCTTCTCTGGACTCGCTCTAGAGCCTCAACATCCTTCTTGTGGTGAGGGGCCCAGAACTGAACACAGTATTCAAGGAGCGGCCTCACCAGTGCTGATTACAGAGGGAGAATAACCTCCCTGGGCCTGCTGGTCACACCATTTCTGATACAAGCCAGGATATATAGTTGCTTTATGCCATTCTGGAAGCACAGAACAGCTGTAACCCAAATAAAATAACTCTCAGATGATCTTCCTCCCTAATACAAAAGAGATGAAGAGTTTCTTTATTCTCTGCAGCACAGCTGCCACAGTCAGGAACAAGTGTGGATGGCTGTAGCATCTCCATCACCATCTGGTACCAAAACAATGCCTTGGGAACACAGACAGTCTTTTAGAAAATGGAATAATTTTCAAGATGCTCCATGCTGCTTGTACTCAAAAGAACTGGGAAGTAGGGGAGGTTTACCTCTAAAGCAAATTAACTAGTACAAAGAATTTTTATGACAATGCCCAAACGAAAACTCATGAAGAATTGAAATATGACAACTGTCATAACAACAGAAAGCATTGTTATGAGATCACATTACTAATTTGTCATGTTATCCCTGAGGATAAGCAGGCATTTTGGTTCTCAGCTTTTCAGTTAGTTTGACTGCTATCAACCTGGATAAATAGCATGCAATGCTTAAAATACAAAACTTGTAGAAGAATATCAAGCTGTGTGCACACAAATTGGAGCCAATGCAATGTATTATCTCTCGTATAATTACTCAGTTACCACTAAAACCTCTGCAAACAAATGTGTCTTGCAGTTTGAAAAATAATCTAATAATATATATATTTTTTGAAATTGCAGTCTACATAAGCTAAATAAATCATCAGACCACAGCAAATAAAAGGATTATTCTAACTCCAAACCTAATGATGAAAACTAGTTTTTATAAATATTCTTATTAAAGGACAGAAGAAAGTGTGGACAAAATCAGATTATTTGGATCATCAACAATTTGTTCTGAGTTTGCACACTCTTCACAGCCCAAAGAGACCTCCTCCGTGATTGAGTTTCCTGAGAATTTTTGCAGTACAAGCATATTAAGAAAATACAAAGTTATTGGCAGAGACTTAAAACCAATCTGAACAATTAATATCTGTATTTGACAAACAGAGAAAAATACAGGTATTTTTAAAGTGAAAATAAATACATAAGCACAACAGAAACACATATGCTTGTTCTTTTACTGAAATAAATTCACAGATATCCTTCTGAAAACTGTGCAAATTTCTAAATTTTCTAGGGACAAGAATCTCTTGACATATGCATTTTTCAATTTAATGATCTGAAACTCCAGCAATGTAAAAGTTTATAACATATAAAAGTGAAACCTCTGATCTATTTTTACAATAAGGCTTGGTAAAATTGTGGTTTTGAAAATCAAAATTATTATTATTATTATTATGAGCTTTTGATGAAAAGAAACAGCCTTCATGTTATTTACTAGATCTATGGCACTAAGAGTTACTATGGAATAATATTGAGTACAGTATTAACTGTGCAAAGTTAAGGACCAAAAACACACCTAGAGATACAACTAACACTTCAGACATGCAGCTGTACTTTCTTATACCTGGCACTTTCTTCTTCTTTTTTTCCTCTAACTCTCTTCTCTCTAAGTTTCCTTCTGGATTTCAGAAGAAAACTACCATCAAGAGTTTCTTCTTTCTTGTCCTCTTTGTCCAAGATCCTTTCAAGAAGTTAAAATTAAGCTATTTGTGGTATTCTGTCAGTCTTGAAACACTTTGAGTCTTTCCCATTTACTACTTTTAACTATTTCTTCTCTTATTTCCTGTCATAACAGTTAAAATAAATTGAAAGCTGAAAAAAAAAGGTTCATAATTCTCCAGGTCAATCTGAACAGAAACAGAGGGAGAGTACTGTCGATGAAATGTCAATTGCTAAAATTACCTTGTCCCTGTGATCAGACAAGCCTTGGATTTATTGAACTAGAGGGCACTCTACAAGGTCTATTTAGTTTCTCACATTTGTTTCGCAGCACTGAACTGAAGGAATCGACTGACTTAAGCGTAGTTATTAATTAATATTCTTTATTTGGTATACTGTATAAGGTACTTAAGGAAAATTACAGGTATGTTTAAAAGAAAATAAATACATAAATAAGACGGCAAAGTGGACTTCTTTCTTTTTCTACCACCACATGTGTATGAATTGGCACAGCTCTGAGAAAGCTCCTGGACAATTCATAATGATAGCAGGCACTTAGGAAAAAGTATCGGTATATTTAAAACTAAAATATATATGTAAGCAAGATACTAAGGCAAACTATATGGCTGTGTCAGCAGAGATGTGGAAGCTGTTTGAAGAATTTTAATGGTAGTATGTGTGCCATAGGGAACCTGTGGGAACATGCAAATGAGACAGAGAAAAATAATTCTTTCCCTGAACTCTACACCATGAGAATATGACTTAGAGGTACAAAGGATGTATGCAGGACAACTTGGAATGTGAATTCTTTTCCTAGAGGAGAACTGGCTGCTCTTTTGGTAAGTGCATTTTTTTTCTTGGAGTACTAAGTTGTGTGTGAATTTTTTAGAAAAACTCAAAAATTCAGAACTTCAAACGCAAAAGTACAGAACTGTCATATTTTTGCGGTATTGTTAGTTTAATTCATGGCAAGAAAAAAAATTCTACTTAAATCCTGTTTTCTGAAATGAGTCATTAATATATTCTAGTCCCTGGTGTGGCTGTTACTATTTCTTATTAAAAACATTATCTGCATGCTTTTGGCTAGACCTTAGAAAGGTTATTAGCACCTACTAAGACTGCCAGAAAAGAGTTAGTCTGCAACAGCAACTACTGCACAATTCACACACTTCTCAATTTCTCACTAGAGTCTTCAAGACAAACCCTTCATTGATGACTGAAACAGATTTTCTATGTCAAAAATGTCTCTTATTTGTGTTGTAATGAAGAGGTTTCATGCTTCAAAGTGTCAAACTGTGCCACTGTAAGAAAAACAGGAAATACTTTGATCTCAAAGTTAAATCTACACAATGTACTGAACGTGTGATGGCAGTACAGACATCCAGTCTAGTTTGAAATTAGCTAGTTTGGCTAATTTTAAAAGTCTGAATGTCTAACTACAAACCAGCAGAAACCTGATGGGGGCAGTTGCTTGGGCTGCTAAAGAATACAAAGAAGCCACTGTTTGGGGCTAGGAGATTACTAACAGAAATTATCTCATTTTATACTCTGCTGTTCAAAAAGTGTATTTGTAATGACACACATTTTCATTTCATATTATGTCAATTTTTTTTGATAACATATTGGGTTTTAGTATTCATATATTCCAGCAGAAGGCTGAGCCTATCAAATTCTCATATGCTAGCAAAATCATAATCTTAGACTAAAACATATGTTTTCGCAAACTATTAGGATTTCCTTATTTCTCTAATCACCATATTTCTGGCACTAGTATTTAGACAGTGAGATTTGTGGCCAACTGATCCACTATCTTTCTCCTCATCCCTCTTTTGACCTTACAATGAATAACCAAGTCTTTTCCCAGTTTCTGTATCCTTGTCCAGATTTGCTTATATTACTTATATTGCTTACATTTGCTTATAATTACTTGGGACCTTTTCTTTCTAAGTTTGTGCAGGCTTGATACTAGCAAATCTTTCTGGTTTACTCAAGTATGCTTTTTTCCAATCAAAAACCACTTTTAGGCTTAGACAAGAGAAAATATTTCAATCAACAGGTGGCAAACATTCAGTGACAGCTGCTAAAAGTATTCAGTAGAGCACTTCAAATGCTATATCAGAGTTTCAGAGTTCTGTAACAGTTGTACATTTGTGCAGATCCACTGCACTGTGACATAATCAAATATAAAAATAATATGATTATGGATTACCAATAAAACTAAAAACAGCATCAATGTTCCTAAAAAAATTCAAACATCTGCAAAAAAATTTCAATATAAAATGCTACATTGATCTGGTGGAAACTGTTTCCTGATTGCGGAGAGGATGAGTACTTGTAAATTTTACAATTTGCTCTCGTAAATCAATAGAAACATTTTAAAATGTCCTATTTTGTGATAAAATGGAAAATCAAATTTCTGAACAGGGTTATTAATCCTTAAGTGTGGCCTGTATGACATGAAAAACAGATTCAGCTGTCACAGGAGCTAGAAGCTCCACTTGTTTGATGATGAAGAAACAAGTAGGTGTTCTCTTTTGTTACAGTATTAATTCACAGACTCTGTTAAATCTAACAGAATACTAATTACCCTAAGTGGATTTCACAGTTGACAGAGACCTTTGCTAAAGAGACGAGCTTGACAAAGGCAATTGAAACTAAGCTAATGAAGAATGGTAGATCCACCTCTGAAGAATGTTAAGTAAATGCTTTGCTTTTTATGAAAGGTATCTCTTTTATATGTAAAGTAGCGGTAGAAATGTCAACATTTCATTCGCAGACACCTTGGTAAATTCTGCAGAGGGTTACCAAATTACCTTTAGGTTTTCCATAATTATATTGATTCATACAGCCTTTCCTTGCAGTGAAGCTCTGTGGAACAATCCTGAAAAAATGCACACTCAACGTTTGTTTAACACAGCTCAATCAAACCAGTCTTCACATTGACTATCACAGTATGGCAGAGATTTCTTCCTTGGAAATGAAGGCTATGCAAGTGTATGTAATTATTTACAGAATTGCTTGGGGCACACAAAAGTGCAGCTGAAAGTCAGGACTGTAAAAATGTGATCCTGTTATCTCACGTAGCTCAAACTACCTGAATACTGACTCTGTTTTGTGGTAGTCAAAAGCTAACACCAGTTCAGAATTAGTAGGAAGTTTGGATGCTTTAGAAGATATTGAGAATTATGGGTGAAGCCTTGCTTGTATGGTTAGCTTCTTGTTGGTGTTCTGCTTGTTTCCTAGATCATAACCTCTCTACACATTCACTATCCTATCTAATAACACTAATTAATGCTGTTCATCAACACAGCCAATAGGAATGTACAAGATTGCAGGGAAACCATGTTCACATATGCTGAACTCGTTGCTCTCTACAACTCCCTGAGAGGAGGTTGTGTAGAGGAGGGAGCTGGGCTCTTCTGCCAAGTGACAGGGGACAGGACAAGAGGGAATGACCTCAAGCTCCGCCAGGGGAGATTTAGGCTAGACATCAGGAGGAAGTTTTTCACAGAAAGGGTCATTGGGCATTGGAATAGGCTGCCCAGGGAGGTGGTTGATTCACCTTCCCTGTAGGTGCTTAAGGCACAGGTGGATGAGGTCCTGAGGGACGTGGTTTAGTGTTTGATAGGAATGGTTGGACTCGATGATCCGGTGGGTCTCTTCCAACCTGGTTGTTCTATGATTCTATGATTTTATGAAGAAGTTCTAGTTAGTTTGAAAATCCTGCAGTCAGAATGAAAGGTATACAGTCCAAAAGGTTTAAAAGCAACTCCCTCCTTCTCATACTAAAAGATGCCTCCTAATTTTAGAAGATCTTGTGAACCAGCAGCATTCTTGCTACTGAATATGTGCTGTGATCCCTGTGCTACTGTGAAGTATTTTATGGCTTACCTGTTTTTTTCAGGGAATTAGGTGTTTGAGTTTCAGCACCCATAAGAAGTTCTATTGCACATAAATTAAAGCTGTCCAGGTAGCAGAGAGCTTGAAAGACTTTTAAAAGCCAGAAAACAATTTATTTTCTAATTATTCAGGTTTTACTGAAGAAGCCAATCAGAGGAAGATTTCTTTGAAAATGATCTGCTTTGCAGTTTTTGCTCTCTTTTCTGAATCATGTCCGACATGATAGTTTCAATTATTTATTATAAGGGAATGGTAAAAAAGTGTTAATTAACAAAGATGAAAAAGACAGACTCAATGGGAGATCCTGTAAAGGAGCTCTTATTTCTAATGCCTGAGGTGACCACTAATTTACAGCTTTTGATAGCTTGCGTGCATGGTTCAGAGAATAAATTGGTCTTGGGGAAAAAACAGTGTACACCTTATTCACTGCGGTTAATGAAGAAGGTCTAGGTTCTGCTGTTGTTTTGGTTTTATTTGTTTAGTTCTGGCAATTTAGTTTTGATAAAACTGTTTAGCTTATCATTAGAAATTAAAATATGCAAGGAGAGGAATGCCACACTGGAATTGCAAGTTTTTCTCCTTTCAGCTGAAATACCCATTCCCAGCCCAAGAAGCCAGCTCTAAAAATGATCACAATTTTTATTTCCTTTTCTTTCAGTGCCAATTAGTTATTGTTTTCCACCTCATAAAAATCTTAAACCTAAGAAAAATAGCTTTAAAAATAATAATATCCCAAAATCTTCACATCTTTTTGCTTGTTTTTGTGAATATAAGGGGAAAAAGAACACACAGTACTAGATGATTATGCTAATAGTGGGAAGTGTACAGAAGACTTAAACTAAAATGTGTCTTAAATATAATACATCAAACTTATCTTTGTAGTTTGTTTATATGTTTTATTAATCAAAACTAGACCTAAGTGACAGTGTGAAACAAGTTAATGAACAAAATTAATTGTTTTAGTTAATTAGAATACTCGATGAGAACAAATAATGCAGTGGTCAGAGGTCAGTTGGACTATTTTTAGCCTGTGAACTCCAATGGACACATAAATTTGTTTCTTAAAATTTACCACACAGGGATTCATTTTCACCATGGATTGTCCCAATCAAATTTTAAGTAGATATGACTTACATGTGAAGGATTCTGTCTCATTTCCTCTCTGCCTTCTGCCTCCTTATTTTTTCAATTTCCTCATCACTGATTAAAAAAAAAAAAATAAAATTGATCTTTACATTTTGTTCACCAACATTCACATTTAACATAGCTAGATCAAGAGAACAATGTAAAATTTTTAGAGTGACCAATATGGGAGAACAGGATTCCAAGTCCCTGAGGTATAGTACATATCTCTCACGCTAAGCTATTAAAGGAAAACAGAAGCATTAAATGTCAATTATTTTCTTTCTTATCGACTTGGTGTTCAGTTATTAGAAATGACTGGAATATTTTTTTCTAACAATATCCGAAAATGAATTTTCAATCAAGTGTGTTTTCCATCTACACTAACACAGAATCTTGTCTGTCCATCTTCTCTCTTTTCCACTTCTGTCAATTTTGATTATGTTTGTGTTTTTCATGTTGTTTCACAACATCACAGCTGTGCAGGACAAATTCCTCAAACGTCTAAGCAGGTGAATTCATGTGAAAAATTCACTCTCTTATTAATTCTTTATGTTTAGATCTTTCACGCCTTTCAGATCTTCTTCAATTAACACCTTTCCACTTAGCCCATTTTCCTTGTTTATTTGTTCATTTTGTTGTTTTTTTCTTTATTAATGTTTTATTAATTGACAGTTTGTGTGATGTTTCTTATGCTTCAATTTTTTTTTTTTAATATCCTGATGAGCCTTGCTGAACATAAAATAAGAACAATAAACAAAGTCATTGTGAGACTTAAACTAAAAAGAACTATAAAATGGTAAAGTCCAGAATAAACAGCAACAGATAAAAGATTAACATGATGCTGCTGTGAGGACTTCATTATCACCATGTTCCTCACCAGAACAATGTTATGATAGGATAGGAAGATTTAACAAATTTATGTGATAAAGAAATAAATACTCACCATGTACCCTAAGTTGCTATGGACTTTAAGACATTTAAAATCCAGGAATAATTAAAATCCAGATTATTCAAATACTTCAAAACTAACTAAAATAATCTTCCAATATGGATAGAAATGGATATTATCTGGTATTAGCATCTGAGGTTCATCTCCTCACCTGGATGCTCAGGTTTTTGAAAAGTTGTTGTGGTTTCACTTGATTTTAATATTTTAATGACAGAAAGCAATTATCTTTATTCTCTTCTCCAGAAATGCATACGTTCTTACCATTTTGGAAAATACTTTTGATATTTAACATTTCTAAAGGTAGACAGTTTTACAAAGGGTGATTCCTCTCATTATCTCATAGATAACAATCTTCTTCTAATAACAATAATTTCCTATTTATAATCTTCCAACATTCATTTATTACTCTTTATTATTCTCTGTATATTTATTAGAAGGCCTAGGAGACCCACTAAGAGTAGAGGTCTAGCTCTTACATAGCTGAGGCCGGATATCATGAATTTCATACATGTTACTATCTTCTAATATATATGAAAATTCATGCCTCCTTAAATTCACATCCTCTGTTCAAAACAAACAAACAAACAAACAAACAATGCTATTTTGCCAAATTCCTCCCATGTGAAATCTTTTTTCTTTTTTTTTTTTTACCAAAAAGGGACAGGGCCATTAGGTGATTTTCAAAGAATGTGCTTGCTCTGACATTTCTTTCAGCCAGGGCTTGTGTCAATCTGAAAAACTGAAAAAAATAACTTTAAAGTACAAAGATTAGAGTATACCATTTGCTAGTTTTGAGGAAGGAACATTTTCTTACATTAGTTCTTTTCTTTTTTACTTTCTGTTAGTGTATTAAATGTGGTCTTTTGGTTTTAGAGATTTGTTCTGTAGGTAGACTCAACTGATCAGGAAATTATAGTCCCTATCATGCAACTTCTCTCGTGAATCACATCAAGACGTGAAACAAAGCAAAATGGGATTCATTAGAGATAAAGTTTAAGTAAAAGTATAGAATACAAAATATAATAAATATTAAAATAAATAAATGCCTTCTGGGGAAGTTTGTGACACGGACAAGGGATTACTTTTAATAAGGTGAATAACCCTTCACTAATACGAGACTAAATAAGTCTCACCTAAGCATTTGAATGTTTTCCTTGCTTAAGTTTTTTTTTTTCCACAGATATGGAACATCTCTTTCTGTTCTAGCTGCACACAATTTTGAAAATTATTTGGTGACCAAAAATAAATAAGGATAGAAAGTTACACATTTGTGTTGCATAAAGAGTGGGGAGAACAGCCTCTTCAGTTTTAATTAGGTTCTTCAAGTTTCACTTGAGAAGACAATGATGTACCAGAAGACACAAAAAAATAAGTTAATTCATGTTCTTATACAAAAGCGGATGACAAGTAAAACTAAATGCAAGGCATATTATGCAGATTTTTTTTTTCATGAATGGCAGTTATAGATTTACATAAAATTAAAATAACCTTTAAAATTCGGACAGCTGGGTCACTCTAATGTGATCTGAATTACTGAGTTAATGATATTCTTATCCCTCCATGTCCTCTAGGCACTGCCATTGAAAATCTACACCTGTACAAAACAACTTAAGTTGGAAGAGCTATCCTGGAAATCCACCCTATTTTTCTCTACTGGTGCTACATCTGAAGAGAAAATACAGTTCTTAAGCAGATACTTAAAGCCAGAAATGCCTAGACCCAAAAATAGACAAAATGGTCATTATTTCATTTTACTCTTCCATCCACATTTTAGACTAGTGCTTTTTTTATGCAGACATAGATTTTATTTTGGTGCATAGTCTTTAAATCCTATAGAGAACAAGACTGCAAAGTCATCAGTTAGACAGCAATAATGAAATTAGCAAATAATACTTAATTGATTTTCTGAAAAGTATAGTCAAGATCCATATGCATAAAAGGTACTTTTATGCTGTCTCACTGGTGAAAACAAACTCAAAAGTGAATTAAGAGGCCAGCTAGGGATACTGACCACATAATTGAAGACCTGAGTGGTAAACAAGTATTTCAATTCTCTCAAAGAAAAGAATGTCCAAGGGGAAAGGGGTGGAGTGACCAGAATACACCATGTTGTGGCAGTCTTCTAAGGATCCAATCATTGCTCAAGAAAATTAATTAGAGCAATCGTAAAAAATATAAAGCCAGTCATGTTTTCCATTTCAATCTTTCACAAGAATGCCAGAATCCAGACATCTAGATCTAAATAACCAGGTATGCAGACTTTCTTTCTTTCAGGACAGCTATTTTAACTCTGCAGTATGAGTGTGTCTCTTCATTCTTTGTGACTCCTATGTATGATAAAGACTGTGATGCATTTATTTGGTAAGACTTGTATATGGTTACTAGATATGATTTGTCTAAATTTATCATTATGCAAATTATAACAAGTTGTCCAGGAGCATCTCTTGCTATTAGAGATCACTTCCAATCATATATAAATGCATATGCTTCCAACCTGTATACATCTATAGGTGTATATTTCGTAAGTAATTTGAGTCAGACATTTTAAACATATGGCACTCTTTGCAGTGGAGTGATACAGGACTCCACACTATAGGACTGCATGATAAATTCTTCTCAATATATTGAACAATGACTTGGAAGTAAGCAGAAAATCATTTCTGATACAATTTATGGCTGATGCGAGGATCTGTTGAGTAGTAAATAATTATAATCAGGCCTCATATTCATCTGGAATGATCTGGATTACAATAGTTATCTTTGTTTGACTTCTGTTGGTTTTGGCTTTGCTCTGAGGCAGCCAGACTCACGCTAGCTCTGATTCAAATGGCATGTAGATGCTGACAGCCTAAAAAGTGTATTTGAACTCTCAGCAGCATTCAAAATGTTAAAAATTCCTTCAAACATTGATACTCTGAGTTCATCCCAAGAACATGCAATTTAAAAGAAGAAAATGCAATATTCATCTAATGAAAAGAAATTTGAGTACTATGGTATAGGGGACTGAACTATGGTTTCCAAGGACAGAAGTCTATTGTGGAGATTATATTGGATAAACAAACTTAGGTATAGGAAATTTAAATTAATACAAAACTATCGTACTGTCTTCTAAACATGGAAATAACAGAGAAGAGCAGTTAGGTGGTTCTAATCCTTCTAGGTGACACTGAAGACTCATATGCTTGAACGTTTTGTCTCCTGTCCACATTATAAAAGTGAAACATTATGAAAAGGAGAAGTAATAACTCCTGACAAAAATTCTATAGTTAAAAAACAAAATCTCATTTTTTTTCTTATTTCCATAAAAAAAAAATTGATGAGAACCTGACTGTAGCATTACATGTGAAGGAAAAGAAAATACTAAATTATGACAGATTTTTTTTTTTAATCTGTTAAAGAAAAGTATCTTTTCAAACATCTAGGTATCATATGCATAAATAGTATGATTGTCTCATACAGCTGGACTAGCTGAGATGATTTTAACCTAATGACTTCAGACTGGCTGTTGGAGATTGTAAGGATCTACTGACATGTAACATATACACTTGTAAGCCATGAAAATGATTATGAGACAACTGAAACTGGAGATTCTACATTTCCTTGGGCAGGATACCTGGGAGTAAGTGAAATGTAACAGATTTCATACAGAAGAGTTCAAACTAAATTATCAAATGCTCCCTTCTACCTTTACTGTCTACGAATCTACATATTCAAGAGCATATTAATGCATCATTTACAGCTAGCAGCATTTTTATATTTTAATGACATGTTTATCCTGTCTATGTGTTCTGTGTATCCATGTGCATTAGTATGATATATAAGTACTGCAGACTCGTGTCTCCCAGATGTAACATTGCCACACGTATTTGCATAAGCACTTTAGCTATGGAATATAGTATATTTTCTTCTCTTAGCAGTACAAATTTGCAGAAGTTATTTATATATGAGTCTATAGAGGATAAAAGAGTACTTCAAGTGCTGTAAAAAAGTGACATTTAATAATAATTTTGATTGCTGTGGTTTTCACCTTAAATTTTAGATTTAAGTGCTCAATGCATTCCTTTCACTGGAGGATTTTGTCTAAAGTTATTCACTAACCAGTAATTAATTTGTTAAGATTTCATTTCTCATTGTTTCATTGTGAATGTCACAATTTTCTTACTAGCCTGTTATTACTGTTACTTTTAATTCATGTTTGTTAATTGGCTTTTAACTGGATTACCAGTAAAATTTCCAATATTCCTGTATAAAAGAGGACGCAAACAGAAATTTTTTCACTTACTTTAAAAATCAAATCTAAAAAGAACAGACCTTCCCCTAGCCCTCTGTAGAAATAGAACCATCTTAATAAACATATGGATTTGACTAATGCAAAATTCAGATGCAAAGTCAGATGTTTTATTAAAAAAAAAAATTGTTTGCTTTGCTCAACCTAAGGGGAAATGTCAAAAGGTCTGATATATATAAAAAACCCTGTGCCACTTACCCACTGAAAATTAGCTCTTTTGAAGTTGCTGCAGTTTAGGCACAATTAAACACAAATATCTAAAAGAAAAAAGGAGTTAGATTTAAAAATATTTTCTATTATGTAAAACTTCATACTACAAGAGTTCACACTGATATTGACACACATGATAAATATGAATAAATCACAAACAGAATAAATATCTAAGAAGTGAACAAATACACATTTTCTAAGTGATTCAGTCATGATTTTCCTACCCAGGTTTCCTTTCTAGATGTGCATTCTGAGTTTTGTTTACCTTACCATCACATTTTGTCATTGACTGTTCTCTAATGGTATTTGAATTGAGTTTTTGCCCAAAAGCCATAAATTCAGACACCTGATGCATAATTTTGGTACAAACTGTGACTAGAAAAAAACATATTAGAAACTCTTTTTGCAAAATTTTGACTGCACAGCTCAATCACAGAAGTTCAGTCACCACAGACATTCATACTGTCTCTTTGTCCCACAGTTTGCTTGTTTCCTGAATATGCCTTACAATACCCTTCTTCATAAAATATTCTGTGAAGAATTTAAGGGAAACATGAAACAAAATTATTTAAATCAAGAGAAAGGCTGAAAAGCATTAGGCTAAAGCTCCCATTCAAAGGTAAATTGACAAGCTGAAAAGCCCTCATAAAGCTCAATAATGGAAAATGCAGAGCTGTGAACCTGAATCATACTATCTCCATGCACTTGTGCTGTCTGGTTGCTGATGAGGTAGAAAGCCACTGGCTCGTCTAGAAAGACTGGAATATGCATTCGGGATTTCTACTGGGTGAGGTTCTGGGTAACCTCATTCAACTCTGGAGTGGAATCTAGCTTCAGGGCTGAAGTCCCTTTGAGTTGGGTGACAGAGCAGATTTCTCCAGAAGTCCCTTCTGAAAAAAACAGAAGAAAAAGTTATCTGTCTCCACTCAGTTTCTTTCAGTGTGGTATCTGACAAAAACACAGAAGTACTCAAAATCTGAAAGCATGTGAAAGGGTCACACATCCTCCCTCTTACATCTGCCTCAAAATTTATACAGTAATTTAGAGTGCAAAAGGAAGTCATTGCCTGGCTATTTATTGGTTTCTGATCTCTTAAAAATAAAAATGTAAAGAATATCTTCCTTCTATGATTAGATCTCAAATGCCACAAGACTACACAGCAGGTTGCTCTTTCTCAACTATAAATTTAACACTATTACTTCCCAAGTTGTCTACTAAAAATGGACATCTTGGGAAATACTTCACCCTGTCTGGCTTCTGACAGGTCTTCCTAGAAAACCGAGAGTTATCCAAGACCACTCAGTAGCTGTCATGGCTAACTATGACTCCAAAAGTATGACTTTTAAATAAGAATACTTTGGAAATCACAAAGTAACAGCAACACTAGCCCAAAAGACTACCTTTCTGTAGAAGAGGACACAAATATAATTTATTTTTGGATCATAATGCTGAATTTGGAAAGAATGTTTGCATCTAATTTTATATGAATGACCAGAAAATTGCAACCATTGGAATAAATACCTACATTTTTTCAAGAAAACATAGGTAAAGATCAGGCACTCTTTAAAAAAAACAAAACCAAATCCAAAACAAAAAAAAAAAAAAAAAAAAAACCAAAACAAAAACCTACACAGCAGAACCTTACTGCTAAGTAAGTTATTTTACTAGCTATTAATAATTACGTGAATTAAGCATATGGGTCTTTTAATCTACTTCTAATCTTAATAATAGTATTGATCAAGATGAATACTTGATTAATTTTATGTATTTTCCTCTTCTACTAGATATGGCCTGTAGTTTGAACACCTTCACTGTTGAAAATCCAGGTTACAAAAGGAAATATTGAATTTGTGTCAAGAAATTTGCTTATATAGTAATACACTTATTGACTTAATTATAAATATGCAAAGTGACTTTATAACACTTAGGAGATCATTAAATTTAGTATGTCTCTTTTGACATATTAACCTTTCTACAACCATGACAATATATAAATGTCAGGGTTGATTTTCTTTGGTTTTTTTTATATTTTAGGAAGTGTAGAGTTAAGCAACTTACATTTGCATATCAACAAGCAGTTACATTGGGATTGTTGGTTATGGTTTTAGGATAATGAAGATTTTCTTGTGTGTACTCATATTTCTAAAATGCTAGAACCTTAGAAATTAAATGCACTTTTCTTCATGGTTTCCCTTCAATTTCCTCCATCTGCTTTCTTAAGTGCTCCAACATCCATTAGGCTAAAGATTTTTAAAGTACAGGCTGCTTTTCTAGAGTTTCTGATGCCACATTTCTCCGGAGCCACATTAACAAATTACATATATATAATGCACTTTCAAAATACATAAATTTGGCATTCCTTAAGAGAGTTTTCTTGCCAGGACATTAATTAGGAAAATGTTCCTTATGAGTATCTATTTAAATTACCAATGTTTAATTAGGTATTATTGCTGAATTAAGGAATGACTTCTCACATCAGTACACACTGGTCCACGCTCTCACCCATTGTAGCCAAGTTTGCAGATATTCAAAGCACAGTGAAAAGATGACCTTGGATTCTGGCAATGTTTGATGCCAAATGATCCAATGGTTAAAGACCAGAGAAACATAAAATTTGTTCCTACTCATTTTAGTTGCCAGTAGCAGATTGAAATTGTCCAGGAAGACCTATGAGCCTTATAAGAGAAAGGTTTTTCTTTTTCAAGAGTTACTTTCTCCAAAGATACTATTTTCATAGAGCTATTGTGTTGAAAATACCTTCATATCTCTGAGGTTATGAATTAACAAATATAACACCACAAGTATTTCTGAAAACAATTGAAAAAGACACAGTAAAGAAATACAGATACTGGGAAGTTCAGCAGCCTTCTGGTTCTCATGTTCAAAACACAATCGATGCAGAAAACTAGTAAGGTAAGAGCCAATTATACAGAACAAAGACAAAAGGTTCCATTTTCTAAACTATACTGAAGACTATATGCTGAACTATATTGTTCTCTTGGGCTTCCAAATTCGCAGGGTAAGATTTTACTGCCAATAATATTAAGTAATCACTGGAGGGACTCCTGACTTCTATCCAAACCTATAATGAAGCAGACCACAAACCTAAACTCTTAATTCATAGTTCAATTCACATTTCTGCTTTTTTCAAATTTGTGGTTTGAAAAAAAAAGATTGAGAAATAAAATTGAAAAAAGAAATAAAGTTACAAAAACAATGGGAAATAGATTTTGGGGTCTGTTTTTTGGACTTCTATGAGTTTAAGGATGAAAGATGCTTGAGTTAAACAGACAAACAAAAACAAACCTAGAAAATATATTAAAAAAAAGATTTTTTTACATGTTTGCCCAAGGTGATTGATACACCGGTAATGAATGCATAATGGAATGATTTTTTTGACCTAACAATATCAGGAAAAACAAGCCTTTCATTTGTCACAGAATCATAGAATGGTTTTGGTTGGAAGGAACCTTAAAGATAATCCTTTTCCAACATGCCTGCCATGGGCAAGGACACCACTAAAATATAATCAGTTACACCAAGTAATGACCTTCAACTAGCTTAACTTCTCCTAAACCCTTCAGTATCATTATTTAAAGTGATAAATACTGACAGTATCTAGTACAATCAGCTCTATATGCATAAATTTTCATACCAACAAAATGATAATATTTATAAAGAACTTACTTGCAGTCCTCTGTGTTCTCATCGTGGGAATATAACAACTGTATAAACTGAATATTAGGTGTAAGTTGCAGCTTCTTCAGAAAAAAAAAGGGATGAACACCTTTAAAGTACTTGGAGAATGCAGAACACTGTATAATCAATGTCTCCTCTCTTAAATTGCATGTGAAGATTAGAAAATAATGAAACAATAGATGTATCAGATGTCATTATTTGATCTACATAATTATACTGAACATTTCAATTAAACTGACAAAAAGAAGAAAATTATCTGAACCTTATTTCAAAAGAAGACTTGGTTAGAGTTAGAAAATATTTTTGCATGTAAATCTTCTTTTTGTTTGTTTTTTAAGGAATCAGTTTCTCTGTCCAGTTCACTATTAAACTATGGAAACAGTGGTACTTGAACAGCTGCAAGAGGAGCAGAGGAGCAGGGAACACTGGTTAGAGATAAGGACATTTAAGCCAGTGTTGGTTTCAAAGAAATGCACGTGGCAGCCTTCTTCAGAGGGAGAATTCAGTCCTTGGGAAAATTCTGTGCTCCTCATCTAAATTGGACAGCTGCTAAAATCCTCTTGTGTGTAGGCTGCACTGTGACCCCAATGCCTTTAAAAGCACTCTGGCTATGACCACTGTCACCCCTAAACAGATCCTTGAAAACCAAGTGACAGAAGATGTGTAAAGCACTTACTTCTGAAAGTGTTTTAAAGCTATCCCTTGGAGCATATGGAGTTTATTTCGTAATCTCTTTACAGCAGCTGAGCAACAAAAACTACACTGCAGTACAGTCCAGAGTCAGTGTCTCCCTTTAAATTATTTGAAATCTTACAAAAAATTATTTAGTGTCTAATAAAGGCATTCTTTCCCATCAAAAGAGAAAGGTTAAGTTACTGTCAATGACACTTGATTAAATATTTGCTAATCAAATTTATTTTTCATAAATGAATGGATTTGTTATTCTCTGCATCTCAGTGATAGCCTCAAGAACTCAGCACTAGAAAATCTTTGATTATCCTTTTACAGATTTATAAATATTTTAGTGATCTAATCAAAGTAAAGGAACAATGGAATATTATTTAAGTAAGTATTATAGAAAGAGCTCGTGAACAGCTAGTCTGTCTTTTCACAATCTATTTTAAAGTAATTTTGAATTCATTCCTTAATTTCAGTCTGTTTGGAAATAATTTATGAAGAGAATAAGAACAGACATTTTGAATATGTGATTTTTCGCGAGTTGCTTCTCTACTTCTAATAAAAGTTAATTAAAAATCTTTAGAAAATATATTCCCATTTGAATTTCTTTCTGTGAAGAATCTGACATAATCTGGAAGCACAGATTTTCATTGTTTTTTACAGAGATTGGGGAAACTGAAGGTAAAGACTGAGGGAGGTACTCTATATTATGCTATACTAAAAAAACAGTATGGTATTATATATAAATTATATGTATTATATGATAACAACAGCTCTATTCTACCATTTTGTGCTGACTTAAAAGTAAAAATCCTGTGCATTTGAAAATATGAAGAGAAGGCTTGATGGTGTACTTCAGTTACCTCTTACTTGTTTCAACATAATATATGCTTTAGTTTATTTTATTCGCACTTTGGTTTTTTATGGTAATTGCCTACTTATCCTGTTCTCGTCAGCTAATTGTTAGTAATTATTACATCTCTAATTGACCAATAATAACTACTGTATCTGTTTTGTTAATTAAGTGCTTGTTTAGGAAAATATTTAATTTGCTGTGGTAACATTTTTTTTTCTTGGTGAGCTAGTCAGTGTAACTTTATTATCATTATGCCTGTATGAGGCAATGCATGGATAGTTCCTAAGAAGATTATGTATAACACCTTATATCTACCATAATAAGGCTAATCTGAAGCTTATGTTCTTGTTAAATGTCTTGCAAAAGGAATCTGTGACAAAGTTTCAGTTATGATCTGGAAAGCATTCTAGCACAGGAAACACTCAATGAAATAGAGTGATTTTTTTCCCGCAGATAATATGCTAGGGTTCTTATGTGGGCAGACTCCCAGCTTACTCAGTCTCTAACGAGATCTCAAAGAAAAAGTTGTGCCACTGAAGTCACATTCTCTTAATTCATAACGCAAAGGCAACAATTGCCATGAGTCAGCAGTGTCCTCAGGCCTCTAGGAACATTAAGGAATTACAGTCATCTGGAAAGCTGGCCTGAAGCAGAGGTGGGTGCCAGGAGATTGTTGTAGCCACTCTTCCAGCACACAAGCTCTGCAACAGCACTGGTGCTGCCCCTAAAAGAGAAATAATAAGAGTGGTAATAGCATACAATAATCTTTGGGCAGATAGTCTGAAGTTTCTCATGGAGGGGAGTCTTCGTGCCTTAAAGCATCATGTGGAAAGTCAGGTGGAAGCCTCAGGTGTAGCACAACCAAATTACATGATTTCACATCCAGTTCCTCCTACAGTCACCACTGCTTACCTCAAATAAGGCACTGATTTGGTGTTGTTTAGTCCTCAGGTTTAGTAGATCTGTGTGTAGGGAAGAACAAATTAGTTCCAACCACCTTACAGTAATTTAGCTTCCTGAGCTACATATATAAGTTAAAAACTTGTAGAAAGAAACAAGAAACAAACAAATCACGTAATGCTGACTCAATAATCTGAAGACTCCATGGTTTCTTTATTTAAGTGTTTGCTCCAGAGTTAAAGGTCTGCATTTGCTTCTGTTATTTCAGAGTTCCTAGACACTCACACTCTCAAGTCTTTCCGCAATGCAGTACAATTTATGTAAGCTCATGAACCAATACAACGTATGTTGGTTCAGTCTGTTGATGAAAAAGAAGAGGTCAATAAGTGTTCAGGACTCCACAAAGCATAATCTGAGAGCAAAAGAACTACCAAATAATGTTCTTCTATCTACCTCCTAACCAAATGTCATTAATGATGTAAAAGAGGAGGAGTAGAATGTTTATCTTAGTCTTACAATTTGTGAGAGAGGGGGAAAGAATCTTTTTCAGTATGTCCAAAGGCTTGTTTTCAGTGAAGATGATCTTTCTGTGTAAAAGACAAAGACATTTCTATCTGACAGAAATTTCAACACCTAAGTGTATCACGATAGCAAATATGGCCTAAGAAACATGCTTGGCATAAAGCTAAAAGATTTAAAGTGTGTGATATGCAGTATAATAAATAAAAATCTTTCCTTCTCAGAAAAAAAGTACTATTCTGCATGACCTTGGTCAAATCAGAATGGTTTTCTCTTGTAGTGAACGACTAGTATTGTCTCTTAGAGGCCACACCTTGCATAATCAGTGACCTTCTTTTCCCTTTCATTAGCCTTGCAAGCAGAGAAGTCCCTTTGAACATACAAATACTTATTTTCTGCTCTCATGAAATTAATCTTCTTGTTTTTTTCAAGCAAGACTGGACAGTATTCTATAGTTCTTAGTAACTGCACTTCTAGTGAAATTATTTGGCCTTTATGCCTTGAATATCACATTTTAATATGTAGCTTACTAAAAAGGGAACACCATCTTGGAATAAGAAATAAAGAATTATCATTTCATTTCCTGTGTGATCATAGAATCACAGAATCACCAAGTTGGAAGAGACCCATCAGATCATCAAGTCAAACCATTCCTACCTGTCTCTAAACCATGCCCCTCAGTACCTCATCCACACATACCTTAAACACGTCCAGGGAAGGCGAGTCAACCACCTCCTTGGGCAGACTGTTCCATCGCTTAATGACCCTTTCAGTGAAGAATTTTTTCCTTATGTCGAGCCTGAACCTCCCCTGGAGGAGGGATGCTTCCATCATTCAAGCTCAGATACTGTATAGAGGTTATTTTTGTCTATTGGTACATCAGTTTCACTGTGTAAGGGTAGCTGTTTAATTTAAGTAATATGTGATCCCTGGAATCTATCCAAGCTGTAGTAGTTCTAGCTGATCATGTGCATACTGGACAGGAGACTATTATATTGTATTCTACTTATGTCCTTGGTCTTGAACATTTGCTACCAGAATTGAACAACTAGGTTTAGCTTTATCTGTAATCGCAGAAGAGTATGAATTCTGTTTCTAAAGGAAGACATAAAAGGAAAATACATAATATGACATTCTAAATGTCATATTGAGTTGGAAAGCACTGTTTTGAAAATGTAGAAACTTTTTAAAAAAACCCACATGTGTACTTGTATGTGACAGAGAATGCTTCAAAGTGCTTTCTGGTATAACGTAATTGCTTCATACTAAGGAGTCAAACTTCAAATGCTTAAAAAGGAAACTGTAGAACTCAGTGAACTAAAGGGGTAGGAGATCCTGGTAAATAAAGCAACCACAATGCAGTGGTTTATCAGTATGAAGTAGAGTAAATTCTCCCTAAAAGGATTTTTTTTTAACTAATTCAAGGAAAACCAAAAGCGTTGAGGACCTACAGCTCAAATCAGGCTCACTAGAATGCCTAATAGGGACAGTCAAGAAGTTTTTCATTGTAAGGAGAAAGCATTTCTAGCATTCCCAGCAGAACCTGATGTTGCAGAATCTGCTAGTGAATTTCCACAACATTTAAGGTTATTGTGCTGTATCCAAGTGGCAGGCTTTATTCAAATTAATTGATTTTTTTAAAGAAATAGTCACATTGGGTTAACTGAGTTTATTAATTAATAGTGAGTCAAGCATCTGTGCTTTTTATACACTACTTAGCTGTCATAAACATGCAAGATATGAGCTGAATCTACAAAATTCAAAACTTCAAATTCTACAAAATTGTCTCTCCCTCTACCGGTCAGACAATTCATATCTTATTCATTGTAAGATTTCATATGAATAAATGTGTGTTTAAGCAGGCAATGTAGCTGAATAAAAGCAACATTAATATATCTAATATGAATAAATACCAATTTTCCCAATTGTTCAATTGTGGTTTGCTGACTTGAACGGAAAGCTCAAAAAAGTCCGCTGTGTAAACAGGTAATGTTAGAAGAGTATTCACGAAAATTTGGAATAAAAATATCCAGAAGAGCTTGTTTGCATTGTTTCATGCACAGGATATCAGTACATTTAAAGCTACAGAACATGCAGAAGAAGAACTGAAAAGCTGGGAAAAAATGCTGTGATAGGTGAAAAACAGCTATTTCTCATTATATATTGAAATAAAACCATCTGGGGCCAGAGCCCTTGGGCAGTTTTTCACATGGGAATTCATTTAATGTTGCTGTTATTTTTCCCTCAATTTGATGAAATAAAACCATGGAGGACATTATACTTTTAAATATTCCTTTCATATGTGAAAAAGATCAGAGAACACTGAACTCTTCCAAATTTGATATTTTGCTGAAGGAGAACAGAATTTCTGGCCAGATCACTGCTTTACAAACCATAACTATCCATTTGCAAAGCATAATACTAATTTTAAGAGCCCATTCTTGCAATAGACAGGTACAATGGTTTAGTAAAACCATCCCATTACCTAAAGGTCACTGTAAGCACAAAGCCTGGTGTCCCTTTAAGAATTATCCCAAAACACGTTGACAAAGCAGAAAAATAATATATTGTTAATAAAATGTAATATAAGCACAACACATTGATCAGTATCTTAATTATGGCAAAGCAAAATACAGACATGGACTTCAATTTTTAAAAGCAATCCCTGAAAAACTAAACTTTGTACATTTTTCTAGGCTGTTTTTTTTTACTACACTTCCTTCAGAGATTCCTCAAACGAAGCATGATGAAAATTAAAGCAGTACTGTGCATTTCTGAACCAGCACCATTTCAACCAGTCTTAAAAATAAATCTTGGTCCTTCATAATTAAATGTGTGTTTGACTAGAGATAAAGTGTGCTCTGATTGTAAGCCTCAGTGTGGTTATAAAACCATGTATTTCCAAGGCTTGCACACATTCCATGTTGTCTTAAAACACATTTTCCATAAAATGTAACAGGTGGTATTAGTAATCTTGTGGGGGAAAAAAGAAGATAGAAGTTGCTTAAAAACTGAGGTTTTTTTTTTTTTTTATTTAGTCTCTTGTTTCTTCTTCAATTTTTCACAGATTAAACTATAATAAAAGAACAAAATGGTTTGAAAACACCAGAAAGAATGGAATAGGAGAGAAATGGATGTGGCAGAGCAGTACAGTTCATTTGAAAATTGGATCACAGTAGAGGTAGTAAATGTAACTATTATACATAATTGACTTACCGAGATGCAAGATTTGAGGCCTGAAGGGGTGCTAAGCTATTTACTCATGATTTATGGATCCATATGAATTCTCTGATTACTCAGACCAGTGTTCAATTGTTTACCATCTCACTAGAATTTGGAGGACATCCAGTAGCTTCCGTAGAAGTTATGCAAGTGTATCTAAGGATGATGTTTCTGCAAATAAAAAGGTTATTTTCCTTCATGAAAAGAAACAGAATGTTTCAACAATATAGTTTGCAGGTACATACATTTCATAAATATACCAAGACTGGCATAAACTAAAAAGCAAACTAATTTAGCATGGTCTAGAAACCAGTGTGGTTTTGACTCACCAGTTATAGATATCCCTGGAAAAGCAAGGAGTGTAGGCACCTTAATCCTCATATCCTTTATTTCCACTTTCTTTACTGCATTTTTTGTGGCTGAATTTTCACGAATGCTTGTTTAAAATCTCTCCTAGCCTCTCCTTATGCTGGTCACCTTTCTTTGTATCTTAACAAGCTTTACTGTGCTGTCCCTATAGTATCACATTTTACTGTATTTCTTTGAAAGGGCAGAATGATCTGCACCCAGTGTTCCAGCTGAGGGGACATGGCAGCTGTATATATAATGGCTCATAATGCTCTGTGCTTTATGCTCTTTTTTTCTTTTTTTTTCCCCCCAAAAAAATATTTGGGTTTTTGATCACACAGGACATTTCAACTGAATTTAATGAAACTCATTTTTACACTGCTCTGTAATAAGATTCTTAGTGCAAAAGTTAATTAATTTCCTATGTTAAATTTATGTATGTTACGTATGTTAAATCAAAGGACTTACAGTGTGGGGTCCAAAATGGTAATGCTCAGGCCATCATATCCAACTGGGAAATGATACAGGCCAATCAGGGCAGTGGAAAAAGTTCCTTACCCGCCACCCACAACAAGAACCAGAATGCAAACTATCTCAGGGGCTTGTATGGCTATGGTATATCCTCCTCCACTGCTCCAAACAAACCTGCATGGTCAAGTACTTCTCTGAAATTTTTGTACACCAGTCATGGGGAACAAATAGGAAGAACTAGAGATCTGTGTATTGTCACTGTGCTACAGCCTCAATGTAATCACTGAGACATGGTGGGAGCTGACAAGAAGAGGCGTGCTGCTGGGCCTTCTACTAGCAAAAAACATCTGGTTGGTAATGCAAAAGTTGGGGGTAGCCTTGGATGCAGTGACCAATAGATTGTGAAATTCGGTATCCTGCATGGAAGGTAAGATTAGGAATTGGAAGTTAGATGAGTGGACAGTAAGATAGATTGGGAACTGGCTGGACAGCAGAGTCCAGAGGGTTGTCATCAGAGGCAGAGATTCTAATTGGAAGCCAGTGGTGTTCCGCAGATGTCAGTACTAGGCTCAGTTCTCTTAAACATATTCATCAGTTACCTGGATGGGGAAACAGTGTATCCTCAGCAAGTTTGCTGATGACACAACACTGAGAGGAGCGACTGATACCTGGGAAGGTTATGCTGCCATTCAGCAAAACCTGCTGGAAAGTTAGGCAGAACGGAACCTAATGAAGTTTAACAGAGACAAGTGCAAGATTCTGTACCTTGGGATGAATAATTCCCTTCACCTCCATAAAGGTTCAGGGTTGACCTGCTGGAAAGTAGCTCTGCAGAGCACCTTGGAGCTGTGGTAGACAACAAGTTGATGATGAGCCAGCAATGTGCCTCCACAGCCAAGAAAGCCAGTGCTGTCCGGGGTGGGGCACTAAAAAGAGCATGGTCAGCAGGCTGAGGGAGGTTATCCTGCCTCTCTACTCTGCCACAGAAGTTGCATCTAGAGTACTGTGTCCAGTTCTGGGTTCCCCAGTACAAGAAATACCAGGAACTACTGGAGAGAATCCAGCAGGGCTTTGGGGGGACAGAAAGATGATCAGGGGACCAAAGCATCTTTCTTATGAGGAAAGGTGAGTGAGCTCTCTCTATTTAACCTGGAAGAGAAGACTGAAAGAGAACCTTACCAAATCTTAATAGTATCTAAGGGGCAATGTTTGAGAAGATGAGGCCAACCACTTCTCAGTGGTGCCCAGAGAAAAGACAGGGGGAAATGAGCACAAACTGGAACTTGGAATTTCCACCTCATGAAAGCTTCTTTACTGTTAAAATGATGGAGCACTGGAACAGACTGCCCAGGGAGGTTGTGGAGTTTCCTTCTTTGGAGATATTCAAAAGATGCCTGAACCTTGATAGGAATCTTTGATAGGAATGGTTGGACTAGAAGATCCGATGGGTCCCTTCCAACCTGGTTGTTCTATGATTCTATGAATCGCTTCATGTACAGTCTGCTCTCTCTAGGTGAGCCTACTTTAGTGGGAGAGTTGGAAAACATGATCTCCAGAGATCCCTTCTGACTCCTACCATTGTGTGATTCTGTGATTCTGTAAATTGCAATTATTTTTTTCCTGTGTTTATCAAGCTAAATACATCAACATGGATCTTGATCTGCTAATATACCTCCCAATACCTGAGAGCACTTTCTTCATCTTTTTTTTTTGTAATTACCATTACCTTCATTACCCTGAATAACTTAGCAAACTGTGTCACTTCACCGCTCATTCTCTTTTTCAGATCATGGATGAATACGTCCCCATGGGACTCCATGGTGATTTTCTTCCAGAGAGAAAACTGACCATTAACTCTCCATACTGTAAGCTGTTTCTGTGCATGCAGAGTAGGAGATTTCTTTATATATTCACATCTTTTAAAAAATTATTCCATCTAAATTACAATTATGACTAATACATAAATTATATTTTAATATTATAAAACTATTCCTAGAAAGAGACTCAGCAGCTATTCTTTTTAAAATGAATATATTTTTTTTCCTTGTTGGATGTAATTTAGATTTGCCCTCTGCCGCACCTTGACATTTTTGCTCAGCTTCTATTTTTCACATATGTGAATCACTAGCTTTTCAGTACCAAACTGTCATACACTTGTATATTTTGAAAAGAAGCCAGGTTTCAGTATGATCATACTTAGACATTTACCCTGAGGCATAATTGTCCTAATACAAAATTTTCAACCTACAATTTAAAGGAGAGTTAGTGTGTCTTTTTGCCTTCCATTAACTGTCACAGGGTTTTCAGTATGCATCGGATAACACAAACCCTTTCTGGTTCCCATGGAAATCAATAGAAACACTTCATACCCATTAAAATCTATCAGAGAAAAAGATCTGATCTAGGCAATTAGGATTCACTTTCATTTGGTCACTGTTTTATCTGAAACTGGGAGAACTGTTACTCAAGTAGCAACAGTGTGATCTGCAATAAACTAAAATTTTAGGACAACAGAAATGAACACATAATTCCCAGTTTTCCACCCAGTGAGATCCACGTTATTCCTGTAGCCATGTTGTGCTGTACCAGCTGCAGTGCCATGCTGAAAGAAAACTGACTGACCTGGGTCCAGATGGGTCCTCAAGTGTAGCAATGCCTGAGGTGTAGGCGGCAGTAGTGGAAGACAAAGTAAACCCTGTGTGCAGCTAAGCTATGCTGAACGAAAACATCACCTAGTCCAGGAATGAGAGACCTGAGCAAAGGTGAACAATTATCTGGTTTTTTCAGTTTCATATTTAACGTGAACATTGCTTGGCATCTAATTGAGTGGCATTTTGGCACACTTAGGTGTGTACCAAAAGATCAGTCTAGGATACAGAGTAAAAGTAATGGGAAAGAGCCATCCACTTTCCTTTTCTTCAGTTATGTGCATCAGGTTTGTGTGCTCACAGCAGCCCTTCTCTCAAGCATGATTTTAACCCTGTTTGCTGATACGATGATGCTCAAGATTGGACATTTTTAATGGGTTGTCATCAACTCTTGGCTGACAAAATAAAATACATTTAGTTGAAATTAAAAAAAAGAGATTTTTTTTAGATGTTTTGATTTCCACAAGAATCTCCCAGTATTAAAAGACTTAGAAAAGTTAAACATCATACATGGGAGTAATCAAAGTGTTGTAGTTACAAGTTTTTAATTAAAGGAAGAAGAATTTACCAGTTTTACGAGTAACTCGAAGATACAGAAAGTTTAGAATCCACCCAGTAATAATACTACACACTGGGAGGATGGGAAGTAATGTAAAAATGCTATTAGATTCACTATAATGAAATTATTTATTTTTTCAATGAAAATAATTTATATATTTGACATATGGAGTGTATTCAGAAGCATAAGAGAAAATTCTTGCCCTACACAACTCTGGGTCACTGCAAGTTTTCTAGACAGTGTAAGTTTTTTAACTCCAAATATCATTGTTACCAGGAAGAAGAAGGAAGTTTGAAGCTATATAGAGACACACAGCTACACTGCCTTCTTGCTGTGAGTGAAAGATAAGCTCTAGCACCGAACTGTAACTGCACCCTGGATAACTATGTAGGTTTAGAAATTGCTTAGTTCTTGCAGTCTTAAATATGTTTTCAATTATATTGAAATGAACACATATACCTTAAATTTCTAAAGACATGAATATGCAGTTGTTTCTTTAACAGCATATTCCTTTACTTTGAATCTTCTTCTAGAATCCAGTAAAAAAATATTCTAAGACATACTATGTAAAAATGAAACAAGTATATTGTGCAGAAACTTTGCTAAATTAAAAAGAAAAATGTTTACTGTATACCTAGTCCAATTCGTCTTTGACTTAACAAGTAACTAAAAACAACAGAAGCAGGCAGGAATGCACTATCTTGTCACCTTACTTGACCCCAAACATAAGTTCTAAATACCAGACTCAGTTCTTCCAGACCTCATTGGTTCTCAATTCTAAACACATATTCACTTTTAGGATTATTTGTGCTTAGTCATTCTTAACAAAAAGTAGTACAAAGTACAAATCTCTGAAGAAGTATAAAATAGCTTGTGCTGCAGTGACTTGAAGCATTTCAGATTTCTGTTTCTCTTGTTTTTCAGCTGTGCTTGGGATCCATAGAGCTCTCAATTGTAAAAACTAGTACCTATGTAGAAGATATTTGGGGCAGCTTTACTGTGAATGTTGACAAAAGAATGATAAAACTCTGCAGCTGTAAAATAGTGACATAGATATCCTGAAAGCAGCATTGCATGGACACTGTATAGTCACTACAAACAGAGCAAATCCTACAAAGCTAATTAAAAAAAATCAGTTCATTAGAAAATGCAGCACAACAGAGGTGCCTAAGAATAACCACTTTATTTTTACACTCTGTTGATGCTCTGTAGCACACAGTAATTTAAATATTCTGAGAGTATGTCTACTTGATGGCATCACTTTTGCTTTCGCTAATCCTGCCTTCCATTTTTTCATCCTTCTTAGTTTTCTTCACAACAATGCATTCATCCTGCAAGGTGTAACTTGACTGTTATTAAGTTTAAAAAAGTCTGTATTTTACAAGTCTAATTTTGTACTGAATATGCCTACAATAGTAGTTCATGTTATTAAAATAAGAATAATTGTGTAAACAAAATGTTCTGCCTGTTCTTTAAAATGTATTACGCTGATCAAATAACTAGAGAAAAAGAAAAGAGCACATTCTTAGTAAAACTTTTACATTGCCTAGTTATCATGACATTTTTACAGTTGTTGGAGACAACCTCACTAGCAGGAAGTGAAATATTTTTAATAGCAATTACTACCACTGATACATTTCACAGATCTTTGCTACCTTTCCAGTTGTCAAGTATATGGATCTACTTTGGTGCTCTGAGTTCACATTATTTTTGACTTCTTTTTAACAAAATAACTATGAAAATTTACCTGTTTAGAAAGCTTACAGTACCATATGGAAAGGTATTTTCAAGCCACTCTTTAAAAAACGGGGAGCTAAAACCTCAGAAAAGCTGCCTATATATGACTAAATGAAAAGCAAGTTAGTTGATAAAGCAGTTACAAGGATCAAACAATAAGATCCTCTAATGAAGTACAAGATGTTTTATAAGATAGAACATGTTACAACGGGTAGAACACAATTTTTACTTTTAGTTGCCCACGTAATAACATCGGTGTATTTGAATAACATTATGTAGAGAAGACAACATGATGAGTTAGAATTTGAAAGCATTCTGAATAAATCTATGGACTACAAATGACTATTCCCAACAAATTCATAGTTACTCTGCTGAATCTAACAATGTAGGAAAGGAAAAAAAAAATCTGTTATGATTTAATTATTGCAAACCTCTTTCCTACAATGGTAATACTGCTGTACAACAGGAACAACAGTAAGTATAATGTAAAAACAAATAAAGCAATGTAAAGGTGTAAAGGCTTTTTATGTCAACAGAGCTTTGTCAATAATTTTTGGCAAGACTGACTTCACCAAACTGTTGCAATAGTAAATGGGAAGGCAATTCAAATATTTCAATACAATACTTGTTGAGTTCCAAAAGTAAAATAAGTTTAGCTCTTTCTGAATGCTATGGAAAATATGGTTCAAACTATACATACTATTGCACGAAAAGTTTCCAATTGTCAAGAGCTTTATATTCAGAAGATGAGGCAGATATGATCTACTTGACATTTCATCAGCATCTCAGTCTAAGTGCAGAGAAGGAAATTCAATTCCAGAGTGCTTCACAGGAAAGTTTTGTATTTTCTTTATCTTATTTTTATTTTAAGCTAAAATAAAGTTTGTAGGCATCTAACCTTGAAAAGACAGGCAGAGTTTTAGTACAGCTAACATAAAAGAAGTGTCTTTCAGTTTTGTTTTCTTCGTAGGTAAGGGTAGGTAAGTGTCAAGAAATCTCTTTAATTTTATATTCTAAAAAAGAATGATTTATGGAGAAGAGAAAGCAAATTACTTACCTATAATAGGAGATTTTTGAAGGTAGTTCCCTGTTTCCCTAAAGGTAACACTGAAAGATCTGTTATGATTCACCAGTTTGTACGACAAAGTTAAGAGGCAGAAACACTATTAATTATTCAACCCTATTAAGGAAAAGAAAGGCGGTGAAGAAAATTAAACATAGGAAACATGATAATGGAAAGAAAAGTTTCAAATGAGAAAAACAGGTGAGCTGAGCCTTCTGGAAGAAAATTTGCTAAATTCAGGGAAGGTGAGTTTTTAAAAATGTGATGCCATTGTTGTGGATTCTTAGTCTCTTGTATGCCAGTAAGTTTATGCCCAACAGAACCAGCCAGACATTTGGATCTCTTAGCAAATAAATACAGGTATAAATCTGGTCATTCATATAACTGAGCTTGAAGGACTACATAAACTTTCCTGGGATTTAATGTACTGAGCAGCTCACTACTGCAGGCTGAGGCTTCATGCTGTCAGTGTAAACTGCTTCAGATCTCAATGTAACAGTCTTCTGTCCACCTCAGCTGAACAAACTGCATTTACTAAATACTATCCCTTAGATTCTTTTTTTTTCCTGCTATACAGCAGAAAGATGTTGTGGGTGCACAGTAAGTGGTGTCAGGTGTAAATGTGCACAAACTAGAGGCAGGGATCACGAATCCATAATGTAGAAATCTAAATGCCTGTTCAGAAGCACACTGCTGGGCAAGTTTAAAAGCAAAGGAAGAGAGAAAATGCAGGCATACATCATCACAGACAGAAAAGTCTCACTATTTCTAATTTATTGAACACTGAATTAGGATTTGAATATAATGGAAGGGACTTTTAAACACTAACCAAGATAGTTTTCAATCAAATTTAAAATAAAAGGGTTTTTTTTTTTATTTTATGCAAGTTTCTACCCTGAAGAACCTGGTGGAATTCCCTAATTCCTCGGCATATAGTGAAACTGAACTGAAGAAACAAAATCCTTATGATTTGCAGTAAAAAAAATCTACAGAAGATCTTTAAGGTATCACTTCTCAGATAAAATGGCTCTGCACAAATCTGTCTCATATACACACACTTTCTTAACTTATACCTTTCTATTCCAATGCATCCAACATAATGCATCTGAACATCTGTTTGAATGTTCCATAATTGTAACTGATTATCATAGGTGATTAAAAGGAAGGTATAACAATTGCACATCTCAAGAGAATATGTTCTATATATGTCTAGATCTGTAGAATTATCTTGTCTGAAAGGAATTGTGAGAAACAGTCTAATAAAACTGTAAGATCTGTTCCTAGAAGTGATAGTTAAATCAATAACATGTGCAACCTATTTTTCTGGTTGATATGCTATGAAACATAATTTAAGAAAGATAAAATTGTTTACATATCTTTGTCTTGAAACTAGGAAGATATTTCTGATGATTAGAAATATTGAAGAATTTAATTAGTCTTCTGTTTGCACCAAATCAGTAGAAAAATCTTTTTTTCCCCCAGTTTTAATATATTACGCTTAAATTTGCTTTTATTATCAGAATGTACTTTTTCACTCTAGGAAGTTATTATGAATCTATAACTGATATTAGTTGAAAAATACCACTTTGAAATGTACAGTAATGAAATCAGATGAATACTTGCTAAGATACTGCTGTGCTTATTTTACTATATAGACATAAGACCTTTACTTGTAAATTAAAATTGTAGAACAAATTTAATTGCTATTTTTATTTAAGATAGTTTTCCTCGAAAGTTTACAAGACAATAAGAACTAGGCATGTCTCTGAGATGACTTTGATTACAATGGGTCCTGAATAAGAGACAAACCCTACAGTGTTAGATTCGCCAAAGCCTTTATATGGATCTACGTAAGATGTCATTGTTCAAAGCCTATTTATTTTTCCTTTTGTAGAAAAGAAAGTCATGTTATCGGTCTTTATGCAGACATCAGGGTTCGATGATCTGATATCTAGTTTCAGATGTACCTCTGAAGATACTGTGCAATTTTAAATGGGTCACTTAACCATTGTACAGTTCAGTATGCCTTTTTGTGAAATGAGAACAATAAGGTAAAAATCTAATAGTACAGTATAATAATATTCATATTTTCAGTGCTGTTGCAAGCCTTGCTTATATAATATGCTTTGGTTACGCAAATATTATGTGGCCACTGTTATAGAACTGTGATTAATCTATGTCTATAATGAAAAAAATACTGCATCTCATTCTTTTTTTTTATTATACATTTTTTTATAATAGCGTAACTTCAAAGATTACTGTGTAAAGGCATAGCACTTATGTGCTCTGACAGGAGAACAGAGCTCATTGTATATCATTCCCACCTGGTGATTCCTCTCTGTATGATTTTGTTTGTTGGGAGAAGCATTAAAATGATCAGAATGCAATCATTATTTAGCATTATAATCAAGAATATACTTTGCATAGGAAGCTTGATAAATTTAATTTTTTTGAAATCTATTTTAAATTGCATTTTTTTGTACTCAATGAGAAGAGTTGTACTTCAGTAAGCCACATTAGTTCTACCATATCAACTGCATCAGAGTGCTCAATAGCTTACATCATGCAAGACTGAAGGAGAGAAGAAGAGCTAATAAATATACCCTAGTTTCTTGTTTTCTTTCACCCATTTATACCATAGTGATATGCAAACCTAGTGGTTGAATTAAATAAAGCATCAAAGCAATTCTGTCAGACACTCTGCCTATGAATTTCAGAGCTGTCAAGGCTGCATGTTTCAATCAGTTTTGACAAGGCTTGGCATTTCTATTCAGATTCCGCTTTCTATAAATAATTCTCTTACTTGAGTGTTATCTCTGGTTCATTTTGGAACATACAGCAAGAATACTTCTTACCTCTTATTGTGGCTTTTCTTAGTCTTCACTTTGGAAAACTAGCTGAACAAGAATTAAAACTTACTTAGGACTAAAATAGTCTAGAGCATTTGGATGACGGGACATATGTTGCATTTTAAATTAAATTTGGAATTGTCACACTGAGATCGTGGAGAAATTAGCAGCATCCACTTTTCTTATATGAGATAGTCTAACTTTCGTCTCAATATGTTTAGCAAGTTGGCAAATTAACAGTCTGTCACAGCAGGAAGGCCCAGGGAACAGGTTACATACTTCTTTCGTACTTTCTGCCTTGGCTCAGAGAAAAGTGAGTTAAGGTATGATTTCCTTGCACACCCATTCACCTCTACTGCTATTGTTGCAGAGAATGCAGAGAGAGCAGCTATTTCTTTTCCATAAAGCTCCTTTAAGAGACCGTGTGTCTCCCTAAAGAAGGAGAGGCAGCTCAGCAGGGCCACTTAGTGCTCTCACAAGTTATATTTCATTTGACCTGAGCTTTGCAAGGCTCTGAAGAAAAAGTCCACTGACTAATGTCCTAGGACACAATGGCTGTTTAAATCCCCATTTTTCACCCCCTCAGGTATTTCATAGAATCATAGAATAACCAGATTGGAAGAGACCCACCAGATCACCTAGTCCAACCATTCCTATCAAACACTAAACCATGCCTATTAGCACCTCGTCCACCTGTGCCTTAAACACCTCCAGGGAAGGTGAATCAACCACCTCCCTGGGCAGCCTATTCCAATGCCCAATGACCCTTTCTGTGAAATTTTTTTTCGTAATGTCCAGCCTAAACCTCTCCTGTTGAAGCTTCAGGCCATTCCCCCTTGTCCTGTCCCCTGTCACTTGGGAGAAAAGGCCAGCACCCTCCTCTCTACAATCTCCTTTCAGGTAGCTGTAGAGAGCAATGAGATCTCCTCTCAGCCTCCTCTTCTCCAGGCTAAACACCCCCAGCTCTCTCAGCTGTTCCTCATAAGGCCTGTTCTCCAGCCCCTTCACCACCTTCGCTGCTCTTCTCTGGACTCACTCCAGAGCCTCAACATTGTACCTTCCTGATGTTGTTCTGCTTTCTAAACTAAAAAGTAGACACAGCAGGAATTGATGATTCTTTAGGAATCACTCTTTAGCATAGCTGCCTCCATCACAAGACACTTTTTAGGTGATCACCAGGATCTTAAGCTTCCTTCAGAAAATTGTCCTGGCCATGACGGCACTTCACCCTCTCAGTGAAGGTAGAAACATTCTGTGCCTTGAAACATTTCTGGTTAGGTAAAACACATTACTAAAAGTCCACTTGAAGACCTCAACTGAAGTATTGCCAAGAGAGTTGTTTCAATAATTACATCCTATGTTATAAATGTCTTCTTTTTCACCTGAAACTAATTCAAATTCCATCCCCAGAATTTCTTGTGACTTAGTATGTTAACTGAAAAAAATCATCAAAAAATCCCTCTTTGAGTGGGTCCTAGAAGACTATGATTTCTTTAGTTTCCTGCTGAATATCAGGAATTTTTAACTTAAAATCACTTTTCCAGTTCTTTCTTGAACTACTCTTAAAAACATAATGAAACTGGACCCAAAAATTGATAATGCTCTTGTGAATGCTACATACAGTAGAATTGTAAATACCAAGTTTTACTCCACATTATCTAGAGTTTCCATGCAGGAATCCTACCCTATTTTTTTAAATAAGGGCTGGTTTAAACCAACAAGTGTCCTCAGTAAGTAAGGCTTAGTGTTTCAAGAGCAATATTGATCCATGTACATATAACACACTGGAAATACAGAAAATATGATGACCTAGATAATTCTGCAAAATCTACCTGTCTCATCAATTTAGCTCTTTGAAACTACAGTTCTCTGTAAAATTTAGTACTTTGTTTTAATGCTGTGGCCCAGAATAAGCCTGCCAACCTGGTGCAGCCAAATTCTGTTTTTATTTAGAACAATACCAATTTGGTCTATGACTTCAGTAAATACATATAAATATTGGCAAGCACTGGGCCAAGAATAGATAACTACAGAAACTGTTAGAAATGCTGCAAGCTGATGATTTCCTTTGTACGATGACTTTCTCACATCTATAACTCTATATTACAGATTTCTGTTATTTAGCACAATCAGAAGGGAAAGGCAATGTACTTACTTGAAGCTGTAATACATACGTCCTTGCTGATCCAAACCAAAAGGGACTGTACACCATTCTGACCAACATATACTGCGACTCAGAGCTGAGAAAAAAATAGCAAATACATAATCTTTAACATGAATCTGGAAGCTGTGGTTACTATATTTATTTTCAACTATTGATCCCTTGTCTATTTAAGGAGCTAGGATGAGGAGACTCTATAGAAATGCTTCCCGAGGTGCCAAATCATCGTCAATAAAATTAGTTGGAAAACAGCTTTTCCTTATTGAAACAAAACAAAACAAAAAAAATGAGAGAGAAAGAGACAGAAAATACAACGTCAAAAGCTTTTTGCCCTCTACCCCCTTCACCCCTGCACCGGCTGGAATTCTTTTGTCCACTGTGGTTTGGAAAAGTTTTCTTCTTCATCAGTTTGCTTCTGCAAATTTTTCACTGCTAGCAGTTAGCAAGCCAAAGAAATCCTGCTGAGGGGAGCAAGTTAATAGGGGACTTAAGAATGACTGCATCTGGGAAACAAGCAGTCAACCCAGAGTGGCAGACTTCCAAATGTCAAATACACACATTACAGAGGTGAACAGCCAAAGCAACCTCTCTTCTTAATTCCTCTTATCTTATCTGGATCTCCAATCTGCTCACAGCACTATTTAGTCCAAAACTTAGTCCATTTCAATGGGCTTGGGAAGGAAATTACTAAGATTCCAGCATTCATTGTATCCTCAAAAAAGAACAATTTAGATAATGGCTTGCTATGTCTGGATAATAACCAAATGACACTTTTCACATCCAAATCATTTCAGCCTGGCATCTTCCAGGAAGTCCTGATGCTTACAAATGAAAACTAGAACATTTGCACTGGAGGAGAGCTCTTCCTGCTGTCCAGCTTTTGTCTACAACATGAGGAAACTGAAGACGTTTTCAGTGATTTCAGTAAATCACATTAGTCAGTCTTACATGCCACACTTATGAGGAGGGAAAATAATCTTATAACTATGGATCAGCTTGAGATTTAAGGGGCATGGTTTAGTGTTTGATAGGAAAGGTTGGACTTGGTGAGTCTCTGCCAATCTGGTTATTCTATGACTCTACAATCTTTTCTTAAGGTCATAAGAGCTGTGTAAACACAAGGAAGAGGAAAAATTTCCCTAAGTGCCACTCTATAACAGCTGCTGTTGTTGAAAACACATTTTTGAACTTTCAAATTTCTTCTTAGTGGCCCTATTCATGAAGCCTGAATGGTGTTTTAACAGCTTGAATAAATGAAAACAACTTTAGGTAAATTATCTTAAAAATATTGTCAGAAGAGTGTTAAATAAAAGAAGGCTTTTCAAACAGAATGTAAAATGTCACATAGTATTTTATCATTAAATAACTGGGTTTGGAGGGAAAGCTAAAGCAAAGATGCAAAACTCTCTCTAGGCATATCCACTTCTCACAAACAAAATGTGAAAATACAGAAAACATTTCAAAACTCAATTAATTTCACAGCTTCCATCATCAAAAAAAAAGCCTGAATATACTCCTTCAAGTTGCCTGATTCTTTTTGGTTTGGCTCTAAACTATCAAAATATAACAAGAACTATGAAGAGTTATCCATAC
Source organism: Coccyzus lansbergi (assembly GCA_033558105.1). NCBI lineage: Eukaryota > Metazoa > Chordata > Aves > Cuculiformes > Coccyzidae > Coccyzus > Coccyzus lansbergi. The sequence goes on from JAUMJK010000159.1 coordinate 1,646,630, forward strand.
AGAAAGGCAAGGTAAGAGGGGGGTTTACTAGTTGGGGATTTTGGGGTTTGTTTTTTTTGTTGGTTTTTTTTTTTAACCAGCTATACAAAAAAGAAAACATCCAAATGACACAGAACTCACTTTGTGGTTGCTCCAGCAAGTTGGTGTCCATCACTGCAATTGTGTTTTTGCACTCATGCTCCCACTTGCTCTCCTCTTATGAGCAGTTCCTGCCTAACAAAACACTGTAAATCTTTACCCCAACCAAACCAAGAGACAATCAGAGAGACACCATTCACATCATCATGTTTAACTGCCATGCAGTTTGGAATGGTTTCTTGATAGAAATTGCCTAATAACTCAAACATTTAATAAGGAACATAAAGATAGCACCACATTAGAAATATGTCAAGTTGGTCCTGAATTACTACATTTATTTTCTGATCTGAAATTTCATCATGTTCAGAGACAACTCCATCCTGGGCTTTGATTCTGGAATATTCTTCTCAATTTGTTTAGGCAAGAGTACGTTACTGAACAAGATTTCCCAGTTTATATGAAATTCTGTTTAATTCATTCAGTGTTGATGTTTTGGTTGAAATCCTCAAAAAGTCAGCAAGATTTTTTCTGATAGATATCAACAGGGTCCAGATTATTCTTCTTTAGACCTAACTAGCATTCCTTGCTTCACTGCCATATCTGTATCTATTTTCAACAGACAAGACTGCATATATGTAGAGATGTACATACAAACCTACAAACCTTCATTCAGTCATTTAACCTTCTTATGTCTTTGAAATAAAATTACTAACATTTAGCAGGGAAATTCTATCTTATCTGGTCCACTGAAAAAGTGGTAGTAAAAAGTAAAAAAAAAAAGGATACTTTTTAGTAAATAAAAAGATTAACTAAGATGACCTCGAAGCAAAATATGATCCCCGCTGCTCCATAATACAACACTGTTGCTATGAGAAATGTAGGGTTAATTATCCAGTCTTGTTCCACTCCTAGTTTTTATTTTCTCCTTTAATAAAGATGGAAGTGAAACACTGGACCACCTAGGAAGGTTTAACTATACACATTAGATAGGAAAAGGTCTTCTTTTAATGGTTTGATATGTTTGTGATGAAAGACAAGACAGTCTTCCCAGGAACAGGAAGAGTTCCCACCCCTGAGTACTGCCAGGTGACAGAAGTGTTTCTACTCACCATTTTATTTACTATAGGTGTGTCAAAAATGCAAGGAAAGAACTGGTCTCCTCCTATGGTCTTGCCTACCTTCCTATGAATTCACTAGCCCCTCAGAGAGAGTCCTTATAGATGAAAACTTACCAGCAGATCTTTCCAACATCTAGTCATTTGATTTTATGCCTCTGCAAAAGACTTTCACAGATGGGTTGGGTGGATCAGGCATAACTGTAAAGTCTCCCTCTTGGTCTGATGGACTCAACCTCATGATTCTGACTTCACTGCACTGCTGTCTGTGGGTTCTGCATTTCAGGAGCATAACAAGACCAATTGAGGTTTATCTTGCCTATTACAAGTTGGATGCTTTGAGCATGTTTTTTTGCTAAACATCTTTTTCACGTTTCATTCTGAATCACATATTTTACTACTTTGGCACAGTTTCATATGATCCCTCTTGCTATCCAACCATGTTGACTAAAACCAGGCAAATATATACCAACAGTGCAGATCTGCTTTGCTCCTGCAGTTGCTTCCACAGAAAGAGTAAAACGTTGTGCCTGCAAAACACACTGGTTTTCTCTTAGCTGCCCTGAAATGTTCAGGAGGTATTTACTGGTGGCAGGCAGTTCATCTCCCTGCCCCATCTCTCTGAGAAACTTTTTGGTAGGAATAGTTGGACTTGATGATCCGGTGGGTCTCTTCCAACCTGGTGATTCTATGATTCTATGATCTGCCTTGCACAAAGCTCACCAGCACTAGGAGCTCTAGATATGCCATTTGAAAGCCGATTTCAATACAAGTAGGCAAACAGAGTTAAAATTTCATTGAATACTTCAGAGGTAAGTATGTGTGCAGCATAGGGGACGCAGGTTATCTTCTAAGTAGTCAACCTATTTTAGAGTTTCTACATCTTGAATAGCCAGAAGGGGGTGTCCATGTATAATGTAACCTGGACACCCTCCTTCCACATTACATATTCTAATAAGTTATCAATGGGATTCACAGCCTTTGCCACTTCAATAATGAGCACAATATTCTGACTTGAGGTGGTATAACCTTGAGACACCAGGTCAGACAGTCTTCATATTAATCCTTCGCTCCTTATTTCAGTTATGAGCAATGAAACTGAGAATACATGTAAAAGATTGAGATAATATGTTCCCAGACCACTTTCTTAGCATTTCTTGTGGCATTATATAGCATTTTATCTATTTCCATCATTCCTTTTTAGGAATCAACAAAATAACTTGGCCATTTATAAATGACAGATGTATAGGGATAAAAGTTCTTAGACTACTGTATATTAAGGTTCCAAATAACTAGTATAATACAACTAATTTTATAATTAAAGCATGACTAAATGTTCCGATTATAAAATAAACCATACCGGTTTAAGCCTACAACAGAGACAATGTTGATTTCATTCCCTTTCAAAGTAATATTTACCATTGACTCTCTCTGGTATCTGTTTTTTTTGCTTTTTGGGGTTTTTTTTAAATAGAAGAAATACTAACCAGTTCAATTAAATCAAACATGCTAAGCTCACACTGTATTCTCTGTGATCATTTTCATGACAAGCAGGTTTTCTGCTTTTATTAGAGAGAATCTAATTTTGCACAACAGCAGCTCCAAAGGAGTTTTTGCAGCACATGGGGTAAATCACATGCGTTTTTGGATTTGTCTGACCATTCATCTGAAATTGCCATCAAACTCCACTGGAGAGGGGATAGTATGCTGAACAGGAAAATACTCTTGCTAAACACCACATAGCTCATCCCAGGTTTTATTGTTTCTCTTGAAAGTGCTGGAGATAATAAGAACTCAGCTTATATTTACTTTAGCTTTATACACATCAAATACAGAGAAGCTGAAACACTCAGGGGATATGATATTAAAAGTCAAATTGCAATAGAAAATCACAAGCAATGGTCCTCTACAGCAGGCAAAAAAAAAATAAGCAAATGACAGAAGCATTCCTGTGGGGTCTTTGGTTCAGTAAGGTATTAAAATAAATTCATAGATTTATGCAGAATAATATATCCACTGAAATTGAAAATAAAACAAAATTAGGCACATGCTTAAATGAATTCTTTCTTAAAACATACATATATTTCATTAGAAAGATGCATGTCCAATTTCAATTGTAAGCACTTCTCAAGGATTTTTCTTTCTACCACCCTTCCTAGCTTAATGGGAAAGTTCCTATGCATTAAAAGCAACTTGCCACAGGAAATCTAAGATAAAATCCTAAGAAGCACCACAGAATACCTACTTTATTTTAATTAAAGCTGAACCCCATTGCTGATTTTTTTTTGTTAAGTGATAAAAAGTGTAGATTGACTTATTTACTAGGATGCTGAGAGACAATTTTTCCTCTTTTCTTCCTCTGGGAAGTGTTTTATTGTTTGCTTCCTTTCACTTGCTTGCTTGCTGTGTAATTTAAGACTGATGCTTCCCTGTGGGAAACAAAACTTGATCAGAGAACAGCCTGCACTGCCACCTAAACAAATTATGTTTTAGTCACTGCTGATGTTGGTTCTGTCATAATGGAAATGTATAATTAATGCCATTGCTTTTACTGCTTTGGAAAAAGAACTCCCTGAAACTGGTTCAAGAGAGAGAATTTTAGGATTGCACCCTTTCCATTTCTAACCATTACCACAATGGATCACTACAACTGACTCTGAAAGTGAATGATAGTGTCCCTGATCTCTACAGTTATTTATTCAATCTACAGTCAAGGCATTAAATAATAAAAATCTGCTGCACAGTAAGAATTTGGCAAGGAATAGGACAGGAGGGAAAACTCAGTAACACAGGTGAACTCCTACATTTCTCCTCTTAGGGGAGCTTGAAAAGAATAAAGCTATTTCCATTAGTTTCCTGCAGAGTCGCATGCAGTGATAATAGACATGTGCTAATTTTACTATTGTATTGTGCTATGCAGCAGCATTTTAGATCATCTTTCACCTGTGACGTGACTCCAAATATCCCCAATTAACAGCTTTTTTTTATTATTTTCAGGTTTTGGTGTGGAATTTATAGCAATAGCTAAACATCCGGTATTATGACTGCAAATAGTCTCCATCTTCTCACCTTTGGGATGTAGCGTAGCTTTAGACTATTTATACTTTGATCTAGAATTTTAAATGACTGAATTATTCTGCTGTAATAGGTCCTAAGTGATATTAAATGGATGGTGTCAGCTTTTCCTTCCAAAACAGACAACTCTCTTCCCTCTTTCAGCTACTGTACTGCATGAAAGCTCAGCACAGTGAAATAACAGTAACATTTTCAGGAGTGAAATAACCTTTCATTTCTACAAAAGACACATGAAGACCAAGAAACAGCAAAGGCAATGAATGCAGTAGCTGCTCTATAGACACATTCTCATGTCATCAATAACTCAGATTATTTAGTTAAGTTTATTATCACTGTGTCTGGAGAAACGAGAGTGAGGAAGGGTACGTATCCATCCTCAAAGAGTCATGAGCTAGATTGGTTGAAAACATGGACAAAACAGGCTTGGTTTCTAAAATCAAATTTCAACGGCTTCTGTATGCCATTTTCTTTTAATCTATTCCTAGATTTCACTCCCTCATATTTCCACAGACACTTCATTCTGAAAACCTCATATTCACTGTTTGCCATCACTGTTGAAGGAAAGTAAGCAACTATCATCATTGTCATCCAATTTTACAAAAAAGAAAACTGGGATACAGGAGTTATTTACTAGACCTCTTATGCAAGTATTTGATTTGTCAGAGTTGGAAATAGATGGGAAGAGGTTGTAAAGTGCAGATCTTGAGCTGATGTAAATGAGATTACTTACTCTGAAGCCACAAGTAGCTAAAATGAAGTCAGACAAGTCTTAAATCTGTCCCCAGATCTTGTGACTTCTGCTCCAGTAACTGAATCACTGAAGTATTGTTACCGTATTTCAAACCCCAAAAGGCAGGCATATACAGCTGCTAAGCATCACACTGCACATCAATACATTGATACGTACAAAATTAGGAAATTTACATTTAAAAAAATTTTAAAAAAATAACAGTTCAAGCTAAATCTAAAATACTATTGTGTTTTTAAATGCAGGGGGAAAAAAAATCTAGACATTAATTTAGGGAAAGTAAGTAAGATTAAAAAAATCAGCCAGAACTTTTCTCGTATTATGAATCTCGTTTTTTTCCTTCTCCTGTAATAACTTTCCTTCATTACCCTATGGCTTTTTATTATTCTACTTTTTGTTATGAATTAGGATCTCTTGAGGAAGTAGCTGGGACAGAGGAAGAGGAAGTTAGAAAAAAAATCTTTTATCAGCCTCATTCAGAGAAACCCAGATCATCTAAGGATTATATTTCAACATCAAATTAACTTTCAGAACTTGAATTAGTCTTGATTGCAGCTGTTATGTGGAACATTATCGTCTGTTCAGGCATTCCGGTAATGGGAAATAGGGAACAGGCTCAGCTGTTTACTCTGGGACAGGTACTGACATCCTATAGGGTGTGGGGTGGGGGACCTCCTTTGCAGATCACTACTAACACTCTTGTCTTGGTCCCTCCAGTTTTTCCCCTTTCAGTTGGTGATAAAACTTGTAAGCCCATCTATAGGTCAGCGTTCAAAAATTGATACATAGCTGTAAACAGATCAAGTCTATTAGGGGTTGCATAAGCCCTTTGGGGTACATGTCATGTCTACTGACACCCTGATCATGTGCTTAGTGGGTGGGACTGTTGAGATCAGAATGTGTCCTGAAGACCTGTCTCAGCAGCTCACACACCAAGAGGGTCGATATCATAGAATCATAGAATCACTATGTAGGAAGAGACCCACTGGATCATTGAGTCCAACCATTCCAATCAAACGCTAAACCATGTCCCTCAGCACCCCATTCACCCATGCCTTAAACCCCTCCAGGGAGGGTGAATCAACCACCTCCCTGGGCAGCCTGCTCCAGTGCCCAATGACCCTTTTCTTTTTCCTAATGTTCAGCCTAAACTTCCCTGGCGGAGCTTGAGGCCATTCCCTCTCATCCTGTCCCCTGTCACTTGGGAGATATGGATTGCTCTTGACCAGCAAGACAGTGTAGCCCTGCCTAATGCCTTTTTCCTTCTGCAAGAGTAGCACATTGCTGAAAACAAAGCTGCTTATGCTCAGGGAGACAAGAAGACCACAAGGTGTATTAAAGTATGGAGAAGGCCACTTGGCCCATGCTGCTCTCCTTATTGAGACTCTCCTGTTTCTACTCATACATCACCTTAGTTGCCTTCTCCCTCTGAAATGATGATTGTTAATAGAGAGATATTGGAAGACACAGAAAAGGCAAAAGAGGATGCTCTGCCCCAAGCTGAGGGTTTTGGATTGTTAACGATAATTTCCTTGCAGCAGAAATTTCGTAGCCTTTAGCTATTCAGTATGGCAGAGGGGCCTGCATCTCAGAGCCTTCAGCATTAATAATATTTAGGACCTAAAGTTTCCACAACATGGGAACTTTCCAACGAAAACATAACAGTGAAAGAAAACGGAAAGGAGCTGTGAGGTGGAATGACAGTGGTTAAGAGTCACTCATCACCATAAGAAAAACTGATGTGCATCCATCTCAGCACCTATAGGAAGGACTGGCAGCTGTATTAAAGGTCACGAACTCCCTCTCATTACATCAAGCACAACATTGCACAAGCAGAAAACCACAATCCAATAATAATATGGATATACACACTAGCATACAAGGCCCGAAAAGAAAAAGGCCAAAGTCTCTCCGAATGTTGGAGTAATTGGAAGTACATAATACCCCTGAGTAACCACATTTTTCTGAAAATCTATTTGTGGAAATCCTGTTTGCTAAACTTAACAGTCTGACATGGGATTCCTCACACACATCACTGCAGGCAGGAGAATGTATGAATCCCTTTGAGGTCTTTGTAACACTGTCAATATATATCCCTGTGTTAACCTCCCTCCTGTGCAGCTATTTTTATTTGCCTCCTTAGTTTGTAGACGCTAAGGGTATAATTTATTTTAATTATTTGTTTTCAAGTTGAATGGCTACAGACTCTGAACAAGAAATATCATTAGGCTTCAGCATATCAAACAGCACTGTAAAGATGCTATTCCTTTTTTTAGGCATGCTAAGAGAATGCCAGCATTTTCATTTAATATATTGATATGCTGAACATATTTATTTATAACGACAGCACACCAGCTTATAAAGCAATAAAATATATTCTGTAATATTATGGCAGAGATCTTGAGATAACAGCATTATCAAAGGAGAAAAATACAGAGAGATAGGAAATATAGCACATTTGTCATTGGTATAACCTGTGAGGTTAGGACCCTTATCTTTCTCATGGTTGTTTCACTTGAAAGGTATAATGATATATGTATTATACTGTACCTTTTTCTTCACAGTTGTACATTGTTCTACCTTTCACCCACTATAGGCAAAGGTAGAAACAGAATTATGATGCAGTAATCTTTTTTTTCACGCTTTAGTTTCTGTTTTCCTCCTTGTCCATACCATAGCAGTTGCAATAAATTGCTTAATATAAGTTTAGCTGAATTTGCATCCATACATCATCCATAAAGACAGTTCAGAAAGTAGCATTTCAATGTAACAAGGGAGTAATATCACTAGAGAGAAGGAAATTAAGCTGAAACAAAAATATTGCAAGTTGAGAATTGGGATTAAAACCTCAAAACGATTGCACAGAACCACTGTGAGTCTCCATTATTATTTTATAATTAGAAGGAAAGCATGGACTTAAGACGGGAGGAGGGTAGCAGGGGAGAGGTGGGAAGGAGAAGCAGTTAAGAGCCACAGCAGCTGTCTCAGAAGACCAATACCAATGAGAGCATCATCTGCTGTGCCCTCTGCCTCCTACTGCTAGAGGCAACTGCTGTGCCTTCTTTCTTTCCATGGGACCGGCTGCATTTTCCACACCAGGCACAGAGGCATTTGCAAAAGACAGTGTGACTAACAGCTACTGAGCCAGGGGGATAGGCAAGATAGCTGGAGGAGTTTCCACCCTTTCAATCTCATAAGCTTACACATGGGAGTCCCTAATATAGACTACTGGGTTTTAGTATGATACGTAAACCTTTATTTTCCTCCCTATTTATGTATGGAACAGGGTTTTCTGTGTCACGGAGTGGAAATTGTGTTCAGTGCCCGTTACTGCCCAAAAGGCCAGTGGATTTATTTTTCCTTGTAACACTAATGTCTATCAATGTAACATTTTCCGCTTGAATCCCTAATGATACTTTCACAATTAAATGAACAAAACTTTACAACATTTTTCTAAAATATTCAAGACCCTAATTTTGCAAACACATTCCACTATTTGGTCTAGTTCAGCTTAAGCCCTACACCCTTTTTGCCTCCAAATGCTGGCCAAAATTCAAGTCGGTTATCTCTTGGGAAATACCTCTTACAGCAGAGCCTATTTAGAGTAAAGCCTATTTTCTGCCTTAATTTGTATCTAATGTCACCATAGTCTTATTTTAATTCACAGAAGCCAAAGTGTTCCATGTCACACTGAAAAATAAAACCCTCGCCAGTGTTTCTTTGCCTTTCTAGTCCTGCATTCTGTCAACGAGCAGCACAGCTCTAAGGAATACTGCTGCAGGTCACTCCAAATGATTCAGAAAGACCCTTTATGCTATAGCCAAAAACAGATGAAGAAGAATTGGTTCCCTTGGGATCCACATATTATCCAGCTCAGCTGAAACCATTCTCACTTGGTTTGTCTGAGAATGATTTTGCATTTTAATTTTTAATAATTCTTTAATCCATCTGAAATGGGAGAGGGAAAGCAAACAAAACAGAGTCCCTCCTCAGCTTCTCTCCTTTCTGCCTTATTCATTGTCCTATATTTTCCTAAATTCCATATTCCTCTAGTTTAGAAGATATTGATTGAATATATTAGTACTTTTCCGCTGTACTGTGGAGTACTAGGAATTTGCACAGTATTTTTTCTATTATTGTTTTACTTATTTTACTAAGCAAATCATCTGCGAAGGTATCCTTTATATTGCAATGAAAGCTAGAAACATGTAGAAATGGCCAAACCAGAATTAGGGTTCCCCTGTATTCTGTACAAACTATCTCCCTTTCTATTTCACTTCCACCTTCCTGTACCCTAACCTTTCTGTGCCGTTTCTTCCTGCTGTAAAATTTTTAATTTCAGCAGCTTTCTTTATCACACTGTGTCTTACCATGGTCTACCTTCTGGATATTCCTAGTAGAGATGTGTGTGTGTTACTGAAATACTCTCAGAACCTTGAAACATTTTCTTTGTTTTAAAAGCCTTACCTCAGTTTCATGAAGAAAAGTATTAACTTTACCTCAAAGCTTCTCTATGACAAAAAGTCTTGCTTCTAAATTCACGGAACCAGAGAGAATACACAGTAACACTGGCAGGTAGCCATTTTTGGCAGTAATTTAAAAACAAAAGCAGCAATGAAATACAAATACAGATGGGGAAGGTGAACAGCAAGTTTAAGACAAATGCGTCTACTTCAGTCTTCACAATTTCAGAGCTTGAAAAACCTGTGTGAACTGAGGCTGCATTGTACACACAATTACGTGTAATCTTAAGAGCTGAAATTGAGAGGATTCGTTTACTGCTAGTTCCAACAAATACTAGAAGCCTGATTGTATTTTCAGGGCACTGGTGAGCAGCACCAGATGGTGGTCATTTCCCTGGCAGGCTATATCTGGGATAATTACCCGACACAGTTCCAAGGTTTATGATATTATAAACCTCTCTTTCATTTCTCATTCATTGCATGTGGAAAGTATGGCCCTTTTAACCCTTTACTTATTGATTTTATAGTAGTGAAACACCTTTGCCTTCAGTGATTTTGAAGTGATTTACTGGTGGAGTAAAAAAAGAAATAGACTTTTTAAGTCAATAAAAATACTTTTCCCTTCCAATCCTAATGTTGTTCTTATCTCATTAATCAACATAAAGTCATTCCTCATTTTCAAATGCAAAAAAAAAAAAATGCAATTACTAGTAGAATTCGTTGTATTGAGTCCTAGCAGAATTTGTAATAGTACTGTAGCCTTTTAAAAATTGCTGATGCTTAAGATGATTCTTAAATAAATTAACCTATGAACTAACTATACCTCCATGACTATTAATACTTGAAATGGATCAACTAGAATCCAGAATGGCTGTTTTTAACTGGACTAGCTGAAAACTTTTTGGATTAGGCTGATCTGGATTGACTGCAGTACAACAAATGAGGAAGATAAAACTCAGGCCTTTGGGAGTTTTTAGAAGAGATGATAGCACAAGTTAGAGTACATCGGTCAAGATACGGCACAGATCTCCTATTTCAGCAGAACACTCTTGTTCACAGTGTTTTTGTATCAAGGGGAAAGAAATTAACTGCATGATGTCTCTCTAATAACAATGAAGAGACTCGCTCTTCTAATACACTTAATTCAATGTAGTTAAATTGGCTAAATCTGAACTTTTAACATGTTTCAGAGACTCAGTCTCTGACTAGAGAGACTTAACCAGTCAGTCCAAATGGGTCTTGAAAAGTTTCAGAACTGGACCAACTCAAGTTCCACAAGGAAAATAAAATCATTCTGCACATAGCGGATAACGAGCTTGCATGTCAGTACAGCCAAAGTACTATGTTGTAGAGTACCAACTCTGTTGTAAAAGATCCAGCAGTTAGCGTGGATGCTTAGTTGAAAATGAGCTAAAAAGTGTGCCTTCATAGCAACAGGGCAAACTACACAGGCATGTTAGAACACCCAGTGATCAAATATTTTAACCTTCCAGCACTTGTTGAGGCTGACCTGAAATACCTTAAGCAGATTTTGGCCTCTTGAATTCATGAGAGATGTTGAGAGTTCAGAGTTAACCCAGCGGAAAACTACTAACATGCCCCTACAGCACATGACTTCTGAGGAGAGGTTGAGGAAGCTGGATTTGTTTAGTTCAGAGAGTTGGAGGTTATGCAGCCTGCAGCTACGTGGAGGGCACTTACAAACATAATGCAGCCCAGTTCTTGTTAGTGCTGGTGGTCATCCTGGAGGAAAAAGTTCATCATAAGGAGAGCAGGGTTTTACTCTAAGAGGCAGTGTAGACTCCATCCTTGCAAGTTCGACAGACTCCAGCAGACAAAGCCTAGTCTAGCCTGATCTAGGGTTGGTGACAATCTCAGTTTGAGAAGAATTCTCTACAGGATGATCTCCTTTTCAACCAACATTTCTATTATTCTCTTGTATGCTTTCTTTCAACTTTTTTTGTGCATTACTTTGATGATGAACGTGTCTTTTAAGAAAGGGCTCTTTGCCCCTTTCTTGAAGTGGAAATATGCCAGATGGCACACCTTGCTATGGATTTTGAAACCATCACTAACAACAATATTAAAAAACAAAGAATATAAAACCCGCAGAATGGCACTAGCAAATATTTAACTATCATGAGTTCATTTGTTTCCTAACCAGGTATTAGTGGGCTAGGGACAACTAAAGCAGAGAAGTCACTGAAATGTAGCCCATGGGGAAAGAGACCTGCTCAGAGCTTCTACCTTCTACAACTCTTATTAAGAAAATGTTCTTTTATCTCATTGTTATTAATTATGCTGGCTTAACATTGTAGGAAAGATACAGAGAGGATATGGGAAAGAACGATATTTAAAAAAAAAAATCTCACGGAAGTATGTGGGTTATTATTGGAGAGTGGTGAAGAAGAGTTTGTTGTTTTATAGGAACTGTTAGAGAAATAAAAAATATGTCCTACCAGAAGCCCTCTGAGATCTTCTTAGGTAGTCCACTGAAAATTACCTCCCGTGGCAATTCCTGTCTGATCTCACCAAACTTGCCCCAGGCCAGCTCAAAAAGAAAAGGAGAAAATGAGAACTGACAGAAGATACTCTCCCTAGAAGTAAATATATTGCTTTAGTGGAGCTCCTATCTTTTACTGTCCCCGAGTAATAAGCAACTTGTCCTGAAGCACTCACTCGGCCTGTGAAAATCCGTAAAAAAATGAAAATGTAGTCTGTGAGATACTAATATTTCTTGAAACAAGGATGAGGGATCATTCCTGCCCTCTGATTAATCCCTCACGCAGAGCTGTAGCCCATTAGAGACATAAAGGTGCCTTTAACAGGCCTCTGAGCAAAGTGCTTTATGCAACATATTCCCTGTCCTTGACACAGACAGAGAGTATCTTAAGCAGCTTCTCCGACTAACACAAAGTATTCAGAAACAGAGGAATGCCTCCAGGGAGCTCTTTCTGCCAAGAAAAATTAGAGCAGTTTGTGGTTATTCTAACTCACCAGGGAAGCCAAGACGTACCCAGACCTGTTCTTGGGTGGGCTGCATGCAGGACTCACAGCAGGATCTGCCCAGTTCTGTCCTCCTGTGATCATGAGTTTATCCCACCAGTCCCAGCAATCATTGTGAGGGGCAGAGGATGTGAGAAATTAGCCCTTACCAAAATTATGAAGGTGACAAAATTTGGAAACTTATTGTATTAACCTTTTTTTTATGGTTTTGGCGCAATTTATACCACATTTTATAAGACTGTATTAAAAATTATTGAGAACTTCTATTGTTTCACATAAAAGGAGGAGGGCTGTTATGTGAAACAAAGAATATTACGTATATAGCCTTGACTTAGACTATATTGAACAATTTAAAGAATGGGATAGATGTTCCAAGTACATTTTCTTTCTAAGTTGGACTGGTACAAATAGCAGCGCATATATATATATATGTATGTATGTATAAATGGACCACTATTAAAAAATAACTGGCAAGGTATTTGCTAGCTTTTTACAAGAGAGTTTCAAACATGTGTGGCACAAGCACTTTTGTGGGTCCTGCTTGATAACATTTTAAAGTATACACACTGTAGGCCATGATCTCTGTATGATGTTCTCTGTCATTTCATTATTGCCTTCTTATTACTGCTGAAAACCATAATTTTAGCATGAAAGATCAGCCTATCCACTCAACAAAAACTGCACAATGAGTATAGTGGTGTGTCAGCAGAGGAAAGTAGGAAGATTTAAAGTAGAAAAATGACAGGTTATGAGAAAAAAAAAAATCAAGAGTTTTAACAGATAATCAAAATTGCTGGGAAAAGAGGAAAAAATAAAGAAAGAAAAAAATTCTTCATAGTACTTTTAGTAGACTGTTATCAAAGATTACCCTGATAACAGTACCAGTTCCTTGCAAGAATCAACAGAAGACTACCAAAATTCACAGTAAGAGTTACAGAACTGGCCTATGTTGCCTAAGGAGTAGCCTACCTGGTGGCATTATTCCAGTCTGATACAACAACTTTACAATAAGCATCATGTTAAAATGGCATATTTGAGTAACAGGTTTATCTCCTCCCAATAACACCAAGTAATCCACCAGTGTCATATTTCTCTCAAGGTATTCCCCCTCAAAGAAGTATTTTACATTAAAACGCTCAGAATTATAAACAGTAACGTTTTAAACCAGTAGGAATCTGCTCATCTCTGACATCTATGATTTCCTTGAATTCAAGATGTATTTATTTCTGCCATAGTTTATGGTTACGCAGAAGCTCTTTCAGAAACAATTTTACTATTGAAACTGGAAGCCAATGTCAGGAACCCTGTGTTTATGCAACTGAAATGCCTGTTGAATAAATGGTCCTCTGCAGTGCTGTTATACTTGTCTATTTCTGTATGCCAGCTATGATATTTTCTAAAGCATATACCCTCATGGTATCTAATCACTGACAGTCAAACAGTCCACTTAGGTATGGTTCCAGCAGTGCATAGGAAACATAAAGAAAACTTAATGAGCTTCCTGAGGTTTGCCTATAATAGAGAAACGTGCATGTGGCATATAGCTGCTTGGTGCTAATAACGAAAGAGGAAAAAAAAAAAAAAGAAGAAAAAGAAGGTGTAAAATCTAACACAGGGAAGTTTTGCACTGGTGGGAGAAAACTACTCAGTGCTGAATTTATAAAAAACCTTTTTCAAGCGCTAACCTGGAGATTAATGAAAAGATCTTCCTGCATTTAAATTTTCTTCTGCCCTAAGGAGTATGGCTAACAAAGTTCTTCCTATAGATTTATGACTTACATCCTTTTATCTCCTGTCCCTCTCTATAGTACTTCAGTTCTTTCCTCTGCATTCCAATACCTTTTTATCACTTTTGCAATACTTCCTCTAGATCCTTTAAACTTCTCCTGCTGCTCTCCCATCCCCATCCCATTTTCCCTCAAATACTGTTAAGAAAGAAGAAACAGCCGTGACTGATCCCAAGTCATAAATATTTTGAGTAACTCATCTAGTACATCAAGAAAACAGATCAACTCGAGATCCTCATATATTCTCCCCCTGATTTCCATCACTGACATAATGTCCTCTCTCAAGACAGCCACTTAAAACTGCAGGCCGTTCAAACCTCCGAGAGGTCTGAAAAACATTTTTCTCTCAAAATCAAACTGCTTAATAGGTTGAAAAATAACTTATTGGTTACAGTAAGGTGTTTGCAGAACAGATAAAACCAGATAGCAAGGATAAATAAGCCTAGACAAAAGTAGAAAGCCAAGAAATCTGCTTATCAGAATAACTTTGAAGCACAGATGGAGGTCCTTCTTAAACAAAAATCATACTCTATTCCCATCACTCCTGAAATTTGTTACTCAGATTCAAATCACTACACATTTTATTCAAACATCTTTCTTCCAAAACAATTTTTGGAGATAGCTCCTTATTACATCACAGCACAACAGCCGCTGCAGTGTGAAAGTGTAAGGAGCCAGTGTACCAAAACAGAGTCACTGGCAAGGTTGCAGGCTTAGCTGAAGTGGGACTCGATTCCATAACCAGACCTTGAAGAGTATATGTTGGCATCCAGCAACTACTGGTAGCGAGCAACGGCATACCAGGTACTACAATAGTATAAATAATAGCTGAAAGGACACAACATCTTGAGGGCCAGCAAGTGGTCACAGACAGAGCTAACAGAGAAACCAACTCTCCTGACCCCAAGCAGTCATTCCTGGCTACAGTCAGATTAGCTGAACACCTCCTTCTTTCTTATTCCTACACTTTGATGCTTCTGTAGACTGATTGAAGTAGGGGTTTTGTCACCTCTTATTGCTGCTAGACCTGGGTGCTGCACCTTTCCAGACAGACTGCTCCTACTTGTTCCCTCTTGTTTTCATTGCCCTCCCTTCAGCAGAAGGCAGAGTTGTATTGCCACCTTTACCAACGGTGACGCATTTAGCATCCAGTATTTTAAAAACACATATATTTAACTTACTGCATTTTTCCATGCTCTCTTTGCTGCTGATATCCCTTTCAAAGTAGCATCACACCCAGTTTAGGACAAACATGTGATGTTGCAAGGTAGCAGTAGCCAGGTCGCCTAGTTAATAGAGAGCAGCACTGTTCCAGGAGTCCTGTGGACTGACCTGCCTTGCAAGAAAGAGCACAAAAGAACAGGCACTGGATACATCTGAAAAGGGGCCACCTCACTGTTTCTGAGCTCAGGCTTCCTCCACCCTGCACATAGTGGGTCAAGAAGTGGCTGTGCAGCATCTTCATGCACCTCAGTTTCCACGGGAAGGAAACTCAGGTGAGTATAAAAGGAAACTACAGTCTGGTCAATAAATCTTCTGAATGGACTCCTGTTACCACCTAGATTTAAAATACCTAAGTTCTCCTGTAGAAAGAATCATTCCTGCAGAAGCATTTAAGATCCCACTATACTACCTTTGCCGGGGGGAATTATTCTTTTTCACTTTATAAACAAGAATTTTCTTTGTCTCTTTACAAGGTCCTTTTATTTTATTATCTGTCTTATCTACCCAAAAATACAATAAAAAGAGCTAAGCCACAAAACTCAAAAACATGAGACGCTTCATAATAATTTCTTTAAAGCCTAAATGCTTTAAGATCAGACAGGGAAGGATATGTATATTTTATGAAGTTCGCAAACGTCATATTAGATACTCTCTGATCAAAATATGTTGTGCTTTATGCTGAGAATATTTGGGGTGAAGCATTTGCCATTATATCAGATGAACACATTCAGATCTTTCCTAATCAAATGGAGATTTAAAGTTATTATTCTCCAGTCCCACAAGTTTTCTTATCTCGGAGATGAACAGTATTAACTACTTTAAATTGGCTTACCAAATATCCAAGAATTATAATCTCAAATTGCAGTTCTCTGCCTAAGATATATTTGATTAATTGGTGGCAAAAACTATGAGATTTGAGACCACTTGGTCACTGTGCAAGATTTTCATTCGATCTAAAGCAAGGAGGAAAAATAATAATAATTAAAAAGTAACATTATATAGGAACAGTCATTTGAAGAAAAACAAGTACAACTTTTCTTGTAAATTTAAAATTATGCAAATAGGAACTTATTTTTACAAGCTCAGAAACATTTGTGAAACTGCTATATGTTAATCAATGATAATTACAAAAAAAAAATCAGTTCAGTTCCAATATAAGCACAACATTGATCAGCTCCTTATCTACATAAGATTACCACTGACACTATCCTAAGAATACCAGAACAAAAACTTAATTAATTTTAAAAAATGTTGAAATTATTATTTTAAAAGTGCCTTTTTCCCCATCCTAAGTAAGTAACTATGAATGAAGAACTTTGTGGCAATTCTGTGAAGTAAGATTTGTTTGTTGTAACTCGTTTATTATCTGCAGCTAAAAGTCTTGAAGTTTAGAAGGCTGCTTGCAAGGATGTGTGTAAGAAAGCAGCAAATCATCATTTGACACTGCTAAGATACAACTGAGGGGCGTTACTCCTTAATGCAGCAGAAGAATAATTTGGCTTTTGTTCTTGAGGGCTTTTGTCATCATCAAATCAAATTTAATTGTTGAGTCAGATTAGTACTCAAAATTCATATTTAGCTAAAGCCTCCCCTTCTTTCTAAAAACCATCCCTTTTTTTCTCATATAACAAATGTGGTATTCTATATTACTCATGCCTTTGTAAGAAAAGGAAAAAGGAAAGAGCAGGACAGTATATATTGCTTTCCAAATTTGAATCTAAAAATGACTAAAAGTAACAAAGAAGAAACAGGAAAAACTACAGGAACACTGATTCTTAAAGATAAATATTAGAATTAGAGTAGACAGACTAAGGAAAAAGTCAAAAGATAACCCCATAGTATCATTCACCTTCTACGTGAGGAGCTTCTACTGCAGACAATGGGAGAAGTAATACCAGAAAATCTATGCAGTTTAAAATGTTTCAGCCTTCATAAATATTATCCAGAGAAATGTTACCATTTTCACACAAGCACAGGGGTGAGGAATGCAAGTAAAATCTGAACCTAATCATTCTTAATAGAGACTCTGGAGATGCATCCTTCCACTCCATTCATTTCTTGACTTTCATTTACCCTGAAAAACATCCCAAATGCATGTAATAATTTAGATGGTTATGGCAGACTTTAGTGATACACTTCAGCTCCTTTCACTGCCCAATGCTAAAGATTTACAGTATATTGTAAAGACTACAGGACAGGCATCAGTACCTTATTTCTTCCTTGTGTGGATGAATTCTGAATTCTCAGCACTTCAACACTTATGACTCACTCCACAAGTCAGTCTTTTGTAGGATCAGCTGATGATATGTCAAGCAGAAACTGTGCACAACCAAAGGAACAGGCAACTTGCTTCTTGTTCCCCTCCAGGTATGGAGCCTGGGAAGAGCAGAAAACCGTATTGACATTCACTTTCTGAAATAAGTGCCATTACTGGTTTGGTTGAAAGCAAATTTTTATGATGTCTCTACTAGGACACTGCCCCATCTGGATCATAAAACTCTTCCATGGAATACTTTAAGGACTCTATTTTGAACCTGTTTGAGGATCACACGGTAACTTGATCTTAAAGATATACATGCAGTGGTAACTGCATTTGTAGCCAGTGAATATTGAATTGGTTTCCAAGACGTGAGATTACTAAACCTGATAAATCTTTCAAAGTTACTCTGATCTAATTTCTTTATTTTCACGTAAACAGCTGCTCAGACTAAAACTTCCCACACCTGTACATGTATCAATATCTAAAATTGTACTCAGTCAGCCACATTTATAACGTCAGTTTTCAGATAGGACTTCTTTCAAAATGCTAATAAAATACACAGTTTATAGGGATTGTTCTCTCTTTGTATATACTGGAAGCAGTAGGATCAGTCACCAGTTGGACTTTGTATTCTTCTGTTAGAGGCCGACTCTCCTCTCTGACTCATCCACTTACTGTGGAGAGGAAGCTGAAAAGGGTGTTCTTTTCTCCGTTTCTCATGTCCCATTATGTTCTCATTCACTACTCCTGCATTAACAGCCTTGTTCAGTTCAACAAGATTTTTATGCATGTGTTTCATTGTTGTTAAGTATTACACTACGATGAGGTAGTAAATCCTGTTTTTCAGGGGATCCAATCGAATGAGTATCCTTCTGGGGATAAAAGCAGGTCAACTGTTTCAGAAGGCAGCATCTCCAGATGTAATTCTTCTATGAATTATATACACAGATAAACTCACAGACACTCTGAACTGGCATTTGTAAAAGCAAAGGCAGCAAACAGAAGCAGTTAATTTTCTACAGAAACAACCCTACAACTTGAATTGTAGCTGTCTTGTACAGAATGACTCCATTTAACTCCTGAAAAAGGTTCTCGAATGGACTGACTCCATTTAACTCCTGAAAAAATTATTTTGATTTCATTTGATTTTGTTACTTTGGTGTGCAAGTAATGTCATACATACTGTATTTAAAGAATTCTCTTCAGACAATGGTGGAAAGAATAATTGGCAGGATGGTATAATTATGAACTGAGAAATTGCTCTATATGATGTGAACTGTGAAAAGTGTCACATTGCTTGAAATTACTGAAGGTGTCCTGCAATGCAGGAAATGGTGAAAATAGAATCTCAAATAAATTAAATGTATGCACTAGTAATCATTTAACAGATAAAATAAATTTATTTCAGTTGTCGAGAGATAAATATAGTGTAGAATGTCTGTATAAACTGAAATATAATCCATAAAATTTTTGTCAAACAAATAGAAAAGGAACTATTATTATGTCATCTGCATACACTTTTCAGTGCCAAACCACAGTGCCATATGATAACTATCAGTATTTTTTGAACTTAGCTGTTTTTCCTGGCTGAAGAGATAACAATCTAGTCCTCTGAAAGTAATCAGAAAGTTATCTTCAGATTTGAACAGTGTAAGGAGTAATTCCACAGTATGTTATGTCCTGTGGGCACACTTTTCCCTTACAGTTTCTCAAATAGTTTATTTTCAGTCCAAGATTATTTGTTACTATTTCATACCAGCAATACTGTATTTTCTAGTTGGACTGCCTGCTGAAGTAACAGAAAGGCAGAATTGCAGGCTTCTGCTGCTCCATCTACCTCCCAATCATATATTCAGATAAGAAAAGCAATGGAAAAGCATTAACAAAAATTACAGTTCTTGACTCCTTCTAAATACAGCACTTCTTTGACCTATGTATGAAAGAGTCTGCCATAAGACTAAGACCAAATCTGAAACTCATGGGAGATGCAAACTGTCAGTCTAGCATGATCTACATTGAGCCTGAGTGGTGAACAGAAGCTTAACTTGGCTGTATCCTTCTAGATTTAAGGGAATATTTTTAAACACAAATGCGTTTTTGCCATTTGTGAGTTCTATCCCCAGCTTTAAGGGATAGGAACAAAGCTAGAAAAGAGTTGAAGTGGGGGAAGTGCAGGAGGAAAGGCATTAAGGAATCAAAAATTATAGATAGTATTTACTGTGGAGGTAAATATATTTTGTAAAGAGTATGACTGTCTATTAGGTAGAGGTCAAGCAAACAGTAAGCCAGATTTAGGAATGTATTTGTGAGATAGTAACTAGAATGTCCTTTGGACATTCTTTTTTACTTTGATTGTGATTAGTAAAGCTTCTTTTATTTGTTTCTGTCAGTTTGTGTTAAATCATTGCTAAAGAAAAAGCAAACAATCTGCTTTATTTGCTTCATAAATATAATTATAAACTTGCCAGAACCAGGTTAGCCACAAATTAACATGACAGCTACATTCACTTTCACATAGATTATTTATGAAGAAACTTCAACAGGGTAAAGCTACTGATAGGACCAGGTGGTGTTGTAGAAGCCAATAGTTGCTATAGTGACAGGATACAAGAGTGGTCTAAAAGGTATGATAAATGATGAACATCTTGCAAGCCAGTGAAGTCTGGCATCTAAGAAATATTCATTACGTGTGCAAATATACCTTCTCCTATGGGATGAGGTGGGTATATTATATCAGGGTCCACATTAAACTAATATACTCCTCTCAGCCCTCATGCCTATAAACACTGTGCTGCTCTTAATGTTCATGTAGTAACTGAATTACTCCCTTCCTCCCTAGAGCTACAAATAGTAGGTGTTCCTTTTCTCTAAACATCAGACTCCACAAATGTCCATGAAATGTTTCTCCTCAGTATCTTTTGAGTTTACAATATATGCTCTTTGTGGTGGCACTGGATTTTAAATATTTAAAATTCATTCACTTTTTTAGATCTCTGAGCTGCCATGAAAACTGGCAGCAGATTTTCCAAATAAATAATACAACATAAACCTATTTTATCCATCAGTTAGCACTTCCAAAGTAAAAAGTAAAAAAAAAAAACCCAAACAAAAAAACAACAAACATAACAACCATCAAAAACCAAAACACCAAACAAAAAATAAAACCAACAAACAAAACAAAAAACCCACAAAGTCCATAACCACAGAAACAAAAAAACCCTGGAAGTTCTATTAAAGGTGTTCATAAAATCTGTACAGAGCTGTCTGTACACTACCAGAAGTTTCTGCATTGATAAATGTTGCATCCATTGGTATTTACACACACTATAAAGTTCTTTGGTTTTTTCCCCTTCTTGAATTGTATGAGGTCAGAAACAGCTTATGAACATACCTGACAAGACCTAAGTCAAGAGGAGAGAATCATAAAACTAAGAAACAAGAAAAATGAAAACAAAAAAACGCACCACCCTGGGAGTTTGCAATAGAATAACATTGAAAGAACCAGTCACTATTTAGGGGGAGGCAGTGACAAATTGGTACTAACTTTCAGATCAACACATGTAAAGATACACCCCCACCAATACTGAAAGCATGAAGTCATAGTAAACTAGTCAAAAAATAACTTAGTGCTAGAAAAGCCACATTTTCAAAATGTTATTAGCTGCAATGAGAAGAGTTCACTGCAATTCTGAGATGTAAAGTATATTCAAGGCTCAAATTAATCTTTAAATTGCCTTCTGTGTTTGTGTTGTTAAGACACTTCTGGTGCTCCCCAACTCACTTTTTTCCCTTTTACATTTTGTGGTAGAAGTACTAAACTTACATAGAAATGTCACAATTTTCCTTTTTCACTAAGGTCTCAAACTTCTGAATTTGTACACCTCTATCCATTGCTAGAAAGGGAAAATGGACAAGCACCAAATAGTTCCCATTTCAGAAACGGCTTTTCTTCATAGAAACAAATTACAGTTTGTTACTTCAGGACATGTTGCAGACTGGATATGTGAGAGAAAGCCATCACCACTGGAAGAGAATGACTGGAAAAGCAGCACACATGACTTGTGTTTTCTGCGTGCTGCTAGAAGTAAACCTTTCAAAATGCTGAGTTGCATCTTTGGTAGCACACATGGTTATGCAGCAAGCATCAAGCGCAACTCCTGACTCATGTGTTATCTGACCCAGTGACAAGGGAAGAAAAGCATAACAGTGTTCAACCTCAGTTCCACAAAAAGGAAAGTTTCATTCAACCAAAGTAATTTTTGCAGCTTTGAAAACTGCATTGCATTAACATAACTGCCTCACAAGCAGGGAGGAGGAAAAACTCTCACTAGATGAACAGGAGCAAGAAAAAAGATTGGGGCTGTGGCCCCCATAATGCTGCATGTTATACAATTAGCCTTTTAATGATTGCTTCACTGTAACCTAATTGCGTGCCTGGCAGCATGTAATGGATGGAGCGATGCACGCAACACTCTTAGAGGCTGCCTTCTAGCACTGCCATATTCACAACAGTTTTTCTCAAAGAATCTACCTCTCCATTGTTATCATCTACTTAGAATCACAGAATCACCAGGTTGGAAGAGACCCACCAGATCATCGAGTCCAATCATTCCTATCAAACACTAAACCATGACCCTCAGCACCTCGTCCACCTGTGCCTTGTTCCCCATCTCCTCAGTGGTCAAAGCACACATTCTTTCCTTGGCATCTGATGATGCTGTCTTTCACGAAACTTCTTCACAAAACTCCATAGCCCTGGACAGGGCATGATAATCTGCATCCATAAACAGCATGAGTCTTACCACTTCTTACGTGCTCTGTGATCCTGGTTGATTTTGTTGCCCCTTGCTTGCCTAGTGGTTTGTCCCCCACGTGGTGGTATCCGTCAACTTGCTGTACAATTCACTGCCATCAACTGCAAGTTGTCTTGTCCCAGAGAGCTAGCAGTATCATGCTACACTGTTCATAAAGGAAAAATCAACATAAGTCTCAAGATTACCGTGCTGCTGACGTATCAATTGTGAAAGACAAGTTTGCTAACTGGTATGGGCTACTGACTAAGGTCATCTGGCAGTATGCTAATGAAATCCAGGTCTGGATTTTGACTTATAAACTGGGCATCAGAACTCAAAAGGAAATAAATGCAGCAATATCCCCACTCTATTCACTGGCCACACACTAGGATATGTGTTAGGATGTACTATACTGTATTACATGGTGCAAGGCTCAGTATGCTTTAAAGGCTCATTAAAAAATTAAAAATAGACTGCTTTTAATCTCAGTATCTCTAGTCCAATCACTGTAATATTCATGTTCTGTACTTTCCTCTCTAAATTCTGTTAATTTTATATGAGGCTTCAGACAAAGTACTCAACGACCACATGAACAAAAAACTGCAAATGTCGTATTTTTTATCTCTCTGTATGAATAGGAAAAAAAACCACAACAAACTGACAAAAGAGAGTTAACTGAAACAGCAGAAAATTCTACAGCTTAAAAAGGCTGGAATAGTCTTTCAACTTCAGAAACTTGTGGCCTTGTAGTACACTTTACAAGGGCAAAGCACGTCAGAGGTCTGAATTCAAATGAGCCAATCAAAAAGCCATTAAGTCTTAAGAAATCTAGACTTCAATGGAATCCATCTTGAAATACTCAGCATGTATAAGTCTTCTGTGGGTGCAGTACTTCAGTTCTTTTTATAAAAATGATCAAATACATACTTGAAAAATATTTATCATCATATAGGAAATGAAAGGGATTGTTAATGTACAGGCAAAATAAAATACAGTATAGGCAGAGAGGCAAAGTATTTTGACTTGCTTTGCAGAAGTGAATATTCTCCAATCATTTTAAGTAGGCTTACTTTGATTTAAGAAAGGAAAACTAGCCTTTCTTCAATCAGAACCTCATTTCTTTTTAGTTCCTCATAAGATCTTGTGGTCAGTAGAAATTCAGAGGACGTGGAGACTTGAGAGTAGTAGAAGGTTAATTAATTACAAGCATCTTCCACTTGTCTTACACAACAAGTTGAACATGTGACAGCCATGAGCCTTAAATTCTCTACAATTTGAAGTGAGAGCAGCATTAAAAAAAAACCAAAACCATAAAACAATACCAGTACTGTTCACTTCTAGCTGAATTTTGGAATCAGTTTTGTACTTTTTCATAAAGATGCTAAAATTCTCTACTTAAGAAATACTCAGAGGTTTTATTTCAAGATTTAATAACAAAAAGGTGGAACAATATTTTTGTTCTGGCTGGTACTGAACAATTCAGCTCTTTATTAATCTTTGCAGGCTTATTTTCAATATCTGATTTTCAAACACAACTACTGAAATTATTTCTATAGCTGTAGAAAACAAGAAAAAAACCAGGCACAAATGGATCCTTAAAGAATATAAATGTAAAATACAGTGTTTGGACAATATTTGGTAAATATTTTTTACCAGACTCCTCCAGTAATCTTTTGCTTCTAAGGTGTAATAAAATTTTAATATGACAATTTGCAAAAAAACCCCAAACAGACTACATATAATTTCTGTTCTTTCCAGATTCAGAAAAACATATCCATTGTAAAATCACAGTCCACTTACTGTATCACCACATCATAATTCAGCTTTATTTTTTAAGTAATTTCCTTGTGTGCCCTATGTGGTAAAATTATAATACTGTATATTGAATTGAACAGCTTGAAGACTATTATGTCAGATGATTTCTCTTCCATTCAGGAATGTCCTAAAGCCAGCTTTTTTACAGTACCCATGCAAAGCAAATACATTAGAATTTGAAAAGGAAGGCAGAAATAAACCCACAAACAAATCCTTATTTCTAGACTTCCTTATGTGTCTGTCTTAGAGTGATTCCATCATTTAGACTTTCAGTTCCAAAGATTATGTTTTGGTATACAATAAATTATCATTGTAATGACAATTTATTCTTGTTCTGCTAGCAGAACAAACAAGTAGATACAGTAGATAAATTAATCACTGTAAAACATTCACTGAATTCTGCAATTAGACCTTTCTCATTAAAAAATGATATTCCCACAAATGCTTTTAGAAATCTTTTTTTTTCTTTTATAAGTAGACTGCCATTACTCACCTTTCATACTGTGTTATTTACACACCAGGAGCTAAAAAGTAGCAAAAATTAAGTATACAGTCCACAAAGTAATAATTTTGGAATATTACAGAAGATCATTTGTAAAACAGAGCACAAATCTGTATTAAGTGCAATAAATGCATATGCATGGCCTCTACATGCCACCCTCTCTCCAGTTCTGTGAGCTAGGTGCATGAAAAAAAAGAAAGGCTTTCTCTGAATATGGAAAAACAAAGATGTAAAAAATACGTAATGAGGTTTGTCCTGGTTTTATGAAGAAGGTTCATGTGTGAACTGGACCAATAATGAAGCTGGTTGCAGAATTCTTTATGATTATCTCTTCTAAACATGTCCAGTTCCAAGGAAAGGGAACGTTTACAGACACAGGCTGAATTCAAAGCAGCATTAATTTTGAATTCATATTACTTTTGAACTGATTCCTTAAAGAGTTTTCTGTCAAGTGCTTTTGCCCTTGGATGTTGCATAAAATTTAAAAGCATATAGTGCCTTAATTCTTTCCAGTGATATTGGATATACAAACCTTGTGATATCCAATGACTGCAAATCAAGATCATATTTCTTCACAATAAACAAAGAAAAAGTCACCGCAAATATCCTTTGGAGAAGTATTTTTAAAGCAAAGCAATACTTCAGTGTAGAAATATAACAATAACTCGAATTAGTTTTACACTTTATTTTAAAAAAAATGCTGCCGATCAGAACTTGAAGATCAAGGGAAAAACACCCCTGTAAAGCAATTTTTTTTCTGAAAACCAGCAGGAAAATACTGAAGCATTTCCGTATATATTTGAAATACTTTCTGTACTGTCAAGAATCAACTTACTCCAATGAGACTCAAAAGCGAAACTTGCCAAATATCTGGGTGGAAAATATTGAAGAAAACTTGGACTATTCAAAGAAAATTCTGAAGGGAGAAAAAGACAAATAAGAGGTTCAAATGTGAACAGAAGCCTGATGAAAAGTGCAATTAAAATCGCATAAAGTGAGAGCTCTACAGTAATTATAAGAAATAATTCAACTAAGAAAACTCAAATGGTTCCTTCTGTAGCTATCTGTGCCTAAGAGCATTTAGAAAGAGGTTCAAAGAAGGGTGAAAATAATCTGAACAATGAAAACCCTGCTTTATATTTAATAAATATAACGCAAAAGTTCATAATTTATTCCACTGTATTCTTCACCCAGACCTAATTAAAAAAAACACACATGAGCACATTTTGAGACTGCCATCAATCACAAAGAGAGACACAAGTTTAAAATACTAAACAATTAGACTCTTTCAAGTTTGCATGGACATATGTGACCCCCTTATTATACTGCAGATCCAATACACTAATCTAGTTTACAAGTGAATGTACCATATTTCAGTATCTTGATCTTTGAGATTTGTGCCTGTGCTTATTTCTCATTCCATTGTAAGTAGTTTTGTTGCATTAGGCATAAATTTAGCTCAGTTTCCTGACTTCCCTGGAATCTAGAATATGGATGACAAATCATGCACTTCGATTAAAACTTACATAATATGCAAAGGTAAATAATGAGGGAGTTTTTATTTTCTTTCCCTGAAGACCAGGGCACTGCTTTCAAGAGTAGCAGATCAAACTATAAAACCTCCTCTGCTATAGTTTTAGCCAACAACCTTTGTGTCAGTTTATGACTTCAAAACTTTAATGATCAACATTTCATGAGGTAATGCTTAGAGAAATCACATCGTCAAAATTCGGCAGAAAAGGTTAATTATTAACTGCAGAGCTCAGGCTAGCTCAAGATATGAATTAATCAACTGATTACTTAAGACAGTAAATATCTGCCTAAGTAATTATGCATAGTATAGCAATAAATGTAAACATATTCTATAAAATATCATCACATGATGCATGCATGGAGCCTTCCTAGGCCTTTTCTTATAGTATATACTTTGGTTAACACACTTCAACATTCACCTGAGGCCTGACAAGACAATGCTGTATTTTAATTTATGGGAATTACAGTTAAAGGTGATCTGAACACACAGTTGAGAATTGAAGCAGTAATTAGCAAAACCAAGGAAGTGTGGAACAATTAGGGATAAATAAAATAAAGTCATTTTCTGGTAGAGGATATCAGAGAGGTTCTTAGGGAGAATTCTAAATGAATTGAAATTGCTTTATGAAAATGCAGTATTTATTTATATGGATTAATGATCCATTAATATCTATCATTTATAATCATAATAAAGTTTACTACTTGAAGTTATGTAAAATAACGTTGCATTTGATATACCAGCATGAAGATGCAGGACCAAACTAATTCAGTTAACTGTTAATTACAAGTTGGGACATGGAGTTTCTTCATTAGTTTGTAACAGCCTTCAGGGTTTGTAGTTCTGCCTCTTCATTTCCTTCATATTTGATTATAACACACAAGTAATGCATGAAGCATATTATTCCTAGTGTTTAAATCTTCTCTCAAGTTCTTTTTTATTTTGAAAATAGTATCTGAAGTGGACTTGTCTTCATCTCTCCAATTGTAAAGCTTTAACAGTACAATAGCCCCAGTAACTGTCTAGGTGAAGCTCAGGTGACTTTCAGGTGGGTCATGCAGATGTTAGGACCTACATTCTGTGCATCAGTTAAGTGACCAAGATTATAGCACCAGAAAAGACATTTAAACGAAGATATTTAAACTCTTAGAACCAAAGAAGATGTTCCCACCCATCAAGAAAGGCAGTAGCAATACCTTAGATAGAAATGAATGATTTTGTAGCAGTGCTATTGCCAGATTTCACTCTATTTTTTTAATATAAAACTGGAAAATGCAAATTAAAAAATAGCCTATGCAGCTCCAAAATGAGATGTGGGGGTTGAGAATTTATTATGAGAAGTATAATTTTTTATGGGACAAGTGGCAACCCCATTTAAGTTACAGCTGTCACAATCTCACCTTTGAGTGGGTTCACACTTCCATTGTAATACAATCTGGACTGGATTCAGGTGTAAATTTTATAGCAGTAATTAATATTTTGATTATTTTATAGGAATGCTTCCTGTAGACTTTGAATAAACTGAAAGCAATGAAATGCTTTAACTCATTTAATTGGATTTAACTTGATCCCATCCTAGTGATGTTGATTGCAGATGATTTATAACTACTCTGGGGAAAAAAATTATATATAAAATTTGCATATGAAAAGAAAAACTGAGATGCTTCCAAAGTTCAGAAACTGGATTTTGTTCATAGAATTTTTGAAGCAAGAAAAGACTATTCAATCTGACCTGTTGTGTAACTAACACAAGGTATGTTCTGCATGCAGATTCTTGTTCTGATACAGTGCAGTCATGCCTTTAGAAATGTAAGCATTCACTATTCTGAATTCAAAAGCCTGAAAAATGCACCTAAAATTTTTGAAGTCAATATTATTTCCAAGAGATACTGGCATTAGTATTTCTCATCCTGGATATAAATGCTGCAAGATCAACTTCTGGAAATTGTGTCTGCTTTTCTGTCACAGGCTACAGACATATCAGTTGTGCAGAAAAAAACAAACAAAAAACCAAAACAGACTGCATATTTTTTCAAATGCTTTTAGACATCATAATTCCTACAAATACTTTCATACTACATCTGTCAGTGAAACTTCTATCTAAAATGAAACTCTACTACTTGAGTGCTACTAGAGTAAATTAGTTCATAATGTAGTTATGGATCTCATTCAGGCCACTCAATAGGACAATACCGCAGGTTGATGTTCAATGTTAAGTGATGACAACTTCATATTATTTAGCTTTCTACCATTGCACAAGGTAAACACTGGCAGACTGTTTCCTTAAACAGCTTTTTTCAAATCTGATATAATTTCACTGTCATGATATTTGAGACATTAGTCTTACACATTCTCCAGGAATGGGATGCCTAACCATGAGAAAAAGAAGTCACTCAAGAATCAATATTTGGAGGAAAGATATTCGTATTAGCAACTGCATCTAGCTTTGTCTTTTCATTGTCACAAGTCTCACCGCTTTTCTCCAATCACCTTCATTGACCTGTGCCTTTTCCTCTAAATTGACAGTTTCTGCTTGCTAGCACACAGTTTTGTTTCCCCTCAGGAGAACAGCAATAAAAAGGCAACTCCAAAAGGCTGTAAAATATACTTGCTCCTGCTTCTGTTGTGATAAGTTACAGCCCATCTGATTACAAGGGAACAATTATCCGTCTTCCAATATTTCATCTTTCACATATTTATAAAGGAACATATTTCAAATATTAGAAACTTTCTGGACACAAGCAGTAGCACTGATATGCAATAATCCAGTAAAGAGCAGTCTCACAGCACCATTTTAGCTGTTTCAAAGCCAATCAATGGATGTCTCCAATGGTTCCGTTTCCCTTGGAAGAGGATTGTCAGTAATGTACAGGAGTATTGATACGATGACATTCCCCCTTTTTTTTTCTAGGCTATGCCACAGAGAATATAATCAGAAAAAAAAAATGTTAAAAATAGATAGATCTGGGATGCTCTCAAGTTCCAGTAACTCCTGTTTGCCAACCAGCACCACTAGGTCTATAAACTCTCATTTCCTCTAACTCACAAGGCAAAACGTACTGGCCAATGGCCAATTTTAGAACCAGAGGAGTGTGACAGTAGCTCAAAGATAGCTGACTCCATCACAGAACATTGCACTAGACCTGCACTGTGCTAAGTCAGAATTAGTCTGTAGTTATGAAAGTGAATCAATTACATTAAAATTTCCTACTACGACATAGTAGATAGAAAAAGAAAAATCCACAATATAAACAAAATAGAAATCCTCCCCAGATATATTAGAGGACTAAATAAAACTGATATAATTTAAAACTATTATAATCTATTACATGTACAGCAGTTCTGGCTTGTAGGCTATATTTGTCCATGATTTTACAAGGTTAAGCATAAAAGGATGCTGAACTTAATTCACTGTGGGAAGCCTTGCTGTAAGATGAGCTGGGTGAGAAACAATCAACTTATTAGAGAGCTTGAAAGAGGGAAAACACAGAAAAGCCTGAAGTTATTATTAGGTTGCCAAAGTTTGTGGACTCGATAGTGTCTATGAACAATCCATTTTAATTCAATTTAAACTCAATTCATATCAATTTGAAGTGATTTCTTTCCCACATAAAACTAAATCAATGGAATCTTGACCTAAATTAATAAAAGTGTCCATACAGGTTGTCACATAGTTTCAACCAAATAAACTCTAAAGGTGGTATTACCAAAAGAAATGCAGCTTGTGAAAGCAAACGGTAAGATCATATGCTGATGGATAGCAATGAGAGACACTATACAGTCAGAGACTTATTTGATTGATTTGCAATCATTCTGTTCTGTTTTCAGATATGCAGGAGAGGACCTAAATGCTGTCCCTGTTCTTTGAAACCATTTTGCAAAACTCATTGACATTAATAAGGGCAGCAGTTGGCCCTTGCTATCAATTGCTTCTGCCTATACACATCCACAGGCAGCCTCCCAGTAACATAATATAGACCTGCATTCTAAGAAAAACTGCCTAAATAATGGATGAACTGCAGCACACACACATTGTGTTTATTCACAGTGAAATCGCTGAAATTTCATCTGTAACTCAATTAGGCTGTCACAATCTAATTGCATTAGGGTAAGGAGTATTACTTATTGGGCTTAATTCTTCCAAAGGCTGTCAATCCAGTCCTCGCTCTTCTATTCTGCAGTTCTGACTCCCTTGTGTATCAAAGCTTGTAATTTCCAGGAAATCTTCGCAGATCATGGAATAGCGTAGTAGTGTCCTCTCATTACTGAATTTCCACCCCAGATGGCTTGGCAGTACCGCTACTTCAGGTCCTGCTGTCAGATAGGAGTATCATCTGACTTACTTCCCTTCCAAACTCCCAGACACCTTCCTGCCCTTCCTCCCTACACATAATGTCTTCTCCAGACTTTTGTTCTCACTGTACTTCACCCCACTGAAGCATAATGGGGACATCTGTCCTCACCATTAATGAGACAGGATGAACAGATGTGGGCATAGGAGCCACTTGCTGTATGACTAGTAGTCTAAGTTCAGAACAGAGACACAGAAATTACAGTATGCTCCAATATGTGTGGATGCTCACAGCAGTTACTTCACGTGCCCTTAGGTCTTTGCGAGTAAATCTACATTAGAGTGCATCAAGCCAATTGCTCTCATTGCTGAGCATGAATTTCTTGGTGCTTTAATTAATTCACCCACAGCATGAGCAGCACTGTTTGATGCATGCTCATTCTTGAGGAGCTTGGGCATATAATTACTACCATGAAACAAAGACTAATGGACTGATATAAGCAGTGGACTACAAACATGCAGGAAAATAGAAAAGTAGAATTTTAGTGAGACAGGGAAAACCAAAAACTCTTTCTGGCAGAAGCTCTCATCACAAAAAAAACCCCAAACATATATATATATATATTAATCCTCATTCATTTCCCTGAGTCCTCCAAAGTTTTTTTGGGTTGAAAAATGATTCTTTTAAGTTTTACCTGGAGTTGTATTTAAAAATTATGCCTATTCATATTTTTAATTGTTGGTTTAAGAACACTTGGGGCAGATGGAAAAAGGAAAAGCATTGTTTTCATTTGCTTTTGTTCTTGAAAAGCTGCTTTATGTAACCTATGCAACAAGATGAAAATTAAAAAAAAAAAAAAAGGAAAAATTATATCACAGCAATAAAATATGTAGGTATTTCTCTGACTTACCCCATAAATGTGTTATTCCAGAGAAGTAGGAAAATTGTATATTCCATTAGTGCACTTCTTAATTAAGAATGGCTTCCCCTCTCTTCTCTCTGAATTCTTCTATAGTGGAGCATAGACTTCCAGCTTGTTTTTGTGACATGGGTGTAAGCCTTTTGCTTCCATGAATTTCAGGACCTTCTGAAATCAGACAGCAAGAATGCAACTTGTCTTGTGCTATTGGTTTTCTTCTTTTATGAATCACACTTCTCATTTATGCAATGAGTATGTACTGATGTGAGCTTTTCTAACAGAAAAATATTATGAAAATATGAAAGTGACTGGTTTAAGATAAAAATATTCATGTAAAGAATTTGGTCAAATTTTTGATGAAGACAAAAGCTACTACAAAAAGTTGAAAAAGTCAAATTAAACCTGAAGTACATAAAAATTATAGACGGTGTTATCAAGAAACACAACCCCATGATGACCAGGTAAAAAACCAAACCAAAATGAATAATAAAAAAAAATAACCCCAAAAATCCAAACAAAAAAGATGAAACTTTTACCTTTGATTTCAGATTTGGATTAATGAATTGTGCACTATACATCTTAAGTAAATGGGTAAAAAGTAATAGGATATTCAAAGTTATCACCTACTTATCCCATGACTACCTGAAGTTTTCCCCTTTGCACAGGAAAATATTTACTGAAACTATGAAAAGCTGATTTCAGGCCAGATACTAGGACCTCATCTGGAATGCACTAATTGGAAAGGAACATGTATACAAGTGTCCCAAAACCCAGATGACTGCCTTGATCATCAGGCTATGTAATCAGAGCTCTATTTCTGGGTTTTCATGAAATTTTGGAACTTAGTGTTGCAGCGTTCTCTCCAATAAAGAACAAAAACAAATGTGGAAAACTCAATGTTGTATTACATGTGGAATTCTTTTCCAGCCAAACTCATCTGCATTTGCTTTGCTGTTGCCAGCAAAATCTTTACTTTTCCCAAGTTCTGCTTTTAATTCAGTTTAAAGAAATAAGGCAAAATATTCATACTCAGAAATATCCTACAGAAATTCAGGCATTCATTGGAGAATTTAAAAAGAGAGAACAGGCTCAAATGAACAAAAGGAGTCAAGTTATCATGGGGATATTTAGGTACATCTCAAAAAAAATCTATAAAAATGGGAATAAACAAATGGCTTTAGTGGCCATTTCAGATTCATACTAACGACCTCATGTGTTAGGCATTACAGTAAAATCCTAAATAAATATCCAGTTTAAGGAAGAACTAATGTCAGCTGCCAATCAACATAAGTTCTGATGTACCATCTATTGAATTTATTCTCTAAGAAGAGCCTCAGCTGCATTTTGCCTGCTCCTTTATTTTGTATTTTTCTTACGGTGTCGCAGCTTCATTTTACACACTTTCTTACAATTCTTGATAAAGCTGTTGCATTCTGCTCACACATTACACAGTGTACATGTAATGTAGTGGTGTTCCAGAGCTATTCATTACTGTCATCATTTCAGCACACGGTGCTGTTACCTCAGGCTGCCAACTATCGTTTTTCATGTGCATAGATTTTATGCCTAAAGTAAGACACCTACTAGTGTTATTTAATAAAATGACTATAATAATACTACCTCACATTTATATAATCCCCCCTTTCATGCAAGGGATGTAAAATACTAGATTTTTTTTTCCTTGGATATAATACTACAGATTGTTCCACGTGCCACTGAAAAAAACCAGGTCCTTTTAACTTGCAACATATCTGCTTAAGAGCACAGAGGAGCACTACACCATTTTGAACATATCCGCATGACTACATCAGTTACAGAAGACAGCATAACAAGCATCCCAAGGCAGAAGAGCAGCAGGGTAGCATTAGGAGGTATCAGTATAGGCCAATATGCAGTGACCATACAGAGTCTTTCTTCTACCAAGAAAACAGGGCCACAGGTCTGCTGACCCACAAAAGGAAATTTCAGGGGAAGTCTGAGGCACTAATTGTAACAATGGATGTAAGGAAGTCAAGAATAGAAACAGCAACATCTAAGATGGTAAGGTGAATTAGTACACCCCAAATCCGAAACATTTAAATGGCCTCAAGCTCTGCCAAGGGAGGTTTAGGCTGGACAGTAGGAAAAAAATTTCACAGAAAGGGTCATTGGGTGCTAGAACAGGCTGCCCAGGGAGGTGGTTGATTCACCTTCCCTGGAGGTGTTTAAGGTGCCAGCGGACAAGGTGCTGAGGGGCATGGTTTAGTGTTTGATAGGAATGGTTGGACTCGATGATCTGGTAGGTCTGTTCCAACCTGGTGATTCTATGATTCTATGAAATAAGATATGCACCAAGCTTGAATATAAAGTTCCATGCAGAAAGCAGGTGAGCCTCTTAATATAAATGCAAATTAAAACCACTCTATGTGTCTCTAGCTCCCAACTGAAAGGAGGTCTTGACACTAAGAACTTGTGCTCTATCCACCTACATGGCCAAAATAATCTAATGGCTTATGGTTCTTTCACATAACCAGACAACTCTTTCAAGAGACTTTCATGAAAGTCCTTCCATCCCTTTCTCCTTTGATTTGGAGACTGAAACTCCACGACAGCACCAAGTATTACTATTTGTCACAAATGCTGTAATGAAGTTGGGAAAGGGAATGAAGAAGACAGAGGTCACATTATTTCCACAAATGATACTGAAAATACTGTGGACCAAAACCTACTTTTCCTCATTACTTACAGTTATAATACGAGCTAATATTTGGAAGAGTCTATGGGATTCCAAGAAAAAGTCTTCAAACTCCATAGTTTCATTTGCACTGTACCACACTGTGAATGTGGAAATACTGTTCACCTATGAAATAAATGCAGGACTTCATAAATTTAACTGAAAAAATTAATCAATTTTGGGATGATTTCCATCCGAACTCCTTTGTAACTCACAACTAGAAAAAGAGTATTTTTCTAAATGTTTGTCCAATGTGAACCCTTGAAGCTCTATATAAACATCAAGGACAGCACATGACCCTAAGTTTGTCCA
The DNA here is from genome assembly GCA_033558105.1 of Coccyzus lansbergi. Taxonomy (NCBI): domain Eukaryota; kingdom Metazoa; phylum Chordata; class Aves; order Cuculiformes; family Coccyzidae; genus Coccyzus; species Coccyzus lansbergi. The sequence continues at coordinate 1,681,263 of JAUMJK010000159.1, forward strand.
AATCTGTTTTTGTTGAAAAAGGCTATTATAGTATTGGCCCTATTCTTATCTCTTGAAGACAGTAGCCCAAATTCTTCCCTGCTACACAAGTCCAATCTAACATTGATTTCAATGGGCTCAGTGGAATAACTGAAAAGAGATTTGGCCCGTAATCTCTGACTTTATCATATAACTAGTAAGTGCCTGGCTAAGATTAGATTTAAAGATAGCCCAGGGGGATAACTCAAGGACTTGAGAACTTTGACTGACACCAAAGTCTGCTGCTTTTAGGTAAAACACAAAACAAACCAAACTGCCTTTACAGCACTATGTCCATCAAATCAGGGAAACCCTTAACTAACATGTAAACTGATGTTTCTCTACCTCCTTCATTGTCTTAATAAGAGGAAATACTAATGTTCTAAAAGATAATTCAACCTTTCCTTTTCTAATGTTTTCTATCAAAATTTTGTAAGTGGGTATGCTCGATTGCCTTAGCAAAGGGAATACTCTCTGCATTTTTTTTAATCTACACATAACATAACCAGAAAGAGCAAGTACCTCCATACACATTTATCTACGAAGATTTTCTTTCAATTTCCTTTTCTGGATGATAAAAAACATGAGTCTAATTTCTATTGTGGGATGTTACATGCTGCAAGTTAAGCAGTCTGTGAACTAAGGGATGAAAATTGTTTAAGCTTGAATTGGTGGGTACTACAACACAAGGCAGACTCCTACAGCCCCGTGACCTTCAACGCTTATAATAACAATAAGTTTAAATGCTTGTTCATGAGGAGGTAGCTCATTATCCTCTGTTCCACTCATTGGTCTTCCTCCTTTGAATTGGACTCAGACTTGCACATTAGCAAGAATCAATCTCCAAAAGCAGAAGTCACCAAGTAAGAAGGACTTGATTGGATTTCACAGCAATGTGGCTGTTTCCTACTGGCTTTGTTGGGAAAAGAAGGAAAGTTTTCATTCTCAAAAAAAAAGTCAAGCCTTTCTTCACTCTCTGAATACACTATCCATTTGATTTAAATTACAAGATATTATGAAGCAAGAAAAACAAATAAGATTCATATCTACCCTGGATGCTAGGATCACAGATACTTTTCCAGGTTTTGGAAAGATTTTCTAAGTCTCAGGAGTTGCAGCAGATAACCTTATTCATAAATAGTTGAATAAGACCTTGCCCAGACAATTTCAAATCCTTGATTTAAAAGTAACTGAGAAACTAAATATAATTCTGCAATCATTTTTTAAATATAATTACACTTGAATGACAAAAGGAATAGGGAAGACACTAAAACCACCGGATAAGTGAATTAAAGGAAGTTCCAGAAGTAATGGCTAATTCACAGCCACTTTTGCAGGCTTTTATTCATTTAAATTTTTAGTATAAATTATACCTCTGGAAAGAAAATCTGCCCTAGGTTAAGGTACCAGTGGAAGTGTATCTTATGAAGAATGCCAGTGAAAGCTTTAAGCTTGTAGAAGCCACAACCCTACTTTCTCACCACTCTCACAGAAGGCACATCAGGGACATGGGACCAACCACCAGCTGAAAGTCCCCTGCTCCCTTTCTAATTTACCTCGGGTCATACTGACAGGCCGGATACACATTTAATTAGCAAACAGCTGTGACTGTTAGAGATGCCACAGCTCAACTTGTTTCTAACTGCCCCTCTGCCAGAGGTTATGATCTTCTCAGGAGAACGTTTCAGAGCTGCTTTATAGTTGAGCACTTCAGTTTAAATCCACTATCACTGGCTGCGCAAGTTGCGTCTGCGGACTTTGCCTTCAGGGCAATGCCCTGACCTGTTTTTAGTTCACCGCAGATGCTACCTAAGCAAATGTGTTTCAGCAACCTACAGTTCTGGTAAGCTTTGTCACCATCCTTAAGTGACACAATCATGAACTGTAAATAAAGAGATGTAATACCTGTGTGCAGCTCTCCCTGCTTTCTTCTCTTAACCTTTCCTTCCTTTCTTCTTCAAGCTTAGATCTATCTGCCTAAAACCAGTAACAGCTGTCAACATCATATAGAGAAGGAACACTTCTGCATCTCCTCTGTTGAGTGGTTGAATAGCAGTATAAAACTATTTTACCATTGTGTGGTATGGACTCCAAAAGCTATTCCTAAAAATTATTTCCATAAAAATAAAACAATTCTAACTTTTTACTGTATGGAACATAAGGTTTGCTCCATGATAACAGGGAATAACACTCTGCCAACACAGTTAAATTGAGGACTTCTCCTTTCCTGGCTCTGCTGATGCTGGACAGCTTATGTTCCCACTGCTTTGCCTCCATCTGTGCTAAAAACATAATCCTTCCTGATTAAAATGTTGCTGAGTTATGTCACTAAAGTTCACCTGAACTTTGGCTTGCTTTACTTCAAAATAGAATCATAGAACAACCAGGTTGAAAGGGACCCACCGGATCATCGAGTCCAACCATTCCTATCAAACACTAAACCAAGTCCCTCAGCACCTCATCCACCTGCACCTTAAACACTTCCAGGGAAGGCGACTCAACCACCTCCCTGGGCAGCCTATTCCAATGCCCAATAGATGCAAGATATGAGCTTTTAAGAATTATGCCACCAGTCTGAATTATTTCATTGAGAGGTGTCATTCAAGCCATTTAAATGGTCATTGAGTTTCTGATGAAAGCCTACTAAGTGCAAGGTCACATTCAGCCAGGTTTTACAGCAGGTAAGAAACATACCTTTTGTCATTACAAAGACAGTAAAGTCTGTTTCCCAATTAAAGGAGGAAGAACAAAAATGTAACATATTAAAGTAGGGATTAATAAGGAAATTACCAGAGGAAATTAAGATAAATTAGTAATTAATTAGACTGTAATTAGGAGATAATTGAATAAATCAAGAAATTTAGGATGTACGTTATACGTGCTAGCTAAAACAATAGCTCCAGTTCAAAATCTAATGTCATTAAGCACTTTTGTAATCCTCAGTGTTACGTTTCAAGTTCTGAAGTACCAAAGTTTGCATTTTCAGATGGGCCTTCCAACTAAACAATATCTCTGTGGTCAAGAATAGTGGAATCAAAGAAGAGCTGAACAGGTTTCTTCAGAACTGTTAAAAAATCTAGGAATGATACAATTCCTGTATTGAAAAAAGGATAAGTTCAAGTCCAAGGTTGAAGTCCCTTTAGTAAGTGGATTGAGAATTTGGTACTTTGTATGAATCTCACTGAAACCAGAGAATACTAAGGCAGGAAATTGAGTCAAACAGGAAAAAGAAATATAGGATTCCTGACATTTTTAAATATCAGAATGAGTTCATTCCTGAATTGTACCATGAGGACATACACAGGCTAATTCTTACTTTATCTGAAATGCTCCTTTTACAGCTACTGTCAGGAAGGGTTACTTAACAAGTTGACAAAACGTGCATTAGGAAGGCTTTACAGATATTGCAAGAACAAAAATATTCTTCTCTCTCATAAATTGATGTCCAAATGTTTACTAATAAAAGAAGCAAGATCCTGTTTGTTTTCACTGGACTTCAGAGTTCCAGTGCCACTCAGACTTAACATTTACTTCGAAGATGAATTATTTAGTACTTTACAGTTCAACCCAGGTACATCTAGAACAGGCATTACGTACAGTTCAAAGCTTGTGTGCCTGAGTTAACCATGCTTTTATATCAAGTTCTTACCCTTTTGCAAAATACAATTCTCTGTCCACGGGGAGGGAAAAGGTCTGTTTGTAACAACTCCATGACATTGTACTTGCATTGCTTTTACAAAGCAATGCATTTTCCAACACACTTTACCGGGAGTAAATTTAGGATTTAAATTATTAGGCTCAAATTAGCCTCTCTGCCTGTTATTCCCATCTGATGCAAGGTTTTCTTAGATGGTGAAGCTACAGAGCTGAAGCCTGATTAAAAGAAATTAAAATGTGCATACTTGACTTTCTCTACAATAAAATATCTTTCTTATCAATGAGTTTAAACTTACAATTACGTTTCAAGACTGACATCAGATAACTCCTGAGCTTCTGTTCAGGCAGTGTGCAGTATATTAATGTTCACTAGTTACTGCATGGAGCCATAGACCAACATCATGAAAATTTAGTTGTTTAAAAAGGGGATTAAGGACTTCCTGAGATGTTTCTTGGAGGAATCCTTAAAAAGACAAGTGTCTTCCTTCTGTTCCACAACTTTTTTCCTCTCTCTTTCAGCAGAAGTCCGAATTACATCAGAATATATGTGATACATAAACATAAATAATCTTTTGTATTGATTGCTTTCCCTCAACAAATGTTTGTCACCTATGTTCTTGAAGGAGTACATTTCACTTCCTAATGTTGTTGGAAGACATAAGGATCCTTATGGTAATGCAAATCTAGACAGAAGTGACAACTACTTAGCTAGAGAATTAACCCAGCTTGAGGAAAACATGAAGGCTATAGATTATAGATTATAGAATCCTCTGAATGGATTTTCTACTGTTCAGTAATAATCAGCTCAAACTAAATAATCTGTTTTCAGAGGAACGTGAAAATAAAATCTCTTGCTTCTCTGCGGCCACCTGCTTTGATAAAACTTCAAGATCCTTCAAATGCCTTAACTCCTCTTCCAAGTTTTGCCAAAGGTGTAATTAATCCTTTAGAGCCGTGTGGAATGTCACACTTGTCATTTGGTAACATTTTGCAGTGGGATAAATAATCCTGTAGCTGCAGGGATTGATTTGGTAACTAAATGGCTTCTCCTCATTGCTTTCTTCCCCTTTCCCCCCTTGAGAATATGTTAAGGATGTTTCGGGGCTTGATTCGGTTTCAAGTAGGAGTAGGTTCTCGCTAGTAAGATCCTTTTGTGTCTTAGGTGAAGGTGTGAAGCAAAGGGGGAAGCGACCGCGCTTGGGCATGGTTGTGTCCCCAGCGCAAGCCCTGAGGCCCTCGGGCTGGTAATGGGCGCTTGGTAAGCCCCGTGGGAGGGGTCCGAGAGGGCTCCCGTGTTTGGGTGTGGAAAAGCAAAGGCTTTTGAGTGTGAGGGTGTGGGGCAGGTGCGGGTGCAGCGTTGGCCCCGTCGGGGTGAGGCTGCGTCTGCAAAAGGAGGGTCTGGGGTGTGGACACGTGCCACTAGCCATTGGCCCCATCGGTCGCCGATAGGCGGGGCTGGGCACCGCCGTCGAGCTCCGCCCCGGCTGAGGGGGGACTCGAACTCAGCACGTCTAGGACCAGAGGTCAAGCGGACACGCTCCTCTCCTCGCCACCAGATCCCTCGGCAGAAAGGGGGGCACAGGGCCCCCTAAAGCCCTCCCGCTGAGCGGCCGCCGCCCTAGAGACGGGAGGGAAGGAAAGAGAGGGAAGTCGGGGCCGGGAGGGGCCGAGTCCCGGCAGCAGCCGAGTTGAGGTTGGGGGAGAAAAGCAAGGCTTTAGGCCATCCCTCTGGATAGCTTTAGGGAAGGCGTCCTGCCTGCCGTCCTTTCGCTCCCCCGTCCTTTAGGTCCTTTAGGTGCAGGCGGGGCTCGAACCTGGCGCTTGGGGGTTCCCGGCTCAGGCTCCACCCCCTGCGCCACCGACGCAGCCCGAGGCGGCGGCGCGCACAGCGCCCACTAGAGCCCTCCCGCCGCCAGCCGCTGCTTTGGTCTCCCTACAGCTTAAGAGAAGAGGGAATGGCCTCAAGCTCCGCCAGGGGAGATTTAGGCTAGACATTAGGAGGAAGTTTTTCATGGAAAGGGTCATTGGGCATTGGAATAGGCTGCCCAGGGAGGTGGTTGATTCACCTTCCCTGGAGGTGTTTAAGGCACAGGTGGACAAGGTCCTGAGGGACATGGTTTAGTGTTTGATAGGAATGGTTGGACTTGATGATCCGATGGGTCTCTTCCAACCTGGTGATTCTATGATTGGTGGTATTGATCACCTTGGTGGAAGACATACTTGTCAAGAAAATCTACATAGGAGCCGTAGGAATAAGCTGCTAGAATGTGATCCTCCTCTAAGTAAATATAGCTACATAACAATAAATAGCAGCAGCATGCAGTACAGTAGGAGAGGAGAAGGAGAATATGTTCAGTCGTAAATCAGTGCGCATGGAAATTTAGGCAAGCATAATACAATTACCCAAATGGAGGTCAAACACAATTTCACAGGGTGAATAGCAGACTATGACCATGTATCTGTTTCATTTTTTTTAATTTCAGAATGATCCAGCCGGTATTTAACATTTGGAAATATCTTTAATTTTTCATTTGCTATTCTGATGAATGCAATTAATTTAGCAGACGATTGTGATTTGCATAATTTTCACAAGGAATACTTAATGTTTGGAGTTTTTTATTCTGGCCCCCACACTTAAATTAAAAAAAGGAAGGATGCAAAGTGAATAGAGAATATTAATTATAACACTTAGCGGAGATCACCTAGATACACTACCTTTCACTATAACCTGGAATAGATGAGTTTGCTGGAGAGAAAACAGTACTATAAATAACAGATATATTATTACTTTTTTTTCCTAATAGAAATATATATATGAGAAAAACTTCAGAGACATATGACTTATCCATAATTCTTCCATCAGATATAAGAAACAAACCAAACTAAAATAGGAGTCCAGGTTTTCACTTTCAAATCCATACCAATAATCTCAGCAGTTCTGTTCTGTGATCAGTCTCAGGCCAGGTTTAGCAAAAACTAGGATCACATTGTTCTCTAGGATCTTTGATATGTTTTGCAGTTGTTATCCTATTATCTGTATGCTTCACCATTATTTAACAATATTCAGAGTTTTATTTTCCCCCTTTTTCTTGAAGATCTTGATTCTGCAGTACGTACAAGAACAAACTAACAAAATGCCCAGACACGTTAACATTGCGGAATTTCATCACCATGTTGATTCAGAGCCAGAAGGAGAACTCTAATCAGAGATGCTAGGGTCAGTTTTACCCCTCAGACATTGTTGCAAACCAATTAATAATCATGAAAATCTTTCTGCGATGTCACTGGTCAGTTTCTGTGTTACCTTTCAAATCCAGTTTAAAAGAAAAATCCATTATATTTTTTATGATCAGATTGTTTAACGTGTCTTTTACGGGCTTCATGAATATAACTGAACCATGGTAACCAAAGGACACACTCGACAGAAGTAGTTATAACTTGCAAAATATAATGCTTATCATAGGAAATGACATAAATGGTACATCACCTTAAAAACCTTCAGTACTACTCCCATAAATACAGTTCTTCATTAGCAAGACACTGGGTTGAATCAGTGCTAGCTCTTCCTGACAGTTCTGCTACATACTTGTCTCATTTTGTTAGTTTAATGAACTTGTTACCAGCTCAATGCCGCAACTACAGTGTAGTCTCTGCTTTAAAAAAAAAAAAAAAAAAAAAAAAAAAAGAAATTAAAAATATTATTTGGCTGATACAGATTTTAGAGTCACTCATCTATACAATTCTGAGTGACTTCTTTTGGCCAGGGATCAGCAGTGAAAAGCAGTATGAAACAACTTTTTCTGCTTCAATGCTTTTCCCTTGTGAAAAACGGAAAAAAAATTAAAATACCACTCAGTTTTGTTAGTTAAAAAACTTCTGTGAAAAATATTCACTATGCTGGGTAGCTGTTCCTTCAGTAGAGACATATATGCCTTACCCTTGATAAACAACTAGGATATGCAGATGATATACACATTCATCTGGCCACATTGTTGTCTGAGGCTGTCCCAGAATTAATGTTTTTTCTTCTTCCTGCAAGCAGACTGATACCATCATTTGAGTCACAAAAATCTACAAATAAAAGGTGACCTTGGCAGCATCAACACTAAAAAGATAGGGTAAAATTTATGTCTACTGTACATAGTTCAGTTGTTCAAAGAACAGAGCACATTGGTCCCAGTCCAATAAAGCACTTAAGGGACTGCTGAGACTCCTGGTGTGCCAACAGCTCACCCCATGTCTCTGTTTTTTGCCAAATTGAGGCCTGAGAACTGAGCACCTCATAGGGTATAAGATGTGCCAGAGTACTGTACCAGGGGCTTGGCCAACATCCTTACTGTTAAAGAATAGGTATTTGCTGACAGTAGTAACTGTAGCAATCTCCTGAGCAGAACCTGAGGTATACCAGGAAAACATTAAGGAGATACAATCAAGGAAACTTCACTGGCGTTTCTGGAGGTTTTACTATTGGCTTCAACAGAGAAGTTATTTCATTTAATTCCCCCTCACATCATCATCATTACCACTATTACTATACTCTTATTTAAAGCATTTACAAAATATATTGATCAATATTTGCCTATCAGAGCTTTGGCCACTGACAGAGGAAATGTTCATCTCTGAAACACACATACCAGCTTTGAAATCTCATTAGCGGCTTGATTGGTTAGTTTTGTTAGTATGAACAGTCACTCATAATGGGCTTGTACTATGTTGGCGAGAAGAAGAAAAAAAGAAAATCTGAATACCAAACTGGTCATAGAATCATAGAATCACCAGGTTGGAAGAGACCCGTCAGATCATCGAGTCCAACCATTCCTATCAAACACTAAACCATGTCCCTCAGGACCTCGTCTACCCGTGCCTTAAACACCTCCAGGGAAGGTGAATCAACCACCTCCCTGGGCAGCCTATTCCAATGCCCAATGACCCTTTCCGTGAAAACTACTGGTCAAACTATTAACTCTTTTTAGAGGCTTGTTTATGTGATCCTGGGAGTTTTTTCACTCTGTGTTGATACTGCATGCAGTGGTCAGAATGAAGCAAGAATCAGGATGCAGTGTTTGCTTGTTTAGGGATTTGATTAGTAACAACTTATTTCAATGCTAATAGAGTTCAGAGTTTTAACCTCTTAAATACAATTTGGAGTTTTGCATTTAAGAGCATGCACAATTCTGAGCCTGAAGATATTTGGAAGAATATTTTCTCATGGTGAAAGAGATAATAGATTTATTTACTAGTTTATCATGATGTGCTTGGTATTATGTGACATAGGAGAATGATGCAATGTTCTAAGGGATAGAGGTCCTATATTATTCATGCTGAAATTTCTAAAGATCCTAGGGAGACTTCCAAATACACAGACAAAAGGAATACACCCATAAGTTCTTTCCTGCTCAAATGTCATGGTTTACTGTTTTTTTTAAAGTTTAGAGCATTCATCGTATTTATTACCAGGCTTTTCTACAAGAAAAACAGGTAGAGATTGGAAGCTAAAAGCTGTGTGTAACAGCCACATGCTTTCTCATCTTGATCCTAATATCCTGCTAGTAGTAATCCCCAAGAGAGATGCAAAGGTATGGTAATTTCAAAATAAAGAATGATGGGAAACAGTGGATTTCCTAACAGCAGTGAAACAGCAAACATAGTTAGTTTGTTAATTTCAGGTAATGTTTCCCTAGGAACTCATGTAAAATAACAATTCACTTTAATACCATTTTAAGAGTAAAATTCTACCAAAAATCACCCTATGTGTATGGTCAAGCTCCTGTTTTAGGGTCTCCCTCTGCTCTTCTGTTGGACTTTTCTGCTGTACTCAAATACATAAATCAAGTTTTTATTCTGGAAGCCTGCTATTTTTGCAGTGATTTGCTCTCTTGATTTCCCTCTTACATATTAGACTGCCTCTTCATCATCAAATCATTGTTAATTTTCCTTCCATTTCTGTTTTCAAAGGGTCCCCTCTAATCCCACTCTTTTGAAATAGATGACATTCCCCACTCCCAGTCTTTCTGCTAATAATTTAAAAACTTGTCAGTCCTAGCATAGCTCTAATCATTCACATTTCAGCCTGGACCATTAAGATCTTTATGTAGATATTAGTCAACAAAAAAACCCTAAGCCAAACAACAACAACAACAAACTGGTAGCAAAAGAAATGATAAATCAGGGTTGGGTATCAAATTGGCAGCTGGTATATACTGCCTGCTTATGCAAGTTTGCTATAATACCATTAGAGGATCTGCACCCTGTTCTCTACTTCAATCATTTCTCTTCATCCATATCTCCAAAGGCATAAGTAACCATGAAGTTTAAAGAGTTCTGTCTCTTTTATTGGTTTCTTTAAGTGTAACTTTCAAATGGATCCAATATGTGGAGCCAATATGTATTTCTGATAGAAGACAGAATGACTTTCCTTTTTTTTCCCCCCTCGGCTCTACATCCTTCTGCTATCATCCTCATACTCTCCCTCTACCTCTACACATACATAAATGAGTATTATGAAACAGCTATGAAAATGACCTGTAGAAAAAATTTTGGCCTATCAGATTGAAATACTAAAAAAAAAAAATCCCACAAACACATAAAACCCCAAAACCAAAAAAAAACCCAAACACTTTCATTCTTTAAAGATGCTAGAAGAGGATTCATAGGGGGTTTGGTTTTTTTTTTTTCCGGTCAGGCTGATCATTTACATGTGATTTACAAAATTCTTCTCACCTACCTTACACACAGAGTATAAAATCACATCATTCTCTGTCCATAAGATGGCTTTTTGTCAGATGCTTCACATAGTCCAGAGCCATATGTCTAGATGACCTGTATATGAAAATGAAGTTTTAATTCTCTCTCCTGTTCTACAGTTCCCGACGCAACACAAAGAGATATTTATTTTTGTCACTCTTGGGCTAATAATAAACTGAAAAAAGAAATGATTCATGAAAATACAATTCCTTAGTGGTTGTATAAAATGCATATTGTAGAGGTGGGAATGGGAAAAGAACAGAAAAACATATCTTATTTAATGCAGCTTATAAAAACAACAGAGAACTTCAGCCTAGAAGAAAGTGAGCCTTGATGGTTTCCACTACTTTGTCTGTTGGCATAATAGAAAGCAATGACTTATCTGCAAACAAAAGGGCAAGAGTTAATCACCACAAGAAGCAAAATAAAATAGAGGGAAACGCACAGAGAAGAAAAAAGTGCATATATATGGCAAGGTTGCCTTCTGTATTTCCCTCTATTACCTTCAGACTTCCTTCCACAATCCAATCACTCACATTTAGGCTAGTACTGTGAAGGGACAGGGCGTCCTCTCTTTACTCAGAACCTAAGCTGTATGTCGTCTTAAAAACAGAAAGCATGGTGAATAGTAAACTGTAACTTTCATTTCCTCCTATAAAAAATGCAAAAGCTTATTAAAAAATTCTCATTCTGCTCGAGAGCCTGCAACTAAATCACTGATTTCATAATCTTTAAATTTTAATTAAAACTAAACTCTTGCAAAACAAATTAGAAATACGTAAATATCATGTATTAAGAATACCAAAGGATTGTTCTGACAAGGTACAAAGTCAGTCCCCTGTCTCTGTGGATGTAACACAGTACATAAATGTGTTTTGAGGTTTCCTCAGTCCTAGCTTCAGTTCATGATCAAAGAAATTTGCTAAATAAATGTCACAAAATTGTCACTATCTTAAAAAAGAACATAGCTTTTAAATTTATTTTATAAAATTGGCTAGGGTTGTTACCATAAGAAACTACTAAATGTCTCAGAATCTATCAGAGGACTCACTTCAACAAAACAGCTCTGTTGGTCTGTGCACTGAGTTTAGCGTGTTCCCTGTGGCTGACTTTTGCGATGAGGATAATGCCCTGAGGGGTATTCTACCAGTGTCTACCATGACAAATACCAGGAGAGTCTGCCACAGGAATAACGAAAACACTTTTTTTCCTTCCAGTCCATTCATCAAGCTTTCACTCTTATCTATCTGACAAAAAGCTTCCCTCTGAAGATTATTTTAAGAGTAAAGTGTTTTCACTAGCATGTGTATTTCACAACTCTCTGCACTCAGGGTGATTGCAGTTTGCGAACTATTTTACAAAATTACAAGGAAACACACTAGAAAAGTTATACATGTTAACTTAAAAATACCAGAAACCTCGCACAAGGTTCAGTGAAAAGTGCCACTGGATACTGCTACACTCCTGGAGTAGCTTTATGCAGATGAGAAGCCCAAATGTTCTTTATAAACTGTCCCTGACAGGAAAATCAAGTGAAAGCTACCAGAATTTTTGCAGATACAGGGCTGCTGATTAGTAATGTTAAGAAACCCTTGCAGGTTTCTTTCTTTTCTATGAAAATGATATTTTATTGCCTTAGTTTTCTTTGTTGCTAAAATCTGGATATAAACAAAATAGATTTTTGGTAAAGGTTTATAAACAAGGTCATAGAATTAAATAACTGTAAACACAGTATATGTAAAAAAGCTACCAACAGTTGTTACTTAGGAGAATTAACCTTGTGCTAATTATTTAAATAATATTTCCAAGGTTAATTAGGGTGAGATACATTTGTATATACACAAAGAATTTTGTAGGTGGTTCCTCCAAAAGCTTTAGCGTGTCTAGTTCTGTGGAAGAGACTTGAAATTCACTTGGGATTATCTCTCACTACAATAATTCGTCTTCTGCTGGATACAGGAAAAAGCAAGTGCTAAAGCCATCCTAAGACTTCGATCACACTTTGCATATGCTCAGCATCGTGGCAGATTAATTCTCTAAAGAGCTCATTTGCACTGACCTGCTCCAAACCAGGACAACATGGAACTGAATTTCATCTGTAGTTGCAGCAGCTAGATGCCACTGTGGCACAAAACACTAACTGAAAGGAAAGATTCTTTTTTCTTTCCCTGCTCACTGCCTGTCAGGCACACAGGAGGAAGCTGGCAGCAGCCAAACTTACATACAGACAGGACCAGGACCTGGACAGGTTCAGAAATCTTAGCATATGGAAAGGTCAGGATTCAAAAAGGGGCTAATTTGAGAAGGAATGAGAGAAGAAATTAGGCTTAAGAAAATACTGAAAAAATAAGCTAGGACTATAGGGAAAGGTTTAGAAAATTAAGCGAGCAGGAGCCAGAGAGTGTCTCAAGTTACTGAGGTTTCATGTTGCAAAGGGTAGAGGCAGAAAAGGCAGGTGAAACTGGCTCAGTCTGTTATTCCCTTTTCTCTACAGCTGAGAGATTTGGTGTTAAGCATTTGCCTCCGGATAGTATGCTACTTTCAAGACAGAGAAATACATCCTGTGGATCTTGATTAAACACAATCATTCCGCTGAATATTTGAATTTTCAAAAACAGAGTGAAGAATGGGAGTTTGAAAAGAAAAAGCAAGCTAAACATAAGGATACTGGTTATTCCATTGCATGCCTGGTTAAAAAAAATCCTTCAAACGCATTGTAAAGAATCATTCCTATCATCTAGCTTTGTAATGTTTTATATGATTACTTAGATGAGCAACAGAAGTCTTGAAAAAATGTGAGAGTTTTAAATAGCTTATCTATGCAGAGATCTGTACAAAGAAGGCACACACGGGGAACAGGAAAAAAAAAAAAAGTTGTACAACACAACTTAATTTGTGAAACACAAATTTGTATCATGAAGATGGCTGAAGATCCCTTTATGCTGTGCAAAACAACATTAGTCTCTGACAAATGTGCCCCTGAAGAGAAATTAGGTATCTTGTCTTAGAGCTGCTGTCAGAGTCTGAACTTCTTGGAATAACTATTCAATTGAGGGAGAGAGCTCTAGTTGCTTTATAAAGCTAAGCCACTCCACAGTAATACTCTGTCATTTTTCTTTCACAGCTGTATTTTTTTTAATGACACTTATTTGCTTCGATTTAAAAGTTACAGCCCTTATTACTGCAGATCCATAAACCCAACAAACATACCACAATATAAATTTTGAGAAACTGCAGAGATGGAGTCTGATGATTTCAGGTAAATTTAAATTTTCTACACCGCTTTGAAAACCTAGGATATCCACTTGTAAGTCCTCCCCTCAACAATGGTAATTTTACAGAAGGGACTGTAGAAGTTGTGCTGGGAAGATATGTTGATCACTAATGGGCATTTAATCATGAGGAATAAAACCAAACTTGATCTATACTTACCTGTAAGAGGCAAAAGCATGCATACATAAACAAAAAAGTTGCTCCCAACTTTTCCTTTGCCTCCCTCTTTGTGTTTAATGTAGTCTCTCCTTTTCCTGAAGATTTACATCATTTAAACTTTACCTCACAGTGGCATTCTTTGCAATTCAAGAGAAAGAATATCACCAGAGTTGGATCACACAGGCATATTGAGTCCTGGGGTTTTTTTGTAAGAGGTTCCTGCTCTGCCGTGGGGACAGCACCTCTGCGCCTTCACCAGCAGCTCCAGCCTTGCTCCTTTCCATTTGCAGACAGGGTTTGCCCAGTTAACAACTCATCATTATGAAAAAAAAGGTGGGGTTGATACCTCAAAATTAATGCATAGCAGGAAGTGGAAAGAACCATCACATACATAGTCACTATAGACAGATAAACACATCCTTGGGGTGCAGGAGAACCAGAATCACTTCCCTGTTGCAGCAGGGCAATACAAATATGCATTTCCCACACCCTGGATAAAGCTTGAAAAGCTTACTGACTGACAGTGCTCTCCAACCTTGTACATTTCCTCAGAAGCAAGCTTCGCTATCAGAAGTTTCCTGACAGAAAAGCACTGTAAAAAGAACCTTCAGTGAGAACAGCTGTATTTGTTCAGTTTTGCTCCAAGAACTTTTTGCTGCAGAATATTCTATGCCACACCCATTAGACAACCTCAGTTATTAATGCGCTGGAGAGACCTTGAAATCTCAATCTGATATACGGCTGCTTCAGTCTGTGCTTCTTCCTACCCCATTATAAACTTGACTTCAATTAACCCTCTTAGTGAAATGGAGTTTGTTGACTCTCAAGGACAGTCATATTGAAAAAACAATGTTGCAATGTCACTCAAAACCTAAAATAAGACTGCTTTATAGAGGGATTTGTACTAATAATCCTTGAATATTCATAGCTTCTTATGCTATGTGATTTATATAAACTTATCTATATAAGCTGGAATTGAGCTCTATCTTTCTCAGACTTTAAAAATAGTCTGTATTTCCTTTAGCAAAACCCGTTTCTCTTTGTCAATCACTGCATCAATTTTGTAAAAAAAAAAAAAAATAGGCTTAAGTGTAGATTTAAAATCAAATATGGCAGATTAGTTTCACCAGCTATAAATCAAAAAACTCCCTGTTAAACTAGGATATCCAGTCATCACATTAACTCTCTCTGTGGTTTCCTACCAGAAATATGTACTCCTTACAACTTTAAGTAGTTTTACAGAAAATAAATACAGGGGTCAGGACCTTAAACTGTATAATTTAACTTTTTTAATTTAAGAATCTTTCACAGAACAGGTGTGTGTGTCTGTCTTGCATCATTTGAAGGTCTTAATATATGTTCACAACTGATGATGAGAAGGGTCTCTATTAGCATCCTATTTGTATACTGCAAATATGACATAAGTTAACAGCAAATTATCTTTCATAGTTCACTTTAAAGGGATCATATGCTTTCCTATGAAAATAATTGGGACCACTCAAAATTAAATTTCTTTCATTGTCCAGGGTTGAAAGGTATATGCTTCAGAGCTGATGGTCACATGATTTTTGCACTTACACACCTCTGTACCAGGCTTCACTTTCAGGAGCTACGACAAGGTGTAATTATTTTTCAGACTATTTAGGAACTGAAAAAAGATCATGAGCTAGTTTAACAATGAAAATATTCATTCAGAGCATGAAAGTCACTGAAGTTATGAAAAAATCCAACTGATATTTTATGAATGGTATTTGAACATTATTTTTTTCCCCCATAAATTACAAACTAACCATTTTATGGATTTATAGTACATTTATTACTTTGTCAAGAGGTACATTTTATCCTCTTGATTCTGAATAATGTTATGTATATATAGCAGTAATGCCAAACAAGAGAATATAAGACATTTAAATAACCAGGGAAGCAAAAATTAAAGGTATTATTTACCAGTGGGTTAGTGTGCAAGCATTTCTCAGTAGGTGGTGTTGTACCTGAAATTTGCAGAACCTTATATTTTCATGCAAGTCTAGAATATTTCTCATGTGGTTTATTTTTCTATTATGTAGCTGAAATATTTAAGTAAAATAAAAAATATTTAAAGGTTGTGTCCGCTACTAAGCATGTGCTACCATGCAAAGACTGCAGCCTCAGTGGATAATGAAGGAAACATCCTTCTGCATCAAAGCAGATGACTCAGTGGGCAACTTTTTGTATTGGAGAAGTTTCTAGACTTTCACCAAAGCCCAGTGCTGGAGGAAGCTGGTCAATACTCTGTGTTACCAGGGTTGCTCCAAGCACACAATTTATGGTAATCTAATCCTCCTGACAGTGTTCCCACACTACTAATTGTGTAGAGTGCCAAATGTGGTTCATAAGTGTCCAAACCTCTCACATGCCATCTTGCAGAGGCTACTTTCCCTTGTGGATGCAATGGAGAGAAAGAAAATGGACATTATCTTTTTGTGAAATATTCAGTAGACTATTGAGATCTTTTTGCTCTACATTGTACCAGGGAACAACCAACAACTATGAGTCCCTGTTTCCTTCACTTCATTCTATCATTAGAGTATTCACTGGTTGAAAATTATGATGTTGGAGTTTTCTTTTATATCTCTACTAACTTAAACTACTTAAGCATTATTAAAAAGATATTAGGTAATAATTTGTTGATGTTATTGCATTAACAAAGACAGAATTATGTATTGTTGAAAGGGAAAGAACTCTAAACCATAAAACTAAATGCTTAAAAATGTTTTAAGTCGAATGTTATAGAGGTTTACAAGTGTCATTGCATCTACCTGCCACTGTAAAATTAGTAAGTCTTTGTCCAAATGATGTAGCCATATAAGCACAAAGTTTAAATTATTTGCTGATACCAAGATTATGTTCTATGAGTGCAACACAACCTCAGAGAATTCTAATTGTTGGGGTTTGGGTTTTTTTCTCCCTTGAAATTCTTCCAGATTTTATGTGTTCATAGTAGCCTGGCAAATTATTTAGGGTAAAGTAATAATTTTGCCTGCAACGTATGAAATTATCAACTGTCAGAATAAGGCTTTTTAAATTTTCTCTTGAATTAAATAGTTTTAATCATATCAACAAGTCACCTTAACTGCTCTTCTGACCAGCTGTGTTAGCACAAAATACTTTACAGGCCTGTCACATACTTCATCGTTTAAATATCATGGGAAAGCATGAATTCAAGGCTTGCTTTATCTTAACTAGACTGTCTTTGAAAACAAATCAAAACCCAAAAAAGTCTAAGCAAACAAAAAAATCCTCCAGTGCCAAATCAAATCATTGTTAAAAGAATTCTGTATGGTAAACACTCAAAATATATTATACACAGTTTTTTCCCCGTCTCTATAACTTCCCTCATGAGGCTTCATACTGGGATAGATCTACTGACCATCACTTTTCTGTTGTACATAGTTATATGTCAGTAAAGGTCAAATTAAACTACAACTGTGTGTGATGAAGTTGGGGACCATGAATCTGAGCAGTTTATGTATCCAACTTGAGATTTATCATCTTTACAGTCTTTATTTGCTATTCTGGAATACATGGAGCGTATTTTCTTTCTCCTACGACAAATAACATTTAGGATCCAGGACTCAATTTTTCAAATATGTCAATGTGTTTAGCAGCGCTTAAAAAAGATATCATTCCTGTACGTGGAATGTGAAACTTTTTGATTGATGACATTGTTGTGGAAAATTTAACCAAAACAGGAAAGCCTAACACAGTGTTGGAAATGATCTACTGGTTGACTTTTGTTTTCTCTTCCCTCTAACATCATATAAATTTTGCAAGCTAATTCTATTTACTTTCTCAGATAGCCTACTGTAAATACATTCAGGAAAATATTTACTTTTTCTATTTACTTTGTACGACTTGTAAAAGGAAACAGCTGCTTTAAATATACCGTAAATGTGAGTCAATAATGCAATGTGTCACTCCCGTTTTCATTATTCCAAGGTGGAAGAACTTAATACTTTTCCTTAAGTAAAAAGGTAAGGACATGATTTAGTTTAACCCGACTCTATTTATTTTGGGGTATTTGTAGCTAAAAAAAATATGTATTTTCAATTCTAGTACCTGCAAGAATTCAATCTGCTGAATAAAAATTGTATTATTAATAATGTTTTAATTCTTACTAAATAATACAATTCCATCTGTGATACATGGTTACCTAGTAACTAGTTCAAATTGAACAAGATATTTACATGATACATACCATTAATTACATTTCACCTTCACCACTTTAACATATTCTAAAACAACTGTCAAGGATGCAGCACTAACCTGTAACTGGTGGTTGCGAAATGTGTAGCTTTGATAAAGACTTGGTAAAAACTGTGCTTGTGATTATATTAATACATTATTTTAAAAGAGTAAGGGGCAGATACACCATTTAAAAATACATGCACATGCATTCTTGTTAGAGTAGAGGAAAAAAAAAATCTCATTAAAACCTAAACCATTTTGAACAATGTCATCTGAAGCCAAGAAGTTTTCAGAGTATTAGGAGCTAGTTACATTTGAGTTTGGTTTCTTTGAGGTTAGGTCAAAATATAAATGATTATTTTTATATTTTTGTAGTTCCAGGTTTTATCTAGAACTTCAAATACTTACACTTTCTTCACATGTGCTCCTATTCTTGATGCTGCCATTTCAGGTTCTTTTTTTCTATGCCTTGTAAAAAACATTTCCTAAAAAGAGAAAAAAACAAACCACCTGAATAGTAATTGGAGGTGCAAATACGTATTTGAATTCTAAACATTAAACTGTCAGATTATTGTTACTTACTGAATGCCCACAGTTCCCTGTGAGCAATCTAGACAGTTGCCTGCTTATTTTTCTGCTTATTAGAGATGTACATTGCTAGTAAATTTTGTTTACAGATACCAATTCTTTGCAGTGTATTGTGAAATGCACACAATCTCTTGTAACCAACATGACTGAAATAAGGAATAAAAGTCTGAAATGAGGAATAGAAATGGCTAAGTCATTTATTAACTTGTTCTAACTGTTTTTCTTCCTGTATTTCTTCTTTTCTCTTTAGATTCAAGAAGCTCCCATTTGTACTGGCTATACTGAACTAAACATGAACCAGAGAGCTAATCTGGAAAGTGATGTTGTCATTTAGATAGGTGATCTCTTGGACTCCTGCTTTCAATAAAATAACCTTAGAGCAGAAAAATATGAAGAAGGAATAATATCCAAGAACTTCAGGTAGAAAAGATGGAGAAGGGAGATTAAATAAATAAATGGTCTTGACAGTTCTTTATTCCTTCCTGACATTTCATGGCATTTGAAGGCTTCTGTATCATTAGTCATGACACAGCGCACTTTCTCTCTCTCTCTCTCTCTAGCTTTCCATGCATTTCCCAGCTTCCTTCTCAGTTTTAAAGTTTAAATGTAGGACTGTTTTACCATTGCTTTTTAAGGTTTTAAATTAAGTTTGAGGTTTGTTTTATCTCCTTGTGAAGTCAGTTTATATTTCCAGACTGGTAAGGTATGAAACTTTTATAGAGTGTAAGAAACACCTTAAATCTGTTACTCCTGTGTGAAAGATTGTTTCCACTCTGTATTAAATTTTCATTGGGGTTTCATTCTGTAATATTTTCTATTCTATATTCATAATTACAAAAATAAACTCTTTGGTGAGGATGAAAACAAACAGCCCTTTCCCCCAGCTAATTATATTTTGACCTTTACTTGCAGTGCAGTTTGCAGCATGAAAGTGCTGGAAGTAGCAGAAGTTATCTCAGATAATGGGTGTTACTCAACAGAGAAAATATTTCAGAAGTTGCAAGTGATAACAAAAGAAAGTGGTGCTTTCTATTGCATTGCTGGCAGCAAATAGTATTTGGTCTCTCTGCATCAGTACTAAACTGGTACCAGTTGCTTCTCTTCAATTTTCATGAGCAGGCTGAGCCTCAAGCTTTCTTGCAACAGTTTCATGTGGAAAACTATTGCAGTACCAAATCATATCTGGGCAGCCTTTTTTAAAAATGCAGAAGAAAAGCGTATGTCTCCATTTGTGGACTGACATATGGCTGTTATAAGCTTAAAAAAATGTTACCTGAGAAATTCCTCCCCTTCAGCTCCTCAACAGGGCGAATTTATTGACTTCCAACCCTGACAGTTGTAATTAGCTGAGGTACCTCAGTAACAATCGCAGTCCATTTCTTCTCCTCTTCCAAAACAAACTCAGTCAGAGCTTCTTGATGTTATGAAAATTTCTCTTCTTATCCATCTGCTTTCAAAACTTGCATTGTTATAAGCAGGCAGTACAGCAGAGCAGCCCCTTGCCTCTGTACAAAAACTGCAAGAATAAAATACACATTTTCCTAAAAGAAATAATAACAGGAACAGGAAATTTGATTACCTACCCAAAATATATAATTAGGATACTATATGAGAAAATAACGTTATATATGTATTTCTTATTTTTAGACTAGATGTCTGATAACTCATATCATTAGACCAATTATCAATGTAACCAGCTTTTGGCAGCTAGGGACAGGAGGAGAAAGTGGTCTTTCTGCTTAGTCAGTCCTGTTCAAAGAGGTAACAGTCCTACTCCCTCTATAAGGGAGACAGTATCCTAACAGTCCCTCTTCAAGTTAGGCTCCACAAGTCCCATAAATCCAGCTTAAAAATGAAATAGTTTAGAACATACATATATATATAACTTATATCACTCCTCCTCAGATCCGATTTGCATTAGCGACATATTTTCAATCACACACGGATGATACAGACAGTACTTACAGGCCATACATAGACTGTTGGAGGAGACTGGTCATAATCTCCTTACTTTTGCTAAAAGGATTTCAGAGTTCAACAAATAAAATTATTGTGAGCTAAGAGAGTTATTTTCTAATCAGAAAACTTTTCTCCATAATTATTTTGACAAGTCTGTAAAAGGGACTTCATGGTCAACTGTAATGTTTTGCGTTAGTTTTAGGGCAGTGTGTAATCTGTCTCCAGAATTTTAACTTTTATAAACTATAACTTCAAACTCCCTAATCATCTGCAATCATTAAACATTATTCTTCAGAACACTCATCTAATATCTCTCCATAAATCCATTTCTGAGAATATAAAACATTCTACCTTTGCATTTATTCTTTCCTAATGAAATTTATAGCAAGATGTATTCCCTGTTTTAAAGAATTTATATTTTCCTTGAGCATTACAAAACAAGTAACTTTCAGCAGTCCATCTTTGAGTTACTGAGCACTGTTATAAGGACAATGTCTATGGTCACACAGATGAAAGAGTCAAGATCACCATGAAAAGTTTAGTCTTCCACTAGAAAGCCAAATAAAATCTATTGATAGAAATGGGAATTCATTACTATAAAGTATAAAAAGGCAAATATAAGAGTATAAGTATGTAGACCAATTTCAGTCTATTGAAAAATTGGTCACCTGTGCAGTTTCTACCAGAAGATATTGACTTGCTTATATAACAGAATACAAATATTAATTGTTTCTAATGATAATTTCCTAATTCTTCAGTACAAGAAAATATTACTCCTTGCTCATTGGTTACACAAAGCTCTTCCACCAAATGCATATTTAGTTAGTGTTTACTATGTAAATTATTCTAATGGGAAAATGTTGTTTCAACACAGTGTGTTGAACATTCCACCTTTCTGAAAGTGAAATGCCATTACTGTTCCTAATTAAGCTATTTTCCTTTTAAGTTTTCCAGAGGATGATGTGAAGGGTGGCAATATTGATGAAGATTAATTGGATTGATACTAACTGTGATAAAACTGTAGATAAGGTTATTCTGCTAGTTAGCAAATGAAAATTACAGCCATTTAAAAGCTAAGTATGTAAAGGCTTGGCTTTTTTAACGTTCATGTGGTGTACAACAGAAAATATCCAGGAGCGACAGGAAACAAATATTTCAGATATATGGGCACTCTTCCACTTGATTTAGGAACACAGTGGAAATGCAATATCAATTCTTAAATAAATAGATAAAATATATGCATTATGTTAGCAGATTATTTAGTTTTCTCTAGGAACTTGATAGATCTGTTTGGGTAGTATAATAAAAAAAAGTCAAGGGAACAGAGTTTTTGCTGAGCGCTCTTACTACAGTGCTGTAAAGATACTTTAAACAATTACAGTTTCTTCAGAAAAACAGTTTTTCAGAAGAGACAAATAGACACTTTCTCAAGTATGTGAAGGCAACATCAGGTTACACTAACCTAAATAAAACTTTAGACTTATCAAAATCCAACAGATGCATGATTTGCAGACTTCTGTTAAAAAAAACCAAAAACAACCACCTAAAAAAACCCCCAAAAATCATAGCATATAAGGCACTACTTTTCAGAGTGAATAAATTAAAATCCACCAAGTAAACTGAGATTCCAGATGCTGATTAGTCCTTTGTTAAAAGCAAACAAACAAATAAAAATCTTCTATAACTCTTGGTCAACAGCAAGTATAACACAATACTGCAACTTCCTAAAAAGTGGCTAACAGATTCTTCAAAGATTATCTTCTCAATGAGCAAAGTAACTAGAATTGCAATTTTATCAAGATATTTAGAAGTAACTGTAATAGAGACCTTTTTTTATCAGTAAGGAAATAGTTTTCTGAGAAGTCAGAGTAACACTACAACATCTTATTCTGAAGCCATATTTGCACAAACATGTGCACACACACACGTACACATAAAGAAACAGCTGATGATTTGAAATATTTCAGTCACTTAACTAAGTAACTAATTTTCCTGAGCGTAACTCACATAGCAACTCACGCTGACACACTGTCAGTAAGATTGGCAGCAAACTAAAACCAGGGCAGTTAATGTGGAGAGCAACTGCAAAACTTTTGTACAACCATTTTACATTTACTAAGCAGAAATAAAAGTACCAGAGACATCTGCTAGTGGTGCCTTTAGATATGAATTATCAGACAGCTTTCTTCCATTACTTAAGTCAGATGGTGTTGAACATAGTGTATAAATTAGCATTGAAACTTTATTAACCTCCTCTTACTGAAACAGCCACAGAGCCTGACTATTTAAATAAATTTAGTTGCACAGTTGTAATAGTGCTATAGAGCTATGGTACTGGTGTTCGTCTTCTTCATATGCACAAATGCAGAACCTATTCAATCAACCAAGCTACACAATCTAAATACATTTATATACACACATCATGTTTATATTCATTTCATACTTAGTTCAGGTATTATTAAAATCAATGCAATCATTTGTTGTGTACACTTCCTTACAAGCAATATGATTACCATGACTATACATTCTCATATACTGCATATATATGCAGTTCATAATATAGAGATTATTTAGAGCCCAGAAATAAAAATGTCTCATAGGGTCACATTTTCACATAAACATACAATATACCCTGTAAAGTTTTAACACCTGCTGATACTTGTAAAGCCATTTCTTTCTTAGTAAGTAAGAGGTAAAGACGTGTACTTCACACTTTACAGAATCT
The DNA here is from genome assembly GCA_033558105.1 of Coccyzus lansbergi. NCBI lineage: Eukaryota > Metazoa > Chordata > Aves > Cuculiformes > Coccyzidae > Coccyzus > Coccyzus lansbergi. The sequence goes on from JAUMJK010000159.1 coordinate 1,704,613, forward strand.
TGACTCATATGCAAAATTTCTCTTTTCGGTTATGTTTTCCATTTTCTAATTAATGTTATAGCTGCCATCACTATCAGCCATCCATTATGAAACAAACTATATCCCAGTCACCCACAGATCTGGAGGTCTTCATAACATAGTGTCTACAGCAGCTTGTATGTTTAGCACAGAACCATCTTTAAGGTATGGGAACTTGTGAGAAGAAACTGTCTGACAAGAATGTATCTATATTACATAAGACAGGGTTGAAACTAATAAACTTGAGAAGACATGGCACTTGGCACCAGGCTCCAGCAGGCAAAACAGCTGGATATGAAAACACAAAATGTCTTGACACAGAGTCAGCACTAGTCATGTCCAACAAATCTTAAAATGCAAAAGCGGCTGTTGGCCCTTCACAACCCAAGATGTTTCTACAGAAAAACACATTAATATTGCTTCATATTTTCTTCAGCACTTGAGGACATCTTATTGGGCAGGGTAAATTGCCAAATAAATTTGTGGAGCTGCTGCAGGACTGGCTAAGCCCTCATGGACTCCTGACTCCTGGGAAAAAAGGGTGCACATATATGAGAAAAGCTGTATGTGGAAGGAGTTTTGTCCAACAAATCCTATCTGAGCTGAGCTAGTATAATCTCTGCAGCATTTCCTGAACTATTCACACGAAGTAGCTAAATTTTGGGTTGGGATATTGCAGTCACACATTACCATGCAGAACTGATGACTACACACAGAAGGTATTTCCCTAGAGGTGGAAAAAAACACCTCACTTATAATATTAAATTATATTGACTAGCATATTGTATTGATTTTTTTTTTTAGTTTAATGTACACAAATAAGGGAGATCCTTGCTTAACTTGTTAAATAAGCTAAACCCTGTAGGAGGATGTTCAATGAATTTCCTAGGAAATAAGAATATTTCATGAATATCATTAAGTGGAGCACAGAAATACACAAGAAGCCATTTAGCATAATAAAGCTCCAACTCTGCTAAGTCTCTTGAGGCTTAACACAATTTTCAAACAAAAAGAATTCTCCATTCTCATAAAATCCCAAAGCAGAATACAAACAACATGAACAGCAGATATCCATCCATCCATCTAGATCTGTCTCAGATATCTGTCATTTACAATTCACACTGTATTGAAATCCATACAAGAAAATAAAATAGTAATATTTTTGTGTTTGGAAGTCAAAGGGAAAAAAAGAGTCTTGATTTCCTATCAGCCCAATTTACTTTTCTCAAGTGTACAAGAAATCGTCCTGGAAAGCATGTTTATGCCTTAAATCTTCGTGAGAACTTGGCTTTTCATGAACTGTTACAGCATCATCAATTCTGATGAGCTGGAATCTTCCCTATTCCACAGCACATTCACAAGCAGTTACAATTTATAGTATCCATTAAAAAGAACCAGAAAAGGCAGAAATCTAACCACAATGCAGATTAAATAATTTCACATATTTTGTAATTGTTCTATTCCATACCTGTGGATGAATAACAAAGCTGACATAATTTCTAACGTCATCCATGTTACTTTGGTCTTTGACTTTTAAATACAAATTATAGAATCATAGAATCACCAGGTTGGAAAAGACCCACCGGATCATCAAGTCCAACCATATTTGACACTAAAGACAGAGAAGTCTTGGTATGGACATTCACACTGGCAATTTGTTTCAAACACAATAGGTAGATAGTCCTCTGACCATAGAGTAAGTTGAGAGTTGCAGTCTGTCTGCCCATTTGAAACACATTTTCCCTGCATCTCTATGCTCCTTCGCCTCTTGTGTAAAAAGAAAGCAGCACATCATGCCACTCATGAGCCACAGTCCGTCTTGAAAGCTGTATTTAGATTGCTACTTATCCTTGTTCTCCACATGTTGCAAATTCTTTGGCCCAAGCACAACTCTCATGAGATGCTGCAATGTCATTATGAATGTTTCCTTATTGAATGAAAGAATTATTTTAAATCAAGATTCCTGTTTTTTTTTTTTTTTTTTTTTTTTTTTCAAAAACAGGTATGTCAAACCCCAGACTTTCCCTTACTAATCAATTTCAACAGCACACCTTCCAGAAGCTCTGCAGGACAGAGAAACTTTTACATCTTTTATTATCGTGGAAAATTTGGTTATCCCTTCACAAATTAGCAGTATTAAAGTGTTTCTATTATGATTACCAGAACAACGCATGCACTGAAGCCTCATCATCTCTTTCTGCTTCTACTTTAATTTGCACTGCTCTGTTTGATACAGGTGCTGACCAGTAAAGCTGAGCGAGATGAGCATCTAGAGTGCCAGGGAGTTGTACAGTGTGCAGTCAGGCAGCTCTCATTAGTATTGGTGTAGTCACACACTGAAAATGCCTCCAGCTCAACTTTAGTAATTTACCTCTGCTTATGCAATTTAGATGACTGTCAGTACTGACTCTACTTTTTTTTCCATGTAAACAATGTAACTACTCAACAAAATAGAAAATATGTAAATCCTATGATTTAACTTTACACAGCAGTTCTGTACTAAACTATACTATGTCCCAGAAGGTTTTGCCACTAGATCATTATTTACTAATGGGCTGTAGGTAGCAATAGAACATAACCTCCAAAGGCACCAAGATGAATATTTAATCCAGAGTTTCTATCCGTTAATATTTTATTAAAGCTTGGCTATTTTCCACCATCCTGAAAACACTACATTCCATTAATGATAATTGTGACCCTCAATGGGTTCAGATTTCAGCAGCTTCTGGCTATTGCAATGAAAGAATTCCTATGCTGTTCATTAACACCAAAGCTGGTGCTATTTGCAGCTTCAAGCCTCAATATTTATTTGTTAATTATTTTCTTTCAACCCAATCAGTACAAGGTAGGAAATCATTTCAGAACTCACATTAATAATAATTTTACAAAAAAAAAATCCCTTTTTGAAACGCAAAAAGCAGCAATTAGGCTTCAATTCCCTTGTGGTATGAGAAATAACATGCAGGTTCTTTCTCTGTTGTGAGCTGAAGCAGTTCTTACAAATGATATCCCTTCACTCAACCAGGTAACATTAACTGGATATCACAGTCTGCTTTTTTTCTGGCCCCATGCAAAACAATATACCTGATGGTGCCAGCAACAAAAAAAAAAATGGGCACTAAATTAAATTTTCTGTATCAAACTCAGTATAAATACATTTTCCAGTTCTTTTCTATGTCTAGAAGACTAACCACCAATGATTTTATTGAATGTCTTTCACAGAAATTCGATTATCTAAAACACTAAAACAAGCAAGGCTGTTTATTGCCTTGGGAAGAACAAATTTCCTTCCCCCTTAATTATAGAAGTACTGGAAACAGAAATCCACTTCTTGCAAGTCCTGTAGGACTGGGATAGAAAGAAAACAGGCAAATGTTCAGAATCACTACACACACAAATCTTTCGCCTTCCTTAAGCCATTAAGTTGTAGAAGAAATTGCACTAAGAAGTCTTCTGCTATTCTTGAAGCATCTCTACATCATTTAGAGAGCTTTTTAGTAATTGTAATGGAAAAACCAAGAGGTACCTAGCAAGAGCTGCAAGCCCAGCTACATCAGCAGTGCAAGATCTGAAAACCCTTCTAAGGTGAGACACCTGCTATCTAGAAAATAAAGGATTTGGTATTGCATCTGAAATTTTCTTGCAAAAACACTTTTGTTTAGTTTTATTCAGACAGTAGTGTAAATTATGGAGAAGTCTAAGCTGCATTTGATAGGCATGTTTCATTATACTTCATAAGCTTTTTAACTAAAATATATATTTTTAAAAATGGTCAATATCCATTTATGTTCATGGTTACCTGCCACTAGAAATATTATTAATGCACATAAAGTCAAATATATTTTGTTTTGGAGGCTAAATCTTCAAAACTAATGAATGCAGAAGTTACATAATTGATACACGTGTTCATTAACTAGCTTATTTTAGCAGCAGATTTTACCATATAAAGCTTTCTGCCTAAGTAACAGAAGAAGCATATCTATTGCTTTCATTTCCTATGAGAATATTATTATTCAAAATACACTTTATATGAAATAAATATATTTAGATATTAGCATATTTTGGCTATTATATGAGTCGACATATATGTATTTAATTTTTAAATGCAAAATTATAGCCATGTAATTTCAATTTTAACTCTGTAGCATATGGTACATTTATGTGCAAGACTGATCCCATTCCAGAGACATATAATAAACCATTTGTCATCACTCTAATGTTCTGTAAACCTCTGGCATGTTTTGGTTATACTTTGTAACCAGTACACTTATTTTTTTAGTTTGTACTTTCAATTTCCACATGTCAGTGCAGATGTTTAGGTCTTGATCTAACCCCACGTTGGTAAATAAAAGTTTTGTTTACCCCGATGAAGTAGGCAAGTCCAGCTTCATTGCTCGTCAGAGCGCAAAATGTCCTTCTACCACTACAATTCTTATTTCAAACTTATTGTGATGAGGGACCCTTTGGTAAAAATACAGGGACCCTTTGGTAAAAATGAGAACTATATTTTGACCACAAAAAGGAATCATACAAAATCTCATGTTTATGCAGTCTTAAATGTCTATTAATTATTCAGATAAGGCAGGAAGATACTAAGGGTTGTGTTACACACTGTCAATGGTACATGTGTGAGCGAAAACATACAGAGCATTTGACTGATGATACATGGCAAAGCTATTATATATACTCGTAAAGTAGAAAGTTGATAATGGCAAAAATAATCATTAATTAAAACAGAACTGAAAGATGCTTATCTAGAATGCTATTAGCTACAAAGCATTCATGGAGGGCTGAGCTGAAGGATGCACTAAGGAAGAGCTAATGGTCTATCACTGGCTTCTACAGATCCTGTAATGATAAGGATTTTGCCTCTGAAAGATAAAGAAGTGGCAGAATAGATAACTCACTTGATAGGGTGCTTTTCAGTTTGCCTTCTGACTAGGACTGCAACAGAAAATAAATATGAAATGAATCAAATATATTACAAATTAAGAGATGCATTTAAATGTTTCTCTATAAGGAATTTTTTTCTTTAAATACTCAGAACAATAAATGTCGTTACTTCCATAAATTAGCATGCCTTACATTGTATATTACACTTAGGTTTTTAAGTCATTTGGCGTATTCTGAGTTGAAATGCTAAAGATCTGGGAGGAAAAGTAGTCGCCACTGAAAAAAAAAAACAAGATCACCACTGATTTCACTAAGAGGAGTATTTGTATGTATGTGTGAAACTCAAAATATTTATGTGCATGTATATGTATGTGTAGCTGAGCTGTATTTTAAGTGTAGCCTAGCATTAATAACTATTTTCATACTCTAAATTGTCTGATATGTAAAAGCACAAACATCTGAAACATAAATATTCATCATAATAATTCATTATAGCTTTACCTCTTTATTTATTTACATTTCCTTTTTCAGAATGGTTATGCAGAACTTTAAAAAGTAGTTATCCAACTTATGATACTGAGCAGAACAGCATATAATTGAGAGAGAAAGCACGTATTTAAAGAGCTAGTTGTTAAGAACAATAGAACAATGAAACATTCCTTTCGTGTGCTTGCGTCCATTCAAAGATGATGACAATCTTGTGATAGAAATAGAGAAAAATCAAGTTGACTTCTAGGCAGAATGCAAGCTGCTTGATGAATCAGAGTATGACATGATAATTCAATTACATCTGTATTGCTCATACATGTGTCAAAATCCTTTTAGGTCCACAGAGACATGCAATATTAAATTTTAACTTTTTCATATTTTTTTTTAATTTAAAAACAAAATACGGTGTCATAATTTCCTCAGAGATGTGTGCTCCTTTTTATAATTTATTTTCATATTTCAAAGAAAGTTAAAGTTACAAGATAAACATGATATGTGCACTCTCTTTGATGACTTGTGTAATCTACACGATATCTATGAGCAAATGTTTACTTCTAACTTACATAGCTACATAGGTAGGAAAATAAGTAGAAAAGGAATTTGTTCTGCAATACTATATAATCTCTCTCTCTCTCTCTCCTCTGCAAACTATCAAACTATTAACAAACTCCTCAAGACTGTCATGAGTAAGAACAACAAAGTATGTCCACACACAGATGACATGCTCCTAATTTCTTTAAGTTAGAATCTAATTCAATAATAGAATTTAAGGAAAACCAACCAAGCAACATGAAAAATTTTTGCTCCTTCTCCAGAGAACACATTTCTTTAAACTGCAAATGGGAGTTGGTGGTGTTTTCTGCTTTAGTGCCTCACTTTCCTTTTCCTAGAGTGGCAGAGAGCTCTTGTTATACCCTTCATCATTGATATGAAATTTGCTTGTTGGAATAGTATTACTTGTTCTCTGTCCTTGTTATATGTATGTATGCACCTGCTGGTCTCACTTATATCTAGTTGTTACACAAATCAGAAATATGACTTTCATGCTATCAGTGGAGCTATAATCAATTGTCTGCTGAACATTTGTGGAATACAAGATAAAATCTAATTAATTCCTTAAGGAACTTATCAATAGGAATATTACCAGCTATAGACAATGCATCTCAGCACTCCCAGGAAAGACTGTGATACACCAAAGGACAGAGACATGCATAGACACATACTTCTAAGCCAGAGAAAAGAAGACATACCTATTCCCTACTGACAGCTGCTGGAGAGTTACCAAAAGCACAGGGGAGATTTGTTAAGGTAGCTCCTGCATGAGAAATGCCACAAAAAGTACAGTTAGCCCATGTAATAAGCAGAGAAATAGCATCAACATAAACATCTAGAACATTATTCTTTCTTTTTTTCAGATTGTAACTTCTTGATGATAAAAAATAGAGGTTTCAATGAGCCACCCCGGTATGTTTGTTTTCCCATTGAAAAGTTGAAATATGAAGTCATATAGAATCATAGAACAACCAGGTTGGAAGAGACCCACCAGATCATCGAGTCCAACCATTCCCATCAATCACTAACCCATGTCCCTCAGCACCTCGTCCACCTGTCCCTTAAACCCCTCCAGGGAAGGTGACTCAACCGCCTCCCTGGAATCTGAGAAAGGCAGTTTTTTACAGCTTCCCATGAAACCATTAATCACAAGAGCATCACAAGATGAGAAAAAAGGAGATAGAATTCCAGAGCTGCCGTAAGGATTGCAGTTAACATGGCAAGTGCTGTAGTGCTGTAAATTCACCTTTTCCCATAAAAACTTAAACATATAAACTTACTTATAAACATATAAACTTAAACAAACCATCCCAACGTATCTTCATAACAGAAGTTCTCTTTGGGTTCTCTTTTGGTACACAGATATCTTCCTTTCAAGGAAAGCTGCATAGTTTGACCTGAAACTGTGACACTGTAATCAAAATAAATCAAGAACAAACATGCAAAGACTTTACTGATCTCATATTCAATTCAGAACAAACAGCCTGTGATGTTAATGGTATTCTTATTAGATGTAACAGCAAAAAAGCAAAATGAAAGATCCAGTGGTATTTTTCTTCAGATGTATACAGGGCACCATGTAATTTCATCTGCTGCTTACATTGTGATGCCTTCAGGATGAAGGTTTTTTCTGTGGTTACAGTACAGCTTGGCCCTTGGTTCACTCTTACATTTAGTTGCCTGTGAAGAACGAAGGACCTACCTTAAATTCAAGAAGAGAGAGAGCAGGATCCAAGCAGTAAAGCATAATGCACAACTATGGGAATTCCTTTAACTTCAGAGTAATGGGTAAGCTAAGGGTTCATCCACCCACCTGACTTGGCACAAATTTTCTATTGCTGCTAACGGAAAGAAGATGGTGTGCAGCTGCTGCTTCACAATCCCAACTACAGACATACCAGACAGACCATAATATAGCTAAAAGGATGCTTAAAATTTTCCATTTCAGCTGTGGGGGAGTATTTGTCCCCCCTGGTGCTTCCACAAACAGAAATATGCTATTGCTATGTACCTACTGATGTACAGAAATAGGTGTTTCAGCAAACAAACGCTTTGAAGTTGTTCTGTTTTAAGCTAATAGAGAACTGAAAATTGTGCAATTGATTCCTTTCCTATTTATTTGAACATTATGGAACCATAATATATTACCAGCCTGTTCCAAGCACAAGAAAATGTCTTGGTTTCATGCTGGCAGTAAGTGGCCCTTTGAGGATTCAAGTGTTTTCCCCCCAGACACTCTCCTTATTCTTCTGGTTGATCTAAATCGTACCAATTTCTTCCTCTTGAAATAAAAAGCAGCTCTCAGATGGCTTGCGGTTTCTGAGATTGAAGTGGAGGAAGAATGACACTCTGTCTGTCTCAAAACCTATTTCTGAATTCATTCATGATCCCTCATTAAAGATATAAGAGAATTATGAAGGCAGAAAAATAATGAAATAGGAGTCTTTTCCAAACCGGTCTCAGTATCCCACCACGCTCAAATATCTGATATCCACTGTGACACACTTTCTTCCACATAGATTAATTTTAATTTTTGTTGCTCAAGGGTAACAACTCAGGAGCAGTGCGAGTGGTCATTATATCACATACACATTAGAGTCTGCCTCTCTTTAAATGCGATGCCTGAATTAATAAGGTCCTTTTCCTGTACTGTGCTGCCATACTGGCAAATACTTTCTGACTGGGTAAAACTAAAGTGCAAAAAAGTGCTTTCCCAGCTGTCTTGTGAAGTCAAGATCAGAGAGTAGCATGCAAGCTTTTGATATTTCACATCAGGATGCACATTCTCCAGAGCTCCCCATGTCGCCAACAGAGACCATGATCCTTGACAGCCTTCAACTTGGTGAGAGGGCAGAAAATCATCTTCCTCAGTGCACCCCATTTCCAAATAAATCACGAAACATTCATCACCCACAGCAGAATATTAAATAATACGTTACTTTTGCCAAATGAAGGACAGATTCAGCCTGGTCAAGGACAATGCTTTACATAGCTGTATAAACATTTAGTATGATGCTTCAGAATTTATAACTGCAATTACTATCAGTTTGCCTCCTACAACTTTATATGCCCTCTGCTTTGAAGGGAGAATATACTCACTACTGAAGACAGAACCCAATTCAATAGTATTGGCTTCAAAGGATAAATTGAAGCGTAATAATATTTACCTTTTGCTATGTAATAAGATTTATATTTTGCTGAAGACGAAACTGGACATCAACCAAAGCAATGGGCACAATCTTCTGGCTTAAAGCAATCTAGATATTTTCTTCACTGAAGAACAGTAATTTCCCCATAAGCTAAAAAAGGTAAAATATAAGAGAGGAAGAAAAACTTTAAGAGGTTTTTAAGAAAAAAATAGGTAACATTTCTTCACAACAAATTAGCTAATACTAAAATTATGTTTTCTATTTTTATATCAGCAAATCAAAATGCATTATTTTCTACAAACCTGGATATTCTATCTGATCACTATCCCAACAGGTGAAATGAACCTTCAGTGTGAAATACTTAAAGAAATATGTATGTCCATTTCATTACTCTGCAGCTATTTCTTCATGAGGTGTCAAGAGCAAACTGTCAGTCTGTGTCACAGAGGTACTCAAAGGACTAATTTCCTCAGGTAAAATGCTGCTGTACGTTTCTGGAACCCTTTTTTCCAAATATACTTTGGATATTTCAGCCCAGCAATAAGTTTGCTGTATACAAGTATGTTAACTGTGCAGAAGCTGACAGTAATTTTGCTTTCTTAAGTGATCAGCCAATACTGCCTGATAAGATCACATCAGCAACAAGGGCAGCCTTTCAATAGCAACCAATTTTATATCTTATCTTTTCCCAGGTAACTGGCTGTGATGCCAGGGGAAAGGGTGATAGGGAGTTCAAAACATGAGTTAAATGACAGATTCCTGCAAATTTAATTAGCAAACAAAAATCCATGGATAGCTACCTATTATATTATTCAGTGGAAAGACTTAAATACTGGAAAGTTAGCTGCGAGTTCTCCTCTCTTGACATCACAAAAGATATATAACCAAGGGGAAGAGAAGACCAAGGTTCTTAATTTTTCCCAAATGTAGAGAAAAACTCTCCCTTATCCCTGGTTGTTCTGTCAGACTGGTCTTTGCTTGAAGCTACCGCTCTTCTTCAGCCCTCTCACTCTCACTCGCAAACACACAAACACACACAGACAGGGTGAGGCACGTCTGCATAGGAAATACCTCCCCAAGACCTATGTCTGGTCCATCAGAAAGCTCAATGTTTCTACTGAGATCTGTTTCTTCAACTAGAAATCTCCACCATTCCTGCAGATAAACCATTACTCTGTTTTATAAGAAAGAAGAATGAAAAAAAACTGTACAGGGAGGAGGAAAAAACCATCTTTAGAAATGATTGCCAAGAAGCAGTCCTTTCAAGCAGGTTGAAGTCCTGCATCAGTTAGCCCTTTGGCACTCACAATGCAAAATTTGCTCAAGCCTGCACTGTCAGGTCCCTTGGGTAAACAACTTGCTTATCTGTGGATCTTATAATCTAGGTAAATTGTTCTTGAGATGTAGATAATATCCTTTTAGGATATGGCATCCTAACTGATGTTTTTTTCAAGCATGGCTGGACAGAAAATACTAACATATTCTTGGTAAAGTCCATAGTCCTGCTTTAGGATTCTCATATTTCTTATGGTCTGCAGAAATTTGAACTGCAAACCAAATGTTTAAAAAAAAACCCCAAAAGTGTCTACACAACACATTTTTAACTACTTGTTAACAATACTTTAACAGCATCTAATTACAGTGGTGATACTTACATGTTTTAAATTCTATTCCTTTTCAGGTGACAGCAAGGAGCAACTGAAAACCAGTAAGCTATGTTTGAATAATATATTTACACTGCTGTCATTTAGCATGATCTTCAGCTCTCTCAGACCTTGAATCGGTAGCATCATTTGGGAAAGTCAGTTTTGTAGCACGTACCAAATACTAGGAAGATAGAGATGCATTAAAATTTGAGATTGACAGACAGCTGGCTGCATTCAAATGGAAAGTAAGCAGACTGGCAGTAGCAACTATGTGAACTTAATAGCAAAAAAGTGAGAGTCGTGGGATATCTGGGATCAGGTTCTGTCAACCAGATGGCACACCTTTAAGACCATTGGGTCTTCAAATCTAGTGAGGAAACACAAGATTTAAAAACAGCTCTGTCTAGTGCTAAGGGAGCCCAAAATAATTTGAACCAGTAGAAGGATGCGTAAAATTGCATCAGGTTAGGATAAAGTGTGGGCTGTTCATCCTGGTTAGCTGAGAAACAGGGTAATGAAGTGAGAACATAGAAATTGTTTTTTCTTTGTCTCTCTTTTAAAGTTATTCTTACATTGGTTTTCAGATTGTACATACTTAGTATGGATCAGCATGCCTATGGGTATTTAATGCCTTTACTGTTCTTTGTGGCTATGGTTTTGTTCTTTCTTACTAAACAGAAAATGTAATCGAATAACAATCACTCCAAAGTCGCCTTATGAAAGAAAGTACACAAATGTCAAAATCCTGTTGCAGTTGCTGATATGAAAACGTACTAAGGAACACAGCTTTTCATACTAATGAGATCACCTCATTTATTTTATTATAGAGTCATTATTAAAGTAGGATAGCTGTATTACATCAATAATTTTAATTGTTACCAAGGTGTGAATAAAGTATTTTCCTTCTTAAGGATTTACATTTTTAGGGTAAACTGGATAAAATGCACTAAAATGAAGAGTGGTAGAATTAATAAGAGAGATTACTATTGGAATATAGCCTCCAAATAATTAATTCCACAACTTCAATATTGGAATTCATTATCTTACACAACTTTCCAAAACTCTATATATTTTGACCTTCACAGAGGCTGAAAACCCCTCCCTTTTTGGTCATATATTTGAGAAACTTCTGTAGAGTTTAAGATTTGCATAGATTCTACATCACTTTTTCATGCCAACTAGTTTAAATTCTTAGTATGACTGATGGTTTTAAATAACACTTTTAAAGTTTTCCCTTGCAGACAGTTTGCATATGTTGACACGTTTTTCTCAGATATCTTGCTATTACTTTAATGACTCCTTGTTATAAGGGAAATAGAGAACACTGTTTTCTTTAAGAGCTAGCCATCTAATTTAGCATCAGTAAATAACAACTAGCAAGTGTAGTGATGACAGCAGGTCTCTACTTCACACAGTCCCACCGTTGTTCCTTTCCCTTCCTTCACACTTCTATTTCTTTGCAAGCAGCATAATTAGATTAAAGAAAAAGAGATATGCTGAAAGAGTGATTCTACTTACTTCTCTGTCCAAGCAGGGAAAGGGATTGCTGAAGTGTCAGAATTTCCTCTAAGAAGATACTGGAATAACTGCGAAACCGAGGAGTAAAATTAATAACAACTCAAATAAGGGAGGGCATTCACTAAGAATGACACAGAGATTGAAAATAATGTCAGATATGGTCCCAAAATCAAAGAAATACTTTCCTATACTGAAAACAGAGTCAAGGACATTGCTTATGACTAGTGGTAAGATGGTCAGCAGATACACCGGATAGTGAATCTAGCGAATCTATATTGTGAGATAAAAATCATCCTCAAATTAAAGTTGATAAAGGAAGGAACAGGGAATGTACTTACAGGAACTTATAGTCATATTAAGTGCAGATCACCAACATATGACAATAGGAAAATTATAGATCTTCCACCTCTCTTTAAAAATAAAAAAAAAATCATGTAAATAAATATAAGATCATTATTCTTTTCTCAGTTGACCAAAACACTATCCCTCTAAAGTTGTGTATAAAAGATACGCATTTAATTTAATGGAGGTTTGGTAAACTTTTGGTGAATTTTATTGGAAATGAATTTTTCCAGACTAATGTAATAATTGCTTTACGAACAAGATAAATTGAAACCAAGTTCAAAGAAATTACAGTACGGTCAATATACCACTACAAAAAAAATCATGAGCTCAGCTGTAAAATATGGCTTGTAGTGCAAGAATTGTAAATTGTGTACAGAATTCAATAAGGAAAAGGAACAGTGATTTGCACTGAAGTGGAGGACAGTTGTTCAAGTACTCCTCTAAGGACGAGTCTTGGAACTAATGCTAATTGGTTTTTGTCATGAATTTTGGGGAGAATAAACAAAATGGAATTGTAAAATATCTTGATTAGGAAAATTAATAAAAATAAAGTTGGATGTAACATTGAATAACTCATGGAAGTTATGGGAGCAATTGTGATGATATTCAGCCAAAATGCAAGATCATTTATTCAGTACAAAGCATTTCTAGTTTTAAAGGCAAAATATTTGGAAGTGTAAACTGAAAGACAGGGATTTGGGTTTCTTTCTCAAACTGATTGACTGAGCTTATTAAATCAGTGTAACCATGGAAGAAACAAATAGTCCTGTGAGGTGACATCTGATATATTTCCATTTTATGAAGTATCATTACTGTCATAGTAGAAAAATCCCTTGTGAATCAAAACAGCCTAAAACAGTGACATCTACCCTGCCCATCACACTAAAATAATGAAAATACACATCTTATAAAGTTGAGAACTTAGTCTACTACTATGCTGTCATTTATCAATGAGTAGAAAACTCACTGAAACTAAAGATGATAAGGCAATACATTTCTATTCCTGAAGAAATTCCTCATATCAGCCTGAGAATAGAGATGATGTAATCATTATGAATCAGCATAAGCTTCAGCCAACAGAAGGCAAGTGGACAAAGTTAACCCATTTGGATGTTATTACGTGCCTCATGTTTAGATCTGAAGCACAGAATTTCTAATGAAGAATCTTAACCTGAACAGTAATCCATTACTGGCTAACACATCTAACGGACTAGAGCAAATTACTGATTCAGGTGTTGACCATACATATCTCAAAAATTTCTTTGCTATATTACTTCTTTATTGCTGTTATCATTGTTCATGTTGCATTTATGAAAACTACATAGAAAACTATAAGAATATAAACATACCTAATTAGGTATTTCTTTGTTTTAAGTAATGTGTAAGTAGACATGTATCTTGAAGCCTGTTCCATGTAATTTCTGTGGAAATGTTGCTATTTTCTTTCATGTGAGAAGTCTGGGACCTCTAAATTTTTATTGCAAATTCCCTGGACTGCAAGGATATAAAATTCATTATGTCAAAACTCCAGAGGATTATGATCAGAAGCTAGGTAAAGTGTTACACCACTAGAAACCAGAAGAAGGTTATAATAACCATCATAGTTAATATCTGGCATTTACAGCAAAACTTAGTAATATCTCATATTACAATACCCATTAATCTTCTTTTGTTTTTCTGTTTACATCAGGAATACTGAATGAAAATTAAAAAGTATCTTCATGGAAAGGACACAACTTGCATATGGCCTAACAAGAGGGATATTATTTCTACTTATGAAAGCAGAAAAAAATGTTTTGCACAAATTATCTTAAGCCTTTCTTTCTGCTTTATCATATTACCAACTTCTCACTGCTCAATGTCTTCTATCTTTCCATGAATTAAAAAACACCCTATTAACACAAGCTTATCATTTGGATTTCCATCACTTTCTGTCCTCCCATATGTGCCTTTCTGAGCAAGTTCTCAGCACTCAATCCTTTTGCCAAAAGCTGCCAACCTGCAACAAAAGCTTTGTCTCAGTCACCATAACAAAACAAAAGATCAAAATAGGAAAAGTAGCCAAAGTTGCAGGCACAAGCTTGACTTTCTAAAAGCTCTGCGCAGAACCCTCAGTCAGAATCTAGCTAGGACAGGTTGGTATAATACCATCATTTTTCAGAAATAAAAAAACCCAAACTTCTGTAACACCAGCAAAAAGCAAGGGCACAACTTGAAAACTCCTAACACCAAATTTGCATGACCTCTTCATCCAATGTCACGTACTTACAACATACTCTTCCCAAATAAATTCCCTTCATACTTAATTACAGCATTGAATACCAAATATCATGGCAGCCCAGAATCAGACATGAAAAAAAAAAAAAAAAACCACCTGAGTTTTTAGTTCGACCAAAAGGCAAAAGCAATAAGTTATGCACTATGATTTTAAAAGTAGTTCTACTGATTCCCTGTCTGGGGTTAGGTGCCTGAGGTCAGGTTTATTTATGGTATAAATCAGTACACTTCGAGACATACACTTGGGAGGAATTTGTCCTGATTAAAACTAATTCAAAGCTGAAAAATTCATCCTGAAGAGATACATAGAATCTCAGTGTCTAAAATCTTTACACTGTCTTTTCAGCTTTTCCTGTTATTTACCTCTCTAAGACACGGAGTTAATGGTCACCCTTCAAAAACTAACAAAAACATCACCATTCTAGACGTAACCTAACAACAAAGACATGCACATAGAATGGGGTGTTTCTGAATGTTTGATTTTTTTTTGATGATGTCTCAAAGTTCTGGAAAAGAGGATATTATTTATCAGTTAAATCAGTATACTGATAGTTCCTATGCAATCGTATCTGCAATTTTTAAGTAATCACACTATTATTCAACACTTTCAACTATCTGACATATTACATGTGATACACAGAGAATTTTCTAAAAAGTATGACTGAAGCGGAAGGGAGAGAGAGGAGAATGATATTCTTTACCTGTACTTTGGCATCAGCTTTCAATTAAAAAAACGAACATAAGTAAAAGCAGACTCACAGATCTTTTAAGAGGAAAAAAAAGCAATAGCACAAAATATTAATGACATTGGAGACCTTTTATTTGTGTGCTTCTTACTCAACAAAGATTCACAGTAAATGTTCCAGTACTAAAACTACTGAAAGTGAGGAGTAGAACAAAAAACTTACACTTCAGAAATAATTTAGGGCATGAACTTAATCTCAGTTGTGGTCAAGTAAGCAGATACTTTGCTCAGTTTTGTGACGTGTAAGGGACTGAGATTGTGTGCAGGAAATGCAGAGTACATAATTGCATATGACATAATGTTTATGTAATTTGAAAAGAAATGCCTAATTTTCGCATGAAACAAAATGGTATGAAGAAGAGTTCTTCTGAAGTTGTCACTAGGACTGTAACTTCACTGCCACAACAGTGCTTTTACCCCTTCCTCCTCTTTCTGGCACAGCAAGTGCCACTTAATCTGCAGCTGCAGCTGTTGGGCTGCTTTACTACCCAGAGAGCTGTCTGCAGCCCCCAGAAAAGAGAATTTTGTTTTGATGACCTGTATTTAATCCTCTTCATCCTTTTCCCACCAAAATAAGTAAATGTCTGCAGCTGAAGTCATGTAAAAGCAACTTTACCTGATGACAAATGGGAAAAAATGTCATGAAGATTGGGGCTCATCCTCCAGTGCATATTATTAAAATGAGTTACAGCATAGGAAGGGAAGGAGGTCTGCAGGTGAAAAAGGCAGACAAACATCACAGAATTTTTCCCACAGTGCTTGAAGGGAGAGAACTCCTTGATTCCTAGTCACAGGTCCCTTCTGACCTCCTCCTGGAACAGTTAATGCTAAAGGTGATAACACTCAATGAATGCCTCATAACCCTGAGCATAACCTCTAGATTTAATTCAGCCATTCTTGTCTCCTCCACTTTCTGCCCAAGTCTTGTTCAAGAGTTATGTTATCTTGGCTTATAACTTTGACCTCTGGAGGCTAGGGGCATGAAGTCAATCAATTCTTCATACTTTAGACCTACCTGAAGGATTCTATTTCATCATGTCATTGTATTCACTTTCTGAAATATTCTCTTTGAATACTGTGAAAGTGATTTAGCCTGAAAACTACTATGAAAAAAGTGAATTCTCATACTTTCTTCCAGCTCTATTCCAGTTTTTCTCCTCTGTATTTTGTCAGAGCCTGTGAGTATGAAAGAAGAAAACAAAAAACCTCATGACACATTTAATATTAAAACACCAGTGTGCTGGTATATACAAATGAAGACTTTTGTATGTTTTTTATTTCTGAATTAATGCTACTGTCGTCTTCTACATTTATTTCCACAGGTCATGTTTTACTTGAAGCCACAAGCAAAAGAAGAAAGAGAAAGAAAAGACTCTTAACAATTCATATTTGCCTATCCCCTCTTACAAGTTTCTCGTGGGTAGCCATTATTTCCATCATATGTACATTTATAGATACATAAGTTTAAATAGCAAATTACACCTATTGGCAATTACACCAATAGTTAGCCAATTAGATAATCTCAATTACAGGAAAATACCGCTATTTATTTAGCTTGTAAAAAAATCCCATACACATACTCTGAGAATAAAACCTCCTGTAAAATAACAAAAATGATATTTAGACACTACAGATGGCAGCTTTCACAGGTATACAAATGTGTTCATCTGAGAAAATATGTAGAGACCATTATGAGACTTAATCTTCCTAGAGTCACTGGATTCAAAACTGCCTGAAATCTGCCCTTTTGGCTACTGTGTCTGAATGCAAGAAAGAAAACACTGGCCAGTTGTATGTCGGAAGAGAGGAAATCCCTCTCATTCCTCTCCAAAATAAAATACTTAAAAACACAGCTCTGAATATTCTATGGAGAATCCAACCCACCTGCCACAGGTGCCTCTGTCTCAGCTACTTCCTCAACCTCCTTTCTCCCAATGTACTAATCTGCCTTTCCACTTCATTCATTTTTCCATTCATTCATTATAAAGATAGATTTTATTTTTTCTCCTAATTAGGAAAACTGTGCAGAAAGAGTCACTAACTCTTAGAAAAGCCTATTAACTGTCAAGGTCAGAATCTACTGCCTAGAAAAGCAATTTATTTCTCATTATATTTGAACTGTTGCTAAATCCAGAAAGAGGAAACACTAAATGACATCATTACTCTGAAAAGCAAAATAAAGCTGGCCAAGTTTATGTAATTATCCTGTAAATTTTCATTATTCTAGCATCATAAATAACTTTTCCCACTTGTGCAAGTTATCTATAAAATAGAATTTTTGGAAGGTAACAGACACAGTGTGTAAAGAAACCTTCGCTACACTATAAACTTTCCGGAGGAAAGAGAAACTTCTTGAGATTAAAATATGGATTAAATGAACTAAGTTTTGACCCAAATTATGCTGGGATAAGGAGATATTTAGCATGTGAACTGCACTTCATAAAGCAAATAGCTTACTTAACCACAGCAGCAAGAATATTTACATGACACAGCTTATTAAAATCCAAAATATCCTTATTTTTCAAATGCAAAAGGCCAAGATCCATAACAGCGAAGTAGTAAAACAAATTTCAAACCTTTTCCGGCTACCAAAACAACTACAATTAATAATTTCAATATGGGAATTTCTTAAACTGCCCAGGGGAAATTTTTCCAGCTAGTTTCAAACAATATAATTTAATGAATTTTGACAAGAGATGTGATTTAACAAAAGAAAATGCACACAGAAACCCCAAGTTTATGGAACTGTTGCCAAACTAATTTATTAGCACACTGCCTTCGCCTACTTTGTAAGGAACCAGCAAGACCACTTAGTGGAACAAACATAATGATCTTTTCTCCGTATAAAATGAGGGATCTTAGCAAGGGAGTTAGAGTTCAGGCATCATGTGCAGGATTCAAAGAAAACGTACATGCTTATCATAATTTTAACTGCTTAACAGTATCCTGGCTGCCTTCATCTGCTTTTCCAAAAATATGTCTTGAGTCACCTGTCAACTTTACAGTGATTTCCTGAATACTCTAAAGCCTTCTATCTATTTAGGCAACTAAATCCCAAATGACACCAAGCTCATAACCTACCAGCTATCAGCTGAGCCTCTAAGATGTTTGTGTTTAATCCATAGCATACAACTCATCTACAATAAAAGATTATCATCATATATTTTCCAAAAGATGAGAGCAGCCCCAAAACCCGAACTGTCAATGCTAGAAAATATTAAGCCTGAAGCACCTTAAAGACTCCATTTCCAGTTTTGTTCCCAAGAAACAAAATTTTGCTTCATAGCTTACTTGAAGACTTATAGTAAATCTGCTACGCAAGTCTAGTAAGTCACTAGAAGGAAATATTGTCTTTGAAACTGAGGCACGTCTTATATCCTACTTAGCAATTCCATCCTGTAAATCTGCATCAGGATCTCTCACTACAGATAATCGTTCAGTTGTATGCATAGATAATATTGCTTCCCCAGTTCTTTGCAACCTTCATGGTGCTATATATCTTTTTAAGTAAAAGGGTATATTTTTAACACTTGAGGAGGAAAGAGCCCCACTGCAGAAGACTGCTGGATACAAACTTTCTGGCTGTCCCTCAAGTATATTTTGTTAATCAATGATGGCATATATATTCATTATATAAAAATGTGAATATTCTCACACCAGCTGCCTTATATATGTTGATGTTTTACAACTAAGCCTGGCAGAAGTCTAAGAACATCAAGAGGAATGATATTCCTAGAAATTTTGTGACAGCTGGCCCTTAAAAGAAGAAGGAACATCCCTTGGCTGGGGTTATGCTCATTTTGAAAAGCAGAAGACATCTTTTTGGCTTAACATCAGCCACAGACAAAACCAGAGCCACCAGCCTCATCTGTGGTTCAGAGGTACATGACTCTCTTAAGAGAGTGCTGCACATGCACCTGGTAATGGGAGTCAAAGGGGATGGCAGTACAGGGACATATGTTTTGTGGTCACGGACAAACCTACAGCATTTTGGTTGATATTAATGTGAAGACAGATCAAGAAAGTTCAAACTCAAAATGAGATGTTACTCCTCTGTAATACCACTAATGAAGTCCAGCACCAGGGGATAAATGAGGGGCTGGGGCCTACACTGTCCAAACGCGAACAACTATTTGATAAGGGCAAGACAATTTCTGTGCTAAATTTACCCAGACTTCACTGGAGCATCTGTCTGAGAGATCAACAACACAGAAGAGCAATTAACTCTCTGTTACATTTCCACTGTCAGTGTGACTGCTTTCACCCACCTCACTCCAACGAGCAGAGCTTACCTTTTTGCTGATAAAGGCACTCCCATTGCTTCCAGAAGTCTCCTCTCACAGTCAGGAACATCCAAGTGAGTCACTCCCCATCCCTTTCCATGTTTTGTGTGAGTTATTTGTACCCAGCCATCTCCCCAGTGCAAAGATTTGCATGCCAAAATAAAGAAACTTGCTTCCCAGTTTAAGAGAAATCTTCATACTGCCTCCTCTCAACTATGTCTATACCACATGGAGAGTAAAGAAAAAAAAAACAAGGGAGGATATTTCTTTCTCTCTCCCGATCTTATAGGAAACTGAAATAAGTGATGTTATGATGTTATCCTACAAAGGCTAGAGCTTTTTGTGTGCCTAGCAACTGCTGTTTTCCCCTCGCAGCATATGGTCTTGTTTAGTTTCGTTCTCTCCTAACAGGGAACTAATAAACAAGAGGTAGGCCTCTGTCTTTTCACCAAGGGAAAAAGAGAAAAGTACTTCTAACAAAAGGTAGACACTTGTCTTGGTGCCAAGAAAAAGTGTTCATGCCCCATTAAACAGAAGGTAGGTTCCTGTCTCTCTGGTTCTTTTGTTTGTAGCCTCAGATTGTTAAACAGAGCAAGGGCACGCCTGCTCCCAGGCACCTGCATTTAATTGCAGCTTATTGCATTCCCCACAGGGAGGCAGGAACAGCTGCAAAGGAACACTGTACTGATGCAAGAGCAGAAAATACTTCTTTTTTTGTTTCCTGAGTGGAAGTGTGCTCTCTTCTACAAAAAGCACGCCACTCTAGAGAGAAATCTTTAGGAAAAACAACTAGTACTGCTTGGGTTTCCTCTGTTTTCCTTCATTTATCTTTGCTCAAACAAGTTAATAAACTGCTATTACAAAATTATAAAAAATCAAAACTCTATAAAGAATCCATTTATTTAAAACTCACTTTTCAAGAAAGATAATGTTTTTGGCTGAGCAATCTGCTCATTTGTTAATTGAAAGATTTTCCACAAAGACTTGGCAAGCCATTAAGCTTTAAAATTAAAGGAATATAGTTCAATAACATTAATGTATATACTAAGCTGAGGACTATCTTCTAAAGAAAAATAAGAATTTCTCCCCACTCTGAATGGTATTTCTTATTTATGGAAGGCTGTGCAATGAAACTCTGGGTAAAGCTCGTACATTTTGTCCTTCATGACAACTACATTCAATCCCTTTCTTTTTCCAGCATTTGCTCCATTTGTTTGTTTTAATAACTCCCTCCACGCATAAAGGTTATTTTTTCTGGTATTCTTAATGGAGTTGTCCTTGGTCCCTTTAAAAGCTACCTATTACAATGAAGAATATAAAAAAAAAAAACCCTTAATAATTATACCAAGCCCCAAACCCACAGGCTGGCCAGCAGTTCCCACTCCAACATTAAGATATCTCCATCAGCTGACAGAACAATGAGCAAATCTTTATATGACAAGGAGGGACAGTTTGAGAACTCCTCTAACTTAACAGAGCAGAGGAAATCAAGAAACCAAGTTAGCAGAAAGCAAGCCACAGTGATCTATGCTCATCTTACGCTGAAAACTAGTAGGAGAGCTTCTCCTCATACATTAAGTTACCTGGTCTTCCTTCCCTGGCTAACTAGATCACTTCTACCAAAACCAAATGGGAACAATAATCCTAATGTCTGGAAGTCCTAGGGCTCACAACAGCTCTTTTAGATTGCAAATGTTTTCTAGGTCCCAAGATTTAAAAGAAAAATTTGCTTTCTCTGTAACATCTTCAGTACCTAGAGGCAGCACAATAAAGAATAATCACAGCACTGGGGTTTTTTTTCCTAGGTTTCCCAATACAATAGAAAGGAAAGAATAATTTTTGTTTCTTCGCATACCACTGTACAGCTTTATTGAATTAAAAAGTGGCAATCTTTTCTTTTTCCCCTTAGTAGTAAAGAAATAGGATATTTAACCTCCCACCTGTTTCCACAAAATGAAAAGAATAAAAATGGAAATGTTTTCTTATGCTCTTTGAAGTTCATTGGATTTAAGCAGATTGTAATACTGAGGTATGGTTAGTTGCTCACACTGCATGCTTCCTGTTATGTTCCAACGTATTTATTTTAAACAACTAAAATAGACTTGCTTTTAGTCTAAACTATAGACTAAAAAAGTCAATAAAAAAGAGCCAATTTGACAGCCTTAGTGGTTGAAACCTTTGACAGAATAGGCACAAGTTAAAGCAGCATTCTTTCCCTACCTTGTTTATTTGCATCAATCTTAATATTAAGGTACATCTTTTTGATTTAGGAGCAGCTCAGCTTTAGGGATCTTCCTAGCCTTTGCCTTAGGTCTTGAAACAACAGGGAACTTTCAGATGGCAGTTACAAATGCTGTGAATTGAGATGTATCAGGGAATCCTCTTTCCTCCTTCCTCCCCTTCTCCTCTGTACCATCCAGTTCCAACTGTGTGGCAAAATAGCTGAGAAGCAGGTGACTGCTGCATGTGTTTCTCCCATCCTCTTGGATCCACAACCACCTTGCAGATAAAGGTCAGAAATCACAGGTTATCCCCTAGAAACATGAGAATGGCACCTCTTTCCAACCTGTCTGTGCACACCTCAGAATACACATCAGTTCAGGAAGATCTGTTTCCTTGTTTCCTTAAAAGCATGGCACTGAGCCTGCCCGGTTCCCCTGACCTGTGTGCCTGCACACCCTGGCTCAGTTTGCTCTGATTTCTGCCCCCACACGTTTCCTTTGCTCCCCAGCTGAAAGGAGTTGCTCCAGTGATTAGAAATGCAAGTGTGATGACCCAGATAGTGGATGAGACTGCTATGTTTGTTTCTTTCCCCCACAAGAACTACCTAAGGATTTAGTTGAGAGGCAATCATCAGTATTTCCCAGTCTCTGGTAACAAATGAATGTGGATGCTAGACAATAGGGGCCAGCACGTGAAGAAACTTGTCTGAACATTTACTATTTAATTATCATTATGGTGACATCCTTTACTCTGTGACTATCTCCCATGGTCATTCGCAAAAGCCAGCACTAGAAGAAAATACACTACAGAAACAACAGGATTTCACACAGGGACTTTATCTTAATTATCACAACCCAGAGCAAGAATCCTTACTTGCTACAACACTAGCTCCAAAATAAATATTCTCAGAGTGCTGAGAGGCATGTGAGTGTAAGAAAAGCTGTTATATGAACACCTTAGTTTGTAATTATCTCCATAATGAGAATTGGATGAGGGTTCTACCAATTCCATTCATCACATTTGTATTCGTAATTGTAAGGTGATGATTTGCATCTCTTTCTATTTGTCACATTATTTTTTGTATTGACAGGCCACGTCTTGTCAGATTCTATGAATATTATCTACACACTGGTTACACACACTGACAATTTTTAATAATTATTCATAAGTTATGCTTTCTGCTGTTAGTCTATTAGTCTCTTTTGTTCCCAACTTCTTCCTAGTGTCCATAACTTAAGTGCTTAGACCCTTCAGATTACCTGAGGCTAAGGAAATGGACATTTGTCTGGCACTCAAGCAAGAACAGCACATTCTGCTAATCTACGTTGTGGGCAGCATCTCTATATCCATGATTTTTTCTTCAGTCAGAATGAAATGAATTTGTGCATTTACGCACATTATTAAAATACAACATTTAGAACTTATCCAAGTTCTAATTGACTGTACAGCAAATGGAGTTTTTATTGCTCTGTGTAATAGGATTTCTAGAGAACTATTTTAGTCTTTGTATGCGTCTCAATATAGAAATTGTCATAATTCGACGTTTCAGATTCAAAGCAACCAAGAAGATTAAATTACTTTCATATTATTACATCTTGACAGAAAATTCCTTTCCAAAGTATCATTCATTGTAAGGGGGTTTGTTTGTTTGTTTTTAAGAATATTGAGTTAAAGCAGGAAACATTTTACACAAATCTGCAATCTATATAAAAGTAGGGATATCCACAGTATGTACTACATGTATGTACCACAGGATGTACTACAGAGGACAGAGGAAAAGAAGCATGTGCAAGTATGCTTGTTTGACAAACATATTTACATACCTATTAAAAACATATAAATTTTTCAAATGTTTCATGTTACTAGTCTATTCTTGAGATTTCATGGGATTATTTTAAGGCTATTTGAGATGTTTTCCAATTATGCTGTATTTTTACTAAAAAGTAAAAAGGTTTTTACTAAAATTAGTCACATCATGCAGCTACTGATTCATGTGCTTCTTGTAAACATGAACTGCTAAAACACTTGTATTGTTGTCTCTTGGTAAAGTTGTTACCAATAAAAAAAAAAAAAAGAAAACACCCTGTGTAAATTAGGAATAGTCATACCTTCTGAATATAGAGTAAAACAAGTGCGAAGTGTTAAACTTGTCTGGTGCTCCTGGAAAAAGTCAGATGAAAATACTAACCATAAAAAAATATTATCATCATCTACAAACAAAAGAAACTCTTCTTTGATTTCTCCCCAGTCAGACACTGAATACTACAAAGGAACCATGAAGAATCCAAGAATATTTAATACACATACTTAATGGTCTTAATAAAACCCAATATAACATATTTTTAGCTGACTAGGATAGGAACACTCACTTCTCATGGAGTCAGGGCACTTAGTTCACAAGGTGTCTCAACCTTGCGTAGCTTTCATATACCATCAGAAAAACATAGACAACATTAAAGATTCATTACTCTCTTCCTTTCCCACTTCATAATTGCTTTATAGAGGAAATTGTTGTATTCTGAGGACATCGATATTGAGGTATTCTGTTTAATTTTCAAAATGCATTTCTCATTAGTAGTAACACACCAAGTTACAGAGTTGTAGGTAGCAAACCCAAAGAGACTAAAGCAAATCTACATTCTTATCTCTTCACAGAACCTGATTTCCAAGACCCATTCAGGTTTGCTTGTGTTTATACACCTAAGCAAAGTTTTAGACAGGTTTTTGAATGTGTGAATAACTGTACTTGCAGGCTCATACCCCTGAAAGACACTGAAACTCCTCAGAGAATGCCAAACCAGGGGCTAGCTTTCTAAATAAAAGGACAAAGCAAGGCAAAACAAAAACATTGACAAGTACAAATCCAGTGACCTGTAAATTAATTTCAAAGAATCTAAGATTCTTTGGAGATTGCTGCTTTCACTGGTGTTTCACAGATACTTCAGCAATAATCCCCTTATATAGGTATGCAGATTCATTGTTACAGATAATGTATCCTCCAATATTCTCAGCCTGAGGTACTCCTTTCAGAAGCCAAAAGTCAGTATTTCAGGCTTCTTCAACTAAAGGAAGACCAACAGTGGATGGTGATAAACGACTATCTTAATTTATACAGTTGCCAATATATGCAAGTTTTAACCACAATAAGTTAGTCATATTGACTGTCTGCCTCTTCTTTCATTTCATTCCCTTCCTCTTCCACTTGTTAGCTCTTTATCGCCAGCTAATTAAGACTTCCTCACTCTATTTCACAAGCTCCAGCTTCTGTAAATGCTTATTTACATCAATTTCATTTGTACTTATTCTGACTTTGCTATGAAAGGATTTAGGATTAGAACTAGGTAAGAATTTACTTAATAAAACAAGCCTCTTTTAAAAAGTATTTTCATCAACTCAGGATAATTAATGGATTAAAATAAGGTTCAGATAAAATAAATTATCAAATAAGAGTGGTATTGTTTAACTGTGTTTCTGTTAAATTAGTTTCCTAACAGCACCAGGTGATTGAGAATGTTTGGATTAACTTTACAGGAACTACGTTTAAAGCAAATAGGAGCTGCTGATATTTAGTGCGTATCCTTCACCACAAAGGTCAGCCCATCCTGTTTTCCTCACATGCTAGTTTAAAAAAAAAAGACATCAGCTGTATCAGTAGGGTCAGGTTTAGCAAGTCTATATAAAAAAATCTAGCTCAAACTTTTGCAAACATAAGCAAATTTAAGTATATTTAGGAAATGCATCGTATTACCTCTGCTATGGAGGAAACAGTGTAGCTTTCGACGTAAAGGAAGAAGTGATGCTAAAATAGAACTAGCCCATATTATTCTCTCCGTATGAATAATTAACACTAACTGTAAGTAGCCTACTCAAACATGCATATTCAGTTGCTTCCTTAATAGATTTCTTCCTTTCTTTACCAAGAGTATTTTTATGTGAAAAGAATTAAAATCAGAGTGATAATACAATCTATCACATACTTTATTCTCATATTCCACATATTTTCAGCATAACATCAGAATACCTATTTCTTTCATCAAGTCTTTCACATTTTATGGCTTCCTTCTCTTTTTATATTTTATTATATATCAAATCGTAGTGATCGGTTACTTTGTTCTCAGTCCCACTGGGCCTGTTATCTGTAATTAAATATAAGGCTCCTTGATATTAGTAGTGTGCTGATGGATTGTTGCTTACCTACCAGGCAGCACTTAGAGAAATGGAGGTCCTTGAAAGCAAATAGCATCAGAGCATAAATCAGTGAGAATGAAGACAGGAGTGAATATAGATTTTGTGGTAAGAAAGCTCAGGAGATTGTTCTTCGAAGTCCACAGATTGGAGATAACATCCATATTGATTTATCATCAGACATTTATTGATCATTGACTAAATGACTGTACAGATAAACATATGTATCATTCCACTTCTGCCACTAGACCTAACCTTACTGACTATGCAAAACTAAAAGCTTAACCCTCTCAAACCAAAAAAATGTTGATTAAAGGCTGGATGAAGATTTGTGCTGTACAAATGATCTGAAACAGGACACGTACCTCCAACCCCACCTACTACTCCCATAAGAACAAATAAAACCTAATTAAAAATATTCCATATCTATTTTCAAACTTTTAAATAGTTCTTTGACTATCCATGCAATTCAGGAATACCTTTGCTACATTTCTTGTAATACCGGGCATACATTTATAAAAAAATACTGAGAAAAATAACAGGTATCAACAGATATTAATAATTTTCAAACCATGGGACATTTAATTGAAGAATAGATGTCACAGACAATAGACAGCTTGCCTGATGAGTAGGAGCTGTCAGCAAATTCCTAAAACTATTTTCAGTTAGTCATATCAATTCACACACTATAGTATCATTAAAAAAAACCCAAAAATTTCTATAGGAATTGTAGGGAGCTAGGAGGTAGCTTAGTATAGTTCACTACAGAAAATTTTTAAGTAGTTAAGTCCAGACTTTTAACCTACCTTCAGCGTAGTCTACCATTTGCAACACGTTGATTTGGTGAAAGCCCTATGAAGCTGCACTCATTTAGTTTTTTGTAGATACTCTAGAGTAACCAGTACACCAGCAAATTTATTAACAATTACCTGTCTGTACACTTGCATAAGCCAAAAATGAAGTAGAAAAGGAATATGTAAAACAAAGCATCAGATAAATATAAGGATGAAACCAACAGCAGTGAACTGGCAGTCTAATTTTAATGAGTGCATCAGTTTTGCTGTGGACATCAATAAAGGTTGCTACATGCTAATAGAGACAGAAGGTTATCTGAGCTCAACCTTTGCTAATCAACACATTTGCACATTCTGAATAGAAAATTATATGCAGATACTTAGCACATCACCAATTACCAATGTCCCAGGTGGAGATATCCTGTCAGTTTCCTTCTCCCCAGCAGAAAAACATTTGGCAAAGAAAGAGATCAGAAGCCTTTGAAACTTCAAGGAACTCTCCTACACCATCTCCTCCCAAAGCTGTTTGATAGGAGTACCTGAATGTAATAATTCCTACTGAAGTAAAACAGGACAAACCCATTAGAAATTCTTTCTACTTCACACATGCTCTCTCTTGTGAAGAGTTTTTCTTTTTCACATCCCATGGTATATTTTTTTTTTCCTCTGATCACTAGGGAACTTCTTCAAAACCTTTTCTAGAAGAAATTCCACTCCACTTCTTCAAATGGTTTCCTGATCTTTCTCTCTCTAACTGCAGCAGCTTGTAATTAGTCCTAGATGAACAAGAAGTTAATCTCTTTAACAGGGAGAATCACATGGGGCATGTACATTTCATAGAATCATAGAACAACCAGGTTGAAAGAGACCCATCGGATCATCGAGTCCAACCATTCCAATCAAACACTAAACCATGTCCCTCAGGACCTCATCTACCCGTGCCTTAAACACCTCCCGGAAAGGTGAATCAACCACCTCCCTGGGAAGCCTGTTCCAATGCCCAATGACCCTTTCTGTGAAATTTTTTTTCATAATGTCCAGCCTAAATCTCCCCTGGTGGAGCTTGAGGCCATTCCCTCTTGTCCTGTCCCCTGTCACTTGGGAGAAGAGTCCAGCTCCCTCCTCTCTACAACCTCCTTTCAGGTACTTGTAGAGAGCAATGAGGTCTCCTCTCAGCCTTCTCGTCTCCAGGCTAAACACCCCCAGCTCTCTCAGCTGTTCCTCATAAGGCCAGCTCTCCAGTCCCTTCACAGGGCATGGACCAATGTCTACAGATTAAAACGTTTTCTATTATCTCCCTTTCTGTGTCTTCAGAATCCACATGAAGGAGCTTGAATTGGAAGTTCAGAAACAGAAAGAGTATTCTCCACATTTTATGCTATAGTAGAAATGAAGAAAACACCTATGTTTATTATTAACTCAAAATTCAAGCTAGCATACACTAGAGCTTTTCCACTAGAAAAATAAATCATTAAGTGTGAAGATAAAATAAAAACTTATTTGCAAACAGCAAATATTGGTTTTGCAGAAAATTATGTCAGAAGCCAAAGGTCAGAATTTATTTCTAGAAAGAAGATATTAAATTAGGAAGTGTTAAGAGAAATTGTGCTGAGCTGGAACTATGAAAATATACCTAATGATAGTTAAAGTAAACTTACTGTATAATATGCTGCTAGAATGGATATACCCGGATTAACTATATTATCAAGAACACTTTGAGAGAAGTGCAGAAAATGAAATATTCAAAAAATAATGATTACTTTGGAATAGAAAAGTCTTTTGCTTATATTTTGTTTTATGGAAAAAATAAACTAATGAGATTGTATAAAACTATATTTTCATTTCATAGTTATAGCTCCAGTGAAATGTCTAAACTAAAACAAATTTTGTTCATTATTGTTCATAATTTATGTTGTTATGAGAAACTAACAACAAAGTTGGCTTATAAGTATTAATGGAAATTATTCTTACCATATCCATATACCCATAACATTAGAAGTGAGAATAATTCATAATGAATAATGCTTTTTTTTCCATATTTACTTCACCACCACCTTGAGGCTATAACATATAGCAATTAGAGAGAAAAAATGAGAAGGAAATTAAAAAGAAGTGATATAGTCCTGAGGGAGGGAACAGGAATGTAGATATCAGTCATTCCTTGACCAATAATTACCAAGCTACGCTCATCTGAATAATTATCCTTTTTCTTCCCTTCATTCATAAGAGCATAATTGCAACAAAGAAGATACCTCCATTGGATACATTTCAGAATAGCAGGCTGAGGAATGTTTCCGGGAACCTACCTCCACGAGGGAAATCTCAGCTCTGGGTTTTAGGCAGGGCAAGTACTGTCTCTGAGGGGTCAGAAGCAACTGCCATTCTCTACCTTGACACATTGTTCTTGGAGGGTTCATTGTCAGCTTTTTTTTTTTTTTTTAAAAAAAAAAAAAAAAGCTTGTATATATTTTGGACACTTCGATTCAAATTTCACATTATTTATTGTCATCCTGTGGTAGAGACTTACAGACTCTTAAGTGCCCCACTAGGAACCTAAGGGGAGTTAATTCTCACACCAGCAACACCTGCTCTCTCTCAGTGCCCTGAAAGGCATTTTGCCATCAGCTAGGACAAATGAGATCTTTTTTTTGTTTTGTTCTGTTTTTTGTGGCTGGCACACAGCATTCCTTCACCAAGGGCTTCAAATACTACCATTGCTCATAGGTATCTTAATTAATATCTCTATAGTGATTCTGTGAGTCTTCGGTGCTCACTTAGGTTGATAAAGCACAAGATCGTCTCAGGCACGCTTGTATACTCCATAGTGTAACTGAGAAGCAAATTCCTCTAACTATACCCCCCAAAAAACCTCAAACTCACTTCTATTTTACATATTGCTAGTCAGACCCACAAAGAGTAACATAACACCGCAAATGGCATATAGAAGAGCGTTTGATGAAAATACTGATTGGCAGCCATGTGTTCCTAGTTCTGTTCCTGATTTTGCAGCTGATCTGCAGTGTGAGACTAAATGAATCATTTTTATCACTCTATGCCTTTGTTTGCCTATCTAAGAGATAAGATAAACTTGCCATTCCCTTAAAATTACTTGTGGGTGAATGGAATAACAATAAAATTTGCACATGGAAAGCAAAAATCTCAAGTAAGAAGCTTAACGTAAAAGGCCATAGTCTGATGAATACCTTCTTGAATTAGATCTTCATATCATTTCTTTATCCCTTTAAATAACTATAATAAACATACTATAATTCTTCTACAGAACATTACATGTGATAATACCATTCAGCACTGTAATTTCTGTGAAGATTTGAATAGAATCATCTCAATTTTGGCTTTGACAAAATGAGGCTAATAAATACCAATCAATCAATTCTGCTCAGGTATTCTACAAAAAAAAATTAAAAAAATACTATAGACATAAATTACAAATAGGTGAAAATATTAGTAAACGGGTATTTGTAAGCTGAAATGATTATACAGTGAAGGCCTCATAAATGTAATATATATAAAAAAAAGAGCTATACCTGAAAATGTGTTTCATACTGGGGAAAACGTTTATGTTCTAAGCACTGTTCTGCTCTTTTACAGTCACATTTAAACCCTGTGTGCTACTATGTGGCTAAGTAGTTTTCTCAGTGTTAATTTCTTAGTCTTCTTTATTTGAATGATAACAGCTGGGAATGCTAGCATGTTATAAACTGCCAATCTCTTAGGAAGCTGCAGTTACAACCATTAAGTAAACATCAGTTATTAAAATTAAGTCTTCAACATGCTGAGAAGTCTGCATTTTTATTTCCATTACAAGAAAATGTGCTAAAAGAGAATGGTGTGTTCTTTTCCTGCTTACTCCTCCTGCTAATTGTCAAATATGCTGTTTGTAGTGGCTCAAGCTATCCGCCTAATTATGATGACCAGAACAGTTTGTTGTTACAAAGAAATACATTTGGACAAAAGATGATTTTTTTACAAGGTGTCTTCTCTATGCCACAAACATTCTACATTATTTACATTGCAATTATGTTTTACAGAAATATCTGTGCCTCTTTTAATGGTCAAATCATTTGGAGTTGGCACAGAGATAGATCTAGGTAGCTTCAGGGAGGGAAAAAGTCTTATTAGTTGCAGAAGCTATATTTAAATCCTTGATAAAGTTAATGATTAAGGAAATACACAGAGCAGAAATAGGAGCTGGATGTGATTGAAACAGTCAAGAAGATAAGAGGAAGAAAGCTAAATTTAGGTGGACAAAGTACAGAAGGACACAGCTGAATTAGGCAAAGGAAAACGTGAGTGGGATGTGACTCTCCATCATATCCTGGGATCAGAGGAGAGTCTGGCCACAAAATTAAAGGAGGAAGTGCTAATAATCTAGTTATAATCAGCCAAGGGATATTAAGTGAATAGATTGTCAGTCTCACTTGTTCAACAAAGAGATTAATCTTTGAATAAATCAAATCTGCAAGAAAATTATTAGAAAGAAGAACTGAGTTTTGCCTCCTAGTCTATAACACATCACAGGAGATCAGTTTGTTTTGTCTATGTTCCCATATCTCATCCCTATACATTGAAAGACTGGGACAAGGATGATATTAAAAGCTTAGAAAGCAATATTGAGTGAAATATCCCTTCCGTTACTATGTATAGCAACATAATACATACGGATACATAATATATATGTAATATATACAGAGAGAGGTAATATCCAAAGGTAAAACTAAGACGTATTTGCAGCCTAATTAAACTACAGTTCTCTTTTCTTAATTCTCTTATGAGATATGCTTCAAAACTGCCAAGCCTTCCTTGCCTAGCACTTGTGCTTCAAAACGTTGTGCAGAGTAACCGAAAAACAGGCAGCTGCACTGTATATTTGACTTAATGCAACCTGATTTATCCATTTGCTTTTTCTTCTGTCTTCCTCTTTTTTTTTTTTTTTTCCTTCAACACACACACACACATAACAAAGTGAATCAGATGCCTGGTCTGTGCGGTACAGCTGAAAGTCCTGTTATGCCTCAAGAAAACCTTGTTGATCAATACCAATTCCATGTAACTTACCGTGCATTCTTTGATCCTTCTCAACTAGTTATTAAAAAAAGATATCCTTGTGTTAGTCATCTACAAACATTATTGTTTGGTTTGAATTCTTATATAGTGATACAGGCACAGACAGCGAGGAAAGGATAACATAATTCCATCTGGACAAATAACATTGAATGACAGAGTTATTTTTATAAAACGCTTATCACTTAGGTTTTTATGTCTAAAATGAGATAAGAGATATTTTCTTTTTTTTTTTTTTAAACTAAGAAACACTTTCCAACTACAAACAGACTGTTTCACAAATAAATTCTAGACTGATGTATCTGCGCTGCAGTTATTCACAATAATGTATAGTTTTGTCAGCTCTGCATTACAGGATATATACAAACTAGAACTAGATGATGGACTGTCCTGGTATATGGTATATATCTTGTGAGGAGCTTCCACTAGATCTGTTTGCTAACAGATCCAAAAAGGAAGCAGAAGATATTAAGGATGAAGTAGAAGCTCTGTTCAGGTTTTACTGATCTGTTGTAGAGTGAATAAGAATCTGGGCACCCAAGTGCTTGACGGCAAGTGTGTGAAACACTATTGAGACCAGCCACATTTCTACACAACACACCTGATGTGTTCAATCAGAAAGTCCTAAAGAAATGGAGCAGATAATTCCCATTTTCTTTTAACTTTCTTCCTTGCTTCCTTCAAATATAAAATCATTCTCAGGTGGGCAAGTGAACTTTAATTTTGTACCTAAATCTACATCTAAGCCTAAAAAGTGAGGATAGCGGGTCCTGTTGTAATCTGGAAATTTATTTGAGTAGCAATGCTATTTCAATAGAATCATAGAACAACCAGGTTGGAAGAGACCCACCAGATCATCAAGTCCAACCATTCCTATCAAACACTAAACCATGACCCTCAGGACCTCGTCTACCTGTGCCTTAAACACCTCCAGGGAAGGTGAATCAACCACCTCCCTGGTCAGCCTGTTCCAATGCCCAATGACCCTTTCTGTGAAGAATTTTTTCCTAATCTCTAGCCTAAAATCTCCCCTGGCGGAGCTTTAGGCCATTCCCTCTTGTCCTGTCCCCTGTTATATAACATAATAAATAACATAGGTTACCAAGTAAATCTAAATAGGTTCCTCAGTCATCTAAAGCATATGTTTATAGAAACTTAGTGTTTGTTAGTGGTATCCCGGAGAATCTATCGAATTCTTTGGAGTCTGGTGCTGTAAAAAACCAGCCAACCAATTAGATCACTCCAAACCCCATAACTAGAAAATTCATTTATTCTCAAGAGCTTATCTTCAATGTACAGTAGAAGAGCACTAGACATGAACTGCAGTTAAACTATTGTGGATGAGTTTCCTGATCAGATAGGAAGTAAGATAAATCATCTGTCTCCTTCTTAGTAATTGAGCATTCCTACCTTCCGTGGAAGGTACTGAAAAATACATTCATTTCATAATTATAAGTCTGTTGAACTGGGAATCCTACTAAAAATCAACAGTTAAAGGGGACAGATTTGAGAACACCTATAATCGTGTCACACTGAGAAATTAAGTGCAGAATTTATCTATCTGGTATACATTGGTTCATCAGAATCACTTCTGAAAGAAGCCTTGACATTACTGCTAGGATATTTTCCAGCATACATTCACCAGCACAGTCTGATGTACTTTTTGGAAATGCTTCTAATTCATATGAAGGAAGTATATGAAATCACAGTGCACATTGTTGTTTATTTTTAATTTTCTATGGGTTATAAAATGCAAATTATTTCCTCTCCAGTGTTGCTGAACAAGATATCAGATTCTTAATGAGGAAAAACCAGAACATCAGTTTGTTATGAATCTTATTCATGAGTATATCCAGAAAGGATGAATAGATGGCTCACTGTGATAAGGAGTAGCTAATGATACAAAGTACAGCAGACATTTTCATTATACATTACTTCTCTTCAGTTACCAAAACCGAAGATTAGTGATGATTCTGGGAAAAGGAACACCTGACATTTTGGTGCTTGATTCAGCTCATACAAATGAGCTCATTTTCAATAGATCATTGCAAGCGCAACAGAACTTCCTAAACTTGCTATAATTTTAAATTAGAGATACAGGAAGCTGAATTACAGATTCCTCTATCCCTCTCCTTTGCATTTGCTTGACAAAATAAAAATAAAAGGCAGTAAAAAGTACATATATATATATATATATATATATGTATCATCCAAGTGAGAGAAATATGATGAACAATAAAAGACAATAACAATAAGCACAACATTCACTGTAAGTGACTTACTCAGGTGATCCATGTGTATCTCCAGTGAGGAAGAGAAGGCTGAGGAAAGACTTTCCCACTCCCTACAACTACTTAAAAGAAGATTGTAATGAGGTGGGTGCTGGTCTCTTCTCCCAGGTAACAAAGGATAGGACAAGAGGGAATGGCCTCAAGTTGTGCCAGGGGAATTTTAGGTTCCATATTAGGAAAAAATTCTTTACTGGAAGAGTGATCAAGGATTCCTAGGGAAGAAGTGGAGTTATCATTCCTAGAACTGTTTGAAAACAGTGTAGATGTAGCACTTCAGGACATGTTTTAGTATGCATGATGGTGTTGGGCTGACAGTCGGAGTTGTTGATCTTAAAGGTCTTTTACAACCTTAATGATTCTCTGTGTTTCTGCTTCTTTGTCTCTAACAGTGCTAACAAAAGCCCAAGCATAGCACAAACTTTGGGCACATTAGAAAACTCACTGAAGTGAGTATTTTTGTTTGGTTTTAGCCTGTGTGAAAGTGAAGCATGCTTAGATAAATTAATAGATTAAGGTTCCTCTTTTCTGATAATTATTTTTATCTCATTAATTGATTATTTTACTATACATTTATAAAGTATCATGACCATGACAGGACTAACTACTTTTTTAATATTGAAGAGAATTGTATTTACTTCTGATTCTCTGTTACAGTCATTGCTTTGATACACTGAGTATATGAATATTTCTGAATATGAAAAACAGAGACAAATTGCTGGTGTTAAATATGCAAGCTACTTAACCATATACGTCTTCTACTCCATCACACCTGCTAGAGATCTTTTTTCTAGCTTGTCTTTGCATCAAACATGATCATCATCAAATGTACAATATGAAGTTCATGCCATGTAATCTCTTGTTTGCTGACCTTTGCAAAACTGGTTTATAGTCTCTCGCAAGAGACTGAAATTAATCTACCAGGGAAGAGATAAATATCTGAGGTCAGTATATACTTTCCTTCCTGAAGAAAGGTACTGTTCTTATAACACCTCATGTCTGCAACACGCTCATTAATTGCTTATATTCAATTTATAAGTAGAAAAGAAAAATATGAATGTATTATTTTCTTACTAATTTGGTGCATCCCTTTTCACAAAAATGAGATAGATTTAGGAAGCAGAAAAAAAAACCAATCAAAAAGTTCTGGAATAAAGCCATTACACATAGCTAGAAACAGGATTATGTACTTGCTTGCTATTTTATAGCGACTGTAACATCTAAAGAAGTCTACACAGTTTTTTAATTATAGAGGAAGAGACAAAATATCAGATTTATGCATCTGTAAAATGATAATGTGTTGAGATTTCCCAGAATTTAAGGTCCCTGTGCAGTGGGGTTGATTTCTCACTAACTCTTTTTTTTAGTATCTAAGAAGGCTCTGAGATGAACAAATATGCAGCCTTAAAAATATACAAACCTGTATGGCTTTATTTTCTGCCCTAGCCTCTCACTCTCTCTCCTTTTTCTACACGTAATACCTTTGAGAGCAGAACTCTGTTAATGTTCTATTACATTTTTAATGAAGAATAATAAACTGTTAAATCACACATCAATCATTTTCTGCATCCTTAATGCAATGAATTAGTAAACTCTTTGACAGTTCTGCTCTTACTATACAAGTAGAAACTTGCCAAAACATGAGTAGTAGGTGAAAAAGAAACGATTCATACTTCAGAGTACATCTGCTAACATGTGATTATCATCTGACCACTAAAGCAAAGCTTTAGTCCATAGTTTCAGGAATACACAAATGTAACATGGTAGCAGACATAAAAACCAAGGCAATATGAGATACTGCCTCAGATATACAACAGTCAGAAACCTATTTTAGGATTATTATAATAAGTTTCCTGAACATACCAATGTAATTCAGTTTTAGTTTTTTGATTTGTTTTGGTTTTTTTTTCTTGTTTAAATGTACACACTTCTCAATAACAAAGCAAAGCAGAATCCCAACCAGAACAGGAGATCCAGCATGCTTCTTTCCAAACTTTTAGAAAGTCGGGACCTTGAATCCATCTCTTGTAAATGCTACAAACCAGGTCTATTCCTACTAGCCAAACTAGAACCTTGAAACTAAGCTCATAACAAATTCTCAAGCTTGATCAGAAGCCTGCAACCAACATTTCAAAGCTCAGGTCTCAGATGTAAGCTGCCTACAAATTGATTTAAAAAGTGCCGAATACTGCAATCAGAAAATCAAAGGAGATAAGCATACTTAGACAAGCCTTGCAAAAGAATTTGGGTTTCCAACAGAGTAGAACATACCATTGGCTAGTGCCCAAATGTAGCTGAAACTATCACTGGGGATAAACAGGACACAACGCTGTTAAACATGGGTATTACAGGTATTATTGTAGAATGTTATTGAACTATTAATATCTATGTAAAATCCAAGACATTTGCTAACACTGATAATGCACCCAATTCCATTCAACAATATTAGCAGGGATGTGCTTTTCCACTGGCAGAAGTCGTCTTCTTTGACATTCTTTAAAGTTTCCAAGAGTCCCTAGTAATTTTTTCAAATGTTCTTTAGTAGAAGAGCAAATAAGAGCGAACTATATCAAAACTGGACTTACATTTAATGTCTATAAAACTGTTTTAAAAAAATAACCTTTGACTTTGTAAGACAGTATGTTAAGTATGTAAATAGCTGACATTTAAACCTCAAACTCTTCATTGCAGCACATAGTCCAGGCATAGGCAAAAGAAAGCAGTGCCAAAATTCTCAGTGTTAGCCAAAGAGGCACAAACTGCTGATCCAGAGTCCAGAAAAGAGCAATGAAGCTGGTGAAGGGGCTAGAGAACAGGCCTTATGAGGAGCATCTGAGAGAGCTGGGGTTGTTTAGCCTAGAGAAGAGGAGGCTGAGAGGAGACCTCATTACTCTCTACAACTACCTGAAAAGAGGTTGAAGAGAGGAGGGAGCTGGCCTCTTCTCCCAAGTGCCAGGGGACAGGACAAGAGGGAACGGCCTCAAGCTCCACCAGGGGAGATTTAGGCTGGAGATTAGGAGGAAGTTTTTCACACAGAGGGTCATTGGGCAGTGAAACAGGCTGTCCAGGGAGGTGGTTAATTCATCTTTGGTTATCAAAAATACAGAATATTACAGCACATTTTGTGTGGAATAGCTTCTCCAGAGAGCTAATGTCAGCTAAACCATAGTCTGCTTCTATGTACTACTTCTGTCACAAGTTAGTGAAGATACAGCACAGTAGATGAGAGAAAGCAGAGAAGTTTCCTTCCCCACCTCATCAAAAAGTGCAAGCACAATAAAGTTGGTAAGCAAATTGCAGCAGGATATGATAAGTACAAAGAGCATCAAAGCCTGGAGCACCTATGATTCAGAGTTCTGACCTGGAATAATTTTACATGCCTAAGTGACATAAATATTTGGTTAGTCCATTGTATTGCATCACCCTCGTTGTTGAAATACTTCTGCTGTTTCAATTTCTGGCAAGTTCTTAACATAGTAATCCAATTCTTTTCTCTGCTTCTTCCTTGTTATTGATTACAATCAAACTCAGACGCTGTTCCAACTATGGGGATAGCTCTGGATCTGCATTTCAACTTCCACTGAGGTCATCAGCCAGCACTTGGCAACCTGCCATGAAAAGACACCTGCAGAGGTGTTGTACAACAGAGATATGGTTGGATTTGATATTCTTCAGTCTTTTTTATAGTTTATATGATTAGCATTTTTTCATGGTGCATTGTCACTAGCTTCTCATTCCAAGTATACTGTACGCCCAGTGCAGGCTACCTGGAGTTTTTCAGCACCAGCTATTGGCAGATGCTCACTCACACTTTAGACTCAGTCTATGGAAGGGACTGTAATAGGCTTGGAAAAGCTGCCCCTGAATCAATTTTTATTGCAAAATATGGCATCAATAGCCAACAGAGGAATAACATGCCCTATGTGTATTTAGCCACTATCATACATATAAAAGCTGTTTCACAATCAAGTCCACTGAAAACAGGTCCCTGACTGAATCCTACGCTGCTCTGTGTAGGAATACTTGACCCAATATTTAGGATTTATCTTCCTGTTTAATTTTATGAATGTAGTTGCATGAACTCTTGAACACTAAATAAATCTTAATCTCGTGCCCGAGTGAAGAGAAAGTGCAAAAAGGGGTCATAGATTATTTTTTTTCTAGTTTTCCAATTTGCTTACCAGATCCTTCTTTTTTAATATGTGCAAGTAGCAAGAGTCTATTGGGTCAACTAGTTTATAATTAATTATTGATTAGAAATTACAACCATATGCTGAGATTCATTTGGAAACCAAAGTGCTTCCTTGCTACTTATGTTAGCATTTATTAAATATGCATTATTAATCTGAATTATGTTGTGTTCAAATGTAAGCCCTTAGAGCAAAGATAACGATCACAGCATTAGTATTGTAAAACAGAATTGATTTTCCAACTTCACCAAATTAGCTGAAATATGGGATAGGCTGCAGGTATTGAAGAATGAATGCTACAAGAGGAAGCTGGCATGCTTAGTTTTTTTGACGTTCCCTAATAAAATTAATAAAAAACAAACCTAAACTTAATTTATTCCCCTAAATAGTGTAGGCATAAACAATAGCTAGAGGTCTTGGAAAAATTAAAAAATTAATAAATCTCATTCATATATGATGGGTCACTTATTTTTATTCCAGAAGGAGTCCATGCAACATTAAAAAAAAGGAATAATAATAAACTAATAAGTTTGGCATATGTAGTTGTTCCACAGCAAGCTAGTAAAACTTCAGTGAAGTAAATGGTTGGACACTCCACTTTATATTTTGAAATAAATATTTTTATTTTTCTTGTGATTAAACATAGTTATGCAAGAAAGAAAAAAAGCCTGCTCAATTTAATAAGATATACAAATAATACTAATTATTTTGTTTGGGCTTTCCTAAATGTTGTAAATTAAACACATCTTGAAATCTCAGCATGAAATTTACAATTTAGCAACAATCTCTTTGCTATTACTACTTTTAAAGTCAGGTATATTTGCTTTCTATTTCTGCTCAAAAACTTGCTAAGAATTCATTTACAATCACGCTATTTGGAACAAATAAAGGAAAATATTAATTAAAAAAAAAATCAGAGTTTGATGCAGCTTGTGCTCAAAAAATGCAAGTTAGCTTATGACAATGATTTCCCTTATTTTTACCCATAAATATCAACAGGCACTAAACTACACAGGGAAGAGTTTACCTATGGTTCTGCAAATAGAATATACTATGATTTTCAGTGAACAATGAAGTGAAAAAAATGGTCTGGAATGTTAAAAAAAAAGTTTTATCTAGTAGGCTGCACTCTTTTAATTCACAACTTTGAATTTAAGACAAGCTATTTTACAGATCAAAATACCTTTGACATGCTTGCAATTATTCCACCACATATTGTGAAAACTTCGTTTCTGATTAAAACTAATATAATGTTATAGAACAAATGATTACGTTTAATACCCTTTTTTTCTTTTTAGAGTGACAACCACAATTTATTTAAATTAAGAAGCTACTATTTCTATTTTAAAGTATCACCACATGGACTGATTTTTAATATTTTTTTCTAATATACCTGCAGTCTAACATTTCAGCAAAGGAACATCACACATTTGTTTTCACAAGTTTTGTGCACAAGGAATGAACGTATTTTGAAGTGTATATCAACCAGGAAAAACAAAATTAAATTTTATGATCAAAAAAACAGTTCGCAAGCTTTCTCACCCCTACCCCAATGATAAAAATCATAATAATACTCTGAATAGACTTTATATAGCTTCTTGTATGTTTTAGAAATACTTGTACACTGTGTCAATTCACCTCAAGAGGTTCCCATGTGCATATGCATCGTATGATACCATTATACATTCAGGATGAATAGACACACAAACTTTTTACTCCACCTTCTTTCTCTCAGTAAGTCAACTCACCAGTCTCAAGTCAGTAGTTTAGCAATACGATCATAGGGACATGGCAAAAAGGAAAAAAGAGAAAGGAGAAAATGTTGAGTGACAAAAAAGGCAGATGGGAGAAGAGAAAAACCTGCTCTGAAATTACCGCTCAGTCAATTAGTGTGTTATCCTCAGGTAGTCAATGAGCATTGGAATGACTATTGGGAGGAAGTATGCTGGAAGCTGTGCCTTTGCAAGTGTAAAGGTTCAGAACATTATTGAGGTTAATAGAACATGTGGGAATTTATTCCCTGATCTTTGATAAAGGTTGGATGAAAGGCAGAATTTCCATTCTCTAGGAAATCTAAAAATCTATTTTTCATTCTGATTTGGAAGGAAAATCAATAGTTTGTGCTTCCTGTAAAATGGAAAACCTTCCAAAACCAAGCTACTAGAGGAAGGAAAGAAAAAAAAAAAAAAAAAAAGAAAAGAAATGACAAAAAGGAAAGTTATCTGTGCTGGGTAGTATGGCTGGATGTTTTGCATAGCTGTACCCTGCTAATCTATGGAAAGGTAACATTCCTTGCACTTATACAGTCCGCAAGAGATGTGCATATTCTCTTTTTTTTGGTAGAAACATTAATGAGAGATGGATGTTGCCCTATTTGAGGCTTTCTCTGGGGTATTTGTTCACATCTCAGTGCAGATCGACTCCGACGTGTGGGTGTGCATACTGTCTAACCACTGCCTACCTCTGCTATTTGTCCTCCTTCTTTATTCCTTTCTTTCTGTCCTCTCTTCCCAATACACTCACCTTTAGAGCTGTCATACTTAGGGGTGCAGCCTAGCCCACAGAAATTAAATTAATTTTCCATTTCTAAATGACTAGAATGTCATATATTATTCAATGCTTTGCTTTAAAAAAGTAGGGAAAACAAATATTGACTTCTAATTTGATCTGGCCATAAGATCTACAGTTTCCTGTGGTCAATTGCTAGCTAGGGTCCTAACTATCTATTATGTATTATATTTAGAGATAATGAGAGAATGCTTTGTGATATTTTTTCATCATTGTCACCCATCATGATTATTTAAATCTAATTTCAAAATTAATGAATGAGTTCAGTCCTTGTGTCCTTACTCAGACACTGGATCACTGCTAGTCCATGTGCAGGATTAGCAACTCCAATAAGGCAAGCACAGCCTCAAGTTCTTGTCTTTATACACTTGACTGAAATCTTTCAGTTTCTCCTTTTGGAATTTGAGTTTCATTTCCAGGCCAGTCTGTTTGCAATCTCAGTATGACCCATTTATTTCAGACTATACCTGCAAAATGCCTAATCATAGAACCATAGAATCACCAGGTTGGAAGAGACCCGTCGGATCATCAAGTCCAACCATTCCTATCAAACACTAAACCATGTCCAAGTCCCATAATAAAGTAATTTATTATGGCCGTTTATTAATAGGCATATGCTTAAGAAAAGGACAGATTCTAACAAAAATAAAAGTCTTATATGGGAACTAAACTTCAAACAGAGAAATAACTTCCAATTTTATTTTAAGACTGCCTAGAATCAGTTTCCAATGTAGAAAAATTCATTCCTTAAAGCTAAACTTAGCAGCTTGAACAAGTTTTACTGAGTGTGTGAAAACAACAAAAGGTATTTATCTCTAGAGTTAGAGACTTATCACTTTTGGAAAGAACACGAAGACTTAAAAAAGAGGTAAGAAAGGAAGTGGAGCAACTTACAAAAATTTTACTTTTCTTAGTGTGCTTAGATTTTGTTTTATTGTGGTACAATAGGAAAATTCCTCAGATATATTGGTCTACAGCTATACAATATGTTTTCAGTTTTATGTGGGGGATATTTGGGACTTCAGGATATACATATTTATGTATCGTAGAACATCAATAAAAACTAAATGAATGTATACATTATCTAGGTATAATTGCCATAACTATTTACAGAATACCTTT
Source organism: Coccyzus lansbergi (assembly GCA_033558105.1). NCBI lineage: Eukaryota > Metazoa > Chordata > Aves > Cuculiformes > Coccyzidae > Coccyzus > Coccyzus lansbergi. The sequence goes on from JAUMJK010000159.1 coordinate 1,746,980, forward strand.
GACTGTCCAGCAGGTAGTGCTTTGGTAAGTGAGCTAAAGATTTATGTTGGACACTAACTGAAATGATTTTAATTTCAGCAAAGAATATCTAAATCAATAACAGTTTTTGAAAATTCTAAAAATATTGAGACAAAGCAATATGTTCTTTATCATTAGGACTCCATGAGAACCCTTAGATAAACACATTTTTGGGAAGAGATGATATGTTCTGCCAGATTCCCTTCAGACCCCCTTATTTATGTTAGTACTTGTGCGTATGATCTATACTTATGTATTGCCATGCGCCCTAGACAAAAAACGCATGACAAGGCCACATGATTAAACTTCAGGTTTCTAGGATGTGAAAGCTTGTAGAAGACTTTAAATGTTAAAACAATCTTTCTGATATACCTTTAAATAAAACATTCACAAGGTCCTCAAAACTACTTTCATAGATAAATGGAACTGAACATGTGGCCAGTTCAGCTGTCTTGTTAGGCTGGTATAAGCTAATTTAGTCTTACCTCTACCAGAGGCTAATTTTCACTTCTAATCTCAGGGAAAAGAAATCTGATATACAGTAACAGTCATCTGAATGTAAATGTCAAAGTAAAATTTGACAAATACAGAAAAGCAAATGTATCCAGAAAAGATGTATAACAGGGTGAGTACTTGCTGGAAAACATGGTCTCCCAGCAGATCCAAAGTTCCTTCCCTCCTCCTCTAAATGGAGGAGGTGTGAGGGATCAGATCACCTTTGTGGATCAGTTTATAAGACTTGTTGCTAGTCAGTTAAAAACAATCACAGAATCACAGAACAACCAGGTTGGAAGGGACCCATCGGATCTTCTAGTCCAACCAATGACTGACAGTACATGAAAAAAAGTCATAGTTAACTCTTCTGTATAATGAATTGTGGAGGTGAGTTATTATCTATGCAAAACCAACCCAGGCAATACTTCAAATTCTACCAGTAATAATAAAATGAGCTTTTTAAGGGGGTGTTGTGTTCATCATTGTCATCATTATTTTAAAAAGCCCATTGGGGAACATCTAAATAACACATGCAGATCTGGAAAGGTCCAAAAAATCCCAGTCAAAATTCATTCTGTGTCTTAAATTTCAAGGAGAAATGTCAAAAAACCTACACCCAGTGAGTGAACTGTCCATCATCTATGAACAATACATGGTTCACTGACTGACTTATCACTCTGAGAAAGAAATCCATTTGGAAGCTGTAAATTACTAAGCTGACACTTCCATGCTAGTAGCTTTTAATACACTTTTTTAAGGAATGTTGACCAAAAATCTTGAGTGATGCATCTTCCTTTACTGCAAAATATGCGCTACAATTTAGAAATATTGATGAAAAGTGAAAATCAATTTCTTCTGTCATACCTTGTGCAGAGACCATTTGGAAGGTGATACGCTGCAGTTTCAAACGCTCTTACCTTTGGCAGCACCTGTGAAAAAAACAAGTAGACAAAACAAAATGGTCCAATGGGAAAAAAGAAAGAAATTAAATTTAAAGATACATGCTTCTGGTGTCACTATACACACCTCCAGTCAGAAACCTGGTATATTCTTTTTCTTTGGTGTCAGATATATCATCCACTTATGTGAAGATATAGGCTATTACTGGCTTTGGGAGGATTTTGCAAAAACCTCAAAATTGCAATTGTCAGAGTCTTTCTTGCCTCATGATATTTGATATCAACAGATATTAAACTGAACATTTTGAGGGCATTTTTACAACATGTATATAATAAGAGTTTACAGAGTGCTCGCTGAATAATGTAATACTGCAATGTAATTGCATGTTGTAATAAACATGCAATTAAAAGAATATTTGAAGAACTTTATGAGTACTGGAAATTTAATCCCAAAGAATTGACAAAAAAAAATACATTTAGAAGTATACTGTCTGGATGGGTGCAAAGGAGGTCTGATAAAAATAGATGAATAAATGGTGAATTCTAATTTACTATTATGCATTTTAATAAAAAGCCTATTTTGGAAAAATACTTATTTTCATTGCCTGTTTTTAATTGGATATAAGTCAACAGTCTTTTCTTTGGATGTGTCGTGGTTTGTTTGACTGCTTTCAAAAAGTTAAAAATGTTTCATTCCTGTTTTCAAGATGGAATATTTTAACTTTCTATTTCATAGTTAAAAAAAAATCACAAATAATGGAGTAGAGAGGTTGAAACATACATGCTCATTGTATTCTTTCGATAATTTTCCAGCTTTACACAGGAAGCCATCAAAAATAAAATAAATTCTACTAATTTCCCTTCCTTATTTTTATCTTTTTATTTTTATCTCACAATCTAAAGCTGTCTTTCTTGCCTTCTTTAAAGTTCTACTCACATACACATAAAAAAAAGTGTTTCATTCAGACATTAGAAAAAAAAGTACCACAGTATTTCACCACGTCCATCTCCTCAATGGAGATGGACAGTATAACAGTCATGTGCAAAAGCAGGTGACCCGGTTTTTACTGTTTGGAACCGAAGTACTTCTGTATTTCCCTTACAAGGATTTGGGGGAAATGCCAGTAAGTCCACTACGACTCCCCATATAAGACTCATTCCTTGATGAGGAATGAGTCATTAAGACTCATTGAATGAGGATTCAAGGAATGAGTCATTAAGACTCATTCCTTGATTCCTCTAATCATCACCAGTCCCTCTCTGCTGACAGACCTAACTGTCTTCACTGAGCTACATCCATCCTTTCTCAAGGGTGTATGTGTATGTGTACACATACCTACATATATATATATTTATTTTTTACTTTCCTGAGACTATAGATTTTCATTTGATATTTGCTTATCTTTAAGCAGCAGCAAGCACAGCTGGACTCCTGCACTGAACTACAGATTCCAGATACATTTAAACGAGACGCTGTTTAGAGAAGAAAGAGGAAAGACAAAGATTTTCTCTGTACTCTTGCTCGTCTGAACATGTAGCTGTATAAGCTGCTATATAACATCACACAGCTTAAGTTACTAAGGTTAAAGATCAGCAGCTACGATATCAGTTTTTATTAGCTTTCATCCTGTTTGTAACCAATTCTTGGAGCTGCATTGCTCTCCCATTACTGCTTTCTGATACCTAGAATGTTTTTCATGGAACTCATAATATGTCCACTCTCTCCCTTACTAGCATCTCCCTTCCCAAGGTATAATATTCTCTATGTTTGTGAACCTCAGACCGCAAAAGCCTTTTAAAATTTCTGTATTATTTATCAATCATATAAATTGTAAGATCACTGGAACTAAGTTTTGTCTGATTAGATTAAGAAATAATAAAAAAAAATGCACTAAAGTTTCTCTTTCAAATAATATTCAGGGAATACTTCAATATATACCCCAGAGTCACAGAAACAGGGAAACATTGTCCAATTAGTCTTTGGCTTCTCAGGATAATTCACAATCTGGGTTTACTACAGCACACAACAAATCCCATGAAAAGGGCTTCCTTAGAGAAATGTGTGCATGTGTTTAGGGGCAGAAGATGAAGATGCAGTAGGAAAAAGAACAGTTTCCCAGCTTCTAGGACAAAATATTGACTGTGCTTACTATTTTCCAGGCATGATAGGACTCAAATTTAAGGAATTTTCTCTTAAACAAAGTCCTTTGACATGCAGTGCAATTGGAAGTATGAACCAACAAATTAAAGAAAGCATAATTAGTAAAGACTTGAGAGCTGCCATACATTTAAATTTAAAAAAAAAATAAATAAGAAAGAATTCAGAAAGGGAAGTTGTGCCCAGATGACGGTTAGATCTCAAGCCATTTACTTCCCATCTCTCTTGTATTCACTGTGCTTTGCTCAAGTTGTTCTGATTTATTGTCCCATTTGGACAATAAAATAGGGTCATTGGTTCAAAGGGTTTGCGTTATTGTTTTGATTTATTTTTGTTATTTCCTCCTGCAAGCCTGTTTAACTCCTGCTTTGTTAGAAAGCTGGCCATATATACAAAGTAGGTTACAAACATTTTAATAAGCAGTCACTGGCTGTATGTAGTATTTATTCAAAATGCCAGCTTATGTAATAGATGTGCATGTTTTGATAGCACAGAATAACACATGCTTTGAACAAAACAAAGGATTAATCACAGAAACTATTAAAATGTCTCGTTCATATTCTTGTTCATAACTATAGAGCTAATATATAATAAAATTGCCCTCCTTTTCCCCTGCCACAGATACCGGTTTGTCTTCCCTCAGTTAGCTAATCTGCGTCAAAAAAGTAACAAACCTCTAGCTTCAGAATCAGACTTCTGGTTATGATTCTTCAAAACAGGATAAAATGGACCCAGGAGTTGATACAGAAAGGGAAAAAATATTAATCAAAAGCAAAGAGTGGAATTAGTTTACTGAAGAAAAGTTTGAATTGTTAATTTGGATGATCAAAGTAAAAACAAAATAGAGGCCTTAAATTTTGAGGAATATAAAGGAGAGAGTTACAGTCAGAAAGATATCTATGACATTCAGGAACAATAAAACTCTAGAAATAAATCATAAAATGAATAAACCCATACTTAAAACATTAGACTTTCTTAAAAATATTTTAAAATGCACAATAGCTCTGACCTTGCTTCGAGTGGTTTTCAATTTGATTTTGTACCTCAAATTGACAATGAAGAAGATTAGAGTAATGCTTCCAAGCACAGAAGCATGTTATCCCCTAGTGGAATTATTTTACTATTTACAATGATGAATATATTCTTTGATACCATTGCATGAGAAAAAAACGCAAATATTAAACAATCTTTATTTTGTTATTAAAATGCTAAAATTCAGGTTCTGCACTTCACTGAAAAATACCTATAAATCATATAGCTAAATCATTAACATGGATAAAGTGTAACTACAAGGTAGATTTTGGACTCCATTCCTCACATGCAGTTCTCCTCCATTTAAGTAAAGAAGATATGTTAAAACAAGGGCATTCTGCCTGTGAACGAGGTATGTGTAGTACTGCCCAATGCATGCTCTGTGTGGTGCAACTAATTAATGGATTTTTCAATATCATGGATGAACTAAATTCCATGTCCATTTGCTCTCTCCTTATTATTTTGAATCATGTTTGCCATTGATTTTAAAACAATTCCCCACAGAATCCAAGAAGAGTCTTCTTGGAAACTGATAGTATGTTAGAGACTTAAATATTTCATTTGATTCCACCACAAAGGTGGTCTGAACAGGTTAAAAAGTGTGGAAGAAACAAAAAAACCCCCAGAAAACAACACACCAGCAGTTAGGCTACAAATAGACCAAAAAAAGAATTTTCTCCTTTCACCTGATGATTTCTGAAAGTGAAAACTGAAGTAGGTTTTTTCCTGCTTCTCCAAGGAAACATGGTACCCTCCTTTGCCCTCTAGCTCTGTTGAATGGTTCAAATAAGAAGAAATCAAAACCTTGTCCCCATGGCTTACAAGTACTGCTGCATCCCCAGGTGCAACTCCCCAAAACCAGGATCAGCTTCCTTGTCAAAACCCAACTCTTTTCTACTCAGCAGTTTTGTAGCCAGAAGCTTGCACACAACTGAGAAATACCTAGGACCAAAAATTGTAGGAAATCTTTAAATCTGTAACACAAACTGGTACAGAATCAACAGGAATGAAAACTTTTAGTCATTTCAGACACAGAAGACTGGAAATTAATAAAAAAAGGCTCTTCAATAAGTAGGAAAAGCAGCCATTGGTCATAGATGGGGGTATTATTTTCAGTTCATTCTCTTTTTCAATGCAGATTTGTGAACTTCAATTAAAAAAAACAGAAAGAATGTTCACAGGGGTTATTAATTTGTAAGGAAAAGACAATTCACTAATGCAATTTTGCTGTAAGGGGCATAAACTGCAGACCAGTGAGTAGATGTGCTTCTAACAATTGAATGGGTTTTTTTTTATGGTTCAGGTGGGGTAATTTATATTCTGATAAGGCAAAAAATACATGGTGCACCACCTTATTCTCTCAGACTAATGTTAAATATGATCTAGCTCGTTTCTTTTCCTAGTAAATTGTCAAAGACTGATGATGAGTGCCATCTTTATTCTAGACCTACTTCCTTCTCTTCAAGAAGATGAACCAAAGTGTAACACTGAGAACACAACTCCAGAATTCAAAACTTGATCACATCAGCCTTGCTTTCCCATTATCCACATAACTGCAGGTCAAGCTCAAAAGGACATTAATTTGTGTGGAATAGATCATATTTAGTGTATAAAATCAAATGAAAATAAAACTAATGTACAACACCTTTTACAAGAAGCAGAACCTTTTTTGGAGGCTATGGGCAGGGGGTGAGGGGAGGAGGAACGGGCTAGATGTTCAAGAGTCTATATCACAAGTGAAAAAAAAAAACAAACAACAAAACACCAATGTAAACGAAATATTTTTTTCATCATGCCCTTGTATGATTCCTCTCAGGTTACAAGTTTATTTTTCATATTAGGTACTTAGAAACAGAAAAGAATTTGTAATAAGATTTCTCATATGTAAAGCATCCCCTTTTTCCTTTCAAGAAGCAACATTTTCTTTTACCCAGCACACATTTTAATTGCCCAAGATGCAATTTCCCTTATGAATAATTTGAATACAGCTGACTTTTTGACTAAGCAAATTTTCTTCAGAACTCAAATGATGTGTGCACTGTAAAATATGGAAAACCATGTGGCAGGGTAGCAAAAGCAAAGTGATGGAAGTATAGCATTAATTTTAATGTCATTTAAGAAATCACCAAGGTTCTTATTCTGTCAGTGACGCGTGCCTCTGACCAGATGTGTAGCCTACATTTCAGTTCACAGCCGCAAAGCTATTCTCCCCGTTGCTCCATTCACATCGTCCTACTTACTGTCAGCCTTCCTGTTACAGATCCTCGCTCAGTAGCTCATAATGGCTCTGCAAAAAAATCCACTGCAAATTGGAGTTTGGCTTTAAAACTCAGCCTCTCCATCACAGAATTTGTTACAGTCTTTCTCTTATTTACTGTGCTCGTGGAGCCTCAGGCTTCTGACTTAAAATATGAGTAACTTAAATAGGTTACTATGTCCTGCAATAGGAAAGTAAGACTTAGCAATCTAATTTTTTTTTTCTGTTTTCTTCTAACTAAAATATATAAAAGCAGAAAGAGATTAAAAAATACCTAGAAGAAACATATTCTTTGTCTAATGTGAGTGGCAGGCATGAATTTTCAATATATCATGCAGAAGACTTAGTTATCTTCTGAAAGTCATAGATAACTTATTCTAATAAAAAGTATATCACCATCTTGCATTAACAGAATCAAGCTGTATGTAAATGGTGCCTTTAGTGAGACCACAGGGCTAATACAGGACTAATAAAGACGTTTTGTTGATATTGTCAACTATATAGTTTGGAAATGTATTACCTAGTCCTAAAAAAGCACCTAATGAATAGTTTATAGAAGCTTCATTAGCTGCCTAGTCTAGCAAATGAATTGAAATACTAATTATTCTTTCTTTAGAAGGGGGCTTTGATATTCATTTTAATGATGGAAAATTTCAGTAAGAGGGACTTTATTTTACAAGGACTGTATTGGGAAAATTTGTCTCCTAAGGGAAACAAACTAGCTACTTTTATACCAACATAAGCTACTTTAGCTGATGAGTAACCACTAACCATAACTTAATATAATTTCAAATGATTTGCATTTTCACTTGCCTTTAGCAGCTAAGCCATCTGTTACACTTATTTTTTTTATTTATTTATTTTTTTATCTTTCAAAATCAGCAGAAGTAAGCACTCATATCTATGCCTGTTTAGTGGTAAGACAGCATTGAGCTGATCTGCACCAGTTAGTCAGAAGAAACCAACTGCAGCAGTTTCTGATGACTCTTTCAAATGTCTGATATGAGATTTTCAATCACTAGACCAGATACATACACACTCTGAACTCCAGCAGATGAATGTATATTCTGTGAAGTTGATCATCATCATGTTTTGTACTTTTCAGCTAATCAGTTCCATGAAAATCAGCTAAATCTAACTCCATTTTATAACAATAACTTATAATTAATGTACTCTCTGGCACAGCTGAATACATCCAGAAAAAAGTCTGCTTTGATATGCAAAAGAGGCTTGTTGGTTAAACAGAAACACTTCATTCCTTTCACAAATAATAATAATGTAAACTAGTAATGTCAAGAGCCCATTTTCTTAAGTAATTTAGATCCCACATCACTGACCATGCTGAGCATTTACTTATGGTTGATGAGACAACAGTCCTTTTTTGAGTTTATATGATATATATTAAGACAGAAATAAAAAAAAAAAACCACAAAAAACCCCACCAAACCAAACACCCACACCAATTTCCCAGCTCTTCTATTACTCTAGTGACATTGTGCTGTTTATTGAGTCATGGGATTTCATAGAAATCCACATTAAAACTTGGAAAATGTTTCTCCTCTGGAGAACAGCCCTAATTAATTCATTAGTGATGAAAAGTATTAGTGATGAAAAATGTCTATGTATTTAGGTCTATCTTCCGATTAGGGAAATCTTCTCCGGGTGTTGGAGAGCAAACTATTCCCAGAAATTAATACATAAAAGCATCTCCCTGTCTTGAGGAAGTTTAGTAAAACTCTGAGGGAGAAAAATTAATGAATTCCTAAACTGTTCCTTAGTGTAGATAGTTTTCAATATTTAATGGGTACACACAAGTTGAAAAGAGGACATAACTTCTTGGATTTTTTTTTTTTTTTTTTTTTTTGTCCTTTTAGAATGTAGTAGTGAGGTAGTTTAGATTTGTTTTTACTGAAGACTTAAAAAAAAATCTACCATCCTGCATCTGCAAGTTTACATATTTGAAACAAAAATATTCCAGTGGTATTAATAATAGCTATATACAAGCACTTGTATTATTATTTAGAGTGTGCATGGTCAGGGAATGTCCATGGAAAATAAGGGAAATTACTCAACTTCAGATGTTTTAATGTTTTACAGACTGACAGCCCTAACAAATTTCTAGTAAAATAACAGGCTCAGTAAAAGTGTTACAGGAAACTGTACTCTGTATTAATTGCAACTGAAGGAGTAGGAGGAAGTATTGAAGTCATCAGAAAACACCTCAGTAATCACTAGGGGGGAAAAAAATACCTGAAAACAGAGTCATAGGAAAAAAAAATCCCATATTGAGAAATTATAGTTCAAGAGTTGCAAGTTTAGCAGCATGAGGCAACAGCAGCCTCCATAGATATCACAAGTTTTCTGGCACAGGCTAAAGAGTTCAACCCTGAATGTCACGCCTGAGAGGCACGAGAATAGATAAACCCACCATCTAGGACTGACTCCTGGAGCCCTAATGTTCCAACAATTTCATGGAGATGCAAGATCACACATAATAGCTTACGGCAGGCAAGGCAGTTTGTTTTCCTTCTTTAATAAGATAAACTAAGTATAATTTAACTTTATCACCTCATAAATCCAAGGAAAATTTCACTGAATTCTCAAAGAGGAGAACTCTTCAATAACATAAAATATATCACCCTTGTGCTTATTTAGGACTACCTTATTCTTTTTCTCCTTCATTTAAAAAAAATACTCTTCTAATATATACTACAGCTGAGAAATTCTGCCAAGTATGTGTGGTTCCCCTACAAAAGTGAAATCAATAAGCAAGTGCCTACAGTTACTAGGTATACAAGCACTTTACTTGCATTGTTTAGTCTGTTTATATCATAACTTTTAGCACCAAAGAGTATTTTACTGTCTGCCATACTGTGTGACTTACAGAGTCAAAGCTTGCATAGTACATGGCTTACTTTAGTTTAGAAACCAGTCCTATAAAGGTTGACTATAGGAGAATTAAATCTACCTGAAAATACAGTTCTAGAAGAAACACAGTTGTAGAAATTCAAAGCGCCACCAAAAAGAAAGGAACAACTTTTGCTTGAACCATAAGCTGAGCAAGCAATTGGAATTAAAGGAAAATGAAATTTTTTTTGTAGCCACCCGCACAGATAATATGGAGAAGCCAATCAAATGAAGCAGATCTTTTCTGTTGTGTACACCTTAGACTGGCATTTTTCTCTACTGTCTTGTTTTTAGGAGAGAAATTAGCTTCTTTTAACCCCACTTAATATACACATATAAATCCATTTGCAGTTTCCAAATGATTACTTTTTAAAGCTAAGGAAGAACCCTTTAAAGGGTTCAAAAATCTTATCACTTTTTTCCCCCCCTTTTTCTTTCCTCCTTTATCTTTTGCCATTGCTGTAGATGTTTGCATTTACCTAGTCTAAGCAAACGGGTTTAGGGAATTAGGTAATTTCCACACTACAAAGTTATTAGCCTTTCCCTTGAGCACAATCTGGTTTCTTAAGTTAGGCTGTTGTCTTTATAAAAAATGTTATTTATTCCTAGATCTGAAACTTCTAAAATCATTAATTTTTCATCTCAAACAAAAGGTTTTTTCCACCCACATTCTGGCTTCTAGCAGAGCTTCTCTGTACACAAGTAAAACACAAGTAGTGTCCATGAAACATTACTTCCTAAAATTTCTTAGGCTAAATCTATATAAGTTCCCTATGCTGATTTCACCACTGGTTATGATTTTATTTCCTTGATTGTTACCTCTTCTCATCTTTCAGTATCTCCCACCTATATGTAATAAAAATATTACTCTTGGCCAAAAAAAAAAAAATTAAATTACATTATCTTGTGAGACTAGTGGAACTTTAAGAAAACCAGATTCAGGCTCTGAAGAGAGATTAAGATAAATAATATTTTTGGCTTAAATTGTTGAAAAATAAAAAGACAAATACAAGACATAAGAGTAGGAAATATACCCAAACAAACATTACCAGAACAGTGCCTTAAGACCTCACAATGATAAATTTTTAGGGTCAAAGTATATACTCAGAAAGATGAGATTTAAGATTATTAAGTTATTTGGATTTAAGATTAAGAGAGTATTATTAGTTTTCTCTTATTTTCTTTCTTCATTTAGAAGACCATATACTTTTCAAATAGAGTTTCACTGTAAAGTACCTTCATCCAGTACTAGAATGATAGATTATTTAATTCAAAAAGGGATTCCAGGAGTTGATCCTATCCAATCTCCTCGTCTTAAGACTTGAGTCAGTTTTATAGAGGCTTGTCCAGCAGATTTTTGAGCATCTTACAGGACAGAGATACCATAATTCCATGTTTCTAATAAGTTTTGTTCTTTATTATAACATCCAAGAGCAACTCATGGGTTTAATTTCTTTTCAGAAAACATCTGTGTTCCTGAATTCTCATCCTTCATTGAGTAGGATCTATGCATTCAAGTTTTGTTATTATTAAAGATTTTAATGCCAACTGCCAGTGACAGTCAATTCAAACTCATGCATGAGCATAGATGAAGGTTGTACACGTACACAACAGAGCATGATCACATTGGGGAATGAAAGGTAACACATGGTCTGCTGAGTGAATTACAACGACACTTCCTCTCAGCGTTCCCAGCCAGACCTACTGGAGGACAAAACATGTTCCTTAAAAGGTGTGTAGGATGTTTCACTTAACGACCTGGACAAGCTAAAAGCATCCTTAAAGACCTTCCTAGAAGGTGATAGGATAAAATACTGTTAGTCAGCAGAGTTTCCCTATGGCAACTTAACTCTCCCCACAAAAATCTTCAAGCTTAGCTATATTTTCTGTTCACATTGACTGGCTTGTGTAGATATATACACTAATGTTGAATTATTGCAGACTTAGCCTTTGTGAAGCTGGAGTTTGCTGAAAGATCAACTTTATCGAAATAGTAAACCATACCGAAAGTGCAAGCAAACCGGTCCCAGCCTGTGAAAGAGCAGGACAGAGGACCCTTGCAGTGGTACTCCCTTGCAGAAATGCTCCTGCATTACGATGAGGTACAACACTAAGTTGGTTGGACAACATGCCATGACTTTATGTTCTGTGACCGAAGAGGTAGCCTCTTCCTCTTATAATGCAAGTACAAATACAGTGGGAGACAAGTGTAAATTTACCTTACAACAATTAATGCCTTTTCATACCTTTAGCACAGTTCGAGTAAGTGTTTACTATCAGATAAAGTAAAAACCAGAACAGACTTTGAGCTGCAAGTGATGTTAGACCATCAGGAAAAAAAAAAAACAAAAACAAAATCCTAAAACCACATAAAGGCATAAGATATTTCTTTTAGTGGACTAATGAGGCTGATGACTGGAATGGGCACAAACTTGAGAAATACCTTCCTTAACTGAGGTAACACTTCCCTAACAAAGTGACAAGGTGCTGACATCTTATTGGTAATTTGTATTAAAGCTGAAGAAAATTTGTATGTTAGAAAAAAAGATCTACTGAAATCACAGAAAGAGTTATTGAAAATCAAGGCTAATAATTAGTTATTAATATATATTCATTTAATTCATTTACACAATGATGTAAAATTAAATATAACGCAAATAAACACACACTAAATTAAAAAAAAAAATTTTCCTGTGCAGAATCAGACCAATAAGTCACGTATATCTGAGACCAGCTAGAGATCAGATTTCATTCACTATAGTTGCAATGAAATAACAGGCAAACACTAGCAATTATAGAAATCAAGACTAACCTTGATCAGGAAGTATGTGTCAAATACAGAAAGCTGACTCAGACACATGACAGGTGAAAAAGATCTGCATGTGGTCCAAGTAGTGTGACTCCACACAGTTTACAAATCACTAAACATTTAGCCAAGATAATATACAAAAGATTCAGCAAGCCTAGCCCAGGCAGCATTCTCCTGCTATGATTACCATTTCTATCAGCAAAGGCATTTCTATTACAGCAACAAATGCCTCCTGGAACTAATTGGCACTCATTGGCAATCCCTGCACAGAGGCTAATGAAGTACCTTTTGAGCCCAAGTGTTTCTGAAGAGGTGATCTCTCCAGCTCAGAGCTGAGACTCTAATGAGGCAGGATAAGGATGACTCGTCTGCTAGTGCTCATTCCTCACTTATCCTCACTGAAAAAAAAAAAAAAAAAAAAAAAAAAACCCAAAAAAGTTTCATCCATATGTTTAAGAAATCCAGGAAGACCTTGAGTAGAAAAAAAAAAAAGTATTAATGCTACACCTTCAGTGCTCACAGGGAGAAAGATCATGAAGAAAGTTAGAGATAAGAGCTGCTTTGCTCCCCATACCACACACACGTGAATTTCATTGTTCAGAAACAGCTATATGGGATCAAGCAGAGAATATGACTGAACAGTGGTAACAGGAAAGGACTAATCTCTGGGAGTCATCAATGATATTGTACTCTAAAAGGATAGTGTCTTTCCAAATCTTAAGCAGAGTTTGGATGACTAACACCTATATTATACCTGCTAAATACGTGATTTACCTAAACAGAGCAGCTGTTTACTACAAAGCTTTCCCCACTCAATCAAGTACCTTCCCTACTTAATCAAGTTGCTATTTGGAAAGAAAAAGCACAACAGAAAAATTAACTAAACTAGTAGCTTTATTGTGCAACTCTGTATACTCCTGTCAGATCACATATTTTTATTATGCAGAGTGTAAAGAAATTCAGTTCAAGTTGGCACAAACCTTTCAAATGAAGGAAGCACCTTAAGTGCTGGGTCATAGTCTTTGCCTATGCTGTATATTTAAGTATTCACAATACAGGAAAAAACCTTCAAAAGACTCTCAAGTGTAAGAGACTGAGGCAGTCTGGAGATAGCATAATGGGCTTAATCCAGAGCTCTTCATTGGAAAAGGGGTGTATAATGCCTATACTTTGATCATGAGATTGTAATTATAGTTTGTCCGCTTTTTATTTTCCCTTGGGCATAATAGCTCCTTTTGGCCATCAGTTAGCTAGGAAATATGGAATTAGACAGTTAATACTGTTATTTTTGATAACTCCAATAAATATGTTTACTCCCTCGCTTTGTAATCAATGTTGGTCTGTAACTAGACACTTCTCAGTAGCCTGATACTAAAATATACATATGTTGCTGTGAAATTATTATTGCAAGCATTAACAGAGTTAAGTTGAAAAATTACTATGATCATTGTGGTAAAACGCAATTCTTTTTATCTTTTTTTTCCAATCAAGAAATGCCCAACAGAATTTCACCAAAGAGCAAGTCAGACGCACACACAATTCATCCTTAGAAGATGACAAAAGATTTGTCATTCAAATGGATAACGGGAAGAACCCCAGACTTAAAAACTTAGGAGACGCACTGCATAGGTGCATTTTGCCAAAAGCCAAATTGTCCTTTTGGCCCATGTGGATCCATGACAGAAGAGTGGGAAATCTGTGCCAGCACCTTCTGACACTGGTCCTTTATGTCCCATTCTCCTGCAATCCTGTGCCTCTCTGCAGCTTGTGGAGTCTCATTGACAAGCTTTTCACAGCAATTGCAACTGTAATTTAGGTATGTGGACTGCTAACCTACAGCCCACGTCAAATGCACAAGCCATTTAAACCTTTTCTGAGGTCTTCTTGAATTTTGTTATGTTTCTATACCTGCTGTGACAGTAAAGATAATTACAAGTATTTCTGAGTTAGGAGATAGCAATGCAATTTGTTATTACATTTAATTAATAATTTATCATATTTTTATTACTAACCAGCAGACTTTGAGATGAAATACCACTTAAATAAAAACATCAGCTCTAAATTTACCTCTTGACAAAGTTTTAATTTGCTTTCTAGTTTTAAGTACATATGTTATTCCTGCTAACTCATTTGAAATTATAATCCTCTGAAAAATCAAGAGGTTTATAATTCCTATGTACCAACTTGGGCCTTAATTTTAGTTCTCCAGTTAATTCAATCAGTACACTTGCCTCAAAATCTTTTTGTTCTATTTAGTAAGTAAATTAAGTTTTAGAAAATGGAGATCATCTGTTATTTTTCTTTATTGTACTTCACCCTTTCTCTCTCCTTTTTGTTGCTTTTCACATCTTCTATTCCAGCTCTAGATCAAGGTACTTTTAAGCTTGAAGACCATCAGTTCCATTTTTTTTACTGCACATTTCCAGCTTCAGAGAAGAGTAATCACAAGATTACATCTGTTTCTTTGTTAAAAAAGCTGATGACTCCCTGGTGTTAGTGCGTCACCAATTCAGCTATGCTGTATGAGTTGGTCTAACTACGTATTAATAAACACATGATATCAAATTTCTTAAGAAACACAGAGGAAGATTTCTAGGTAAAAGTGCCTTCCAATAACAGATTGAATTTCTTTACAAAGAATTTTATATTTACCCACAGAATACTGTATCACAAAAAGTTTCCAGTGTTCGAACATCAACATATACAAGAAATACAAGAAGTCACCACTTTCTTACTACTGCTCAGAACAACTTTAATAAACTTAGATAAAAATTTTCAGGATGTGAAAGAATATACACACTGGAACTGAAATTAATACTAAAAGGGAAAAGGGACTGTAGGGCCAGATGGTGATTTGTTAACCGAAAACAATAAACATATAATTGCCTTGGTAGGTAAGAGACCATGAGATACAGAAGGTAGGAGACCACAGACTCCAAATTTTTGCTAAGAGCTATAGAAAGTTATTCTAAAAACAGATTATGAAAGGCTGGAAAACAAGAAAGCATAACTGAGCTATCCCACCAAGTGGAAACGTGCTGTCTCAACGAGGCAGGGGTATAAAAAGGGTTGCTTTTGCTTAAAAAAGGTGTCTGATCATCATTCAGAGACTGTGCCCAATATGCCACAAGAGACTTGTGTGAGTGTGTAATTAATAAACAATATAAAGTCTTGGACAGTTTTGCTACAGTGTAACATGAGAAGTTGATACATTCTGAGCTGTCTAGCTTGGTTAAGGGTGACAACAGGGAAATCCCAGAGTAGCCAAAATATTTAAGCCTCTTCTTTTCCAGATTATCACCCAGTCATCATATGGAATTTGTTCAAGCAACTAAGAAACTCAAAGTAAACTATGCTAGAAAAATCCTTACTTGCATTTAGTCCTAACTTGATAACTTGACTTGGATCTACACAGTAGAAGTAGGATTTCTTGCGTCATCGTAGTCTTTCAAGTCTATCTAGATCTAATATTCATAAAAAATTCTTGAGGTAATGAAAATCCTTCCCTGCGACAAGAGGTAATACCTATCCACAGTTTCAAAACCAAAACCAAATATATGTTTCTAGTGTCAGAATCCTTTCAGCTCATCCTGCTCACAGTTTTCCTGTGACTAGAGCAATTTACCTGTTTGTGGTAAAAATTGATCCTACTGTAGATGGGTCATTTCATTGTCTCCTACCCAATCCATATCGTGCTGGAGGAACACACGTGCTTTTGTGAAGAACACTTCTTCCTGAATATGGTTCATATCTGTTATTGTCTCCCCTTTCCTATTTGTTTTGATAACTTCAGCTTTCAAGTACGACTCCAAAGCTTGAAATCAATACCAATTCCTGTGTACTGTGAGTTCAAGGCAACTTTAAAATTATACACAGCAATGTACTTAGTTTAGCAAAGTATATCACATATGCATGTATACTCACATATAACATGCTTATAGCACACATCTGTAGTACACCTTAAATGTACTAGCAGAAAGACTCAATTAATATTTGACATAAAGAAATTTTTTTGAATGTAATCTCCATAACTTGAAACAGTACCTACTTGACCTAGCTATATCTAATTTCCTTAGTAACAGAATTTTTATAAGTGATTTCCACATATTATGGTGATAAGTCTCATGTAAAAATCTGTACTTAAAATAAAATTCTCATTTAGGAATAATATAATTATTGCATTCATAGTTTATTGAAAAGACAACGTATCATCGAGATTAAAAATCAGCATTATTGATTCCCTTCAAAAGGGCTTAATCTGTCCATTTTGCAGAGAGGTTGAAACACGGAATCTTTGAATAGAAAATGAAATAGATGTTGTAAACAAACAAGAGCAAGGATGAGATTCAGGGTAATATCCTGTCCATGATTGAAGGGAATTACGTTCTAATTACTGACTAATAGAGAAGGAACTAACCTGATCAAAATCATTCCAATTTCAATATAAATGGAATTATTAGAAGTTATGGAATGTCATCTATTAGTTACATATTATCATGTTACAAGCTTTCATGAAGTAGATTTATAATATCTTTCTTACCATTGAATCTCATTATTTTTGTTAGGAGAGCTCTTCTGCTCTTAAGGTAGCTGTTCTCTTTTGATATGAAGTACTAATCATACACAGAACATGAAATGACTAACTAATATTAATCATAAGAAATTACTTTCTGAATAATACCTATTGCTTCAGTACACATGTAAGAATTTACTAAATTTATTGACTATTCAGGCTCTGGTCATAACGGACTACAGTACAGAGACAGCAGTAGAAGACTATCTAAGACTCTATGTCAGTTCCTAGAGTAGAGGAAGTACATATGCTTAGGAGAATACAATTTAAAGTAACAAAAATAAAAATGACCCAGATAACCAGGCAAGCAAAAATGTGGCTTAAAGAATGTAAGTAAACAAAATTATAAGAGAAGTATGTATGTGTGCTCCATCTTTTATTTTCACTCACACGGAAAATGATGTATTACTCACTACTCCCCTTCCTTCATTTTATATTCAGTTGACTGCATCGCTTGGAACTTGAGGAGGGGAGACATTTGTGGTGGGTTTTAAACATGGTCATAGGCATAGGTGACTCAGGCCGCAAAATACTGTACAGGCATCTCCGACAGCCTGATCAGTTTGACACTAACAAATCTGTAAAATATCTTTCTTCTGTAAATGACTTACTATTTCTGCTCTTCTAATACTGGAAACCAATGAACTAAACCGGCAAATTCCACCTTCAGCATCTCCGACAGCCTGATCAGTTTGACACTAACAAATCTGTAAAATATCTTTCTTCTGTAAATGACTTACTATTTCTGCTCTTCTAATACTGGAAACCAATGAACTAAACCGGCAAATGCCACCTTCAGCATGGTGTAGGTTGGCTAGTAGGACACAGAATTGGTATGCAACGATTGCAACAGAGTAAAGCCTTTATCAGTACAAGTTTGTTTACATTTTAAGTGTATCGGTCCAATATTTAGAAACATATTTACTAGAAGAAAAATCCTTACTCTATTTCCTAGGGAAAACAAATATTATCAGACTGGAAGGTAAACTTTCAATACCTAGTAAACAAGATCTTTATTTCAGCCAAGTACAATGATTGGTGTATAACACACATTAACAAGGTTCTCTCAGATTTACTTTGAGATTCTTTACTGCAGCATATGGGTAGAGAAAATAACAATTCCAGTAGCTATTATGAAGCAAGACATTCCACAGAGGTCTGACAGGAGTTTAATCATCATCAGCATTCTTTTTTTTTATCGCCTTCATTATCCTAAACCTTCTTACCGGTTGTCTACCTTATGCTGGTCACTGATTTTGCCCCTGAAAAGTCAGACATTCAAACACCTCACTAAGTTTTATTAACCGTTCATTTCTTAAAGTCTCCTTTTCACTGATGTCAAGCTTATCTCCCCTACCTGACTAGCAAAAGCATCCTAATAGCAGCAAACTAGCAGAAAACCCTCATGGAGCTCAGCCTCCTCCTTGCAACTGACAGCACAACAGACTTCTACACACTTACCCTTTTTTGTTCAAGACAGACAAGAAAGGAGGAAACTTGATTGGGAGATAGCAGTTTAGAAACTTGACATCTCACTGCTTGATGCTCGCTTTCATCAGCTCTTGACTTGAATACTGAAAAATAATGAAGAATAACGTAATCAAAACTGACACCGTGCGTCTGCTTAGACTCGTGGTGCCTATATGCTACCACAGAGTACAATAACATCATCTTTTTTTTTTTAAAGCATTTTGCTATTGAACAAAAAGTATCTGTACCTATACTTATTCATTGCTTATAGCAGTCAACTCAGTCTTCAGCAAGGAAACTTCAAATGAGTTTTAGATGCAATAATTAATATTTCTCTAAGTAATATGTCACATTGGTGTACTGTAGAACATTAAATAAACCAATCACACCACCAAGAGTGAAAGGAATCAGTGACTTTTAGAAATATAGGAGGAAGTTTTTCATGCAGAGGGTCATTGGGCATTGGAATAGGCTGCCCAGGGAGGTGGTTGATTCACCTTCCTTGGAGGTGTTTAAGGGACGGATGGATGAGGTCTTGAGGGACTTGGTTTAGTGTTTGATAGGAATGGTTGGACTAGAAGATCTGATGGGTCCCTACCAACCTGGTTGTTCTATGATTCTATGATTCTATATTTTCTATTTTGTAATTTAAAAAAGGTACCAAGGGTACGAAATAAATTCTGTTTGAAGCTTTTCAATTGTTATAAAAGATGAGCTACTTCAAGTTTTAGCCTTGTGTTATTTTTATTGCTTTCTCCATTCTTTTTTTTATTTCCTTCTCCAACAAAGAGCTAAAAGCTGTGAGAAAATGAAAGAAGATATTTTTCCATTTACTGCTAGTGTTTGTACGTATTGCTACACTTACGCCTACTTAACTGTAGATGTACAGATAAGCATGTTTTCTATCCCACAGCAGTTACTGTTGTTTTCCTCTATTTATTCCTCTCAATGCATGAGGAAAAAAACCCATATTTTAGAAGAAACGGAAACACAGCAAGAAGGAGTAAAGCAGCAATACTATTTCTACAACAGCAAGTGGCTAAGATATTGGTCTGGTAGTTGGGAAACCTGAGGTAGGTAGTTAGATGTGGATAAATGGACTTGATCTTTTCCAGTCTAGCCTCATACTAAGTTCATTCTATTTACTTTTCTAAGAAAAGCAAAGTAGTCGGTATCTTTCATTTCAACATGAAATTGTGTCATAGAACTTAATCACTCAAAATTCATACACTGTCACAGAAAGTTTATTTCAAAGAACATTCTTCTCCAAAATGAATATGTTGATATAAAAATTTCCAACATTCCTACTTACATTTGTGAAAGAAGGCAAAATAATTCCCTATGACACTGTTACCTAGATAAGTCAGAATACAGCATGCTTATGACAATTTTAAAAGATGTGCAGAATATATTCTTAGACAGACGCAATGAAATAGTCAAAAATGTTCATAAACATTTCAAGAGAGTTTAGTACCACTTTAAGAATGTGATTTAAGAGTAAGCAAGCACTGGCTCAGGTAGGTTTTAAAAAAAAAAAAATAAAAGGCAGCAAAATTCCAACAAACCCTCAGAAACTTGTGTTTTCCCAAAGCTTCAACAAGACAGTTTGCAAGGTTCAGTTACTGTACAAATTATAAAAGCAAGCTAAACAGCAAAATCAGCAACAGACTTGTTGTGTTACAACCTACTGTTACCAAAACTGATATCCTGGGATGTAGAACAAGCTGTGTGGAAGCCGAACATTATAATATTGACCACATTCACCCCTTCATATACAGCTAATTTTGATTTATAAGTGATTTGTAGACTACACATTACTCAGATTCTCATTTCAGTAAAATTAGGATTATTCTTTTTTGTGTGTTTTTCTGTACACCCAGTTCAAGAACCACCCTCTATCAATGTTTTTCCCACCTTTTATTAAGCTCTATGGATTTTCTTCTTTTCAATACCTTTTCTATTATTCATCTATTTTATGCGCATCTTTTGCATGAAGGTTTATTTGTTTTTCTTCAGGGAACTTAAAGTTCTTGCTATTTGCCACCAAACAAATACATATATTGCTGTGATTGTAGTGTATGTCACTTAATCTACATAAGTTTAGTTTCAGGTTAAGAAGTAAAATAATAAACTTTGGAAAATCTAGATTAACAATATACTACTTTAACGGAAAATTATCTCCGTCTTCATTTTCTAAATGTAATTTTCTTCTCTAGTTACATGGTTTCCCGGACAGCTGTTTACTGCACCTACTGTTCATCATGATTTACCAAACACTTCTTAACATACTATAAGAAACACAGGACTCAAACTGAAAGGCTAAAACTTAAAACACAGAGATAACTTACAAGTGGCCAAGTGGGAAATATCAAGGTTATAAGCATCATTTGAGATAACTGCAATATGAGGACTAAAAACAAACTACCCAAACCCCAATACTTAACTTGTCTCCACTCACTAGAAAACAAAACATACCCCAGAATGCAAAATATAGCAAACCTTTGTTAGTATTTAACTGTCCAGGGCGAATGTTTCTTACTTCAAATTTAGGTCAATATGCTGACTCTGTGTGAGCTGACATATAGGCAGACACAAGGCCTCTGCAGTCCAGTTCTAGCAACGAACAGTGATTTTAAAAGGAAGCAACAACATTACATAAATCTTTGTGATCAATTTTTGAAACAGCAAGTGGTAAACAAGCCATTTTTCCCTTTAATTTCTATCATAGCTAAGAGAACATTTTAATTCAGTATTATCCCTTACTTTAAGTATCTCTTCTTCCTCCTCAGTATTTGCCACTCAGTTGTGATTTTAAGGTTTGTACTCGTAAACTCAAGATAAATGCTATATTCTCTTACTCAGCCTAGTGGAAAGAGCACTACATCAGAACAGATAGAAGATATAAAATTATTAACTTAGCATGTAGTGAAGTGTGTCCTTTCGTTTTCTAGTTTCCTAAGAAAAGAGATTAAAATATTTAAAATGTGATAGACATAAGCAGCACTTAAAGACCTTGCAGAGGCTGTGCAGACTGCTATCTACCATGATTGCATCACTAGTCTCATTACAGCCACATGTCTCACTTGCACCAAAAAAAAAAAAAAAAAAGAGAGAGAGAGAAAAGAAAGAAGGAGTAAAAAAATTCCTACTCAGGTCTAGTGTCAGCAAAACATTTTCAATTATGACTTGGGTAGCGAACTTTAAAAAAAAAAATGAATAGATCACAGAGGAAGTCCTTCTTCTCTGCAACTATTTTCATGCCATTTAGAATGAGAAGAATGTTTCCACACAACATCCAAATATTTTAAAAAAGTATTTTATATCACCGCTAATTACTCATATTCTTAAAACCTTTCTAAAGCTGAATTACATCTAGACTTGCAAACAAATCAATTGCCTAGAGAAAAGACTTGTGGTCTAATCTGCAATGTATTAGAAAGATTCATATCTGATTGACAGTGCTGCAGTAGTCATATTTTCCTTTACCCTTTGGAATAAAGCCAACTCAGAAGTGACATCTATGAATTACCGGGTTTCCTGTAGTTTAAGCCACTTAAGGGGGGAAAAAAAAAAAAGAATAATTTACAAGCTGTTAATCTTTTTTGCAAATCTTTCTTTCATTCTGGGTTGAACACTTCTAATGATATTGTAGGAGTCCCACACAGAAAGTAAGATCAAGAGTAAGTATTTGATGCTGTGGTGTTTCATCGCATAGAAATGAAGGATGCTGCTATTACTGCAAGCACATGAACTTTGATTATACTTCTTAAAGCCATTTGCTAAAGTGTAAAAGAAAGTGCAAGAGACTATATTAGATGCTTCATTGAGTTTTAATCAAAGGGAGAAATGATATTGCTATTTATTATTTATGTCTTCAAAACGTGACTAATATTTCTAGTGATAATTGCTGAACTTCTATAATAGTTAGCATTAAGTATATCTAGTTATTTATACATTTTTGTTTTAATGAAGTGACAGTTAATTACAAAAAAAATCACTCATACACACACCAAACCTGCAATCTTCTTACAGTTTCCAGAAAGTAAACTAATTTCTGCTGACATATGCTATAGCAAGTAAAATATTAATAGACTTAATGTTGTATTGAAGAAGTTCTATTTTTGCTAAAACAATAGTAGTATTATACTTATTCCATTAACTAAGTCTTTCAACATATGGTAGAACACACTTATACATTACTGAATCATAAAGAACTATTTAGCTACTTTGAGTAAAATATATTTAAAGGGTAATCTACAATGCCACTAAAATTTTTGCAATATGACAAAAAATCTGATTTTAAGAAGTAAATATTTGTAGGTTTTTAAAGATACCTGCAGTAATATCAGGAAAACATTTAAGTTTCAATCTGCTGGAGGGGAGGGAGGCTCTGCAAAGGGATCTGAACAGGCTGGACCACTGGGCTGAGTCCAACGGCATGAGGTTTAACACGGCCAAATGCCAGGTCCTGTACTTGGGGCACAACAAACCTGTGCAGAGCTACAGACTAGGAGAGGTATGTCTAGAAAGCTGCCTGGAGGAGAAGGACCTGGGGGTGTTGGTTGGCAACCAACTGAACATGAGCCAGCAGTGTGCCCAGGTGGCCAAGAAGGCCAATGGCATCTTGGCTTGGATCAGAAACAGCATGGCCAGCATGTCCAAGGAGGTCATTCTCCCTCTGGACTCGGCACTGGTGAGACCGCTCTTTGAATCCTGTGTTCAGTTCTGGGCCCCTCACCACAAGAAAGATGTTGAGGTTCTGGAGCGAGTCCAGAGAAGAGCAACAAAGCTGGTGAAGGGGCTGGAGAACAGGCCTTATGAGGAACATCTGAGAGAGCTGGGGTTGTTCAGCCTGGAGAAGAGGAGGCTGAGAGAAGACCTACATTAGGCAGGGCTACGCTGTCTCGCTGGTCAAGAGCAAACCATATCTCCCAAGTGACAGGGGACAGGACAAGAAGGAATGGCATAAAGCTCTGCCAGGGGAGGTTTAGGCTGGACATTAGGAAAAATTATTCACAGAAAGGATCATTTGGCACTGGAACAGGCTACCCAGGAAGGTGGCTGATTCACCTTCCCTGGAGGTGTTTAAGGCATGGGTGGATGAGGTCCTAAGGGACATGGTTTAGTGTTTGATAGGAATGGTTGGACTCGATGATCTGGTGGGTCTCTTCCAACCTGGTTATTCTATGATTCTGTATCATAAATTAAAAACTTAGAAATACACATAATTAGACCACATCATCTAGTGGACTCCAACTTATGTACAAATGGAGAGGCACTTGTATTTTGCATCTTAACTGAACAATAAACACTAATTATACTTTTCTGGAACATTCTACTTGTAGACCTAGTACATTTGTAAAAAAAAAAAATAGATAAAGCAAAAACCAAAATATCAAATCCAGACTTCTAAAATTGCTCTCTTGAACTGCTTCAATTAGAACATCTCCAGTTTTGGAATGGTAAAATGAAATCAGTAAGAAAACCAACTGAAAGTTGTGTCAGTTAGTCAAGAAATAACCATATTCATCTTCAGCTAAAACTTATAAACACATGCATGAAACAGCACAGCATACTTATCTCATCACAGTACAAGCAAACTGAATGACAAATTAATTCTTTGTATTTTTTTTTATGCATGAAACCATCACCAATAACAACAAATCCCAAAACTGAATGGACCGTCCTGAAAACCAGAAAAATATCTCAAGAGGATACAAGCTCCAAATAATTTTCTGATCAAGGTTCCTTTTTCCAGTATAATTCAACACTGACTGTTATGGAGCTACACTAGTCCATGCCAGATGGAAGTCTGGATTTCATCAGAAAGGATTAACCGTAGGAGGGAACAATAAAAAGCTACGTTTCTCTGTGAGTAATTAGACATTAAAAATAATAATAGTAACTGTAATCAAGGGGAACAAGAGGCTTCAGCATAAGTTTTGGTCAAAGCCATGCTGAGCAACAATAAGATTATAGAACAGAATGCCAGAGATGATCACAAAATGGGAGAAAATTTCTGAAAGGCTAATGACAGTGCTTTTCAAAATATACCTGGCAGGAAAACTACAACAACATGTCTGTCGTTGGGAACTGGCTCTTCTCTTTGAAGTGGAGAACTACCTTTGGTTATTTGTTGTGGTTGTCGTGAAATGAAATAAAATAGCAAAGTAAAACTGAAATTTACTCTTACAGTCCAAATCCCAGGAGACTTTTCCCCAAGTTCCCCCTGTTTATAAGAACACAAGTTTCCTTTACGTATTATGAATACATGAGAAACAACCATGGTATATTAAAAGCTGTGAGATCTGGTAATTTGACTTACAGGATATATCAAAACTTCTCACTTACAGTGAATGGAGACAAACTGAAACAGTATAACATGGAATTTTAGCATGTAGTTTCATAACTTCAAATGAACTCATCAGCTGCCTCTATATGAGTTCTCCAATGTACTGGTTTTGCAAATAAACCTAAAACCTTCTGTTTGTGATGTTAGCTAGTCTTTGTCAGAAAATGAGAAAGTATCACAGTAAAGTAAATGCTTGGATCTCTTAAAATAGTACTTATACATAACTATGCTGGCAGAATGCATTTATTCTGGTAACATGCAAAGGTGAAGAAAAAGCCTAGAAAAACAAAGTTAGTAAATGTCTAACTGCACAGCACTCTGAGAAAGATTTCCAGCTGGTACATGTTTATTATTTTAAGAAATTTGCTGGAATTCTGTATAGTTACAGCATAGTAATTATGAAGAACTAAGAAGCACTGGAGTTTGCCTTTCAGTAACACTCTGCCAGGATCTCAGAACAGCAAAAGCTGTATCTGATTGTAGATTTACAAAAGAGGATTAAAGACTTTCTTACTTCATGACCATTGCAGGACTTGTATGTTGCAGACATGAGGTAATACAATCATCAGGGAATTGCTAGCAACCTCTCCCCCCTCATGGACAAGTTACACTTAACAGAACTGGTTTTAATAATTTTCAAAGAGCTGTCAGCATCTGAAATATAAACAAACTTAATGGAAAGAAACTTAAAAGGCACTCTTGACATTTTATTTTGTGACTTACAGAGTTTATGGACTTGAGAAACTGCATGAAAAGGAAAGTTGAATTACTACATGGTCCTTAAATAGTTTCAGAGGCAGAATAATCCTCCCTTTCAAACAGATTCCTTTCAGCTCAAGGATTAAGATTTACTACATACCTAAGTTTCAAGTCTCGCACACTATACTGACAGTGACTGCCTTACACAGAATGATTCATAGAACCCATGTTACAGGTATTCCTGTAATATTTTTACTTTAATAAACACCTAATCAATTTTCCTTTAAAGACAATATCCAAAATTCTGGTGACAACTACTTCATTGCAGAGCCTCATATATTAGCAATCTCCCCTGTTCTGTAAGGCCATGACGCAAGATGACTCAATATCATAATGGCTCAGATGCATTTCAGTTGTTTTCTCTTTAATTTTGATGTGGTTTATAACCTTCTCAGATCAAGGCAAATCTCCAGTGCTGTAGTTTACTGTTACACAAAAGCAGGAGGAGATAGAGCACACAATGCATATATTTTTAGGCTTGCAGGAATGTATTTTACGAGGTTGCCAAATCTGATAGGTTGCAAACTGTGCTCCTTGACAACAGTGTAGCAAAAAGAAAACAAACATATAAGCAAACAAAAAACCCCCTAAACTCACCCACCACTGTTTTCTAGTGAACTTTTAAAAAGTAGCAGAGAAAGGCCTTGGGAACAGGGTTAGTTTTCACAGTTTAGAAAATAAAGTGAAAATTCTCAAGCTAGTTCCACGTTGCAATTTAACCCTAGCAGGCAAATAAGTGCCACACAGCCACTTCCTCACCTTTACCCCTCTTCCTCACAGTAGGACAAGGAGGGAAATAAAAAAATTAAAACCCACAAGTTGAGATAAAGAAAATTTGACATGACAATAAAGAAAGAGATGATAATAATAGAACATAAAAAAAATAATGACACAATGCAATTACTCATCATCCAATGACTGATACCCAACCTTTTCCAGAGCAGCAGTCATGCCTAGTCAACTCCCTTACCCCACCCTAGTTATATGCTAAACATGGCATCATATGGTGCGGAATAACCCTTTTTTCCAGTTTGAGTTGGTTGTCCAGTCTACATTCCCTCCCAATTTCTTGTGCACCTGCTCACTAGTAGGGTGAAGGAATCTGAGAAGTCCTTAGCTTAGTATAAACACTGCTTAGCAACAACTAAGAACGTCAACATGCTATTAATATTACCCTCATAGTAAATCCAAAACACAGCACTATACTAGGTACCAGGGAGACAAATAACTCTATCCCAGTTGAAACCAGGATACAATGGGATTTCTGCACCACCTAACTTAACTCTGTAGCAGCCTAAACCAGCCATGAAGCCTGGAGAGAAGAGCCCTGTGCTGAGCTCGAGAGGCATATGCTGAAGAGCAGCAATATATGAGATCACACCTTTAGCATTTTAAATATCCAGTCAAGAATCATAGAAATATAGAATCATAGAATCACCAGGTTGGAAGAGACCCACCAGATCGCCAAGTCCAACCATTCCCATCAATCACTAACCCATGTCCCTCAGCATCAAGTCCACCCGTGCCTTAAACCCCTCCAGGGAAGGTGACTCAACCCCCTCCCTGGGCAGCCTCTGCCAGGGCCCAATGACCCTTTTTGTGAAAAGTTTTTTCCTTAAGTCCAGCCTGAACCTCCCTTGGTGGAGTTTGAGACCATTCCCTCAAAGAAAAGAGATTGCCATTAAAAAGAATTAAAAAAATAAACAGTTCTTAGGTATCACATTCAATCCTATCATTCAACTTTACATAGAGATTAAGTCCATAGAGATTATGCCTGCTTTGCTTACCTGCTGCTGTAGCCACTTATTACACATTAGTTGTGAGGGAGACAAGTAACTAAGAACCACTCACACACTCTCTTTAACTGTTCCCGATAATTCATAACAGTTACAGTACAAGGTAGAGTTGTGAACCAAAAGTAACTTCACATCTAACAACAGTTACCTTCAATGAATGACAGCATATCCTCAAAAGAGTTTCAGAGACACTGTGTGCCTGACCTGTCCTGTCCTTTTGATGAAAAAAGATATAAAAATATTCCAAACAAAGAACACCCACCTGTAAACATCACATGACTGATTCATTTTTTAGCAGCCTCTAATGAACTTGTGTGTTTTGTGGTTTATTTTTTTAAAAAAGTTTAAGTGGAGAGAATTTACTTGATTACTTTCCAGCTGGCAGTGATTTGGCTACCTGGTTTCAGGTGATAAAAAGTGAAAACTGCTGTCAAACAAGCTTCAAAAATTCCCATTCTCCTAAACTCTTTTTCAAGGGTAACTGGTCTTTTCAGTAACATCAGGTTTAGGAATCCATTATTTATTTATTTATTTATTTTTAGCTTTTTTTAACTGGATGGTTTATTAAGGAGTAACCCATAGTTTCCTTGACTCACAAAAATGTGGCTATATAAAGAGTGTAGTAATGATCTTTCTCAGACTGATACTTAACTCATTCAGATCTACAAATTGCTCTCAGAAACTAGTAGTCTAATGCAAGACAATGTCTCAAGCAAGAAAACTAATTTAATTTTACTGCAATTAAACCAAACAATTTAAAGTGTATTTTTTTTTGTTTAGGCATAAGAAATTTTTCCACCTTCCATAGCATTTTGTATTGGTCTCACCCTTCTGTCCTATGTATGCCTAATCTTGCAGCAGGACAGCTTTAAACCAGGTTTTGTATTACATACTGTTTTCAGAACAGACTCGGGTTCCGTTTTCAGAAATAGCAAAATCAGGTCCTTTTTCTGAAGTTTCATGCCTTCCTGATTATGATATGTCCAAAGACTTATTTTATTCCCAGGGCTGTATCTTTCTCCTATTCATAACCACTACAATTTGCAGATTAATAAACTTGAACCTTCATCTCTGTTCCTCTCCCACAACACACTTTAATTTCTCTTTACAGCTAAGGGCAAATGACTTCCCTATTGAATTAATTGACAGTTGAGTGATTTTGCAGACAACAGGATTTACAGAAATAGTCAGAAATTTATCAACAATAATCAGAAGAATATACAGAGACAAAACAAATTTTCCAAAAATATGTTCACTGATTTATTATCTTCACTCATTAAAGCTCACTCTGTTATGCAGCCAACATGATCTGTTTTATCCAACACAAACTGATACTTAGGTCCACATTTGACTGGATGCAAATTTGCTGAAGGACATGGATAACTGAGGTTATAAAAACAATAATAAATTCAGTACGACAATATTCTTCCTAGAATACAGATGGTAATTTCATATGGCTTGCATTTGTATGGCTTTAAAACTGTTGTAACATGGTTGAGCACTAAATTACAAGATGCTTCCATGAGAGGAAAGATCTTAACTACTTGTGTGTGTGCAGACAGTATCATATTCTGCTAATCATCCTAATCTCCGAGACATGAGGACTATATATGTAGATACACAATATACGAGAAAGCACTCAAAGTAGAATAGGCTTATTTTAGTAATGTCTGGAACATATTATTACAAAATATATGTATCTTATCTCTAAGTGAGCAATTCACAGAAGATAATTCATCAACTACTCTTTTATTTCTGACAATGGACTGCACTTTCCAGAAAGGTATTTTTTTTTAACTCATCTCAGAATCTTTTTAATGAACAGAGCAAAAACATCTGGAATCTTTAGCGCTCAGATTTTGAAATAAGAACTGTCTTGGTTAATTATGGATTGTACATACAGTTTCTGGTGTACTCGTTTTCTCATTAGATTATCTCAATTTTAAAATTGGGAAAAAAGATTAACATAAATAACATGGTTTAGACTGGGGTTCCCTTGAAGTTTAAGGACAAGATGATGATAAGCAAGACAGCATAAATTTGGAAGCTGTAAACCATTCTGTTGTGTGAAATATAGGTCTTTACTTGAAGTACCATTATAACAAAGAATAAAAGAAGCTTTATCTTTCCTTTTAGCCTTCTGATTTAAATGTTTTTTGTTAGGAATCACAGAGATAACTGCACTGATAATTTTTAAACCATGATTCTTTAGCAGCCAACTCCATAGGAACATTCAAAATGCTGTAAAGTGAAGAAGTGCAAGTGTAATTTTTTTTATCTTGAGTATCACAGTACAATCACATGGGGTTTTTTTTTGGCTGTAAAATCACAACATAAGACTAACAGTCCTGAGTCTCTCTGAATGAATTTTGAGCTCAGTTTATATCACCATTCCATCCCACATATCTCTTATCCATGGATTTCCTTCAGAGAATGCTTTGGAAGCCTCGCCACATTACTGCCCAAGCAACACTTAGGTAACTTATGGCTTCAGCTCTGACTATTTTCTATACATGTTGACAATTCATCGATGTAAACTACATAGTAGCTCTCTATAACCTTTGTGTTCTAGGCTAAATGGCTGTGTGGTATGAAACTTCATCCTCTCCAACATTTTGCATTTTTATGAAGCTGACATTTTTCTTATTTAGGGCACACACATTGTGTAATACCTATAGAGCGATACAGTCTTTATAAGTAATATTTTTGCATCCTCTTGTTTTAGTCAATCATGCGTAAAGCGGTAGATATAGAATAATATAACATGAGAGTCATTTACTTAAGATCACTAGAAGTGCAGAAAAGGTCACAGAGACTAAATACAAAGGTTATGTCAAGTTTTTGAAATAAAGCAGATGGTGTTTATTTTAGCTTTTAGCAAGCAAATGTAGTTCACAGCACTTCAACTTGACTTTTTGTAACATCATATTAATTACAACAGTGAACTGGATGAGCTAAGTAACTCCTCTTTTCTTTTTCCAATAAGCCCTTTAGACTGAGAGGAAAAGCTGCCTTAAGCCTGCAGAAGTACAGTGCTTGCAGCAAGGCTGTATCTGAATTAGCTAACCACTCCTAACTCCCATTGATGGGACTTGTGGGCATGTAAAGCTGTTCCCAGGATGCTTTAAAGAAAAAGAAAGTGAGAGGAAGAGCATGACCAAGAAAATATTTAAATTTATCAATACAATTAAGAATATAACTTTTCTTATTTTTGCCCACTACACGTCTTATGCAATTACATTTTCATCATAAAACAAGATGTGACTGTATGTTTTTGTGTATATAAATTTTATTTGGTTTTTTTTTTTACCTGAAGCTACCTCCAGCAAAGGAGTTTTTTTCTGAGATTTCTATAATGGCAGCAAGCTAACTGAGCTGAGTCAATTTGCAAGTTTAGAATGTCCTGTAACCTTCCCATCTTATCTACATTACTCTAGATTCAAACTCTGTTTTCCATTGCATAACTCTCTTTGGTTGCTAAATGAGTTCTAAATTACAATTGCATTCTCTGGGTTTGCTTCACCAAAATGCCTTCAACTGCTCAACCTTTCATGCCTCCTGATCTGTGGTAAATCCAAGATTCTTCTTCTTGAACACCCACCCACCCTATTTTTCTTGTCATTCATACCTGAAGTTTATAACCACTGTAACAAGGGTACGTGTGTGTGTGTGTATATATATATATATATTGTAGGCAGTTATCTTCTGTGTGGTTTGCTAGCTGAAGAGTATGTCATGTCCTCAATTTGTCAGAAACATTTAAAATTCTAATTCTCCAAATGTGTTTGCAGCCCCTGCTGGGCTGAGGTTATACGCAGACTTCCAATTTCCAAAACATTCTCCTGGTCAGAGCATTTTCTACCAGGATTTTACATATGTTCTATGATTTTGTTCTAATGATAATTAGTTTACCAGCTGTAAAAATTATTCAGTGGTTAAAAACCCTCTTAAACATGTACATAACTGAGGTTCTTCAGTCCTCTGGACTGGTATGAGACAGGGTATTTTGTTGGATGTACCAGTCATTTTGACACAGAATATCTGTCCCTGCTGATCTACCACTTTGCTTCCTTTGCTGGTTTTCTGGCAGAATCTCTGAGAATACTTCACCTTTAACCTAAATAGGCTTTTACCCATCAATTCTAGAATTTCTGTCTATTTTAATATACATATTTAAACATAGGCCGTGTTTCTTTTTTATGCATTTCATTAGTTACTCTGGAAATTTGTTTGAACTTTCATTGTATTCTTCATGCATGCTAAGTATTGTTATTTATTTTATTTTCCTATTCATCACCTACAGCGGGTCAGATTTTTGAAGGATTTCTTCTTGGTTCAATCCTTCAAAATTTGTTATTTAGCTATATAAGTTTCTTCCAATTTCTCATTTTCTCAGCAATACAAGACCTCCTGAGACACCATAACTGTTTCCTTAACTAGAATAAAAGCCATATCCAAGGATTTTACTCTTCCTTAGGGCATTTTTGATGAGCTCCCTCATTTTATTAAATCTGTCTGTCTGAAGTTTATTGTCATTCTAACACTTGTATACATAACTTTCTCATTATATGGGTTCTAATTATGTTGTGATTATCATTGTTTTGTAGCTCTGCCAGTACTACAATTTAAATGAACATCTACGTTGTACTTTTATGAGTGAAAGAGGTATTCACATCACCTAACTCTAGACACTTAGCTAAATTTGAACACAGTCTCCCTTGGTTTCCTATATTGTCAATAAAGACAAAAAACACAACTTCAAGAGGTGATTCAGGAAAAAATAACACTTCCCAATATGCAAAGTATACATCTCATCTGAGGAAAAACGTCCATTTAACTCACCTGCACCTCTATTTTCAGCTTTGCATGGTGTACATCGTCTTCGAGAGCTATGATCTGCTTCCTCTGAGCGTGTACACGTCCCACAGAGCCAGAAGGGAAACAGTCAGGTATTCCTCATGAATTCCTCTAGAAGGGAAGAAAAATGGCTTCTGTTCCAATTAGATAATATTAAATAATAATGCTCTAATTTTTAATTAGTCTGTCTTAAAAAAAAAAAAAACAAGACAAAACAATTTGTCTCAGCAATGTCTATATCTTCATGAAGTCTTCATAACAAGGCAAAACCTCAGGCCGTCTGAGAGTCAAATTACCTAAGTGCTTCTGAAAGAGAACAGTGTTTCATTAAAAGAGGGATTTTCTTTCCACAATTATCAGAGACAGAAGAAATAACAAGTGATAACTAACACGTGCCAAGTAAATTTTTGAAAAGATATGAACATATATCTATATATATAGACATATACACACAAACACACATTTACAATCTTCTGGTTTGTTTTAGGAAGACCCCCCCCCCGAGGCTTAAATATAAAAGAGAATTAACAGTTGTGTCAGCTGCCACTTCTCTGAACTAGATGCCCTATGAAAAAACAGTGCTGCAGTTAACTTTCATATAGTTGAGGAACCATAGCTATCCATTCAATCCAAAGACAGATGTCTAAGTTTTGACTTATAAAAATTCAATGAAGGATACTAATGGGACACTAATCTCTTGGCACCTCGTGGGACAAAGAACGAATAAGATATTTAAAGGCTGTAATACTTGTTTCCTCTGCAAATGCTTGGTAAAATATTATAAACAAATCACCAGTTTCATCATAGTTTGACTTTTGGGACTGTCACCACGACAGAATGAAAGACCCAAGTCTTAGTACTCCGGGGCAGTGAAAGCACATATTTGTCTAAGACACTGAACTCCTGTCTGCAGAAAGAAGCTTCTGGGAACAGGTGTTTCATCAACTACTCATTGATGACAATTATGTGATATTTACAATTCCAAAACAATGCAGATAGAGCTCTCTCCCTATAAAACTTTAATGAGCAGCATGTTTTGTTGGAAGTGTCATAAAACTTTCATCAAAGTTCGAAATATTCCCAAGAAAACAGCTCTGTCTTTGACAAGAAGATCAGAAATTTGCAGTTTAGATCAAACACTGTGAAGAGGAAGAGAAATGTTGTCTGTTATAATTATTAGGATACGATAATTATACTTTTACAAGCTCAGAAAATTTTTAAAAAGCATCTCAGTAAACACTGTAAAATCCAGTATTAAAATTAGCTTTTATCGTTTTCCTTATAAGGATGATAAGCAAAGTCATAGTAGCTAAAAGCTGAACAATAATAGTAAGCAAAAGAATGTTAATTTTACTTTTTTACACTGTTATACAAAGTGGACCATACCCACTAGGGGAAAAAATACATGCCTAAAAACCAGTTTCTTTGCTTCATTCTGGAATAGTGCTTGTTCCCACATAGGCAAAATTCCTTTACTCCTTTCCCATAGCTGATATTATAGATCAACTTATAGAATTAGGAAGTCCTGAGTTTACTGGACCTTATAGCAGTTCTTAAGGTCCTTGCAAGTAGTTGGAACTAAAGCAAAGTGTGCAGTTTTCTACCCAATGAATAATTGAATAAATGACCTTTATGACCTTCTAGCCATTAAGAATTACAACAAATCAAGGCACAAACAAGAACAAGGTATGAGAAAAGTTAGAATGTAATTAAAGAAAGGGTAAAAAAATTAAACAACATAGTAGAGAAGGAAAAATTTTATAGGATTAGATACATAATATAGGAACAGAGAGTATAAAAATAAATCTCATGTTCAAGAAGTTATGAATGTGCATATTCCTTCCAGTTACTACTTACAAGCTACTTATGAGCAGATTCCAAGATTCATCTTTATGGTGAAACCACAATAATAGGGCTTGTCTTTTCTTTCTGCTTCAGTTTTCTGTGTGGACCAACAAGGAATCCCTGGACAAACTTAAACTCAAATAGAAAGCCTATAGAAGGTGGAAGCAAACGTATGTAGCCTGGAAGAAAACCAGAGAAACAGCCCAAGTAACTAAGGATTAGGTTAAGAGAACTATAGCACTAACAGAATTAGGTATAGCCAATGATGTCAAGGACAACAAGAAAAGCCACTGTCCATCGCATTTGAGATATTACAGGTGTCCAGTGAAGCTCCAACTGACTAAAAATGGGGAAATGTAAATCCCATCTTTAAAAAGGGGGAAAAAAGAAGACCCAGATGGTCAGTCTTACCTCTGTACCCAGCAAGACCACAAAGCAGATCCTCCTGGAAACTCTGTTGAGGCACACAGAAAATAGAGGTAATTGATAAAAACCAACATGGCTTCATTAAGGGCAAACTGTTCCTGATGAATTTGGTGTCCTTTTATGGTAGGGCTACGGCATTGGTGGCTAAAGGAAGAGTGACATCATCTACCTGGACTAAGGCAAAGCATTTGACATTTTCCCAAATGACACTTTGGTTTCTAAATTGGAGAGACACAGATATAGCAGGTGGACCATTCAGTGGGTAAGGAATTAGCAAGATAGTCACACTCAGAGTTGTGGTCAACAACTCAGTGTCCAAACGGAGACCAGCAACATAGGTGGTGAGGCACTGCAAGAGGTTTCCCTGAGAAATTGTGGATGGCTCCATCCATAGAGGTGTTCAAAGCCAGGCTATGAGCAACTTAATGTTGTGGAAGGTGTCCCTGGCCATTTCAGGAGGGTTGAAAAATAGGTGATCTTTAAGGTACCTTCCAATCCAAACCATTCCATGATTCTATGATTTTGGTTTCAGACACTACCTCTGCCCTTCCACTTTCCTATCAGTCTATGCTACACGTTCTTAAGAGTCATGCATCACAAATTAAACATTCTTTTGAAGTCTTAATGGCCAGGTACAGAAATAATAAAGTGTTGACTGAGCTTCAGGGTAACCAAAGCACCACTTAGCTTCCCAGTCAGACTCAGGAGGGCAGAGAAATAGGTGGCACTATACCCCAGTAATGAGATTCCTGATTTCACCTCACACTCCCACTGCCAGGACAGGAACAATGAAACGGATGCTGTAGGAGGGGACAGGATTGTTCATCTTCAAATAATTTCTCTTCATCATTGCTCCAGCACACAGGTTTGGAACATTTTTCTGCTACTTGAATGAAAAACTATTTGCTAAATAGATGTAGATATTCCACAACACACCTTTTGTTAGCCTGCCTCTTCAGACTTTACTTGTGCTTCTCTTCCTCTGGTGGGACTGCATTTTCAAAAGCTCATTCCTTTCACTTGTGTTTATATATCATAGACCTGTGTTTATTCAGCATGTGTTTAAGTAGATATTATGTTCAAAATACCTGAGTTAACAGAGCCAGGCAAGCAATGTAAATCTTTTCCTCATTATGTCTCTTCAACACTCACATTATAGTAATTGCGATTTTCTGAACATTATTGAAGACGAGAAAACAAGCAGGGGCAAGATAGCAACAGTGCAAGATTTTCAATAAAAATACTAGGGTTCATTGAGTTAAAGATGGTTGTAGAAAACTACTCGTTAAATTAAGAGAGAGAGATGAAAAAGGATTCATTTAATTATGCACTTGGGTATATAAAATAAGGCACTGAATGCTTTTTTACAAAGAAGTTAAGTTATGCTAGTTAAAAGTTTATCTCTCCTTCCAGAGATTTCTGCGCTTTCACACAACAAAGACATGGCCACAAATGCTGGAAATATAGCTGGCTGAATAATAAAAATAATGTATTCATGGGTAAATTATTCAAAGATTGACAGAAAAATGTTGAATAAATTATTCAAAGAACATCATTTAATAATCTAGAGAGCTGGTCAAATAATGGAAATAAGTATTTCAGATAATTTATTCAGAGACTAATGTCAAAATCCTTTGGCTAGTCCATTAGGAATGAATAATTTGACAAGTTATTGATTATAGCTCATTTCTGTATTAAAACAAAATGCAGCAGGAATGTAGCTAAGCAGAAAGATACATAATTGACAATGAAGTGTCATCATGCTGCTGATGAAAATCTTTTACCATGCATACAAACACATAACCTGTGTTCAGGGATTATTTTGAACAGTGCTTAGTTAACACATTGTATCATGCTTTTTTTTGTTTGATTTTTTTTTTTAAGGTACATAAGGGTACATAAGTCAGGGTTAATAAGCACATCACCCAGGACTGTGGGCCCCAGCAGGTTATTAAGAGACCCTTGGTAGAAGGATGACTCAGGGTAGCTGCTGACATAAGCCAAGCTTTCTCTTAACTGAGGCCTCTGCAGACAGGTTTTTTAACACATTGCTGATATCCTGAGCTCATAGTGCACAGAGAAAGCCCACTCAGCCCTCAAAGACAGCAGCAGCTGGCTGCCCCTGTGTGACCCTGCCGTGCAACTAGTCTTTCTGATCAGCCCAGGCACTCAGTAGCCCTGTTAAGGAAAAGTGGGTAGATGAGAAATCTGCCTTTGTGCAATGGTCCTCCAAGACGGTGTCCGGGGGATTTGGAGCAAGGGTACTGATTGCATAACAGCAGAAAAGTGAATAGTTGTTAGTAAAATTGCCCGTGGGCTAAGTAATTCTATTCAGGAGCTTTTATCATCTAGCAGACATGGCCCACCAAAGTGGAGTTCTGCACATACTTCTCTTTTAGAAGTTTTTGATTAATTTTCCTCTGTAACTTCAGTAAATTAGTTAACTTTGATACAGGACAGTAAAAGCAAATACAATATTTCTGTACACCTTTTGGACCAGATTCCAGGGTATCTACGCTCAAGCAGCTGAAGAGGGAACAAGAAATAATCCTCTTTATGCTGCTTCACAAAGACATTTTGTAATAGCAGTTTTCCCAGGAGCAAATTAGCTGAAAAAAGGACAAGGCTATAGTTCACATGGGGAGTGTGCATAATGGAGCTGCCACCTCAAGGTATACTGAAAAGGCACTCAGGAATGGCGGGTTTATGAATGCTTTTTTTTTTTTTTTTTTTGTGGTAAGGTGAATCAGCACTATTTCCTGGACAATACTGTCATGCAAAGACACAATTCACCCAACTTAACTTTGAAGAACAGAGAACTGCAGATTTAATGTTTTCTTCCTCAAAAGCTCTCCATCACAGACCATAATTTTCTCCTAAGTATATGTAATGCCAGCCTAACATCTGCAGGAAGGAGCACTCTGCCTCCTCTAGATTAAATGCATGCATTTTTTTTTCTTTTCTTCAATTCACCTGGCCATAAAAACTAAGGCAGTAATGACTTTTCCCTGTTTTCCCTGTGTGTTGTCTTCCCGCCACACTGGATCTTACAGATATGTTTACACCATAAAGACTGTAACTTCTTGTTGTTGAAAAGCTGGTGGAGTGAATTGAAAAACCCATGTACGAGAAAGCAAAATCCAGTGCAAAAGTTAATGATCTGAATCTCTGTCATTACAAAAAGGCACCTGGCAGAAGTATCCTCTTCACTCATTACTCTATTTTCAAAAGTGATCTGTACCAATTGTAATTAGAGGTGAAATGGAAATCAGAGGTTTTGTGGATAATTTGCACAGAAAATTAAATTTCATTATACGCAGATGTTATACACATTGCTAGTGGTGACATATTTTAATGTTGGTAGGCACAGTTTCCTTTTAATTCAACATGGTCTCTTAGGAACAGTCCTGTACTCCCACTATTACTATACTCACTTTCTTTGGCATTCATCTTCACAACATGCATCACTTCAGCCTTCACAGTTTGTCCTTCCAGTCATGGTTACTTTTCTTTTGAGAGAGAAAGAGAAAAGATGCATTTTCAGCATACCTCAGTCTTCAATTAGTCAGTTAGCAAGTCTTTAGATATCTTGAGGTGCTGAGCTAACTCTTCCTGGTCCCTTGATATTCCTAATTACATCTACTCTTTTTCATTAGTTCATTAATATACTTACCTTGTACTATCTTCATTTCGTATGTGGAGGATATGAACATATCTGTAACACTGACAATTAGAGAAATAATAGTAATCAAAACAAATAAATTTGTTGCTTGTTGTTTTAGAACACCACACTCATCCTTTTCCTATAAAAAAGAAATTCACAATATAGGGCATAAACAAATTACAGACTATCTACTTTGCAAAATCTTCCTTAAAGACTGAAAATTCAAGCTGATCCTTTTAACATCTAAACATATAATGAATGTAAATATTTGGAAAGAATCAAACTGCTCACTGACCCCATTGTTATTGCATAGAAAGCATTTTCACTCCCCATGTTCTCAATGATCTTGAGCTGAAAAGGAAAATAGATTATGTTTCTGCAGTAATATTGTTCATTCATTTTGGTCATTTAACAGTTTCTTATATCTGTTACCAGCTGCTCTATCTTCTACGTGCAAATTCTGAAATATTCAAATATCATATCCTCTCAAGTGTATTAATCTCAGGTTTAAAAGATCTAAGTTGTAAAACCACATAGGACAGTAAATTATTAATACTGACACACAAATTTACCTCATTATACATTTCAAAATGTTTGAAGAAATACTTTTAATGTAAATTATATCACTAAGTCTTGTGCCTGTGATCCAAGAGGTTCTAAGGAAGGATTGATTGCTCCACGATTAAACCACTCTCAGTTTTCTTGTTTCTTAAATTTGAGGAAATTTAAGAGAAAAAGACTAAAAGAAATCAGCTAAATAAACAACAAATTAAATCCTTGCTGATCCCTTGAGTAGATTAAGAAGATATCCCACAGTACATGTGACTAGAGAATGGCATTGACTTTTGTGCTGAAAATTATTGATACATTTTTCATTTTTTTTTTAGATATAAGTCCTAAGGCTGTTCCTGGAAGAATATCATTACTGATATTAATGATCTCCTCACTCCACTAATTTCCCTTTAAAAAAAGACTACCGCTGTCTCTAATATTTTACCCATAATAAACTTCTTGCCAAAACAATCTTTTCCTCCAGGTTAACTAATAATACATCATATAGTTAACTAAGTTGGAAACTTTGCTGAGGTCAGAATAAATGGAAGCTACAGCACTTTATTTAGCAAACTAATAACCATTAAAGAAAGATGTCATTTTATGTAGGTTTGGGCCTGTATTATCTTCAACCCCATTCTTGTAGTTAAAATGAATTGAGTGCTTCTTTCTGGTTCTTTTAGTAGATGAGGTAAATTTGGTACTAGTTACACACAGTTTTGCTAGCTTGAATTTTGGTAGTTTTAAGGTTTTATACCTTTGACTGAAATTTTATTCAAGCCTTTTCCATTTCTGAATCTTTGACAAATTTAGTTCAGTTAGTTTCCCTGAACAAGTCTTCTGATAGGTTGTTGTGGTTAAACCCTGGTGTGCAGCTAACTCACTTCCCCCCCAGTGGTATAGGCAAGAGGATGAGAAGGGCACATGAGGGAAAACTTGTGCATTTTTAACAGATAAAGCAAATGTTGTTTGCATAAGCAAAACAAAATAAGGAATTCATTCACTTCTTCCCATTGGCAGGCAGGTGGCTACACACTTATAAGAAAGCAGGTCTTCATCTTGCCCAACAGTTTCTTGGGAAGAATCCAAAAAACTTGAAACATTCTCCCTTTGTCTTTCTTTTCCCCGGTCTTTATTACCGAGCAATGAGATGTCATATCATCTGGGATATTCTTTTGGGCAGTGGGAGTCAGCTATCCCAGCTGTGTCCCCTCCTAGATTTTTGTGTATCCCCAGCTGAATCGCTGCTGGAGCAGTGTGAAAAAAAGCCTTGAAGCTGCATAAGTGCTGTTCAGCAATAGGTAAAACAACCCTTATTTCCAATGTTTTGGTCATAAACCTGGAAAAGAGGACCATACAGCTACCACAGAGAAAATTCACTCCATCCCAGTCCATCGTAGTAAGATCTGTTTTCTTCTCTCTCATTTGATTCTATACTAAACCAGCATGAATTTCCCTTTGAATTGTTTTTATGCAATTAGCATTTTTATAGTCTATCTCTGTTACATTATCAAAACCCATTACAGTGTTAATTTGCTATGGATAAAAACACAAAGCATTATGTGGACATCAAAGTACTGTAAGATTAATAACACACCAGTCTCATTCACAAAATCTAACAAACAAAACCTAAGTAAGTTTCTACAAAAGAAAAAAAAAACAAAAAACATTTCTCTTAAAAAATTATTAAGAAACAAAATCATGTACAAAGCAACATTCCTAATATTAATTTCATATATAGATGTCAAAAAGGAGAACCCAAATTAAAGGAGTGTTAAAATTTAATAAAATACAGAGGGTTTTTTGAGTTAGAACTGGTAGGAACTGTGAATAACAAGAACTCTGAACATGAAATAATTTGGTAAGTCCTGTTTGTTCCCTTTGTCCTAAGTACCATTTGGATATCTATAATTACATACCTTGCAATTCTATATAGCACTTTTGCAAAATTTCTGTGTATATATGAACATAGACAAATGCACACAGAAATTATAATCCTGAATTTGGAAAGATGAGGAAAAGGTCTCAAAAAAAGTATTTGGTATTGTCCACATTTATCAACAGTTTGGATATCTCTTCATCAGTTTCAAAAAAGATCTCTCTTGTAACTGTTGCATGTTGGGAATTCAAAGACACCTTCATTGCTTACCACTTAACAGCACAGCTTCAAGAGACTCTGGTGGAGATTATTGTGTGATATTTGCATTTTTTTTAACCATTTTCTACCAATTTCCATTAAAATACTGTTGTAAGCAAGCTACCTGTAGTACCATGGATGGAATACACTGAAACTGTACAGGAGGTGAGTGCCTAAAAGTGCTCAATTTTGGATACCCCTTGGGTTAGACTAAGGACAGACAAACACTGCTAGGTTTCTAGTCCAACAAATATATAGACTTAGAGGAAAAGGGAGAAAAATAGGAATGGAAAAGTGTCACATAAACCCAGATATTGCTGTGATTCAAAGTCAGAACATGACAATTTCATTCTTGATTTCTCTTTTCTTCTGAAATCGGGATGTTAAAAAGAATAAAACAACACAGGGACTCCATAATAAGGATGAATTCTAACAGCTTTAAGTATATATATATATATAAATCTACACAGGCATCAGAGTGAAAAAAAAGATTCTTTGATGTGTGTTATCTTTTCATTTATCTATTAAAGTGGCTTTTGAAGATCCTTGGCATTTAATTTAAGCCCATAATGTATAAAGTCATGCCATTCCTTGCAGATAGTCTCATATTTAGCTCAAACAAGGTTGTAACAATCAATTAGCTGAATAATCAGGGGTTTCTTGGTGTTTGTTAACATCTTTTTTTCATAAACACAAGCTGAGAGGTAGAGTAACTATTTTTTTATATGTGGAAACACACACGTGTGAACAGAAACCCCATATTCTGTCCCAGACGAGTTCTTTTCCTATTAAAAAAACCAAACTGTTATTTCATATAATAATAATAATAATAATTCAAGAATTACTCTGACATCTCTGCACTTAAATGACATCTGCTCATATGTCTCAAGTATGCAACAAGTCAGAACACATGATGTTAAGTTACTCATTGGAGCATGGCAATTTAGAGGAACTTAACAGAGTGGATCTTTAATGATTTCAAAAAACATTAGACTATGAAGTTGTGTCAGGAATTACACTGCATATAAATTAAGAAATAGTAACTTTGATTATTCCATTTGTACATAGTAATCTTAGAAATACTTACTAGTAAAACTTTCAAAAACTCGGTTTCTGAAAATGGCATTAGATATAATAACAATCAAAATTTTGAATGCATTTTGATAGTAATTAGTATGTATCTATTAGTTATCATTGCTGACAGTATTCTATCACTTCCTTTTGATAGAAAGTTTTGTTCTATAAACTGCATGTAAACCAAAATGTATATTTGTGTCAATGCTACATACAGAATGAGACTTTCAACAGAAGAAAAGAAAAAAAATCATGGAAGTATACTATTGTTAAGTCTCACATACACACGCACACACACACACACATATACAGGGACAAAAATCAACACCTTTCGTTGCTTCCTAACTACTTTACTATACAGTGTTGCATTTTACCTGTGGTAGCAGCAATGTACTAAAATCAGATTTAGCTAACAGGTGCTCTCCAGGCTGTGGACAATTACATCATAAAAATGTATTACAGTGTTCACTCTTGGGAGTAAAGACTTTTGCTATAATAGTGAAATGTATTATATGAAGTGGAATTTCTAATGGACTTCAACAGGGCTGGTTGCTCGAATGCATAGTGATATATCAAGGATAGTGCCACAGAAGAAAACCTCATAGGAAGGAGGTAATTTACTTAGTAGAAACATTTATGCTTTCCATTGCATATACTTACAACAATAAATCAATTGGACAACATGTTTCCAGTTTGCATTTGCAATAAGCTGGTTTTTTTTACTGTTAACATTGTGGATTTATTTTTTTCTCTCATTATGTAGTTTCATTATCCTCTCTTACCTCTGAAAAATGAGAAAAAGGAGGAACATACAGAGCTAGCAGATTTAAATGGCTCTTAGAGAAGCACTTCAACATCAAAAATGATCAAGAGCAAACTGTTTATACAACCTCTGTTTTTACCACCTTCACTAACAAATAGTATTAGTAAATGAGTAACATAAACCCACTTAAACTTAATTGTGGAAAGGAAGGGAAGTATTTTCATGCAAATACAAATTTTATTAAAAGTTGCCTTTCTAGCCAAGTTATCACATTCAGGAACATAGTTTGGATTTTTCTTTAAACCAAATGTTAGTAATGAGTGAAACGACATTTCCAAGAGAATAATAGCGTTAGCTCCCTTGGTCAAGGTTTATTCTTTTTGACATGATTTTCAAATAGCTAGTTTAAACAAGTTTTTTATATTCTCTTCTTTTAAAAATATATAACATTTCTTTAAAGTGATCAATACTATCAGGTAGATTTGTATTTTCTTTGCTTTTCAATTGTGTCACACTTTGTACATAACTGTATATCTTAAGTTCGTACTGATTTCAAAACTTATTTCTTTCATCAAAAGGTGATTCAAAACCATCTTCTCAATAGATTTTGATGGACTGTCTACTCTGTAGAACTGTTACTATAGCTAGGGTCTAGTCTCCCATGTTCGTCTCTAATTCTTTGCTTATTGCATACACATTACATCATTTTTTTCCCATATTTGTATCCTATCATGTCCTTTGTGTTGTATTCTTTAGTAATTATCCTGCCTAAAGCTTACCTGTTGCACTGGACTGTAAGAACACTGTGGGCTTCCAATGTTTCCATTTGTAGTTGCCTGGTACTGTGACCTGTAAGTCATGTGACAAGTTCTAATGTATAAAACTGATCATAACAAAGATGATATCTCCTATACGTCCATTTATGTTAGAAAAATACAAATAAGC
This sequence comes from Coccyzus lansbergi, assembly GCA_033558105.1. NCBI lineage: Eukaryota > Metazoa > Chordata > Aves > Cuculiformes > Coccyzidae > Coccyzus > Coccyzus lansbergi. The sequence continues at coordinate 1,790,768 of JAUMJK010000159.1, forward strand.
AGATAATAACTGTCCATACACATAAAGGGTCTTTCTTTTTATTGCAGGTGCTTCATAAATACCCATTATGGTAAATACATTAAAGCAAATTAGGCATTTTAATTTTAGCAAGCACCTATTAAGACTCAGACAACTTCCAGTGACACAGTAGAAGTACATTATCTGATTTTTAGCAATATAATCTAAAGATCAGGTTTTGAAGATGACCTGTATAAGAAAATTAGTGCTTGAAGCCCCCAGAAAGCAAACAATAAACCCCAAATCCTCAAACTCTTAAGTGTGATCAGCTTCTTAATAGATGACTTGCCAGTAGAAATATTTATAGTCCTCTCCTTAGCCCACTGAGCATTTATTTGGAGTTTGATGTGTACTATCAGCTCAAGTAATTTTGCAAAATGTCAAAGGAGTAACGGCAGGTAGAATCAAGGCAGAAAGCCAGTCCAAAATGGCAGAGTTTCCTCAGCCAAATGCATCTTTTAGTGCACCATCACTTTTGTTGGAGTTTAAATAGATCTCTCTTAAAACTGTTTTGTAAGAAGCCATCAGCAAAGTGTTTTTTCAGTCACGTGCAGAGAATTTGTCTGTTTTACTAAAACCTCATTATTTTCCTACGTTTTTCTCATATTTGTGTATTTATAACAATACACCTGTCTTGAGGGTCTCTTATCAGCTGTCCTCAGGAGCTACATGGCTCATATACAGCAGGAGAAATCCACCCATCAATTGCAATGATCCTCCTTTCATTCAGGAGTCACTCAGGCATCTATCACCTACGGTTAGAATGAATTGGAGCTTCCTGCTTCAGTTGACACTTTGGCGAGTGCTTTCACTGAAATGGCTTAATCATAACTTTTCAGGCAAGTTTCAACCCCCAAAGAGTTTTCTTGATTAATTTAGCCCCATGTAATGGTTTGCAGTAATCCAACTACCTCTTGATTAGATGATGAAACACACATTTAAAAACAAATAAACAAGTAAGAAAACGAACTGCTTTAGAGTGCTTCAGGAGTCTTGTTTTGCAGAACTTAGTTACTTAGTTTTATTACCTGGATAAGAATCTCAGCACTTAACAGAAATATCCCAGATTTAGGATTCTCTTTGCTTGGTAGGTGGCCACACAGATGTTGCTACTTTGGTGTAGAGTCAGCAGTTTGGTCTTTTATGCACAAGATTTATTTTCCAAAGATAGCTGGAAAAACTGGATTAATGTCACCAAATTATGTTGATTTCCAGGAACCAAAAACCTGTCTAGTCATTTGGAAAGGAGTGAATCGATGGTCACAAGAATATTTAAAGCAAAACACAAAGGTGGCATAAAGAAAATAAAACCATTACAGCATCCTGCAAAACAATGTTTAAATGTTTTGTACACTTTAGTACTTTCCTATTGCTTCATTATTTTTCTTATTACTCTATTCATTCCCTTTATTAGCAAACTTCAATTCCTTATCACTATTTAATTATCATATCACAATTACCATAATAAAAAAGTAATTTAAAAAAGAGAATAAAGATAGAAAATGTCAGAGTTACAGAAAACCAAAAAGACTCTCAGAAAAGAAGCTACTATAGAGTTTAATTACATTTTCTCTGTGCTGCTTTTCTTATAATGGCTTGAGTCTTCTTGTGAGAGATGAATATTTTTTTCAATGAAGTATTGGCTGTCTCAAAGTTATTAAGTATTGAATAAGCTTTTCATTGCTACTTACTACACTTCGTACAGCCACATGCAAAAAATCGTATCCCTTGGCACAAATTAAGAAAAGCCTCTGAAAAGGATGGGGACACTCCTTTCCACTCCTTATGAGTTTCTTGAAAGGAGAAGGCATTATTCAGCTGCAAATCTTCCTGTCTCCTGGAAATCAACCACCACAACAGTAGTATAAGCTAACTCAAAAATTTTTAACAAAATAAAGGTTCCCCTTTAAAAAGCTGACTGAGAAATAAATTAAAAAAATGCCCAAGCAATATATAAAATTCACTAATAATATTAGACAGAGTAGGAGAGAAACTTTCTGTGCTTCCAATCCCATTTTCCGTGACAGCCTGAAAGGTTACTGTTTGGAGGACTGGTTTTGGAGGAAGCATCTAATCACTCTGTTGATAATGCATGGCTATAATTTGAAAATATCATACTGAAAAATATTTTAATTGAAAATACATTAATTTTAATATTTTTGTTGCTATTCTCCAAATTGATTCTCTTCCATAATTTCTATTCAACATTTACTCATGATTAAATTTCTGTCATGGAAAGAGTCTTCATCCATTCAGCTACCAGACAGTTTGAAGGTCTGACTGTTCTCATGAGAGTCACACATCTCAAAAAAAACCCTGGAAAGTTCAAAATAAAAACTGGAATTTCTTGACTGGCAGCAAGTACACGTGACTGAATGAAGAATGATTGTTACTGCCCTCCTGTGCACAGGGATAACACATATTCGCCACACACACGCAGTCAACATGACTCATGGGTTACTAGATTCTCTCTTGTTGTCCAGAAAGTCAAAGGGAATGAGTGACCTTTACTCACTGTATTTTTCTGCTGGAGCTGAAGCTCAACACCAGATGGCCCCTAAAGGTCACTCAGTGGTCCACATACTAAAAATAGAAAACTAAATTTATTTCAAGAAAGGTGGTTATGGAAAAAGTCATTGAATAGAATCAGCTATGCACAAACTTGAAGAGATTATATCAAAATAAAACTATGTGTAATTTATATATGAAAATTTGCAAAAGACTTTAAGAAGAAAATTGAGGTGTAAGAATTAGCAATATGAAGAAACCTCAAAAAATTTCTAGGAATGCAAAATCCATGGATGATAGTCATTACAAAGTGTGTGCAAACCTCAGTACAATTCTTGCCCTGACATTCTCATCAGGAAGAGCTATGACTAAGAAAGAAAAGAAAACTGCTTGATTTTGCCTGATTTCTCTGGTGTGTTGTAAAGTTCATGTGTATTCATGAGAAAACATTAAAAGACACTTTTCAAAAATAAAATCTAAACCAGACCAGTAACGGCTGCTGTTCTACAGTTGTCTTCCATCCCATTACGTAAATATCAGAAGACAGGTTATGCAGAATGTCTTGAAAACTCATAAATATGGTTACCACTAGGTTAATGCTTTACGTGTCTTACAGAGAAAAAGAACATTGCTGTCTGTAATGGCTAAAATCTAATACTCTGGTCAGGTTTCACAGCAGTGAAGAAGTAGCAGCCTCTTAAGTATGTGTGACTACCACCATAAAAGTTAAATATAAGTTAAAATCAATATCAAGAATTACACTTGGAAGCAAATCAAGCACTGGAAGCAAATTAAGTTTATAGAGTTCTAATTTAACGTTCAGCTTGCAATAAGACCTGCAGAAAGTACATTAGGGCCCAGCCTGGAGGTGACAAAGATATAGCTGATTTTAGTGAGGTCTATATTCAAGACAAATGGTCAAGACTCTCTGGAGACTCAAAGATGAAAGGCTGGGCACTTGACTGCTATTCCTGCTGTTCAGATAGCTACAGAAATCCCCAAAAAGGGAAGTGGAAAGAGATAAATGTTACCTCCATCCTTTTATACAGCAACCATAGACATAATCTTTCAAAACATGATCAGTAAAATCAATATGGCAGAAAAATATTCCCACAACATTCACAAAAATGTTTTTCACAAAACTGGGAAATATTTCTTGCCTGCTCCAGGTACCTATCTTCTATGGAGTTCAGTCTCATGATCTACAGCTTTGGGTCAACCTCTGCCTCGGGGTCGAGCCTTTCCTATCTTTCCAGACATATTCCACAGAGGGAAAACAATACAGAAAAAGATAAAATTACTTTTTCTTCATTTTCCTTTCCAAGACTGGAAACAGAGCATCTTGCCCAGAGGAATCACTTTATGGGTAAGCTGGAAAAAGCCTACACTAAACTCAGTAATATTGTTTGAACTTGTGGTCCCACGAGTGGCTATTTAGATATTTTTTTTTTACTAGAGAGGCAGAATACATGAAATAAAACTCCCCTCAAAAATTTAAAAACAAATAATAATTAAATACAAAAAAAAAAATCCCCAATTTTGATTGCTGGTAACTAGAATTTATAGTTACAGGATATCTAAGAAATTCATTGTCTACTAGTTTTCTAGGAAAATGTCAGAGTAAGAAATTCCATCCAACACATTAGCATTTTGGTTTTCTGAAAGGTGCAGGGAGAACAAAGATGGGGATGGTGATCTTTTTCCTATTGAATTTGTACTGTCTGCCTTATCAAACTTTCTTCCTTCAGAAACACTAATGAAAAGGAACAGAAACCCTACCCTAAGTAGTATATGATTCTCCATATATTGCTGGAGTTTAGAACCATGGAATAACCAGGTTGGAAAAGACCCACAGGACCATTGAGTCCAACCGTTCCCATCAAACACTAAGCCATGTGCCTCAGTACATCATCCACCTGTGCCTTAAACCCCTCCAGAGAAGGTGACTCAACCCCCTCCTTGGGCAGCCTGTTCCAATGCCCAATGACCCTTTCTGTGATTTTTTTTTTTTTTTTTTCCTGATGTCCAGCCTGAACCTCACCTGGTGGAGCTTGAGGACATTCCCTCTTGTCCTGTCCCCTGTCACTTGGGAGAAGAGGTGAGCACCTTCCTCTCTACAACCTCCTTTCAGGTAGTTGTAGAGAGCAGTGAGGTCTCCTCTCAGCCTCCTCTTCTCCAGGCTAAACACTCTCAGCTGTTCCCCATAAGGCCTGTTCTCCAGCCCCTTCACCATCTTCATTGCTCTTCTCTGGACTCGCTCCAGAGCCTCAACATCCTTCTTGTGGTGAGGGGCTCAGAACAGAACACAGGATTCAAGGTGCAGTCTCACCAATGCCAAGTACAGAGGGAGAAGAAAGCCATGGGATGAAATTTCTGTAACATTCAAGCACCAGGCTTTGAAGGCTTGTTTCAATCGAACAGAATGTCTTATGGTTTTTCCTGCTTTGTTTTGTGGTTTTTTTCAACCCTAATACATGTAATAAAAGTACAGGCATAGAACACGGTAATCCAAGGACTGATTTTTATTCATTTTGACATGTAATCTAAATATGTCATTTAACTGCTAAGGGAGAAAAAAAAATATGCACTGAAGCCTATGTTCAGTTGCACAGCTGTTATGGGCAAGTGCAAGGTGCTATTTCAGTGTGTGCACACAAGGAATTCCAGTCATTTAAAAACACACTGTTAACATGATTAAATTCTTGCATCGAAAGCTACAAACGTCCCCCTGTTTCAAACTGTTAATAATATACTAGGGATTTCAGGCACTATGAAGAGCAATACACAGAAAGTGAAACAGCCTGGATAATGGCGAAGAGGGAGCTAACACATAAATAAATTACTTGGGCAGGCAAAGAACAAATCCGCAGAGAGAGGTGGTAACATATTGTCAGAAGACAGCTTCAGGCAAAATAGGTGAAAATCACAAAGAAAAGACATGAAGCACAGAAAAGGAAACAAAATTGCAGAGGAGTAGCAAAAGCAAAGGCCTAATAGTTATTCTGACTAGGACAAGTTGACAGCATGCCAAAAGAATTAGGATCTAATCAGTCTGTGGGGTTGAAGACTGTTTGGAATAAGGAGAATCAGATAAATGGAATACAGGAAAAAAAAGGCAAAGGAACAAACTGATTTTGAAGGGAATATTATGTTCCTGCCAAAAGCCTCTTGACATAGAAAGGGTGAGACAGACGATTTCTACAGTTACATGACAGCTAGGTCATAATCTCCTCCTAATGCACAGATAAGGTTGCCACCATTTTTAAGATGACTTCTTGGAGATAACAGGACAGTGCTTTTCTATCTAGAGCAAACAGACTAAATGATCCATGGAGAGGAGCATAAGTAGACCCACATAACTCATCAGGAAAATGCAAATTATTTTATAATATGTTAGACACCTTATTAAATGACTGTAAGTTGAAGAAGTGTAAATATCATCTGTGTTGCATTTATAAGAATAATGGGACTTTGCATCCTAATATATGTACACAGTTTTCCACAGGTTTTAATAAAATCCTCATGAAAGTATCAGATGAAAATTCACAATTGTTAACTAACTTGTTGTTTACTTTCAACCCTAAATATGCTGCTTATTTCAAAATGAAGATTTTTCTTCTAGGAAAATCAGGGTTAACATTTCAAAATAGCCCAAAAATATGTTAACGATTTTGGCAAAGTAATTGCAAAGGCAATTATTTTGAGATTTACATAACCTCTGAAAGAGAATACTGTCATTAATGGTAAAGTCATGACCCAGAACTTGGAATGCAGTTGTTGGTCATGACACAGAATAAACCCAGAGTCATTTAAGACACAGAGATAGGATATCATAGGAACATCCTGTACTCAGACTCTCAAGGCCACACTACATTATTTTGTGTGCTTAACCATAAATCTAAATTTACAACTGATCTAGCTTTAATATACAGTCTTCATGACTATAAGAATAACTAAGACAAACATGCCTACATTCCTTACTGAAATGTAAAACCACCTCCAAATGACAACAGTTGCTTTCATCATGTCTGTTTTGACAAAATTTAATGATCAAAGCATTAAGACACATTAATTATTTTCCATGGTATATATATTTTATAGCATCTCAGATACTTCTCTGTGGTTAAATTAATCTAAAAAATGACATTTTAACATAAAATATTTTAACAACAGTGAGTAAATTATCATGCTGCTTTAACCACACAGCCCTGCAGTACAATATTGCTGCAGCTAGAACCAAGCCATAAGCTTTGCACTGAAATTGTGAGGCCTCGTGACCGAGGCTTGTCAGATCTGCTCTGTCTGAACTTCTCCTGACCTGCTGCAGCTTTGCTTTACTTGGTTGAGCTGCAAGAGCAATTTCTCTAATTTACTGTGTATCTATTGTTAGCTTATTTTATTTTAATTTACCTTTGTGTGGTATGGCCATGGGTTTTTATAGGGACATTGCAGTAACAAGCAATTACTCTGCATACCTTGGGATGCTTACTGCTCTAACACAATGAGGCAGTCCAAAGGAACATGGGTCTGGGCAGGACTGCAGCAGCCTGGGGACTTGGGGACACCAGATGCAGTGCAGAGGAGTGCAGGTATGGGAGGACAGAGATCAGCGCAGGCAGAGAGACCTCAAGCCCTTAAACAACTCACTCGTGGTCATTTAAAGAAACACAGATCTGAGCTGAACAAGTTTGGTGTTAGGGGCAACAAAGACCTAGTATCTCACAAAAGTACAAGGCAACATATATAGTAAATTCAAATGTGATGGGGCACTGCAGGCCAATGAAGAAAGAGGAAAGTGTAAAGTGTAAAAGCTCATTAGTAAATATATTAAAATTACTCTGAGTGGATCCTGGAAGGAGGAAGAAGAAACCATCAACCAAACAGTATGGTGTTCGTCCTTATGAAGGACTTCATATGCTGCCAACTCACCATGATGCCCCCACTACCAGCAGCAGTGTGAAAACTCTAGACTTAAAGCCCTGAGGAGTGTGAGAATGCAGGACATTGCACCAGCAAAAGGGCTAGCAACAGAGAAATGTGAGTATTTAAAAAAAGCTAACTGCATTATTATTATGTCTTTTTCTGGACTAACAATCAGAATCACAGAATCAATAGGTTGGAAAAGATCCACAGGATCATGGAGTCCAACCATTCCTATCAATTACAATGACGAGATTCCAATGATTTCAATTAAACTAACAGTAAATCCTTGGTCATACTTACTGCAAATGATACTTTCAATGTATCACCGCATAAGAGATGCAAATTTAAAGTAACATTCCTTATAATTAAAAATTATTTATTTCATTATAATCCCTTTCTGAAATTATATAAACTATTAAACTTTCAAAGACTGATCCTGTACATTTCAGCTGGTACAGTAATTACTAGAAAGGAGCTTGTGGGTAAATTGTTGGTCTTGAGAAATGTTACTTTCACCAGACACGTGATTTACATACCTTAATATTTAGGAAAAGTAACGACTTGTTTAGTTGGAAAACTAAAAAAAGACCCTTTCTGCTACCTTTGATGAAGGTATCTCCCTAAAATGACTTTTCAAGGAACACTTGAAAATATAAGCAAATGTAAGGCTGCTTTTATATTTAGAAAGTGTTGCTGAAGAGTTACTCTAAACTGTGCATGTAAATTTATGGCTGAAAGTAGAGGGTACTTTCAACTACAAGTAGTGCTAGGAAGCCAACAACCAGGAAAAAAAAACCCGCTCATTTTTCTTGGAAAGGAATCGTGGGGGAACAGGGGAGGGGAAAGGAGATTCTTATGGAGCCTGCATGCACATTTTAATTTTGCGCTTAAAGGGTTACTCAGTACAAACCCCTTAGCAACATATGTTAGTCTCTACTACTTTCTACATATCTATAATACTTTACCTGGCCTCTTAATAATAATCATATTTGCTCTGTAGCTCAGTTTATGATCCAGACCCCCCAAAAATACTTTATATGAAGATTTGCTGGCCATGATCACCACTCTTTGTTTATGAGTTTGGGGGGGTCATCTTCTATAATAACATTATTTGAAATCCTGAAAAGGATGATTCAAAATCTGGAGTGTGTTAGTTTTATGATCATTGATGTTTGGGATTATTAGATTAAGAAAGTAATTTCAAAAGTCACAACGTTTCTTCTTTCAATGACATTTTCTCAGAATAGGTTAGCCTGAAACAGCATATGATCACAATCATACCACTAGGGGCTAATTCTAATCCCATTTTCCTTTTACTGACACTTCATGGTTTAGTAGATCAGCATCAGAAATAGGAGTTTCAGACACTTGTGAAAGAAAAGAAATACTTAACTAGCATTGTTTTATAGGCGACTAATAATTGGTGGGAATAAACATATTCTTTTCATGTCTATGTCAAAGATTTGATTTAATCAACTCTATTATATTTTTCTTATTTCATTTTTAATTGATATCAATACTCCTTCCAAACCATAGATGCCTATCAGCAGGAACATGGGAGAAGAGATAAGCAAAGTAAGCATAACAGATTTGTCAGTGATGCCATTTCCTTATGTATCAAATATGATTACTGCACAAATGCTCAATGGTTCACTGATCACTTTAAACTTGCCAGCCTACTTTTTAAGTCTGAACTTTGATCATATGTGGACATCTGTGGATTTTTATTGGAATTTTCCAAGATTATACAGCCCACCTGCATCTATGGATTAATACAGATACTGGGGAAAAAAAAATGAGCCTTGACTATGCAGCATTTGTCCTCTCCCTTCATTTTTGTCTTTTTCCCCAAATATATAAGCACTTGGATTTTATCATTTCTTCATATGTATCATGCTGTGATCAAAGCAATATAATGTAGTGCTGGTGTTTATACAAGAGGATATCTGTGGCTACTTTGATATCCTAGGCAACATCTTCCTGTGATTCTGATTCCCAGTTGTATATCATTTAGATTCAGCCAACTACCACTTAAATGAAAAAAAAAATATATATATAGAAGAATCCTACCCCTACACATACATATACAGACATTAAGTGTAGGATTTAACTTACTGATTTTAGATGACATTACAGTAGATGTCTACACCTTTGCTGAGCTTGCCCACTGTGTCATAAAGGGAGGGGCTGTAGTGATTCATCCGACCTCCTTCAGGCACTTTCCTCAGGATGAGATGAATCATGTTATGGAACTGCTTAGTTTTCCCCTTCTGCTCTAAGGGGATCTCTGCGGACAGCTTAAACCTAAGGACATGAATCTCACCTCAGATAGTTTAAAAGAAAATTAAGTAAGAACATTATTTATATATCATATTAAAGAATAGAAAAAAACAACACACAGGTTTGGTGCTACTACAATGAAAACAGATTTCTGTAATAGATTACTGTAATTTTTGGGAAGCAATATTTTTTAAACAATATCCTATCTTATTATTTTTTAAAGCATATAGTTTCAATTCTGAGGCATATATCTGTTCTTTTAAAATTAATTTACCTCACAGCATATGTTTCTGATCCCATTTTCCTCATCAGTCCTATCCTGTATGTAATGATGTGGCTATTATCAGAATTACTTTCAGTGATTTTAAAAACAAAATGGCATTTTTAAAAATACAGTGCTAGTTCATCTTACCTGCTCATCAGAAATCACAGACTGAGATTTCTCCTGTGCCAAACACCACTTCTACTCAATAGAGAGCAGAGCCTGTTCAAGACAGCATTGTAACACTTCAGTTCTTTTTCTACAACCTTAGGATTAACATAATGCATTGTAAAATGGATCCTGCATGGCAAACAACGGGGAAGGACAGAGTAAAACCAGACCATATAACTGCACTCAAAGCAGTTATTTCCTCATGCTTGGGGAATGCCTTTAAGCAGTAAGACTTTAAGCCAAAATTTTCCTTCACTTTTTCAGTGGTCAGGGCACAGGTCAAGGTTAACTGCATAGTCAAACTGCAGTGTTCATAACAATGCACACATATCCTAATGTGTTTAACAAATAAATTCAGTGCAAGGAGGGAGAGACTGTGGCTCTCTGTAAGCAGATTCCCAAATTTTCCCTTGGATGCTAATTTTATTGAGTTATCTTTTCATAATGATCACTAACAGGGTATTCATCTGATCCTAGATGCTTACTGCAAGGTATGATTACAAACTTGAAGAATGCTATAAAAAATTTAACAAAATGTAATAAAATAATACTAGAAAAAACACCCTAAATTTTTCAACATTCATCCCTAAATGAGCTTTTTTTTTCCCAATAAAGTTGTTAGCTTAAGCTCCTCATCCATAAAAGCAGGTGATCCTTCCTTAAAGGAGAACTATAATGACAAAACCAAGTGATTTCCTTGGTGTATTCTGACCCAAGCTGTGGTAAGAGGAACAAAAGGGAAGGTAGTGATGATGATGAGTGCCAGCTGTTGGTAAGCATGCCAAAACCCTCTTGAGTAAAACTCAGAGAGCACTGCCAAAGCTCCACCTCGGCCTCTTGACAACTGCCTAGGGCCTCAAAAATGAAAGCTGCAATAAGCATATCCCAAGCCTGAGGTAACAGTGCCCCACTAGGACTACTCGGATGCTTACAAATGCCATAGAGTAGGATTGGGATGAAGAAACACAAATTAGTGGAGAGCTGTGTATTCTGTTTCTTATACTATATTCATTTTTCCATAGTCTATTCAGTACCTGGAATGAATCAAGGGTCAAAAGGAAAAAACGATATGATGGATTTACACTCTCATAATTAAGATACATCAGGGGCTGATTTTGAATGTACTTTGAATAGCAGATTACAGTTCTGATGCTTCCTAGCATGTCTGTGTTTGACTTTGTGTTGACAATGTGGTTTCAGTGATATATCTGCAGGCAAAATAATATCTACTTGTCTAAACCCCAAAAATCTGTTCAGTCTTTCAGAAAATAAGAATAAAAATGTAGCAGTTGTGTATTTATTTCTGTGGAATGATGACATATTTCAGAGACTTAAAACATTAGGCTTAATACCTGACAACTACATAAGTTACTATGAACACTGTAGTTCAATTCCACATGTATTTTACAAGTAGATTATGAAGAAAATGGAGCAAATTTCATCTATAGTTGTAATACTCTCCATTTACCTTTTAATTACAGAAGAGACTTTGATTCTTTTAAGTTATACACAAACAACATGCTGACAAAGAATGGCCATCCATTAATAGTGATGCATATCTAGGTTGCTGGATTGGGGAAAAAACCTAATTCCTCAAGGTACATTAGCAACAAAAAAGAAGCTAAAAGAGAAATGAAGTGTCTGCTTATTTAACACAGACACTCGCAAAACTGCCAGGCTGTGTAAGTGAATTCAGGAAGATGTTACAGTTGGCTTACTGTGACAGAGCACTGATATTTTCACCCCATATGGTGGATCATCCTGGGATCACACTCCTGAGGATGTACTGGGTTAGGATGCAGTATGAAGACCTGCTGCAGCAGAGAATCTGCTTTGACTAATGAGCGGAATAGCGAAAAGAAAACAAGTTCTGACAGTTCCTTGATACTAAATGGTGTGACCTAAGCCCATAGCTGTCAAGGTTTTTGCACTGCCAGGAGGGAGATTTGGGGGCTTTGGAGCAAGAGAAACAACTATAATGATTTAGGCTTGACCTTAGCAGTGCCCTGAACCATTATTTAATGATGACTCACTTTGAGGTATGTTAGTTAAATATTTTGATAAATGGAGAAAATAAAAGTTACTAGCCCAAATAGTTCCATAATACATAAATAAAAGAAATAGTTGATAAAATAGTATGAAAAGGCAGAAAGGTGGTATATAATTATATTCCAAGTGACAGGAAATAAAATGGGCAGTGTAGATCTAATAAAAGGTGTAACTATTTAGTGTTTGATAGGAATGGTTGGACTCAATGATCCGGTGGGTCTCTTCCAACCTGATTATTGTATTATTCTCTGATTATCTCCAGGTACCAGGACCACATGAGACATTATCTAACAGCTGCAAAAGCCACAGAATTGCTTATTTTCACCTGTTGCATCCCTAGTATTATTGACACAAACTAATAAAAGCAATATGCAGTTACTACATAAGAATAAAATACAAAAGGAAAAAACAGAACCGACGTCCAAGATTTGTGTAAGGTCACTGAATTAGAGCCCATATGACGTGTTAGACTCACTGGTTAAAGAGCCCTATTAAATATGCATGGTGCTCTTCAAGAAACATACTACATCTTCCTTGCACTCAAAGGTGCAGTGAAAATATTATGCTGCATTGCTGACAACCGACAAGTTACCCAGGGCCTTTACACTGCTGCCCCACTGCCCTCTGTAGAACTGCAGGGATGATAATCCTAAAATCCTGCACAAACCTAATCACGTCCATTGGGTCTGGCACCAATCCCGTCTGCTCACAGCACAGAGAAGTATCCTACAGACACCTTGCACATTAAATCAGGTACACTGCAATATTAAAAGACGAGGTGCATAGCTGTAAAGAGGATGCCAGTCAAGGAAGCCAAAAAGCAAATTAATTTTTTTTTTTTTTTTTTGCTCTTTTTCTGTACATATGAAAATGGAGACGTGATACTAAGTGACATCTATCAATGTCTGTGGATGAGTTAGGGCATATATCTCCTATCAAGGGGATGTCTATGTTCAGCTGGTTGTGCCTATGAACTCAGAAGCATTAACATGTTCTGTAGAAAAAGGAGCTTTCAGGAACAAATGTTAATAGCCTAAAGAGTAGTTCAAACACCAAGAAAATAAAGTTGACATGTTAAAAAAAATAATAAAAAAAAGTTGTCTTATTTCTCCCATTAAAATACAGAAATTCAATGAATAAAGTATGCCACTCCAAGTTATATAAGTATCAAAACTGAGTTCAGTGTTTGCACTTATTTTTTTAGGCTCTTGCAGTGGATGTCAACTTAGATATCTTAACCTAGCTTTCTTTCAGTGCTCCTAAACACACAAATAACTTTCCATACTACCCTGGCATGATGTAGAACGAAGTCTTGTAAAATAAGCTTGCAAAGCTTTGGATATTGCAATTAGCTCTAACTTGGCATTATAATAGAAGGATTTTTTTTTTTATTTACTGTGACTGCACAATGCATTTTATAAACAGAAGGATGTATGTGTTTAAGACCCTACAAAAAAAATTAAAAAAATCCTCTTAACCATGGTCTCAGTCAAAAGGTGGATATTTGTCTGCAAAAGGAAAGCTAATTTCAGAATATCAAACTTTGACATCTAAATATCAAAATTCCTTAAACATGAAGGGTCCAAAGCATTAGTTTGTACTCAGAAATTTAATTGCACTTAAGACCATCACCTTACAAAGCCAGTACATATGTGCTTATTAATCATGGTAGTGGAGAGATGAGTAATCAATAAAACCACTACTGGCACAGTAAAAAATGCACATAGTTTGTTTATGTGACACCAATTAATGGCATGTTTTTGAAGAATGCCAGCTTGACAAGTCATTGACAAGTACTGGAAACTTAAGTCTCAAGAATATATGAGACATGACAGAGGCAGCACAAGTTCTCCCACCCTTCTTTCTCAATACTCTTCAACCCTGACTTACCATATTCGGTGGAAAAAATTCATTTGCTATGCCTGCTCCACAGTTGTTATCTGTGAGCGACCACCAGCAGGCCTGCTGGCTAGTGCCAATTTTGACAGTGGATTATGTCATAAAATGACATTTGGGTTTTGTCCTTGCTCAATAGCAAACAGTGTTAGGGAAGTAGGTCACAAGACAAATTCCTAGTGTAGGAAGGCGGCAGAGTTTTATGGGCAAACAGCTTTAATCTGTCCTTTCCTTTTAGGTTATGTTTGCTTACCAGGGGGAAATAAGTAGGGAGGAAAAAGTTTACCTGCCTGAAAGGAAGAAGCTTGTGTACAGAGTGGAAAAAGATTTGACTGCCTGCAAGGAAAAATGCCGATTAGAAAAAAAAAAGAAAAAAAAAGAAAAAAAAAAAAGATTGCCTGAGAGAGGAGTTTACCTGCTTGGTTCAAAAAAACCTGCCTGCTTTCAAAAAAAAAGAATATACCTGCTAGGATTCAGCTCAGTGACTTTTCTACCAGGTGCTAGAAAGCAAAACAATGAAGCAAGGTCTATGCTCATTACTTCTACTGCTATCACAGAGTCAAAACAAAGCCATCAATTAATTTCTGCACAATAGCCTCTTTAGTTTTAAAATCTACAGTACTTTCCTTGCTGCTTTCAAGGTAATCCTGGAAACTGAAGGTACTACACAAACTGCTGGATCTTTTAATCTTTTTTATATGAACTTAAGAAGGGAACAGAGTCTAGAAGTTATTCATCACTTACAAGGCATAACATGAAATTTTCTTGTGCTTTTGAAGTGATTCCCCTGAATATAATTGACTAAACTGATTAAAGTAGCTGTTGAGTTGAAGGTCTTCTAACCAAGGTTTGAAAAATGCCTTCCTGTGAAATGTTTAATATTTCTTTTTGTATGATCGCCTTATTAGGCTGTTCAACTTTGTATCCTGGGAAAGTCATAGTTTTTCAAGAAACTGGATTACATCTGCTCACCTTCTCTGTAGCCGACAATTTATTGGGTTTTTGGTTTTGAAACAGGATATTTTATTTCAGACATTTTAGCTTTCAGAAAACATGTTTCTTCTGCAGCACATCAGTCTAATTTTTATGTGTCTTGATTCTCAGTACCCAGCTATGCAAAGTTTTTGGCAAAATGAAGAATTTTTGCATAAAATCAAATCATTATCAAGAAGCCAAGGATAAAATTATATTTTCAGTATAAGAAAAATACATGACATGTTTAAATAAAGTCTTTTCCCCACAAAAGCATGTATTTTTGTCATAAACTAGAATTTCACTGGTTCATAGAATGGTTACGGTTGAAAGAAACACCTGGGGATCCACCTTGTCCAATGCTATTGCTCAAGCAAGGTGACCCAGAGCAGGCTGCCCAGTACGATCTCTAGACAGTTTTTGAACACCTGCAGTGAATACTCCACAATTTCTCTGGGCAACTACTACCAGTGCTCAGTCAACCACCAGTACTCTGTACACATCTATACATCTATAAACATATCTATTTTATAGGTATTTTATACCTGTATGGATACATATTATCTATGTGTCTAGGAGAAAATCCATGCTCTGCCAGCCTATGCCACTGCACATGCAACATTTATCATGCTTTTTCAGGAAAAAAAGTGCATTCAAGTCCAAAAGTTAACACTCTCTACAGGTAATTTTCTTTTTAAAGCAAAAATTAATTTGCTATAGTAACACACTGTGAATACCATCTGAAAAATATGCTCACTCCATCTTTAGAAAGGGCAAATGAAGCCTCTTATACCAAGACCTTTCTGGTTCCAGCCAGAGAGTACCTAAGAGCTATGCTGTTGAAGGACTAAAGTGGAACCAGACTGTACAAGAGGTGGCAATGTGAGTTTTAGAATAAATTTTAAAGCCTCCTAAAAAATAGAAGCCTGTGGAATACTTGCTACTTTATTATATTTATCTATATACACTACGTTATCTATTCATAGTTCAGCAGGTATGCCACGCTCATCAGCTTCCAAATTATTTGCTGGCTTCCTGGCACACCTCTTAGTTATTTTTATCTGATATTTCAAATAAATTACAAAATGCCTTGAATTGCATGATTACTCCATTATGTATTCTGTTTATTACAATTATATGAACTTTTGATTAACCTCTATAAGTTTCATGAATAAATTACCTGGATCAGGGGAAACCACTAGCTAATGTTAAAATGTTCCAGTGGGGAGTTTCTAAGAGATTAATCTGCCTTTTTCTAGAAGCGGTTTATTTCATCCCAACTTCCTTTAAAGGTATACATGCTACTGCTTAGTTGTGATGAAAACCACATGAATATATTTGCAACCCACTCCAAGCGAATGGGTGCAGAATTTACTCGCAGAATCACATCTTTGGAAGATGATTTGTGCACTTTTAAACGCTGATGAGACAGTCACTCTAACATGACAAGGATAAATTGTGCTAATCAGGGAGAGTCTCCCAAGCTGTGCTGTATTCCAATCCAGAGCTTGCTTTTCTCTGTCTTATGTGAGTGGTGTTGAACAATTTCTTGTTGAGAAATTTAAAAAAAATTTTCATAGAATCATAGAACAACCAGGTTGGAAGGGACCCATCGGATCTTCTAGTCCAACCATTCCTATCAAACACTAAACCAAGTCCCTCAAGACCGCATCCACCCGTGCCTTAAACACCTCCAGGGAAGGTGAATCAACCACCTCCCTGGGAAGCCTATTCAAATGCCCAATGACCCTCTGCGTGAAAAACTTCCTCCTAATCTCCAGCCTAAATCTCCCCTGGCGGAGCTTGAGGTCATTCCCTCTTGTCCTGTCCCCTGTCACTTGGGAGAAGAGGTCAGCTCCCTCCTCTCTACAACCTCCCTTCAGGTAGTTGTAGAGAGTAATGAGGTCTCCTCTCAGCCTCCTCTTCTCCAGGCTAAACAACCCCAGCTCTCTCAGCCGCTCCTCATAGGGCCTGTTCTACCATCCACAAGACAATCACTAGGAAGACAACTCATAAGATCAAGCAGCTGCCAAAGACTTAGTTCTATTTTTTGTTCAAATCTTCTCCCCACTCACATAGACACCTTTCCCAGAGGTCTATTTCCTGCATGATACGTTTCATTTAGGTAGATGAATTGGCATCATCATATCTATAAATTTATCAAGAAAACACAAGAAAAAAATAGCAGGATCTAGCCTTTAGGTACATAGGCAGGTATTTGGTGGACTCAGAAGAGAATAGGAAGACCTAGACAGCAACTTGCTCACCAAATTTATCACACTTAACATCTGTTATATGTTGTAATATCAGGAAGAGATAAGAAGTGGAAGAGCTTTCTGCTGGTATATCAAGAATAGGTAACAAATCTTCAGATATAAGATGCTGTAAGAGAAAATTGTGTCATGGAGATTTGGTAGACAGGAGAAGGATACAGGAGATGGATGCTGGTGGCCTTTTAATTAATTGTACATGAGAAGACTTCTAAATACAGAAGAAATCTATGAAATCAAAGTATTAGCCCTAATGACATAGTGTCTATATACAAGAGATCAGAAGTGCAGAGATGTTTCCAGAAGCACCTTGTTGCTGCTCTGTCCAGCTGGCATTCAACAGCATCAGGGCAATGAAACAGCTCAAAAGAAGAAAGCTTGTGAAGTAGATCACTGTGAGGTGCTCAGGAAGGAAAAAGGAGGTTTGGGAAAAGGCCAAGGAAGCACTGTTAAGACAGTGCTGGCCTAGATATCAGAGCCCACTGGGTGGGGACCACAGGCCTCCTTACAGTGCTGGGCTGCTGTTTCAAATCATTGTTGATATAGCAAATTGCATTAGCCAATCTTTAGATGGATTTAGAAGACAAAGTTTGTTAAGTAAGTATTTCTTAAGTAACCAAATACAAAAGGTCTTGTGAGGTTAGCATAGTCCATAGGTTCAGTTTAATTTTGATGGAAAACTACAGGGAATGATCATTTAATGAGCCCAGGCTATAAATATTATTAACATACATTTTTTTTGCTGCTTTTCCATAGAAGATAGAGGTGGTGCCAACTGCTCTCAATAGCTGGCAGAAACAGAGAGCTGGATGAAAACCAGCTGGTTGCAGCTCAGACTGAAAAGACAGAAGGCATTCAGAAGTACTTTAAGAACAAAATATTGCACCAAACTATTCCTGAAATATTTTTACATTAGACTCAAATTTCTCTGGGATTCACACATCTGTTTAGGGTCATCTTTCCACAGAAAATGGTAACACTGTATATCACACATGTTTTCTCTCGTGGATGACTCTACTCAGAATATTTGTATTTCCTTCTCTGTGACCTGTAATCACAGGAGTCCCAGGGTGTCTACAGTAGAGGAAAAAATGTTAGGGCCAAGGACCACAATGACATTACTCTTCTCTGAATACCAGGGTGCAAGATGATTTAAAGCACGTGAGAGCCAGGAGACACAAGTGATAATAAAAGAGCAGGAACCAACATAGAAAGCATTATCCTAATGATCAACAATATATCTCTTCAGATGCTAGAAAGTAAACAAAAGAGATAAGAAAAGGAATATTTTTAGGTGTTCCAAGAATAATGCTTTTAGTGTAAATCCAGGTTGAAAAAATGTGTTTTCTATGCACTAGAGTCAAGAGTATTTTAAGTATAGAGGCATGAGTTTAAGTAAGAGAGCTATTTATTATAAAAACTAACAATGCATACAGTTGAAGTTCATTGGTATTTCTTTAGAGCAAGCTTGGCAAATAATGTAAGAAATACATAGGGTTCTATGAGATTTTTGATGTAATTTCCTTCTGTTTCCCAGAAACAATAAAATATACAGGAGTTCTTTCACTTTCTGCAGTGCAGTGACATTTCACAAAAGGTAAAGCAATGCTGCACCTACTGACTTCTCTTGTCTATTTACAAGAGGAAATGTCATCAAGCATTCAAAATGTCACTACCTGCTGGGATGACGTCACAAATATGTTCCCTCTTTTCAGACACCAAAGTTTGGAGCAATAAGCCATAATCTGCTTAAGGAGATCATAGTTTGGTAGGCAAAAGGCATTGTGCTTAATACCCACAAAATGAAATGCAGAGCAAATACTTTTGCCAGGACTGAAGACATTTTCCAAAGAGTGCAGACAAATGTTGACTAATATTGTCTGGCTCTTAAGCCAATTATTGCTGCAATACAGACAAAGAGGTGCTGTGTCTGCTACTTAAGCCATCTTGTTACAGTCCTTTAGAAGTGTCATGTACACAGAGAAGCGTATTTGTAATCTTTATACTAAGTACACTTCACCTTAATTGCATCACCTCATGAAATTATACAAACAAGACTTTTGTATTTGTCCTAGAGATTTTCTGGAGCTGTTGAACTGAGCTGGTCATAAATTTCACACAGTACAGTTAGTGAGTTTGAGATACACTGATTTGCTCTATTATTTGTGCAAAACAGACATAATTCAAAAAAATCTGAGATTACTTTCTGTCATTATATATCTCCTGGATTTGTATCCTGCTATTTATTTCTTGCTTGTGCTCAGACTTTTTCCTGATTCTTAATAAAACATAAATCTTAAAAATAACCAGTTCTCAGAAATAAATAATTTGATATGCATTAACTGCTTTTTTTCCATTATCAAATACTACAATATAGATATATGGAAAAAAAAAAAAAAGGTCTTTAAACAAAATGTGACATTGTTCTCCTCTTTTGTTTCAGTTTGTTTTATCGAAGAGATACATACACTGGTTCTTTCTAGCCTATGGACATGCATATATAGATATAAGCCTCAAAGTGAATTCTAAACTGAATCTACAGTAAGATGTTAAAAGAATCCAGTTCAGGTTTATTGTTTTTCTTTATTTTGTGGTTTGTTGGTAGTATTTTTTAAACAATTCTTCAATTCTTGATAGATTTATGAATAAAACTTAAATAAAGAAATATAACACAAAGGTGATTCTCCTAAGCATTTAGAGGCCTTTTCAATACTGAGGACCTACTATGTAAAGCCATGGGATAGATGCCAGTTTGAAATTTCAAACTCTCACAATAAAATAAGCACCAATTTTCACACTAATAACTGTCTGGGGTAAATTTATGCACATTCTCTGGCGGTAACAATGTTTTTCATCAGCTTGCAGAAGAAAAAAATGTGACAGTGAAGGGCAATTAATTTAACCTAAGCATCTGGACAATTTTGGTACAAATGCAATCATTTGGTAAGTCAGTGGCAGTACTTACTACAGACTTACCTCCTTCTTCTGTGCTTTCAACATCAGAGAAGTTCCTTAACTTTCTCAGTTTTCCATAGAGATTTTCAGACCAGCAAGATTCACTAGATTTCAGATGAGTTTAGAGACAGTGGACATCTTATCAGAATCTGCTAAGTTTCTGAAGATTTCCTATCACAGGATTATAAACTTATTTTCAGTAGCTGTCCAACTTCTAATATGAATCACAAACTTCAAGTAAAACTATCTTTATAAAGCTATCAGTTATCAGATTCTCAGACTCCTAAATAACTCCATTAGCGTCAATGAGTAGCTTGCATTTTGTGGAGATACAATTTTCTACAATTAAAAACCCATCTGAATAGTATAAAGTTAAATGAAAGACTTGTTCCCTGAAGATTAACTGCGCAACTATATTCCTATTATTTGCTTCAGCTGTATCTTTACTAATTTTAACATTTTTACCTCACATGCTATTTTTAGTGAACACTTAGGAGTGTCTCAGCTGAAATTAGTATGAGGATGCAAGTACCCTGGTCCCAGTAACACCCTCACTTTATTAGCTGAAACAACTATTTGTGATATTAAAATAATAAAATGGCACCTACATACTTAGTGTATCTCTCAGTAGAGATTCAATCACAGAGGTAGTGGAAAACTAAGGGGGAGAAAAAAAAACCAAAACCAAAGAAGAAATCAAAGTCGAGGAAAACCAAATACTCTCAAATGGTAGTTTTTAAGATTTAAGATTTTTAACAAAAATACTCTATATTACAGTAAATACAGTGTCTATAAGCTACCTTCTTGCAAAAATTATTTAATGGAAAAAAGGTTAAATAATAAAAATATCCATGTTGAGGTCCATGTTAAGTTTGGGAATATTGTACACATGAAAGGTTTATTATTCAACTAGCCTTCAGGACAATTTTCCTTTACAGAAGAGTTTAAGAAATCTGGACGAAATATTTGCATATCTTTTCCAGATTTCAAATATTTCTTAGTTCAATAAGTCTATACTTTTTCATCTTGAGCTCAACTGATCAGGGAAAAAAAAATGAACTGTTACCACATGCACAATTCTAGCTAAAAAGTTTTCAAACCTAAACCAAAGACACATCATTTGAAACTTTCCAAATATTTCAGTTAAAATAATGTAATGTTAGACTTGGTAATCAAGGAAATTGTTACACCTATGTCTTATCTTACTATACCTGGGAAAAGTTCGCTCTAGTTGTCACAATCTGGATGAACCCCACTTTCTCTCAAGAAAAGACCCAAGCACATATCCTTCTGTTCCACCATTTCCATAAAGAAAGTTTCTCAAAAAAATACCATGTTTTCCAGATGGAGCTGTTAGCAGATCAGATACAGGGTACATTGTGAGGTCTTCTGTCCTGAAATGCATCCCTACTCATGAAGAATTGAGAACACATAATTAAAAATTCATGGTATTAAACAAATACTTAGGTTTCAGCTATCTTATTTGCTACTGGATAATTGCTTTTACATTTGCTTGTAATTCAACATCATTGAATGAACATTTGATAAAAAGATGTTTATCTTTCAATTGCAACTATTGAAAGAAATGAGCTGGGTAGAAACAACAGAGCCATAACCGATTCTCAACCACTCTGTTTCTGGTAGAACACAAAACTACACAGGCTATCCAAGAGAAGGAATGGTATTCCAGAAGTATTGTATCACAAATCATATTTACTTAGAAGACACAACTTAGCAAATAGATGCTACAACACCCTTTCAGATGCACAGGTTTCCCACGTGCAATTAGCTAGACAGCATTTGGCAGTTCTTTGTGCTTTCTTAGACAGTGTGTTTTCGTTTTGGTTCTTCCCTGAAAGACAAACCCCAAGCAGGATGTGCAATATTTCAGACAACCGAATTTCAGCTCTAAGGAGTTCTTTCTGAAATCCTGCTTTTGCCTTCGCTTTCTCCCCTGTTGCTACTTTATCACACCAAGCAGGCTGTACATGAAGTGCCTGAGGGATGGCAGCAAAGTTACAAAACAAACAAATGGCCTCTACTCTAGCCTACTAGAATGTGACACAGCTTGGAGAAGGTTCTAAAAGCACTGAAAGAGTAAGTCCATTTTATATCTAGACTCTTGGTTTTGCTTTTTGGAACCCAGATATATCCAGGTTTACCAGCCCTCTAATACTAAGTTCTGCAAATATCAACCAAACAAGTACAAGTAAATTTTGAAGATCATAAAAGGGAGGAATCTATAAAATACATTAACCCTCCAGGCAGAGACAAAATACTGGCTGATCTTTAGCATCTCCCGTTTAATAATTTTAAAGCTCCTTACAAATTGTAATAAGCCATGCCTCACCATGGATAGGAATTAATACTATTTTTAACACTACTTTTATTTTCAATTAATACTATTCTTCTGGTCTTAAAAATTGTATAAATGAACAGTGTAGCCAGAAATCTGATTTTCATAACGTGCCTATTCATTCATTCATATAGTTTCCGGGTATAATTACAATTAGTGTGTGTTTCTGTTGGCCTGTTATATGCATAAGTAGCTATTTGCATCTGCAAACATCTCATTTAGATGTATAGCCAGTATTATGTCTATGTGTATAAATTAGGTATGCAATCGCACACATCGTAACGTTCTTATATTTATAAGCTAAAACTACTGTGAGTTAAGCCTGCTACGTCAACTTTGTGGCAGAACTGGGAATACAACACAAATCGTCAGACTCCCAAGCCTACAATTTAATCACAAAGACTCACGTACTAAAGAATGAAACAGCCCGGTCTCATCAGCTCAGTAAGGATAATGGTGATCCACTCCAGAGTCCTTGGCTTCACTAAATTTTTAGAATTATGGGAGGAGACCTGTTGTTCCAGAGAATAGATTATACTAACTACTGATGTCTTGTGAAATAATCCTTCGAGTCCAGAAGTGTGGCAGAGAGATTCAGTATCAATACGTGCAAAGATTGATGCTCATGCCCGGTTTTTTATTCAAGTTTTCTAATTTGCAGTTAATTAAATTGAAGGATTGTAAGTTACTGGACATATTCCAAACACTCTCCCCAGCTACTGAGATTTGTACTTCAGCCTTCTAAGAAACATACAATAAGCCCATAAATGATACTTGTGTTAAAGAAAAAAAATGATTACATTTCTTGAGCTATCCAAAGTAAGAATTCCTGTAAAGGAACAACAGAAAGTGCACAGCTGTAGGGTAAAGGGAAGTAGCAAAGTGAGAAAAAGCAGGAGTTTGCCTGGAGAAACTAAATTATGTGCACTGAGAAGGGCTACCAATCTGTGAACTCATATTAAATCTAATTTGAAACATCTGAATAAAAAAAAAATGGGAAGATGAAGTAAAGGTAGAAAGCTCACATCTGTTTTCTCTGGGTCACCAGGAGGCACATATAAGAGCAGAAGGGCAACAGAATCCACAGGTATCAAGGAAAGGCCTGGACTGGGCCAGGCCTGAGCTATGAAATTCCCAGATTCAGGTCTTGGTTCAGAAAAAATTATTTCTTCCTGCATGACTTTTGGCAAGTGTTCGCATTTGATCTAAAGTAGAATCCATTTTCTAACTTTTCAGCTAAGCCTTGTTTAAGTAACTTCATTTTCTGAAAGTTAACTGCATGTTTTTCAGACAGTGTTTCTTTCTAGAAGTACTAGCATGAGGCATGGATATGCAGAAAGGCCATTGCTTATACTTATTCCTATAGGAACTAAGGCCACCCTTGAGATGGTACAATGCCATAAAGTGAAAGGGGTGAAAGACAGTCACAGTTGCAGGGAAGAGTGGACAGAACAGGTGACTCAAATCTGACTAACAGAGTATTCCATATTCGTCATACTCTGTGTAAAACTGAAGGGACCAGAAGAGTCGAGCCCCCTTTGATGGCTGGCATCCAGCAAGGACTTGATCTGTCTTTCTTGTCCCTAATCCCAGATCTGTATGTTCCTGAATCCGCTTCCTGAGTCCAGCTTTTTCCTGCCGCAGAATACGTCCTGGGTGTTTTTTCCTCACACTTGTTCTGCAGCATCAGTGATGATGTAGTCACTGGGGGAGGGGGTGGCAATTTTGTATATTTGTAGGAATAATAGTAATAGCAGAGTTTCATTAAAGCTGGTTTAGTTTTAATTTCCAACTCACAAGTCTTTTTCCCTTTCCACTGTCCTGGGGCAAGGAAAGGAATTGGGGTTCACAACTGCTCATGTCTAGTTGCCAGTAAAGCTGATGCTAAACTGGGACAGCATGTTACAGCAGGAGTGAAACAGTGTTTTGACATGAAGAAGAGGACTTGGTGGAAGGATGTTAAATTTAAATTTGCAACATAAAACTTTCCTGCTTGATAAATATATTTCACCATATAGATTCTTAAATTGAGTAAGTACCTTTTTCATATAAAAATTCACTACTATTGTTCTATTTACCAAGTAGTTATTGTTTTTTTAACAAAGTACTTCAATTAAAAGCGTGTAATCACATAAATCACAGTTTCAGTATCTTTGCACGTAATTAGATGAAGCTTTCTTTAAATAAAGGTTCCCCAAGTCTTTTTGAGTTCTACACAAAAGGCAGCAGATGTAACAACTGTACTTCCCGCAAATATGACTTATGATGTAAATTTTCTCCAGTTTAGTAGAACAAGTCAGTTGTCAGATTCAGCTGAAAAAGGAGGTTCTCTGAATGCAATAATCCCAGCAGGAATCAAGAACAGAGAGAAGGGACATAACTACAAGTAACACTGGGTTACTGGGACAGAAAGGTAAGTTCTTACATTATACCTTCTCCTTCCCAGTGTAGTTTTATGTTTTTATATTGAACTGTCATTCGAAAAAAGAAAGGAAATAATCCAGAGTGTAGGGACCAGAACTCAAAACTTATTTCACCATTTTGGAGGTGGAAGAAAGTGGGTGATTTCTTGTCTAAGGCCTTTGTCTTTCAGTGCCACAGCACTTCCTTACAGAGCTAAAATCCATGACAACCTTTGCTGCAGGTTACAGAATACACCAACAAACAGCACTGCTGTCACTGATGGTTACGATTACCCACTGGAAATGGATCATTTTTAATACCTGGCAAAGATAGCAGGTACGCCAGTACCTGTACGTCTCAAGAGTGTGTGTGTTTCATGTTCTCTTACCCCCACGGCAATCTTGCCTGCTTTTTGCTATTGCTGTCATTTACTATAAACTGGTGGGATCTGGCAGCCTGATCCTGCTTGA
Organism: Coccyzus lansbergi; assembly: GCA_033558105.1. Lineage (NCBI taxonomy): Eukaryota > Metazoa > Chordata > Aves > Cuculiformes > Coccyzidae > Coccyzus > Coccyzus lansbergi. Next base: position 1,816,301 of record JAUMJK010000159.1, read on the forward strand.
AAGAAATTCCAGCTGCCAAAATACTATTTCAGGCTGAATTTGATTGCGTTGTTGCTAACAAGACAATGCTTAATCCTTTCTTTCATATATTATCTCCCTATGAAGCATCTTTTCTTGCCCTCAGACATTCCTTAGATGACCTATATCAAACAAATCAGAAAGCCTTTTGTCTGAGTGTATGAACAAGTAGGTGACCCCATTTAAAAATACTCATTAAATGGTTTCATCACTTTTTATATTACTTTAAAGTCATTAACATATTGGGTCAAATTATGATCTCAATTACAGAGGAGTAAATCTGAGGTAATTACACAGGTGCAGAATATGAACAAAATCTGGCATAAAATAATTGGAACATTTCAGTTTCTCTTGGTAAAACTTCGCTAGTAGAATAATATAAATTAGTAAAGACCACCAAAATGGATGATGTCAGCAAATGAAGTTTCAAGTTGCACTGTTCACTGGAAACATATCAAGTGAAGCAGAAAAACGAAGCCTTAAGGTCCTGGTAATCAGTGTTAGAGCTGCTTATGATCTTCACCTTTTTGGTGGGGACACAACTAATCTACTTGATGAACTGAGCATCAATGACCTTTGTTAAAAATTCATTGAAACCTCCATGAGTAAATGATAACTATTAACCTTAAATTATGTGGACATATAATTATCCAGACTGGATTCTCTGCATACATACTACACGGACACAACCTGTCCCCTCTAGCCCTTTACTCTCCCTCACCATACTCACCATTAGCAAGTGTTTGCACTAAATACAATTACACACACAAATACCTTAAGCAAATATTTCACTTTTGAAAAAATCAATATGCTATGAGATAGGAAATAACAGAATTAAAATTGCACATAAATATATTCCCCTTTTCTAAAATATGCATGTGTTTTGAGGTTCAGGCTTCACTTGCACTCTCCTATAGGGACTCTCAGCGTTGAGCATGGTACACACATAAAGAGATGCTCTTTTATTTTCTTGCTTTCTAGTCAGCGTTGTTGGTGATACCCTGCATTACAAAAGATGAGGGTAGTAAAATTAAGCCCTGATTTCTGGAATATTTGATTGCTTCACTAACATTAATAGGTGCATTTCTTCTAACAACTTTCATCAGTGCTATGAAGAAACTGGAATTTCTAATACGAAAACTTCTATAGGAAGTTTGTATATCTGGATTTTATTTTCTTTCCTTTTTTTCCTCAAAGATGGTCAACCTTTGACATTCCCAACACGGGCATATGGTGGGAGAAAGGAAATATGGAAACAGAGCGCAGTCCTTCAAACATATCTGGATTACACCACAATTGAAGATGAACATGGTGCTGCATCCTACTCTTCACACAAATGCTTCAGAGACTTCAACAGCTGGACCATTTATCCAGCTTCTGGAAAAACTTGAAAAATCAGCCATTAGCTGCTTCTTAACAAAAGTAATCTGAAGGGATTTGTTTGTTTTTAAATAACCTGAAGTGCAGGCAGGGGGTACCCAGAGGTGGCCCAGTTTGGTGACAGCCTGCCTGGCAGGAATCTGAGCCCCAGGCTCTGTGCTCAGGAGACCGCTGTGGATACATCTTGGATGAAATCTATCTGGGCTGGCAGAAGACCAGGCAAGCCTCACTTCCAATGTCATATTTCACTTCAACACTTTCCCATCAAATACCTGTTGATACTGACTAGAGTGTCTTCTTAAACCAACTGACATCTGCGTGAGAATTCAGACAACAACTTGAATCACTACATTCACTTTAAAAATAAGGAGCCACTGACCAAAGAGGTTAAGGTAAATGATACTAATTACTTACAAATGCCCAAAATGAATGAGCTAGAATCCATTCTTCTTCTGTGCATAACATTTTATATTCACAGTTCAGAAGCACAGCTCTCCTGGACACCAGCTGCTGCAGTGAATGCTCAGCAGACCTCCCACACAGGTATCAGGCATTCAGGGGAGAGGGAAAAAAACCTTTGTGTATGTGTTTGGCTTGGCACTTCCCAGGGAATCTGTGACAGATGAAAGGATGGCATCTCATTTTCCCAGCTGTTCTTGACAACACAGTAACGGCAAAATTATTCAACTTTTTAAGGCAAAACAAATAACAGTATTATTTCTGTTATAAATGATCCATAATTTTCATTCCTTACTGGGGGCAAGGGAAGTAATTTTAAAATCTACCTTTTCTTTCTCTACCTCCTCATCTTGGTTTTGCCTGGTTTTTTTTTTTCTTCTCATTTCTCCTACAATCAAAGTTTTTCAAGAGTGACCTCATGTACTTCAATCAACTGCAAACTGTATTTTTTTGCAAGGCATATCTGCATTTCCTAACTTGCTGTTTTGGTTAAGTGATCTCAGTAATTTTTCAGAATGTTAGTTTTCACTCAAAATCATTAAAATGTTAATGATTTATAAATCACTTCAAAGAAGACCTACTATGAAAATCATCATTAGTGATCAGTACTGGTCTTTATTACTGTTGGTTCAAACTACTAAAAAGCCAACCTCCATACGATGCTTTTTAGTGTATTAGTGGTTAAGTGCATGTATTCTCCCCCAGCCCCAAATATAACAATGTGTAATTGAAATGTCAATATACATAAACTTTAAGACATTATTATAGTTAAAATATAGGATGTGGCATTTCTCTTGGGTAGAACAATCTTTACTTCTTTGATTAGAAATGCCAAATTATCAATGTGTTTTTTTCATTACGCAGATATTGCTGGTTCTGATACTTTTTTTTCTAAGTAAAAGGGATAAAAAAGAATAGTGCAGAATGCTTATATATTACATCAATCAATGCCAAAGTTTTCTGCTCAGAAATCCACAAGACAGAAAAAACCCTACCCTCATTTTAGCTTTATATGCACTTTTTTTGCATTTTTATGTAAATCAATATCCAAAACCAATTTGTCATCTTCCTGAAACAAACCTACCAGGAATCTACAAGAGAAATGCATTTTCAGTTATGTAAAAAAAAAAAATCAACCCAAAACTAAAGTCTGTAAGGAGCTCACTGCTTTATGCAACTATCTGCCTTTCAAAGCTAACATACGTTGAAGCAAGTAATGGATTTCTGATGGGGGAAAGTAACACAGCCTTAAGCAAAGATAATGTTGAACTTGATTTTTGCCAGAAATAGTGAATAGCAATGTGATTTTGTTGATGCTCCATATCCTTTCATAATCCTGTGGTAGGTCATTTTTCTCACTTATCAGAGATTTTAAAAATCATGTCCTTGGAACAGATGGCAGAATTGCTTTGTAACTAATTGTTTACTTTTCCTTTTCAATCAGAAAAAAAAATGGAGAGACTGAACACCAACATTCTCAGTCAAAAAGAAAATTTGCTACAAAATGTCAAATTTGATTTATCAAGAATACATTTTCTCTTTTCTTCCTTCATTGAATGTGTTTACCTATCTACATGAGACCACTGAACATAGCTGCTTACTTTTAATCCTGAAATTTAGATTATGTTATGCTTGGAAATGACAAGACCTGGATCTTTTAGGAAGTGGCTTGAGTTAGAAGTAAGGAAAGGCAGACTACAGAATGAAACTTTGACTATGAAAACTTGTATATAAGACATCCCAAAGTGCCTTCTGAAAGATATTGCTACATTAATCATATAAATCCAGTCAACTTTCCAGAGATGGCAACATGAGATCAACAACTGCTCAAAGATTAGCTCAAAGGGTAAACAAAAAAGAAGGTTTCTATAGGTTGCTAAAACCTCAATATGGCACAAAATAAAAATAATAATCTTGAATTTCTTCACATGTTAGCTAGAGTGCTCATGTATGTAACTCAGAATTGAGTTATCAGCTTAAGATCAGGTCCTTTGGGAACTGTTTGTTTTACATTTTCTTGCTCGTATTCTCACTACAGTATCCAACTACTTTTAGGAAATCAAACAGTTTTTCGCAAGCAGTCACTAACATCAGATCATTTCAAATAATTTTGCAAGGAAAAGGTACAGATTCAGAAGGGCATCAGATATGTCAAACTTCAAACCCCAGTTTCATTGCCTTCAATGTGAATAACGCGATCAAGGTTTATCAACATAATACTATGCTATGTAAGAACAGATTCGTGGGGTTTGTGTTAGTTTTTCTTGTTTAATGCTATTTCCATCCTGGAACCACATTTCAAAAAACCAAACCAAAACAAAAAAAAAAACCAAACCAAAATAAAAAAACAAAGTGCTTTTTTTAAAAGAAAAAACAAAGAAAAAATTAAATGAGAACAATACTAATTCACACATATCTATTGTTAGAAATTAACATGCATAAAAGATGATTGCAATGCTAGTTATGCTACTTTATGCACATTAAGTTAAATACCCCATAATCCCTAGAACATTATCTTTTCTTCTTGTAATAGTTTTACTCAAGTAGGTGATAAGTATATAAACAACTGAAAAACTGAAAATGCCAAGTATTCTGAAATTCTGTTCTGATAATAAAAAAAACACTAAACACATTCTTAAGCAGAAAGATTTAGTTTATAATGATCACAGGAGATAATTTCTGGGGAGGGTTTTAGGCTGCTCAGAATTAATATTTTATATAAATGTGGGGATGACGCCCCCATCTCTCAGTAGGAAACCAAGGAGGGAATTGTGACACTTGTTCCATTGATTTCCCACTTACTTTTGGTAAGAGAGAGAAAAAAATAAACCACTCTAGAAGAAAGTAGCTTCCTTGGAAAAAAAGTTGAGATAGGTGAAACTCCTAATCTACAAAGCACTTGGATCCTGTCTATAAAAACACACCTGGGCACCAGATTCTGACAGTATTTTATAGAAACCCTGCTGATTTCCTGGGTGTTCTAGTCTACCAGTACGTTAAACATCCATGAAAATCAATATGCAGCAATGACATCAATACCTAAAGAAATAATACGATCAAAGTAGTCAAGAACACCTTTGAAAAAAGCCCCAAAAAATCTTTCATGAAGGGGAGGAAATATTTTCTGTTTATTCATGTAAGTGAGGAGGAAAAACCTCTGTTGTAAACCATCATCACCTTGTGTCCTCTTTCCCTGCATCCAGGAGAATATCATTCCAACTGATAAGCAAGATAAAGTGCACCTTCAGCAAATTTTCAGATGACACAAAGATGAGTGTTGTCCAGAAGGACCTGGATAAGCTGCAGAAGCAAGTCTGTGTGAATCCCATGAGGTTCAGCAAGGCCAAGTGCATGGACTACACCTGCATCAGGGCAATGCAGAATGGAGAATGATGTGATTTTGAGCAGACCAGTGGAGAAGGACTTGGGAGTGCTCATTGAAGAGCTCAACATGAGCTAGCAATGTATGCTCGAGGCCAGAAGGCCAAACATATCCTGGGCTGTATCAAAGGAAATGTGGCCAGCAGGTCAAGGGAGGTTATTCTGCCCCTCTATTCCTCTCTTTCTTGTGAGAACTCATCTGGAGTATTGTGTCCAGTTCTGGAATCATAGAATCATAGAATAAACAGGTTGAAAAAGACCTACCAGATCATCAAGTCCAACCATTCCTATCAAACGCTAAACCATGCCTGCCCCTTAGCACCTTGTTCACCTGTACCTTAAATACCTCCAGGGAAGGTGAATCAACAACCCCCTGGGCAGCCTGTTCCAGTGCCCAATGATCCCTTATGTGAAAAACTTTTTCCTGATGTCCAGCCTATGAAACTGCTGCAACAGGTCCAGAGGAGGGCTACAAAGACGATCAGAGGGCTGGAGGACTTTACATACAAGGATAGGCTGACCGAGTTGGGCTTGTTGAGCCTGGAGAGGAGAAGGCTCTGAGGAGACTTTATAACAAACTTCCAGTACTTCCAGTACAAGAAAGCTGGAGATGGACTTTTTACAAATGCATGTAGTGGTAGAACTGTGGGCAAATGCCTATTAATTGGAGAGGGAAAGATTTAGATTAGACATAATGAAGAAATTTTTCACAATGAGGGTTCTGAGGCACTGGCACAGGTTGCCCAGGGAAGTTTTGGATATCTTACCCCTGGAAGCATTCAAGGCCAGGCTGGATGGGACTTTGAGCAGTCTGGTCTGGTTGGAGGTGTCCCTGCTCATGGCATGAGGGTTGGAACTGGATGATCTTTAAGGTCCCTTTCAACTAAAGCCATTCTATGACTCTATATATGAGCTACAAAGAACCAAAAGAAGGTTAACTAGCATACACATGGCTGCATGCTAGTTTTACATTTCAGATATAAATATAGAACCTAATTTTGTAATAATCAGTTTGCCATTTTTTAGTAGAATACATACTTTACTCTGATCTCTATGATCATTCAAAACATGTAACTAACATAATACATTCACTTTCTTACCTATATCTACCTGGCACTGGATTTTTAATTTCTTTATATATACACCTTTCTTGGTTTTGTCATCTATATAATACAGCCCTATTTGTTTTTCCCACTGAAAGTATTAAACTTGTTGCTCTTACCTTAGACCACACCGTGCAGCATTTACAAGAACTACTTTCTACTGTGAAACTAAGGCTGAGAAAATTACTTCTATTCAACACTTCTGCTTTAAAAAGGATAATGATTTCATCTGGTTAGAGCTGTCTGTACCTACTTAGTTTATTACAGGGAAGAAATTGCCTGTTCACTCATGATAAGATAATTTGTCGCTTTGGAAATTAAATTATCCATCCCAGTTTACCTTGAGGAGGAATACTATATAATACCTATTTGTTCTATTACATCCTTTAAATCAGAAATATGCTTTACTCTACAAATATGTTCCATGTAATCAGAGACATTAAGACAAGTGAAAATAGCCCCTGACTGCAACTTAATTAGGCTCCAGAGTTGTCAGTTGTGTAAGACTTGAATTCAGTGGAACTAAAAGGATACTGAATAAATAATTTCTTTTAAAGAATAAAACGAAGCCCGAAATACATTTTAAGGTTAGGTTTTGGGTTGGTGGGGTTTTTTTTCTAGGCTTTTTTTTGAGTGTTTTTTTTAAAGTATTCTCAGGGAAATTCACCACAAAAAGCCATTTCAAGTATACACCATCACTCTACCAAACTACAATAGCATTTCTAGATATTGTTACAGTATGGAACCATAGGAGTGGTAAAACTTTATTTTCCGTCTAAGAATTTATGTTATACAAACGATTAAGATATGCATCAGGATAATGTGGGGTTTTTTTTCCCTTTTCTACTAGATTTTACTTAAAAACATAAATACATTTTGTTTTTCAGACACCAGTTCACAAAATTACCATTTCTTAACTTTTGAAGGCCAAGCTGAGTGAAGGGGTTTTAAAATCTAAAACCTGCCTTCACAAATTACAGTAATTATGAATGACCATGGGTTTGTAGGCCAAGGAGAACACATCAAACATGATGGGTAGGGCATGGTAGGGCACAGCTCTCAGGGCACTGTTTGACAATAGCCACTGAAAATATCTTTGAATCCTTTGTAAAGCTCATCTATGAAAATTCATAATCGAAATGATTCTTTAACAGATTTTTTTTTTTTAAAGACTAAGAAAATTAGATTTTGCCATAGCATACTTTTTAAGCTTTTGAATGGTGATGAAGAGAAGCTGGCCTTGTGATGATTACAATGGATTATAACACAAGGGTTTGCACTCTTGGCTTTGACACAGACTTGAACGTGACCTTGCATGAATTGTATAATCCTTCTGTTCCTGTTTCCCCACTTGTGAAACAAGGACAATACTTCTCACCTACAATGAGGAACTGCTCAAGGGATTAATTAAACGTTTATAAGATACTTTATATGTGAAATATGTGAAACTATCCACTCTGAGGCTTAAGTATATTTATTTTTGAGTTCTAGAGACAGGAGCTTTCCAGGTAAATATATTTTGCTCCCCTACAAATACTGGGTTGACAAAAATTATCCTTTTCACGGAAACAGGGAGTTTGATGAAGTTGTAGTGAAAGAGGTTGCTCAGGTTCCTGAGAAGATTTCTTCCTCCATCCTAATAAAACTGGGAAAGGCAAGTGGGTTTTAGCACTGACATGGGTGCTTACTAAGCCCACATTCCAGCTAAGAAAAAAATATATAACAGTCATTACTATGGCACTAACACTGAAATACATTACTTTCCCTCAACTTATTTGTAACCTTGTTAAGTCAGTGTCAATAACACATTAAACACTACTGTGTAAACTATATTTTAAAACAGCGTATTAACTTTTACCATCTCTTTCCAGTGTATGCTTCATTATGGAGAAGTTAGAGAGATTTCACAAAGTTCAGTGGTAGAAAATGAGAAATATAGATGGATTGAGAGCTAGAAAGGTGATTTTTAGATAGCATAGAAAGAAAAGTCTCCTAAATTTTTAGGTCTTTCTATTACCAAATTAATTATATTATTTATCAAGTTGAAAAGCATCTAGTGGGAGAAAATTCTGCTGGCGAATAAAACATGCTTAAGTATTAGTAATTAAAATGGCAAAGCATCTCCATTAAGCTTCCAAAGAGCACTTAAGCAAGTAGGATCTAAGCAACAAAATTACAAGAAATCTGATGGATTCCATGATTTAATGAACTGAACTAATTTACTCTGGATAGCATAGTACGAGCTATCAGTAAGCAAGGAGAATACATTATGTGATCTAAAAGCAGGAACAAAATGAGTAAAATTATCTTCTGATGCAAAGACAGTTAGCCAGATTTATTTTATACATCACAGGATGGTTTGGGTTGAAAGGGACCTTAAAGATCTTGTTCAAACCCCCCTAATTACCATCTATTGAGTGCTAGAGAGTAACAGTTAAGTGCTCCTGATTTTCAGTGTTTTACTAGGAAAAATGAATGTTAGAGACGGATATATAAAAAGCTATTAAAAGATTTCTGTGTTTTTTTGGGTTTTTTTAATGTACATTAGCAGAGTTGTTTTCAGGGGTGTTTCCCTTAAATAATGAAGTTTCTGTAGGCAATATTAACGAACCTTACGTTCAGCTGCATTTTACATCTTTAAACTAGGAAATGCTACTTCCCCTTGCCTACCCTGGTAATCCTTGAAAATTAGTACTGTATCTGTTCCTAAACTACAACCCATAAATTAATATTTTCTTTAAAAAAATGTATAAAAATCTATTAAAGAACTCTTGACTTAATCTAGAGCTTATTTTTTTAATTTCCAGAAAAAAGATGCACAGACATAATACAGTTCAATCTCAAGTAGTGGCTTTAGCCGCCTGTACTGCTCAGATATAATAGTTAGAAGTTCATTATTTTTTGTTCTTAAGCCACCCTGCTGTTCTCACCAAAGGAAAAGCAGGTCAGAACCAAGCAATTTAATTAGCTAGGAAGGCAGATGATGCCTAAGCATGTCGCTAATCATTTTCGAACTGTTTATAATTTTCCACTAGGGATAGATTGACAAAAGAATTTCAAAACAATATGCAGAAAATGATAATTCATGACAAAGGGATACAAGGACTAGTATTACATTTAATTTTAATACAATGAAAGAATGGAAAATAATAGACAATGATATATTAAAAATATTTTCTTTTTATTACACCTGAACAGTACTTAAAACTGTATCTGAATGAAGTGAATAGTAACAAAATAAAACAATAGATTTGGGTTAAAAAGAAGTCCAATAATGAGATTTTAAGCTAGGGAACCACACAAAGCAACTCATCAGCATGTGTTATTTCTCTTTTCCTAGGTTGTTCAGAACTTGAACCAGGGGGTTGTCTTTCTGATTCCATCAAAACTCCACAAATGTACATACTGCATGGTACTAAATTTTGCATGATTGCTAGCAAAATAAAATCTGTATTTCTCACATTACTTTTATCTTTGAATAATAACATAAAATATAAATGGTTCTCTTTTCTATACCTCTTTTCTTGCGATATCCCTCTTTCAGCATACCTCACAAGCAGTTATACTCAGAAATATAATTATTAATTTAACTTTACTTAATACTTCAGGTTGAAGTATTTCTAACCTTAAGAACTTCCAGTGTCCCCCTGGCTTGTATCAGAAATGGTGTGACCAGCACGTGCAGGGAAGTGATTCTCCCTCTGTACTCAGCACTGGTGAGACCTCTCCTTGAATACTGTGTTCAGTTCTGGATCCCTCACCACAGGAAGAATGTTGAGGCTCTGGAGCAAGTCCAGAGAAGAGCGACTAAGCTGGTGAAGGGGCTGGAGAACAGGTCCTATGAGGAACGGCTGAGAGAGCTGGAGTTGTTTAGCCTGGAGAAGAGGAGGCTGAGAGGAGACCTCAGTACTCTCTACAACTACCTGAAAGGAGGTTGTGGAGAGGAGGGAGCTGGCCCTCTTCTCCCAAGTGACAGGGGATAGGACAAGAGGGAATGGCCTCAAGCTCCACCAGGGGAGATTTAGGCTGGAGATTAGGAGGAAGTTTTTCACACAGAGGGTCATTGGGCATTGGAATAGGCTGCCCAGGGAGGTGGTTGATTCACCTTCCCTGGAGGTGTTTAAGGCACGGGTAGATGAGGTCCTGGGGAACATGGTTTAGTGTTTGATAGGAATGGTTGGACTCGATCCAATGGGTCCCTTCCAATCTGGTCGTTCTATGATTCTATGAAAGTGGGATATGAATGTATTAAGTTCTTCAGAATTCTAAGAGGAAGTGTATTAAATAGGGGCTCTACTAATCAGAAATCAGGTTTTCTTAAATGCAGCAACTTCACAAATTTCAATAAGTAGTCTACCAGAGAAACAAAATCTTGTAATTTGAAATATACTTTCTGTTTCGAAACACATCTAAAAACTTTAGTGTAGTTCTCTTACATGGAAAGAAGCACTGGTGATTGCCAGAGGTTTCAGCTAATGCACAAAGAAAACTACTCTCTACAGTGAAGAAGGAAGCTCTCTGACGACTTAAAAGCATTTTCCAGCAAACAGAGCTGTGTTCCAATTAAGATGAAAAATTAGTATTAGTGATACGTTATCTGGTATGGTAAAACAAAGTCTTTTTCCTTCTGTTAATAAAAATAATCTAGATAGCTCTACCATTAATGAAATTTTCATTGTTTATCTACTAGGTTAAGATTCTTCCTAATAGGTGGCTCAGTAACTGGTGCTATTAAGGAAAGTATGCTGAAGCTTAATTTAAAGTGCTAATTAGTTCCAAATCAGTGAAGATTACATCCTATGAATAGGACTTAGTGCATAATGGTCTTGTCTATAAGGACTGAGAAGGGATGTATACACTTGCTTGTGGAAGTAAGATCAAAGCCATATTTTATTTAGTTAGTGAGCTATTTGCTTCCATCATTATTATAAGACCCCTAAAATAAAGCAGGGAATTTGAGAAAAGAGATTTTGACTTAAAAGCTAGTCATCATCCAGGAGAGAGCCTTCGTGAAGATTAAGGAGTAAATAGGGCATTGCTTCTAATCTTGAAAGTGAATAAAATAATAAAGGAAAATCATCTAGGTTATCAAATTCAGTACTTTTGATATTCTGATTATTTATTTAATCCATTGAACTACACTGTTATTTTGATTCCTTTGTGGAATCTCTTTTCAAGAGAAGATACATTGTTCAACAAATTCCTGCACAAGATTAGATTGTGTAACTGGAGAAATTAAATAGCTGTGAAAAACATAGGAATTCCAATCTCAAGTTGTTCAAACATTATAAATTCACTCATACCTGTATATAGCTGCAAAGTTACAACTTCAGTAAGACAACTTCCACAAGAAGCTCAAGTACAAATGTTTCTGTATTTCTATAATCCTGATCCATATAACTTTCTCCTTGAAATCTCTTCATTTTCTTGTTGACCAAGTTATTTCAGGTTACGGAAAATTTTGTGTAACCTAAAATAATATTTGTTTTGTTAAAGTGAGGAGTATTTTTTTGAGTTTGGGTTTTTCGTTTGGTTTTGAATAACGAATTTGGATGGCAAATACTTTTATTGATACATATCACTTCCATCTCTGCTGGAAGTCAGTGACATTTGAAGCTACAGGGAAAATAGAAAACCAGAATTATCAACACAAACTTCTTCCATTCAGGACATTGTGGTAAGCATGAAAATCTTTCAACATTAGGAGACACTCAAGAACAATGTGCCTCTTAATTGGGAGAACATGCCATAGAATAGCAAAAACAAAATACACTTTCACATGTTGCTTTACAGTTTCTCCAGCTGACCTTACAGTTTTTTTGGCTATTTATGTCAGGTAAGGCTCTGAGAGTCACAAGGTTCAAAGCTTTCTAAGCTTCCCCTCAGAGAGGAGCCTACACGTAGCAGGAACTGTCTCTAGTCCCAGCCTTAGTTGACAGTTTATGATTGAAGGATTAAGTGGTATGTGTTAGTCACCAGTAAGAATTAGCATAAATAGTAGGTAATTCATTTTAAGTGACAGAAATAAAGTTCAGGACTGCCATTGATAACCTCACTTGCTGCATTAGCACTAGGCAATTATAATCGGTTAACGATGATCACACATATATGTTTATAAAATGAGGAATAATTGGAACTCAAGTTAGCAGTTATTTTTCCTGGGGGAACACAGGAAAAAGTCAAAGGTTTCTTACCAAAAAGACATCTCTTTCTTGGGGCAGAAAAGTTGCAGGTCTGTCAACTTCACTGGTATGTAGTAGTCATTTTTCCTCTCCAAGAGGAGAGGTTTTGGGTGCTAATTTCATACTTTTTGAACTCTTCGGCATCTGTTGGTAAGGTGGGGTTAAGATAATTAGTATCTGTTGATCGGCTCTTGGCAAGGCTGCTTGTGTCATCACACAAAGCTGAGTGCGTGCTTTTGTGTATGTTTCTGTACTAAACTGAAACAACATTGAGCTCCAAGGCCTCTGCTTCAAGACAAGGTTATTACTTGTTCAAGCTCTCTCTTTTGCAAACTGCTCCCTTTTGTAAAGTTCTCTATTTTTCATTCACAAGGTCTTAGCAAGTCCTTTATACCACAGTTTGATACTCATCCCAATCCTTTTTTTGGGTACACATTCTTGTTTCATCCATATCTATTTATTCTTCAACTATATTATAAATATGGTTACGTGCTAGGCTGCACAGCTCCTCAACATATATATATATATATATACACACACACACACACACATATATATAAACACAACTTATGTGTTGGCCCTGGGCCTACCAAATAATAAAATTGTTTTTGAGCGTTCCAGACAAGTTTAGGCATTAGAATATGTTCCAACATACCCTTTTGGTACTAACATTAAAACTGTTTTTCGGAAATATTAGAGGTCCTTCTGACCACCTGCCTCTTAACAGCTGGGCTCTGGTGCTTCAGGGGAAAATTCAAAAACATGCACAGTGCACAGTTAAAAGGTGTGCTGTCCATAAAAAAATAATATTCCTAGCTACTATCATTGTCTTTTGCCCTGAAGCCTGAAAATTTATACCATTTCCAGATCCCTGATTATTTAAAACCCGAGTAACTCTGGCAGTTATAATCTATACAAACATCCATTTCTTTTTCTAATCCGACTGAGCTCTTGACTCCAATAATATATTGTGGCAATGACTTCTGTTAGCTTGTTGTTGGCTGAAAAAAATAATTCCTTCTGTCAATTTTAGATTTGCTGTCTTTCAATTTCTCTGAATACTGCCTTCCTCCAATTTTATGTCAGAAGCTAAGTAGAAAGCCTGCACTGGCTTCTCTATAAAATCATTTTTATACATCGTCTTTTTTACTCACTTATTTTTCATGTCCCATCTTGTTCATCTCTATTTTGAAGTAAACTGCTCCTGTCTTTTCAATCTTACTTCATGTGATATTTTTTCCACTTCTCTAAGCATTCTTATCACTAATCTCTGAATCTCTTCTATTTTCCCTATAGTCTTTTCTGAAATAAAATAAAAGGAGTTGAAAGCTGTGTTCAAGAGGCAGCCTAGTCTACAAACAGCATTATAATATCATCAATATCAATTTGTTAAAAATCCTTACCCCAGATTTATTTTCTTTATTAATCATTACTGCTGACGGATAGGAAGGGTTTACATTTGTTTTAGTTTCTGACCTAGAAGTCACAACTACAGTACATTTGATCCCAGGTGTAGTATAATAACATTTATGAACTATATTTCCTGATACCTGTTGAGCTACTAAATACAAGTTTTTTTTCACACTATTCATACTTTATAACCTGAGAGCAACTCCATGCACTGAACATGGAACAGCTGTGTTTTTAATTCACTCTTGAAAGTCTGTGGCACCTCAGGTGCTTTTCGAGCAGTGCCCTTTTATTTCAGATAGAGAGCCAACTGATCTCCTGGACTAAATTCAGGTCCCCAGAGAACATCCAAGCCCCACTTTTGACAGAAGGTTTTAAAATTTACCAATACTGACCATTTTCACAACCGTTGTTGTTTTGTGTAGTACAACTCAGACTGAAAACTGCTAATGTGATGGAAATCGTGCCTGAAGTACGACTACTCACTGGAGAGCCGTGTATTTTCATTAGATCTTACAGGAGATCATCTACTCATTTCTGTGTTCATGAATTCAGCTTGTTCTTCATAAAACAACCCTATTACGTTGCTTTCCAGTTTAAAGAAGACAATCTTAAATTAGGGTACTTTATCTTAACACTAGAAGGAGACTTCTGTACCCTCTTGTGAACAATTTGTTACTGAGGATAAACGTCCTAAGTGTGGGGTCAAGTAAAATGCTTTCCTGACCCTCAGACCTAAAAATATTCAAGTCCCGTTACATTCTGATGGCAGATTGTTTTAAAGCAGTCTTAATTATTGGACTCAAAGGAATTAAAAAAGAAAAACCAAAGAGGTACTAGTAAAGCTTGGTTTTACTACAACAGATTAAATGTAGTCACCTTGTGAACATTAATCATATAAAAAAACCCAAAAAACCTAGGTTGTTAGTCCAATGCTTATTTATCTATAAACTCTTTGCAGTTGAGTTACATAATTTAATGTTACTTTTCATATAAAACTACAGATTCCTTCAGAGCTTGGTGCCTGCCTACTCCACGTCAAGGTCATACACAAGGATGGGGGGGATGCAGGTGACTAAAGGCGATTGCTTTGCGAAAGCAGATTGTTCATTCTCTAAATTTCTAACTGTGATGTATGAAAGAAAAATCATCCCTATGCAGCCTGACTTGTCAGAGCTGAAGCAAGAGTAAAAAGAGACTGTGACAAAGTACGAATTACTATGACAAGTAGTATATTTGTCATTAGAGGAGAAAAAAAACCCACAAAAATGCCCTTTATAAAATTGATATTGTATTCTCTGATGGGTGAAAATTTCTGTATTTTTCTTTTATAAAAGAAGGGGAAAGGAAGAGGGAAAACAACTGTTACTCTTCAACATTCTTTGGAAACTTTTTCACCTGCAGACATAAAATGGTGTGTCTATTCATCTTTGAAGTCTCTCTTTCTTCTTTCATGTTTGAAGACACAAAGGTCCAAGTTCCTCCAAGGATGGCCTTGTTATGCTTCTAAAGAGAGGAGGGATGGAGGAGTGCAAATTTTGAGTCATATCAGTGTCCTGAATAATCCAAATGACCCAGTAGATATCCTGAGATTGCCTACTCCTTTGATCCAGGTTAGGGGCAGAACAATCCAGGTGGAGGAATGGATGTTAGATAATTCACTAATTATTCTTTTATCTACGATAGCCTTGTATACAGAGGCCTTGAGGAAATTATTCCTGTTCAACATTATCCTAAATACAACATAACTTGGAAACAGATAATATAATTGGAGCTTATCAGTTCTTTAAATGGAAATTAGAAATCTAAAGTATAATCTACATGTCAGCTTTGAATTAGGAAGTTAATGTTGCCAAAGTACTTCACAGAATCCTGCCAATAACTAGAGCAATATTAGAGTTATTGTGTGGCATTCAAATATTTAAAATTACTTCAAATAAGTTAAATGAACTCATCTGCACTTCTGTTCAACTACAGCCAACAGTAAAACTCCCTGTTACAAAGAATATTTACTTCCTGATAAAAATTCTATGGAGTTGCTGGTATGCAAGGATTCTTTTTGTTTTGGTAAGGTAGTCAATGACACAAAGGTCTTATTTCTTTTCTACCTTAGACCATGGCTGATTTTATAAGTGGGAAAGAAACTTAAATTTAGGCATATTTAACATCTATAATTTCTTTCTATCTTTTTTCTTTCATTCCAGAAACTGAAAACCTGTAAAATAATAAAAGTTATTTTTCCTGATAGACAGTTTTCATATAAAAGCTCTCAAAAAAACTTATTAAAAAAAAATCTCCTTTTCATATTGAAAATTACTAAGTCATATTCATCCAAGTATGTCTGAACTGTTTCTGAATACCTATAGCCCTGTGGTTTGTCTGTCAGAGATTTGATCCGGTACCAGAGACTCGGAATGGAAGTCCCAGCTATCACAGTGAATATAATGCTTTAGTAAGCAATTTTGGGATGCTCATCGCATTAAGTCCGAGAAGAGCATCAAGCTCTACTTTGAGTCAATCATTCACTTACAAAAGTCACTTTTCAACACAGAGTTTCTGTCAGAAGCTTTACTGCTCTTCTTGCTGTTTCACCTCAGTTAGGGATTTTATTTTTTTCTTGTTTTTTCACGTCTATTCCTGAGCAAGTGACTTATTCTCATCCTAATCTTTCTGCTGTAAAGCACTTAACAGGAGACAAACTGATACTGAGGTGTTGCTAAATTTGCAAAAGCTTGAGTATGGTGTTTAATAGCAGTAAAAATTAAGTGCTATCTGATACTCAAACAAAATACAGCGTTGAGTTAAATCGGAAAAAAATCTTATGAAAAAGAGGCCCTTCAGATACTTTCCCATACCTTTGTATTTTGTGCATCTTGCATTTTACCTAATTTTTAACAAATATAGAAAAAAAATCTGGTGATTCCAATTGTCATTTTCAAAGGTGAAAATATATATTACAAATAAATAAATATATTTCCATAGCAGCTCCACATTCATGCTACTGCGTTTTATCTAGGACTATGGTTTGGTTTATGTTTTGGGTTTTTTAAAAAAAAAATTTTCCCAGAATGCGTTTTCTTCATATTTATATACAACATCTGGCTGTATATTATAGTATTAGGAAATATGAGATCTATTCATCAAAGCCTTACACCATCTGCAGTCATTGTAGTCAAGTAAAGCGAATGCAGATCACAGATCTTCTATTACAATTCTATTCAACATCAAGGCTCATAAATCAGATTCTGTGTAATTTTAATAATTCTATGTATTACTGTATTTATATATATAAAGTTTAAAGAAGGCACAGCCCATAGAGTAAATTTTTGTTTGTAAGCACAGAAGCATTTCAAACCAGTGACAAAGGTCCTAGCTTTCAGAACACGTCACCAGATCAAGTTCACTATGTGAAATAACCTTCACATATAACAAAACTAGACCCCACAAAAAACTCCACATAGTAAAAATCAAACTCCTATAGGCCTTTGAAAATTGTTTTGTAAAAATATCAACTATTTGTTCTCTCCAGAATTAAACAATTCAATCAAATTGAAAAAATGCATTTGCCAGTTATAAGTAAATGCAAGAGTGCAGAAGTGAGGATGCAATCTGAATTATATTCTTTATAGAGTTTCAGTGGAATCAAATAGATTGGTAGTTCCTCAGATAAACTTCAAAATATTTGGTTTATTGCTGAAGATGTATCCATTGTGGGAAGAAAGAAGGAGAGAGAAATGTATCTGGCTGATAGGCAAGAGACAGGAACAGTTACCTCAGTGATTAGTAGTCGCTATCTGTCTAGGGAAGAAAAAATAAACTGCTGCTATAGATTGCCAGCCTCAGGCTAGGCCATGCAACACCTTCTGATTTAAGTAGATTTTTCTAGAATAATGTGACAGCATCATAAAATACAGGAGAGATGACCAACTTTATATTATATTGCAGTATTATCCTCCACAGGCTGGAATTTTCAAGCTCATCTCCCAAAGAGACAAACCACGTCAAACGGGGCATGGTAACGGAGAGTATGCTGAAAGCACTGAGCCAGTACTTAAACATGTTTTATTTCTGACTGCTATGGGCTTCCATAGAGATCATATCTTTTGTTTCCTAACTTTTAAAATTAATATAATAAAATTGCCTCTCAGACTTCTGCTCCAAGACTGGTTCAGTAAAAGATCTAGATAGCAATAGTACCTGCAGGGATCCTAGTCATACAATTAAAATACATACACTCATGTACCCATGACACCGAGCAGCCAGATGCCTAAATGTAAACATAGAATCACTTGCTTGGAAAGGACCCACTGCATCATCGAGTCTAACCATTAATCACTAAGCCATGCCCCTCAGCACCCCATCATCCATCAGTCTATTAAACACCTCCAGGGAAGGTGACTCAAGCACCTCCCTGGGCAGCCTGTTCCAGCGCCCAATGACTCTTTCCGTGAAACATTTTTTCCTGATGTCAAACCTAAACCTCCCCCATAGGAACTTGAGGCCATTCCCCCTTGTCCTGCCCCCTGTCACCTGGCAGAAGAGGCCAGTGCCCTGGTCTCCACAACCTCCTTTCAGGTAGTTGTAGAGAGCAATGCAGTTTCCCCTCAGCCTCGTCTTCTCAAGGCTAAACAACCCCAGCTCTCTGTAGAGCTGTTGCGTAATGTGTATATATAAGGCTGATAAATACTTAACCAAGGAGTTGCACTTACAATTTCATTTTCTTTACAAGGAAATAGTTATATAGGAGTAGCAAACCCCTCAGTTTTAACACAAAACTGACTTGATAGCTTATATAAGTACCACAAGGACCTTCTTTCCTCCTAGAGACTTTTTGGGGCTTATTTTTCTTGTCTGTATTATAGCAAACTTAAAGACTTGGGAAAAAAATTACTGTATTTTTTTCAGTCTTCCTTTTTCAGGAATCTTTACCACCAATGGCACTTTTGTAAATATGCCCAGGAGTTATAGAAATCACATATTTGTTTTTGTGAGTCAGAGCAGTAAGACAGTGGTAAAACTCCATCTGGCAAAAAAGCAAAAGTTCATTTTTGTGTTTCTGTTATCACTAAATGTTATTCATGATTCTGATTACACTTGTCATCCTAGTGCAAGGTTAATTAGAGTTAATAAATGCTGTACTGATCCAAAAGGAAGAAAGGGTAAAGAGAGAGAAACAAGCTAATTATTAACCATCCAAAAAAAAAAGAAATTTGACACAGGGCATACTGTGCAGATGGACAAATCTTGAGCTGACAATGGAAAAAACATGTTACAAAAATTATACTTCCATTAGATTAGATTTTTAAAAGCATATGCCTGGCTTTATGGTCAATTTTAGCAAAGATATCACACGATGGTTTCAGGACAAGACACAGAAGCCTTTAATCCATTATTGACCTGCTTGGTAACTTTTAGAGACTAAATTCATTTTTATGCTCTTTGATTTTCTTGTTTGTGGAACAGAAATAATTATGTTAATCTGCAATCTAAGATTTCCTGAGGTCTCTGGAACTTCCATGACAGCTACACGTTATTTGTACTCCTGTCCACTGAAGCGCTTCTAGAAAATTAGGGATCGGTTTTATCTTATGATAGCATCAGCAAGAATCTTTTGTTTGAGACTTTTTGTTATTGTTTTGGAAAGGGGGAAGAGTGTTGTTTTATTGTGGTTTTTTGTTGTTGTTGTTTGGTTAGGTTTTGTTTTGTACTTACTAGAGGGATGTTAAAGAACCTTTGGGTATCCAAGTAAGCACCCTGGAACTGTTTTACTTGTAGAAAGAACAGAAAAAAAGGAGTTCCCTTTAAAACCATAAAAGAATTGCATTACAAAGCCAAAGTAAATGCAGGTTTCCTCATTTATTCATCTTCTTACCTTCAGGTAGTGTCTTACTAGCAAGTTTTAGACGTTACCTTTCCTGTATTCACCTTTTTCATTTCCAAAACTCAAGGACTCTAGAATGTCATTCTTTGTTGTACTGTCTCACTTGCAGTTAAAAATTTCTAATTTCTACCCACTGTACCTAGGCTCAACATTTAAACAAATAGATTTATCTAAAGAAAAATGCTTAATGAACTGTCATTCTTTCGCTACATACATGAACACACAGGCTTATAACAATAAAAAAATATGGAACTGATACAAGATAAATGCTTCATAAGATAGAATTGCTTTTTCTAAATGTCCTTACATAATGTCCCCAATTCTTTGGTCTGCCTGACTCTTGAAAAGTAAGCTGAAAACTTGAGAAGCTTCTTTTGTATTAAGCACTCCCTAATCCTACTCTATTCCAGTCAAAGAAGAGGAGAAAATAACCATTATGCTATTTCTTAAACATCACTGAAGGCAGAAATGTACAATCTTCCTTCCTCTGTCCATACATTATGCTATTCCTCTCCTGGTGTTTTTCAAGTTGAGATTTTTATCTGAAAGCTGTTCACAAATGGCCTTGAAAATTTTTAGAACAAGACTGAAATACATGAACTCTCATAACCACTCTATATCTCTGGATGAATAAACATACATTTGTGTAAAAAAGAAACAAAACAAAAACCCACAAACCAAAAAAGATTAAAAACTCATACAGCCTTGAATTAGTGCTATAACAGCCATGAAAACACTGTTATCTCCTCTCTGAATAACACCATTAATATAGGTGAATAGCCACGTCTGGTATTACTTAGCTGTAGGACAACTCCACATGCTTTGTTCTTTGCAAGTTCCTAATTTCTATTTGTGACATAAATAATATTCATCTGTCAATCATATGTGGGTTTTTTCTGGCTTTTTTTTTTTGACAAAATATACTTGATAATATCTGTCTTGCCTCAACAGTCAGGGAATGGCAAATATACATTTACACTGTAAGTAATGGTTTGAGATAGCAAGACAATTCTGACAGTCTGTGCTTCCATGACCCTCTTTAGGGAACATATTTCAACTTGCATAAGTAACTTGAAGGATACTATTTTATTTATCACTATTTATGAGTCTGTGCTTTAGGACAAACAACAAAGAAAAAGGAAAGATTGTCACTAAGAGATGTCATTTATATATTTTTTAAATATTCACAGTATTCTAAATCACATGCACAAAGACCTGCAACTTCATACAGTGTCTTTTCTTTTCTTAATGTAATTGGAAATCCAAACATACAGAAAGATTATAGAAGCCTCTAACACAGTATTCAGTCTTAATCAGCTGCTAAACCTCCTACGGACTGCACACAAAAGTGAGATGCTTCAGATAACAAGTCACATAGCATTTTACTTTTGCATAAAATAGTACTTGGTAATAATTTCTACCTATTAGTCATAGCAAAAGAACACATTTTAGTATAAACTCTCTCCTTGGAGGCACCACACACTTCCCCTTTCTATCACATCAAACTTTAGGAACTTAGTCTTCTGAGTCAAGGCTATTTCCAGTCAGTGCTTTCCTTGCCATACACTTCCCACACACACAATTATCTCACACTCACAGATGAGATCTCATTAACTTGCCTCATTCCCACTATGCCAACCTCTCATATCTACTTTTTAAATTTTCTTACATAAATATTAATGCTGACTTCTGTGTTAGGCTTATATGGAACAGAAATTCCCCATAAGCATCTTATTTTTTTCTGGGATGTCTGCCACTAATTTTACTGTTCCTTTTGCTGACCAACAGCAGCTCACTGTTTCTTTCTTTCATCTAACTATTACTTTTTGTCTTGCAGCAAGACAATTGACTCTTCAAGTGGAAAATTATCTTTTTTTGTTCTGTGTTTTGATCCTTGCTAACAGGTAGTTAGTGAGGATCATGAGTAAGAAATTATTTCTTCAAGTCCACTAAGTAAGACAAATACGTAAGATGTCTTATTGGAGAGATATTCGCATGGAGTTAAAATGTCTCTGAGCCATCCTTAGTATCATGACATCACTATTTCTGGTTTTGGGGTTTTTTAATTTTCTAACTGAAAAAAAAGTAAGTTAGTTTCAGGTTGCATTTAAGCTTTTATGTAGCAAGTCTTTCCCAGTGGAATAAAACTACACATTTTCCAGTTTTAGGGGTTTTTTTCTGGCTCATAATTTGAAATCAAATTTTATCTAAGCATTTACTACTTGCTGCATCCTGTGGAGAAGTTATCAAGTGCATGGAGTTTAATTAAATATCAGGCAGGAGCCAAAATCTCGGTCAGAATTTTGGTAACAAGCTATGAAACAATTTACTTCAGGTAACTGCGAGATATTTGGCTTCAAACTTCTGTCTAAAAGCCGCATGGCTAACATGAAATGAGCTAATCAGCGAATTGAGTCCAATGGCTCAAGTCCCTGTCACATCAGCTTCTTTGCCTGCTGCAACAGTATAAAGAATAGATGTGAGCAGGGAGTAAGCACGTTTTAAACTGTCTTTCCAGCTGAGTAGAGAAGAGGCAGTCTAATTGTTGGAGATCTTGATGGCCACAGCTCAGATCAAGGTCTCCTTCCAAATTTGGAAGTTCTCCTCTTCTATGGAGGTTGTAGAACAGAGTTATGCTCTCTAATTTCAGAGGAGAAAGTACTAACTACTTTTGCCAGTATATTAGCCTTATGTCAAGGAGCAGACATGGATAAAATATGTTTCAAGAATCTATATATTATTTTACATAACAGTATAGACCACAGCAAAGTATAGACCAAAGCAATTAAATTTTGCTGGACTGCAATAAGTTGCTGCAGTCAAAGGCACAGCAAAGAGGAAATTCGTTCACATAATCCCCATTAAATGAATTTTATTTGGGTCTCTGTCACAGAGTTTCAATAACAAATGCCCTTTAATAATACATTTAAACATTTGGCTTATTCTAGGATTTCAGTCTCTTCTCACTGGATTGTTTTGACACCTCTTCTACGGTGACAGGCAAACTTCATCACCTGCCTGAAGTAAGACATATTAAAGAATATGGTGTATAAAACCCCTATAAAGCTACTGCACTCATCTAAGACCAGTTCAAATGAAAGCTATCAACACCTGCACATAGAACATTGCAAAATATATATAAACAGTATGAACTGGTGGATCTTGGAAAGCTGTTGTGCTGCAGTAGAACTGCTTTCTCTCCAAATTCCAGCATGTCAAGTTCTGGGATCACCCTTAAAAGAATTTGCTTAATATCAAAGATAGTTGATGATTGATTTTCATACTAAACTTGCAGAACGTGCACACACCACAATACACCACTCATTCCCTGTTGACGCATTCTGCTGAGTTGCGTAAGGTAAATACAGAAAAGCAGTACCATGGTTGTGCATACATTCAGTATTTTTTTAATACCATGAGTTCCTCACTTGAAAGGTAAATTTCTCGTTTTAATAGATAATCAGAACGAGGCGAATTAAGCGTACAAAGAATCTATCTTTTAGCATTCCCAAAATGAAAAATATCAAGTAAACATCCATTTCAAATTTAAAACTATGACTAATTTTCAGAATTAAGAACTTTAACAAAAATTGCATAGATTTAGGAAGAAGTAATCACTAAGAGAATATTATGTATTACAACAACTTCCTGAATGTTTTTTTTTTTTTTGTTTGGTTTTAAACACATTGGCTGTTTGATTGAAAAATACATCAGAGAGAAATCAAAATACTCACATGAACAATAAGACTGATCTGATGGGATGATACAGCCAAATTCCTCAAATTACTTCCAACAATGTGTAATCATGACAGCTCCCACATACCATCCACCATCTCTGAAATCTACAGCTTATCAGGAGCTTCCATTATCAGAAGTTCAAAGTCATGAGCAGGATAATTATAAATACCTTACTATGAACAATTTCAAATGTAAAATGAAAACAGTTCTCAAATTTCTTATGTCTATATATGTAGTAGTTAAATGACCAGAAGAAAAAAACAAGGATGTTACTTTCAGCATATTTTCAGCAAGGAAAGAAAATCAGTAAGATTTTCTTTGCTACAATTATAAGTGCTTAGAATTTTCCTTAACCTCAGCAGTTGTGGAGAGCTTGGATTATGTGTACATTATTACTGGTTCTGGAAGATAGACCTGTCCTACAGAGATCACAGAATCACAGAACAACCAGGTTGGAAGGGACCCATCGAATCTTCTAGTCCAACCATTCCTATCTAACACTAAACCAAGTCCTTCAATACCTCATCCACCCGTGTCTTAAACACCTCCAGGGAAGGTGAATCAACCACCTCCCTGGGCAGCCTATTCCAATGTGTGAAAAACCTCCTCCTTATCTCCAGCCTAAATCTCCCCTGGCGGAGCTTGAGGCCATTCCCTCTCGTCCTGTCCCCTGTCACTTGGGAGAAGAGGCCAGCTCCCTCCTCTCTACAACCTCCTTTCAGGTAGTTGTAGAGAGCAATGAGGTCTCCTCTCAGCCTCCTCTTCTCCAGGATAAACAACCCCAGCTCTCTCAGCCGCCTCCTCATAGGGTCTGTTCTCCAGCCCCTTCACCAGCCTCGTTGCTCTTCTCTGGACTTGCTCCAGAGCCTCAACATCCTTCTTGTGCTGAGGGGCCCAGAATTGGACACAATATTCAAGGAGCGGCCTCACCAGTGCTGAATACAGAGGGAGAATCACCTCCCTGGACCTGCTGGTCACATCATTTCTGATCCAAGCCGAGATGCCATTGGCCTTCTTGGCCACCTGGGCACACTGTTGGCTCATGTTCAGTCGGCTGTCGACCAACACCCCCAGGTCCCTCTCCTCCTGGCAGTTTTCCAGCCAGGCTTCTCCCAGTCTGTAGTTCTGCATAGGATGTTGTACCCCAAGTGCAGGATGCTACATCCAATGCTACAGAAATATGTACAAACATATCCAACTTACAGAGAAGGGCTTGAAATAAACCAATAATAATCGCACCTCACAGTTTTCCAAGTTCATGAAAGAATTTTGTGACTTGAGTATAAAATTTGATTTAGTGAAAGATGGAGTCAAATAGAATCATAGAATCACCAAGCTGGAAGAGACCCATCAGAGAAGAGGCCCATGTCAAACTTATAAAAAACAACTAAAATGTAGGATAGATTTAATTAATATCACAGAATCACAGAACAACAAGGTTGGAAGGGACCCATCGGATCTTCTAGTCCAACCATTCCTATTAAACACTAAACCATGTCCCTCAATACCTCATCCACCCGTGCCTTAAACACCTCCAGGGAAGGTGAATCAACCACCTCCCTGGGCAGCCTATTCCAATGCCCAATGACTCTCTGCGTGAAAAACCCCCTCCTAATCTCCAGCTACTATCAGTTTACTTTAAATCAAAACTGTGTTTTATGATTCTCTTTTGTAACTCCCCCACAAGCCCAAAGTTAAAGTAAAGAAAAAAAAAAGAATACCTAAGATGAGAATTTTTAATTGTTTACATATCCATATTTTCCTAAAAATCTAAATCACAAAAGTTACTGAAATAATGTAAGTTAGACTAAGTTTTGTTTGAACATTTACCTCTATCTCTGGCACAGTGGTCATTAAGAAGATAAAATAAAAAAAAATAGGGCATTGAGAACAGGAAAGGAAAATGTTCTTCCATCTTTTTCGCTAGCTGGGAAGGGATAAAGTTGAAGAGTTCTTGACTATCACCTTTCTCCAAGAAAGAGATTAATATGACAACCAGCATACTGCTGGGTTTCTCTGTCATATTCAATGCTTGTTTCACAAAAACGGGGAGAAATAATGTTTTCTGCATTATTCTGTTGCCTGGAAGTCATTAACACACTTGCTTAAGCTCACCCATCATTTGAGCATCTCGTCTTATGAATACTTGAGAAATACTATGGGATAGTACAATTGAGAATAACATGCCAGAGACAGGTCTTCCTTTTTTTCCTTGGGAGTAACTTCGTTGAGATTCTTTCAAAGAGGCTTAAAGAAATATCACATAATTTTGTAGTACAAAGAGATAAGAACAAACTCAAAAAACACAGAAACAGCTACTTCACCCCCCAGTAAAACCTCATACGAATAAGTATCAGAAATCTGTCATAGGAATGTTTTGTGATTCTGTTGAGCACTTTCTCAAGAATAAAAGGGGATATATCTAGAAAACATCAAAAGCATTTATACATCTCCCATTCCTTATTCACTTGACAATATTTGAGACTAAGGACATAAGCACATGCACTACCTTCTATAAAGATAAGTGTTCCAGAAAGTGTTATTTGAAAACTGAAAATTTTAAATCCTTCTAAGAAAAATCCTTTGTTAATTGTAGTAAATTTGGGGTTTTTTTCTGGGGCGTGATGTTTCTTCTCGTATAAGATACACAAAAGGAAGACTGCTTGCATTTTGAACATTTACATAATTGAAAGGTGTTTTAAGTTTACTACGCTACAGTAAGACTTAGAATTATGCTGCAAGTTCCTAAATACTTCAGAAAAAATGTGGTATTTAAGGTTCTGCCACGGCTAATTAGGAAATATATTAATTAAATTGATAACTGAACAAAGTAGTTCACATCAGAAGACACCAAATAAAACATGAGAGGCAAAGAAAATTAACATCTTCAATGGAATACCAAATCAGAAGAACATAAAAGAGGGAGAAAAATCTCTTTGTGTTCCTCAGTAAACAAAAGAAGGGTTGAATGTATGAGTAAAGTAAACTAGAAAAGTGCTAAATGAACAGTAAAACTCAAAAATCCTTCCAAGGATTATACACAATGCACACTTCAAGATGGATATTGACAACAAGGCTAACTTTTTTGTGCTTTCAACTCAGTCTCCGAGCACTGAAGTCAACCAGACACAAACACACCCAGCCCCTGCCTGTGCAGTCCCTGCGTGGTACCTAGTGGAAAAACGGTCCTACAATATATCAAAGCATTTCAACAGGAGTTCTTTCCCACTACTGCATGAGCATGTTTCCCCTGTTTCAAGTTTTAGTTAAAACAAAATCAGTGTTTGTGAACTAATGCAGAAGTAAATGTGAGATCAAAATCAGGTCATGAGGAAATCTTTCACAGGATATACGCTAGTAAGTAGATTTCCATCCTTAAGTAAAGTGTTGTTTCTGTAGAGATTTTTATATGTTGTAATAGTAATAATGCAAAGTTCAAAAAAGATTCCATTCCTTTTCAATATTTAATACATTAGCTGGGATAATGCTCTAGCCTATTTAAGTCTCTAAAGAAAATCTTTAATCCAAATCCATATAAATTCTCCCGCAAAACTGTTCTTTCCAAGCCTCTGCTCTTGAAACATACGGAAAGTCATGGCCTTTGTTTCAGTATTGTTTGACCATGCTACCCTAGAAAGCAGTACTGATTTAGTAGCACTAGAACAGCTATTTTTCATATTACCAACATGACATGAAACAGCCTTCTCTTCTCTAGTATTTCTGAATCTCTCATCTTACTATTTGTTTGAGTCATACTGGCTAAAGAGGTTCACTGCAGCATCAGCCAGCTTGGAATCACTGTTACTGAATCTGTTTCATCAAGCTTCCTTTTGGTGCCAATCTCCATTATGCAAAGCATTTCTTTAAACATTTGTTACCCCGGTTTCTACAGTGGCACAACTGTCATTCATGACTTGCACTAATGGAAAAGAAACGGCCTAAGAAATACAAAACAGCAAAATTTTAATCTTTTTGAGATGATGTACCCATGACTACTGATTGTGACATAAATATATAAGTTCATATGTTAACCATCCCGTCTACTATTATAACAGCATCTTTTCTATACCTAAACTTTCAAAGAGAGGATCATAACATGAAGCAGAAAACACGGTCCAGTTGGACATCTAGGCTGATTCTCCACTGTTATATCTATGTCTTTGCAAGCCAGTGGCAGTAACATATACTCTTTCTATCTTTAAGCCTAGCATCACCACTCGTCCAGCAAGCAATACGAGGAAAGAGGCTTTCTTCCTGTGTCATAACTTCCCAGGGTGAAAAATGAAAGCAGCAGCTGTTACTTAGAACATCACACCAACATAGTAGGTTGTATATTTTTCAAAAAAATAGTTGATTCATTTTTGCATGAACACTTATGATACAGAACTACTTTCTATAATGTTGTGGATTTATAGCCTTGTAAACGCTGTACTTTCACAAAAACTGAAAGACTAAGTAAAAAAAAAAATTGAATTTATTGAGTACAAAACTTTCTCAAGGCCCCTAAGCCACCGATTTTGAAGAATACTCTACTAGTACACTTCTTATTAGGGCATCCTGCTGGTCATTGCCAGGAAGAGATACTAGGTTTTGTTTTATCCTATTCAATTCAGCAGTAAAACATTTATTGACATCACGAAAATATTTACATTTTTAGTCTGCATACCCCAATAGCCTGACAGCTGGGTGAACAATTGTAAGATATCTAAGCTGCTAAATATATTTATCTCTTAAAATAAATTGATTTCAAGATGGTTAGAGTATACACTCTCCAGTTTCACGTTTCATTAAAATGATATTTTCATGTCAAAACAAGACTTCCATCTGTCAAAAAGCCACTATTAGAAAATAATTTTAATGCATTGATTGGTAGGATACTTTGTTTGGGTTATCACATAAATATTCTGAATATTTATGTCCTTTCGTTTTTTACTTCATCTACAAAATTCATATACTTCATACTCTGATTGTGTATGATACACACATACTCCAACATATTTCTTTAAAATGCAGATTGTAATTATACTTGACAATTTGAAAAAAAAATGTTTCAGATAGCAGTGTTACTGAAATACTGATAAATAGCTTTTTAATGTACTGCCAATCAGAAAAAAAATGAACTAAACTCTTACTTGTTCTGTACCACACAGACTGGGTAATGAAGGATGCTCTTTCCCAAAAACCAAACAAAAAAATCCCAAAACAAAATCCCCAAAAACCCAAAAATGAACTCTTCAAAGATGATTAACAAAGTAGCCTGACTTTAATACCACTATTTTTAGATTGTGGAACAGAATATTAAGTTTATATTAATGCAAATAATAGTCTTGAAACCAGGTTTGCTCCCATTTTACTGGTACAGAGTACCAGTGAAGTATTTTTAACACTTCCTTCTGCTCTCCCAATTTCTACTTCAATTTGTCCATTAATTTGTAATCTATAATCATTGACATGATATATTACAGCAAGGATGCAGCTTTTGACCTTAAAATTATAGTCATTATTTCAGATAATGATTTATGGTTACAGTTTATATAGATAGACATGGTTTAATTTTGGAGCACTTCCTATTTCTTCCTATTAAAAACCAGCTCCAAGAAGAAAAAGCAGATATAAGCTGAAAACTGTTTAGAGAAGGTGAGAGTTTTAACAGTGATCATTCTGACTATAATCAATGTATACAGATATAGTAAAGATGAACTAATGAGACAATTATCTATAGCAGAAGAGATTGCATTCTAATCTATCATCTACCTTTATTATCTCTATAGATTCTCATAGAATCATCTTTACATGCAGATATCTTACATATGCCCAATTAGCAAATTTATAGCAGAAAACATACAAAGTAGTAAGAGATAATGAAATTAGATATAAAAAGATAAATCACATTCAATCACAAAATTTCTTTTTCTGAACAACTGCCAAAAAAACTTTTTTGTCACTGCATGAAGTAAATTAACATTTTGGATTTATTTGAATGTGTAACGCTATTAAGAAAATTGTTTTTTAAGTATCCCAATTCCTCCAATTGAAACAATTCTCATTTTTATTGTGATGTGAAGAAAGTAACTCAGTAATTAGATCTGACACCAAAAAGCTGAATACAGTGCAACGTTTTAATTTATTTGAAATCTGTGTAGATAGATATGAGTTGATATCCAGTCCCTCCTTTTCATTTATGGAAATACATGAACTGTGAATCAGAGTTTTGCAGGCTATATAGTCTTAGTGGTTAAATATGAATTCCTTCAGGAAGGGAGGTTTCTTAGGATGTTGAGACTCTGGAGCAAGTCCAGAGAAGAGCAACTAAGCTGGTGAAGGGGCTGGAGAACAGGCCTTATGAGGAACAGATGAGAGAGCTGGGGTTGTTTAGCCTGGAGAAGAGGAGGCTGAGAGAAAACCTCATAGCTCTCTCCAAGTACCTGAAAGGAGATTGTAGAGAGGGTGCTGACCTCTTCTCCCAAGTGACAGAGGATAGGACAAGAGGGAATGGCCTCAAGCTCCATCAGGGGAGGTTTAGGCTAGACATTAGGAAAAACATTGTCACAGAAAGGGTCATTGGGCATTGGAATAGGCTGCCCAGGGAGGTGGTTGAGTCACCTTCCCTGGAGGTGTTTAAGGCACAGGTGGACAAGGTGCTGAGGGGCATGGGTTAGTGTTTGATAGGAATGGTTGGACTTGATGATCCAGTGGGTCTCTTTCAACCTGGTTGTTCTATGATTCTATGATTATTGTACTTGTGGAAGAAACACAAGGGCACCCTGTGCTGTCATTTGCAAGAGCAACATATCTGGTTTCTATCCACTGAGAAATCAGGGGTCTGGGAATGGCAGAGACAAGTCTGACACTGAGGATCGATCTGAGTCACAGGCAGCTGAGTAAGTAGAGGTAAAATAAGGAAAGCTTTCCTTCTCAGAAATGTCATGAAGTCTATGCATGTTAGCAAGGGAGTAAATAAATACTGACATTTAAGCAAACAGACAAGAACTGCAGCTTTGGCAGAATTTAGACATCTTTTAACAACATTTCCATAGTAGACCTTCCTGAACAGAAATATTTAACTACATCCTTTTTATTAAAAACTTTTAGTCTACTCCAACTATTACCGTTTCCAAAATTTAAAAAAAAAAAAAAAAAAAACAAACCAAAAAAACCCAAACAACCTAAGCCAAAACCAACCAACCAAACAAAAAAATAATGCTCCCAAAAAACCCCAAATCCCTGATTTCCTGTAGGACAAACTCATTCTCCTAACATTCTAAGTAGAACGAAGTATACTTAAGTTCTCCATAATTAACTTGTGTTGTAAAGGAGTTTTAAAAGATGAAGGAGTATTAAAGGAAATTATTCTGAAATCATTACTAAGATCAAAATTGGGTATTATTGTTCATCATAGAGAATACATTTTCCCTTATTTTCCCCATCTTTTTTTCTTTCTGTTTGTGATTTTATTAGATTTATTATCCAAGATATTTATGTAAAAACGATGTTCACTGCATGAGCAATCAGAAAGCCTATGCAATTAAGAAAATGGAATAGTTTTAAAAAGAAAGGGAATTAGCATTGTAAATTAATTATACTATTTCATCCTGATGAGATCTGATTTTTCTCTAATTTTATTTTTTTAAAACTTTAAGTAAGGGAAAAGAAAATATGACTAAATGTAACTTTAAGAGCCCTTTGTCTTCTGCATATACTGACAATCTGGTAAATCAGCTCTCCACTTCACCCATTAAGGAAAATCTGCAAAAAAGCACTGAGTTAAGAAGCTATCTTACAACTCCAGGAACCTCCTCGACTGTTTCTTCTTTGCTGCGTTATACTTCCAGCAGACATCTGGTAAGTTGAAGTCTCCCTAAAGGATAAGGGCTAGCAATCATGAAACTTCTCCCAGTTGATTGTAGAATGTCTTATCAGTCTCTCCTTCCTGACTGGGTGGTCTATAACAGACGCCCACCACGACAACTGCCTTACTGGGCTTTCCAATGACTTTTAACCATAGATACTCGACATTTTCATTACCACCACTGAGCTCAAGGCAATCAAACCACTCTCTAAGACAGAGGGCTACCCCACCACCTCTCCCTCCTTGCCTATCCTGCCTGAAGAGTTTATAATCAGCCATGGCAGCACTCCAGTTATGCGAGTAGCCCCCTGTGTTTCCATGACAACAATTATGTGTTTTCTTTTCTAAGGTCTTCAGAGCAGTAATGGAAGAAGCAACATGCCCTCAGATGTCAGACAGCCTTTGCAAGCCCAACAAGTTTTTGCCCCTCAAGTACTCCTGAGAGAGAAAGATTGGATGGTGGGGTCTTCCATGTCCAGAAAGTCCATGACGTGAGTCCAGAGAAGAGCAATGAAGCAGGTGAAAGGGGCTGGAGAACAGGCCCTATGAGGAGCGGTTGAGAGAGCTGGGGGTGTTTAGCCTAGAGAAGAGGAGGCTGAGAGGAGACCTCATTACTCTCTACAACTACCTGAAGAGAGGTTGTAGAGAGGAGGGAGCTGGCCTCTTCTCCCAAGTGACAGAGGACAGGACAAGAGGGAATGGCCTCAAGCTCCGCCAGGGGAGATTTAGGCTGGAGATTAGGAGGAAGTTTTTCACACAGAGGGTCATTGGGCATTGGAATAGGCTGCCCAGGGAGGTGGTTGAGTCACCTTCCCTGGAGGTGTTTAAGGCATGGCTGGACGAGGTGCTGAGAGACATGGTTTAGTGTTTGATAGGAATGGTTGGACTTGATGATCCGATAGGTCTCTTCCAACCTGGTTGTTATATGATTCTATGATTACAAACAGAATAGCTGGGGATATTCCCATCTGAGGAAAAAAAAAAATCAAGTACTTCTTTTGGTTGCCACTGAGCACTAAGGTGAAAATTTTATCAAAAGACATTTAATCTTCTGGGCCCAATTAAAAGATAAAAGTTAAAGGTAAGACGGGGCAGTGAGTGTCTGCAATGGATAGGTATGTCAATGGGGTCCAGCAGGATCTTATGCTAGCCTTGTGTTCTTCAACACATGCAGAGATCATGCTGAAAGGAGAACATCAGCGAAGTCACAAAGCCGGTTGTACTTCGTCATGATACTAAAACAATCTAAAATTTCTTACAAGAAATAAGTGTTTTCAGAAAATATTTATACAGATTCACAGAAGATTGCATTAACTATTTTCAACATGAAGTTGTTCCTGTTCCCCGGGATGAACAGTGTGTACTTTTTATTTAATTATTTTTTTCCCCAGGTGCTCACTCCTGGTATCTATCAGTTATAATGTAGTGAGTCTATTTTACTCTGTATATGCTCTTCTACATGCATCTACAATTAAAATAACCTACCAGAAATTTCCTCCTCTCAGGACAGCTGCAAAGTGAGACCTTTTTGCACTCCATTCAGAGTCTTAGCCTCCTTAAAACAGCATCTAGATTGATATGTAAAAATATTTCTTTGCTAATCATAAACAGCCTTTCTCATCCAAAGCTTTCCACACAAGCAGCTCTACCATACAGCCATAGAAATCTTCCTTCCCTCCCCTCCCCCTAATTCCTGTCTCAGCAGTGTACTTACTATCTTTAGTAGCTTTGACACTGATACATGGAAGCCTGACCTTATTTGACAAAGATATTAAGTTTGATTCAGTGAAGGCTTAATTAAGAGTGCACATTGGAGCAGAAAGATCATACTAGCCTGACTTTTAACTTTCTTAAGATGGCAAGATTACACTAAAACAAATGAAAAATTCCTTTATGCATGTGTTTCCTTGAACATCAGCAGTCATACTTCCACTGATACACTCTTCCACAATCTAATAGATCTCATTCCTGGGCAGGATCTGCTTGTTATTTAATCTGCCTTTCTCCCTTTTCTCTTTTTAAAGTCCCATTTTATTACTTGGATCAGTTGAAGCAATACATAACAGCTCTTATCCCTTCAGAGTATTAGTGGGTTTTGTTTCCAGGCACAGAACCTCTCATCTTACTGGAGATGTTGTGGAAGACTTCCATCGTGGTACAGATTGCCTCAATTCCATTGATTTCAGCAGAGACCTAACAGTTTGTATCAGTGGAATATCTGCTGCATTCTATATCATCTATTTATGATCATCACTGAAGACACTGAAAAAGAGATTTATTCCTCTAATCCACAATGTTGGGATGATATGAAACCACATCCAGTCCTAAATTGCCTGAACTGTTAAGTCCTCACCTATCCACCTTGTTGCATCTCAGGCTTTAAGGTTATATTTTTACAAAAAGGATGCAAGTGAAGAAAGAAATCTAAAATTTCCATTGCAGATTTTCACAATACAGTACCAATTGCACTTAATATTAACAAACACTTTTAACCCTTGTGCTGGATCATTAATCTTCAACTGTATCAAAGAAAGGTCCTTATTACATTACGTTTTACACTATATGTATCACGCACCAAATGAATATCTAAGGATAACTGAGAGCAGAATAAAGGAAAGGAAGGAATAGTTGCATTAGAAAACCATTATAAATGCCTTTACAAATAAGAAAAAAAATTCAGAGTGTTAGAGACTAAAGATGACGTTCTAAACATTCTTTTCCTTCTTTAATCTATCCTCCCTTTCTTTAAGTCTGGATAGTGAAGTGAGAACAAATTAAGCATTTTTACATAGTTTAGCAAAGAGCATTTCAAGTTAATTCATTTTATAACAGTATAGCATTTATGGAAACAAAGTAAAACAGATTTAATGACCACCGTTTTGTCTACCTTAAACAGACAAGAAAAAATACTGAGTGGATTAACCCACTTATAGCGACCAATATGGCATAAAACCAGGAGAATTTTGTAAAAGTGCTGCAGCTGATTTTAATAGGGTCTATTTGGTACCTGGACCACTTCTCATATTTATATTCTCTAATGAGAGTTAAAATAAAGTCTTAGTGCAGTTCCAAGCTTGCTCCACTCCCGCTCTCCTCAGCATTTTTGGGGTTGTGACTTTGGGTAGTCTAAAAAACACCCTGGAAGAAACAGCCATACTGGTAAAAAAAAAAAAAATCAGTTGGATTCAGCTGCTAAGATGAAAGGGTAAGAAAGTCAGATGAAACAAGGCAGAACAAGTTCTGAGTATGTTTTAAGAGATGAAGCACACATGTAAAGGCATTGGGCTGGAACAATTGCTGATGTTGACATTGGCTACAGCGAGTTCCATTTTAAAATATACGAATCAGAAATAGTTTCAAAATAAGAAAGCACAACAAATCCATTCAATTTAGCCACTTCACTATACCATCTATTAAAATAATGTGTCTTATTCTTCCACTATAAAAACTGCATTGAAAGACTTTCTATTCTACAAATTAAATTCTCAAGTACAAGACCATATTAATACTCCAAGGACACCCCACGGAACATTTTACGAGGCCATTAAAGGATGGCTTGTGCAGATGAAGGCAGTAGCAGTACTTACAGAGTACATATAAACAGCCTGGTAAAACCACACCCTGGTCTATCTGGTTGGTTTGTGAATTTCAGGCATAAAAGTTATTACCAGATGAGATCACACAAAGTTCTGCATCAGTCCTTTACAGACACACATTAGGAAAAAAAAAAAAAAAAATCACAGAAAGGGTACTGGAAAAGGCTGCCCAGGGAGGTGGTTGATTCACCTTCCCTGAAGGTGTTTAAGGCACAGGTGGACAAGGTGCTAAGGGACATGGTTTAGTGTTTGATAGGAATGGTTGGACTTGATGATCCAGTGGATCTCTTCCAACCTGGTTGTTCTATGACTCTCTGATTCTGGCAGTGCATGTGAAACTAGATGAAGAAAATGTTAGGAAAATGGTGAATGATGTCTGTTTCAGGTTTTACTTGGGTTGTTTATTTGATGAAATAGATTATCTAAAGATTCCCATATATCAAATTACACATGCCATTTTCACCTACAGCAAAGCAACTGGGTACCTGTTTTCATTAACAATTCCAGGAATGTGAAAGACTAGCAATATAGGCAGGAGGAATAAGAGGAGTTAGTGCTTTCAATTATTATTTTTTTTTAAATTACACAAGATGACCTGAAGGCATTTATTTTATATCTTTCAGCTCCTGTCTCTATCTTTAAGGCAGCTTTCCTCCCTTTGTACCCACCCACTCCCACAAGAAATCATCTCTTTGTTCAGTCTGAAGGACTGCTGGTAGCTGGCAGGGTGAGGTTTCTTTTCATTACCCCTAACCAAAACAGGTTCTTGTCAGAGTTGCTAAACCTCAGGCAAAGAAATGTCCATGGGACAGTTGCTTAGGGCATCACTTTTATTCAGCCTAAATCCCACTCTTAAGCAAAGCAACCTTAAGAGAAACTAAGCATTAACATGCTGATCCATGTTGCCAAAATAGCTCCCCTGTCTCATACATTCTACATTACTGGAGGGTTTCCTTTTGCAATCAAGCATTCTGTAGAAATGATTGTTGGACATTTAAGAAAAAGAAAAGAAAAAAATTCAAAACAACAAAAAATAAGTGAACAAAAAACCTAAACAACAAAACAACTTGTTAATCAGTGCCTTTCTATTTAGCAATACAATAAGTAATTGTTTTCTGGTAAGCATTTTGCTAGGTTCTACCAAGTCTGTTAACTGCTTGGACCCTGATGGGTGTGTGAAAGTGATTCAAAAGTAAATCTGCATCTCTTTATTAGCTACATTCTAGCATGCTTTGTACTAAGATAACAGTTTTTCAGGTATTTACCTTTCCTTCCCCCCCCCCCCTCCCACCACCCAGTATTAAGTGTTCTAATAAGTGAGCTTAAGATCATAACCATGCTTCACTATGATCCAGTCTTGTCACTGTAATGAACTAGATTATACATAATCAACCTTAATTACAAAATGGAAAACTTTTTTTTTGTTGTTGTCAAGTTTATTGGAGTGTCTGGTGGCATCAAAGAGTCCAAATGAATAGAAAGGCTAAAGAATGATTCAATCTGAGAGCAGATACCTCCTAAAATGCAAGTTGCCTATAACAATTGCACAAGACGGCGTTCTGAGTGGAAGCATAATGTTTGATGATCTGTGCTCTTCATATGCCAAAGGCCATGATCTGGAGATTTAATGCAGCTGTACTTGTGAATTGATAAGGTGCCACTCACTGCAATAATAAAAGCTTTCACAACACCTCTAGTGCTAATTTAAAGAGGTAGCCCTGCAAGTTTAGTGCTAGCTGAAAATTTTGCACTTCACCTACCTTAGTAAAGTTAGACAACTATCTGAAACTTCAAAACTTTCTCGAATGTTATTTATTTGAAAAAAGTATATTGTATTGTTCATACAGTGTCTGTTGGTTTAAGTTTTGGTGAGTTTTAATTAAGGAAGTGAAAAAATTGCCAAAACCAATATGCCCCCTTTCTTACTAGATAGAACACAGGGTCAAAAGTATAAGTGTTGACTGTCCAACAATGGTGTTTCTACACTTACAGCTTTTGGAAGCAGCCAGCTTCATTGAAAGGAGAACATTTCTTTCCTATTTTACTTTTCATTGTAGCTATTGATCGGAGGAGAAAAAAGTCACCATGCATCTTGTGCTGGTGGTTCGTGAAGAGCAGACAGAAAGGCCCCAGCTTTTCACATCCTGATATTTCTTCCACTACCACCATACCACAGTCAAACTGCTCTTTCTTAGCATTACTTCTACTCAAATCATTGCACTTTTTTCCCTCAGTAAGAAAGCTGGTAGATGCATAACCTAAATGAAATAACTGTGGGGATGAAAAAAAGGGGAGGTAAGGAATTAAATACACTTTCAGCCAGTTGCTGTTTCATTTCAGTAAATCATCATTGTGATTTTGTTCTGAAAGTCTCCACCACACTGCCATTATTACCTGCATTTTTTTTTTCACCCGAGTATTAGACAATTTTTCATGGAAACATTACGTGCTCTCTTTGTTTGGATATTACTGGACCACTGACATGTCTGGTAAAAGCTTTCAATTATAAAATATTTTTTAAAAAATCCAATCAAATCCAACTCTCCAAAAAGAAGTTGTACTGTTTCAAACACACATAATTTCAGTGATGATGGAGCTGAGAAACAGTAAGGGGCAAGAAAAAGGAAAAGTGAAACTAGAAGACTAACACCTAGCAAGGATTGTCCTAGAAATAAGCATGTTAACAAGCACAACAGCATCTGAAAAACTTCATAGTGCCAAAAGGAAAGCAAGGACACTAAACACACTGGAAACTTATTTACAGGTGTGGCACATAAAGAGATACTGGAGAGAAACCAGTGCAGCAGCAATAGCAGAGATGTCTAATCAATAAGTTTGCAGTTATGGTCCCTGTTTCAGTAGAAAAGAAAAACACAGGACTTGACTTTCAGAACCTCATGAGTTCAAAATGTATTATTTTGTGCTGACCCTCAGCACAGAATGTATGATGCAGACTTTCTTATCTACAGCTTATAATGTCTCAGTCATCTGGGTGATGCAAGGGGAAGATGCTTGGTTGGGAAACATCTGGTTTTCTACTTAGACACATAAAATGAATGTAGTATAAACTTTCACTTCAGAGTCATATCTTTCCTTCGGTTACATTCAAAGAAATTTAGAAACTTTACCTGTCAAGTTCAAGACCAATGAGATTAAGTACAAAACTAATTTTCACTCCATTTCCATTAGCAAGTTTCTGTTTCTTCAAGATAGTTATGCAAAGCATGTTTTTTGAGCAAAAGCTAAAAAGCTAAAAGAATTTTGAATTAATTATTAATAAGAGTGCAAAGTGTAAGGCAATGTGACAATCCAAGCCAGACTGCATGGACAGACACATTAAGCAAGCATAAAGATTTCACCCAGACAATTTCAAGTTTCTTGACTATAAGTTTGCTCCTCATTAGAATGCAGAATAAACAGGAAAACAAAAGTAGAAAAATATGTTAAATAGATGTGCAAAATGCATGACAGATGACTGATATGGTAAATAAAATATAATATCCTCAATTGCTACAGATTACTCATTCCATGAATGTATGAAATGCAAACTAAAACAGTGAATAAAACAGCAAAAACACCCTTTTCGGAATGATAGGTCTTTCACGAAATCATCATTAACTATATGGGCAGAAAGGAATAGATGTATGATAAAATGGTGGTCCTCAAAGATGGGGGAAGTCCAACCTGTTACTGCTCTGAACTGATCTTCTCACTTGATCATCTCACATAGCAATCAGTTATGTGAAATCCTGAAATCATTCAGTCTGAGGCAGACCCACATGGTAGCTCACCCAAACCAAGTCAGTCCTAATTCAAGCAGGTCTTCAGGGCCATGCCCAGTCACATCTTGTCTTGAAGGCCTCCAAGGATGGAGAGCCTGCAGTTTCACTGGGAAGCCTGGGTGCATGTCACAAGATTGAACAAGGGATGAAAGAGGAAAACAAAAGAAGAGGAAGAAGAAAGAAAGGAAGACAAAGGGGATAAAAAAGAATCCAAATACTTTCTAAAGGTGAAGTAGTGAGATTTTTTTTATACAACTGCAACCTTGTTACTTGTATTGATCAAGCTAAGGCAGGCTTAGCCTCTGACAAAATACAAACCACCTCTATACAGACTGGTATATAGTTTTCTTTGCTTTCATACAGCTATTTCGATAAAGTTTGCAATATTTTTCATTTACTTTAACCTACTTGTGTTACAGTTCATTTCCCATCTAACAAATAATGTGGCACTTTGTTTCCTTGGTGATTGGTTTTTTTAGATCAAGATATGGGCTCAGCTTTGTACTACTCAGCACTTTGTACTAAGGCTAACAGAATGATGATCCGTCACTGTGGATGATGAGCCATTCAGAAAGCTCTTAACTTGTAGAACTGTTGGAATAGCTCCAGAGGAGGGCTGCAAAGATGATCAGAGGGCTGGAGCAACTCTGCTATGAGGGCAAACAGAGAGTTGAGGTTGTTCAGCCTGGAGAAGAGAAGGTTCTGAGAACACTTTATTATAAACTTCCAGTACCTGAAGGGGGTTACAGTAAAGCTAGGAGGGATACAAAGGCATGGAGTGATAAGACAAGGGAAAAAGACTATAAATTGGAGAGGGGAAGATTTAGACTACACATTACAAAGAAATTCTTCACAATGATGCTGGTGAGCCAGTGGAACAGGTTGCCCAGGGAAGCTGGGGATGCCCCCTCCCTGGAGGTGTTAAAGGACAGGTTGGATGGGGCCTTGGGCAGCCTGGTCTGGTGGTAGGGGGTTGGAAGTAGATGACCTTTAATGTCCCTTCTATACCAAAACACTCTATGAAAACACTAATAAACAGTTAACGTAATACAGAACAATGATTTTCTCCACAATGAAGCCAAAGCTTATCCTCTGGAAGAGAAAGAATTCTGGGAAGACTGAGGGCAAATTTGTGGAATAATCTCCATCAGCAAATGAGAACAGTATTCTCCACAAAGACTCCTCTTCCATTATGTTTTAGTCTAACAAATAAAAAGAAGGAGGCACACACTTTCTTTGCATGCACTTTCTCTCTGTCAAAAGAATAAGACAGCAAAGACTGACAGATGTTAGACATAGTTGGAAAGTCCTCTGATACTATGGTGATGAACAACTATAACAACCTCTCTACGACAAACGGGACAGTTTATAGTTTGAAACATAAGATACCATTCCCCTTCAATAATGCTTGTGTAGTACAGTATCATACCAATGAAGTTACAATAGGGTTATGGTTTAAAAAAAAAAACTTTAAAAAAAGCTCTGAGAGAAATTGTTATTCCACATACCATCAAAGGCTTTGTTTTGCATACATTATAAAATGCATAATTCTACTAATACACTTAATTGTCAAGCTACTCTTTGGCAAACCAACATGCAAGTGGGTGCCAAATGACGGGGAATACAAAATGGAGTGGAAGAACAGTTGAGATTTGATGGCGTCTGCCTCCCATGAAAATATATGATATACATATATGCATGCACTGTAACTAAGACACAGAGAAGCATTCATAAATATATTTTTAATATTGTATCTTATTTTTCTGGAATTACTACTGTAAAAATAAACAATAGCAAGATTTGTTTTAAAATGTTGCTTCATATTGATCCAGATTTCGGAAACATGGACCCAAAAACCTTGTTAGAGACAAGGAGTTATGAATCTTTGAGATCTTCATTTAAGACTATTGCTTTATTTCTGTTCTACATCACATATCTATGCAAGTTTTTTATTTTGGGTTTTGGGGTTTTTTTTTTTTTGTTTTTTGTAGCAGAGGTAAAATGTTCTTCCTTTTTTGAGTAGTAAAGCCAAGCCATCTGGATAGACATGTATTAAGGCAGACCATTGTTCTAAAAGTGGTTGTCTGTGCCTCTTGAAATATCTCACTACAAATTTCAAGTAATTTTTCCGTTCCTGCAACTTTTTAGGGTTCATTCATTTATACTCCATATCATTAACCTGCCAAATTCCTCTCTAGATTTTTCCATTATTCTACTCCTTGGAACTTCGCATTACTCTCATTACATCTACACCGGTAAATAGAAGGAAGATGCTTTTTCACATGAAATCCAGCTGCCCCAGCCTGACTCATTTAGAAGCTCAAGGACTTCTCTCTTTCCCTCCTGCTTTACTCACTGGAAACAGCACCTGAGCCCCAACACTCAAAGGACCCTAGGTGTTATTTGGGAGATCATACACTGGCATCAACCAGAGTTGCAACAAGGAATATGTTAACATTTAGATAGTATGGCTGGTCACAGGTTGGATCAAACATGGGCATTCTCCATCTTATCAGTTAAGACGAATTTTGATCCTAAGGCCCATGACCTCCAGATCTGAACATAACTGATAGTCTCAAGTCACGTGCTGATTTTGCAGATATTTAGTTGAAAAGTAACAGACATGCACAGCAGTTGCGGTATACACACATATATATATATACACACAGATAGATGTGTGTTTATATATAGACATAAAGTGTCAAACAAAGATTTTGGCAAAAGTTGATATGAGGACTGTCATCAGTCACATGCCAGGACCTCTGGGCTATGTAAATCTCCACTTGCACAAAAATTGAGAGAGGGAAAAGAGAGCAAGAGAACACATTCACTTACCCACCTCTCCCACTGGAGGTAATGGCAGTAAATGAGACATTTCCAAATCCCATTAATCCATCAAAGGCACATGTTAAACATGAATTATAAAAAATGGGACTGCTAAGAGTTTTCTCCATGTACTGTATTGTGCAGTGTGTATACGTATAGGGGTAGTGACAGGGAGTGTGGGTAGAGGTGCAGCTATCCTTTCTTCGTCCACTGCAAGCAGGTTTCTGGTCCTCCAGCACACTCTCCACTGTAGCACTGCAGCTATAAAACCCTCCCCAAGCCAAATACTCTAATGGCCCAAATTTTCAGGTTCTGAGCCAAAGATGTCTCAGCCAGGGAAAGAGCTCCCATCTATTTCAGAATTCTGTTTCTACAAAAACACCACTTCACCCATTTTCAAAACACACAAAACATTACTTGCAAAACATCATCTCTTTTATTATTACACAGCCACTGACACAGTCATTTGTTTATACTTTTGGAAAAATAATGTGTCTCTCTTTGCCCTTATTTCTTTCACCTTCCATAAGACTAATCATTTTCCCTATCTTCCTGCCTACACCTCTGCTAAAATAAATTGACTAGTAAGGATACATAAGTTCCATATTTCTAACCTTTCTGGTTTTATGTTTTCAAAGATATTTTATTCTAGTACTGGAGAGGAACTATATTAGCATTTTGATTGCATTCTTTGCAGCATTTTACAAACATGTGAGCAAGTATCCACAGAACTTATTTCTACCAAAAATACAACTTTGCTTACAGAATTGCTTACATTTGCTAGGTTGCAGTGTTCATTTATTAGAGAGAGGATAAAGAAATACTGAGTTTTAAAGGTGTTCAGTGTTCTTTGGACTGGGTCACAGTAAAGGCTAAGCTGGTTTCCCAGTCTTCTCCCAGCACTTGCAACATGAGTGATTTTCATTAATTATTTGCACATATACAAATGAAGTCTTAGTTCTGTAAAGCCATCTCACATTAATTTACATATAACTGATAGTCAGTGTTACACCAACATCAGTGAAGTTCTAGTGCAAACAATTCTGTAGAACTGACTATGCCTCTCAGGTTCTTTTGGTGATTTTTAGAAAGTCTGAATGGAAGGTTTCACCAGAACAATCCTCCTGGTGCTTTTATATTCATGCCAGGCTTGCTCAAGTGTAACTTGTAAAAGGCTTGAAATGGATATATGTTCATCGTTTAAGTCATATATTCCGAATCTGTTATTTTTAAAATAAAATAAAAGAACAAATTCCTGAAAACAGAAAAACAACCTTCCTCCAATGCAGCTAAATAAATATATTCTGTTATAAAATATTTGACTTCTTTTTATGTCTCATGTCAAGAAGTGGAGACAATCTGAATACAGATCTGGTCTGTCCAGAATGATCTCTTATATTTAATGAGCGTACCAAGCACGCTATGAGACATAAATAATCATACCAAATGTTCCACTGGCAACCTATCTGAACACATCTTACCATTCAGTTCCTATGGAGAAATTTAATTCGATCTCCTATGATCAAGCTTTTAGAGCATCTCATTAACTGACATGGTCTCCTAGAAAGTAATCCCAAACCCTGAATAAGCTCTGTCTAGTGGAAAGGTTGAGTTAAGCACAGTTTCAATTGCGAGCATAAAAGAAAATCCCTAGAAAAGCTTCTAAGCCAGCGGTTAGGCCCTCCAGGCAGAGGAAA
This sequence comes from Coccyzus lansbergi, assembly GCA_033558105.1. Taxonomy (NCBI): domain Eukaryota; kingdom Metazoa; phylum Chordata; class Aves; order Cuculiformes; family Coccyzidae; genus Coccyzus; species Coccyzus lansbergi. The sequence goes on from JAUMJK010000159.1 coordinate 1,859,603, forward strand.
GCATTACGTACCCACTCCAGCATCTGCCTGAGCACTCTCGCCACTGGAGTACTATACAAAAGGAAATCGCTACTCAATACAGCTCTTTTTTAGTGGAAAGCAAAAGCTTCCACTGTATGTTGGGACTGGGTTTGATCTCACTGGCATACCATGGCTGCATTCTGAGAGTGCCTTCCAGACTCAGTGATCCTTAAGAGGCTTAGATGGAAACATATCTTTGGGGCGGGATTATAACTCCAGCAGACACGATGCCCAGAGAGACTGTAAAAGGAAGAGGTCTGCTCCAGGAGTTTAGGAGCCTGTAGTCTCAGGTAGCAGATAGATGAACAATGGGTTTCAGGATTTCAGTCTCTTGATTTATGCATCTTCTTTTTACCAAAGTGCATTCTTTTAATATTTCCAGAGTAATTTTTATGTACAGCTTATTCTATTTGCAAGTTTATAATGAACATACACTTTTACTACACCAGCAAAGTGTTCTCATTAATGACAACAAAAATAAATTCAATGGTGCGTGTTTAGGAGGTGACTACAGTCTTTAGGTTTACACTACTACTACTGTATTAGAGAAAAACTGATTTTTCACACCTGCATCAGTCTTGTAAAATAATCCTTTTGTCTCAAGAAATCCTTATCACCACAATTAATTGCCAGTTTCATTTGGCACAGAGACATGCTTTTTCAACAGATATTTACCTCAAGAACTGTAATTGTTCATAGCACCCTAAAATACTGGGCATTGTAACAAATTGTATTCCAGCAGTCTTCAGGTGTTTTAAACTAGTTAAAGGTTATACCTCAGTATGGCAAGTGCATAAATATGCTTTAGCCACAAGAAGAAAACATACTCAGTCCTAGAGGGATTGGATTAAAGGGCTTTAACCATTTAACCACTAGCATTCATCTAGTTCAACTGACTTTTAAAGATCCGTCTTTGTGGATACTGTGAAGACAGACCAGTGAACTCTTTAGGAATAAAACTTCCATCCACAGCAGCATATTTATGTTCTAGATACTGCAGTTTTGAGAACTACAGCTCTTTCATTACCAGAAACCTGAGCAATAGATGTTCAAACACCTTGAGGCAAAACAAATAATTGTTCTTTCCAAGATCAAATAAACCATAAGTAAAATCAAGTTTCTTGTATGCAACAGAAAAAATATGACTGACATCTCACCAGAATAAACCAATATATAGATGAAAAAACCCTTTCTTTTTTATCTTCTGTTTTCTTTTTTCTTTTAAATAACAAAATCTGTATTTTATTCCCATGCTTATTTAAAGTCTATTTTATTCCCACAGTTAAAAGGCATTAAAAGGCAAAAGAAACTCACATAAAAAGGACCAGAACTACTGACTTAGCCTGGTAAGCATCCCATCTATGAAACCATAATCATATTTGTTCCTCCATTCTTTCCATCTTGCCGCATTAATATTTCATTCTCTTCTGCTCAGTAATAAAGGAAGTAAGAGAGGAAAATGCCCTTCCTTTCCCTATAGACTGATGGTTATTGGTATTCCCCTAGGAGATGCACATTTAAAACCTCCAAGTTTAAAGTTAGGTCTCTCAATTAAAGTCTTTTAACTGTCATTATAAGCAAGTTAGGTCCTTGCCACCACCCCACAACAGAATTGTTTTAAGAAATTGGGTTATTATTCTGTGATGACCACAATTTGAAGATAGTCAGCAGCTTGGGTCCCTGGGAGGACCTGCCAATTCCTAAATTGCACTTGGAATTATATAATTGCATCTACAAAACTGTACAGTTCTGTCTTGCAATTACAAATTTCAGCAACTAGAAGCATCTCTGTTATTTTCTGAAGGCAGAGGCTGGGGACATTTCTGGTTGATTGGAGTGTGGAGGAGGGGCAATTTTGGGTGTGTGTATGTTACTTATGCATTATCTTCATCATCATCCTTTTTCTCATCTGGAAATCTATCCATATTCACTTTGTTTCTCAGCCTATTCTGGCTCATTTGGGAGGCCTTTCTGAAACTGAAGTCTCAATTACTTTTTCAGGGACTTCATCGCTTTTGGTGTACTACAAGAATATGCAGCAGCACAAACCCATAGGCAAACATAACCTACACAAAGCTGCCTATTTGCATTATCTGTAGGTCTCCCATAGCAAACGCAGGCCCTAGTCAGGCTGGCAGCAAACACAGTACAAGCAAAAATTTGTGTAAAACATAAGACTGAGTTAAGGGGCTCAGATATATCATTAAGAATACCATTAAGCTAGGCAAACCTAAATATGATTCTCTGAATTGAATTAATAACTGCACATAGATCAGCAAATATACATGTAGATAGACATACACACAAAATATTTATCAATTACTCTAACAGAAATAACAATAAATACATTAACTGGTGATTTAGGAATTAAAAAAAGAGGAAACAATAGCACCCCCCCAACACACACACACACACTTACTTCCAAGCCTAATAGATCCGAGTATGGAAATTTTACAATGAAGAGGGCAGAATATACCGCCTCACCCCCACCTCTGCAACTACTTTCCTAATATCTGAAACACACACAACAGACTGAATCAAATACTGAACTACAGCCCTTGATTAAAACTTCAGTATTTTAATACACCTCCAAAATCCATATATCTTGATAACAAAGAAACAGAAGCATCTCTCCACCCCATCCTTATTTCTCTCAGGTATGCCCAGGATACTTCAGAGAGGTAAGTTTTTCTTTCTATAGTCCCATTGCATCTGTGCTGTTCTCTCTCTTAAATTTACTGTTTTTAGGATACTGCCAGTTTGTGTGCTGCAAAAAGTCTATTAATTACACTCACAGTGCATCATAAAACTTGGTGAAAGTCACACCTATATTCAGCATGGCATATTTCAAAAAATGATGAAGAGGAACCGGTTTCACAAATATTTAATGAGGATTTTCTGACAGCTTGGCAAAAGTTTTCCAAAACAGCTTTTGCGCCAAGTACTTTCAACTCTTGCTCAAGTCAGGAGGACTTAGAAGCCCCTCTTAAAGACCAACACACAAGAAAGCAGATAATTACTTTCTTAGCAGGGATAATTACCAGAAGGAAATGGAATTTAGTGTTTCTCTGCATAGTCTTTTTTGGTACAAACTTTGTTTTCAACTTTTCTTCTCACTGAATAACATTACTATTAAGCAGTTGTCCTTTGCTACACAATTAGGAAAGATACCAGCACAAATATCCCTTCAGCAAGGCCACAGAACCTTGATAACAGTCACTTTTTCAACTATTGAATTTGATAAATTTTCTGTGATCCAAAATAAAAATTAAATTCAGACTGATTTTATAGTAGTAAAATCTGTATTAGATATATCGTGCTTAATACACAATGTCAAAGCAAGAAAGGTATTAGCAGCAATGCCAAATTACAAAATCCTTCAAATATGTTTGAAAACACTCAGACCTAAATTATCAGATTAACAGAGTTTAAAACCTAAAGAAACTGAGAATTCTTATGAATGTTGGATTTTTTTATACACTAGCATAGAGTATGTCCTTTCTTCAAAACGCCAAACTGCAAAAGTTTCATCAGATTCCACTTAGAGAATATATTACATGAGTTATTCTGTTTACAACGATAATGATCAGTTGTCAGCAAGTTTAATACAGTCTCTTAATCTGAGAGACAAAGAAACAATAATTTTGATTCAATCAGAACACATCAAAGAAGAAAGAATATTAAGTTTATATTTCATCTATAAGACATACCTTTCTTTACCTGAAAACTCCTGAAGTTTTAACAAAATCCATACCAGAGGTATTTAAATATGTGCTCAGAACTCAACAGTGGCTTTTTAGTATAATTTATTTATGTGGCATTGATAAGATCATCTTTAGGTAATTGAAAAGTAAACAGGATCAAAAGTGAAAAAAAAAAAAAGTCAGGATCAAGCAAACAAAAACTCTTTACAATATTAAAAAATCTTGAGATAGATCCCTACAGCAGAGACTTTGGAGATGAGCTTTTCTAATCAGGTCTTTATAAATGTCTTTGTATGTGGATGACTGATACTTCTTGACCTTTGGGGTATTTTTCTATGTATTTTTACTGAGGGTTCTCCCCTCCGCTTCCCCCATACTATCCAGAACAATGAAGTCTAGAAAAGACAGAAACAAAAGATGCTTTCGATTTTTTTGAAAACATACTAAAAATATCCACTAGGATATATGCTGAAGAGGGTGGGGAGGGATGGAGAGAGGTGGTAAACGATTGTAAGCTTTTGTTTTCTTTTCCTAATACTTTTTCTAAATAAGATGTAACATATGCTAGGTACCTAAAGAGCTGAAAATCAAAACGCTTTCATTTATTTTTCTAAAAATGCCGGTCACTGCTTAGGTCTTAATTTCCATTTGAACAAGGAGCCTAAGTGCCAATACAGAGAATAATACCATATGTCAAAATAAAGCTTTAGAGGAAAAAGATGGGAAGATCCATCATTAAGTTCAGTTGTGCAAAGAATTTTCTTACACCTACCAGTATAATTATGAACGTGCCTGTGACTGACCAACAAGCAGAAGAAATACCTTAGAAAACTCCTGAAGCCAGGTATAATTTTTAATACATTCTGTTGGTGCCAGAATTTCAAACAGTGTATCCAAAAAGACATGAAGCACAGAGGGGTTTTGACTATTTCTCCCCCCCACCCCCCAGCAAGTTCCACACTAGAGGAGTGGTCTCCTTTGAGCTAGAGTAGAATCAGTTTTCTTACTTTAGTAAGCCTTGTCTAAGTAACTTTCTATAGAATCACCAGGTTGGAAGAGACCCACTAGATCGAGTCCAACCATTCCTATCAAACATTAAACCATTTCCCCTCAGGACCCTGTCCACCCGTGCCTTAAACCCCTCCAGGGAAGGTGAATCAACCACCTCCCTGGGCATCCTGTTCCAATACCCAATGACCCTCTGTGTGAAAAACCTCCTCCTAATCTCCAGCCTAAATCTCCCCTGTTAGAGCTTGAGGCCATTCCCTCTTGTCCTGTCCCCTGTGATTCTATGACCTTGTCTGTCTGTTTGCCCCTGGTCCCTGATCTGCGAGTTCCTGTATGCAGTTCCTATGTCTTGTTGCCCCCTTCCTGCCACTTACATTGCCTGCCCTACAGCATCTGTGGTGACAAACACTCACCATGGGATGGAATGTGGGTGCAATTTTTTATATTTGTGTATATATTTTATTATTTTCTCATCAACAGTATTTTCATCGTTATTATTTCATTAAAGCTCTGGTTTTAGCTTCCAACTGACGAGTTTTTTCCCCTCTTATTTGCCTTTCCCTTTCCCTAGGGGTAGGGTGAAAGGAAACTGGGAGCCCAACTGCTTGGTTTTAGTTGCTAAAATTAGCCAGGTAGGGACTAAACCTTGACAATTAGACAGTAACACATGCAAAATCATGTATTTCAGATCATAAATCAGGCAACTCATTTTTGATATCTCATTTTGATAGTTCATTTATGAAAGTCAATACACTTTTAAACCACTACATGACTAGCTTTCCCTCACTAGATGTGGTTTTAAAATATGCAGTTAAAAAAAAAAAAAAGGAAAAGGCATGGGGAGTTTACTCAGTGCATTTAATTTCCTTAAGCCTGGTTGTGTAGTGCAATACTGCAATCATGTAACAAAGCAGCAGATCCCAGTGAAAGTTTTTATAGGAGGAGAATAGGTTTTCTTGTGTTAAAAAAACCATATGTCACTCATTGATCCTGACACTCATACCCACATCCCTTCAAACACTAGAAAGTGTGTCCCCATCTGCCCTGGCTGGAAGCCAGATGCTGAGATGCTCATACCTAACCAGCCCACTAGGTCCCTCCCTTAGATGCTGAGGAACATGAGAGTACCAGCACCAAGCCTTGCACTCTGCCAGCACCTGCAGGTCTGGGGCACCCATCTTGTCTTATGTTCAAGCCTGCTGGGATGACTCTCCTTCCGGGAAGCCATCAAGGTTTCTTTGCTGTCTCCTATCTGGGTGTCTAGAAAAACAAGACAAGGCACGCAATGCTCAGGATTTACAGATTGGCTGATGCACGTCCTGATAGCTCCTGCAGCAATGACAGCCTTTCTCTGGAGTCTGTTCCTCCTGTGGCTTCCACACCCACTCAGACCCACCATCCCTGTCCTGTCCTAGCAGTCCTATTAGCGCTCTCTGCCAGAGAGGCCCTTGAAATAATCTACATTGACATCCATTTTACCCATCCCTATTAACCAACTAATGCTTGATATCATCTGGAAATGGCTAAGTTCATAGATAAATAGCCTTAATCTAATTGGTACATCTGTTCCCTTTTTACTTCCAAACTCAGATGTGTACTTTAAAAAGTGTATTTAAATATCACACTCCATCTCTTTTACTTCTGGAAGAACACAAATCCACCATTATTTGCTTTTGTTTGTGTACACAGTTTCTAATACTACTGGTTTTTTTTCCATGTACATACACCTCCCTAAAGGGCTAGTAGTATCTTTAATAGTCTTCTGATCCAACTTTCAGTTCGAATATGTACTGATAAGCCTTTTCCCCTTCTAGACAGTTTAGAATAGATGAAAGAGCAATATAATTTTACAAAAACCAAAAGAAGTTATCCTACTGACTTCAGAACATACTTTATAGCCAATAGGGACAGATATCTCTGCTGCAAAGTGCTCCTGAGACCCAGCATGTGTGCTGGCTATTTCTCAGCTTGTAGTCAGAACACATCCTAGATATGCACCAGCTCTTCTTTTCCGGAAGGGCAATCATATGTGAATGATGGAAAGGAACCACAAAACGCCTAGGGAAGGTCCTTGCTCAAAATGATCAATGTATGGTGACACAGACTGCTCTCTGTTGTGCACCTACTCTGAAGTCTTGGTGCCTTGGACCCTCCAAGACACCATTCATCATGTTATACTGCTGCATAACTGCAGAACTGAGCATTACACCAACCCACAAAAACATGACAAACGGAAGATGAACTGTTCATTCCAGTTAATCTTCTACGTAGGCAACTGTGTGATTATTTTTGGGTTTTTTCTGTATTAAATATCACTGTAGAAAACTATAAACCTTAGAAAAATATTTTTATTTCATATAGCCTTCTTGGCATCTCTAAAGGTCAGTAACGCCTAAGAAAACCCAATAGTTACAGGAATGACACGTTCCTAAAAGTATAGTTTGTCTTCTAAAATGACTTATAACCCTTAACATTACCATAGTTGTTCTGTGCTTATCAAAACCATCTGAAATCATAGTTTTAATGGTTAATTCAGTCCTCCTTAGGCACTGGAATGCAAGATTAAAGATATTTGAAAAAATGTCCAACTCAAAGAACAATATGTTGGGAAATAATTTGTTTACTTTTTTCACCTTCTAATGCACCCTTGTTACAGAAGTTCTCAGATTTTACTTCCCTTAAACAAGAAGTGTAAATCTTCACATGCTTATATATTTTTTTTTCTGCTCACCATTTTGGCATAGATGGCAAATAATTGCATCGCTCACCTTCTCCTGCTCCTTATAATACTTGAAGAATGAAGAGAAGACAAGAAAGATCAGTAGCGTCTGTAGCTCTACAAAATGAATGTGTACACTGGTAGATAGAGCATGTTTCAGCTGTGTAACACTGCCATTCTACCGTCTATTCTCAGATGTTGACAGCTTTATTTAGTTCTAACCATTTATATTTACAAAGAGATCAGAAGAATAATATCTTCCAGGGGAGCAGCCATTCTACAGTCAAATACCTGAGGCTTTTTATATTTACTCACTTGTATTCAAATTATACAACTGAAATTTCTTAAGAGTTAGAAGGCAATCTTTTTTTGCTGGCTGTTTATTCTTTTTCACTTTGCTAAAATCAGCTTAAAAGTAGGGTAGTGGGGCGGTCCAGAGGATCATTTCTCAGGGGAGGCCAGACTTGTGATGTTGCCCTGCAGAAGTTGGTTAGAACAGTCAGCCTAGGCAAGAAGCATCTTTTAAACAGACGGGCATGAATTTTGAGGGGATAAATCTCCTTAGCTTTCTCAACAAATTAATTCAAAGTTAGTGCCTTTTACTGAACTGTTAATTAGGTAAGAGATTGTTCCTTTCTCTCTTGTCCTACAACATTTACCCTGACAGTATCAAGAAACAGTTTTGGAAACTCTACAACTGCTTAAATAAAAGTCAACACTTTTCTTTCATGGAAGGATATTGTTTAGTTCTAAGTATGGAAAAACGAAAAGTAAAAAGACACTGAAGAAATCCTATAAAATATATAATAGACTAAGCTGAGACAAGGTTTGAATTTGACCAGTACTACATCACTTATGGATAGAGAACCCCCCCCCCTAAAGAATTGTCAAACACTTTAAATTTTATGCACATTATTTAGCAGTTATTATAATGAGACACAAATAACGGAACTCTTAGTACCTTTTAATTCCTTTATACACAGACATTAGCCTGAATGAAAAGGAATAAAAACCAGCCCAATACCATACAAATGGCAAAGGAGGATCTTATCATTCATAAAAAGGAATATTTGTAGAATGAAGGAAAAAAGATTTCACATTGGTAGCAGTGGATTCACCAAGAGGTTTTTTTTTTTCAAACTGACAACAGAATGTTTATTAAATATTTTGGCCAATAAATGGCAATTCCTCATAAACAATCCTTGACTTTTGCCCATATATACATGCAGGGTCATGTGTGTTTGTACACATATTCAGCTATATATAGTTGTAAATTACTTGGATATTTACCAGTTAAATTTTTGATTGCAGCCAATATTTTAGAACATTAATTAGTTTTGCATAATTTCATAAACACTCACTCTACCAAATAAACTCCACCTATTTTCTTCACATGTCATTGTAGTGACTATCAAGGAAACATGCTACTGCTCAGAAGTCAACAAGCAACAGGGAACCAGGAGTGCATCAGAATAAGAAGAAATAGGTGTGCCAAGCAACAGACATATGTTGAAGACAAGTTTGTCTCTGTGACTCATGCTTTTAATGTTCAACCAATCCTATTTTTCACTGCTACATGGAGCCAACTGTCAATTGTCACTTAACTCGAGCAGTGAACGGTGTACTATGTAATTAATGGAAGTTGCCTGTTTACTTGCAGCAAAGATCCCATTTGAAATATCAGCAGGGAATGTGGAAAGCTAAGATGTTCCAGAAAGATTTCTTCTTGTTAGGTGCACTTATTTGACAAAATCATCCAGCCAATTCCAATGAACAAAGGTCTCAAGTGAAAGAAGCTGATTCCTTGAAAAAGGTGTGATCAAGTGAGATAACATGCTGCTAAGTCTTCAACCCTCTTTCCTCCAAAACAGAGTAGGAGCTCACATCTACGAGCAGCTAAAATCCACCTAGCGACACTGATTTTAACTGATTATCTAACCTGAATTTCTGTGAAAGTCCATTCTTTCCAAACCATTACCAATATAGAGTATTTTCTGCTTTTGACAACTGATTTTACTTAAATACTTCAGAAACAAAATATAAGATATTGTGAGGAGTTCTAATACAATTTTCTAACAGAGAAATTTGTCAAATATGAAAAGATGTGTGCAAATAGATGAAACGCAAAACTTGCTGGTATTTCCTCCGTCACTTCTTTAATTAAAAAGAAAGTCATATTAGGAAACTGTATTCTGAATACTATTCCTATCCCGAGTACCTTCTTAATAAGGCAGATAAATCCACATCAGTAGGTTACGTCTGGCATGAACCAGACTGGTTTATTGTTCTGTATTCCCTGCAACTCTTTAAAAGCCTTTCAGGTTTGTATACCACACACATTTCTTACAGAGAGAATAGCTTAAAGAGCTGAAATGTAGCACTATGAAAAGGAGATCGAACAATTCCTAGTGAGAGGGTTGGCATGTTCCTTTTGTGTTTGATGATGAATTTCACATATGTATATAGGAACAACTTAGCTGTGAATCTATCCAAAGCAGTAGTTTTTATACAAGTACATTCTAAAATTGCATATCTCTGTTACAAATATAGATCTCCTTTAATAAAGAATCAAGTTCATTAGAGTGTAATTATAGGATGGTATGCACCTGTTCAGAGGAACAACACAGACTATTTTTCTTAGCCTATTTTACTACATCAGTATAAAAATACACTGAGGTCTCTCAAACACTTCAGTTGCATTAGTCTCCTTTCATCAGGTTTGGGAAGATTACCCTGTTGGCCATGAAAAGATTGGGAAAAAAGAAAGATATCAGAAGTAACATGGGCAAAATGCAAAGAAAAATATGACATACTTAACAAGTGCACAGGTAGGAGCCTTCCATTGGTACAGGTAACATCAATCAATTGTGTACAGTTTGGCATTTTTCTGGAGTACTCTACTGGTCAACTAAGGGACAGAAAATAAAATTAACTGGTCTTCTGTTTGGAGGGTTGAGCATAACACTAATGCTAGTGTTGGAGGAGAAAGAGCAAGAAAATGAGCACTAGGCCCATACACAGAAATTGTATGAGAGTGGAATGGTTATGTTTTGTTCATGCTCATATTAAGCACTAGAAGGATTCAGAATAGGATGGATGTGGGATGAAGCACTTTACAAAGGCAAGCAATGGAAAAACTATTACGAGCAATTGTTGTGACTTGCATAGAACTCAAACAGCTTTTTGGAAAAACAATGAAACAGAATAATAAGTAGAGAGTCAGTTGTTCTTCTCATAGACTATTGTTAAATATGTTACTCTATTACTAAAGCAATTATCACATGTAAATTAGCAAAAGTAGAAAGAAAGTATACCCAGCTAGATGAAGTAATGATTCTAGGAGTAGATACACTCTCCTCTGATGTTACCGCGTTATTTTTCACTGCTATAATGTAATTTTTATTTCATTTCTTTTCTCTCCTCTGAATCACTTCACAACTATCATTTTAAAGTGTGTAAATCTTTTTACAGAAGCAAAGTCAGACTTGCCCAAGTCCTGGATAAGCTGTTCATTTGCATAGCACATTGTTTCAAACATTTTTTTATTATTATAGTAAAATACATGCTTTAATGACTTGTCTTGCTTGTAAATTTATAACCCGGGGTTGATAGAGGTTTCTCTGTGTTAATATTCTCCGGATCTTATTGTGTTATATATGCAGAACAGTGGGAATTAATCACAGTTAGTTTAGTTACACAGTCTCCTAGTTTTCCCAGTATTGGGGCAGGCAGTAGCTTTTTAGTATCAGCTTTAACAGCCTGCTGCAGAACACCTCCCAAGATGAGCTGGGACTGGTGTCAACCCCCACCTCCTTGCATTCAAAATGGACAATATGATAATCAGACAGCACAACACAAATGAACAAATAAGTCTGAATAACACAGAAGCAGGCAAGAGTCAAACCCTGTTCTCCACGCACCGGGGGGTTGCTCTTACTTTGTAATTCCAAATTAAACTATGCCTTTTTGTCTTCAGTCCTCGGCTGAGGAAGCAGAGGGTGAAATTCCCCCCACCAAGCCCATCTCTTATGCTGGGATGATCTGAATGTCAAACCTGCTTCCACAGCACTGCACAAGCAGCTCTCTGAACCGTATCAGCATTTTGCATGCATTGTAAACTCAGGAAAAAGAAAAATAAGTTAATTTTTAAAACTGCTGCATTTTGTATCAGTGTTGCTAATGCCACCTTGAAACAATTCCCACCCTTAAACTGTAAAAACTTGAAGTGTGTGTTATCTGTGACACTCAAGATTCTCACTACTCAGAAAGTGCTGTTTTTCTTTACAAATGCACGGAAATCCAAACTTTCCAAATTATTTTGTTACTGCAATGGATTTGAGAAGGAGGAAAGACTGGTATGAAGTTAAATTTAAGATTAGTTTGCCATCACGCACAGAGTACAACCAGGTGAACAATACCGAAGACAACAATAAAAATTTATTTTTCTTCACAATTTGCAATTCAATCATTTTCCACTTATTCAGAGGTAAACCTGCAGAGTTTCATCACCAAACTAGTACTACAGTGATTACCAATCAAGCAGTGACAGAGTCCATACTAAAACCTGCAGAACACTATAAAAGTCTTTCTGAATACAGAAGAACTTAGGCTCAAGAACACAGCCCATGTTACAGAAAATGTAATTAGTAAAATATAAGCACCTCCAAAATGTATAGTTAAAGCCATAAGACTCTGCAGGGGACTGGGATAGTAAGAGCTATCTCAAGCACCTTTATGTTTTCCTGGTAGTTATTATACCACCTATTTTATACAAGGGGTTATTTTATCTGCAAAAGTTCATTAAACCTTGGCCAACCTTCCTCCTTTCCCCACTCCATCTCCTTTCTCCATTCAGAGGCACCAAACAAATCCTTTAGGAGGTTTTGCTTATCAGGACTCCCTCTTCTTAAAACAGAAAAAAAAAAAGAAAAAAACAAACTAATCAATAGAAACAAAACCCACAACAGTGGCAAAATTAAATTGACAAAATTGTACTAGATGCTAGAAGTTTTTTTTATTATAGGAATAAGATCTAAGAAGCTATCTACGCTAAAATCTGAAACTATGGATGATTCCCCAGCTATGCTTCCTAGAACTAACAATATTTTTTAAAATGTTTCTCTTAACCATATTGGAACACAAAAATACTAAATGACTCTTAAGTGATTGATTTGAAGGAGGAATATTTGGAACTGAATAACAGTTATTTTTATTATTTATAGTCTTCTGATAATCAACATAAAGGAATTCACTGCTGAAATCACAACAAAAATACAGTATTTTATCATTAAATAATAACTACTGCATGCAAGCAAGTAATCAAACTTTGTTCATTTACGAAATGGAGAGCAGTATAGGAAGATGAACAGGGGACTCATTTCTGCTTCTTATTAGAATATTTTTTGTGCCAATGCGTCAAAGGCAAAAAACCTAAAAAGCCAGTAGATATGGATCTCCAGGGAACACAAGTCAGGGATTTTCTGATGCAAGTTTTTCCATAAAAATTTGACTGCCCGGAGGAAGGTATGAACCAGTTTAGATGAGAAGACCATTTCTGGCTCAAAGAGGAAAAGGGGGGAAAAAGTCCATCTCTTACCTCCAAATAAGTAAAATCTGCAAAAATTAGAGCACTTAACTGGAACAGAGAAGGCCTCACCAAACTTCATCCTACAAAACTGTCCTAGCCACTGAGCTGAAAAGTAAGTTTGATTGGAGGTTTTTTTCCATGGAGATAGCGTTAAAAAAGAGTAGGGAAGAAAGCAAGAGTTACCTAAAAAAATTTGCTGCCTTGTAGTCATTGTGCTCATCTTAGATGTGAAAAATGAAGTCCGTAGTCTACTTAATCAAAATAGAATCAGTATTTTGAAGCTCAAACACATACCCTGCTAGATAAGGTAAAGACTACGCTGCTATAAGCAAGAGACTGGTTCTTATTTCTAGTAACAACAATAAAGTCCTGAGAAATGTCTGCAGGTAGGAGCACCGAAAGACCTTCTTGTTCCACAGGCATTGATATGAAAGCCCATTGCGAGGCAAATCATACTAGTGATTGCTTAAGTCCTACCAAATCTATTTACAACTCCTATTAGAGTGGTAATTTCACTGCAGATTTTAAGGCTGATGTAACTAGAAGAAAACCCATTGTTAGGCTGTCATTTTGCTTTGTAAGAGAATGGGGAGGGAATGAGGCACCAGGGAAAGTATCTGCTGTTCAGAGTAACCCCACAGGTAGTCCACCAGTTTTGCCTACTAAATCCAAGGTCCATCTTAGGGTGAAAAAAAAAAACACCCCACCACTGGACTACTCCCAGGTGCTTCTTTCCTTTTTCTTTCACTACATGCAGCAGACAAGCACATGGAGATGCTATAAGACATTGCAGCCTTGATTTCACTCTTTCCACCTGTATTGGGCCAAACTACTGAAAGGCAAGCTATATCCACCTCTGCAGCAGCATAAATGGAGAGCAATATCAGCACAGTGAGCAGACATATTTTGAATTTAAACAGGCTCAGATGAAGTCAGACTAGCATCTTATTTCCTTAACTAGCCTAATTAGAGTATAGAATTCAATTTGGATAGCACAGTTTTAATAAACATATGCTGAGGTACATTATGGTCTTCTTCAAAATACTTCAGATGTACAAGTACACTTTATAGATCTGTCAAACAAGAACAGATATGCCTCTTCTTTGGAATGGTGTTAAGTAAAACATCTTTCTTCTCTACATTAGCACAACCAAGAAGATTAAAAACATTTCTGAAATATCCAAGATGTGCACAACGTTGCCATTTCTATAGCCAGAATCATGTTAAAAACTCACTAAAATAATTAATCTTGGGTGCAGGGATCAACTTATTTGAAAGAGAATAAGATGTAGATGATATTAGATTCTTTGAATCACACCAAATGCTAGTCCTCAATTAGCTTGCAACTGTTAAGATATTTCAGAATCTGCAAAAAGAGAGAATGAATGATGATGATGGTGATTCAGAATTAATTGCAAGTTAGTAACAGATATACGTGATATACCCTAAGAACAGTTCTAATGCGTGCACAGTAGGCCCTTTTCCTTGTTTTACGCTATAAAAAACTGTTGCAAATACAGTTTAAAAATATTCAAAACAAATATTTAATTTAACAAACAGAAGTATTTTGCATAAGTTCAGTTCTCTTTCGACTCCACTTCCAACAGCTCAATCAACCAGAAGTTCCAGAATCAACACCAGAAATTCCCTTTGTTAGAGTGCTTGCTGACATAAATTATTGACGTAAATTAATGACAAAATCCATAGGGAACCATAATCACTACAAGGGAGAAATCCCTGTACAAATAAGCTTTATCCTGAAGACTAAAGTAGCACATATTAGTAATTAAACTACTAATGTCAAAGTCCTCAAAATGTGTCAGCACAGTGGTACATGACACAAGTTTCCTGTAATAACTTCATCAAGCTGAGCTTCTCCAACACTGGAACAGTACTTCAGTACAGTTTATCATCTTTTTAAAAGAAGTATATATTGATAAAGGGGAGCATTTCAACATCCAGTCTTTTAAAGTAGATAATTATGTTTCATCAGAAGTAAGTTAGAGCCAAAATGCACATAATGAACTTACTCGCTGTAATGCATCATAGATTGCTCATTGTGGGGATTATTAGTTTGGAAAAAAATGCTTAGATCTGTTCCATTTTCAGAGCTTTTCCTCCTTTCCTTTCAAGGGTGGATGTATACAATACATTCAACAACAGGTTGCATATTAAGATTATGAGGAAAGATGTAGTGACATTCAAATAAAAGGGGTCAGAATTTCACCTTTAATTATGATATTTTTTTTCAGCTTAACCCTTATGAAAAGGACAAACCCTAAACAACTTTTCTTCCTGTCATTTGCTATCTTAATCTGAAATTATCCAATTCATTAAGATTTCTAACTCTATGTAAAATTCTTGTCAAATATTAAAGGGAATCATGAAACTACTTTTGTTAAATATCTTTTTCGCGTATTTTAAATTCTTTTGGAATTTGCAAGCATATAAGTGTTCTTCATTATCTACTTTACAATAACAGGAAGCTACAGAGATGATAATTTTGGTAAAATGTACCATGTTAAACTGAAGAAGAGCACTTTAATAGAGTAGTTCAGTTTTGCAGTTCTACAGGTAAACCAGATGCACAAGTAGCAGGACTAAGGGAAGACTTTGATCTCACCTGCCTTTCATGTATAATTGACAGTTGTAATTTGGACTCAGGTCTGAAAGATATGCAGCTGAGAAAGCCTTTGAGATGCCTGTGTACAGAGAAAGAACATATGTTTGATACCATCTGAAAAGAAAACACGTAGCCTGAACAATCAGCATTGCCAAGTGTGAGAGCTGCACAGTACAGCGGTCATAGAATCACAGAACAACCAGGTTGGAAGAGACCCATCAGATCGAGTCCAACCATTCCTATCAAACACTAAACCATGCCCCTCAGGACCTCATCCACCCGTGCCTTAAACCCCTCCAGGGAAGGTGAATCAACCACCTCCCTGGGCAGCCTGTTCCAGTGCCCAATGACCCTTTCTGTGAAAAACTTCCTCATAATCTCCAGCCTAAATCTCCCCTGGCGGAGCTTGAGGCCATTCCCTCTTGTCCTGTCCCCTGTCACTTGGGAGAAGAGGCCAGTTCCCTCCTCTCTACAACCTCCTTTCAGATAGTTGTAGAGAGTACTGAGGTCTCCTCTCAGCCTCCTCTTCTCTAGGCTAAACAACCCCAGCTCTCTCAGCCGCTCCTCATAGGGCCTGTTCTCCAGTCCCTTCACCAGCTTCGTTGGACTAACTAACTTTCCATATGTGGGAAGTTAGTCCATGCAGACCTCACCTCCACAACCATCCTTTGGGCAAGCACTGGGTTAGTATGTTCATTCATACAAGGAAAAGTTACCAGGCTGAGAAACACCCAGAATCAGAAGAACAGTGAGAGTTTTCCTGGCAGAAGGCAAAGACAGAGCACAGAGAGGGTATGGCAGGAGAAGACTATACCCAAAGTTATACCTATTGAAAACCCTAACATTTATTCATGGGTTTGGATTTTCCAAAAATAGAGAAAAAATAGAAATTTTAATCTAGTAGACTTGATTTTCTGACTCAGCATTTTTCTAAAGCAGCAGTTCTACAGAATCATAGAATCACCAGGTTGGAAGAAATCAACTGGATCATAGAGTCCAACCATTCCCACCAATCTCTAAACCATACCCCCTCAGTACCTCATCCATCTGCACCTTAAACACCTCCAAGAAGGGTGAGTCAACCACCTCCCTGGGCAGCCTGTTCCAGTGCCTAACAACCCTTTCTGTGAATAATTTTTTCCTTATGTCGAGCCTGAACATCCCATGGCAGAGCTTGAGGCCATTCCCTCTTGTTCCGTACCCTGTCACTTAGGAGAAGAGGCCATTACTCTCCTCTCTACAACCTCCCCTCAGGTAGTTGTAGAGAGCAATAAGGTCTCCCTTCAGTCTCCTCTGCTTGAATTCATTCTTGATCTTGCCACCACGAGCAACCAGAGTCCCGATCAGTTGATGAATCAAAGGACTCAAGCACAGGGCATGAAGACATGGCAGCTTGAGAAGGATAATCTGTCTTTGCCCCAACCCCACCAGCATCCTCAGGTAACGACAATCCACTCCTGCCTAACACTGCACAAGTGTCACAGCAGCTTGGCAGGCCTTTGATCTAATAGGAAACAGGCTGTAGTGATAGTGGTCTGGGAAGCAAAGTTTTAGGTACAAGCAAAATATTTACAGGATAGCACCTTTTCTTATTCACTGTCAATAATAATTTTCCTATTGTGATTAATTTCTGTTAATCCACACTGTTATATTGGTTTTTCACCATCTTACCTAAATAGATACTATTATTAAAGGCAGTCAAAGTATCAGACTTCTCATCTCCTGTTAAGTACAACCAAAACACAGTCAGGGAAAAAATTATCCAGATTCTGAAATTAATTATAAAGGAACTGACAAACACTTTAAGGCATGAAGGGGTGGGAGAAGGCTTTTCTTCAAACCAGGGCTCTGTGTCTAATCCTGATGAAGCAGTCAGCTGCAGGCAGCCAGCATGATGCTCTAAAGTCCTGAATACCTCTGAATTTTGCTGACATTTTCACAAAAAAACCCACATTTTCTGCCTTTTTTCCCAGAATCTTCAGTGGATTTTTTTTTTTTTTTTTACACAGTTCATTTTATGAGAATGTTTCCATTTTGTTTTAATTGCTAGTATCTTTTTCTTGTGTTGCAGGATGTAGCCCCAGGCAAACACCAACACACACATGATTTGTAGACAGATATTAAACCTGTTCAGTGTAAGCACAAGTCCGATCACAGAACATGCAGTTTAAGTCTCTTCACAGAAAGCTCAAGAAGAAAAATTAGTAAACAATCCCTTCTAACACAGAACATTTATTTTTCCTCATTGGGCAAGATCCCCCTTCTTTTGCCCAGGCTACATTTTTGGGAAAGCTATTTGGAGTCACAGCAGAATTTTTTTTTTCTTTTTTTTTTTTTGATGCATCCTGCATCTGCAAACAAAACCAAACAGTTGGAAAGCCAGTAGGAAAGTACTTATTTGCTTTGGTAGTTACTTCTTTGCACTTTAAGGAAAGCATTACAAAAAGCTCCAGCACATCTACTGTGATTTAAGAAACTGTACATATTTGAAAATATATAAATAATTTTTTAAGAAAGTTATAAAAACAGAAGTAAGTTGAAATACAAAGAATATGCACTACAAGTGTCACATTCCATAACAATCAAAGACTGTCTGCCATGTCTGTAGTACCAAAATAGACATGCTAGAACAACATCTTGAGCATTATCATGTTGCTGGCTCAGTTTACTAACCACTATTGTGACATTAGTCCAGGCACTATTTTGTCAAGTGCCATAATAAGATTAATGAAATTTTACTTGTTCTGGGGAAAGCCAGGTGTCAAGATGCACACAGCAGAGGGATTTTTTTCTAGTTCCAAAGTAGTTTTACATTGCAAGAGCCGCAACGTATACAGTAAATCTAAGACAGATGGCCATAAATCCCTAATGAAATACTACCACAGTAAATATTGTAAAAACGATAAATAGCACTTCATTACACAGTTGGTAAGCAAGTTGGGTTTCTCCTCACCTTCACTCTGCTTCTCACTAATCTCCCAGGGTCTCACAAGCATACAGCATACGCAGCACTGATTAGTGGTGATTCCACAACCTTTCACTACACAGCTCTTACTGCTTTATGCCTTTGCTTCTAACTTTTTATTTAAAAGTAAAAAAAAATAAAGAAACAACCCACACCATTAATAAGGTGTAGTTTTATGTATACAAGAAGTAACCAAACAAAAATAAATACTAATAAGGTTACGGGGAAAACACAAACCCAATAGTGAGTAAAAAGACCTGAGAAAAGCAAGTTAGGTGAGTTTATAAGCAAGGTGGGTGTGAGGGGTATGACTGTAAGAGTTGATTCATTTATTAAAATTGTTTACTTCCTGCATTGGGAAACTTGCTGGAAAAGAACAATCAGCTTAAAAGCTTAATAAAATGAACATTGAAATTTTACAGCTCTTCTCCAGGCTCTGCTGTTGAAGACAGTTTTGGGTTACCTTTGATTTGACTAA
The DNA here is from genome assembly GCA_033558105.1 of Coccyzus lansbergi. Taxonomy (NCBI): domain Eukaryota; kingdom Metazoa; phylum Chordata; class Aves; order Cuculiformes; family Coccyzidae; genus Coccyzus; species Coccyzus lansbergi. Next base: position 1,878,708 of record JAUMJK010000159.1, read on the forward strand.
GACTACTATGTTTGGTCTTGGCCCAGTGTCCTTGTGTTCTAATATACAACTGTTTTTTCCCCTCGTCTCCACTGTTCTTTAGCTGACTGGGTAACTAGATAAGAAATGCAACTGACAGCTTTTTTCCCACCATTTTTTTCTGGTGAGGGGCACCCTAAAAGAAAAGGTTAAATCAGTAAGAGACATACATATCAGATAAAAAAAAAGAAAATCTGCAGGGGAAAAAAACCCCACCAAACCAAAAACCAACAATCAAACCTCTATATTATTTAATATACTTGATCATTAGGTTTTCCATTTATCTCTCACTCTTGCATCGACAGTATAAACCTTTACCTATGAGCCAGAAGTTTTGCCTTGTAATCCCAATAAAGCAGAGATGCTAAATTGCCCAATATACTGGGAATTTCCAAATTTTCAGTCAAGTGATAAGTTTACAACTTGAATCTAGACCATATTTTAATCTACCTATAGCTATTTTAAAATACCATAAAACACAAGACATCTTATGAATGAAATATTCAGCAGTTTACTCATGTATAGCAGTCTTACCACTTAGTATTTTTTATATACCAGTATGCATTGCCTTCAGTGATTTCATAATATAATGTGAGTATTAGTTTGGGTACAGTTTCCATGTGTGAATGAGTAATGTTGGTTTTCCTCCATCTTTGAGAGGAAATTACAGTTCACTTAACAGAGGTAATTGTAGTTTGAGGACTAGGCATGACTGCAAAGTCTTAATTCACAGAAGATTTAAACAGATGTAGAAGACACTCACGTTTCCTACCAGGAAGACCCTCTAGAGCTTCCATCAGGCTTAACCTGGCAGCATAAACAAAAATAATTTATAAAACAGTGGAAGGTTTGTGATCTTACCGAGCCCAGTCATTGGTTCAGACTTTGGTTTATCTGAAGTTTGTGTGTAAATAGCCAGAGAACTAACAAATTCACTTCCCCAGTATATATATTTCCATCATAGCTAAATGAGAATGTAAGTGATGAGGCTAACTCTCAGAGCATTAATTTACAGCATTCGTGACTCCAAGCACAAAAACATATAAGTAACTGTAGAATTGTGTGCTCTACTTCTGCGAGAAAGCAAAGAGAGCAAGAGGCAGCTAACAGTACAAATGACCCAGAGGGGAGTTTTTCTCAGCAGATTGTTATATTCCAGACCTAGTGGTCAAAAAAATGTGTTACAAGTAAAGAAGAAAAGACTTCTAGATAACACTAATATCATTCACTAGCATTGGTATGATTATATATAAATGGAGCTACTGAATCCCCTCACTCAGAGTGCCCTTTAACATCTCAAATCTAAGCTGTTTCCCTACTCTATAGATAGCTTAGATCAAAGACACAAAGAGCACTGAAAACATTAAAATCCATTAAGTCAAACTTCAAAGCCTCCCATTTTGTTGGTAAATTACTTGGTCAATGATTGATTTGATGCACTTTGTTGTAAAGTGTGCCAGAATGGATGAATACAGACATTAAACCACAATTACTAGAATTAGATATAAAAATCCTGGAATACAATGTTAAGAGATTAAAGGGTAAAGAAACATGATTTCTAGGTCACAGAGAGAATATCACTGAACTGCAAGTAAACAGAAATGAGTGAAAAGAAACAATGAAATTCAGAAAATTAGCCTCACAGAGAGGTGATTTACTTCTCATTGCTGTAATGATACAAAATTCTGTTTCAGATGCATTAAATATATGAGGCTGTTAGTGTTAGTCATCAAGAGTGAAAGGAGTGGCATTACTGTTTATTAATCTTAATGTTCTTGATAAGTTTCAAGGTCTGGAAGTGGTGATTAAGCTTCTTCATTGAGGATGGTAGAAGACTGCCAAAAACTTCATCACAGGAATACATTCAAGCCAACAAGTTCTACTCTTTTGGTTTTTATTTTTTCTTTTTTTTTTAAACCAACAGAAAAAAGCAGAGAGTAACTTTATCTGTCATTTTAAGTAGTAGAATGTCTCCCAGCAGAGCAATGCTTTCATCATCTGGCACTCATGTTCTTAATGAACACATAGTCAATATTGCCACAGTTCTCTGGTGCACACCTTTATAGTTTGTTAGATCTGGTAGCTATTAGTACCACTGTCCTCTAGCTATACTTCTCTCTGATCTCCCAAGTTAAGCATCTGTAGGTTGGGTGCAAGTTTTAAAGAAAGTGTTCCTAATTGCCTCCAGTTGCTTCTGGGCTTGGCCTTAGTGATTCAGATTCTTTTTTAAAAAAGTTGTTTCCAGTGGGAGATAAATTTGCCATTTTCACCTTGGGATAACAAAGATGTAAGATAAATCAAGGAAAGCTAAGAAAGAGTACATTGTGAAAGAAAGAGAGCCACCTAATAAAAAAGCCTTCAATCTTATCTTAAGATAAATTAGATGAGGTCAGCTTTATTCTTTGCTCCTCCACTGGGAGGGATTTTTGTTTCTTGATTTTTCTAGATGTAAAACTAAAGCCTCTTATCTTCTTTGTACACTTACTTTGCCTTAGGAAATATAACACATCTCAAGATTAAGGAAAAAGTTATGGGCAGTTATTTCTTTCAAAGAAGTGAAGACTGTAAGCTAATGGTGAAGCAGTAACTTAGTGAAATACGAAGAATATTGCTGTGTTGAAAGCATCCTTAACATTGAAGGCATTCTCTACAGAAGGAAACCCTAAATCTAGACAAAATAATAACACAGTAATTCTCTCAAATATCCACAATCCTAAGTAAAGAACAAGTAATGGACCCCTTACAAAAAAAATGACAAATAAAAATTGGTAGGAGTAAAGATAACATCAGTCTCTAGTACATTTGTGGTTATTTTTTAGCCTAGATTTGACTACAAATAATTACTTTCTTTTTGAACAAGTAACAAAATAATACTTCCAGCAACAATTCCATTTATCATAAATTTAGGGCCAGTTCAGGCACCCTCATTGGCTGCAGTCCCTTCCAGTGAACATTCCTTCCTTCAACAACTCTTATGAAGGGGAAAGACACTGGAACAGAGTCCATATTTCCACTCTACACCACCACCAATTCTCAAAAGAGTTTCTGCCCTGAACCACTGCTGTGGTTTGTTAAACACCTTTGTTTTAACCTGAAAGTAGCTACATTCAGGTGCCAGTGTTTATCCTTGCATACATTGCCATTAAATAAATATGCTTACATAAAATTTGCTCTAACATTTAATGGATTAATTTGGATAAAACTGAGGAGCAAGATCACACACCTGCACATGTAAAAAACAACCAAACAAAAACTATAAAAAACAACAAAAACTACACCAAACAAAAGCCATACTTCCTTCACCTAATAAAAACCATCTTATTCTCCCATAGCACTGTCAATCTGAATTTGATAGGAAAAATCCCCAGTGCCTGCAACTGTATTTCTTTCCATTTTACCCTGCTGTGCCTTGCATATCAGAATTTATATCTCTACAAAACACGAAAATATGAAGTTGTTTTTAATTACAAACAAGACTGCTGACAAAAATAGTCACTTCCTAACTAGGAAGTGGTTTAGAGAGCGATTGAGTTATAAGCTCTTTTTTTTCACACGTTAAATGGACATCCTAACTTTAATCACATGCAATTAAAACAATCAATCAGGAAGAAAGTATTTTTGGAAACCACCATCACATATACAATCAATCTAGTCACTCAGTTTGTGAGAAGTTGCAGTGATCCCACACAGATGAGCAAGAACAATACAAGAATAAAACAATGTATTTGTACAATAGAAAGCTAATTTCAAGAAGCAGCCAAAACAATAGTCAAGAGAGCAATACAACCTTTCATTACTTGGTTTTGAAATCAGTGTAGAGTTAAGTCATCCTATGAACCAAAGCAAATATCAAGTCATTAGGGAGTATGCTGCTGGAAATTCCCAAAATGTATTTGGCTCATCTCGTTTCAGAGAGACTGGCGGACTGGAGAATGAACTGGGGAAAGTCACTCTTCCTCTTCTGGCAGGAGGAAGATTGCATGAGGAAAGGATAATCTAATTTAACTTTTCACACAAATTTGTGGTTTTTCTTTTTTTTAAAGGAGTATATTTATTGTGCCTCCTACCAGCCACGGCTGATAGCGTCAGATATTAAAAAAAGGTCCTGGTCCAGTTTTACATTACACACAAGACATATCAACATTACTTAGTTTGAACTGTTTGTCTGGGTTTGGTTTTGGCTTTTTTTTTTAATTTGGAAATTCGCAAGATCCATGTTATTTCTGCAGTAAAAAGGGGATAGTTAACTAATTGTACCTTGCTACCTGAACAAACCAACTTATCTTTTACATCTATAATGTGTACTTAAAGAAGATAAATGCAGATCAAAGTTGTATTGGTGCTAATATCAAAGTTGTTTCCATGGTTTCTTAGGACTTATGAGCAACCTTCAGACATGCCAAAAATAACTACGGCATGCAGCTAAAACATAGTTTGTCCTCAAATAACCAGAGTTCACTTCTCTTTAGCATAGTTTATATAAACCAAAGACATAACCTGTTATTCCCCGACTTACTAGACCATATCTGTAACTGAAAGAACTAAACTCCTTACTCTATAAAATGAATACTACCATACAATCTTGATCATTAAACACCGTTAGGCTACAGAATAAAGACATTGAGAAAGACAGAAACCATTTACAGCTATTTCACATGACGATCGTTTCAGGCTTTTCACAGGCCCATAAAAAAAGTTTGCATTTTACTGATACTTGAAGGGCTCCAGTGATGAAACAAATGACAACATACTTGGAAAAACTTCCTCAATGCACGCTCTGGAAAAAATAATATATTGTCTGCTACAACTGTCTGATCTTTTCTATATCAATGATGAATCTATCTGGCTGAAGTAAGACTTATGTGTAAGAGGGTAACTGTGTTCAGGGTACGTTACAATAATGCTAGACAACACACAATAGGATGCATGAAGGTATAAGTAGAGGAGGCAATAGAGGTAGTAGTTTTACTCCTTCAGCAGATTTCATGTTTAGGTTCTTTTACAGAGTGTTTAAGAAAGAAAACAGTCCATTGGAAACCTAGTCAGACTAATCTATTTTATGGATAAAGGATAATATATTCAGTATTCTTAAAATACTACTAAAAGAGAAGAAAGTATAAGATAAAGTGAGTGCTGCTTTCAGGCACCGGGCAGTTCCTTCAGTACAAAAGTGCTGATTTCCATTGTGTTTCTACAACCAATAGCTAAAAGGAGCCTTCTTTTGTTTCATGGGGCACTGAGCTACAAGGACTCACAGCTATTCTTGACACAGGGAAGAGGTTCTTGAAAGTGGAGGGAGCAGAGGGCATGGCCTATGGGGCGTATAAGACAAAGCTATGAGCTGCAAATAAACAAAATACAGCATTTTCTGATCTATGCATGTGAAAAATATTGAATATTGATTGTATATGGAATAGAGATGTATTCAAACTGAAACTTATCAAGAATGGCTATAAGCTTTAACAGTTTTACCGTAGCAAGGCTGGGTAAAAACACTGCATATATATTAGAGAATCCCATCAAAGGACTATTAAAAGTCTAGAGGAAAAAACATAATCACTCCATCAATACCAGACCCTGGTCATGTTAAGGTATCTATCTAACCAGGTTTCCTAGAATCCCAGTTCTTTGTAGTTCACACTCCTCTTTTTCCTGAAATTGCAAGTTTTTTAAATTCTCATGGGAAAAAAAACCACCACAACCAGTGTTAGTCAGCTCTCCTCGCACAAATACAGTAAGACCGAGTATGTTATGGTCTTTATCCTCATTATAGACCTACATCAGGAGCATTCCTTGTGTCCACACAGTCCCAAACCAGTAATAAAATGCAACACTAAGCTGCATAATTTTACACTTTCCTGGTAACCATCCTGATTTGTCTTGCCAGATCCAGCTGGGATGGCAAAGTTCAGACCTAGAAAGTATTTTCTATGTTGTCCATTGCAGAGCTCATGCTGTCCAGTGACAGCACATTCAGTGCTCCATAAAAACGTTTGAAAATTCATCATTAGTCTATGGTTAGAAAGTTCACATGTACATTGCCATTATAGTAAAGAAGAAGAAATGCCAGCTGTTAGCATTATATGGACAGTTATTTGACAGGAACTCATTGATTCCTTTAACTGTTAATTGATTATTAAAATATACCATTATTATATACTAATTCCAGGGTTATCTATCTTTAATAGTATTGAAACAACAGAGGGCACTTTAGTATTAATAGCTTTAGGTTTTATATTCTTAAGAATGGCTTGTAGCAAGTGTTTGGTTATGCCACATTTCCTTCTCTTTCATTGCTAGTATTCTAAATAAATAGCTGGGGTTTTGCTTAAGCATCTCAGAAACCACTAAATAGTAGGTAGTCGTAAGATGTTAATACTGTTTCCAGTTTCTCTCAGCCAAGATCATAATCCAGTTATCTGTAGTCATCACTCACAACTGAAGCCAACTTGGCAGTTCTTCAGAGTTTCTATTTAAAAAGGGCTCAAATAAAAATGAAATGGGATTCTCGAGGAAAACAAAAATAAAATAAAAAAAAAAAAGAGACCACTACTACACATAAAAGAGCCACTCTGCAATTTTAAGAGAGAGAAAACTAACTTATTTACGTTTCACTGTTGAAGTGCAGCTGTAACTTTAACTGCTGCTAAGATAAGAGTATCTCAGTCTAAGAGAGGTACAGAGAGAGGTAGAGCTCTCAGCTTTTTTTTTTTTTACTCCTTGTATTGTATAAATTGGAAATTCATTGAGCCTCCTAAATGATCCAAATAAGAACTACTTTCTACTACAAAGAATCACAAGAGGGGAGAACTCTAGATTCTTTTTAAGAGAGGAATACTCAAAAAGTCCAAACTGTTTCAGCTTTGATTTACTGAGGAAGGTAGAATTTGCCCTTATTAAGTCAGTAACTTAGTATTTGGAATAATGAAAAGGTGACTGTCATATTAACAAGACCTGCCTGATGAGTCAGGGCAGGCACTTGTTATCCAAACTTACAGTACTTATCAGGAGCTAAGCTGGGACTTTTAGACATTGTTTTGCCACCAGCACTGTTTGACCAAGGAGAGAATTTCGGTTAAGTGCTACAGGTTTTCTGGAAAGTACTCTGATTTCACTCATGCTCAATGTCACATTGACCTTGTGAAAGCATGAAATTCATGAAAATGCATTATTTGTACATTTATTACATATGCTTTTTTTGTTTGGACTGTGTGCTGTTGTACCTGACACCAGAGCCTGCTAACTGACAGTAGCAATAGACAGAAATCAAAGCCCTTCTAGCTGATTACTTTTTTTCCTTAAGACGTTATAAATCATGTTTTGCAGTGCAGTAGTAGGATACTTTGTGAATCTTCTTAAGTATCCCTTTTCCATCACACTTATTTATTCATAAAGGATTTAAAACACTGACAGTGACCTCCTCAGGTTGACATTTCAGCTCCAGAATATGCATTTACATGGGCTGTGTCTCTACCCAGCAGATCACTGGATCATTTTGACTCAAACCATGTGCCACGTCCTGGGGACACTCCTGAGAGCAATATCTGACCTCCAGAGCCACAGTCAAACATGACAGCCAAGATTACCCATTTCTACAGATTTTTATCTTTGAAAAGAAATACATAAATATTTATCCATAGCCTGTCAGATATTATAAGAGTAGGTAGTGGAATAACTTTCCTTCATGCATATCTGGAGGTATTTAAAAGACGTGTAGAAGGGGTAGTTAGGGACATGGTATAGTGATGGACTTAGTATTACTCGCATGGTTTTACTTGATGATCTTAAAGGTCTTTTCCATTATAAGCAATTCTATGATCCATTGATCAACTAGAGAAAGCTGTTTGACAGACCTCCCCAAGCACAACAGGGAGTTTTTATGGTACAACACAGCATTATGTTGCTTGTGCTGTTTTTTTGCATTTTACCAAGCATCTCGAGTTGTGTAGATGAACAGAGAGGTAATCAGTGTACCAAGGAAAAGAGGTAAGTTCATTGAAGAAATCTAGAGTAAATCAGCTGGTGAATTTAGTCTGTAGTTGAGGATAAGGTAAACTGCTCTGAATAGAGTTTTATTAAATCCATTACAACGGTACTTTATATCCATGTAGATGAATTAAAAATATCTGACCATAGTATGATTCCTTCCATTTATTGAAGGATAAGTCTGCTTTTTTCTCAAAACATTCAAACTCCTTTTTACAGGCCTTGCAAAAGGATATTGGAGTTTTTTTTTTTTTTGGGGGGGGGGGGGAGAGAAGGGGGGGAAGAGGAGGTGTCAGTAACAGGATGAAACAGACAGACAAGAGATAATAAAGTGGAAGATGACTTATATTAACCAAGGTTACTCTATGTGGCATAATGAAGACAATTGCTTAGATCTTGTAGTGTTAAATCTTATTTGAATCCTAGTTTTAATCTCCAATTCATCATTCTATTCCCCTCCTCCTCTTGCTTTGGTACTGGTCTATCATTATTGTGTTATGCAAAATTCTATGTCAAACCCCTCTTTTTAATTAACTTTTCACCTATTTATCCACTGATTCCTAGTCAAAAGCTCCTAGAAACTGCCCAGAACTGCAGATAGAAGGGAAAGACCCAAACCCAACAAACTTAAAAAAAAAAAAAAAAAACACAAACCCAAAAAAGCCACACAACAAACCCCAAACCACCACAAAAAAAAACCCACCCTGTAAAACAAACACAAACACTCTGTTCCCAAAACTCCATTTCAGGGCTGGATGTTTCACCACAGGATAGCAGTGTTAAAGTTTCAGCAACCACTAAGGCGTCTGAACACAAGCAAATTCCCAATTTTAACAAAAACAAAAAACCTAACACCAAAAATACACCCCAAAACCCCCAAATCAAACAAAGGAACACAACTCTTGTGCTTAGAAGCTCACAGAGGACTAAAGCTCCTGAGCTGATCCCTTGCCAACACCAAGTCTCCCTACAGAAAGCAGCTGCCAGAACAATGCAAGTGCCCCGCAGAGTTTTCAGCCAGATGAAAGCATACTTATTCCAGTTTTGCTTTTAGAAAGAGGTTCTGCCTATTATTTAGCAAGAAAGGCTAAAAAGGCTAAGGGAAATCCTATCTGACATAGCAGCTTTAATTGAAACAGTTGCTGTTTGGTTGCCAAACAGGAACTGAAATACTCATGTGTTGAAAAACACAAGACAGATTGAACACTGAACACTGTCACTTCCATTTAAATATGAATTTTCTTATTTCAGGAGCTGATATCCATTGTTGCCATTTAATGGGGAGATAACTGAACTCCAAGTAGTCCTTAAAAGAAATCCCTAAGTATGTTAATCAATCAGTTGTACTTTAATAAAATAATAATAATACAAGGAAAGGAGAAGAATGAAGTGCTTTTGAGGTGTTGCTAGAATACCCTAGGTTCATGCCTCCCTATTTCAGATATTTTGATGGAGATTTCACTGAAGTAAGGCAAGGGAATTTTGCTGGAGCAGCACCTTTTCAGGGTTTGAGAAAGTTTCCCTTCTCACAGCAAACAGGGTTCATATCTCCCTGAAGATCTCTGAAAGGGAAAATAGAGTGGCACCACATCTCAGCAGCTACATTATCAACAGATAGTCTCTCAGAGAAAGTCTGTCTCTGGTGTGACAAGTAAAAAGTCAACCATACAGAAAGGCTGCATCTTATCTTGACCCCAAGTATGTCATCCATAAGACTATTTCCATAAATTAGATTCATTTAGCAAATTTTACTCTATGTCCATGCTCTGAAGGAACATTTTTAGAAGTTCACTGGTTCTAGTTGCTGTACACTAATTAAAAAGCTTACTTATAAAATGCTACTATGCTTTCTGTTTGCTACATTAATTACACGAGAAAAATTAAGTGAAGTACAGTGACTTGGAAGCTAAAATTTATAAAATACATTTTTCAAGTTTAACCATGTAACAACAGCGATGAATTATTTTGGTCACAGGATTCGTTTCAAATTAGAAAATAAGATTTTAGGAGAAAAAAGATAAAATAAAACACAGCTCACTGAAAAGCTTATTTTCTACTGTTACTGGCAATTAAAGTTAAAATGAAGCTACTTGAGCATTCTCACTCAGAAATCATCTCTGTACTGAATAAACTCATATGACCTGAATATGTTGCATCTGTCAGTAGGTAATAAGTGCTAAAAGGCAATAGACTGGAATCACTGAAGGAGCTGCAGAAAACAGTTATGAATGAGAAAATACCTTGAATGACATTTGAGGGAAGTCTAACATGTAAGACATGCAGGAAATATCTATCAAAGTGAACAGGAAGCAAAAAAAAAATGGCAGCGAGTGCTGTGTCCATTTATATTTAAGATATAGTCCTTGAGACTAGCTTGGAACCTCTTTAAAAATGCCCCCCCCCCTACTTCCCCTCTCAAGAAAAATGCATAACATTTCTCACTCACATAAAATCATAGATAAAGATGAAATTGCGGGTGTTACCTTTCATGACCGAGGCATTTTTATCAGGGAAGGAAAAGACTTTTAAAATGAAATTTAATGTATATGTAAATTTATGTATTATAAATTATTTTTTTTTTACCATTCAAGAATGGCAACTCTTGCTTTCTAACTCATAAGCCATTTAAAGGCACTCCTTTTTCTACATCATCTTGTCAAAACCAACCCATTAGGGCAAACTGGAACATGCAGTGCTCAGGAGAAGTGAAAAGCTGATCTTTCTACAGCTATTAAAAGCTTTGAAGTTGAGGACAAAATTGAGTGTCTTTGTGCTATTAAGAGCTGACTATCTAAGCTTCCTTAGACTTTAATTTCCCTTTTCTCTTTAGTTAGTTTTTTTTCTCTTTAGTTTTGAAACCAATGTACCAAAAGTAGGCACAGAGAAGGAGACAGGAATCCATCCTTCCTCTTCTGTCACAACCGTCTAGAAACTGTTACTGCTCTGTCTCTCGTGTCATAAAGGACGCTCATTTTATTGCTGGCTTTATGCTCAGCTGAGAACTGGTGCAATGCCCATTAGGAGAGCATTAACTCTCAAGGAAAATGGGTGAAATGCGTTCAGACAGAGAGATTGAGGCTTCTAACACAAGAGGAAACCAAGGGCAGGAATCAAAGTGATATTGCTCCCAAAGGTCTCACAGTATCTGCTGCAGGGTGGTACTTACCATTTGGCACCTAAAGGGGAGATGAGGATGTTAAATTTTAAGGAGGTACCGAACCAAAGCTCAACAATGAAGTTACTGAACAAGAGTGGAGTTGCTTATTACAGGTTTATACTGTACAAGCCACTTAATCTACCAAAGACCCTGTCTTATCCTTTCCATATGTACTATTAAGATTTACTATCTGTTCATTTTTACAATGATTTTAAAACTTCAGCAGGACAACACTATTAAGAAACATTCCCATCCTTTCACCAGAACAAGAATATTGACAAGATCACCATTATCTGGAGCACAGTGTACTGCATCACCTGACACGTTAGTACAAGTTTGGATGAGTGTTTCAGCATCAACATTTTTATTAGTGGAATCGGTTAGTGCCTTGGAAAGAGCTATTTCCATATTATTGATATAAAAGCATTTTAGGAGAAGAGCGGAGAGATGCAGAAAAGAGACAGATTTGTAGGGTAGTTGCAGAGTTAGGTGGGGAAGTTGGCTTCCTTTTTTTTATTATTAAAAATAGGTACTTTGTAATTCAACAGTAGGCTGCAGCAGGAAAAATTAATCCAGATTCCTGAGAGGAAAGAGGTTGCTCAAGGACTAGAGGCAAGAAAAACTATTTGGCACAAGCATGCAAAAGGCTGACAGATGATAATGGAAGTAAAACTATTCTTCATCAGTCCAGCTAATCAGCAGAGAGCACAAACCACAGAGTCAGCACCGAGGACTGACATCTTAGATGAGGGAACCAAGTGTGGCTATGCAAAAGCACATCCATGATTTGATCTCTGCTTACAGAAGGTGACAACGAAGAGCTTTCCATTTAGAAAGCATTTCCTTGCTTAGCTTAGCAATGTGTAAGCAGCAGTGGAGGAGCTGTCATTTAACAAGAACGATCTGTGCTGGGGGTTTTTCTGATGAGAGAAGTACAGCTAGCTTATTCTAAACCAGCAGATTCCCCCTAAAAGTGACTATTTATTGCAGGCAGTCTTGACTGTGAGCCGGGCCATGACAGTTCAGGCTGCAGATTAGCAGTATATGTTACAAAGAAGTCCCATGATTATGTCCCTTAGGAGAGTGGGTGAGAGAGGCATACAAGCCATCTCCGTATAAAAGAAATGCCTGATTTAAACCTGAGTATGTCACAACAGATGTCAGTCATCACTTTTTATTAGCGTTTCTACTATGAAACTTATTTATTGTTAGATGTTTGAGAAATAAGTGACATTTTACAGGGGGTTCTTGAAGTGGATTTTGGTCTTCAGCTGATCCAGCTAGTAATTACTTCACACCTCTCCCTTTTTGTCTACATTCTCAAGATAAACATATCCCTTTAGCTCTGATTCCTCCTAAATTACTTTCTTTTCAGTACACTTATGGGATACAGGATGTCTTTCTACACATTTTTGATTTAAAAGTAGCACAGCCTTTACACTCTAGAAGTATTACATATTCAGCATCATATTCATCAGCAGTATATATAGTCCCTCTTCTTGTTCCTTACTCAAGCAATACTGGTTCACCAGTACAACAGTGACAAAATTTACAAACAAAAATACATCTTGGAGAATTCAAATCGACATAAAGTCATATAGAAAGTATGGACACTGTCGCAGTACGTAGTTGAACGGACACACGCCTGGAAAATTCAATTTCTTAAGGAAGTCCATATATAAATAAAGCATTTTCAAACATTTTTGATAGTTACTCAAAACAAGAAATAAACTACTCAGCTTCCTTGTAGGGTAAATAATCCTATACTTTCCGACCAATACAAATCTCAATAAATAAGACACTTATGCATATTAAGTCATGTCCACAGAAACCCATCCATTTGTGGGAAGGTGGTACAGAATAGTTTTACCAAAAACCACACATAAAAATATGCCTCAGGTAGCAAGGATTAATATAAACAAATAAAGGGAACTCAAGTTTTGTTTAAAGATTATCTTAGGTTTTTATCAGTCTGTCACCCACTTGCAATACAGTTTGACTCTCTTAAGGTTACGCACAGCAAACACAGCGAGCTAATCTCTGCGTTACAACAGAACTCTTAAGCAATCCCAGGGGTGACTCTCTTTGCTGAGGAGTCCCTCACAGGTTCTATCCCTCATGCATTCAGTCTTCAAGACCGAACAACAAAGGCATCTCCCCAATGACTGGTAACACCCTCACAGGAGGCAATAAAAGCAAGGTTAACATAACACTTAAAGAAAGGAGCACAGAGCACATGAGTATCACTACAAAACTAACTCAGGAGCACACCAGCTGCATGACATGACTCTGCTCTTCAACAGAAAAGAGCAAGAGATTTCAACAGGCAAGTTCCCTGGAGAAAAGTGTGTAAGGTACCACCGGTACCTCTAACATACAGACTGTAACACAGTCAGCTTTTTAATATCTATGTTTATAAGGTTTCATGGAGCCAGGAATGTATTTAATCTCTAGAGATTCAAGGCAAGATTTATTTTTTAGACAAATACAGAAAGCTATTACTACTATTCACACCTAAATGAAAGAGTAGAAATAACCTGTACTATTTGGCACACAACAAAGCTCCATTATGTTCAGAGATGCTGTAATTTCAGTTGATACAGTGTCCTGGAATTTTTCTTTTCATTTCTGGAAGTACTTATAGGCCAGGTATTTTTAATCCCTGGATCATGTGGGTTTTTTGTTTTCTGAAGGAGGATTTTCCACTGTAAGATAATAGTAAAGACATTTTTATGAGCTTCCTTTCAATGAAATATATTTTACCAGAAACATAAAACTGGGTATTTTTGGCTTACTGGATTCAGTCTTAAGTGACAGAGCTCAAAACAACATATCATCTGCTTTCCTTAGGGAATGAGAAGATCACATAGAAAACTGACATTAAAAACATAAGCAGATTTTGATTGTGTATGCTTTTGTAATTTAAAATTGCTTGTATGTATCCATGACTTCCACACATTGCTACCTTCCATCAAAGCTTGCATCAAGTGGGATGCGTAAAAAAGAATGATTTCTGAGAGGAAAACTCCACTGCTTTTCTGAAATTTGACATTTACTTCTAATTTCTAGAATCTCAACCATTTGAGTGATAATGAGTGTTGGAGAAGCCACAAGGAGAATTTTTGATGAAAGATCAGAAGCAACTAACTCAAGGACACTTGATAAGTCAGAATTTACCTTATAAGTGAGATGCATTTTGTAATGTATTTTGATTACATTACACTTTATTTTGGATGTTCACGACAGTTAAAAGTGAAGTTATCACAGAAACATTTTAAATGAATTGGTTTGAAAAAAACTATGTATGACATCAAATTGTAAATCATTCTAAAGTTTCACTAGAGTAAAAGGTCAGATGCTACCTTATGCAATTCAATGTTGTCTTCTTGATGTTAAGCGACTTGTACTAGATTCAAGTGAGGGTTTGGTCTGTGGTACCCTCAACATCACATTTAGAAACACTTTCCTGTAAGATTCCTTTCCCTAATCCAGATCTGTTTTGTATAATGGTAGAACCACAGATATCAAAACAAGAACCAAGAAAGCAGAGTTGTGACAGATATAAGTCCAAAAAGGAAAACTCCTTTGAATCTTTCTCTCCATTCTCCCTCATTTATTCCTTCTTCATTTGCACTATTTCTAGCAAATCCACTTCTCCATACATTCTCAAAAAGTGAATGCAAGATTTAACTGTCAATTTTACAGTATTGTTCCATCACAGTTTACAGGATAAGCACTTTTTTTTATTTGGTTTGTTTTTAATAAAGTTGCAGATTCCAGTGACATTTTGAGTCATGCTAAAACCATCTGGAAATTTTTGATTAGAGAGGATACAGACATTAGATACTTTATTAGATATGAAGTACCACAGACATACAGACCACTTGTTTTAAAAGAACTTCTATGATCAAGAGAGTTGCTGAATGAAAAGCAGGCATAGACAAGTTACAATTTGTTTGATATCTGGTCTAGTACAGAACATGCTAATTGGGATATAAGGTTCAAAGACTCACTGAATAGATGCACATCTAGAAGCTGTGCATAGACACACAGTTAGACCTAACACTTAAAACACACTTCAGTAACTATATGCAACGTGTAAGCATCTTGACAACAGCCAAATTCCAGTGGTAATGCTTCAGAGACTCACAATAATAATAGCTAAATAAAAAGTCACAAGTTTATGTCAATAAATTATAGGAAATGGAGCCAAAAGGGACTGGCCTTACAATGCAGGGGGAAAAAAAAATTAAAAAAAATCAAATCTTTAAGCCATTGTCTGTGTTTTCTTAAAGTTTTTTTAACAGATCAATTAAATGAACTTTTAAAGCAGTGTTTTGTTATGTATTTCATTTAGAAAAGACTTCCAGAAACTTAAATCACAAGCACTCCCCTTACTACCAGCATAAAGGACAAAGTTCTTCAGAAAGGAAGAAAGCATTTCAGATGACTGTGTCACGACTCTCACTTTTCTACACTCAATAGACCCATAGATCCTGTAAACTATGAGGAAAGAGAAGAGAAAGAAGGAAAAAGCAAACAGCAAGCAGTTTGAATAGTCAGAATTAAGCTAAAGTGTGCTGTTCAAACCTGAACACACTGTTCTGTAAAAGGGCTTGCCACTGCTGAATAGACAAGGGTTACTGAGATGGATGTTCAGTGTTTCCAGTTGGAGGTTTAGGTTTTACGAAGATATTTATCAAGACTACCTTTATACTCAGCCCATGGCTCACTGTTCCTTCCTGCAGATCTCCTATCTCACTAGTTATTCATATTTGCATTTTTACAGTAAGAACTCAGCTGAAAATACCTTATACTTAAATTGTTTTCAATTCACATAATATTCTTTTCAGGAGTGTTCTGCACTTCAGCTATTCCTGTCTCCACTTGGTATTCTTTCCATAATTGCAGTATCTAGTAATTTAGTAAACTTCGTGATTTTTCAATTCTTCAAGTTATTAATGAAAAATATTGAACAGGACTGAATTTAGGAAATACCTATGAAAATCACACCTTATGCATCTTTGAATTTGACAGATAAATTCTCTTTTTACCTAGGTAGTTTTGAACTTACCTAGATATAATTTTGCTATTTTGCTTATGAGAGCAACATGCAAGTACGCTAAACTTTACAGCTCCTCTTTGGTCTGCAGGGCTCATTACACAAGCATAGAAGGGAATTAGATTGACTTGGCATAATTTAATCTCAGCAACTCCACATTAACTTTTTAGTGCTTAAACTTTTCTAATATTCCAGAAATTGAAGGTGACTTGACTGCAACTCTGGGATCTCCGCTCAAACACACATAATACATTTTTAAAGAAAAAATAGAAAGCATGCAAGCATAAAAAAAATCTTTATTACTTTCCCTTCTATTCCACTTGCTAACTGATTTTTGGTGGTTTTGGTAGCTGATCATACTGTGCTTGTATCATCACCATAGAAGGATCTTCATTGTAACTATTTTTATTAAAAACACCACCTGCACTCCCCCACTGCTGCTTCAGAACCACTAATCAAACCCTACAATGACTCTTTAGAGATCCTAAAAGTGGACCAATACAACCCCACAGAGCCACCAAATTATGGTGTCACATTGTTTAGCAAGATTACAATAGTGTTGCAAATAACATCATGTATTGTTTGAAAAAGTCATTACTTTTTCCCCTTGAGGTAAAGAGGGAACTAGTTCAAAAAGGATTAGGTCTAATCACCCCTACCCTCAGCCATCATGATCTTTTCTAAGGTACAATGCACTGGATGTTAAATGACATTTTTTCAGGATGAAAACTCGTGGTTCTGAACTTGGAATGTATTCGATCTTCCCTTCCACTGATCTGTGTTTTCTGAAACTTGAACAATTGTTTAAAAGCACTTTCAGTTTAGTGATGTATATATTTATGCTATACGTACAACATACAGAATTCCAGCTAAACTAGAACACTGGATGACATTTTTCTTCCTTTAAAATTTTGCAAAAATAAAGCTCTAAGATCTTCAAAACAACACAACATACAAACTGGCTCCAAGTGAATAATTTAGTGCAAAGGGTAAATTAAAGTTTGAATAGCAGAAATAGGCTAGAAAGAGGAGGAGGGAGGAGAAGAAACAAGCATTTTATTTTCTTCACGCCTAGATAAGCAATTTGGCCATGAAACTGAAATCATCCATCATCCATATTACCAAACACCACTAGAGCTCAGGCCAGCTGTTCTTCAGGTCAATTGTTACAGACTCTCTAAACCAGAGGAAGTCTGAATGAAGAAGTGACCCAAATAATTTACATGTTAACAGGCACTCTGCTTCTAGAAGATGTCAGGATTGTAGGAGCCTGATCTTTTCATCCCGATTAGCACAAATTTTAGTGCTGGGAGGAGCAAAATGGGCAGTCTAGTTGATAACCAAGTTAATACAATAGTATAATACTTGAGTATTACCCTGATGACACATAGTCATATTCTCTCATCAAAACAAAACTTCAAGGATTGTTCCAGTTTCTACATTATGGTTATCATATCTGTGTTCACGTATCAGTGACAGAGCATCTTTATGTATTAAAAGCTATCATTATCACCTATGATTTTAATAATCTTTAATAACTTCAGAGATCTGGGCACAAACTATAAAGAAACTTGTGTATTTTCAGGAAAGTAAAGGTCAGAAACTTATTGTGAGTATGAAGCTATTTGCTTAAAATAGCTGACAGTTATTAAACAGAAGAAAACTGTAGATATGAAACTCCTATTGACAAGTTCCTCTGTGAGGAAAAAGAAAACAGTGCTCTCAGAGATTTAAACTGTTATTCGATCCAGACTTGACTGTTGTTTCATATGCTACAAACCATCAAAGGTACAACAAATACATTTTTTAAATGTAGGAAATTTCAAAAAAGACTGAGCAAATGATGAATTTATACAACTGTGTTTATTAAAGAGAGACAAATGAGCATGCACTGTTCAGGAAATTCCTCAATAACTGTGCAGCTGTTTTAGACACATGGACAGCTATAGTTTCAGTTATCTAATTCATGACAGAAAAAAAAGTACTGTTTCTTTCTTCGCTTGTTTTGTACCTTCTAGCTAATGGCTAAATATATTCACTTTTTTCATTATGTTCTTTGAAGATTAAAGACATGTCTGACTTTGTACTCGATCTGCCTGGACAGTTGACAGCCCATTAAATTAAAGTAGTACAAGCCACAGATTTGAAGGTCCTGATTTCCAAAGCACACCAAAATGACTTACTATATACATACAAGAGTACTCCCGAGACACTTGGAAATCAGACATTTTAATTTCTTTAAGAAATAGTTGGACACCTGCTTTTGTAGCAAACTGGATAAGCAGCAATTAAAATATCCTTATACTAAGGAACATTATAGAATTGAGATGTGTCCATCACTAACACTATTATTGTAAAAATCCATTTTAAAAGCTTCCCACTATAGCGCTCCCCTCTTAAATCAGGAACACTCAGAAGCACATCCCTAGGATGAGCTAGATACAGCTGATGAACTGATTTCCATTCTTAATGGATTATTAAAAAAACATGAACCTGATTCACACTGCTTCCTGGTTTTCCCTCCTGCCACCGCAGCCACACTGAAGGAGGAAATAAATATTATCCTGTTCTTTCACAACAGTTCTAAAGTTAGCTTAATTGTGATGCTGTCTTCTGAGCTTCCTGTAGCAGCACATACAAAACAGTGAGCTCTGCACCCTTGGATTCATTTTCATAGAATCATAGAACCACCAGGTTGGAAGAGACCCACCAGATCATCAAGTCCAACCATTCCTATCAAACACTAAACCATGCCCTTCAGCACCTCATCCACCCATGCCTTAAACACCTCTAGGGAAGTTAAATCAACCACATCCCTGGGTAGCCTGTGTCCAATTACTGTGATTTTTTTTTTGCTAATGTCTAGCCTAAATCTCCCCTGATGGAACTTGAGGCGATTTCCTGTCATCCTGTCCCCTGTCATTTGGGAGAAGAGGCCAGCTCCCTCCTCTCTACAACCTCCCCTCAGGTACTTGTAGAGAGTAATGAGGTCTCCCCTCAGCCTCCTCTTCTCCAGGATAAACACCCCTAGCTTTCTCATCTGTTCCTCATAAGGCCTGTTCTTCAGACCCCTCACCAGCCTCGTTGCTTTTCTCTGGACTTGCTCCAGAACCTCAACATCCTTCTTGTGGTGAGGGGCCCAGAACTGAACACAGGATTCAAGGAGCGCTCTCACCAGAGCTGAGCACAGAGGGAGAATAACCTCCCTGGACCTACTGGTCACACCGTTTCTGATACAAGCCAAGATGCCATTGGCCGTCTTGGCCACTTAGGCACACTGCTGGCTCATGGTCAGTTAGCTGTCAGCCAACACCACATCAGTGTGAGACTGCTCAATATTTTTTTCCCCTCTCCAATTCTAGTTAAAAAACAAAAAAAGGAAGGCCTTAAAATTCAGAGACTTTTTCTAAACACATTTCTGGCAACATTTGTCTGAAAACACAGCTGGCACTTTGAGGTTCATATTGGAAGTCCCCTCTAGTTGAGAGCACAGATACAATGCAAATAACTATAATAGCATGTGGACTTGACAAAAATGGTTTACATTAAAAAAACCCAACACAAACTACTTTGCACCACAAAAAGAACTGGTTAAGCAGTTAAAAAAATGCAGAATAGTAATTGTCTGGTCTTTTCTTCCTAATGTGAAGCCTGTTGGTTAGTGGGCCAAGAACATAGTCCAGTCAAGATCTCCACCAAACCTCCTCTGTCATTGACCCAGATCATTCTCAGTTGGACTTCACTATAGGCTACTGCTCAGCTCCTCATTTCACTTAGATTTCCAGGGAAAGCAAAGGAGCATATTCATACCTTCACAATCACCCTTCTCACAGGATCAGAGGCTTCAAGACTGACAATACATAACTACCTCACTTAAGAGGAGGCTGAAGGTAAGTAAACAGAGCATCAGGCATCTGTATTGCTGCTTTTTTTGCTCTCAAGCATATACCAAAACCACTTATATACAGCTGAGTTGAAGTGTGCCTCCAACTTCAAAGTGAACTTAATATTTACAAAAAGTTATTAGACATTGAACAAGCTTCCATAGTACCTGCTGTACTATTTAGTGCTCCTGCATAATTAAATAGCCTCAATATCTGGTCTTATATACTATAGAGATAGATGTATGTCAGACTGCACATACATAAAACAAACATATAATAGAAGTGTTTTAAGAAGAAAAAACAGCACCCACAGTACATACACTTTTACATGACAAAAAACCCAAACCCTAAAAAAAACCCAACAAGTCAAAACCTGATGACAAGCAGCAAAATAAGTAATATCAAACCATTATCGTATTACACATTCATTTCCATTTAAATATACCATCATTGCTGTCGCTATTACATTTGTATTCTAAGTCACAAAGTATCCTTCCAATTCTAGTTTAAGCCCTTTCTAACCTTCTGATATCTCTAGCTTTTAATCTGCATAACAACTGACTGGGATTTCAGATTTCACCACAAATTCCACATTTTCACTCCTCTATTTTCCTGGTTTTCAGTAATCAAGTATGAGCACTGCCTTAATCAAAGCATCACATCAGGTAGTCAGAAGCACTGCAATTTTTCTAGGAATTCCATCAAGTGCCTCTCCCAAACACCTTTATTTCAGGCCTGGTAGCTCTCTCTCCTAAACCTACCCTGCTTCCTTGAATTCTTACACATCAAGTTTAAGACTTGGCAGCATTGAAGCAGATTTTTAAATAAGGTCACTTAATAAATCCCAACAAACTAATCTAGATTATCAGTGTACTACATCACTTCAGCTTCCTTTACATGTGCTCACAGCAATTACATTACTCAATGATAATACGGAACAGTATCAGGTCAAGAACACACCACCACTAAAACATCCAGAAAATAACTGCAGTCATATAAGACCAGTTCCACACTGTGGATTCATGCACTTGAAATCACATTTGATGAAATGCATTGAGCTACTACAGCAAGTCTCACCTCAGCCATGCTAAGGATTTCCTTTTACATTCTTAGAAGCCACAATGATAAAGAATCTTGCATAACTCAAACAAAATATTATTTCAAAAGATGAGTTAAAACATACATCAACTGAACTTACCTGAAGTCATCTGCTCAGTCACATCCCCACATGTAGCAATAAAAGCTGCTTTCTCACCAAAGCAACCAACTCCTTCTACTGTTAGCCCCCTTCAAACAATTCTATCACCTTAGGACAAAATTGGATTCCTGATAAGAACAAACAGTCTCAAGGCCCCCATCATAGATCACATATTCCTGTACTTCACTTCAGCTATAGCCTGATTTAAAACAAAACAAAACAAAACAAATCTCCCCACAAAAATCCCTTCTCTCATTGCCTCCTTCCTCTTAAAAGTATCTTCTATCTCTCTTTCCTCTGGAAGAATTTCTTTAAACTCCCACGTGCTCCATATAACCATTCACCGATTGATAATTGAAAACACCTGTTCCCTGCAAGCAGGTTTAGGTAAAGAGAGCTCTAGATTGCAGCTGAAATTGCTTTATTATAATTAAATTGATAATGCATAAGATTGGTGGGATTATATGTTTTTCTAAGTAAAATGTCTTTAGAATAAATAAATATTTCATAATATGTTAGTCAATAAAGTTATTTTCCACAAAATTGTGTCTTCTTTTAACAAAAACAGAGTAACTTCTAGAATACTACTAATTCCTCATAGAATAAACTGCAGGGACATGAGTTCTGTTACCTACTTTTATATCTTGTATCCCATCAGCAGCAATCATATAAGCAACAATGACAAGCTACAAGTTTATACATCATCACAGTAATCCTTTTCAGAAGCTTCCACAGTACTAGGGAGTTCTATCACTCTTTGCTGAAATATTCCCCTACCCCCCCAAGACCACACCTCTGTCATCTGGCCCACCTGCAGAAAGGGGAACCATCCAGACAGGCAATTGCTCTGCAGTCAGGGAGCTCATCTGCATCCCTCCATTTTGCACCTCAGCAAAATGATTCCTCAGCAATCGGGAGGAATCATAACCTCATCTACTTCATTTACAATACCTATTCTGCTTTGTGCAACTTGTTAATGCCATGTTCTAGAATTTGTTTAATTAAAGAGGATTTATTTTCTAAACATGGCTTTAGAGTACCTATTAAAATATTCTTATGCATTCAATACACATTTAGTACTCTTAAATATTACTTACATATTTTTAGATACAACCATACATGGTTTATTTTCAGTCTCATCTCTTTGTTCAGGTTTGTATTCAGCTATTTAAAATTAACACTTTTACGACACTTAATTCACTAAATATTACTTGGGGTTTGATTAATTATATATGTAGGTTCAGACAAGATAATGGATAGGAAAATTCTCATCAAATAAATGTTGCTTACATTCATCATAAATATTTCTGTTTCCATAAGTCTATCATGGGAAAAGGTTTATTTTATTTTCTCTAGTTTATTAATTGGAAGACTCAAGGATGGTCAATAAAATGAAAAAAAAAAAACCCAAACCACATTCACCTATGAACTTTTTGCTAGGAAGGGATTGCTCTCATAATACTATGCTGTTGGAGCTAGAAAGAAGAGAAGGGAGGCAATGGGAGAGCTTTTCTGTGACTCTCTTAGTTTTTCTTTGACTGTAGTTTCTACACAAGTTTGAAGGTCTTCTACTTTGAGTGGAACTGTCACCTTTTGGTTAGTTCTATTCAGAAAAGAAAGTAAACATTAATGAATCTAGTTTAATTAATTTGAAACAACTGTTTTTTTTAAAGCTGCTGTATGTGACTGTTAAATACTATGTTACATTGCTATTGTTTTACAAATAAACACAAAAAGCAAGTGAACAAATGAGAAAATGGACATCATAATATAAAATCAGGAGTAAAAAATTCTATTTTCATTTAATTTCATTTGAACCCTTACTCTTTGCACTTCTTTGGAAGGGACATTCTTCAGCATTAGGCGATTTAATGTAGCTAGGCTGTTGATAAAGGAATAACAGAAGCAAAAATTCTTAAATAAAAAATGCAATTACATAGATTACACTGCAAGACACCAATAGTGTATTGCATGGCAAAACACACATTTTTATAGTATTTTTTCAATTTAGGAATTTGTGGTAAAGTATTTAATATTCAACAAATACTAAATTATTCTTTACACAACAATGGACGTTAATTTTTTCAAATATTGGATTCCTTTTCACTGCGTCTTTAAACACTTTCCATAAGCAGGGACAGTGATAAACAGTAGGATGATGACAAATCTGTATCACTTTAGCAAGTAAGTGCAGAAGAAATGTCTGGCTTGGGAATTCCTGAACCCCATCTATTGCTTTTGTACTCTGACACTAAACTGGGGTCATGGAATTTTCTAGTTACTTAATGTCCAGTTCTGTACTTTAAAGAAGTTATTTCCTATCAGACTGAGTCCTCATGCTCAAATTTGCTCTGAAGAAGCAGAAATTACGTTTAGAAAACAGGATTTGCTTTCCTTTATTTCTGTTCTTGGCACTCACTATCTTCATTCAACATGTAATACCATTTTAACACAATGTAGTAGGTAATACTGTAAAATTGAATGCAATAAAAGCTACCTAGCACACACATATATGAGGGAAAAGTCTATTTTTACAAAAATACTGTTCAGTTTTAAGTGGCTGCAGTTCAATTTCAAACTATTTACCCACCTTCAGTAACTCCTCTAAGATCACAAATCCAGAGGTGGCTGCTTTCTTCTGAGAATCACACCAGCACATCATTTTCTTGCTTGTAATGTTCAAGTAGCATTTTAGCATAAAATCTACTACTATGGCTGAATAGGAAGGTTTCTATTTTACAGCTAAAAATCAAAGTAATATACTAGGAAGGCTTGCATGGATGAAATACCCCACCACAGCATATTTTCTGACATGGCCAGACAGCTTTGAAAGAATAGTTTGTTATTTAAAAAATGCTATAAAATCTATCAGAAAAAAATAGACTGTGAAGTATAGGATAGACTGTAAAGTGTAATTCAGCTAAAGAGATGAGAAATAGTCTTACTAGCACAAGTAAAGGGAATGGAAGAGGAGAGCAGAAGTGAAACAGTAGCTTGGTTCCAGGGACAAAATTTAGGTGGTGACAATTTGCAAATTAAAAATGTGTTGGAAAAGACTATAGTTAAATCTAATAATGTCTCTGATGATATTTTTTTCTAACTGTATAAAGAGGTTTCCAACAACCAGCCCAGAAAAGTGGTAACAAATTTATCACATAATGAATTTTGTTATGTGGTGAGGAACAGAGGAAAATGAAAAGTGATTGAGCACCAAACTAATGTAGT
The DNA here is from genome assembly GCA_033558105.1 of Coccyzus lansbergi. Classification (NCBI taxonomy): domain Eukaryota; kingdom Metazoa; phylum Chordata; class Aves; order Cuculiformes; family Coccyzidae; genus Coccyzus; species Coccyzus lansbergi. The sequence continues at coordinate 1,903,238 of JAUMJK010000159.1, forward strand.
GTATTTGTCACTCTGTGTGAATTAAAAAGCTAGAGGGACACTGTATAGTATTTGCTGTCTGTGTTTTGATTCACGCTGGTGTTGGCTCTCTTAGAACTACTAATTATAATGTCTGGTGAACTTTTGTATTTGAAAGAGCTTGTTATGGTATTTAAAACTGGGAGCATCTTTAAAGTAAAATTTTGGAAGGTTTAGTATGTTCAGCATACCCTTGGACTACTAAGAGTGAATATTTTGATCAGCTTGACATAATGGCAGCAATCATAACATTATTTATACATACAGCTAGATTTTTATTTTTGTAGCTAAAGTCAGTGCCTACAATGTCACTGGTGATAATGTATTACCATTTTTTATCTGTGGAAATGGGAGGAAAATCACATAGACTTAATAGGAAATAATATGGTAATCCCCATATATCAGTTAAGATAACTGTATTTCAGCAGGACATAAATTGCCATGAGCTACTTCTGTATTCAGAAAACTCTGAGACTTAAAAGCAAATGCAGATATGTGTTTCTCTTTTCCTGGAGTTCATTGACATAGTATAATTGTTGATTCAACCAGTACAAGGAAGGGAGAAATACGTGGGTTGCAGGGAGTTCACAATGACTGAAAGACACCACTACCAAGTACCGTAAGTAACATTGCCCAGATGATGTGAATACGATGGCTATTAGGTATTACACAATTGATAACAAATTAAAATCTAAGGGGAAAAAGCTAACAGAATTATAATCTCACATGTACTAATATGTGGTGGAGTAGCTGTCTTTGCTCTTGACTTTATTAAAATAAAAAATGAAAAATCTATCTATACCCTGAAGCAGTATTTCATATCAATAATAAAATATCTACTTAGTATACCACCTCAGAAATACATAAGTATACATACATATTAAACATATTATGATATTCATTGCTTCAACCATGATGACAAAGGGGTTGGAAATACCTTATTTTAATAAGCAAGAATGGCAGAAGGGGAAGACTAAAACTCAATGTTCCTAGAGATTGTTTTCTTGTATAGAAGAGGGGGGAGACTGACATTGCCACAGTTTAGTGCTGAGGCCCTTCAGTTTTGACTGAACAAAAACATTCTTACAGTCCCAAAACATTTATCCATGAAATACAAGTCAAAGGAAGCCACATCAGCCTGAAAGGAGATGGCAAAAGCCCAAGGAAGAACGTATGATGTACAGCCTAAGATGCCCAGAAGGATCTTTGGAGCCACCATAGGGGATGCAGGGGCAGGAGAGCAGCCATGGGTGCAGGATGCACATGTAGGTGCATGGGTCCTAGTACTGTATTTGAGAGGAGTGTTAGGTGCAAGAACAGCCAGGCAGCCTTTACAGGCTACCATGGTTATTTTCTTTGTAATTTATGCCTCTGATATGTTTTCCCCATCCCTGTGACAAATCATCTTATTTTGTACACACCCATCTGAAGGAAGGAGCAAATCATCCCTGTGCTTGGATTCAGCTGAGAAGAGCAAAGCATATGCGGGATGGGGCAGGAGATGGACGTTGCCATGGAAACTCTGCTCCTAGTCTCTGTCTAAGCTTTGATTCCAGATTGAAGCAGCCTGGTCTAACTTTTATCAACTGGCAGTGGCTGTGAGTGTTCACCCATGGTACTCCCACTCTGCCCTTTTGAATATCTGCTTTGCTTTTCTAGAAACTGTAAAAGCTTTCACTTATAAAGGAAAAACCAAGTAATATAAATAAACCCAATTTTAAATCTAAAGCTTCTAAAGCCCGAGCCTCTTATAAAAGCAGATTGTAAGATTTTGGGTTTGGTTTTTTGGATCTGGATTTTTTTTTTCACTAAGTAGCAAGCTGATGTACAGGATAGTTAAAAACACTTCAGGATATTTTTTTTTTATCAGATACTGCTTTCTTCAATTCATAGTACAGCCTAACCAGTGCAACACATAAGGAAGTGTCACAGGTCTCAGAGTTGTCCTGCCTTAATCTCCCTTTTGTTAGAGATTCAGGATCAACCTTAGGGCATATGAGGTCCCCGTTGAAAGCCAGCTTACTCTGCTCACAGAAGGAAAAATAAGAGGGGAGGAAGAGTGGTCAAAACCTGTTGTGAAAACCATCACAAACTATTCCATTTTCTTTTGCTAAATGTTGTGGTTTAGCCCCAGCCAGCATCTAAGTATCATGATCACTCCTCCCACAGGTGAAATGGGGAGAACTGGAAAGTAAAATAAACCTCATGGGCTGAGATAAAGACAATTTAATAGGACAGCAAAGAGGAGAAGATAATAATAATATGACTAACAATAAAAGATTTAAAAAGTGACGTGAAACAAATTACTCACCACCTGGTGAACCAGTGACTGTGTATACAGCCTATCCTGAGCAGTGATTGGGGATCAGCAAGTTTTGGTTGCTGAACGACTTCCCATATATCTACTCAGCATCTTGTGTTAGCTGCCTGGTTATGTTCCTCCCAGTTTTTTTGTGTACCTGTACATTTGCAAAACATGGGAAACTGGAAGAAATAAAGAAAAAAAATCCTTGATTTCTTAGCAACAACTAAATACATCAGCATATTATCAGTGTACTATGAGTATTCTCCTCATACTAAATCTAAAGAAACAGCTGATGGCAGGACAAAAGTTAACTCTGTCCCGTCTGAGCATAAGAACTCTCCGGCAACAGCTAAAACAATATGCATTATAAACAATATTTTCATACTAAATCCAAAACACAGCAGCAACTAGGAAGACTATTAAGTCTACCCCAGCCCAATGCAGGGGTAACATTCAAATGAGGAATATATCCTTGAAATATGAATGATATTTTTCATCTTTATATATGAACATATGAAACCATGTTAAACTATGTATAACACGTATTATGGCTGTGAATATGAAGAGAAGGGCTGCTTCCTACTAGGTTTACTATCCCATGCCTTCTACGATGCAAGGCCAATGACATCTTGACCTGTATCAGAAATGATGTGACTAGCAGGTCCAGGGAGGTTATTCTCCCTCTGTACTCAGCGCTGGTGAACACTGAATCCTGTGTTCAGTTCTGGGCCCCTCACCACAAGAAGGATGTTGAGGCTCTGGAGTGAGTCCAGAGAACAGCAATGAAGCTGGTGAAGGGGCTGGAGAATAAGTTTTACGAAAAGCAGCTGAGAGAGCTGGGGTTGTTTAGCCTGGAGAAGAGGAGGCTGAGGGGAGAACTCATTGCTCTCTACGGCTACCTGAAGGGAGGTTGTAGAGGGGAGGAAGCTAGCCTCTTCTCCCAAGTGACAGGGGACAGGACAAGAGGGAATGGCCTCAAGCTCCGCCAGGGGAGGTTCGACATAAGGAAAAAATTCTTCACTGAAAGGGTCATTAGGCAATGGAACAGGCTACCCAGGGAGGTGGTTGACTCTCTTTCCCTGGAGGTGTTTAAGGCACGGGTGGATGAGGTACTGAGGAGCATGGTTTAGAGATTGGTGGGAATGGTTGGATTTGATGATCCAGTGGGTCTCTTCCAACCTGGTGATTCTATGATTCTATGAATACACAACAGTTGCTACAGTATCACCACTCCACAGTTCTTCCTTTCAAAGGGATAGTCCCCTGTATAAGCTGACCCCCAACTAAACTAGTTTAATTTAGCTGCAGCTATCACTTTCTTCTGCATATCATGCTTCTCTGAGCTTTGTATTCCAACCTGCAGCAAACCACTATATCCACTCAGCAAATTCAGTCATCAAGTTTTCCAAAATTTCCCATTATTTATTATTTTACAGGGTCCACAAAATATTTATTTTTCTCTGTACCTTTTGACATAACAACCTTGGTTTTTTTCAGGAAGGAAGGAAGGAGGGAAGGAGGGAAACTGCCCTGACATGTATGAGCAGACTGTGGCAGTTTTTTGTCCAGCAATGAGTTGCACAGGTCTAACAGTTGTCCCTTTGGAGGCCTGGGAGCTCAAGACCATTGGTGACACTGTGTACTCTTGTGCTGATAGTAATTCAAATTGAAAAGAGGTAAAGCTGCATTTAGACTGTACTGCACCTATGTTAAGCTGTCTTTTATACTAGAAACACAATATCCTTGCAGGAACTTCAATTCACCGTGTGCTATAAGGTCTCAAGTATATTTGTTGAACTCATCATCACTGTTAATACTGACTCTTCTTGGAGTCAACTGAATGTATACAGTCTTTAGTTACAATGTCTGGGGTAAGGAGTGTCTGTCAGCAAGCATGTATATATCCACGATCTCAGGGTTCTTTGAATATTTATTAGTAGCGGGTCAAAAGGAATATCATTATATAGAGGGTAGAAAAGTAATGCCTTAGTTACACATTCTTAACTGGAAAAGTCACCCACACAATATTTAACATCCTTTCCTGGATGCAAAACAATGGAAGATGCAATGGTCTGTTCTGCTAACAGGGAATTGATGGATGGACATCTGAAACAATCTGGTTTTCCAGCTTCTTTGTGGGAAACATCACTGCAGCAATGGTCATAGCTGATAACAGACAGCCCTTGGGGCTGGCACTGAGTCATTGTGGGGTCTCTACCAGCATTCATTTGGGAACATAATTTCCTCTCTTTTTAACACCCTCATGTTTAAATGGAGAGACGATGAAGAAAAGTAAAGGCAAAAAAAACCCCCAAAAAACGGATTTGACTTGGCATGCTTGTTTGTGGAGAGATTTCTCCTTGTAAAAAGGATTTGCAGCAGCAGTGCATTTGAGATCAGGTAGTTGCAAGAGTGGTACAGGAGTGTAAGAAGTGTCATTGTTTCTAGACCCAGTTATACAATTCCACTACAGGTCCAGTCTCCAGTCTTTTATCTAATGTTAGGATAAATATTACTTTTCAAGCTCATTAGACAAAACATCAAAATGCACAGAGATTTTAAAACTTTCATATTTTATTTCTTTTTCCCTTCCTCAGGGCATGCTGAAAAAAAAGCACACAAACCTGAGATTTTAATCTCCAAGTGGTTATCCTGATAACTAATAAATCTAACCTTTCCAAGCAGACATATGAAGTTAAGGGGACTAATTGATCATGTTGGCACAAAGGTGTTGTTCATTCTGCAAAGGCCAAGTTAATCCACATTGATGTGATTCAAATTAACCTTAATCAGCTACTAGACTGACTGTGATTTCATTACTGGATATGCTACAATTAGACATCTCCTGTCTTTAAATGCCCCTCAGCTTTATCATGGTTTTGTTAGGGTTTTTTGGTTTTTTTTAATAATAAACACCCATTTACACATCAGATGCTATTAGTGTAATTGGCTTTAAGATTGACTTTTTTGTGTAGTCACTTTTTGGTTCTGTTTATTCTGAAAAGGTCAAGTAATACAGATTGATGTGATCTAAATTAACCTCAAACAGTTACTTCTCTTCTCAGAATGATATGTTGTCATGGTGGGGAAGGATCAGACAGTTGCCTTCTCTTTCCTTTTTTTTTTCCCCCTCCAGAATGAATTATACGTATTTCACTCCTGGAGGCAGGCACAAAACACTTACAACCTTATAAGTTATCTCCACTATAGAATTAAAAAATAAACAGTTGACTACTCATCAGAAAACTTTATTTTTACCTCATTGAAGCAATGTTGGTATGTCACTTTTCAAAAAATGAGTTTTACTTTGCAGCTAAACCTTTGACATAGTCCCCCCGTGATATCCTTCTCTCTAAATTGGAGAAATATAGATTTGCTGGGTGGACTGTTCAGTGGACCAGGAATTGGGTGGATGGTCACATACAGAGGGTAACGGTCAACAGCTAGAGGTCTGGATGGAGATTAGTGATAAGTAGTGTCCCTCAGGGGTCCATATTTGGACCAGCACTATTTAATATCTTCATCAATGGTATAGACAGTGGGATTGAAGGCACCTTCAACAAGATTGCAGATGACACCAAGCTGAGATTCAGCAAAGTCAGGTGCAAGGCCCTGCACCTGTGTCAGGGCAACCTCCAGCGTCAATCAAGGTTGGGGGATAATGGGATTGAGAGCATTCCTGAAGAGAAGGGGCTGGGGGTACTGGATTCTGAAAAGCTGGACATGAGCTGGTGATGTACACTTGCTGCCCAGAAGGCCAACCGTGTCTTGAGCTGAGTCATTTGAGGTCAGGTTGGGCAGGGCTCTGAGCAATCCAGTCTGACTGAAAATGTCCCTGCTCATTGCAGGTGAGTTGGACTGGATGACTTTTAATAGTCCCTTCCAACACAAACCCCTCTATGATTCTATGATCCAAAGCCTTTTTTAGCAAAGCTTTCTTCCTTCAGATTTAGTACCTCAAGCAGACAATGTGAACACCATATTCACCCAAAAATTCATGGGTAGTGTGCTTGATTGTGGCACAGCATAAGTGAAGCTGATTCCCTCATTTTATTTTGTTTCTTGAGGAAAATAAGTGTAATTTCCTTGCCTCTCTTCTCATTCAGTTATCTTAAGCCTAGCATAATGCCTCTTAACACTGCCCTGGTGAAATGGAAAGGTATATGTTTGACACACTCAAGGAGGGACATGAGACAGAAATAGTAACTTTTCTTCTGAGGGAAAGAATTAGATGGAAAAGGTGAGGGCAGCAATAATAACGTAAAACCATCTCTTTCCCCTGTCTTCCACATACTCTCTCTTTAGAAATTTAGCTTCTCTGAAGGCAGAAGGCAATGAGGAAAGTCCTTGAGAAGCCCTGTCTTTTCTGTGGGAAGGATGCTCTTCACTTACAGAGGTGCAATTCTGGGCTCCTCTGACCCACTCCTTCCTCTGTGCTCCCTCCAGGTCCAGTGGTGGGAAACAGTCCTGAGAGACGCTTGAGGTGAAACATTCATGAAGGTAAGGAAGGGCAACAAGCCAGAAAAATTATCCTCTTGTCCCAGGTAGCAGCATGCCTCCCGACAGCTCTGTTCCCAGGCAACTTAATACGGACAGAGAGTCATGGACATACAACTTGACACAGGGAATAGCCATAACTGTCACATTTTATTGATCAGAATAAGTGTTTAGTTTTGCATTTAGTTGGGGGCTGTGTTGTAATCAATAAATTATATGCTGTTTGTGTTCCTTTTACATGTTCAGTTGCCTTTCTACATGCAAAATAACCAAAACAAGCATATTATTTATTAATTCCACCCTGAACCTGAAGAATGGAATGTACCTTGCTAACTTTGGCAGTATTTGTATGGTTTCAGAGCTATTTTCCCCTCTGACGATGCCTCCTCATATATCAGACCTCCCTATTCCTTTAATCTGTTTTATTGAAAACCTCAAATTTGAAACTCAGGTCTGAACATTAGGTAAGGGGAAAGCAGTGCCAGAAACAAATAAAAGGAGTATTTTTTTTCATCCTGTAGAACCCCCTAAAGCACATCAGAATGACTGCAAAGAGAAACAGTCACACAGACAGAAAAGCAAGTGGTTCTGATTGTAAAGATACTTTCATAAAAAGTGAAAAATCCCTGTGAGATCTCACCACTGTGGAAAATCTAGACTTTCTCTCTGAATAATGCAACTCTTTAAATAGAAAATTTAAAAGAACTGCAGTTATTCTGGGATATTTTCCTAAATATTCCAGCTTTGGGGGATGGAAAGGGAGAGCAGAGGAAGCTGTACCTTTGTAGTGTTCACACAGCTTTAGGATTGTTCCCTTAATACATACCGAAGGAAATAAAATATGAAAAAACACCTAATAATTCTTTGGAAAGTTTCAGGGTAACTAGTGCTGAACATCACTATTTAGAATGTATTCAATCATTAAATTTTTATATACATGGAGGCTGGGCCCTCCTTCTACCTCCAACTGACCACTGTATTTTTTCAAGTGTGCAAAATCTGTAGAGTTCTATTGATTTTTTTTCCCCTTGTTGCTCAGTATGAAACAGAAATGCTATGAAACAGGTTAAATGGTGAATCCACTCACTCTACATCTAGGGACAAACCTATTTTTCTTGGGGCTTATTTTGAGGCTCACCATATAATCGATATTAGAAAAGTAATAAAGCTGCTTGGCTACAAACAAGTTGATTGCTCTAGAGACCAAATGCATAAGATAAGTTTTACTTTAAATTGACATAATACTTTTGACAAAAACACTAAGACTGATTGTGAAAATAATCATAGTCAAAGCCAATTATACTGTGGGTTAGTAAGTATGATCACAACTGCAATTTATGGTGACAGAATAATATCATGAGTATATATGAGTCTATATACAGATGGTTAAAAAGATTATGCTTAGCATAACACAGAGAGACAAATTAAAATGAATATCTTTAACCAAATGAGACTGACCTGCTCATTCACTTAATGGAAAAGTACATCTGACATGACTATAACAAAAACTGAAGTATCTTTACTCATGTATACATAAGTGAGTGCCAATGTCTGTATGCATCTATAATACGACTGCCACATTTTTCAATTTGGATGAAAATAGCATAATATGCTGTTAGGCTCCCTTTGGACCTTCTGGAAAATGTGAAATATTAGCACTCTGTATGAGCTTCAAAGAGGTTTTAACACAGTTTAGTATATATTGGGTAAAAGCAGAATCTTCTTTGCTACACATGAAGTATCAGAAATATAGAGACAACAAATAGAAAAATGGCTTCGTGTTGATTAGGGCATTATCAAAACAGATTTTTGCATTTAGGAATTGTATTATGCCTACTTATGTTCTTGCCCCTCATTATGAACTGAAATTAATATAACACCATCAATTTATAAGCAACAAGATGTGTAAAGTCAGTTATCACACTAACTCTCACTTCTATCTGTCATCCTAGTTTGTAATTTACAAACCCTTACAAGAGCATACAATGATTAAAATATACAGTGGCTCTCATTACTCTGGTTCCTGAAATAATTACAGTAAAACTTAAATGAGCATGCAAATGATAGTTGTCAGTGGTTTGCTATCAGTATTTTTTGTTTTGTGACTACTGTGTATCTATATTTACCAAAATCAGCCCTAAATAGTCTTACAGTATCCTTTTAACTATCCCCTGACAGCTCTTCCACCCTACAGTCTTGCCCAGCAGCATTTCAAGAGAGCCAAACACAAGGAAGGTTTTACTGTAGGACATACAGTGTAGTATGTTAGGTGAAAGAAAACCTTGAAGGCAGCCAAGCTACCTTATGAGCACAAGAGTTATGCTGGAGATGAAACCTGGTGCTTCTCTTTGAAGACAAGCTATCTGTTAAGTGCTCTTGACCATGGGTGCTCAAAACTCAGAAGAAAACATGGTTTATCTCCCCCTTCCTGGTTGTTTTGTACTCAGCAAGCTCCTGGGATGATTATCAGTAATGTTTCATATTTAAACTTAAATTAGGAACAAAGATCAGCCTTTGTAAAGACACTGAACAAGATTTTCAAAACAGCAAATTAACAAAATTCATCTGTTCAAGCATCAAAATCACTGACAGATTTCACTAAAATCTGTTCTAAAAATCTATGAGACCTAGCCCATTATTCTCAAGTGAACAGGAAAAACAAGGAAGGTAAATTACCATTACTTTCGGCTACAAGAAAACTATTTCTTTTCTATACATCCTTCCTTGGCTTATTACCACCCTTCTTTAGTCACTCAGGGTTGGAAAGGTGGTCTGTTATTGTGGGAGGTGTCCCTGCACATGGAAGGGGGTTGGAACTAGATGATCTTTAAATTCCTTTCCAACCCAAACCATTCTGTCATAGAATCATAGAACAACCAGGTTAGAAGGGACCCATCAGATCATCGCGTCCAATCATTCCTATCAAACACTAAACCAAGTCCCTCAGGACCTCATCCACCCGTGCCTTAAACACCTCCAGGGAAGGTGACTCAACCACCTCCCTGGGAAGCCTATTCCAATGCCCAATGACCCTTTCTGTGAAAAACTTCCTCCTAATCTCTAGCCTAAATCTCCCCTGGCGGAGCTTGAGGCCATTCCCTCTTGGCCTGTCCCCTGTCACTTGGGAGAAGAGGCCAGCTCCCTCCTCTCTACAACCTCCTTCAGGTAGTTGTAGAGAGTAATGAGGTCTCCTCTCAGCCTCCTCTTCTCTAGGCTAAACAACCCCAGCTCTCTCAGCCGCTCCTCATAGGGTCTGTTCTCCAGGCCCTTCACCAGCTTCATTGCTGATGATTCTATAAGATGAGCCTAATGACAGCTTTTTGTGCTCCTCTGTAACTAACAGGACACCAGGACATTTTCAACTATTTGCTATGAAATGACTGTAACAACTGTCATCAATCAGGAGGGAGGTTATGACTAGTTAGGAAACTATGGAATTCTTTAATAACAGGCTAGGAAGTGCATATTACATTTGATAGGCCACTTTTTATCCTGTGATCTGCTCTAACACAGTTATATTTCAGTATTCCTGGATTTATGCAGAAAGAATATTTGCAGGACTACTGAGGAAAAAAAAGAAGAATTCAGTAAAGAATGTTTTAAGATAAAAATCCGTAACACACAAATACTATCTACTATGTGACTAAGAAACTAGAACTTCTTCTAAAATTTAAAGTTGGAAAAACTGATTCCACAGGTATGTTAAATGAATGACATTGCGTGAATGACATATATTCAGTGTTAGAATAACATTGTCACTAGTTATAAGAATAGATAAGAGTTGCTATCATAACAAAGTAAATACTTTTGAACAAGTACTTTTTGATACAATGGTACCAAAAAAAACCTAACAGAAAAATGTCAGGAAGAAAATGGCATAAGGTCCATTTAATTCCCTCACATTAATATGTAACAGTCCTTAGAAAACTGGGGACACTACAGAGGTTTAGTGAGTTAACAGCCTTTGAATATTTAAAAAGAATTGAAAGAACGACTAAGAATGACAGACTGGTCAGTATAATCTTTGTCCACAGGTAAAAAACATTATGAATCAGAGATTACAAGTGGATAGACTGCTCATCATCTTGAGTTCGAAGAAGGTAGATATTGTCATTCTTCTGTCTTTGATGGAGTTACAGATCTGAGCAGTAAACTGGTAACCTGGGATTTTCCCAGTGCATTTGATTTAGCGTTTACAAAGTGACTTACAGAAAAGGTTAGCCCCATACATAACTATTCATAATCAAGGATTCAATGGAAAATTCATAAACTATGTTAAAAGGATCAGCTGATATTATTACCAACACAGCAACTAATATCTGAGGTCATCTTTAGTGACATCATTACTTTTTTTTTTTTTCCCCCCAAACCAGTAGACATTTGCCACTGATGCCCTGGTATTAGAAAGGTTATTATACCATAGGCAGTAGAAACTGACAGAGAGCTCCAGAAATCTTTGCCATTCACTAATCTGAAAAAAAATATCTAAGTACTTTCCAAATACAGTCTTTGCAGGAAAATATAAATATAAAATAAATGTATAAACAATATAAATATATAAATAATATAAATATAAGATATACATAGCCTCAAAGGGGGATCATCTGAAATAAGCAGGCTTTCTTATTGGTCTTTTAGTGAAGAAAACTCAAACTTCTGTAACCCATGATCATAACTTCATGAAAGGGTTGATTGAACTGGTCTTATTCTATCAACTGTCAGTCATTAGTAATGGCAAGAAGGCTTAATATACATTTTATTCACCCCTGAGACAAGCTAAATCCAACAATGTCACTTTTAACCTTAGGAAAGAAAATGAAATGGCTTAAAGCCTCACACCCTATAAGTCATACTAGATATAAACTCTCAGATGGGGCCTGGTGACATTTTTCTTCCCTTCATCATGTCCTTGGGCACATTGTCCAATGTAAAATCTAAGCCTATTGCAAAAGAAGCTTTCAAGATTTAGGTCATGATTTTTTTTAAATATACAAAATAAATTTATGTTATGCATTTTGTATCAGCATATATATATTTGCATATATGTATATATAAAGAAAAATCTATGAGAGTTCTAATAGAAAGACCGTGGCAAACTCATTCCACTGTGGCCGCTCTGGATTTCCTGTAATTATAATGTCATTGTACAGCCAGATTCAACTATCTAAACAGAATGAGAATTTATTATTTAATTAAAATATTTAATCAAATATTCTCAGTTGTGAAAAATTTCCAAAATGTATGTCTATGTGCCTAGAAATGGTTGTTAAAATGTTATTTTAACCTTTCAATAAAAGTTACCTAAAGATGCAGCTCAAATTGCAAATCTGATTACTATTAACTTGTCCATTTACTCTAGAAGAAATTCTCGTAAACAGAGAGGACCAGTGTCAGTAAGTTCAGATGAGATATATCAAACATAGGGTAGTTCTTTAGCTGTGTCCTTGACAAATCTTCTTTTCTGATGGAGGATGCCCTTTCTTCTTTCTTTTTCCTTTCCTTATAATTTTGGATACAAGTGTTTAAGTAGCGAAAGACTCTGGTCTTTATTCCTTACTAAGTTCAGAACACATTGTCTCTTCTCTGGCTATCATAACTATTTTATATGCCAAAGAGATTGAAACTAATATACATTCTGCCAAGGCATAAATATTCTTCTTTATATATAGATAAATCAATACATTAAATAATACATAAAGATTTTAACTGACATTTTAAATTAACTAAATAAGCACTGTTTATATTTTATCAACTGATACTAAGTTTGACCAACATTGTCTTATTTTAATTATTCCTTTCAGTCTGCATTTATCTATTAATGATAGATTTAAATAAGCCCAGCACAATATGGATTGGGAAAAGAGGAATGAGAGTGGGCAAAGTAGTATCTCTTTTCTTAAAATTTCCTATGTAGTCTTAAAGCGCTACTTAAAAAATACAAAACAAAAAAAAATCCCAAAGTTCTAAACTAATTTTTGTTTAGAGTTACAATTGAAATATTAAATGCTTTCTCTTAATTCAGTAGAAGTACAGGTTGAATACTTGACACAAATAAATACCATATAATATGGCCTTCAAATATTTAGCAATGAATGTCATCATGAGTAAAGACAAATGAAGTATGAGGTACAATGATTCTGCAGGAAATTTGCACTGTAAAGCAGGGTATAATTAAGAATTTAGATAGCAGTCACTATTCTCTTTTATTTTAGATGATTGTCCAAAAAGCTAACAGGTTCCCAATACTCTTCTATGGATTCTTTCTCTCACATTTTCTACAGACTGTTATACGTTTTTTCTCAATATGCATACCTGTCTCTTTAAAGAGAAAGACTCCTCTGATGGGAAAAAACATACCCTGATGAATGCTATTTCTTTCTGGCCTCTTTCTGCATCAAATAATGGTATCTCTATAACTATTTGGCAATTTTATAAAGAGGCTTGCTGAGGGCTGAAAACGATATCAAAGAATTATCCCTCTGGGTTCATCCTGTTTTCACTCTCTTTTATAATTCAGCTCCTGGATGCTGTGAGAGCCTAGGTAGGGGGTTAGATGGCTCCCTGGGACCACCTGGGATGGTATGTTTGTTTTTGTGGTCTTAGTGCTTTGGCACAGAATAGGAGCTTGAGTAAATGCAAGTCAAAGACAGCCCTCTATAAAAATACTTTCTTTTGCTCAAAATGAGAGCATAAACCCAAAAGACAAGTGAGCCCTCAGTACAGATCGCTTCACAAGGCAAATTCCCAAACAAGAATGAAAATTAATCAAAGTTCTGACGGCACCTAATAACACTGCAGTCATTGAGAATGATTTTTATTGTCCCTAATGAGCATTTTATAGATACTCATATTTGAGCAGTGCCTGAATCTTTCAAAATAAGAACCAGTGTTTTCCCTGGAGAAGAAGCATGTTGCTGAGTGCAATCTGTCAGCACGTCGAGGCTTCTCAGACTCCTACACAGTAGTAACAGATGATCAAATCCTCTTCCATGTTTCATGAACTGAATGTGTAAATCAGTTTAGCCATTAAATAAGTCAACATTCCTCTTATCTATCAGTGACTTTGATTTTATAGATAAAGGTATAACTCCTATTGCATGTAATTAAAAAGGAATAATTCATTTCACAATGTAGTTTCTATCACAGTCTGCTTCAAGCCTGAAACAAGGACAATAAGTAACTACATTTTTTCTTTTCTAACCTATTCTCTCAGAAGAGGAATATGATTTTGCTCTGATTTTTCATTTCTATAACAAGAATTGTGAAGTGTTTAATAAATTTATAGGTAGCTAGTCCTGAAAAAAAAAAAATAGTCTAGGAACCTATTCGTTCCCTTACCATGACTACAGAAATAGTAAATTACGAATAACCTTCTCCCTTGCCTTTTTTTTGCTGAAGAATCAAAAGATGCTCACTTGTAGTTCCTTCAAAATACTATTCATTTTATTTAAAAAAAAAAAAAAGATGTTTCCACTGGATGACAAAGATTAATAAGAGAATTAAATGTACCTCATCCTAGCAACAGGGATTCTAGACTCCTAATTTTCATCTTTTTCTCACTTTAAATCTATTTCCCTTTCTAGAAACCATTTATTGCCTGATCACTGTTCTTGAGCAGCTTTTTAAATTACATAAACATAGTGTGCTATTTATCCCTAGCATTTCTGTGAATTTCTTTTGCTAGTCAATCATCAAACAGGAATTTAGGGTAGAACTTTGTCTTCACTGGTACACCCCTGCTCAGCTCTCCCAAGTGATTCTAGATAAGAATCATACAGACTTTTTTTTAAACATACTCAGATAAGATCATGTTAAAACTTTAAATCTTTAACAGGAATAAAACACTATATTCGGGTATGATGAAACAGAATTATATCTCTATATAAGGCAGTACTTTTTAAAACATCTAGTTTTGTACTCCTGTTTACTGAATCTTCTTTTAATGATTCTGGGCAGACACTATATGCAGTGAGGTGTTCCTGCTGCTCTTTTGCTGTGGAATTAAGCTTTGTGCTACTTTTTAGCTAGCATAATCACTATCTTACCCGTCCTGCAGTAAATCACCATTTTACCATCTTTAAAAATGTCCCGACAAACATGTTGACACCTAATTTACTACTTGCTATTATTTGAACTGATGAAATGTATAGGAAAGGCAGTTCATCCCACAAGTATTAAACTGGTTGTCAGGACACTGGAAGAATGCATGAACACCCACCGAGCTGAGCCAGCTTGGAGGGAGGAACAGCAGCTTCCAGCAGTGTACAGTGCTGTGTATGGGCAGCTTCTGCAGAATCAGTTAGATACCCATGGAGAGAAAGAGTTCAATTGATAAATCTTGCAGCTTTTTCTTCCTTACATTTTTAATCTCTACCATGCTAGCTAAACCTCCTCCCTATGGTGTGTGACAGGGAGTTTATCCATATACCTCACGCAAGCAAGTCCTATGATTCTGCAGTTCTTAGCTAAAAGAATTTTAAAAAAGGACATAAGAGAGGAAGATCCCTAGTACATGATAGTATATTTTTGAATGAAAAACACTCTTGCATTTTTAGAAGCCTCAAGCTAAAATTATAACTAGCTTGCACTTACAAGCATAGATGTGGAAAAGCAGCCTACAACTTTCTCAAGTCTCATGGCATGCGTTCCTCCTGAGAACTGATCACCATGAAGGATATTCTAGGATTTGGGAGCTCTTTATAACGTGGAGAACCAGCCTTTCTAAATGTTGGGGCATTTTCATTTTGTGAGGAAACCACTTCAGGAAAAAAAAAAAAAAGTATTAGATCTTGAAATCAGCTAATTGATGCATGATTTTCCTCCTGCCAGAAAATTTGGAATAACACATTATTGAGGAATAGTCTCTCTTAGTGCAAACGAGCCTCCTGGCCTTACGGCAGACCTCCAGCTTCCTTTTAAATCCTGAAGATTCTTCCTTTTTCTCTGCAGAATGGATATGTTTCCAAAAGAGAAACACCTGTGTCACACACCTGAAAATTATACACAATTTTTAACCTTGCTGGGTCTGCACTTTCCAACGCTTGCTAATTGGCACTAAGGAGAATGTTATTGTGCTTTCTGTTTGCTTTCTATGCACAGGCAGTTAGAGTTTAAAATAAATCCTGTTAAGTGTCAGAAGTGGATGATTACTTTTTCATTTTTGGTTCTAAATATGCTAGTTGTTGCTCAATTTATTCTGTCCTTTACCTTTTCTGCTTTTGATGTCTTTCCACGTATTTTCCTCCCACCTCCTAGCGGGAATTTCCACTTGCTGGCTGGAATTCAGCAGAAGTAATAAACTCAAGCAAAGATGGTCAGCAAAAGATCTCCGCCTAAGTGCACGACTGCAGATGCTGGAGCCGTGCCCAGACAAAATCCTGCTCGTGCTGATCTGTCCCTCCCTTAGAAAGGAGCAATTAGTCATCTCTGCAGCAGCATTCACCCCCCCAGACACCTCCCCAGAGGGTTCCTGTAGCTCCAGAGAAAAGACAGAGTTCAAGAGAAGGGCCAGAGAGCTGCGGCTTGTCCTTTGCTGTTCCTAATAGTAGTTCCATGGCAAAACACAACAACAAAGGTCTCCATCCACGCTATGGTTGCCTGTTTCAGTTAAAATTGCTGGAGTCGGGGGATGTTGGGAGGGGTTGAAGATTATATAGAGATTCTATTCAGGTGCTGATGCACTGAAATGTGTCTGAAGACAATCATGATTTATTGGCCTGAGTTAATATGATGCACTATCCATCTGATGCCATAAACATGCACATGTCCTCTGTTGTCCTTAGGTATGAGAGGGGATGGTCAGCTCCTAATGATCCCGCTCTCAATATATGCACATTCCAAAAATGCTGTTTTCTCTATGTCTGCCTAAATTATTGCACAGGCATATAAACAATTTGGCACTTTTTGACAGTGTCTTTTAACCTCCAGGAGTTATTCTGATAGTGGCTATGTCGATTTCATCAGAGACTATATTTGATATCACAGGTGGAATGACCTATTTCAGATGATAAAACTGAAGTTCAAATATTTTCAAAAGTAGCATGACAGGACTCTCTGAGGGATGTGGTAGATGCAGATCTCTGGAATACAGGTGAGAGGCAATCAGGAGGTAGAAAGGAAGCACAGCACAGTATAAACTATCTACTGAATACAATGAAGAATTTTGAAGGGAGGAAGTTTCAGAACAAAGCAGAATGCAATTGAACAATGCACCATAACTCATCCTGATCCTTGTACCTTCCTAAAAGTTGCAGAGTTGAAGAAGTCTCTTAACTTCCAAAGACTCACTTTTATATAAGTGACTAGGAATAAATGAATCAGATCAAAGGCACTTTAAATGCACTGTGACTATAGGTGTTGTAATTTAAAACTGTCTCTGCTAAGAGCAGCAGCAGTTTACAGGCATAGAACTGGAAAAGCATATGTTGCAGACAGTACAGCCAATGCAGCTGGCAGGTTGCTTTCTTGAAAGGTTCCTGTGTTGTTCCACATTTCCTCTTTCCAAGCACCTCATTCCTAGTGTTATCCAGCTAAAGTAGCCTGTACACAAAAGGAAGTGCAACAAATGCAGCTCTGTATGTTCACTGTCCAGGGAAGGCAAGAAGAATAAGGGTTCTTCTCCTCCTTCTCTCAGCTACCATTTGCATACAGAACCCTGAGTGTCTGGTTCCTCGGCAGTGAAACAAAACAAACCAAAATCATTTTTGAGAATGTGAAGAATCAAAATTCACAGAGTATCTGAGACGAATTTCAATCACAGGGTTAGGTTTGCAGATGTTTTAGTTCAAGATGGATTGCTTTAGCTCCAGCAAAATAGGCTTGTGCTTAGTATTATCTTTCTTTCATATTACAAGGGTTGTTGTTTGAAGGGCAGAAGGAAGAAGAGCCATTAGAAGCTATTTACATAGTGGAAAAGAGAACAGATACAATGCAAAAAGAAATGTGCAACACATTGAGCCCTCAAAATGCATTCTTTGAAATTGCAGCTCTGTGTGGTTATATCATCTTGGCATTAACACTGTGTGCAATTATCCATATTAGGAAAAGTGTAAAAATTAGAAATGGCTCTGTTTATAGTATCATTTTTCTACTCTGAGTGGTCTACAGCCACCGCTCGATTGGCTGCTGTATTTCAAGGATCGCTCCAGATGTTCTGATTATGGAGATTCCAAAAACCTTTATCACCACTCAGCTATTGGAAGCTGCCGCATTTAAATCCAAACATGATTATCACTTCTCTGGACAACCTTTTATGGGCATTAAGACTACATTTTTAAAAAAAACCTTGGTAGCAGTTTTTTCACTATGTTATGATTTCATAGACTGGAGAGTGGATATGAAGGGAATGAGCTGCTGTTAGTATTAGAAACAGTAAAACATCTTTAAGGGATGTAATTTCATTTGAATACTATATTTAAAATTTTACGATATATGTAAACCATCGTACCTTGAAATATATTGTATCTTCCATGCCCCCTGGTTCTGTCAAGTAACAGGAGAAAAAGTAGAATGAAACTCATCATGCGGTGAATATATCCACTGTTATGTATCTATACTGATGTGATAAATATAAATACACATAAAGATCTATATATGATTATGTCATTGCATTACAAGGTTAGATGCATCAGACAATTGTGCTGTAAGAAACAGGAGAGGGATGAAATGAGGATAAACAACATTACCAGTGTATTTCACTCATTGAAAATACAGAGTAACAAATAAAGCAGTTCTAATATAATTACCTAAAGTAAGGTTCCAAGGCAATGTGTCTGTAATGTGAAGCTGAAGACAAAATTGTGATGAAGATTTGAAGTCATCTTTATTAGTCTGGCTGCTTTTTGAGTAAGTCACTGGTCTGAAGCCCTGAGTTAAATTATAACTATGATCACTATTTATGTGTGTTTTATTGACACACCATCATTCTGCTGCCTATTGCAATTCGAGTGAGCACCTATTCCTCAAATGCTCCTTCTTCTTGTATAGAGTCCTTCCTAAAAGCTATTCTACTGGTTAGGTGGTGTATGGGGTGTGAGTGCATGTGTTCAAAATCATTATTTGTTAGTGGGGTTTTTTTATCCCTGAGCATTTAGGGAGAAATCATCATCCATCCTAGCATTTGTAGAAATGCAGAATCCCCATTATTGCAGTATGGAATATGTCAATTCCCAGAACAACAAGTTGTAAGCTGGGAGAGGACTAGTTCATTTTGGTAAAGGAAGTCTGAGGACAGCAAATCTTTTAGCTGTTTTGAAAAAGCCCTCCTGAAGCCTTTCTTTGACTCTTTCGATGCATAGAGCAATCATAAGGCAAAACTCATGAACATACATGTTCCTCAGAAGAAGACTTGACCCTGGATTTCATACAATGTTATTTAAAATTCCTTGCTTCTTAAGGGAGATGGATGACCTACTGTAAACATGTTTGATGAAGAAGAGTAGCTAAATTC
Organism: Coccyzus lansbergi; assembly: GCA_033558105.1. Lineage (NCBI taxonomy): Eukaryota > Metazoa > Chordata > Aves > Cuculiformes > Coccyzidae > Coccyzus > Coccyzus lansbergi. Next base: position 1,922,506 of record JAUMJK010000159.1, read on the forward strand.
ACATTCAAACCAATCCATTGATCAATTCCCAGTGGATAATTGAATGAAATATTGATGCTTCTTCAAATGGAATTTTGCTTGGTGGGTTGTTTAGCCTGGAGAAGAGGAGGTTGAGAGGAGACCTCAATACTCTCTACAACTACCTGAAAGGAGGTTGTAGAGAGGAGGGAGCTGGCCTCTTCTCCCAAGTGACAGGGGACAGGACAAGAGGGAATGGTCTCAAGCTCCACTAGGGGAGATTTAGGCTGAAGATTAGGAGGAAGTTTTTCACACAGAGAGTCATTGGGCATTGGAATAGGCTGCCCAGGGAGGTGGTTGATTCACCTTCCCTGGAGGTGTTTAAGGCACGGGTAGATGAGGTCCTGAGGGGCATGGTTTAGTGTTTGATAGGAATGGTTGGACTCGATGATCCGATGGGTCTTTTCCAACCTGGTTGTTCTATGATTCTATGATTCTCCGTATCTGCATTGTTTAGAGACTTTTCAGAGCCAAAATGCCCTGCAGGACTCTGCTTCATTATCTCAAGTCACAAGCTTTGCAGACAACAATACCTTCAACTGACTAAGGCTAGAGGTCTTACAGATACAATTTGCCCTAGTTTCACACCCCTCTATACACCAGGACAAGAAATAATTAACATTAACTTGACAGTTAATTTAAAAACCTTATAGCCAGCTTCTTATCTACAGTAAATGTAGGTGATGCGTTATTCTCTGAGGTGGTGCGCACATTTTACACTTCAGGAATTTTCTCATCTGACATCACCTTTGTAAAAGGATCATAAGCTTAGGTTTTCCCTGCATTGCATCACATTCCATAAAGATTCAACAAAAGCAAGTGCCTATCTTCTCTGTCATAGCCACCTTCTGAATAATCTGGGAGAAGAGTGTTTTCTCTTTCTCCAGAGAGATGAATCAGTGTCTTGAAAACTGTTCATTTTGTCTTTTGCTTCCTTCAAAAGCAAGTAAAAATCTTGTGAGATAAAATGATTTGCAAATTTAATTGCAATAAACACATCAAAATATATAAATAGCAGACTTTTTCCATTCACGCTTTTAAAGAAATGACTTTACTAGGGCTCCGTGACCTAGTAAAATCATATAAAAAAAATAAAGCCTGCAGCAGTCTGTTTAAAAAAAAAACAAAACATTTGGTAGCATCTGAAGAAAAGAACACTTTACTCAGCTTAGTCTCAACCGACAAAAAATGCCATCACCTTTTTTATTGCTTCTAGAACATTTTAAGACTTCTGTTGACAGTGAAGCCTGCAAGAGCCCATTTCCTTTATACTTTTGTTAAGGAAAAATAAAGGGCTGAAAGCACAATTTTAGGAGCATATGTTTAGGTAATACTATTGTTAAATGTCAGAGGGAAAGAATAGTTTCTGAGAAACCATAAACCCACTAGAATGACAGTGAGATTTTACACGAGCAAACAGTAAGAGTCAGAAAGTCATCCTGATGGGCGACACTCCAGATGCTCTGGGGTATCATTCCTAATGGAAGAAAAATGTAAATTAAAAACCTACTAAATAGAAGAAAACAACTTAAAGTGATTATTTAGAAGAAAAGTTTTAAAGCAGTTCTCTCAAAGGTGACAGTGAAAAGCTTCAGTATGTAAATGCTTTTCTCTCACTGTTTGAAATGTCGGTGGTTTCCATAGCATGATTATTTGGATAATTGCTTGGTGTACCTAGTACTAATTTACCTTCATAGGATATTGACCTTGCATCACTTTAAACTTTGCACAGCTATTAAAAGATTATGCCACCACTTTGTAAATGGGTTTTCTGCTAGATTTTTCTTTTTCAAACTGGCTTTTGTTTTTCAATATTTGCCCCTCAAGGTATTTCATCCCTCTGTTCAAATACACTAAGGGCCTGTCATTCTGGCTTTTGTTTTTACTGCCTAAAAGCAGGTGTAGAAGAATAGTAAATCCAACCCAACAGCAACATTCATGACCAATTTTCATTCAAAGCAGAATGTATTTTCCAATTGAAGAACATCAGTTTGAAGGCTGCAGAAGTATGTTAAAATCTGAACACGCTAGAGACAAATGTCAGAGCCAGAACTTCTTTCCTTAGCCAAAATAAACCTGCACTTTCAAAATAATTTAAAAAGTTTTGGCTCCTCACCTTTTTTTCATTTTCTCACACTGCCTTTCCTCTCTAGTAAAAACACACTTCAGAATTCAATTCATTATTTTGTTAGTGTTCTGGTAACTTCTTGCAATCAGCAGGAGTTCTGGCTCAAACATCCCTCCTTCTTGCCTCTCCTCCTTACTGGTCTTCCCAGTTCCCACAATGCCATGCTAAGCCAGCCATCAGTAGGTCTTAATAACAGCAAACAAAAGCTTTTTTTTAAGGCCTATTTAACCTGGATTGGTTCTTCACTCTTTTTTTAGTTAGCTCCACAAATAGAAATTAGAGACCTGATGAGCAAATGTGGAAGTTGAAAAATGTGGTTGGTGAAGACACTCTTCCCTGTGTCCATCTTCCCATTAGAACAATTGTTCATTAAAACAAAAATTCCGCATTTTTTTTCCCAAACAATCTGATAGATAAACCCCCCGGAATTATGTAAAATTAGATTTTTATTGACATGACATTTTTGCCAGGGTGTTTCAGAGAATACAAACCAGAAAAAGCAGTAAAATCACCTCAGCGCAAATCAGTTCATGGTCAGTATTTACTTTCTGTTGAGTTCACAAAAATCAGCTTTACCTTTTGCTATTTACCACCTTACTGCCTCAAAGGAAAGTTTTAAGATATGTTTTTAAGATACTTTTTTTTTTCTCATATCCCAAAAGAAAGAAGAAATGTTGAGACGTTTGTGAAAGTACTGTATCGTCAGAAACAGGATTCAATGTGGATAATTTAACAGTTGCCAAAAAAGGACATTACAAATATATTCAGCTGAAGACAGTTCTAGTTAAGAGTTTCTAAATGCATTTATCCTTGCTTTCAGTTTCTCACGTATGATATCTCTTTCGACCAAGAAGAAGAAATTTCAGTGAAAATAAGATTTCATCCTAAATGGTGTGAAATATGTGATGGAGATAGCTTGTAACAGTGGGTAATGCTTACTGTAAAAATATGAGCTATAAAATTTAATCTTAAATTACTTTATACTGCTAATGGTTAAGCCAATTCATTACAGCTCCACAGCTCTGGCACAGAGCACCTTGTTACACAGAGCCATTAACTCCTCACTATCTTTGTCACACACCCAGAAGTGATATGGATCAACCAGCCTCAGAAAGATGTGGCTAAAAAAAGGGCAGAGTTCTATTTGTTCTCATCAAAAAGAACAGTTCTATTAAGTCCTACTTAATCGAATTGCAGAAGAAACTCCATGACTTGTATCTCTGAAAAGGTTATTCACTTTTGGTATGATGTGCAAGAGAAGGAATACACATTTTACTTAAGTAAAGTATGTTTCTAATAGTATTTTAAGATATGGTGGATGAAGTTGTATCTGTTCCTCTGACAGCGATGGTCTTGTGATCAAGGCATAGGACTTGCAGTTGAGAGACCTACTCCCTTCTCCTGCCAATAAAACCTTTGTAAGATGGGAACTGTTCAAGAGGAAAAGAAGATCCCATACCCTCATGTCCTACACTCCTACCTTCCTTCTATATACCAATAAAGGCAAGAACACAGGACAGAATTTCACCCATTTTATATAAAAATGACATGGAAGAAAAACCCCTCACAACAAGGATTCATGGCAAGTCAGGTTTCTTTTTTTCCTTATTTACAGTGTAGAAAATCTGGGATCATTGTTTGAAGGTGAAACTAAACAAAACCATGGAAAAAAAACCCAGAAATTTAAACAAAGAAGAACCTCATCATCAGTCTATATGGAATTACCTGGGATATCTTGTAAGGTACTCTCTGGTATGAGAGATCAGTAATATTTTAAAACAAACAGAATGTCATGAGATAACAAGACTTAATTTCAGTAAAAAGTTTAACATAACAAGAACATAGTCCATACAGTGGAAAATGGGGAAGTATTAAATGTCAAAGGACCTCACTAGAATACAGATGGCAACAGGTCATCCTGAAGAAACAGCTGTACTGGAACAAGATCAATATCTGAGCTTTCCAAATTTTTTTTTTTAGGATCAATCTTATTTAATAATTTTACAATTATCTTTGAAACACAAAAATGTTGACTACTTGCATTTCTTCATATTGTAATATTAAAGTGAATCAATAATAGCAAGACACATACACATCATGGAGAGAAGAAGGGATGGCATTTGGGATGGGACACAGGTATAAAATGAAATTACATACCACTGGCTGCTAAACAATAATTATTTTCTATTTTATTTTCTAATGAGACAGAAAAATACAAATGTAAAAGTGCAACACAGACAGGGGAAAATTTCAGCTACCCTGTATAACATTAATTTTTAGATACTGTGTAATGTGATCATGCAAAACCCAAACATAATCCAAGGACCTATCACACAAGATACTGCCAACAGTAATTGACAAATAGCAATGTAGCTATTTAAGTCACTGATGAGACCTCAATTTTTAATTTTGCTCCCTCTTTACCATAAGAAAAAACTGTTGGACCTAATGAAGGCAAGGGCTACTGGATTGATGAACAGAATATAATGTGCATCTTGAAACAAGAATCTTTTTGGCCATGTTTTTTTTATCTTGTTAAATGGCGAAGAGAGGAGTAAACTGATTTACAAATATCCCAAGAGAAAAGCACTAAAAGGAAAGGGTGTTTATTTGTACTACAGGAAAATAACAATGTCTAAATAGATGAGTACAAATTGACTGTGATCAATTTTCATATGGAAATTAGAAGACTGTTTACAGTGTTAGGAATGGGACAATGCTAGTTGCACCTCCCAAACTCCCTGTTCAATGTGTCATGGCAGAGGGAGCAGTCTGACTATCAGCTTTTCCTCCTTCCATAGAAAGAGAATTTTGAAATAATTCCACAGATTTTTTTTTTTTTTTTTTTTAAATTAAAGGACATGGTATAAGTCCTAAAAATTTCAATCCCGCAAAGGACCCACCAGATCCATCCATTTCAATGCCACCAGGTCTCTACACCAGGGCTATTATTCACAGTGATGTAATAAAAAGATAATACTAACAGTGATACTGTCTAGTTTAAATAACAATAAATCTTCTCAGTCAGCACTGCAGAATGTGGATCAGCTCTAGTACTTTTTTCTAATACCTCAACAATTTTATTTTAATAATAAATTATTTTAGCTGGATCACGTTCTGGTGTTACTGTTTGTGATTATCTCCTGCTTCTATGAAGCCAACAATTTTCAGGTCTTTTACAAGTTCTTTTCGTGCTCCCATTTCTCCCTCCTCATGCTATGCATAAGCAGTAAAATACTTTGAAGACTTGGCTCCCTGTCATAATTTAATACACAGAAAATACAGTCACACACCCAGAAAGGTTGCATTTTGCTCCACTCTTAATAAATGATGATGGAAGTATAAATGGAGTCCATCCATTTACACTGGTTTTAGTTCATGATTTCAGAGTGAGATAGATCAGAATGTAAGAAATACAGATGAGCATTCTGCTCCATGGTTTTGACTTTAACACACAAGCTCTGAAGAACTGGATTTGATTAAAGGATCAAAAAAATAGAAAATAACTGGCTTTAATTTATACCATGTATGGTATGTGTTAGTAATTGCTAGGAGGGGGATAAATACAAATAGGGAAGTAATATGCACCAGAAAATTTATTTTGGTATCTTATAATGTTTAGATTATTGCAGTCATTCTGAGGAGACCTTAGTTCTTCATCTTCAGATCTTTCTAAAGAGTCACAGATTGTCTACAGGATTCCAATGTCCTTATTGTCTAATAATGACCTGTATACTGAAATGTTAAAAACTCCAACCTGAATCTTTCGATAGCCTTTTTAACTCATCCTGATGAGCTACAGTGTCCTTGATCCTGTTCCTATTATTCTGCCCTTTCATTATAGTATTACTAGTCATTGAAGCTTTTTTTTTTAATGAACTGAAGAATTCAGTCTGCAGGAGCACTGTACTATGGTTCATAATTGAGATGCTCTCCCATACTTTATATTTTGATCATGCTTAGCTACACAAGGGCAATAGTCAAGTTAGCTTAATAATAGCCAGAAGAAATGCCTCTAATCCAATTGGTCACAGGGCACACATCACCAAAACCAATTTTTTTATAATTAAAAGGTGCTTGGAGGCACAGCGAAAGCTTGGAAGTTGCCCAGGGATTTGGGGGGAAGTGTGGGGATTTTTTTCCCATAGACAGCAACCACACTGAAGCAATATCTGAAACAGACTGATAAGCTCTGCCTTTGAATTTACATTAAAGAGCTCAATAGTTGCTACCTGTGAGAACAGCTCATGCTTCTAAACTGACTTGTGTCCTGTAGAGATTAAGGACACAAGGTCTCCAGGAGATTAGCACGTCACTTGGTTTAAGTGACATCCAATCCATTTTATTGACACGGCCTCTATCCTGCAAAACAAGCACTTTTTAAGTGAAACATAATGAAAATTTTGTGTGGCTTTATGGGCCAGTGTATAATGGTTTTTCATAGGCAATTGCTAGCCATTATTGGCAGGTCTGTAAATGAAACCAACAACACTCACTACAGATGCCTTGTCAGTACATGTCACCGCATACTAATACAGTGGAGCACACCCGAAGGAACTTTACATCTTTTTTTTTTTTTCATTTTATTGGAGCATTGCCATGGGCTAAGGACCTTAAACCTCATTTATTGCATTAGACAGAGTATTACGCTGAATCGTTACAAGTTTTCTTTTCAGAGTGGTATTGAATATCAAGGCCACACAGATCTTCTATTTTGTTTGCTAATTGTTTATTTTCACCAACATGAACTTGAGTCTTTACTACAAGAAAGATAATTGGTGTGTAGGTGAAGAGTTCTGTCCCCTTCTTTTTTAATGCCATTCTAATCATGGGGTGCAGTTGGGATGCAGCACTTGCTGCTGAGAAGGTGCATAGTGGGAATGAAAATAATTATTGCATTGAAACTGTGCACCAGCTCAGAAGATCTGACGTTAAGCCTGCTTGCCAGCTACCTGGATTCCATTATTCTGGGAAAACAAGCTTTTTACTAACACTTTGGAAAATAAATTTTCCATTCTTTTCTCTTCCTTTTGATCTATAGCATAAAGAGACTGCAGGTACTGAGGTTGATGTAATACATGAAACTGCACTACACTGATGAGAATATAAAACCTCATTAAGGTGCATATATATACACACAGACATATTATCATCAGGGAGTTCCACAGCAAAATCTCAAACCATAGTAAACTAAAATGCAGTGACATACATTAATCCAAAATGAAAGGAAGAAAGAAATGCAATATATTTTTATGCTAAATCATTTTAGCTGAAGAATGAAATTACTAAATATGAAGATGGAAACTGAATGTGGATGTCCTCCTCCAAAATGTTTGTCTTAGTTTGGTTTCTTTATTTGTTGCTGTTAAGCCAAATTGAACTCTCATTTTGGTTTCCTAACTCATGACCAAGTATTAAAATTAGGGTATATCTAAGCAGATTCTTCCTGATTCTGTAAATAATCAGACAGCCACTGTTATCAATGCCATAGCCCAGCTTAGCATCATCTGCCTGAAAGCAGGTGTTTTGGAAAAGTGCATGGTGAATTCACAACTGAATGATGTATGAATTAATCCAACTACTCCCTTAGAAGCAAAAGAAATCTAGTAAGAGATAAAAAAGTTTTAAATAATATCTATTGATTTTAGACCTCCTCTAATGTCCTATATTTCTAGATTTTGTAGTAAAACTAGAGCATGCAGAGCACTTTCCCTTTGATCAAAAGTAACTTTTTAATGAGTTTTCTGGAAGACTTCTAGTCTGGTTATACTAATCAAAATCTCTGTGAATAACCAAGACTGAGAAAAACTCAGGGCTAACCCTTCTCCTGATCTTGTGAAACAACAAATTTCAATGGAGCGTGAAATCTGGGAAAGCCTTCAAACACTGTGTGAAAAATAGGACAACGTAACTTCAAGGTGATGTTTCTAGCTTTTGCTTTAATTTTCCTAACTCTTTCTTGCAACTCCTTCTATGACTGCATAAGATACTGTCAATACTTCCAGAAACGGTCTTAAAAAATAAAGCAAGCTGCAAAACCCTGAGCTTGTAGCTGACCTGCACACACTATTTTTCCAAGGCTGTATTACTTCTAAATTTCTAATGAAGTCTAAAGATTCTGAACACAGATGACCCAAATATTTACTATGATCATAAAATTCTGAGAGCCCTTGTATGATTTGTTAGGTTTTGGATCTTTTTGACAATTTGCCCATTTAAGAGATATTGAAATAGTTGCAAATCCAGTAGAATGTTAGCATAATATACACTGAAAAATGCTTTCCAGAGTTTTTCTAAACAAAGAAGAAACTTGTACCTCATGCTGCATGGTTGGAAAAGGGACAAAGCAGAGTAGGCTCATGAGTAAACTAGCCATTTTAAATCAATTCAAAAGTCTAAAAGTGACTGCAGAATACAGATTATCTTGACCTTTTGCATTAGTTCTCTTGGTTTCTGAGAGGAATTATCCAAGTCAATCTCATTATTAAAATTATACAGTAAATGAACTCGTTTAAAGAGTGCATAGTATGCTGTGTTAAGATGATACCATGTTTAATTTGGGATGTTAAAATCCAGATCGCAGAATTGATTCTACTTTTGGGGGTAACTGTGCCAGGCTTCCTGAAGACTGATTGATGACAACCCCAGCTTTCTTAAGGGTGTGAAAGGTATGATTAGTGTTACATATGTGGGTTAGGCAAAGTCTATCACACCTCTCAGCTGCTTGGTATTCTGGTGCTACAGATGAAGGCAAAATGTCTTTCCATGGTTTGGCCAACTAACTGTCACTATATTTGTAGTGGTTGCATTCATTTTTGCTTCATTGATTCTGCTCTTATTTGAAAGAGTAGGATATATCACTTCAGGGACTGAACAATAGAAATCTTGTTTTATAGAGAGGTCAGAGATAAAAATTTAAGTAAATGTGAACTGACAGGAAAATAAGTTATTTTTCTTATCTCATTCCTTTTCTATTTAATTTCCTTACTACACTGCATGCTTTGTGGTATTTATGATACTTTGTCATAGTTATGAAATAACAGAATTCTTGTCTCTCTTGGTCAGCTAGTATGAATATTTTTATCTATACAACCATTGTTACAGCATTTGTCCCACATAAAAATATCTATTACCTGAACAGTAGCTCCTCTGACTTAGAATGAACTTGTGTTTGAATAGCACATCAGAGCATTCTTCTCATGCATTACCCCAAAGATAGCATCACAGAATCATTTACAGGCTGCGGATTTAAAGAAAAAAAAATATCAGTTTTAATGTCAGGACACAATATATTTCAGGCAGTAATACTTTCAAGCACAGAGATGACAAAATCTTGTGTGCTTTTGGGAGATGGCACATTCAAAGGAAAACCTTCCTGATGATGTTTTTCATTTGCCAAAAGAGAGAAGGAATAAAGAAAGAAAGGAAAAGAAGACATGAAAGAGGAATAAAAAGAAAACAGAGTGAAGAAAAGGAAGAAGAGAGAGAGAGAGAGAAAATGGGAAAAAGTAGAATCCTGGAATAAGAATATTTCCAAGATAATATTGGAAAGATTCTTAAGAAAGCATTGAAAAAAAATCAGGCAAATGTCAAGTAGGGGTTTGTCTCTTTCAGATCCTGATCTCCCAAGATCAGAAACTTGGCCTAAAAGGGTGACTTAAACCTCTGCAAATCTACAGCCTCAAAACAATAGCTTATCTGAGATGCACCTGAACAATTCCATACAATTTTAGAAGGAACACATGGGACACCTGCCTTGTCTGCTGAATACAGCAAACTTGAAAAGTAAACTTGAAATACTACTACCTGAGACCACCAGGCTTCTCTGATGACTAATTAAGCAAGAGTAGTCAGCATTCCCTTTTGAGTTTTGCTTTCTTTCTGTCACAGCAACACACATAAACACACCTGCACACACACTTACTCTGAGTTCATTACCCAAATGATTCCTGAATATTGTTAGGCTTGGTGCCATGACTGCTTCCCTGGGGAGCCTGTTCCAGTGCTCCCTAGGAGCCTGTTCTAGTGACGAACCTTTTCCTAATATCCAACCTAATCCTCCCGTGGTGCATCTTCCTGCCATTCCCTCCTCTCCTGTCATTGATCACCAGAGAGAAGAGATCAGCATCTGTTCCTCCTCCTTCCCTTGTGAGGAAGCAGTAAACTGCTATAACGACCCCCATCAGTTTCCTTTTTCCCAGGTTGAACAGACAAAATTACTTCAGTTACTTCTCACAGGACTTCCCCTCTATACCCTTCACAACTTCATGGCCTCCTCTGGACACTCCCCTGTACCTTTATATCCCTTCTTTTTTTTATGCTGCAGTGCCCCAAACTGCACACAGTACTCAAGGTGGGGCCACACCAGTGCAGTGCAGAGGAGGACAATCACCTCCCTTGACCAGCTAGCAATGTCATGTTTCATGCACCCCTGGACACTGTTGGCTCATGTTCAACTTGCCATCAACCAGAACCCCCAGATCCCTTTCTGCAGGGCTGCTCTCCTGCTTCTCACTCCCCGGTCTGTATATATATAAATGGTTCTTCTGTCCCAGGTGCAAGCTGGAGATTAGGAGGAAGTTTTTCACAGAAAGGGTCATTGGGCATTGGAATAGGCTTCCCAGGGAGGTGGTTGATTCACCTTCCCTGGAGGTGTTTAAGGCATGGGTAGATGAGGTCCTGAGGGACATGGTTTAGTGTTTAATAGGAATGGTTGGACTCGATGATCCGATGGGTCTCTTCCAACCTGGTTGTTCTATGATTCTATGAATATCCTAAAGATAATGGAGATCACCTATAAGTTACAGAAGAGTAAGCATTAAAATGAATACTTAAACAATTTAAATATTAGGGGTTTTTTTTTTTTCTAAAACATCTTCAAAATTATAAAGAACTTTATGAAATAATTTAAATTTGTGGAAGATTTAAATGCAGAATTAGAAAATAATTACAATAATTCCATGTCTGCCCTTGCTATATTTCATACTAACACAACTGATAGCTTAGAATACTATCCTTATCTCATCATACTTCCTAGAGTGCATAGGCTGTGCTGGTCAAAAGGAGATGCAGGTATAATACAGTTTGGAAATCTAGTAGGATTATGGAAGTGTACTCAATGAAATAGTGAATAGAATATTTTTGAGAAGGTGTGCAATATGTTTCTTCATGAACATGTGTTCATCCTATTGTGAAATTGCAAGAAAGAATAGGGACTATTTACTGAAAGCACTGAATGTGGTATGTACATGAGCCTTTGTAGTATTTTACACATATATTCAGCATTAATTTCCAAGAATTCCTGATGATCTGGAACAATTGTAACAATTCTTCTTTGTGAGTGCTTGTACTATATGAAATTAAAATACATGTACATATACACAAATGCTAGTAAATAAATAACAAAACAAATTACAAACCCTAGCTTTTTATTGGCTCATAAATAAAGAGATTTGGTAGAAGAAATATCACCTTAATCTCTCCTTTTACCGCAGTTATTCCAAATCCATACACTGCCTCTATAAATAAGAAGCTTAAGAGTAATGAATGTTATAAAGCAATAACAAACTTTGAAAGCTAATGTTGGGGAAATTTACATGACAATTTGAAGTCTGTCTCCATAGTTATTATGTCAGCTTGTAATATTAAAAAAAGCTGGATTTGAGTAAAATTTTATTGAAGCCTTCATGTTAAGATTGAAGCAATAATGGCCATGGAAGGCTCAGAAAATCTTGGCTTTGCAAAGCATTAAAAAAGGGGCAGAAACCTGATTGTGTTATGTTACATTCTTTTCCACTGTAATTATTAGAAGCTTTGTTCCTATAGTCCATCTCTCCCTCTTTCAAAGACCAACTATGCACTTCATGTTATATGGGAACTATAGAGTGGCACTCATTATTTATTAAACCATTACATAGATGTATTTAGCAATTATTTATTTAATCAATACCATAAATGTAAATGTTGCTCTGAAATAACCTCTTTAGGAATGAAAGAGAACTCCTTTACCAGACCACATCAGTAAAAAATCATAGCTATCTAGTGTTACCTATTTTGTAAATGACTCTTCTAAATCATTGCCAGGTGAATCTCAGAAGAGCTTGTGAATTAATTGCAGAGCATTCTGAATCTATTCCTCCCCAACCTATTCTAAAATAGCAAATCATTCTTCTGTATGACAACAACTCTGTTCTATTAAGGGTTCGATTTCTACCTACCAAAATCATCCTTGACTTTATGCAAGGAATACAGAATACAGGTGATGGTGTTCCAGAGAGGGTAATATGAACCATTTGGGAAGTGATATCTGAAAGACATTGTCATTTTTTTGAAATATAAGTCTGTGGAAGTCACTGCACTAGGTCACTACCACTGAGGGGCAACTTTTCCTAATGTCTGGGCTGGGACAGCTGGAAGGAAGGTAATGTGTTGAAGAGAAGGATGGAGTAACGCAGAGTAGTCAAAAGATCGTGATGAATAAACAGGAGTTAGGCTTTGTTTTCAAAATCAGTTCTTACAGATACAAGTCACAAGCAAACTTAATTCAACATTTTAAGGGTGTGAACAACAGGAATGCATCCCAGGAATAAAATGAGTCTGATTAATAAATATTCCTGCAGTTATCTAGCATACCTTGAAAATTACTCTGCTTGGTCTGAAACTGCCTTTTGAAACTGTTGTGCTCATGCTTCAAAGTTAAGAAAGTTTCTTATCTTTATCAACCTCAATACTTAGAAATTGCCTAGGAATTTCTTTAAAAATCCATAACAGCAAAAATAAAGAAGAAAAAAATGGATTAACCAGTGAATTAGGCTAGCACAGGAACACTTATTCAGAACTACTGAATCACTAAGTTGTAAAAGACCCACAGGAGTCCAACCATTCCTATGAATCACTAAACCACGCCCCTTAGCACCTCATCTGACTGTCTTTTATACATATCCGGGGATTGTGAGCAAGAAGGAAACAAATTAGGTTTTATTTTTGTTTATTTGTTTGGGTTTTTATGCCAATCTTTGTCTAAGGCTGAGAATGGTTTGAATCTGCTTTCTGAGCAGGCTACTGCCCAAGGGCCAGGAGTTCTAGAAGCAAGAATGTTCTTGCAGTAATTTCAGTGTGTAAAAAATTGTAGAAATAAAATATTCAGTTTAATCTTACTGACCCAGAAGACTCTCATCATGAGGTAAAACAAAGACAGTCTAGTCTAATCATAGGAGCGGACAGGGAATGGCCTCAAGCTCCACCAGGGGAGGTTCAGGCTCCACATAAGGAAAAAATTCTTCACTGAAAGGGTCATTAGGCAATGGAACAGGCTGCCCAGGGAGGTGGTTGACTCACCTTCCCTGGAGGTGTTTAAGGTGCGGGTGGATGAGGTGCTGAGGGACATGGTTTAGAGATTGTTGGGAATGGTTGGACTCGATGATCCAGTGGGTCTCTTCCAACCTGGTGATTCTATGACAGGACAAGGAGTATGCTAGGTATGTTGCCATAACACCATTTGAAGGAGGAGTTTAGTTATTCTTAGTGGAGGAATTCAGCAACAGAAAAATCACCTCAGTCCTGCAACTATGATAAGGTGATAGCCAGAAAGAACTTCTAAGAAGGACATTAAGAGGGAAAGCTAAAAATGTAACCTTTTCTTCTAGTCCCTTCAAGAAATAAAAGGTCTACAGAAATTATTGACTTCTAGTGAGTATCTCAGAACTTTCTCATGCAATTAGTCAAGAAATAAAAAGATGAGAGTTTGACTTCATTGGGATTTCCAGAAAATATTCAACACGGCTTCAAAGAGTATTTGGACCCATTTGAACTCAATTGAATATCCAAAGTGATATGTTAGAACTTGTCACTAATGGAGTGAGAAAATGGATACAATAGAAAAGAAAGGAAAAAAACAGAGAAAAAGGACATTAAATAGAAGAAGAAAATGCCAATTTGAATATTCTAAAGTAATTTGAATCATCCTCAGTGAAAAGTTTCTGATAACTTAAACTGGAGTAAATTGCATAAGCTATCATCATACTTTTACTTCTTAAAGTCAGTCAACTTAGATTATGACCTGAACTGTAAGAAAACAAACCATGGTGGATATTCCATTTGCAAACTGTAACTAAGATGGACCCAAAAACTAATTAAAACCCATGAATTTCACATACATCTATAAAGAATCTTCAGTAGGCTTAAAAGAACTAATTTTATTTGAGTGTTTGTATATTGCACTCTGTGACTACAATAAAAAGGATAAAGTTACCAGTTTCTAGTAAATTCTTTAGAACGTTCTCATAAGGATTATTAGAAAAACCTTGCATAACAGCCAAAGCAAAGTCATTCATAAAGCTTCAAATTTATTTTTACTGTAGAATTTTATAAGGGAAGTCTATTTTGTACTGGAATTCTGCCCAACTCAAACTCATAAAATATTAAACTTTTTAGTTAGAATCCCATGTGTTTTATGTTACCAAATACTGTGAAGAGAGTAAGATTTGTCCCTCATGCTCAAGAGATGATATTACTTTGATTATTGCCATCATGACTTGTACTTAAATTGTCAGAGTACTTTTGAAGGGACATGCAAAGCAAGAAAAGGTAGTAGGAAACTGAGCAGGAAACCCCAAATTTAAAAGCAAACAGGAAATCAAATACTTAATATTCAGAGTATTCATCAAAAGCCGTGTCTCTAAAGGTTCATCAGGGGGATGCCAGTGAAGCCACTAAGCTCCAATCAGACCTCAGACTTCCCCTGCATTGCTGTTTGTTTTTACAGAGGGGGAGAGAGACAGAGAATTTACTCTACCCTAAAAGTCACACTCATGTCAGTAAATTCATGTGAAGTAGCACAGGTTCCACCAGTTTGGATGTTTTCTGTGGAAATTACTGTGTGATTGAAGACTAACATTAATGAGTACACTTTTCATTTAGATTTTTAGGGAAAGGAAAATAAAAATGAGGTCACATAGATATTGACACCTCATATGTATTATTTTAGTAGTCAAATTTCAGTTCTTGAAAGGATTTTACTGTCATTTCAATAGGCTTCGATGTTTTCAGAGATAAACGCAGAACTGAGACCTGCTCATCAGGTATTTCCAAAATCTCAGTCTCAAAAATTCCCTTTCTTTTTGAGGAAGCAATAAACATGCAGCAGTCTACTCTCAGCATATGGAAATGCAGTCAGGACAGAAATGAGGGTTTTGCCATATTCATCTTAAAATTGATTCAAATATTTGTCATGGATTGAAAACATTGCTGAGGTCCCAGTTTCCAGTCCAAGATCTCAAGACAATTACAGTTTTCACTAACATTCCTGACTTTTGCTTCTGATAAATCTTATTTAGCATGAACGTCACTCTCACTTAATTTTAAGGTACAAGAAGGAAAGAAACAGACTGTGCTGAATTATGTCACCTGGAAATTTGTTTATTCAAGAGAAATCCTCAGCTGAATCTTCAGGGCAATGTTCTTCCTGATTCATAAATGTTTCAGAATGATCATAAAACAGGATTTTGTGTGAGAATTTTCACAAAACCAGCAACTAAGACAACAAACAACTGGACAAATGAATGATTAGATTTCTATTTTTTTCATTATAGATGCTGAGAAAGTGTAAGTGAAGTTCAGTACTGAATAAAGGAAATGCAGTCTCTAATTTGACTGTACAATTGAATGCTAACATAATTACAGGTTCATTATACAAATGGGCAGTTTATAAGCTTCCCTTTCATTTCTGATTTTGATAAACAAAGATCTTGGCCAACTCCAGTTAAAAAAAAAAAAAAAAGGAGGAAAGAAATCCATCAAGAGAACTTGGTTGAGATCCTTAATTACTTTTTCCTTGCGGCATGCGTGGCAAAATTTCATAGTAGAGGTGCAATTACTAAATTAGAGGTTCACAAGTTTAAACCTGTGCATTAGAAATAAATGAGAACACTTATTAATCTGGCAGAAGTCTTTCTAAGAAGTCAAACTTGTGCCATTCCACACACAGAAAATAACAGGCATTAAGCAGCATCTAATTGCATAGGGCAATAGGGGAGTAGAAAATTAAAGCCCTGAATCATAGTATATTGGGAAGTACAGGACAATGGTTTCAGTATTTTCAGAACGAGCTTGGGTTAAGACAGGCTTATTGGACTCAGTGCAGAGTTGATCTGCTGGATCTGACTGCTCTGGACCCAATGAACTCTTTGAGCTTGTTCCCAGGAAATTATGTCCTAAGAAAGTTTATTAGCTATAGGGAAATGCAGCCCAAATTCATGAAATCAGCTTGAGTCAGGGATAGTTAAGTTGTTCAGAGCCCAGTGAGAGAAAGCATGCACAGGATATTTCTCCAGGTGCCTCTCTGTAAGGATCTATCATGTAGCATCTCTAACATGGCACATTAGCCCTGACTAATCTCCAGCCATTACAGATTCAGACCACTGAAAAGCTGCCTGTTCATGCTTGTTTAGGCAGGAGATTAGATGAGACATGACAGGATCTGAACAAGTTAGATACGTAGGTTCACATAACAGTGTGCTTCACTTAAGTAGTCCTTCTAAAACCAGTATCCGAAGGCAGCTATCTTATTGTTGGAAAAAACATGATCTATACATACAGCCTTCAGTATTAATTTTTGGGGCTCTTAGGGCTACAAGGGTTTTGTGTCTACTTGACATGATTAATTCACAGCTTGGATGACTGTGAGTTTACTCTATCTGTCTTTCCCGTATTTCCCAAAGTCTCCGTATTTCTTACGTATCACATCTCCACGGTTAGGGAATAGAGACAGGTGGTCATTAGGAATAATCTTGGCTGTGATGCACAAATTACAATCCAGCTTCTGCATACATCTTGTCACTCTAAATTTCTCCACTCTCCAAAAATTTAAACATGGAATCTGTGACTAGACCAAAAGTTACCTAGAACAGTCTTCCTCCAAAACTGTTTGTCGTCATGTACACACTGCTGATAAACAATGGATATAAATATATCATATGATAGTTTGACAACATGAAAAATGTGTATTTCTATAAGATTTAAAATATAAGAGGTTAATTCAGACACTTAATTTTCTAATATATATCTTCGTAAAGTTCCTTAAATTATTTGAATGCATATGTTACAAAACATGTGCATCATTAAAACGTAGAACATACAGATGAATACATAGATCACAAAGATATGTCTGGTATTTGTTTAGAAGTCTTTTTCCCACTCTCTCTGAGAAGATGTTGTGTACAGACCTCAAAAACCTAAAGCTTCACATTCACTTTGTGGGAATATTGCAACAACATTTTTTTAGCAAATTCTAGCCTCTCACATTTACAATCTGACTGAAAAACTCTAAGATGACAGAGGAGGATTAAAATTCTAGAGTCTTGTATAGTATTTTTATTTCTTGACGATAGATATGTTTTTAACATGTATTTAGATGAGTATATATATATGTGGATTTGTTTATTTAGTGAGTGTTGTATACAGTAAGAACCATGAAGTTAAAGAATTTCTCATTAGACCTATGTTATGTTTTGCTGCTGGTTATGCCTTATCTTTGAGAGCACAGAATGCTGTTAGTTGAATTGAAGCCCTGTTGAGTGAAACAATTGGATTCACCCAAGAAGAGAAGAAAAATGGTCCTCTTAGTAACATTCCTTAGCACAGGAGGAAAGTGCTTACCTTGTGATGGTTATTGGCAGTTTGTATGAATAGTAGCGCACAGGGCTTTAGGTTAACCTGTTTAGTTTTACATGACCTGAGATATTAAAAATATTCTTACTCTGAAGGACTACTAGGCAGTAACTCAGCGTCACATCAATTCTGAAGGCAATATTATTGAAATGGTGTACACGGTTATTGAATTTTTAGTATTCAGTGAATATTGGTCATGCTTTAAAAGAATTTTGAAAAATCAGCATTTGTAATGGGATTCTCTTATCTCTGAAAAGCATATCTGACATGCCATAGCGCATCACAGATTTGATTTATATTTTTTTTTCTAGCACATATGCCAGCTGCATAACAATATACTGAGATTTTGACAAACTGCCAGTCCTCACTCCTTAAAGAAAACTGTTTTTAACAATAATGATTGGAAAACTAGCAAATAAACAACAAACAAACAAAAAAAAAATCAATCTTTACTGATCAAAGCAATACACTTATATGAAGGAACCTTAGAGACTTCAGCCAAAGACAAGCACAACTGCAGATTTTGCTTTGTTATTTTTTAATTTGTTCAGAAATCACTTACTTGGATTTTAGTACACTCGTGCCGAGAACCTTGTGACAGCACTTCTGTATTTACAAGTACATCTCCAAACACTTTACCTCAAGCCTCTGTATTTCCAAAGCTTCCAAATCTTCCTGGGTCATTTTAACTTTTTGATTGGTAGGGTGGTCACATTAGTCCTTGCCTCTTCTATTTTTAATAATTAAATTCTATTAGATCTGGGAGTTAAGCTTGAGCCATGCTACTCTATGCCAGGTGAACATCTTAAGAGCCTAATCTTGCCTTCCTATGCTCATCCTGAAAAATAAATTAGATAGAAGGCTTTCATGGCTCTCTCCTCTTCGTTATTTAATGCTTGTACGAACCAAACTGAGAATAATGACATAAAGAGATGAGAAAGTTTGCTGCAGAATTTGCATTCACTTTGCAATTCCCATAGAAAAATAAAATTATTGCACAAACTTAATATTATGGAGATTTATATTCTACATTTGATATAAAGTAGAAATGTTATTGCTAAAAAAATATTAAGTTTTCCAGGTCCAAAGCTTAAGGTTATCCAGTACTTGGTTATACAAAGTGATTCTTTGAGGCTTCCACATATGCAGTCTCCTTTAAACTTTGTAAAATCCCAAGTATGCTAGTAAAGGAGCATGGCCTTTTATCCTGAGAACTCTCAACATTTATTATTTTCAACTTTTAAATGCCTTTTTAAC
Organism: Coccyzus lansbergi; assembly: GCA_033558105.1. Lineage (NCBI taxonomy): Eukaryota > Metazoa > Chordata > Aves > Cuculiformes > Coccyzidae > Coccyzus > Coccyzus lansbergi. The sequence goes on from JAUMJK010000159.1 coordinate 1,941,575, forward strand.
ATACACCGAGAATCCAGAGGAGCTTTTACTAAGTAATTTCTAGACAGTTTGAATGCGAACAGAGAGAAATACAGCTCAATTTAAACATCGCCTTAATAAAAAACTATGCTTTGGAAAACTGTACATGTCAGAAATTTTGTACGTTTTGTGTGAGGAAGCCAAAGAAAATACTCAGCAATATGACTAGTTGAGACTCTACTTATTACCTTCTTAACAGGCTGTTTACCTCCACAAACAACAGGTAAAACCACAAGCATTCTAGGAAATCAGTTCTGTACTACTAAAGCAGAGCATTGAATCTCTACTGTCTTGTTTTTGGCTTCTCCCGCATTAGCTAGAAACATCTGGGATCAGACTTCATCTGAATGTAGGTACAAATCTATTTCTCGGGCAAGACCCTTCTCATTCTGCAAGGTTATCCACCTTGGTGCAGACTGAAGGCAGTGAGAATGTGTTGATATGTGTCACTAGATTAATCTCCAAACTCTGGAATTTCGAGTACCTCCAGTAATTGATTTATAGATAGCAAATAAAGACCTCTGAGAAGGACATGAAAAAGTGACAAGGCTCCTTTTTCTTTAACTCTTATGTTGAATTTAAATGTAAGAGCTTTCATTTTAAAGCTGTTTACTTCTCATCCGCCAAATGCAGTAAGTAAAATTTACACATTCCAGATATCATCGTTTTCGGTGGATTTTACCTGATGCCTTCATTATCTATACGCTAAATTAGCTAAATAAAAGCCACTAAAATGATTCGATTTCTTGTAGGTTACTGCAATATCTTTATATGATGGGTTTAACATCTTTTTCTTGTCTGTTCTGAGATTACACTATGAAAGCAAGTCTCTGAAAAGTGTTTTTCTTTTTCACCTGTGTTTCAAATTATGAGAACAACTAATTTTTTTTGATTCAGGCATTATGCTGCTTTTCTCTATATGTAAACCAAATTAATGTAACATCCTGGATGAAGAGTTCCTCCCTGTGATCACTGGAACTTTAATCTAAGCTAGGTAGCAACTGCCTGCTTACCAAATCCATGAGAATTTTAAACTGAACTCAGCATTTTTCTCTAAATACCATGAGTGTTGCAGTGGAATTTAGGGCATTGGTTTTAATTTTTAAAGTATCCTATAAATTTTGATATCTGTTTGCCTGACAAACTTTGTATTTCCTTGCACAAAACTAAGGAGTGATCTAAGAGTTGAAAACCTGCTAATTTAGATGAGACAGAATGTTAGTAGGGTATTTTTTTTTTCTCAAAAGCTGTCTTTTTTTAAAGTGATATTTTCAACCAAAATGTTGTCGTTAACTTCAAACGAGGTCTGGATTTCACATTTGAGATCTAAACCACACCTTTTTCTTAATTTCACACACAGCCTGTATTCATCAGCCTTCTGAGTACACTCTGGACCATGTAATTCTTCCTGAGAAATGAAATGTAATGTGGATGGAGGGATACAGGGCTAGACAGAAGGTCTGTGATAATCACTCAGGAAGCAATTACCTTAGCAATGAAAGTCTATTTGATTACTAGGCTGATCAGTCATTATATCCATTGTATGTATTATGTTCTCAAACAAATGAAGAGAGGGGAAAAAATTAACTAGGTATATAAGGGGACATGTGGGAATTAAAATGCTTTATGCATTACTCTGCATAAAGCTGAAGTAAATGAACCCATGTCCATGGATCTCACAGACACTTTATATAACAAAAATCCTTTATTTTGCATAGGAAACCAGGAGATCAACCTTACTGACAGCATAGTCTGCCAAATCCTGGGAAACAGGCAAATAATATATAGATTGTTGTAAAAGATCAAGGTATTTCTTTAATGATTTCTCAAAGGTATTGAATAGAAGAGGTAAAAATGAAATTTTTATTTCTATTAGATGTTAAACGTTCAAATTCATCTTGCGTTTCATTCTAATATGCCTTTTAATAAAATAGTTTCTATTATTCCACTGGAAAGGACAAATTATTTGTACTGTTTAAAGATAAAACTTTGTTGAACACAGGAAGCTACAGGTTTTGTGCTCAAACTCTGATTTTCACTGTGTGACACTGCTGTATCATGCAGCCTACATTTTACAGTACTGATTTGTAACTGATGAAGAAAGTCCTCATCAAAAATAATTACGTTTCTTGAATTTAGTATATTTTTTCTATACTACTTTGTTGACTGAGACTTAATTATTTTTCCTTTTTTCGTTTGCTTATAGAAAATAATGCATGCAGCCATAATGTAAAGGTGAATATTTTCTGGATTATTTTTTTAACCAAGTCTCTCTTTGCAAGCCTGCTTGAAAATCACCTCAGTGACAATTCAGGGGACATGGAAAGATAAGTATTATTAACATAAAATGTTTATAAAGTCATTCCTTATTCACACCTGTCATCAGCATTAAATAAATACAGAGCTGTGCAAAAACGTAAGGTCTGGAAGTAGTTGAAGACTGATAGTATACGAAGTAATCAGAACATAAAAATTACTAAAACTTTAACATCACATTAATAAAAAGAAGCAGCTAGTAATGATACAAGGATACAAAATGGAGTACATAGAATAAAGCTTTGAGGGTGCTATGAAACCTAAATAATATCCCTCAAAAATCAAAATAAAATCCAATCCACAGCCACTCCATATAGCAACTATTTGCAAAATAAACAGGAATCTGTATTATGGGTCAATTGTAAGTCTCCCATCAGCTTCAACCATCAATCTCTCGGGAAACTCAGATTATCTAAGAAACCATACTTCATCTTTGAGTTCATACAACTTTCAACCTTGATTTATGTTACATCTAGTGAACAAAGGTGTAAGCTTGATACATCTAAGTGAGTTACAGTGACACAGTTCTGCCTTTTTGCAAAGTTAGGGGTTTCATAATTACTACTAGATATTGGTAAATTGTATAAGGAAAATGTCACTGTAATTTTGATAATATAATCAGTCCTTCCTGAAATTTAACCTGTCGTCATTTCCTCATAACCTCATAGAATGTCTTTATTTTTCTTTGTAGTCAAATTAGTTGAAGTATTTTGAAGGCTATGTCATTTTCTATTTGATCAGTTTAATTTCAAGCTACAAGTTGTCTTCAGAGAGCTCATCAAAGAATATAGATGTTTCTGTACATTAATACTTTTCTTCAGTGACAGCAGCTCTAAGAGGTAGTGAATATTACTTAGTTGAAAACAAATATTTTCTCTTATAAAATGACTCTTGGAAGAAACATCAATCTAAAAAAAAGTTCAATTAATCAGTTAAATATATGTCTTAATTTATAATTTATGTCTTTCAACTGCATAGGATCCCTTCGGTCACGTTTATAAGACACATCTAAATAATATTCAGCAAGTATAATGAACGTTTGAATTAACTGGAAAATTACTTGCTCTTAATTATCAATTTTTTTTACATAATCACCAGTATCTCTTTGGTCTTTCCTAATACAAGAAGAGCTAGCACATTGTGAATGTCTCTTAACTGCCAATTATAGCTCAGACTCCGTATACACAGTTTATTGAAAATATGCCAGAGTAATTTAGAGCATTCTCCAGACTAGGTTACAGTTCTGCACTGACTTTATTTGTCTTAATTTACAAACTCATGTTGTCATTTACAAGCTGAATCATATCACATCTGCCCTATATAAACTTTAGGGAAAACACTGCTGTAGTATCTAAATGTACCAGGCTTTGTCTAAATACAAGGTGAAGAGATTTTTGCTGTTAAAGAAATCAAGAGTGTCCATTTCCTAAGCCACTGATGCAAGAAACATTCAGATTACTACATACATCATTAAAAATATCTTCCTAGACATTTTGAAGAAAGCTGAAGAAACTGTACCATTATTAAAAAACAGTTGGCTATTAAACTGAACTTGTTGATTCCCTTTTAAAACTGATTTCCTAACTTCATTTTCTTCTTTCCTATAATTTGCTTTATTTAATATTCAATGGCTGTATTGTTACCATCTTTCATCTAGTCTACCATTTGTGGTTCACTGGCCACGAGGTTCCTTCCTATTATGTGATCTCTTCACAGCAACATATGACTTTTATACTTAAATTTGTGACATATTGCCATATTTTAAGTGCTATTTTAAAATTTTAATGAACTATGATCATAACAAAGTCATGCATTGTGCTATTTAGGTGCAAATCCTGAGCTCAAAGTTATCGACACCTACCATTGTGTGGTCCAAATGACATATGATTGCTTTAGAATGTATCAGATCAATACGTCTACCATATCATACCTACATTCTTCTAAAATCTCACTACCTCTGAATTTAGGAATGTAGAATTTCTGTTTACATACTGTTCTAACATCTCTACAAATATTGATTTGTTCCCTATTTTGTGTTGTCATTTTCTTTTGTCAATGCCACAATTTATTTTTATTACTTTCTTAATAGATTTCACCTTCAAAACATTTTCCCTTACATTCATGCATCATCTGTAAATTTAATCCAGTTGTATATACACATAACTATGTAAACCATATTAACCAGCAAACTTTCTCTTTCAGTCTTTTGTCTCTGGGATACACTGTTTGTCCTTAACAGCACGTGTATGGATCAGTACCCTGAAAGGTATCCTGAATAGATTTTAGTCACTTACCATAGCACTAAAGTGCTATTAGGTAAACTAAGTAAAATACCTGAGTTTGTCTGAGTTCTTTGACATCATTAATATGACATATTTAATACCTATCAAAACTATCTGAGATAATTTGTATGAGTTATGGATAAGTTGTTTAAGTGTAATTTTCTTTTCTAAGGAGTTGCATGAGTTTTTTCTGAGGAAGATGTGACGAGTATTTTTTTTCCCTCTCTGCTGTAATTTCTTCAGAGTCTTTTTTTTGAACTGTTTCCTCCTAGTCAGGTATTTGTGCTGCAGTAGTATCTGAGTTAAGATTTCTAGCTTTAAAATGCTTTACTAAAAATGCTTTACTAAAAATGGCTTTAAATTGGAGGGGGAAAGATTTAGATTAGACATTAGGAAGTATTAGTCTAGAATGAGGGCTGTGAGGTGCTGGCACAGGTTGCCCAGGGAAGATTTCTAGTTTTCAGGTCTGTTTGATTTCACTGTTTAGGTTTTGTTTTGATTAAAATTTTCCATTGTTGAACTGGAACTACTTTTTCTGGTAAAATCTTTTGTTCCATGTTGGGATAGAACAAATGTAGCAAGGCTTGAACACATATCCTGTAATCACGTAAGGATATTTATACTTGTATTTGGTAACATCACCAGCAACTCCCTCTTACAGGCTTCATGAGATCATTCCAAATGCCCTTCTGTAGACATGGAAAATAAGAGCTAGTATCATTATTAGGTGGGCTGGTGATCTTTACTGCTGTCATGAACAAACCCTTCTAAAACACACTGTATAAGGAAAAAGTTTTCAAGAAGTATATTTATGCTAACCTGGTATTCAAAACAGAACTGGATAGCGACAACATGTTTGCATGCTTTCAGTAGTGTGTAAATTTGTCACCTAGATTGAAGTGTACTGGAAATCTAAGAGCATCTTTCATTTTGCCCAAAAGAAAGAGGGAGAGATGGAGAATACATACACGCTTTTCAAGTATAAAAGAATAAGATGTGACTGCTATAAGGCTTCTTTCCTTTCCTATAAATAGTGTTTGCAGGAGATTCAAGGTCATGCGTCCCAGGTAATAAAGACAACAGTTTAACCAGAGGTTTGTCCTCTAACAATTCCTTTGGCAAATTCAAGAACTGAAAGCACAAGGTTCATCTTTAAATAATTATGGGATGGAGATTTGACAAAATCTTTCCTAGTCTTTGTTGGCAGACAGCAGTGAGCACAATGAAATTGATTTAGGTTTCATTCTTTTTAGGCCGAATTGAATACTTCTCATGCTTATTTATGAAAAAACAAGTGGTTAATCTAAAACAATGCTGTACTATACATTATTTGTATATGTATGTGTGCTGTCTTAGACATCAACAGCTGATATATATATCTTGATGAAAATTAAAATCCCAATAATAAAATGTTGTTAAATATTATGTGCTCAAAAATTGAGAATATTTTTTATTTGTACCCTGGGGTTATGTCCTCACTATTCTTTTGAAAGTTATGTAAGAAACAGCCAGTGCTTCACAAAACACTCTTCATGTTTGTGAGTGACTGGTAAACCCCTGCAATGTTGGACGGCTCAGAGGCGATGGGCAAGGGAATGATTCCCCAAAGCTCTGTGAACATGCAGAGTGGGACTGACTACCCCTATAGCAAAGGAAGCTGACTTCATCTCAACACAAAGTGAAATAAAGGGTGGCTTTTGTCCCAGCTATCAAAGGTTGAGTAGGTCAACAGGTAGTCTAAAAGTTTCTCACACAGTTAATTAAGATTGTGAATATCTCCCTGAGTTACCCAGATGCTCAGCCCAAGAACTTAAAAACTGAATAACAAAAATTCCCAAAGTGAGCAATGGGATTGAGCTGCTTCTTTCTCTACAAGACACCTAGCATTGTGACTGCAGGTTTACTGTTGAATCCAATAGTATGAATCACTTTGTTATTGTGACTGAACCATGTAACCAGTATTACACTGTAATTTACATATGTATAGTGTTCCAGATATATTTTGTATCACTGTTCTAAATCAAAATTCTTCAAATAGGTAATATAATATTTAACATTGTAGCCTCCATGCACGGGATATATGTAAAAACTTATTCAGAGAATATTGGACTCACACAACATTGCCTACAGAAATGACACTGGATGGTAAACAGATAACCAGTCCAAGTGAGCACAGAATCATCTTAACTATTTAGTACTAAAAGTAGTTCTTTCTCACCAAGCTTGTCATAGGTTCAAGAAAGTGACCTTCAGCTGCAACTTAACAATATACTACAGGTTTAGCAAAGAAATCCATAGTCTTTCAAGTTGGGCTATAAAAGTCAAGTGGACATCATAGATGTCCTCGGGTGTGCTATACTTGTTTCAGAAGAAGCATTGCAAACACTAGGAGTACACACCCAGCAGAGAAATTTTAAAATGTAGTTATATTTCTTGACCCATCACCAATATTCATTTTCATCTTCCTTGTTTGCACTAAAAAAAAATAAAGTAGATCTATAGCGCACGCTTGATATGAGTAACCCATGAGTCATATTCATATAAATACTGCCTATTAGACTAGTTATACAGAAACATAGCTATACTGTGTATATATTACATGATATTTGATCTGGGGTTCTTAGTAAATGTGATTAATTGTAATAGGCCACAATCAGACAGAGAGCATGTAAACACTTACTAAGAATATACTTTTCTCAATAATTAATTGTAATCATTTCACATTTAAGTCCACGGCAGTTATTCTTGCTTTCCATTACTTGCAATAGTTTAACAGTTATTTCTGCTTTAAAACATTCACAACATACTAAGGAAGAAGGGGGAAGGGAGGGAATGGCAGCACTTGGTGAACTTCAGAACATGGCAGCTAGCAAATCCGGGAATTTCTAAAGTGCTTTTTTATCCTTCTAAGTAAATATGTATACAGAGAGAAGTCAGATAAACTCTAAATTCTAACTTATTTTTTTATTAAAATTTCTAAAAATAAGCTATGCATCTCACATGGAGATAAACAAATATTTTCAAATAAGATGTTATCATTTAAAAATGTGTTTTATTTTTATTCGTATGTAAGCATATATCATTCCTCTGTCTGTATAAACGTTGCTGGGTTTATACTCCCCCTCTTGACTTCAGCAGCAAACTGATGGCACTTTGGCTTATGAATTAGTGCAACAGATGTTAGTGCCATCAGACAGAACTTGTGCTACAAGGATTTTTATTTATTTTTAGACACTATCACAGCCATATTTTTTGACCTTTTTGCCCTTTGGATCTCTGTAAGAAAGAGGGGGAAGGGACAACAATACTTTTAGTCATACTCTATCAAATATACATATTAGGGCTGAGAAATTGCTTCAGAGAAATGTAGAAGATCCAATGCCCTTACCTATATAAAAATAATAAAACTTCTTGAAAGTTACTTAGTTTTTTTAAAAAACACCTTATAGCCACAATCATTTTAACAACAGAGTGAAAACTAGGCTCAGACACAGTTTGAAGATAAATTTCCTTTCTAATTCCTTCTAACACAATCATGACCATGCTTCTGGACGGGATATTGTATATTGCTGCGCTATATGATCACAGAACATACTGTGAAATTTTGTTTACCCTTAGAGAAATAACTCCAGTAGATTAGGCAGGCAGATTAGTATCTGCCTAGTGCTCAAAACACAGACAGCATAAAATGAAACAAGCCGACAGCTGTGTTAATATACAGCTCCAATAACTGCTGGAGATAGTATCTACAACATACAGATCACTTTTTTTTTCTAATTAAATCAGAACTTGAAAAAGCATGAGATGCTTTATTAAAGCTATAATTTCTATAAATCAAGTAGTCTGCAACCATTCTCATTTCCAGAGCAATATGCCTGTCATAAGAGCATTTATTAGATGCAGCTGTCATCACTGGGGGTACATGGACCACTTAACGTGAAATGCCTGGTGGAAAGTAAGGTCTCTGGTTTAGATGCAAAAGTTATTGAACTCCTGGGACTGCTCCCAACTTCTGCTTCTCAGCACCCTTCCTGGAGAGTCTGTTGAGTTTTCTTAGTGCCTTTTCCCTTACTTTAACCTTGACAGTCAGTTCTCAGGTTTTGATACCAAACAGTACCTGATTTTTGCAGGAACAAAGTAGTCTTTAGCTATATTTCACCCACAAATGGAGTAATTTGCTGGCTCTCCATCTCATGCATGCAGCTTTTACTTTCAGATGTCCCTCTTTTGTATTTCATTTTCATCATCCTGCAGTGTTATCCTTGTACTGCAGTTGTTCTATTCCAGTAGTTTACCTACTTACTATCACCAAGCCAGAGTAAGCATGGGTTCTACAGAGTTAAGCATTGGCTGGCAGAACACGCAAAGGCAAGAAAATGTACATCCACCTCAAAACATCACCGGTTATGACTTTGCCCATGAAGAATGGAGGGTGTTTATCTCCTATTTGCGGGGCAGAAATCCTCATGTTTGAAATAAGGACATCACAAATGTCACCTCAGTCAATATTAAATATATTTTACTCTTCTATACAGATTTATCTAATGGGAATGAGTGTTTCGGCAATACCTTCAGAACCATGACAGTCTTGTTATTTTTCAGGCATTGCACATCACCATCATTTTGACAACAATTCCACATAAATCACATCAAATATTACCATTTAAAAAAGTACTATTCCATAAATTTATTCTACAGTTTCATTTTTTTATTCCTTGTATGAGTTACATAAACCTCCTATTTTTAAACGTTAATATCATCTCTCAAACTCTTTCACTTTTCTATTATGTAGTATAACAACAGATTTCACTGATCTCTAGTGCAATTTAGACCTGGCTTTCTGTGAGCAGAAAGATCTTTGACTGTCTCTAAGTAGTCGGATGTGTTTATTATATCTGCAATATATTCAAACTTATCAATCATTTAAATTGTTCTACTTTTCAACAAAATTTCAGGTGATACCCTGTTCTGTAACACGTCTACCAGAACTACCTGTTTTAGTTACTTTATTTAAAACAGATTTATTACATGCTCTGTCTCTTTTGTTTATATTTATACAGCACAGGATACAATGACCTCTGCAATGAGAGACAAGACAATTCAAGTGAGTACTTTACAATACTGTCTTCTGGAGAGCAGGTGCACTATATTGCTACACAATGAGGTTGTAATGGAAACCATCATTCACCTTCATAAACAGAAACTCAAGCTAGTAAATAAATTCAATTATTGTTGGGTTTGCAACCTCAGTCTTTAATTTACTACACAACTGACAAGCCAGTGAGCTAGAGGAACACTTCCATCAAATCAATTCATGTTAATCAGAAGCAATGGATTTCTTTGGAGAAGTGCCTTTTTAAATCTTCTCAAGTTTTATCAATGAATCCTTCCTGGTATCACAGAGGACCATGAAATATAGTCCTTAGGAGACATACCGTATGAAGTAATGCAATTTGAAAACAAGAAAGCACAGAATAATGCCATATTACTATGCTGTACACTGAGAAGCAGAATAGACACAGAAACACAACCATCCTCTTTCCATTCAACTGAAAAACCTCTACAGAATGTGCCAGTTTCAGGGGAGATTAGACAAAAATGGGACTAGCCGTATGACCAAAACACAGTAAATCCCCATTCAATGACTGAAAAGCCCCAAGGCTAAATACTATCTGAGGAGCAGGACAAAGAACAGGGCCATTTATATCTCACTGATCCCTTGCCCCAGCCTTGGCCCTGATGATGGGTTGCTGCAATTAATCAGAATCCCAGGGGAACACTGTACTGGCCAAAGTAAGTGCAGGTTGTGTCCTTCGGCCATTCCTCTCCCTTGGTATGGCACGACCCTCTCTCCTGGTCTGTGTCAAGAACTGAACTTTATTATTTGTCTTTGGTATGGTATAAAGTGATAAACAGAATTTCTCTACAGAAATAGAAATTAAAAAAAAAAATCTACAATATCATACTCTCAGAAACGTTCAGTCATGACAAGAATCCATGTTCCTGATGTAGAAAGATGGAAAAGTTCACAAATTTGTTAGAAAAAGTAATAATCAATACATATGCACTTGTGTTGAAAGACTGAATGCTATTACTGCTTCTTTTCTCTATTTATTAAAAAATTGCCTCAGAACAATAACAGTAAACAAAATACTACATCAATAAGCTTTTTACAAAGTAACATGCAAATAGGGTTTTTAAATAAAGTTAATTTAATATTTGATTAAATTATTTATTCATCATCTACGACCCACCCTTGTGGGGAAACATTACGTCCTTGTTAATCAAAAATGACTTCCTCTTTGAATGCAAACTACATTAGCACTCCAAAGGGATATTTATTCTCTTCCTTTGCAGTATTTTTCCCTTTAACTTAGTATTTGTTATGTTTATACTTTTAAATCATTACTGAGCTTTCATTTATGTTTTTAAGGAGTGAGTGAAGGGTGACAATTCTGGCTCTGTTGAAAGAGAGAAAGGGTTATGTATAGGAGTGTATATTTCCTCCTAACAGCTCTTAGGGTGGGGAGGTCAAGTAACATCAGACCTTCCAAATTTGTAGACTGTTTTTTAAAAACTGCAGAATTTTCTTATCGATAAGTAACAGTTCTTTCTCTAAGCTAGCTTAAGTAGCTCTCCTACTTCACAAAAGGATTATAGAATCATTGAATGGTTTGAGTTGAAAAAGACCTTTAAAGGTCACCTAGTCCAAACCCCCTGCAGTGAACAGGGATGTCTTCCATTTGATCAGGTAGCTCAGAGCCCCATCCAACCTGACCTTGAATTTTTCCAGGGATGAGGCATATACAATCTCTCTGGGTGACCTGATCAGATGTTTCACCACCTACACCACAAAAAATGTCTTCCTTATGTCTAACCTGTATCTATACTATTTTAGTCTAAAACCATTACCCCTTGTCCAAAAATCTGCAAAGAAATTTATCCCTATCATTCTTATAAGCCCCCTTTAAGTACTGAAAGTCCACAATAAGGCCTTCACAGACCCTTCTGTTTTTCAGGCTGAATAACCCCAACTCCCTTAGCCTTTATTCATAGGGCAGATGTTTCATGCCTCTGATCATTTTTATGTCCTTCCTCCGGATTCACAAAAACAGGTTTATGTCTTTTTTGCTTCAAGGACTCCAGATCTGAGGTGTCACCAGAACAGAAGGGAAGAATCACTTCCCTTGACCTTCTGGCCATGCTCCTTTTGATGGAGCCCAGGGTAGGGTTGTCATCATGTCTAGCTTGTCATCCAGCAGTATCCCTAAATCCTTGTCAGAAGTACTGCTCTCAATCCCTTCATTCCCTGGCCTGTATTCATACTAAGGGTTGCCTTAACCTACATGCAGGACCTTATGCTTGGCCCTTTTGAACCTCACAAGGTTGACATGAGCACTGTCATAGAATCACAGAACAACCAGGTTGGAAGGGACCCATCGGATCTTCTAGTCCAACCATTCCTATCTAATACAAAACCAAGACCTCAAGACCTCATCCACCCGTGCCTTAAACACCTCCAGGGAAGGTGAATCAACCACCTCCCTGGGCAGCCTCTTCCAATGCCCAATGACCCTCTGTGTGAAAAACTTCCTCCGGATCTCCAGGCTAAATCTCCCCTGGCGGAGCTTGAGGCCATTCCCTCTTGTCCTGTCCCCTGTCACTTGGGAGAACAGGCCAGCTCCCTCCTCTCTACAACCTCCTTTCAGGTAGCTGATGAGAGTAATGAGGTCTCCTCTCAGCCTCCTCTTCTCCAGGCTAAACAACCCCAGCTCTCTTAGCCGCTCCTCATAGAGCCTGTTCTCCAGGCCCTTCACCAGCTTCGTCGCTCCTCTCTGGACTTTCTCCAGAGCCTCAACATCTCCCAGAAGTACCAGGGAGTGAAACAGATAGGGACGAAGGAAGAAAAGAAAGTGTTGCCCAGCTGGAAGGCATCTGCCCATGGTGTAAGGGTCCACCTTTTGCACAGCAACCCCATAGACAGTGTGTGTGTGTGTGTGTGCATGTGTGTGTGTGTGCGCGCGCGCGCATGACTGAGTTCCTTTTGCAAGTGAAACTTTAAATACAGAGATTTCAACAGTGTTTAAGGGCACATTTCTTCCTCTAGACTTAGCATATAAACATGACAGACTTCTACTTTAGTAGATTAATGAATGCTAGTAAAAAAGATTTTACTACAAGCTTAAGAAAAAGTTAATATAAACACTTATTCTACTCTTGCTGATAAAAGAAAATATACGTCTTCAGGTCCTAGGCGAATTGGACAGTTATTACTGCCAGCATTTTATAGACTGGAAAGCGACAAAGTATTCACTTTCTCAGTGAGACATCTGAAGGATTTCAGTTGCCTACAAGTATAAGCAAACAATTCCCTATGCTGTAGTAAAATCCCACCCAGTATTGCTTTTGTTTTGTTTCTTTAATATTTATTGGTTGTTTTAATTATTAGTAATGACTGGAGATCCTGTGTAGGAGGCAGTTATGGGTGATGAGAGAAAGATCTACTAGATAAGGCCTTGTTCTTACACGGTTACCTCATTAGCAACAACAGAAGCAAATAATAAGAGAAGATGTCAATTAACACCAAACTGTGGTAATATTTGACAGTAAATTAGAATTGTTTTATAACTCCTTAAAGCACGAGAAAAGAAAATAAAAGACTTGCAAATTATCAAGTAAAACATTGAGGTAAAGCATTGAATTTTCCATATAATTACTCCCTCCTCAAAATATTACATAAGCCAGCAGTGTGCCCAGGTGGCCAAGAAGGCCAATGGCATCCTGACTTGTATCAGAAATGGTGTGAGCAGCAGGTCCAGGGAGGTGATTCTCCCTCTGTACTCAGCAGTGGTGAGAGCGCTCCTTGAATCCTGTGTTCAGTTCTGGGCCCCTCACCACAAGAAGGATGTTGAGGTTCTGGAGCAAGACCAGAGAAGAGCAACGAGGCTGGTGAAGGGGCTGGAGAACAGAACCTATGAGGAGTGGCTGAGAGAGCTGGGATTGTTTAGCCTGGAGAAGAGGAGGCTGAGAGAAGACCTCATTACTCTCTACAAGTACCTGAAAGGAGGTTGTAGAGAGGAGGGAGCTGGGCTCTTCTGCCAAGTGACAGGGGACAGGACAAGAGGGAATGGTCTCAAGCTCCACGAGGAGAGATTTAGGCTAGAGATTAGGAGGAAGTTCTTCACAGAAAGGGTCATTGGGCATTGGAACAGGCTGCCCAGGGAGGTAGTTGAGTCACCTTCCCTGGAGGTGTTTAAGGCACGGGTGGATGAGGTCTTGGTTGAGTATTAGATAGGAATGGTTGGACTAGAAGATCCGATGGGTCCCTTTCAACCTGGTTGTTCTATGATTCTATGTTGTTGGACAACATTTCATTTTTTTCATAGAACAGTAGGCAGATAAAATAATCAGTTCTTGTTATTTAGAGTCATAGAACAACAACAACCAGGTTGGAAGAGACCCATTGGATCATCGAGTCCAACTATTACTATCAAACACTAAACCATGTCCCTCTGCAGTGCCCAGGTTCACTCCACCTGCAGCCTTTCCCTCACCTGCTGAGCAAGGAATTTCATTTAATGCATGTGAGGGGCAGCAGACAAGGTGTAACTTTTTCACCATCAGCTGGAACCCTTTGTTTAGTGCTGAATCTTCTTGCTAACCATTCCAGGGAGGGTTTAGGAGAATGAGGACACTTGGGTCTTGCTTAGAATTTATTCTGCCCCAAATCATGTACTCAAGGGTGTGGGAAGGGACTTCTGGATTTCACCTTGTCCAGTGCTGCTGCTGCAGCACAGGAGGTTGAGATCGCCAGGAGCAACAAAGGTGGGGCTGGAACTCAGTGGGCTTTGAGGTGCCAGCTGTACCATGATTGGCCAAGTCTGGGCATGGTCCCCCAAAGCTCTGAGATCTCACAGAGACTCCCGTGACAACCCTCCTCTTAAGGCTGCAGCAGCCCTGCAGGGTCACTCTGTAGTCCTCCTGCATGGAGGGCAGACGTGTGACGGTGAAGGGAAGGACACCCCATCCTGCAAGCTCTTTGCCAAGAGCACAGAGAGGTTCTTCTGGATGAAGCCTTCCCGGTTCTTGCCAGCACGTGTCAGAGCAGTCAGTGTCCTGCCCGCAAAGTAGGAGCTCACAGAGATATTCCTGGTGTGACTCATCTGCTCCAGGACATCTTTGATATTCGTTGCACCACAAGCCCAGTCCTGAGGCTGAGCGAGCACCTCTTCAGCACTTCCCTCCATCCCTTTGGCTGCTTCCCGCGGGCTGCATCCCCAGGGCCGGCCGTCTCTTTAGCATCATCTTCCTTTGCCACGTGAGATGGCGTCTGAGCAGGGCACCTCTTCCACGGTGGTCAGCACCAGCCAGATGACGCAGGCCACGGTGCCGGTCGACTCCGAAGTCGCAAAGTGCATTATTTGCCTGGACACCATCCATGATGAAGCCTGCGTAAGCCCATGCCAGCACCGTTTTTGTTTTATCTGCATCTGCAGCTGGGGCTGCCATACAGCCAAGTGTCCCCTCTACCAGCGGGATATACACCGCATCCTGCGTAGGGTGGGAGACCTTCACTACCAAATTGTGCACCACGATGAAGAGCTGAGGGTTCAACCCCTCTTTGGTTCATTTAGCATGTGGCCGCTTCTCCCGAACCCTTTCATAACAGGCCAGGATGACAGTCATAGGTTGGCCCTGGAGATGATTGCAAGAGAATCCCGCAGGGAACGACGGGCCTTAAGGAGTTGTTCCCAGAACAGATCCCGCAGGGAACAACAGACAAGGAGTCGTTCCCAGAACAGATCGGGCAGGGAATGACAGACAATAAGGAATCGTTCCCAGAACAGATCGGGTAGGGAACGACACGCAACAAGGAGTCGTTCCCCAAACAGATCCCGCAGGGAACAGCTAATGTGAAAGAGTTGTTCCCAGTCCTGATCCTGCAGGGAATGGTAAGTATCGAGGAGCCATTCCTGGCACTGATCCCACAGCACCCAGAGGACTTCCAAACCCTTATAGAATGCTAATATAGGTCTAGACTTAAGCTTCAGTTCTTGACTTAGAATTCTACTGTTATAGGCAATAAACAAAATGTTTAAATACAATTCTGGGTCTTACTCTGTCTTTCTTTGGGCTGTGACAGCAGCCGTGCTTGGCACAGGCACCTGTAGCCAAACCAACCAAGATGGGTGCCCAAGGCAGCACCAACGGCTCAGCACACCTGGGGCTACAACTCCTTGAGAAGCCAGAAACAACAACAGAGCTGAAGTCAGGATGCTGCTCTTTAGGATCTCCAAGACCTGAATGGGACATCCAGCCTGAGTCGTACAATCACAGAGTGGTTTGGTTGGAAAAGACCTCTGAGATCATTCAGTACAACCATAACTGTCCGCTACTAAACCACATTCCCGAGCACCTTATCTGCCCATCTTGTAGTTCCCTCTGGGGATGGGGACTCCACCACCACCGCAGGCAGCCTCTACCAGGGCCTGAGAACCCTTTCCAGGAAGAAATGTTTCCTGGTATCCAATATACACCTGCCCCTATTGGATCATATCTTGGATCCAGCTCCTAGATTCCAGCCTGCCCAGATCCCTCTGCAGAGTCTCCTTACCCTCCAGCAGATCCACACTCCTGCCCAGTTTAGTGTCATCTCCACACTTGTTAAGGGAGCTCTCAGTCCCCTCATCCAGATGATGGATAAAGACATTGCACAGAAGTGGCCCCAGCACAGAGGCCTGGGGACAGAGCTTGTGCGCAGTCCAGCTGGGTTGAGTCCCAGCCCCAGCCCTCCTTGTCCTGGCTGCCCAGCCCAGTTTTACACTCAGCAGAGAGAGCGTCCATCCAGGCTCTTGGCAACCGGTTACTCATTATTGAAATTGTGCCCTCAACAAGCATTCAAAATCTCTTATAAAATACTATTTTTCTTTAGAAATTGTAGAAAAGTATGAATTATATTACTAAAATAGCTTTAAGGTAAACACATTTCACAACATAAAAACAAGTTTTAAAATTTATTAATGAAAGTATACTTGAAATACCTTTGTGTTTGAAATATTTTCTTTGCATACTTAAGAAGACATCATATACAGCGTGTTTGGAATTATCACATCCTCAGATGCAACATTTTGCATTAACGATGTTGAATCTGTCCATCCTTCCACATATATAAGAAACAAACACTTTCTGACTTAAGTGTTCGGAACGCTTTGTACTTTAATGGTAATGTTAGAGTTACAGTCATGCAGCTGATACTTAAATCTAAGGTATTTCTGTACAAAGCCACAGACATCCCAAAGTCATCTGTGGTGTTTTGGCATTGTATATGTTGAACTCTCTCCTCCTTGTTACTATAAATGTTTAGTTACTTTCAACCCTTCTGTATCAGCAGTCAAATTTTAAGTACCAAGGAATGGATAACCTCTGCTTTGTTATAACAACTATGGGGCAAAAAAAGCCCCAAACTCTACATTTTCATCATACATTTTCTGGAATTCCGAGTTTTTAATACTTTTACTAACATTTAAAAACTGTTTTTTGAACAGCAGACAAAGGAGACACTTGGTACTAGTCCACATAATGAACACATATCAGAGGAATTGGTTGTTGCTGGGCATAAATGGAAGGGAATAATTGTGCCTTTTGACTTACATAACAGTGATCTTATCCACGTTTTTTTAAACAATATAGTTTTTTAAAGTTGACTTCCTTCAATATAGACTTTAGTCTAACTCCACGCTCTTCTCACACTTTTTGTCTCTGTCCATATATGTATAAAACTAGTAAAGTAGGCAGTTTAATGACAGTCTTCAGACAACAGACTGTTTTATCTCTCAAGAGCATACTCAAAAAAATTAAGATATTCTCTGTGTGCAGAGGGGTATTAATGGATGTTTTGAACGTGTAACAACTTTCTACTATGTTGTCTGGAACAAACTCAAGGGAAAACATTATGGTGGAGGTTCAAATGTATCACTATCTCTTCTGAATTCTTTCCCAAAGTTTCTAATAAGCAATGCTGAACCCTCTGAGAAAACTAATTGCACTTTTCTCGAAAATGTTTTGTGCTTGATTTTCAAATGTTTTACGTATTACTCTTGGAATATATCACCCAAAAAGATTAAGACACTTCCCTGGAAGTTCCCTATTTAAACTAATCCTGCCTACTGATACAATGAAGAACATTTGATCAAATTACAGAAATTTTGGCCATCAGTTTAAACAATACATTAGGGATCATAACAAGTAATATCCTTAACTATAAACTGAGAAACTTCTTAGGATTCTAGTATGTGAATACCTCTGCAGGGTATTAATCTAAAAACATTTGTGCACATAAATCTTAAAGAAATTATATTGTCAAATTTTCTGTATGGAATAACTTCCTTATATTCTTATCAAGAAAACCCACTAGCAAATTACTGTCTCCACTTGATAACTTGCATCATGCAGACAGATGCATAAGTTATCTGTGATCAAGCAATGTGAATTGCACCCTGATCCAGAACAACGCAAGTAATTTCTACATATTTTTCTCATTTCTTCTTTCTTATTACTCATGCCTAATATATTATACTTGAATAGCTGAAACCCTCAAGATTTAGGAATATAGATTGGGGTTTTTTTGATAGGTGATTTCTACATACCTGTTTGTCATTTGCTTATATTTGCAATTAAGAAATACTCTGTCAGAAACGTTTAAGAAAATAATTACTTAGACTAGAAAAAACACAACTAAATAGCAGATTATATTCTAGGTCAGCTCCAATATATCACATTCACAGTCTCATGAGACACTGGTAAAATAAAGGAAAAGATGAGTCCTATTAACTTCCAGAAGGGAAGCCTGACATATGGTCTCCCCTTTGATGTTTTTTGTTGGTGGTGGGTTTTCACTGTTCTTTGGTTTTAAATAGTAATAAAAAAGAAAGCCAAATTCTTCTTTTTTTTTTTCCCAGACAAAGTGTTGTTTTTCCCTGTCATCAGCAACTGTCTTTGTTAAATTGAGAACATGATCAATCCCTATGCCAGCACATTCAGTGTTTCCTCTGGCAAAAGCTTATAAATCTGTTTACTCACTTTGTCTGCCCAAGTCATTACAGCATGCTACAGTCTTCTGTTGGCAAACAGTAAGGTCTTGCATATCCTTTTAAGGGAGGAAAGATGTGGCTAATGTTCACTATCAAAACATACTTAACTTCCAACATTATGGGTTTATACTGACTTTGTATAAACCCCTAACCCCAGACAAGAGAGAGCTGGGGGACACACGTACAACTGAACTGCTAGCGGCACACCCTGATTCTGAAAATAAGCAAGGGAGAGGTTCTCCAAGAAGGAAAAAAAAATGCACATGTGATTAGGTTCAGTATGGTTTCCTTATTTAACAAGGGAGCAAAGAGCAATAAGGAGAAACGGGCAAGTCAGCATTTGTGCCAAAAGAACATTAAAGACTTGGGCTGTATGTCAACATTGAGCTTTAGATTCAAACTAGCATAGTGCTGCAGATTCAAATTAGGAGCTGGAAGATATTCCTAGGCTAAAATTTGTAGGAGGTATCTCTGCTTTCCATGGAAGATATGATTCTATACTTTGCATACAGAAGTCTGTCACACAGATTGTACGAGACAGTATATAGTATTACGTTCTCCAGGCTGCCAATTGTTATATTTTTTTATTTTGCCTCTTCTGGCTATCAGTCCAGCTGCCTTTCTGGACTGCTTTCATACTTAACATTTCTAAAATTAAGGATAAAAATAAAACATTATGAACTTTCAATATTTGTTTTATCAAGAAAATACAGAGGCCAAAACCTAATTAACATCCAGTACCAATCTAATCAGTAAAGGATAATGATACTGAAGGATACAGAAAAGAAGTAAACAAGCACACATTTACCCTAGCAGGAACCCCATTATGGTGAGTGTAGGTATACCAGTTCATCTTAATTAGTATCTAAACATTTTGGAGAACAGAGTTTAAAACTCTTGGGAAAAAACCTTAAGTTTGACAGGATACACATTGAGGTGCAGTATGAGTTCCCTAGAAATGCACACTCATGAATAAAAATAATTCAAGCTTGCAAGTAAACATTACAGCATTCTCACCCGAACCATGAGGCAAAAGAAAGCAGTAAAGAAGGTTTTCATATTGCTGAAGTACAACAGAGCTTCCATTAAGAAAATAAACTAGGATACGAATTTACAAAGAAACTACTCAGCAGTTTTCAATTATGTTAAATCCCTCATACCCTTCCTTTCTTGGCATCACTAAATTTTTAATAGAAACATAATCTAGCACCAGATTACCAAACCAAGAATACTTGCTGGAAAGAAGGGTGGCAAGGGCTAGTAGCGTAAAATATAGAAACACAGCTGTTATGTATGCAGATATATGGATATTTAAAATATACATATTGCACATACACACATTCCTATGTGGAAAAAAAAAAAACCCAAATAACTACTTATGGGGAAGCACAGATTTGTACCAAGCACAGCTTTGAATCTACATAATGCTGTTTCATAGCAGTATAACTGTCCATTTTAAATTATATAAACATTTTGCAGTTACAGTAGGCACCAGACTGCAGTAAATGTAAACAAGCACCACGATGCTGGAGCAGTACTGCTAATACGCTAAGGTTCAAAACCAGTTTCCTCTCTTGTTTAAATAGATCTTTGCAGCACAAACACCTGCAGCAGGCTCAGGGGAGCACTGGAATGGGCTCTCTGATGAAGGCTGGGGACTCAGCAGGTTTCTGACACATGAAGTATCAGGTACTGCAGGCAGCAGGGACTGCTCTCCGCAGTGATTGTAGGTGGAAGGAAAATCCAAACCTAGGAAAAAAATAACCAATCTTCCCCCACCTCTCCTCCAGGTGACAGGAAGAAACTATAACTAATTAATCAGAAATCAATTTGTCCTCAGTCATAAAGAGAAAAGCATCACTAAGTGTGTAATGGTAAGGCAAGTGACTCAAAATGGATTACAAAAAATTTTGATCACTCCGTGAGAAGTTTATAAATATTATTTAGAGAATTTACTATAAGAAAGAAAAAGTCAGATTGACCAAGACAATAAGTAAAAATATAAGGTTGTAAATTGGGTAATAAAGTTGAAGCCAAGTCAATTACACTCACTAAGTTTTCATTTTGTTCTATAAAAATTTCAACTTTCACTCAAAACGAACTTCACAAACAGGTAGCTTTTAATGCATGGAGTATTCCTGAAGGAGCTCCATGCACAACAGAACTAAGGACTTCAAACTCAAAAAGGAGCTTTAGAATACTCCTGACTTGATTGAAGCCACCTTGAATTTGTCCATACTTTTAAGGAAAGTATGATGCTGCTCAGAGTGGGTAGACAGAGAGATCGATTTATGCCCTTCTCTTAAAATAACTGCTTTTGGAGATGCCCCTCTCTTCATTGACAACAGGAAGAGCAAAATCATAGGTGAATAGAGCTCACTCTAAGAGAAAAGTGCCTCAATTTCACTTCAAGAACTTTTTTAAGATGAACTCCACACTTCTTGTGTTCTGGCATTTTTCTGGAGGCATTTCTTTTTCAGTAGGAAATTTCAGGCCACACAGTTTACTTCTATTTCTCGCCACTACTCAGTACATACTTGTCAAAATAAATGCAGCAGTACTTTCAGAGAGGTTACTTGTTGTTTGCCCTCAGAGTCTTGCAATCTGACCTGAACTCCTGACAACAGATCCCACCGGACCACAATTAAATCAACTTCAGTATGCAAAGACTGTTTTAAAAAATTAGTTCCCAATTCAGCACTTTTCAGCTTCTGGTCATCTGAAAGTAGCATGAAGGAAGGGCAGTAAGGTTGGGAAGGTATCCTCCTGGTCCTTCTTTAGGGATTTAATCTAAACCCAGGGGATTTGTTTTCAGAACTCAGTCATGTGAATCTAGTAGCACAGAACTATAAGCCTATTAAATAGCCCATCTGCTCTTCAGGAGGAAGCTTAACTGCAGCTTTGTGCCAAACAATACTGATGAGCCACCAGTTGTTCTTTAAATCTTCTGGTGCTCTCTACAAAAAGTTTTTGTCATCTTGTAGGGTGGCTGTAAACTGAAGGGCAAGTTTTCTGCATTTTTCAAACCCACCTATAGAAACAGCATTTTTGTATTTAGGTGGGTCAAGCAAATATATTTTTCTGTTATAAATAGGTGTTCAAAAAGCTGAACTGTCATGAATTATTAATGTGTTTAAATTTTCAGACCTTTTCCTCTGTCTTTGTGTTCTATAAATATGTTAAGTTCCTCTTCATTCACAATTGGTTTTATGTGTGTTTTGTTTTTATGCCTTGGAAGATACTGAAACATTAGTTCTTGCATTTCTATTTCTACTGGAAGACAGCTTGAAAAGTATTAGATCATATTTACTATGTTATTCTTAATGAGGCAAGAAAGAAAAGCTTGAGAGCCACTAAACACAGATACTTTTATATTAAATATGGAACACTAATTGGCATTAGCTAAATCTTAAAGGCTAAAGCAAACAAAAATCAGAAATCCCAATGGTACATGTCACTTTAAATAGCAATACTCCCTTGTAAATCTGCATGACGAGTCCCAGGGAAGGCCCTGCAAATACCCAGATGTGAATGAGAACATGGGGAGGGGGTGATTGGTTTAGTGTTTAATAGGAATGGTTGGACTCGATGATCCGATGGGTCTCTTCCAACCTGGTTGTTCTGTGATTCTTTTTACATTAGCCTGGTGCTTGTCAGAATGTCAGTAAGAGCAGGTTGGAAATTTCTGACGTTCTTAGCAACAATATCAGCACCAAATTGAATATAAACATAATTATGTATGTACACACACAGAATACCCACCCTGCCCAACTGTAATCTGTATATATATGTGTGTGTATATGTATATATAGGTTGCTTTATATCAGTTTTGAAGCAATTGGGTATCTCTTTATACTTCTTCTTCTAATATATCTCACAGTAGCCTATCATTCAAGGATTTAAGAGAAGGAGAACAAGATTTATAAATGAACCAGTTAAAACTCCTAGATTTCAGACTACTGGTGTTGGCTGTGAAATTGTTGGAGAGCTTTGGTAAACTTTCCTTCCACATAACCAAGTATAACAGTGAAGATTAACTTTTTGTGTACTAGGTGAATGCTCTTACCACTGGGGTCAGCCTCTATCTCTATCTCTATCAGAGTTATAAAACCTCAATTTTTTAAAGGACAATAAAAGGGAAAATCATTTATTGATCAAAAATTGTAATCCCCTATTGGTTTGGGGTTTTTTGGTTTGTTTGGGTTTTTTTAATAATATAGCCTTTTTGTTTGGTTTTTTTTACTCTTGAGAAAAGATCAATACTAGACACTTCTAGAAGTTGCTTAGGCACTACAAAGGGCAGATAATGGTAAAGTGTATTTGGAAATATCACTGTGTGGAAGAACCTCAAAGTTTTAGGTACTTTAACACTTGTAAAGGAGCTGGTCTTGCACAACCCAGCAAAAACATTGGGGATTAGAACCTGGACTCTTAAAAAAATCAGACCGGAGAAGTAATATTAAGTCAGGCTTTCTACTGCTGGCAGTGCATTTAGATACAAACTTGACAGCAGTACTGGCAACAGCTGGAACACTTCTATTTAAAATTACATACTATGCAGAATAGCATAGATCTTTGATTGAAGATTCTTTATAATCCCAACGTATGTGCGTGTCATAAGGTAATTATACAGCGTGAACATCTCTTTCCATGAACATATCATTTTGCTAACTGCACTCCAGTACTAAAAATATTATCTCTGCATTCCTATGTACCTGGATGAATTCATACATGCTCACACATTAACATTGAATTCAATCTGGTTGATACAAATTACATTAAGAGTAAATTTAAGTGGCAGTAAAACCAGTTTAAAAATATGTGCTTTAAAGTGTACTCTTTTGTTTATAATATTAAAGTTGTTTGTTTGTTTCATTTTTCTCAAAGATGTGTGGGAGATTCATATCCACTTATTATCTGTGTAAAACATTTCTGTCATCTATTTCCTGTACTTTTCATCAAGTGACTTATCTTAGCCCCCACAAATCTATTCTACTTCATACATATCAATTAGAAATCATTACATACATCTTAATCAAGGTTATTAATTTTTTTTTAAAGAAAACAATTACTTTTTTTTATTTACCAGCAATGTCTTTTTAATCTAAAAATATATTCTTAACCACTGCATTTTAACCCTGACCATCATTCACACATACATGATGGACAAGGAAAGAAATGAACTCAGATAATAGAAGAAACTTGCCTTGATCTACACTGATGAAAGTTATATGTCATTTTAAATAATACACTGCCATCACAAAGAAAAGCATGTTTAATTTTGTTAATCTCTAATCAATACACAGGATGCCATTTAAATATTTTTACTACGCTTCTGATGTACCGTAATCAAGAGACTGCAAGTAAAACTAGAAGCCTGAATTTCAGGAAAGCAAACTTCCAGCTGTTCAAGAAGCTGGTCAACAGGACCTCTGAGAAATCACCTTCAGGGACAAGGGAGGAGAACAGGGCCAGATTATCTTTAAGGAGGCTTTCCTCAGAATAAAAGAGCTTTCAGTCCACAGGTGTGAGGAGTCAGGAAAGGGAGGCAAGAAACCAGCAGGTCAAAAAATAAAGAGTACAAATTAAATGCATAGGCAGCAGAAGCAGGGACAGGTGCTCTAGCAAAAGTATAGTGACACTGTCTGGTTGTGTAGGGACATGGTCCAGAAGACTAAGGCACAGCTGTAGGTGAACTTAGCAAGTGATGTAAATAATAGTATTGGCTTCTGCAGGTATGTCAACCAGAAATGGAAGGTCAGAGAAAGCCTAACTTGCAGATGAACATGACTTGAAAACTAGTAACAACAGAAAGGAAGGAAGTCTTTCCAACAGTCTAGAAGGCTGAATTATTCAACAATTTTTTTGCATCATTCTTTTCTGGTGACCTCTCTTACTATATCTCTTGAATGGATTGACCTCGAGGCAGGGACTGGGGGAGCTAAGTCCCTCCCACTATAAAAGAAGATCAAGTTTGTGATCAACTGAGGAACCTAAAGCAGACACAAGTCTGTGGGATCGGATGAGATGAGGGAATTGGCTGACAGAGTGGTCAAACCACTCTCTGTGATATTATTCATGGCAGTCAGGGGAAGTCCTCAGTGACTGGAAAAAAATGAAATACGGCTTCCATTTTTAAAAAGAGTAGAAAGGAGGACCCTGGGAACTACTGACCTGACAACCTCACCTCTGTGCCTAGGAACAGATCCTCCTAGAATCTATACAAAGGCACATGGAGTTCACCAGGGGATTCGAGACAGCTAGCATGGCTTCACCAAAGGCAAGTCCTACTTGACCAACCTATTGGTTTTCTATGATGGAGTGACTACACCAGTGGACAAGGGAAAAGCTATTAACATCATTTATCTAGATTTAGGTAAGGGCTCTAACATGGTCCCCCGCAATATCGCTCTCTATGTGTGGAAGACATATGGATTTGAAGACATATGGATTTGTTTGGTGGACAAGGACTTTTTTGGATGGTCATATCCAGAGGGCAGTGGACAACAGCTCTATGTCCTAATGGATGCTGGTGACATGTGGTGACCTTTGGAGGTCCATATAGGGACAAGCACTGTTTAATAACTTAATCAAGGACATAGTGGGACTGAGTGCACCCTCAATAAGCTTGCAAACAACATCAAGCTGAGAGAGGGATAGGATGCAGCTCTGAGCAACCTGACCTACTGGAAGATGTCCCTACTCATTGCAAGGGTGTAGGACTAGATGACCTTTAAAGATCCCTTTCAACCCAAATCATTCTGTGACATAATTTAGAGTCCTCTCTGTCCAGTCCTCTGCTATACAGCAAATATGGAAACAGAGGACAGAGTAACTTAACTAACAGTAGACTGAAGTTTCCAAAAGCAAAGCCTTGCAGGGATACCAGAGGTCACCCATGGCCAGACTGCGTGTTTTCATTTGGAGGTTTCTAACTCCTGCCGCAAACTCCAGGCTAGGCAAGCAGAACCCAGTCTCTGTAGCAATTATGTGCTACAGGCTGCTTGAGAACCTGCCAGCATTGGCCATACCTGTCTCTGACAGGAGTAAGAAGAATTGCCCAACATCAAGGTCTCATGGTGAAATGTAACATGAGTTTACTCAGCCTGGGAGATTGGAAAGGCTGTGTTTAGACCATTTCTTATTTTCTCAAGTTTGCACTGGAAATGCCTAGAACCTTAGATGGAGTGATGACCTCTGTTCTTTTTTGGCAGCAACATACAATTCATATATATATTTTAGAATTACATTTTATATCTCAGGTATTGTTACCTCAGACAGCTCAACTCTGGATTGTTCACATTGCTATCCAGTCATGTTATTTATAACCTGAGTGCTACAAAATGATTATTAAATTCCCTGTTCAGAAGCAAAACTAGTTTCAAATTCAGTATTAATTCAGTTCAAATTCTATGCTTCAGGCAGTAAGCACAGGTAAATGCTAAAGCACACTCACAACTTCAAAACAAAAAAAGCAGTTTTTTTCCTACCTAGCTTCACTCTAGCTATTTGCTTTTCCTCCTTGGTGTAAGAAATAATCTGAGGGGTAGAAACAGAAGGTAAATACTAGGGTGTTTATTACTTGAGAATAGCTGCTGGAGAGCTTGCTTTGGAACCTTTTGTTTGAGATCATGTACCTATGTCTTGCTTACCTCTAAACCTGGCAGAACAAATTTACAAAGAGCAATTCACAAGACTCTGAAAACTGAAGTCTGCAGGAATTAGACAGTTCTTCCTCCTTGCTGCGATATGATTAGCTGTCTCTGAGGAGTGAGTGACGACGTCCCTCCCACTCAGCAGCTTCCGACTGACATTTCACTAAATAGAACTTGAATCTCAAAGGGGTTGATCTGTCAAGAGGTTTCAAACCAGAAAAGATCAGGCAGGTTCAGATTCCCCCCTCAGTTGCATCCTCATTTCTAATTTTCACATTTTATGCTTCATGCAAGTGTTAATTATGGAGATGAAAGCCAACTTGCCTTTATTCATTCATTCTTAGCAAGTTCACAAAAGAAAAGTAGAAGCACATATAAAATTTGCTAAAAAGGCTGACTATAGCTTGGGGAAAGTAAAACAGAGCAATGATTGATGCAACACATAAGAATAATAACCAACGTCATCTACCTCATCTATTGTAGTAGGATTTTTTAATGCAAATTTTCTCTGACTTTGTCCAACCAGAGCTTGTGTAAAATCAGATTTTGAATACTATTACATTTTCTGCTATGACTAGTACAATCATCGTGGAAAGACAATCTATACCATAGTTTATCATTATCACTGAAAGAACTATGACTCTCATACTGAAAAAAAAACTTTTTTTCTAAGTTAGTGTCTAATTCTCCAGACAACTAATTAAGATGATTTTACATTTCTGTGACCCTCCATTAAATGGAAAGCATTTTAATTACATAGAGTCATAGAATAACCAGATTGGAAGAGACCCACTGGATCATCGAGTCCAACCATTCCTACCAATCTCTAAACCATGCCCCTCAGTACCTTGTCCACCCATCCCTTAAGCACCTCCAGGGAAGGTGAATCAACCACCTCCCTGGGCAGCCTGTTTCAATGCCCAATGACCCTTTCAGTGAATTTTTTTTCTGATGTCCAGCCTAAATCTCCCCTGGTGGAGCTTGAGACCATTCCCTCTTGTCCTGTCCTCTATCACTAGGGAGAAGAGACCAGCTCCCTCCTCTCCACAACCTCCCATCAGGTAGCTGTAAAGAGCAATGAAGTCTCCTCTCAGCTTCCTCTTCTCCAGGCTAAACAACCTCAGCTCTCTCAGCCGTTCCTCGTAAGGCCTGTTCTCCAGCCCCTTTATCAGCTTTCTTGCTCTTCTCTGGACTCGCTCCAGAGCCTCAACATCCTTCTTGTGCTGAGGGGCCCAGAACTGAACACAGGATTCAAGGAGCAGTCTCACCCGCGCTGAGTACAGAGGGAGAATAACCCCACTGGACCTGCTGGTCACACCATTTCTGATACAAGGCCGTATAAAGTAATAGATGCAAGCAATAGACAAATATTTGAAACTGGTGTATCAATTGTAAAAAAAAATACATTTACTTATATAGCCAAGCATGTACACACAAACCAACTAGTACCCACCAACTATTTCAAATGACTGTTGGTCCCTAGGAAATCAAACTCATATGATACTGAAACTAGAGCTGCACATTCCTTGTAAATCCAGTATCTGCAGGAGAAACACTGTATTAGTCATCCAGAAGATATTTATGGATTTTAACACAAACATCTTACATAACAGATGATCATGAAGGACATATTTACTAAGAAAGATGAGATATCACCATTTAACAAATACGCAGTCCAGTACTCACTGCAATTACCCCATATTTGTGAGATGCAGGTTTCAGTCCCACCTCTATCTACTACCTGAGAGAATTCTAATCTAACGTTATATTTCCTTTGATAATTCCCATAAACCCTTCCATAAAAGGCATTTTGGAGTAAGTCTGATTATTTTTTTAAAGCTCCCACTCTCTGCTGTTGAAACTAGTCCACATGTTATAAATTATTACACATTCATTAGAGAACTATAATACAAACATCAGTCTAAAAGGTTTTTCTCCTATTCTGGGAGTTTTTTCCTGCCTTTTTTTTTTAATAACCAAAATGAATCCGCTCCATCATATTTAGTCTGATAGAGAGAAAAAGTTTGTCTACATGGCAGAATGATGAAGGAATAAGAACATCAGTTTCAACTTTACTTTAGCATAATCTTGTTAACATAAGTAAGACTGGCAATGAAGACTTAGCAGCCTCAGCTTTTATATGCACTTAAAACCATCATGCAAATTCTCCAAAGACATCAAATACGCACTCTGATGCATACTGAGGTACTATTAAAACACATCGTGCCACATCCTCACTAGCTTTATTCAGGATGTTATCTAGAGGCGTATGTCTATCACGTACACCTTCATTATGGCATATGCAAAAAGAGGTACTTTTTTCTAAGAAGTTGAATACCTGGGTAGTAGACAGCTCTCTAACATTTCTTCATAAGTGATGAAAAAATTGCTAGGAAGCAGTGCAGTATTTTTGGGGGAATGAAAGACAAAATGTGGTTTGTTTTTTTTTTTCCAGGGGCTAAGATTCCAACTCATGTCCAGGACATAAGTAAACAATGAACCTAACTTGTACAAAATGAAAGGTATGGGTGCAATATTCCTCTTGAAGACAAAAAAAGAAGATTAAGTTGCTATATCCTGAGCCCTGTTTCTCAAGAATGAGAGAAAGAGACTATGTGTGTTTGTGTGTATGTAAGAGAGAGGCAGAGTGAGTAGGAGTGAGTGTGTGTGTGTTTGTGCACATGCAAAGACATTTTTTTTCTCCTTCCTTTGTTACTGTGATGTATGGCAGTGACAGTCTGCCCTATCGCAGTTAGGTATGGAAAAGTTACCCAAATGGAATAAACAGCATTCTAGAAAGAACTGTAGTAGCTAGCATACAGTTTGTAAACACCTTAAATTTCTATGAGTTTATTGCCTCCCTGTACTTTCTCAAGGCAAAAGTGCCAAATGAAGATCTTTTGGGACTGCATAGCTTTATGTGAACCTTTACAATTTGTTGTGCCTGAACTGCACTGACTCTCCAAATATGCAATATGCTGGATCAATGCTTCTGGGAATACTGGATAAAGCTGACATTTTTCCACTTCAGAAAAACAACCACCTTTCTTAAAGTAGCAGCAGTAATAAGAAAAATGCCTTCCGTTATTTCACTACCTTTGTATGTCATTAAACCAATTCAGTTTGATACTTTGGTGGTCTTTGTTTAAGTTTGAAAAAACTTCAGTCATGTACTGTTATCAGTGAAGACAACAGGGTATTAGTGGAGGGTAAAAGTTGCAGCTTGGATTTTCTTTATGCTTGTGGATATCATATGTTGCTAATGCTATTTTGTTTTACTAAAAGGAACGTATCAACTGAAGAATCAGCTCTGACTTACAAGGTGAATGTTGAGGAATGACTGAAGCTGTTCATTCACCAATTCTCCCTCAAAATGCTGATCAATGTCTGAAGACCATTATTTACAACATGCTGTGTAATGTGCATTATGCCCACACAAGATGAGTCATGTAAAATGAATGTAATTTTAAAGTAAATATAGTTACACTATATCAAACTAACATTGTATTTTAATAAGCTGTCGTATGAAAAATATTATAGAAAAACACATCAAAGTATACCAAACCTTTTAGACCCAATCAATCAAATCCTTCAGTATTTGAAGAATCTCACCATTTTACCCCAAGAGCAAAAGCAAAGAAAGCAAAGGGAAGGAAAGAAAGAGAGAGAAAAAGTATAATCATGCTGTACTTCTGAAAGAAATTTGGTGCCTTTAAGGTT
Organism: Coccyzus lansbergi; assembly: GCA_033558105.1. Taxonomy (NCBI): domain Eukaryota; kingdom Metazoa; phylum Chordata; class Aves; order Cuculiformes; family Coccyzidae; genus Coccyzus; species Coccyzus lansbergi. The sequence goes on from JAUMJK010000159.1 coordinate 1,971,656, forward strand.
CTCTGATTTTCAGGAAGAAAAACATCTCTCAAAATTCTGATGCTGCAATTCCTCACCAATCTGTACCTTAACCATAGGAGTGTGTGAATTACTGGTTTGGGCAGTGGAATTTTCCCCAGACCTTTTGCATAAGCCAAATGCCTTATCTATAATCTTTTCTCTTGTCTAACTTGTGTAACAACACCAGAGTCCCCCCTTATACTGATACCTCATGCAGTATTACCAGTGCTCTTTGTAATGCACCCACTTTTGCCTCACACAGACAAGTACCATAAATAAAAGCTCCATGCTGATCCTGCTACATCAGGGCTTAAGCTGATTTGAGTCACAATGACTACAGAGAAGTCGTGCATAAGAACTCAAAATAACTTTCTTTCAGTGCAAATTTTACTGGTAGTGCTAACAAAACAGAAATTTTGAAAAATGCTCCTGCGTGTATACAGGAAGACACATACGTCTCTGACACTCCTAACATTGATCAAGAAATTAGTGTCTCCAAGGTCACACAGCTTTTCCATTTCTCCCCAGATTTCCAAAATAAATGCCCCTGAAACATATCTTATTGTACCCTGACTTTACCATACTAATACATCTCTATGCATCAGGTGCTACTTGACTGACATTTTTATAAACACAAGCAGCAAGATTTTATATCTTGTGTTAATTCTTAATGGCTTCATGTACTGAATTCAGATTACAGCCTTCAAAGTTCGAAATGAGACCTTCAGTGTACGTACAGGCTATGTCCTCCAGGATCTCTATAAGGAATACTCTACTGTAACTCTACAAGTCATGTTTCTTCAACTGGAAAAGCTGCTATCAGAACTAATAGGAGCAAAATAATGTCTGAATAACAAAAAAACCAAAACCCCACAGACTTGACGAACATCTAAAATGGCATAAATGTTTTTATTTTTACCTGGGAGATATGCTGCAACTTCATGTAGGAAATTTCTAACAAGTTTTGCATAATAAGGAAGTACCATGTGAACATAAAAGCTGTTGCAGGGCTTTACAGAGTACTAAATGCTATGACATAAACTTCTGACATTTACAGAAGCCTTTATAATCCCTTAGCTAACTAGATGAGGGAGAAAAAGAAGAGAGAAAAAAAAAACACAAGAAAAAAAAATCCCATATAGTCTGAAATTATGGCATGTTCCTGGTGCATGCTTTTTACTCAGATTCATTACCAAGACATGACAGGCTGTGCTATTAAAAATGAAGCTCATCCCCTTACATAAAATATGCCCAAGCTGTATTTCTGCCAGGAAAGCCTTGCTGTGGCTTAGCTTCCAACTTGCAAACAGGAAAGTGTAATTTTTACTAAATGTTTGAATTACATCTTTTAAGATGAAAAAAATTGCAAAACAATACCAAGTGCCTCATTTTGACAAATTCTACTAACGCAAGCCATTATTAATTTGTGTCCTAGTTTTTTTTACGCATTTCTGATACCTGTCATGAAAACATTTCAAATAAATGGAGAATAATATGCCGTGAGAGGGAGTTAGGAATTGCTAACTTAAGGGAAAACAACTACCTATTTTGAAGACATCGCTATGGAGAGTATGGAATGCTGAAAAAAAAAACTTGACTATTTTTTTTTGTGTAAAGCTCAAAATTAATATCAGACAAACACTTAAGCCGTAGCAGGCACTCAATTAACAATGCACAGTCATGTCAACTTGGATATCCATCACTAGACTTCAAGTGTTGTTCTGGGGTATACAGTGATACTCATCTGTAGCTTGTTTCCTAGCAAGTATCAGCTAGCATCACAAAGTAATATGAAATCTGCCTTTTTTTTTTTTTAGGTATGCAAATAGGCACGTAGATTCCATCTGCAAAGTGTATTCTAAAGCTCAATAACCAATAGGTATCAATAAAAACAGACTAGTGGAAAAAGCTACTCTTTTCATTCTAGAATGAAATATTTATCCTGACTTTTGCCCTTTCATCCTAACAGACTGCATGAAGTTATTTGCATGTATTTTCTCTGCATTTATCCAAAATGAACAGTTACCTTTCATACATCTCTTCTCCCCAACTTTGCTATGAAGATTTCCAGAAGAAATCTGTAGCATTCTTCCTATGGACAGATAAATAGATGTCATGGAGTTGACTCATCATCCTTACTTAATTAAAAGCATCAGGTGAGCTCATTAGTTGGTTATTTACTGGAGATTTGTTATAATTGGGACAGTTCATCTGCAAGGCATGGTAGAATTAGATTGAGGGGAAGAGAAAATATAAAATATGAGAAGGAAAACTGTTTAAAAATAATATGAAAGTTTTGGAGAAAATGTGCTGTATTTATATTCTTGACTATATAAATTGAGAAATATAACACAACAGACTGTAATAAATGATAATTTCAGTTGGGGAGAATATAGATTTATTTATTTTTTACCGACAGTAGTGAAACATAAAAAAAGCCACCCTACTGGAAACTGGCATGTGAATTATTATCAATATAGATGATTTAGCTAAGGTGAGATAGATAGGCTGTCAGAGGAAAAAGGGGAAGAATGAGATTTCTGAGAGGAAAAAAACCTTTCAAAACACATCGCAACCCTTAAAAATGAGAATTTTCATAAGGTTATTGTTTTACACAGTAAAAAATGAGGCTATCAGGATATCCCATCATGTAGTATCTTTCAATAAGAAGAAAATTAGTGTGCTGCTGGAGGTGTTAGGGAAAATAGATGTGAATTCAAGGCAGTGGTTTGCATATAGAGGCTAGAGGGAGCAATGAGCACAGGTCGAGCATTTCACCACAGATTCCAGGCATGATAGAAGCATCTTAGGATCACTATGCCTATGTTTAGGGAGAAGGAAATAGATTTTGATTTTCACCAAAATATCAAGACTTAACCTTGATGAGAAAGAACACTGATTTATTTCTTCTGAGTCTAATATCTGACTACAAGACTGATTCTTCATTATTTTTTTGTATTCGTTTTCCCTCAGCTAGAGAAAGCTGCCATTTCTGCAGCCAACTCCACTGTGTAAACTAAGAGGCAAGGTACTGTGAGTTTTTGCGAACTCTAGGTAACCACTGGACAGAACAGAGTATAACTCCTTAAAGACAGCCTTGAACACCTTGTTTAGGTGAACATATTAGCAAGTCGATGGGGAAAGAATAGTTTAAGTACATACTCCATCTCTACAGTCTGCAACAAGAAAGTGGAGCTAAAAGCCACCAAAGCACTTCTGTACTAGAGTTCTGCTGTTGGAAAGAAAAAGCAATCATCTCTTTCTCCCTTATTAATGTTTAATGACATTACGTGATTTAATGATTGATGAAAGGACTAAGCCTTAAAGTTATAGGAAGTTAAAAAAAACAGATGCTATTAAAGAGAAAAAACAATAACTTTAGCACTTACTAGATATTTTTTCCCACATGAGGAATAATCCCACAAACAACCTATTGTGCTAAGGCGAGTTTGTATTATAATTCCTCAAGAGAAATCACTCTATTTTACATAACGATAATGGACAGCTGGTCTGAAGTCTTAACATTGTTTTTTATTTTACAGCTGCAGCACACATGAGATTCATTGTCATCAGGTCATTTTCAATTACCAGCCTCAAAGAAGGTTAAAGAACTTGGTGATCATAAATAAGAAAACATTGGAAATCAAAACTGTTTAAAAAGATCTCATGCTAAAGATTTTTCTTCCCTTAGATAGATGTTGGTTGGATACGTATGAATGTTTGCACAACAGGTTACGCATATATTATAACAGTTACAATGCTCTTGTATAGGAATGGAAATTCAAAGCACACTACAAAGTCTTGCTTGCTTCCACCAAGGATTCAGAAAGAATAAAGGTACTCTAAGGAACACTGACATAATGCAGGATAGAAGATGACTACATTTTCAAAAATTTGCATTTTTGCAAAAAAAAAAAAAAAAAGAAACTCCACAGTAGAAAACAAATACTGTCAAAATTCAAGTAAGTGACCTACGGGTTGACAGACATTGAAGCAGGAATCCTTCATGCTGGAGTAATGCAGCCCTCCTAAGAAAGTCTTAAAGAAAAATACTTAAAAAGGTATAATCCACTGCAGGCCCAGTAGTTTCAGTATTCTTTGGTTTTGTTGTGCTTCTTTAAAAGCTCAATTATTATATAAAGCTTTCTACAACAGGTATCTGAGGAGATGACTGTATAAGATGTTTTTCTAAACTGCAGAATAGACAAAATATAGCTTTTAGAAAACAACCATAAAGTAGATCAGGCACAGATCACAAATCATGATCTGTGCAGACTGACACCACAGAACAATATAATATGCTTAGTCAACGTTCCTCTTCCTCCCTTTTTGTCCAGCTCCTTAATTCTCCATTATACCTTTTGCCTTGTAGTTTAGGCAATGCCGAACAATATTTGATCCAGTGTGTGTAATTTCAGTTGCCGTGATGTAATGACAATTACTAATGTGATTGCAAGCATGAAAATTTGGGAACTGCTCTTTGTGTGTGCCACTCACTGACCAGTAAGAATATATGCCTACGTCCGGTAGGATGCACAGGTATGCTCAACAGCTAAGTGAAGCTACATTGACAGTGAATGCAAGTAGAAAATGTCTGAAGGTCTTTATTGTCTCCACTTTCTATTTTTATACAATTGTTTATCAGATATGTTAAGTATTTGGAGCTGATTTGCATTTCTACTTTCATTTGCCATGCAAAGGCTTCCCCTCCTCCCGAAATCAACAGCACTTAATACTCCTTCCTTCCCGCTCACAACAAGAGTTGTTTGCCTTTCCTCAGGCACTTGTCACATTCTGGAAAGACAGGCGAGCTACTAAGGCACTGCTAGAGAGCTGAAGTTGTGCGTTGCTTTGTTGTGTCAAATTATTTGGCTTTTTCTTCTAATCAGGCAGAATTCTAAGGGCTACAAAGACCATGTGTTCTCTGAAGGGGACTAGAAAAAACAGCTCTTTCCAGATTTATCAAATCGCACTTGTCTGTTCTTCCACTGTCATTGGTCTCTCATGGAAATCAAACACAATGCAAGGTAAGGATGCACTATGAGGTATTGCAGCAGAATGTAATAAGTAACCTAATCTATCCACTTCACGCTTCTCACAAAATATCCTGCAGGCAGCAATAGGTAAGCCACTAGTTACATAGTATAATATCTGTTGCAATTCATTTTAAACAGAGAAGGAAAATGGAAGGATTTTCTCTGTCTAAACTCTTCACGCTCCATTATAATTGTATGCACTTTTAAATCCTCTTTGCTTTTCCCTTTTGTCTGTTTGCATTTCTCTTTGCAAAAGAGAAAGGAAAGCGAGAAGAGATTCGGATAATCATGTAAAATACAGAACACAAAACAAAGGTTTTAAGGTTCTAGATTCCCTATAAAACAGCCTTTTCTTCCTCTATTTATTTTAATATCCAGATTTATACACTTCCTTCTTTCAGCCAGGTAGGTAGCAGTCATACTGTGATTCAAAGTGTTCTTCTCTCACTGTTTCTAAAATCAGCTGTGGATGAACTGTAGCTAGGGGGAATTCTCCTGGGAGTCTGCATTCTAGTGCTGGGAGAAGAACAAGAGAAAAAGGAAATTGGGGGGGAAAAAATGGAAAAAAGGAAAGGCTAAGACATAACACCTTCTAGGTAGCTTCTAGCTGTTAGGAAGTGTGCTTTCTCTTTCAGAAAGTACACTGAGGTGGTGTTGGGAAGGAAGCCAGATATACTGAAAAGTTGGCATTGTGCACACCCAAAATGCAGCAGGAAGTCACTTAGCAGTGCTAATACGCTGAAATAGCAGTCCCGCTCTTCAGACATAATACATGGACATGCTGTTAAAATTACTGAGCTGCCTGTTTTTAAAATTGTGCTTGAATTCAAAGTTCATAACGCTGACCTTTAGACTGATAGCCCTTACACGGTCCAAATCCCGAAGCTGCTGAAGATATTAATGTTTGTTTATTTGAATTATGCCTGCTAACGCGTGAGAAAATTTCTTATCACTAACACTTTACACTGGTCACGCGTTGGATATTAAATGGTAATGTTAAACTCTAATAAATTTTCATATGGTTTTCACCATGAATAGGAGAAACCTTTCATTCTCATCATCTTCAACCAAAGCAGGAGTAGGACAGGAGTCACAGCCCTCAACTCTTCATAAGGGTCTTGCTCCTCAGTAGCTAGTAGGACAATGCTAAGCATGACTCCTTCATCTGTCCTGTGGGAACAGTGAAAGAGATATAAGCAGCAAAAATGCGAGACGTTTGCTCTTATTTTCCAATCAGTTAGTTTTGAACACCAAAGAAAGTACAGGATATAAAGGCTAATTTTCTTTCCTTTGATTTCTAAGTTCCTCTTATTTTAGCTGATGCACACATCTGATCAAGTGATTCAACATGCTAATCAGTAGCAGAGAGATTCTGCTCTGGCAAGTCTCAAAATTTCAAAACCTAAAATAATAGATGAGCATCCTCATTTCCATAAAACTGGTAACTGATAGCATTTGGAAGATCACTTACGCTTTTAGTGCCTCTTATCTCAAACTAATAACATCCTACACTAACTAGCAACTTTGCTGTTAGTATATTTGTCACTAAGACACCAAATACCTTGTTTCTTTGATTTGATTTAATTGTTCTTATGATCATGTAATGGCATCTCTAGAGAGAAAAGCTAAATAAATCAAGTAAGTTTCCTTAAGATTTGTCCCCTAGAAAATTAGGCACACAAAGTAAGCTTTTTTAAATTCTCAACTTTAAAGAGAGTGCTGTTCAGTCAGAGTTTTATTTTGTTATTAATTTTAACAAGAGCACAGTTAGGTCAACACTAAGCACTTGGAATTTTCACCCTAGATATGATGGTTTATTTTCTTCTCTACAAAGCTCCCCAAGTGCAAATGAACATTTTGGTTCAATGGATGCCTGCAAACAATACCAGGGATGCTTTTATGTTGTTCTTATCCCCATCCAAGTTAAAAAAAATAAAAATAAATCTCTCTCTTTCACCGCTACCAGTCTTTGTGCTGAGGAAAGAGTCATGGAATTCAAAATATGCTGACCTAGGCAGTGACATATCCTCAATTTGACACTTTTATAGTTGCAGCACGGAAAAAGAAAAGGGCCTTTGAGAATATCATCAACATGTACCATAGCTGTATTTCAGAAGGACTTGTAAAAAGAATATGTATATAAATATTCCCAAAAATGACAGATGCCCTTCATTCAGGCTCTTCCACTTAGAAAATTAGCTGAAGGACCTTAAGAACAGCACAAAAAGCTACTCTCCTCCGACCATACCATATGTCACATCAAACATGGAGGCTAACTGTTACAATTTGGGCAAATACATTAATTCTGGGCAAAAAATTTCTCTTAAGTAAAATTAAATATTTTGCTTGTGACTTCGGGGCAAGAATTAACTGTGATTTTATGAGAAAGGGTAGAGACATCTTATGAGTTCTGTTTGTACATGTCCTTAACACCAGAATCCAATTAACAATGTCCATAAGAGAAAAAGGTAAATATTTGGCAAGGTGGTGCTTCATATTTGGTTATATAACTTGCCCAAACAAGGTTCCAATTACTGCAGGCCACACTAGAGAAACCTTTTTCTTATGTTACTGCACAGCCAGTCAAAAAAAACCTCAAATCCACCAGGAGTGTGATTGTCCTTACTATCACACAGAGACGTGGTCCAAGGTTTCTCGAGAAATGGGGTTCTGTACTGGAGATGAGTTGTGGTGCATCATTGCTCATGAACTGGTTGGTTTTGCATTTATTTCCTCCTTTCCAGTAACTGTATGAAATTTATTGAGTCACCCCAAGCTGCATGTGTCCTCTACCCAAGTAAAATTAAGCACTAGTCACAGCCCATGGAAAAATAAAAGCTAATTAAAAGATTCTTTCTTCAACCGAAGTTACTTCAGGAAAGAAAAAAAAAAGCCTCTAACAAAAAAGTCACAAGAAGTGTTGGCTGACAGAAGCAATGAGGTTATTAGCAATAGAATCAGAAACGCTCATGGTAAAAAAGAAGGAAGATAAATTAAACATTCATATTTAAACTCAATTTCTGAAATATATGTTCTTAAGCCTACTTTGAAGTATGTGATTAAATTCTCCCAAACCTTTTTATCTTTCCTTGATTGCTAAAGTTTGCTATCAGTGCAGAGCGTGTAGCTGATATTGTATATCATCAAACTTGTTTCTTTATCTTCAAAAGTAACATCTAAACTTGTTATGAATAAACATAAACAGGGTGCCTGTTCCTCGTTTATTAAATATAAGCTGTAATAGAGAGAGAATGCTCGCACTCTGTAGCATAGCAGCAAGGGAAAATGTTTCCTCAGCTCAAGAAGGAGCTTAGGCTACTGAATTTGGGGCATTTGGAGGAATACATGACCCAAGATGAAGAAAAAGTAGGGTTTTGAAAAGAGGGGATTTGCACAGGACTCCAGGGATGTCTTATGATATTAAAATGACAGCTAATTTTTTGCTGGCCTGTCTGGTGGCCCTTCCTTCTGGATGTAAAGGAGAGCAGGTGGTGATATTGCTGATGAAAGTTGACTCCTTCTGTCCCAGTGACTCTATAAGAAGTTTCAACTCTGAGGGTGGGGTAAGTACAGAATGCAAGAGAAATGCAGCCACAAAAATCAGGCAAAGAAGAAAGTCTCCTAAGACCCATAGGAAAATATTCCAATATAATATGACATAAAAGTATCAATAAAGTATAATGAACAATTCTACATTGCTGGCATAGCTATGCAATTTACAGAGTTACCATAAGATAATAGTTTTGAAGAGCCTGCCAAAAGCCTGGTAATTTGCATATAATTGTCAATAATGCTTTCCCATTTACTAGATGAAGGTTTTGTTTTTCACAGGATAGAGTTATTGGAATTCAATTTGCAGCCTCTGTTTTTATGACTTTTCTATACAGTACTGTATTATTTAGTAATAAACAGGGAATTTTAGATGCAGGTTTCTACCTCCTACCCCAAGGTAAAAAAAAAAAAAAAAAAAGGCAAAAAAAACCCACCTACCTTTTCAATAGGAACTAATACATAAAAATGTAGACAAAATTATTTAAAAAGGAAAAATAACACTACTTTGGGTTTCAGTTCAAATGATTTGTAAACATTTCTCAAATTATTTATCTGCAGTTTCAATGAAATAAACATCCAGGTTTATTTTGCAGCAAAGTCACGATTCAAGTTTTGACTTACTAAATCTATGAGGTATGAATTTATCAAGGGTTTGAGTTATCCAAGAATGCTTAATTTAACAATACTAGATTTTGAGGCCAGTTAGGTGGTGTTAGAAAGCATACTTATCTTTAACACTGTGTTTAATATGGCAGAGTAATTTACAGTGTCACGAACAACATTCTTTATTTGCAGGAGCATGACTGAGGATTAAATCCATATCCTGCTGAAGCCATGGCAATCCTCCCAGTGACTGTATTACAGCCAGGATTTCAATGCACAAGGTTCATTTGTATTTACTGGGGGGAGGCTGTATAGTTAACAAGATAATATTTGCATATATAAAAAAGTGTAAGTAATCAACCACCAATTGAATGTAATAAAAAAATATTTTTAACTGATTACCCATGATTTTCTCAGTTGTCACTAAGAACCCACCAGATTTTTTTTGTCCTTTGTCACACAATGTGGCAAAATGAATAATCACAATAAATCAAAGTAAATCTTTATCAATTCTAAACATATATGTGTCCATATATGTGTCCAGTTCTGGGCCCCTTACTCCAAGAAGGATGTTGAGGCTCTGGAGCAAGTCCAGAGAAGAGCAACAAAGCTGGTGAAGGGGCTGGAGAACAGGCCCTATGAGGAGCGGTTGAGAGAGCTGGGGTTGTTTAGCCTGGAGAAGAGGAGGCTGAGAGGAGACCTCATTACTCTCTACAACTACCTGAAAGGAGGTTGTGGAGAGGAGGGAGCTGGCCTCTTCTCCCAAGTGACAGGGGACAGGACAAGAGGGAATGGCCTCAAGCTCCGCCAGGGGAGATTTAGGCTGGAGATTAGGAGGAGGTTTTTCATGCAGAGGGTCATTGGGCATTGGAAGAGGCTGCCCAGGGAGGTGGTTGATTCACCTTCCCTGGAGGTGTTTAAGACACGGGTGGATGAGGTCTTGAGGGACTTGGTTTAGTGTTAGATAGGAATGGTTGGACTAGAAGATCCGATGGGTCCCTTCCAACCTGGTTGTTCTGTGATTCTGTGATATACATACAGCTACTTTCTATATTCTTGCACTAATAAATCCTGATATTGTTTGCTGTTCATTGGCATTCACTTGCATAGTCTCTGAAATTAAGTATGTAAATTTGAAAACTTCACCTATAAATGATTCAATAGATATTTCCATAACAGTGCATATATATACACCTTTCTAACAATTTGTGACTAAATTAAACATGCATGCAAATAAAGCTCCTGTCTTTATATTTAAACTAAGGCTTCCAAAGTATCCAAAGGTTAGTCAAAACCTGCTATAATCCAGGGTTGGACTAGAAGATCCGATGGGTCCCTTCCAACCTGGTTGTTCTATGATTTGGAATCTTCCAGACATCTAATACTGTTTACTAGGTTCCTCTGAACCAGTTAATCTGTTTTAGGTTTAAAACATGTTCTCATAGTCATATCCCCTCTTCCAAAAGAAAGAGAGGAAAAGTATCCAGTACTCGTATGACTAAGGCTTTATTTTAGAGTGTGTAGTCTGATTAATTTCTTCAAGGCACAATTCATCTGACATTCATAAACAGTAATGTCACTGAGATTATACAAGAACATGCCAACTGTGACGTGAGTGTTGTGAAGCATCAGTAACTTATTTTGGGTGCTCATCCCAACACAGTATGACCATATAATACCTCTGCTGTTAGCAGCATAATAGAGGGACAATACACAGCCTCTCAAATAAATCTTAGGACATAGAAATATAGAATCATAGAACAACCAGGTTGGAAGAGACCCATCGGATCACCAAGTCCAACCATTCCTATCAAAATGGTATAGGATGATCCCCTACTCATTTGCAGATATGAGCTGCAAAAGAGGCCAGATCTCACACCATCTTTATAAGATGAGCTGTAAATGACCTCTGAATGGAAATATTTAATACCAATGTGAGCATGTAGCTACGTATAGTGAGGATACGGCATTGGAAATAAAACCCTGGGTGTTTTCCTCAAGATTTTTACTTTGTTTGCTATTGTTCTGCCTCAAAAGAAAGAAGGAAATCAGGTCCTGTTGAAATCTTATGAGTGTATAATATTTCTTTCATAAATAATATCTCTATGCACAGCAGTGCTTTAATATGTCAACTATAACTTGGATTATGTCCTTTAATCTATCATTTACTGCAACGCATGCTACAAAAGAAACAAATAATTCATGAGTAAAGCTCTATGCAATATGTATGATATATGAACCCTCCTCTGAAGTGAAATACATGCCATATATCACGGTACTGAGATATGATTTTTTTATTGCATAAATAATCTATTTAAATTTTATTTATCTTTCACAACACAGTGGGTGCCCATAGGGTTTCAAGAATTCAAAGCATTAACATACAGAATTTTTCCCCGGCAATAGTCCATTATCTGTAGTATTAGTCAATTGTGTGTAATTATTTGTGAACACTGGACAAATTCAATAATCACTCAAGCAAAAAAAGTGGATCTTCTTCCCAGAAAACTCAAAATATCCTTTTTTTGAGATTATTATGAAATATACTTAGACTTTTCATGTCAAAATAGATTGAGTTATTATTAAAAACTGAGACAGAGAGAAGGCAGTGAATAGTCAAGGACTGCATGGCTTAAAAATAAGATATCATGATGGTATGCTTCTCTCTCTCTTCCCCCAAGATTTTTCTTTAAAATAGCGACTGAACAGAAGACTCATTGCTCAAAAAGCTACTGTACTCAGCCATCCCACTTGGATATTAACTCCCTTTCTGCTATTTTTATCTATTCTTAGTCTCATCCCTTCAGATGGCCTTCATATCTATCCTGCTCTAACAGGGCCTTGTAAAGTCCATACTCTTCTCCCCCAACCTTCCTATTCATCCCAGCCAGTGATAATGCATTCCTTTCAGTCAAAACAACTTTTTTCCTCATCTGTTACTGTATTCCTGAGAGAGACTTTGCAAATTTTCCCTTCTTTCTCCCCTCCCTCATGTAATTATGCTCATTATTTTTAATGCGTCTTTTTCTGACTGTATAGCATACAGGAGAAGTCCATGACAGTAGATGATATCTAGCTCTCATAGAAGGAAGCAAGGCTAGACAAACAGGTTTTCAGGAGTGAGATAAAACAGTAGCAAAAAATACTACAGCCAAAGATCTTAAAGTTAGCTAAACCCAAGAGAGAGACACAATGTGCACTTTAAGTAAACTGTAAGACTTAAAATTTCCGCCTCACTCCCACAGTGTCTTAGGAATAGATTTGATTGTGTGGTGTTTGCATATCAGACAGCTGTAACTCCATAAAGATGCTCCAGAGATCCATTAAGCAGTGAGAAGAATGTCTTTGTGGGTGTAAAGGGTGAGAAGGTTCAGAGACTTCAAGGAAGCAGAAAACACAGTAAGTAATGGGTAGTGGAGCAACTACAGGGAGCATCCACTTGAGTGCTTCTTTTTCAGCTTGTAAATAGCCAAAATCTCCCCACAAACCTGCTGAGCTTTAAGAGCTGCTGTTTCTTAATGAAAGAATTTTCTGTTTCATGTCTTATCTGCATGGTTTATTAGTAATGAATTTCTATTTTGCACTGACACCTCAGAAAGACCTAATGCCATTGTTAGTTTTCTTACAACATATTAGCTTTTTTTTTTTGAGGTACATTTTTGTGAAACACTTTTCGATACTGTATTGTTGAGATAACACAGGGTGGTATTAACTTCGTTTTTTTATACAGTCCATTCAAGAGTGCATCTGTTTAACAGCCATACTCAGCCACTTCGGTGCAATCAGGAGCCTCAAGGCTCAGCTTCTACTGTCTGACCTGTAGTCAGCAATACCCCCATCAATTATCCACAAGCAGGTTCCTTCCACATGAGAAGTCCTCTACAACACTTAAATGAATCAGGGCTCTTTTTCTCTTCCAATGAAAGTAGGGACATGCTCCTACCTTCTGACAATAATGCTGTACACTCAGATTTCATCCTTACATGTACTGAGGACAAGACTGACATGAGCACTAAGACTTAAGAGCTGAGGACTCCAGGGTCCTCTTGTTTGGGATACAATCATTGTAGCTCTAAGTGAGCTCAACAGCACTTAACTCTCCAAAAATTCATGCAAGCAGTAGATGAAGTGCAGCAACAAATTGCTTCAAAACAAGGCAGTACGCTTTAGCTACTGCAGTTGAGACTTCTGAGGTTAAGGGAAGAACAAAGCTTACGTGCATGACATTGAGCATAGCAATGTCCTAGGACACCCTCCTGGATATCAAACTGGCAGCCAACTACTTATTTCAAACTCTCTTAATGAGCTTTGCCTGCTGTATTTGTCCATCAGATCTGCTAGCAGGCCTGAATTGGTTGCTTGTTCAAATATTCACAGTTTTTGTTTTATTCTAAGATATTTTCTAGCTAGATGTGTCTAAGTTCTTCATTTCCTGTTCTGAAACAGAAACTCATTTCCTAAGTTTTAGTGGTTCACATTACAGAGATGAACAGATGAAAGGGACTACAGATTCCTTATAACAATGCAAACATTCACTCATGATAAAATAACACCATGTTTCTAATAATTTTGGAAAATGCTTGGATGGCCTGGGTTCCTTCAACATTTTTCATTCTGCAAAATGTCATGACTGAGAAAGATGTAATGAATGTATATGCTAGATAAATCAAAAGCACCCATGAAAAATGTTGCAGTTGGGAAATATCATTATAGCAGTTAAGTTTAGGTTTCTTTCTTTACAGAATTCTCTAAAACAGCTTAGTCAAAAAACTATTCTCCTATTCCATTGATAATACCTTTGTCATAAAATGCAAGGATTGTTCTGTTTTGATTTGTTTTGGTTTGATTTTCAATCTCTCTGTGTAGAAAGATAATATTATAAGATCATATCAAGAAAAGTGAAAATTCTGTTTCAATTGTAGGAGGTGTTATGGTGCTGGTGCTCCTCAATTCTAGAAAATGCCTGTTTAAAACATGGACAGAAAGAAGTAGCTCTTAGCACTTGTTTCTAGTGAGTACTCCTTCAAAATTTCTTACCCCTTTATGTCTTTTATTATGCACAATATCAGATTTTACTGTAATATATTTCCTATTTCACCAAGCCTTCACTGATGAAAAATTTCAAATTTAAAAAAAATTAAAGAATGTTGAAAATCTTGAACTTTACCTGTGTATTCCTTCAGAAGTGTTAGTCCATTCCCACATGGTCATTGCAAAAGTCTCTCATTACTGTTAAGCTTATGAGATAATTATTTTGTACCTCTTTTTTTTTTCTGAGATAATTTTAATTTTTGTTTGTTTAAAAACATCAGCTGTAGTAATTCTTGGTGATTATAGTTACATATCCAAAGGTTCATTTCCAAAGATTCAGATTCTGAGTAGGTATTTCTGTAACATTATATGATAGAGAAACGTTGGAAATACCCACTTACAAGCAAGCTCCCCTTCTCCAATAAAGACTGTAAGCTCAAATCTATTCATAACAGCTACAAATAAGGAAACACTACTAAATAAAGAGTTGATAGTGACAAAAGTGGCACAAATGTAGAAGATTTTGCTTTAATTTAACTTCAGCATATTTACAGTACTATGTGCTAAAACATGAATAAATTTTATCTAATGGAGTTATATGATAGAATAAAAATCTGATGGAGCAAGGTGACTGCAGGAAGATTTGGTGAAGTAACATAGGATTATGGGATATCTTAAAGATTCAAATTCCAAGTTTTTCAGGGCAAAGACTAAAAATTTCCAAGGAATTTTGTGATTAAGAAACAGGATAAAATATGAAGGGGAAATCATCAGCTGCAGAAGGACATAAAACTATTTCCAAAAGTAGAGTCAAAACAAGCATGTATTTCAGAAATTTGAAAGCATATACATCAACTGTGAATTATCAGAATTAAAGCTGAGCTATAACTCTGGAGAGATATGTAATAAACAGTGAAAGTTTCTTAACCCATAAAAGGGAAAATGAAGAAAGAAATCAGATTTTCAGAGATGTTAAGCCAAAGTCATATTCCTCAAATTAAATATACTGCTTCTGTATTCCTTAAGGATATTGGGACCTAAAACCAGGGCAAACTAAGGGGTTAAAAAAAAAAAAGGAATACTATTCACGTTGATATCAAAGTGTCATGTAAATTGTAACATCTAGAGGAAAGCAAAAAGCCCAAACATATAAAATTGCTATACAGAAGTGAAATGAAGAAATATAGCACACAGGAGTTGGTATTTGTGAATCCAGAATAACCAATGTCTTATCTGTCTTTAAGAAAGAGGGAGATAAAATGAGAGCATATTAAAATCTGTTAGCTTGACTGCAGTAGTATTGTCAGCTTCAGAAGAACTTTTAAAAAAAGAATTGTTTGGATGAGAAATAAGATGAGAATATAAAGATGAACCTTAAGACCACTATGCATTTTGCTATAAAAAACTACTTCATTGGGAAGGTGGATAGTGAAATTCTATAGATAAATGTTTTGAATGTCTGTTTTCCTCTTGTTAATATAGAATCATAGAATAACCAGGTTGGAAGAAAACCACTGGATCATTGAGTCCAACCATTCCTATCAAACATTAAACCATGCCTCTCAGCACCTCATCCACCCGTGCCTTAAACACCTCCAGGGAAGGTGAATCAACCACCTCCCTGGGCAGCCTCTGCAAGTGCCCAATGACCCTTTCTGTGATTATTTTTTTCCTAATATCCAGTCTAAATCTCCCCTGGTGGGGCTTGAGGCCATTTCCTATCATCCTGTCCCCTGTCACTTGGAAGAAGAGGTCAGCTCCCTCCTCTCTACAACCCTCTTTCAGGTGGTTATAGAGAGCAATGAAGTCTCCCCTCAGCCTCCTCCAGGTTGAACAACCCCAGCTCTCTCAGCCGTTCCTCATAAGTCCTGTTCCCCAGCCCCTTTACCAGCTTAGCTGCTTTTCTCTGGACTTGCTCCAGAGCCTCAACATCCTTCTTGAGGTGAGGGGCCCAGAACTGAACACAGTATTCAAGGAGTGGTCTCACCAGTGCCGAGTACTGAGGGAGAATAACCTCCCTGGACCTGCTGGTCACACCATTTCTGATATAAGCCAGGATGCCATTGGCCTTCTTGGCCGTTTGTAAGTATTTGTGACTAACACAAAGCTTAAAATTATTGTTGAAAGAGAAGAGGACAAGAATATAATACGAACTAAGGCACAAAGTTGCTGGATAATCAAGACATGCTGTAATAATCACTAATCTTGTGTTTGAATTATGGTGAAGGCAGCATTAGCACGATGCTTGCATTGAGCTGGAGAGTCAGCTTCAAGAGGAGAGATGTAAATCCAGCAGGAAAAATGAGAAAACGATTAAAAATTGGGCAAATGTTGAGGGACAGTCATACACAAGAGGTACAAAAGAAATCAGAACATCATCTCCACAGCTCAGTCTCTACAAAACTGGTTTGGTCTTATATATTATGCAGACAGTATACAACAAAAATAAATGTATCTTTATCCAAGACACACCACATTTGCCTGCTGGTGCTTCCACGTTTCTTATGAAGTAGCCGCTTGATGGCGCTTCCCACCCCACAATAAGACAGCTGCACCATACCCAGTTAGTTGTAGAGAAGAATATGGATCAAGCCAATGAGTTCTAGAAAGTTCACAGATATACACCATTAGAAATCTATGATTTTTTTTTTTTTTTTTTGCTGACAGCGTGCAAATAAGGTTACCCTTAGGTACCTTCAAGTCCATTTACTCATCAGATGAACTATTTACTTTTCAAGCTGCGACAAAAACTTAGGTACTTTCTGGCATACGTGCTACAACTGTCAATCTGCAAACTCAGTCCCTCATGAATTGCTGGCTACAGTGGAGTGAATTATATTGCTTCACATCCCACGTAACAATAAACCTCTCCCTCCTAGTAGTTCCTTATCTTGCTGGCTTCCCACATTGGATGCTATCAGTTCCACAAACTTTCTGAGTTTTAGCCTGAAAGATTAAGTGCACATCTGACTCGTGAGTGCACCGGAGTTCCCTAAATGTTTGCCCAATTTTTAACCATTTTCTTGTTTTCTCTGCTGGATTTACATCTCTCCTCTTGAAGTAGGCTCTCCAGCTTAATGCAAGCATCATGCTGATGCTGCCTTCACTGTATTTCTAGCATAAGATTAGCCACTATTACAGCATGTCTACATACCATTTATAAAAACAGAGGGGATAGTTCCTTGTAGACAGGAAACTATTAATGTTATTGTAGTAACCATTAATTTATGTGGATCACTGTGAGAACATTCTGCAAATAAATTAAAAGTGATATTTTATAAGGTTACAAGAATGGCATCAGCAGAAAATTAAAATACCTATGCACATTACTGCCAACAAGGTAAAGCAGTAATGAGAGCAGTGTTCTCCATCTGTACCTATGTCTTATTTAGTAACCTAAATATTTCTAAAATAAATTGTATATTGAATAAAAGGAACATGCAGCAAGCCAAATAAAAACATGTCTAGCAAAAGCACAGATACTATGCAAAAAATTAACTGAAGATAAACTTTAAATTGAAAATAAAGGACATCAAAAGTTGACAAATGATGCTATTAAAAGTCAGCAGGAGATGTAAGAGAAAAGAAATATGCTAAAAATTATTTTCATTATATTTTCAGCTCCTACAATTTAGAAAAGAAAAATGTGTAGACAAATCATAAACAGAATTTATATTCTGGGTGAGACTAACAAATAGAAATCAAATAACATAAATGTGATTGTATGTGGAAAAAAGCAGGCAGTGGCTTTCATATTTGCACCAATTTAAAATTTAGGTCACTGGACTGAGAAGTGATAGTCTTAAAGTAAAACTCATGCTTTGCCTAATTTGCAGAGACTAGGGACCAGTTATTTCAAGGAATATTTGATTTGTAATATAAACAGTAAAAAAAAAATAAAAAGACTTGAATATCTACATATAGAAAAAGCATACAACCTGTGGAAAAATCAATTTTTGATCTGCAAGGTGTTGATTATACAACAAATTACAATGAACATTTTAAAAGTCTAATACAGTACTGTAGAATTTGGGAAAGAGAAGCAATATTTGAAACATGAAGTATGTAAGATCAAAAAAACATAAGTAACAGGATTACAAAAATCCTTTTTAACTTCTTTGTTTGCAATAAAAGATTAGTATACATCCAGTTACAGAGATGATGCAGGCAGAGAAATACAAATGCGAAATCTGAGAACACCAACAGGAATTAAGAATCTGTATGTCATCTGTGTGTAAGTGATAACATAAGCCATTGGAATGAAGCAATGCATGAACAAGCTGGTAAAAAAAGTAGCCCTAAAATGACTACAAGAAACAATGAAACAACAAAATAACATCCAGCTGTCCCCTCAAACATGAGTCAATCACCTGAAATTCATGTTCAGAAAGACACGATGCAATGAAAGTAACTACACTGCCCTGGACATCAAATACTGATGACAGCTAAAGTACTAGGTACTGTAAGAGTGTTATATATGCCTGATCCAATATGTTGAATGCTAGTGACAGATTGAATAAAGTCAGATCACATGAAACTCTCTTGCATTAGCTACGTGAAGGTCATTATAAATTTTCAATAAAGTAAATCCACTTGAGTCCCCTGCTTTGATCCCTCACTGAAATAGGTTGAAACAACGTTAAGAAACGCAAGAAGAAATGGCTTAGGCAACGTGTTCCAAGACTGCCAACAAAACAAGAGTCCCAATCAAACAGGACAGAAAGGAGGACCAGAATTAGATTTCTTTAATAATAAAGTGCCTTATTGGGGGTAGCATGAAGGTTAAGCACATAGTGATTCTGACCGAAACAGCTCAAGATGTAAAGGACGTCCCATGTTATGCCATATCTCTTAGGAGACATCACATCACAAATACTTTTCATTTAATTAAAAAGAAAAATCATAATATTCTGCTATGCATACAAATATTTCATAATGAAGAACAGTGAAACATATGTCTTAAGCAATAAGAGAAATACCAAAGAACTAATTACATGCTACAATTACTTCATTCAAGTAAACATACTTGAATGTCTCTCTACAACTACCTGAAAGGAGGTTGTAGAGAGGAGGGAGCTGGGCTCTTCTCCCAAGTAACAGGGGATAGGACAAGAGGGAATGGCCTCAAGCTCCACCAGGGGAGA
This sequence comes from Coccyzus lansbergi, assembly GCA_033558105.1. Classification (NCBI taxonomy): domain Eukaryota; kingdom Metazoa; phylum Chordata; class Aves; order Cuculiformes; family Coccyzidae; genus Coccyzus; species Coccyzus lansbergi. Next base: position 1,991,022 of record JAUMJK010000159.1, read on the forward strand.
TTTAGGTTAGAGATTAGGAGGAAGTTTTTCACAGAAAGGGTCATTGGGCATTGGAATAGGCTGCCCAGGGAGGTGGTTGATTCACCTCCCCTGGGGTGTTTAAGGCATGGGTAGATGAGGTGCTGAGGTACATGGTTTAGTGTTTGATAGGAATGGTTGGACTAGAAGATCCGATGGGTCCCTTCCAACCTGGTGATTCTATGATTCTATATAGCACTTCATTTACTTCAAGCAAGATTTCACATTTCAGTTTAAGTGTACAGTCCACGTAGATGTATTTCCATGCCCCTATTATTCCATAAGTCTGTATGTGAGAATGCACACAAGAACATTTTCATAAGCCAACATCCCAACTGCAAGCTAGATTTGCTTCCCTGCGTCCTGGAGTCTTTATTTGTGAATCCTACAGCAAAGTCTGCTTTAGCAAGTATGAGAAGAAACAGACCTCACAGGACAAAACAGCAGATAGGGACTGTCTAGACACAGAAAACCTCACAGTGGTCACTTCCCTGGGCTGTGCTTTTATGTCAGTTAGTGGAGTACATAATATTTACAGCAGGTCCAGGGAGGTTATTCTCCCTCTGTACTCAGCATTGGTGAGGCCACTCCTTGAATCCTGTGTCCAGTTCTAGGCCCCTCACCACAAGAAGGATGTGGAGGCTCTGGAGTGAGTCCAGAGAAGAGTAACGAAGCTGGTGAAGGGGCTGGAGAACAGGCCCTGTGAGGAGCGGCTGAGAGAGCTGGGGTTGTTTAGCCTGGAGAAGAGGAGGCTGAGAGAAAACCTCATTGCTGTCCACAACTACCTGAAAGGAGGTTGTAGAGAGGAGGGAGCTGGCCTCTTCTCCCAAGTGACAGGGGACAGGACAAGAGGGAATGGCCTCAAGCTCCGCCAGGGGAGATTTAGGCTGGAGATTAGGAGGAAGTTTTTCACACAGAGGGTCATTGGGCATTGGAATGGGCTGCCCAGGGAGGTGGTTGATTCACCTTCCCTGGAGGTGCTTAAGGCAAGGGTAGATGAGGTCCTGAGGGACATGGTTTAGTGTTTGATAGGAATTGTTGGACATGATGATCCGATGGGTCTTTTCCAACCTGGTTGTTCTATGATTCTATGATTAGAAGATATTATGCTTTCTTTCTCAAAGCTGGCTGCTCTAACTTCCACTAGAAAGATGACTGATTGACCTCAGCATAGTCTAAGAGATGAACCCCTAGCACAAAAGCGAGGGGAAAAGAAAATAAAAAGAAGGAAAAAGCAAAAAATAACTGTTGCTGAAGAACCAAAACAAAACCAGATCGTTTTAAGTAACTGTATGCATTTTGAAAAGAAAAGAGAAAGAAAATAAATTTGGTTTACGGTATGCGCAGAAGATATTATTTTAAACAGGAGTATTTTCAAACTTTTCCATTTGCTTTCAACATCCCTCTAAGTGCTATTGAACCACGGAGCCATCAAGTAAATGAAAGCAGGATGTTAAACTGAAGTGGAAAGTAAAGACATAATCTGAAGGTCATGGTGACAAAGGAGACACAAAGTGATACTTGTTATGAAATAACTCCAGATGCTGAATAGTCAGTAAAGCTATCATTATAATAAAAGCAAGGAACTGCCACTACAGTCTGTGACAAAATAAATTATAACAAGAGGCAAATATTAATGAGAAGTTGCCTATCAGAAATCTGTACATGTCACAGCTTTGAAAAGTATTTTGTATATAACTCCTTTTTTCAAATATTTTTTAATATAGACATGCAAAAGACATTACCAAATAGAATGTTCCAGAAATATTAATTTCTGGGAAGTCTTCCTTTTACATGTTACAGGTATTTGGAGCAGCAATGGAGAGTATTTTAGATTTCATGTTACAATTTAAATAAAGTCCACAATATTGAAGAATTACCACTAGATAGACAGTACTGGTAATGTTCATTCTGTTTCTATGGTACATATCTCTCTCTCTTCCTCGCCACCTGGGTCCAAGAATCATCTGCTGTCTTTCTTCAATAAAAGGTAGAACAGAACAGGGAGAAAACTCCACTAACCTCTTAATTCTACTTACAGTACAGAGAGGAAAATGCAAATGTTTACCTTACCCCATAGTTGTTTTTTCCCCTCTTTGCTTACTTTGCTCCCTGTCCACTCACCAGACCTCCCCTGTAGTAGGCTGACAGACTAAGAAAATACAAAGAAGAAAATATTTGACAGGAGTTTTCTGAACATAAGCCCTCCAGATGGCCAAAAATCATATGTGAATGTACAGGTGGTAGAGCTGCATAAGGCAGCACCTTCAGGATCTCATTCCCTCCATTCATAGCTCAGTGGAAGCAGCCAACACATGAAACTGCAACAATCCTAAATGTTTCTTTTAAGTGATTAAATAAGAAAAAATCTTAGATCCTCTATTACTGATAACCATGTTTGGCATTTCATAATATTGCACCTGACAAAATTATACTGTACATTATAACTTTTATTCATTCTATTTCTACAGAAGTTATTAATCAGAACTCTTGCACACTGCAAGTATGAAGTGTTTTTATAACAGCAATGCTGTTTTTATTACTTTTTCCACAGCAATAGACCTCTACGCATATAATAAGGAGGAGAAAGAAAGATTATCCTGCTAGCAAAGCTAGTAAAAACATCTGCCTACTAAAGATAACAAATCACGTAATAGGCAAGACACTGTGCTAAAGCAGAGCCTCTATCAGGGCTTTTGCACAGATGGTATCACAGATTTTTATATTATTATTAGATTATTAGATAATTGTGCTCCTCTCAACCCAAATATAGCCCAACTTAAAACATCTTTTGAGTGCTGCTGCATTATAAATGGGTTCCTGAAACTATCAGAAATATTACTTTGTCTTTAATATGGATGGTACAGAAAGTCAAGTAATACTATTAAGTAGGTAAAAATAAGAGAAATTAAGCCAAATGTATTAATCTCAAAAAGAAAGATTTCCTAATAGCATGTGCCTTTCTATATATACACAAAATAACTACACTGATTGTAAATAACATTTACATACTCTCAAGACCCAAATTCAGAATTACCAAGATACTCAGAAAAGGAAACCAACATGTTTTTCTTTGCATTGTACAGGTAGTAACTTCATTTGAAAAAACTATTCCATAATTTCTATTCAGTGTAGTGAACCATTAAAAGTGAATTTACTGAGCTAAGGGGAAATAATAATAATAAAAAAAAAGCCCCTTAAGACAGTATAAAATGTGCCTGAAGCAATAGCTTTTTATAAAGCCAACTCCCACCTCTCCCATTAGATGTGATTAGTCACAAATAGATCCTTATACATTGTTCTGGCATCATCACTCTTCCCCACATTTATATCTGACAAAGTCTTTTACCTCTTGCTTCTCTGGATAGTTGTGTACCTGCTAGAAGTTAGTGTCTGGTAATGCATTCACAAGTTCATATCAAGGATTTTGTCACTTTGTGTATTTTACATGCTCTGCAAAGCACTTAATCAAGGGAAATTATCCCATGTTAACAAATCTACTAGCAGGGTAGCCTGCCTATGGTAGCTACCTCCATCACAAATACCAGCCCTCGCCGAGAGTAAATGATTCAGAAAGTGATAAGAGAGGTCATGTATTCAGTGGGATACCACTTCTTGTTCCACTTATCATGATCTAGTTCCTATCTATCCATTCCTCCCACTTCTTCTCTACAACAGCTTTGGTGGTCTGCTGCATACTGAGCAGCAGATGTTCTTTTCTTGATATGACATGCAAATTTCTCAAGCAGCTGCACAGAGCTGATATTATCATGTGAGAAACATCATGACCTAGACTTTAATTGCTGTCACTGCTTTCTTGCTTAACTTTGGAGCCTAAGAATTTACAACTCTATATATGTAATAATAATAGCTTTTATTTTTATTGTTGTTAGACTTATTTCAGTTAATCTACTTGACAGTAGGATACAATTTCTTGCCTTCCTTTTTTGTCTCCAAACTGACTCCTATATCCTCTTTAGACCTCGTTAGTTCCTTGATAACGCCTTGACCTAGAGACTTTGTCTCCTTTGGGTCAGAACCAACATCAACTGTGAGTGGAACTCCACTTAAATCAGCTCGCTCGGCAGAAAATCTGTTCACTGACAAAGCTGCAATACAAGATAATATCACCAAATTCCTTTGAATATTCTTTCTGTTTCTATTCTATTTTTAGTATAACAATCTGAGCTGTGAGAATTTTTATTTGATTTATAATTGGCTTATTTTTAAAATGTTTGTTTTGATTTGCATGGACTTCACATGAACTCAAACACAAATCTGCTACAAAAATATCTTGGTAAAAATCAGTCCTCAGTCTAATGGGAAATGATGAATATTAAGTTTTGCTTTGAAAGCTGGCAGAATCTGCCTGTGGGAAACAACATACTTCTGCATATTTTCTGACTGGAAGTCCATTTTGAGCAGTTTGCATACTTAGCAATGACTATGTAGGTTTAGATTCAAATGCAAGCCCATAGTTTTGACCTAACAAAGTATAAATGTTCCTCGTTACGGATGTCAATATTCTGCAGTGAGCATTTTACAGAAGAAAATATCCTGGTGGAAGCAGAGAGCTGAAATACATATGGTCTAGCAATTTTCTTTTATATTTTGCCACCACATGGCTTCTCCTTTAGGTGAAAGGAACAAAGCCTTATCTAATTACTTCAACTACTGTGACTCCCTGCTGCTATGGGAGAGGTATTATATAGAGATGGAACATTTCACAGTGATTGCATTTTATCTCTGCCCAGATCTCCTCTGCATGCTATTAGAAACAAGACCTTTGTGCTAAGCAAACTGTGCTCTGTGTCCCAAATAACAAGTTCAAGTAAAAACAATGCATACTAAGCACAGAAAAAAAATTCTCCACCAAAAAGGCTTATAATTGGCACTCTCCCTATACTAAGATCACCTCCCCTCTACGCATACAAAAATGTTGAGCTGAACAAATGATATGAGTTAAAGAAAACAATTTTGTTCAAGTTCAATTACGCTACTCACTAAGCACTCAAGGATTTTGTATTAACAGTTAAAGTTGAGTATTTCTTACTTGCTGCCAAAAGTCAAAGAAGTCAAGAAGTCCAGGACCTCTTTCACTGTTTTGATTTTTTAACCATAAGGCATCTATGCTTCTATATATTATTGGATAACACTTTACAGATTCTACCATGATTACATATGCTTACATAATATTTTTTTAGTTGCCTCATTGATTAATAATTCACACATTTTACTCAGCAATCTCATGGCTTTGAAAAGACAGTGCAATTCAGGAACAGATAGTGACATGGACTGAAAGTCAGTCTCAGATGGAGTTGGGGTGCAGCATGCATGCAGGTGTGAAGGCTTCTATCACTAATTTCACTCCTGTATGACAAACTTGTACTGTCATTCCAGCTTTGCATTATCTGATTGATGGATCATTTAAGCTGCAAAATACTGTCTTAATCTGATAAAATGGGTGCATATTTTAGAAAAACAGTGGTTGAAGGAATCCTACCCCATACCTCACAGAAATCCAAGAATAAATAATCAACCTGAGAAGTGAAAATACTGTTTCTTTTTTTCTCTCAGAAAAAAAAAAAAAAGTAGTTGTACATTTACATTTATACAGAAGTGGCTTTTAAATACTGTTAAACAAGTAATTCTTCAAACAATACTCCCTATTGGGTACCGTGAGATTTTGGTCTTACATTCTGTTATGTTCAAGAGACTTCACAAATAAGTTCAGTTCCTTTTCTTATCTTTCCCTATATTTAACAAATACCTTTTTTTTTTTCCAGAGGAAAACAGCTCACTTTGATGAAGTAGGATTAAACTGATGTTTAAACCTGGGTTGAGCTAGTAATTAACAGGATAACTAATAACATAGTGATGATTTTTGAGAGACAAAGTATGAACCATGAAGAGGCTTCTTGTTTCCCTGTGGTCAAGCAGTATTTGATGACAAATTCATTGTATGTGTCTCTCAAAAAGAAATCCTTATTCCTCCATTCACTCACATTAGTGTGAAGGATAGTCTAGCAAACCAAATTAATTCAATTATTTCTTTGGAATATCTTCATTCAAGACTGAACCCCCTGAATCTCAATAAACTCTAGATCAGTTTCATTATTCTACAGAGACAGAAAGGTGATGTTCCAGTCCACTAGTTGGTAGAGCACTACATCCATTTCTAATATGCAACTTTCCCAATTTCTTGTTCTAAGAGATTTTCTCATCAATCTTTTTTAAGCTGAGAAAGACTTTAAAAACAAGGTTGCTTATAAACAGGAGAATAATTGCCACTTTTCAGAAACAGAAATACTGTAAAATAAATATATGTTTAATTTAGGATGGCAATGGTAGACCAAATTGCAAATCAAGTGTTCCTACTAGGTTAGTCTTAACTGCTTCCTCAAAGAGGTTGTCTCCATCCTCAGAGTTTTCAGAACCTCACTGGTTAGACTCCTGAGCACTTTGGTCTGATTTCACAGTAAATTGAGCTTTAAGGAAGGGCTAGAAACCTGCGGACATCCTTTCAAACCTTAACCATCTATCCTTATGGCATTACAAATCCACTAAAAACTCCCACACAAGTCTTCACAATACTTAGGAATATTCATGATCAAAACCACCAGCACCTCAGACTTCTAGTTTTATGCCTGTAAAGCTCAGAATGCTACACCTATCTTATTACATTATACAAGCACACATTGAGCTCTCAAGTACATTTGATCCTGTGATATTGCGCTAGCGACATTCATGCCATATTGACGTCCCATATTGGGAAACAGTGTTCTCTGGCCTCTCTAATAAGATTCAGAACAAGTGCAGTCTGATAGAAACAGGGACAAATCTCAATTAACTTAACATGCAATGAAGAAAAATAAAATTACACTGTTTCTGAATGATTAGTACAAATTTTCCCCTCCATATGACCAAATTTCACAGCAGAGGACAATATTAGATTTTAATGATCTGCAGGTTTACAAGTATTGTTACCTAAACTTTTCTCCTGCAACCTATAATAATGAGACTTTCATCTACTTCCCCCCCCCCCCCCCCCCCTAGAACAAACAAACATGCACAATGAAGTGTGTTTTTTTCTATCATCCACTTTGGTCTTATTTCTTTGGATTGTGTATTAATACACACACTACTACTTAGTTAAGTTACATCAAAAAATATGCCTTCTGTCAGTAACAGCAGATAAAAAAGGCTAAATGGACACAAGTTTAGAGAGGAGGGAGCTGGCCTCTTCTCCCAAGTGACAGGGGACAGGACAAGAGGAATGGCCTCAAGCTCCACCAGGGGAGATTTAGGCTAGACGTCAGGAGGAAGTTTTTTCACAGAAAAGGTCCTTGGAACAGGCATGTTCCACATGGAGATGGTTTATTCACCCTCCCTGAAGGTGTTTAAGGCACAGGTGGATGAGGTCCTGGGGAACATGGTTTAGTGTTTGATAGGAATGGTTGGACTCAATGATCCAATGAGTCTCTTCCAACCTGGTGATTCGATGATTCTATAAGTTACTGAGAAAAATTCATTATATGTACTCAGACCAATATCAGGACTTACACAGATGAATTACACCCTCAAAGGAAAGTGGTAATTTGGTAATGAAGTTGAGGACTACTCTCTCTAACATTTTCATAAACTGCTTTTTGATAACCCATATTGTCAAAACATAACTTGTGCATAAAAACTAAAAAAATCTTAAAATTTGATACCTTGTGAGAAGGTAGCATGGAAAGCAAAAGACAAATTATCTACTTCCATATTGTCTTCATTGATGGTAACCACCCTTCAGAGTTTTGCTCTAGCTGGAAGCTCCCAACACCTGAAGGCTTCACACAAGCCTGAGGTGGAAAGGCATTTCTAGAGTCTAAGATGAGATCAGACTACATTAAGCTCTGACTGTGCTAATAATAGAAAAAAACATCTAAAAATATTCTCAAGAACAGACCATATTGATCAATTGTAGGTACTTGGAGCATCAGCCAATGATGAACTGCATCTGAATAGAGTTTTCTCTCTGTCCTGCCTATAGCATCAGCTCTGAAAAGGTAGTTAACAGCAACATCACTCATTTGAGGGGTGAACTTGCTTCAGAGGATTGAAGAGGAAAACTCCAAAGGAGGAGACCATAGCCCACAGCTTTTTCCCAAATGAATGTCTACCATGAGAGGAAAATATCTTACAGCCTGTAAATCAAGAAACTAAGTTACATCTCTAGAATAACCCTGGAACGAATAGACAGTGTCAGAGACAAAAAAAAAAATGGTGTAAGTAGGATTTGAATACAGGCTTGTAACCTAGGCATAAGATATAGAATTAGTGTGCTGCATCCTAACAGCCCAAGTTCAACATTTGTGAGATATCACGTTAATCTTAGACTGGCAATGGGGCACCAAAACTTCCCTATTTTTGTTTCCTCATTCCATCCTTATGTATTAAAAGACAAATAAGTGTAACAAGGGATTTTCAGGGAGCTGAAAATCCAGCTTGAAATACGGGAAGAAAAATGTTCCAGCATTCAGAAATATCTGCATTTTATTTTCACTAATGACTTCATTTTTCACTGTTTTAGATAAGCATTAGGACAGCCACATCACTGTGATTCCTCAACGAAGCCTACTTTATCACACAGTTATATGACCAAAAAAAAAAAAAAAGCTGTTGTAATGCTTTATACTTTAGTGGGTTTAAGAGATCAGCATTCATCATTCTATATCTTGTTGGGCAACACTTCTCTGAGAAAAGCTGGAATTGAATTGATCTTCCAACTGTATTAAAGTATAGGTAAAGTGGAAAAGCATTATTGGTCATGCTTGTCTTGCCATCTGCTCTCAATTCCAGGTCTTATTGTCACATTCACATAAAAAGCAAGTGTAAGTGTAAACAAGGCAGTAAGGAAAATAGCACTCATTGAAGAACACAGAATGCTCTATTCAGGACCTTTATTGGGATTTGCTCATAAGTTATGATTACATCTTCAGTTACTTCATAAACTTATTTTCTGCCTATTACTGAAACACAGAAAGTGTTTCTCTCCAGGAAGGGTAGTTCATGAAAGTGCTTAGGTTTTAGACTACTAGGATTTTCTAAATTATGCAACAAATAGAGGAGAAACTGTACACAACCCCTGCAGTCCTTATTTCTTAAAGAAGGCTGTGTATGCAGTAAGTGCATATGAGAAAAGTAACTTCTGTTACATTTTTGCTGATAGTTTAAATTACAAATTAATATACTAGACCAAGAAACTTCTTAAATGGAGAAATTCAGATCTCCTGAATAAGAAATCAGAGGGTTTAAAAACAATCCCTGCTGATTCTTTTGCTGTAATTGTTTTTGCTGAAGCAACTTTAAATGGGTTGCAGTATCATATGGATTGCAATGGTGTAAATAAAACTGCCTCTAGATTCCTAGGGAAAATGTCCCTGTACTACTTCCAAAGTCTACCCATGTGGAGAGAGTTGTCTTCACACCTTCTGCAACCTCCTTCATCTTCATTTCAGAGGCAGTCTTTAAAGCAACTTATCAAGAAATAAAAAACCCTCCATTCCTCATATTTTTCTGCAAAACCAGGAAACAGAGAAGCGACTCAAACCATAAAGGTTTTGCAATTTTATTAAAACAAAAAACAACTGGATGCAGATGCAAGGAATCAAAAAAAAGAAAAAATAATACTAGGACAGCAGCCTGCAAACGTGGTATTTCAGCTCCTACCTACTGTTGCAAGAATGTGGAGAAAGATAATACAGAGGCTTTGCAGATGTTTACAAAGAGCTTCTTTTTGGTAAAATTTAGACGGTCATCTAAAAGCATCTAAAAACCTCCTAAAAGCTTGTAGAGCCACAAGATGTTGAAGGAGCAAAGAAAAGTATCTGAGATACAATCTGTTGTGAAGTGTCCTTAGAAAATCTGAACAGGAATCAGGAGAATCATTCAAAGGACATGTTGAAGGAACACATTTAAGAGATACCAGGGGAATGTGGAAAACAGAAAAAGGAAAAGACAGATACGTAGTTGAACTAAAATACTGCTGACTACTGAAGTATGCAGGCCAGTCAGGGGTGGCACTATAGAGTCAGGTTCAGAGATTTCACTGAGAACAGAAATTTCCCAGGAGCACAGGAGAATAAAGCTGGAGGGTATGGAGTCCAGCAGGGACAGACAAAACTTTTACAGATCAGACCAGAAGTCAGACAAATATACTGTGTTGCTCCAGGCACTTGTAAGATATAGGTGTGGAGGATGTATATAGCAGTACCATAAAACTCCATAGCTGCAAAGTTTTCCAGAGCCAGATGTTGCCTTCAAACAGTTGTATTTTATAAACCATGGACTTAAAACATTGAGATTTTTGCTCCTCTTCTGGTATTCTATGACTGTAATTTTCATGGTAAATATATTCTTTGTTTCCTACCTTTTAATCTGCACAATATCTATTCCTTGGTTCATCAAGTGTAAAATGAATAAATAAGAAAATAGGAGAAGACACCAGAGAGGATGAAAATTATTTATAAACCTTCAGGATAAGGATGTTTAGCCATGAGACAGCTTGAAGCTTCCTCCACAGCTAGTCAGTTTATCTAACAGGAATAGTGACTATTTCTCACTGTGGAAAGGGCAGAACCAGCTTGCAAAGTAATAGGCAAAGGAATCTGTATTCACCATAAACAGAGAAATTTAGTGAAGAGTCACTGGTTCAATATTTCATCTGAACCCGAATATGTAATCTGAGGAGACATTATACCCTCTACAACCACTAGTGAACAAAGACAATACTAGTTTTCACCCTCCACACATACACACACTTGAACTTTTCTGAAGGAACAAATTTTGAAGTCATTTATGGTTTTTTTTCAACCCTACTCCTCCACCCCCACCATTCCAGTATGCTTTCTGGAATGTTCATCTTGTAAAGCTCAAAGAGGAGAAACCGTATATATTTTACCTTGTGAACATTAAATGCCATTTATGAGCAGCCTTAAGTTACTAAAAAAACCCACTCTTAGCACCCAAACTAAATACTCAATCAGCACACAGTGACACAAAAATGGTTCTCCTTCTGCAAGATGATTGATTAGAAGTGTGGCTCTAATTGCATGAAATTGCAAGAAATTGTTCACGTAATATAAAAGTGGCAAACACAGGCTCAAAGTACATTTTACAGAGCATGGGAGAAAAGTATTCTTTTCTAGCACACTCCTTTAACATTATGATAAGTGAAAAAGATACTTTTGGTTAAGAATAAAAGGCCAACTTAAGAATAAAGATCAGGGTAGTCAGTTCAAGCTAAATCCGTATACTTCGGCAAAGCCAGGAGTGCTTGGATCCATGTTTGCATTCAATTTCCTGAGCCAGCCACAACATTTGAATCCAAATTCGTATTACATGTATAATAACCTTGGAGGATATTCAAATGGAATGGCCTGGCTTGAAAATATGGTTATATTTCAAACAGTATGAAGTTTGCTATGAATTCAGACTTTTCCATGCCTGTGAGACAATAGATGCTGCTTCTTAGGATGTTATGTGATTTTTTTTTTTTAAAGCAAGTCTTTCCCAGAATGATTAATATATATACCACAAGGAAACATGAGAGTGCTTATCATTAGATTGGAATTTGTGTTATACTTGGATCTGTGCCTTCATTTCTCTTGCACATTCTGGAATTACAGCAAGGTAGAAAATGTATCTTTTTAGAATATCATGATGTGTTACACGCTGTTACTCTGAGTGTTTCAATTAGCAGCATCTTTGGTTTTCAGTGAATCAGTGTTGCAAATCGTGCCTTTATCTGTGGTTATAGCTCTAGGACTACAGACTACACATCCTCGCTTTATCACACTCACATTCATTCTGTCTCCTCTGGCAACAAGTCTTTTCAGGAGGTACCTATTTGAAGCAGTGAACAGTATTGAACTAAAAAAGCACCATCACTCCCCACACCCCCACCAATCTGAACCTAAAAGTGCTAACTCTTACTTTAAATGCAGAAACTAATTCCTCGCTTTGACTGGCTCTTGGAATTATGCAGCCTCTAATGCACCTACTGCAGTCATCTATTGTTATCTTTCCTTCATCTATAGGTATGAATATCAAGCATGGCTGAGGCCTCTTCCACCAGTTAAGAAGGTATCTCTGGACAAGAAATTCTCAGGAGTGACAATTTACTCCACACAATCTTGTTTTCTTAAATGATGATTCTGTTTTTAGAGACTACATGCTTACTTCCCCAAACCTGAGAGGCAGGCAGAAGTGGGGTGGGGGGATCCAGGGGGAAAGAGAGGAGTCCTAGTACAGGAGACAGAAATCCCGCTAAGGGGAACATTTCAAAAGTGATTCAGAGTTGAGAAAGAGTACCTTAAGAGTTCATACCACATGTTTAAAGATAATTTGAAACTCACAGTTTGGATCTTAGCCAAAGAAATGGAAATGTGCAAGTTGCCTCTGAAGGAGGACAACCCAGGACAGTGTCTCAGTCCTATTTAAAATAAAAAGCTTATTTAAAATAAAAATCTAAAAAAAGTACAAGCATAGGAGCTGACTGGCTTTTACACAGGTTTTCTGTGCTCTAGGCTCATCCTTTTTTTTAAAAAAAAAAACAAAACCCCAAAGCTTTACAGTGCATGCGCAGCTGAAATCTTTCTATTAATCTCAATCAGCTATAAAACAAATTATGAATTCTTCATAAAAAAAAAGAGATTTAGCATTTAATACACTGATGACAGGCTGATGCATGGGGTTTCAGCTGCATTATCCAAATGTAGTGCCTGGCTCATGGATTTTTAGAAATTGTAAGAGAGATCTCTGAAAGACAACAAAGAAATGGGAAATAAGGGGATTTGCTTCAACTAAAATTAATGTAAATGGCATCTCCATTCATTTCATTTGCAGCAATCTGTCACCTTTTTGTTTGTTTCACACAAAAAACCAGGAGATAACAGGGAAATAGTAATGGTATAAGTGGACAGAGTCTGACCTTTAAAATGTTTATCATTCCAGCATGATGCCTGCAGATGCAATAAAATTGAAACTGGAAAGGTGTTAGAATTGCTGCCGGTTTCTATTCATTTGAATGGCAGCAACCCAGAACTCTGTTTTATGGTTTCATGTAGAGGGTCAATCCATTATCTTTCTTTCTTTCTGGGATCAAATAGCATTTTTGTAAGGATTAGGGCTCTGTGGCACACTGAAGTGGAACCAATGTGCAGAGGTTTGAATGTTGAACCTATTTCAAAATTGAACTGCCTTACAAACAGTGAGTTGACATAGAAATTGAACTCTAAAGTATGAAATGGATTTTGAGAAGTTCAGAACATTGAGATTCTCCTTAAAAAATGATTATGCATAAACCCATCTACTATACAGAATAGTCACAAACATAAGTATTTTGAGCAGTAAAGCAAATTGAAATAGCTAAATATTAAACATATATTTTTCTCCCCGTTTCTCTCACACATGAAAAATATATAATGAACAGAAATCAAAGAATGCAGTGAACTTTGTGTGGTAGGACAGAAAGAAGAGACATAAACAAGTAAAATAAGAACATTATGCAAGGTAATTTTTTTTGTTGTTGTTGTTGTTGTTGATCAATGGCAAGGATTTGAATCAAAAGATTTAGGAAAATATACTACATATATGCACTATAGCCAGAAAAAGACTATACTGGATAACTATATATTGTTTTCAATGTAAAGACACATCTTGTTTATTTGAAGAGAAGAATTCAGTCATCAAGGTTATAGCAATTATGAGTATAATCAAAGAAACAAAAACATGTAGCAAAGTAGTCTTGATTTATGATAGTTTCAGATTTAGGGAAGAATGCAAATGCATATTTACTACTGCATTATTCAGAGTCTTTACAAGAAGGAAACATAGAAAGCAATGCTGAAAACAAATGAATAAAGCCTCTTATAGACAAGTTTTTCAATTTTCATTTCTTATCTAGTTAGTCCAATTCCAACTCTGGAAACTTTGCCACACAGCAAAATCAGGATGTATATAAATATTCCCACATGGAATTCAAAAGAACTCCATAGGAATGCAAGGGTCTACTCACAAGTAATAATAATTAGTTGATTAAATATTGATTGATCACTAGTCAATTAATTGTTCTACACTCAGAATAAATGGATCTGCTGCAGTACCTGACACACACATAAAAAGGCTTTTTAAGTCAGTATCCAACACAAACCTCAACCTGATAAATGATTTCTGTAGCATAACTAAACTATAGTCTATAAAAGCCTGTGCTTTGTAAGAATAGGTCTATTACAATTTTTGTATGTCAAGCTTTCTTCTGCGGTAAGAGAGATCACAAAGACCAACAAAGGACACTCAGTCTATTTAAACAGCCTCATCTGAGAACTGATAGCTTGTGAAAAACAGATATACAGCGTGGTCTTTATGGTATGTCAATTGAGAATGTGATAATGACACAGAAAAAGGTGCAGTCTACACAGATGAGTGTGAATTGCTATAAGAAGAAAGGCAGTCAGATGTGGAACAGAAAAGCCTATATTTAAAAAAACAAAACAAAACAAACCCAGTCTCCTTTAAATTTTGGTTCATAAAATTCTAAAACTCAATTCCCACGTAAGGGCTGGGTTCTTTCTTGCACACTAGTATCTGCAAACCAGGTATAAGTATTATATCTCAGTATTTCTAGCACAGAAACTTAGAAGATAACTGCAGCAGGTACCAAGCTGCCATAGTCCTCATGTAAAGGAGCCTTTCCTCTTCAGGAACTCACCAACAACAAAGAAGAAGATAGAATAGTGTCAGAAATTAATTAAGAAGCCAAGATTCCCACCGAGGCCCAGCTAACATAACAAATGACTATGGCACTTTTCTCAAATGTCCAGCACCTTAAAAAAAAAAAAAAAAAACAATTTGAATGTTGGTAATTATGGAATCAACATTTCCCCCTCCTTGTTCCTGGTGCAGAAAAGGCTCAAAGCATTCACAATTTATATCATTCTTATGTCTCAAGAAGTAACCTGTAGAGTATGGCAGACTTGTACAAAAACATTGGAATTAGGTATCTACTTTCAGAGTTGGCAACCACATTTTATCAATTCTGGCAAAGTTCTTTCATCATTATTTGAATTTCGTATATCCAAATTATAGAGCAAGGTAAAACCAATATAAATATTATGTAAAATACTGTATTCATTCCACAATTGGGTAAAGCAATAAAACCCAAAATACAGTGCCTGTCTCTATATTAGATAACAGTCTTTGTCTTGGGGTATTTCCTGGCTTGTTTGTTTGTTTTTTTTTCAATCTATTGATTTAACCATCCAAAAATATTTGTCAAATACTACAATGCATTCACATGAGAAGCATCCCTTTTATCATCATAATGAACATAACACTTATTTTTTATAACCAATATCAAATTTGGTACTCAATAATATACTGACTATTAGTTAAAAGAGAAAATGATAGATATTTGTATTTTTTCCAGATTTGTTCATAAGATGTGATATGCTTCTATCACTATATCACTCCTTCTTATTAGTACCTGTAAATTATGAAAACAGAGCTCACCCAAAGTTTAACATCCTCAGAAGAAGTAAACCCAGAAAGCAAAGAGCTTTTTTTATACAAAAAGCAAGATACAACACACTAATGACTATCAATTTTAGATATTTCCCTCGCTCTATTTAAAGGTATATCAAGTGCTATATGTATTGCCCATTTGTTAAAAAGATTATTCCTCAGGAAAAATGAGATCTATCAGTATGTGAAGACTGAAATGATAGTTTTGCTGCTAAGACAAACATCTCTATCTAATGAAGGCTTTTTTTCTAAACCAAAAATACTGAGCTATAAATCAGCATAGCAAATTCAATACTGATGTTCAATAAATATAAATTTTAAACAGCTGGAACAACAGCTTTGACCAATTTTTTTTATCATATGTATCTAATGTGGGAATTAAATTGAAAATTTTCTAATTGGACACCAACTCAGCATGCTATCAACAAGTTTCTTGTGAATCGTATCAGGAACTATGTTGAAAAGCATCACAAAATATGAACTTATAAAAACCAGATACATTTTTTTAAAAGAATTTTAAGAAATACTATAAACAGGACAAACTCCTAATAAAATTTG
Source organism: Coccyzus lansbergi (assembly GCA_033558105.1). Taxonomy (NCBI): domain Eukaryota; kingdom Metazoa; phylum Chordata; class Aves; order Cuculiformes; family Coccyzidae; genus Coccyzus; species Coccyzus lansbergi. The sequence continues at coordinate 2,007,165 of JAUMJK010000159.1, forward strand.
CTTCAGTTCAGTCTCCTAGGGAGAACTGACTTACTGCTGATAAAAAGCATGAAAACGAAGTGCGAGCTTTATTTGTTCAGCCTTCTTAGAAGAAAGAAAAAGAAAGAAAAATTATGACAGTTTTCTGTACTTGTCTTAGATGAACGAACACCACAAACACTTAATGCTTAGATTATAACTTTTTAAACAGAGATTATAAAATAATTATTAACCATCTGATAACTGAGATCCTGAAATTTACATCTGGTAGGAGCTGTGAAGGCAAGGATCACAACTTCTTGGAAAGCCAAGATGCAAACATGTTGATTTGCGAGAATATAAAATATGTCTGTGTAGGATAATGGAAGGGTGGACTCAATAGCCACACTTAAGTGCTTAAAAGCAGGTTTGAGGAAAAAAAAAAAAAACATGAGGGAACTCTGATATATTTTTATTGGATTGATAGATAGAATAGAAAAGCTTGCACCATGCCTTAGTAAGTAATAAACAGATAAGGTAAATAAACACAGCTATACCAATAAATCCCATTCTGCTGAAAGTACTGCATCCCCAAAGTTCAGCTGAATAGCATTTATGAAAAGTAAAGTTTGTCTCAGCTTTACTTTCTAAGAAAGAGTAAGACCACAGCTGAAAGGTAATTAGGCAGAGGATATAAACCAATCTAAACCTAAACAATCTCTCCTACAACAGTATAACTTTCCTAACAAATTGAAAATGAAAACCCTTTGCAGTCTTTTCAGGTAGTAAGCTAAAAACCATCTTGTAGAAAGCAACTGGCTAGTTCTTTGTACTGGATTCCATCTTCTCCATAACAATAGCGTCTTCTCCTTTGTGTTGCCTTATCCTGCTCTTTGACAGAAAAGCTGAAAGCTTTCCTTGGAAATCAATGACAGATCAAAATTGTTAACTTCATGCTTGAGTGTGTCCTTGATAGTCCATTGGAAGTGCCATTCTTGTCTCTTCTGAAAAGAATTGTGTTACGGCCTGTCTCAGCTAGACCACATGCTTCCCCTGATCACACACACTTCCTTCTGGCAAAGGGCAAAGGAAATCTAAGGCAAGTAAGGTGCTGGTGGCTCTGTGTGGAGCAACCTAAAATGCCATCAAGCCCAACCACCATTTAGCGACAGTGAAATAAAGTGATTTGTTCTGAATATCTTTCTCTATTTGCCAAGCAGACAGGATCAGCATCCTATAACTGATTACCTTAGGTTACTGATAAATGATACCTAGTTCCTCTTAACCCTTTTTTCTCCTCTCTGATACTTGGGTGCTCTCCACTCTCCCTTTCACATTGTATCGTATGACAAATATCATGGTTTTCCATTCTTTTATAACTCTCCCACCAAAACCACTGTATTCTAATGGGGAAATTTATAAATAAGGGCAGTTACATCATCACAAAGTCTCATTCAGAATCCTAGAACACCACAATGGATATCTGCAATCACATCTTAAAAAGATAACCTTTATAAACACATTATAATCCTGGCTCCCACTGAAGAAGAGACGTGTGAAAGGGAATCATAAAAGCTAGAAGTAAATTAGTGTCTTCCAGTTCTAAATCTGTATAGCACAAACCCCACTGGTAAACAGCAACCAAAAGGAAACCAGGAACTCTGATTAGAAGGATTCTAACAAGAAAAAAATCAAATGGGTTGTCATCATGTTGATCAAAAGACTTCTAGGTGTGACTTGGTTTGAATGTATTCTCATTAAATTCAATGTAAGCTACAGAAGAAAACTCTCCAAATCCCTGAAGAAACTTAGACAAGTAGATAATCTAAAATCTATAGCAAATGTGAGACACTGGCTTTCAATCAACTGCAACTGATATAACTTGAGTAAGTACAGGACTGTAGACACATGCAGTACATCCTTGCTTATCTGTCCAACTATGTAACTATCTTTTCTTTTTTGGTGTGGCTGTGAAACTGCTCTCCAGACAGAGTGCACTGTAATTTTTGCTTCATAAGAAATTTACAGTTTCATGTCTTTCCTAATGGGATTACCTGAATCATTTACATTTCAGGAAATAACTTGAGTATCAATCACTCTGACTCACGAGTAAGAGCACACAAAAAGGATCAAGATGAATCTAAAAGTTGTTTTATTATTAGGAGTCCATTTTTAAAGATCTTGACATTTATTGGCTTGAAATCAGAGGCAGTATAAGAGACTGGCTTGCTGTGAAAAGTTTCATGTCTATAAGCGAACTGGAAAAATCATGTTATTTCTTCTGTAAAACTGCTGCAAAAGTGGTGATTAAAAGTATTTTTGGATTTCCACTCAAATGTAAGTACAGTTCTGAAACTACACCTGTTGTCAACAGTTGATAATATTAACAAAATCCAAATAGTTTAGTTGCTTTCTACTTATAAGTAAAAATTTACACCACTCTGCGTAACACTGCTATAGGGCAAGATCATACAATTATATTCAGTACATTTACTTGAAGTCCAAATATATCACTTGACTAACTGTGTCTAGATAAATGGATTATGACAGCACATTCAACCCAGATTTTGCAAGTAATTGAAGAGGAGAAAGTAGATAAATTAGGCAGATATGAGCACATACCCGCAGTTATTGGCAGAACTTTTCAGCAGTTACTTTTCAAGGAGATAAATATGACAGAGATTTATAAGAGGAAAAAGATGACACTCTTCATGTGCCATGTTTGAAGAAGGTTGGGTAGAAGTAGTAATTCCTTTTATGCTTGTTCCTTATTTTCTAGTTTACCATTCAGGACTTCCCTTTTTAGACACAAAAATGTTATGAAAGTTGGCGAAAAGTTCTAAGTCTCTATTACAGCAATATTTCTATCCAGTTTTCCAATACTTCCTTGTGATGTCCCACAACTATGTATTAGACAGAAAAGGAAATATATTTCCTGATATTTTCTTAAAGTTACTTAGCCTCCATTTGCTACATTACTGCATAATTATTTTTTGAAGTGAAAATTGACCGAGAGTTACTAAACAATAAGATTTGATTGAAAGTAATGGTGAACATATTTCTGCTATAAGACTAGAAACTGAAGTGCACAGTAGCATCAAATGGGAAAAAATAATTGATTTTGGAATGAAAAACACTGTAAAGAAAGAAAAAACGACAAATATTAAGCAGCAAAGTGAGCTTTAAATTTCATTTCATAATGAAATACTTTTAACTGAAGACTTCATTCAGAAACTCTTCCAAGAGAATCACTCGCATGCATTGTATAGATCCAACCATATGTGTGTAAATGCATTCTGCTTACCTATGTGTAAAAGCCTTGTCTGCCTGCACAGTGATATACAATTCCTACGTTCCTCCCCATCAATCCCTCAGAATCTTGTCCTATTGAAAGAACTCTGACAGGCTTGGTTGAAGATAACGTTGCACTTTGATGGCAGGCAACTTAGACTTGAGAGTTTTATGTAAAATAAACCAAAATGGATGAAGGAGATAAGCACGTGGAAAGTATGAGGAAGCAAAAACAAAGTGAAGAGGAAATGGAGAGTAAAAGGAAAGTGAAAAGAGGAAAGTAGAAAATCAAATAGTAAAATGCCAAAATAGAGAAGAGTAGAAAGGGAAAAGATGTTTCTGATACAATAAAGGTAGTAATATAGAACATGAATAATGAAGAGAAGAATCAACAGACTTGTACATGGCATAAGAAAGAATCGGTACAATTTTCTAGAAAGAAGCTCTTTGGTTTCTCTCTCTCACCACTTTTAGTGATCACAGTTTAGTGATACTCCGAACATTGTCATTTTATGAAATCTACTAACTAAAGAATCTAATGGAAAATTTATATTACCATTTGACTTTAACAGGACAGAATTGATATATTTACATCCCTTGTACTAGCAGCTTTAAAAAAATTTATCCCTATAGTTTCTTCTTCAGGACTGAATCATAAAGTCTACATCTCAGTTGTCTTATAAGTGTAATAGAATTTAGCTTTGTCATCATCAAGATAAAGCTCATGTACCAAATAACTTACTGAGAACTGGCATTCAGTATTATCCAAGATCTCCAAATTCATTGAGATTTTAATGATGTGAAAGGAGGACAAGAAAACATAAGAACAACAAAATAAAATTAAACTCTTGGGCTGTTTGCATTTTAAACCTTGGAATCAAGGACTGTGAAAAAAGTAAATATCAGTCTCAGCTCCCTTCAAGATCAGTTTACTGCACTAATTTTATAGACATACTATGTATCATAAGATGTAAGTATACATTGACAACTGATAATTTTGTGAACTTAACTGGGCACGTGTATTAATTTTCAGATGATTTTGAATGAGACAGATATAAATGTGAAAGATTATAATTTATGTAACTGTTAGTGACATCATCTCAAACTAATTTATCAAATTTGCAGAAGCATTTTGTTCTCCTCCTCTGTCTTTACTTTCACTTTATTTAGTATTTTCTTGCAAAGGAGGGCTTCATGAGCCAAAACTGTGAGCAAAATACCTACCCTTTAAAAGACTGTTAATGCTGATTACTGTGATCATTGGCTGACTTGGACTTTTCTTTCTCTCCTTTCCATGATGGTACTTTTTTGTTTTCAATTTTTTTGCCCAGAGAGGTATTTCTGAACTGCAACCACCATAGCTTTATCTTTTCTTCTGATAAATATGCACAGACAGTTTTGAGTCTTGTGAACTTTTTGTATCATTATTAGGTTTGTCAATTGTCAGCATTTGTATTTCATTGCAATGGTGAATGGAGGCATTAGATTTCAGCATTAAAATGTAGTTAGGATTCTAATGAGCTTCATTAGGAAGTATAATGGGAAGATACCCCTTTTTTAGATTTTGTGGTTTACTTTATTTGGTTAATTTATATGCTTTTCTTGCTAACATGCAGGTGAAAAATCTACAGTGTCTATTTATATACCTTTAATCAGACAGCCATAAATTCTTATCCAAGACCCACAATTCTTTCAAATCATGTCTTGTTTTTTAAGTCAGAGCTAGAAAGTTTTTGCAAAGGCATCACCACAATCCATTCTAACATGTGTACTTTGATTCTTAATTCTGCTTTTTAACTCAACTGTATGTCTTCATTGAATACATTTTCTGAAATAAATACCAGTTATTCTTGCATACAGATCTGAACAGATACAATTACTTTTTACAGAAATTAATAGCTTAGTACTCTGAGGCAGCTCTATATCAAAGAACTGTAAAAGTGAAAAATAATCCATATTCCAGCTGAGTGACTGGCCTGGCACACATTTTTATTTGTCCTATGCCAGCTAAGGTTGCTGTATAATACAAAACTAACACTAACCAACTGACCCCTCAGGGCATTCTTCTAGCTTGTGAACATAAGATTTCATTCCTTATAGATTAATATAAATCAAACCCTGTGGTCTGTATTTTGATTTGAAATGGTATTTAATTTCTTGCTTAAGTACTTTAGTTTTTACTAAGACATAATTTTACAAAGCAAAAATCATTTCAGCAAGAAACTATACATAAAGCGCTAACTTATTCAACTTCTTTGGGCAGATTGTAGACTAAATCAGTCATCCTTGCATACTTTGTCATTGAAAAGAAAGAAAACAGCACTGAGGACAACAAAAAGCAAAGCAGAGCTCATTACCAACCACTAAATCAAAGCACTTCACTGTTTCTATCCTAGTGTAAATGGGGTGTGGTACACAGACGGAGATCACTACTTATATTGAATTTCAACTATCTGGGAAACAAACCTGTAAAGAACAAGGCTAGAATGCAAAGATTCCTAGAAGGGTCTTCAGGATGCATCTGAAAAATCCACCTAAGATTCTTTTGTACTTAGCATGTAAATGGAAAAACAAAAAATAGAGGCAGAGTTACCTTTTTAAATGCTGAATTAAATATACATATTGCTGGAAGTGCATTGCTATGGGTGACATAATCACTCTACGTATACTTGGTCTGTATAGAAGCACCTCAAAGAAGATTATTATACTGATTTTAGAAACATGAATATTGTTGACATCGAGAACAGAAACCACAGATTGAAACTTTGACTTAAACCACAGAGCTTGCATAATCATAAATGCTTCTGCAGTCAAGTCCTGACATGACCTATGGTCAGAAATTACTTTGCAGAAAAGCAGAGGAAAAAGAAAAGCAGTTAAAATTGGAAAGTCTGTTTCCCAAAATTGTGCTAAATAAATGCAAATCAGTTTTGTTTTCTTGTCCCTGTTATATCATTATTAGTCTATCTAATAGTATAGTTCCTCCTGCGTGTGATGTCTAACTTTCTGCTCCAATACATATTTTTGTTTTGCATTACTAAGGCTTCTCTCCAGGTTAGAAATGTATTCTTACAAATACAGGCAGAGTTCTACACTAAGGAAATAAAAAGAACAGCCTGTGAAATGAACAGATTAAAGGAATCTGATTATTTATCAAGCAGAAGTGCACATGCTCCTGACCACCTTATTGTGAGGTATTAGGATCCTCTACCATTTGACTGGCTGTGTGATCCTGAATGACACTATACACCCATCTCATTCCCCGTTGTGGAATTACATCTTTCTGGGTTAAGTTACAATTCTACAGTGGGAGGGGTTCATTGCAAAACTGAAATTGTTTAATTCGGAAACCTGTTCCTTTGAAAATCCAGTCTAATTCCCCATTTACAGGTTTTCTGTTGGTTTCTTGTATACAAACTGCAGTGAAATGAAACATAGCTCATGGATACTCATTTTGATGTTTGCACAGATGAAATTACTGTGGCTGGGTCACAGCATGCAAAATCTAGTCTGTTCAGAACTTTGTTCTCTTCTTTATCTTGCAGAGAGTTGGTGAAAATGTTAATACTCAGCAACTGCAAAATCTAAATCATGAGATATGCAGTCTTTGAAGGAGTTAACTGAACAGCAATTGAGAAATATAATAAAGTGTTTCTAAAACTGGAAATCTGAGGATAAGAAATGATCCATCTTGGTAAGATTGTTGAAGCACCTTTTCTTAGTTTTGTGAATTGCACTCCATTTATTTCCATTTGTGGTTCCATAACAAAGACAGATTACTAAAAATATTGGACTTTGTTCCATATGCATAGCTTCAATTTTGCCCTTTCATGCACATTAAATGCCCCATTGGGAGTCTGGGAAAGGAATTGATAAGAAAAAAAGAAATGTTAATGAAGTCTGCTGTGTGACATGGGGTCATGGCCTTGATCTTCTCTGTACCATCTGTTGGATCCTAGTTAATGGTATAGAGAAACTCAAAGAGTGAGTCAGTCAGAGAAAGTGAGAGTTACATCTCTTGCATACTGCCTTCCATCTATGTAGTGCAAATTGTTTTATAAAAAAAGATTTGCATCATTTTCTTCTAAAAGAAGTTTTCTGGTATGATTGCCATCCATGATATTTCACAAGGTGTGATGGCTTCTCATTTTATAATTTGTTTCTACATTACATTTCACAGAAGAATCTTGTTTACTTATGTTCCTATTTATCAGAATTAAAACAGTAACATTTTAGCTTAAAGGCAACTATCATCTTTTAAGGTTATTTTAAAGATGATGACTTATGCTCTGCACGGGCACAGTATATTTGAATTCAGAAATGGACATTTCAGCTCAAAATAGTTATTTTATAAATGGAAGGATGGTTCCAACTGATAAAAAATAGTTTAAGGTGTCTTAACATCCTCGTCCCTGCACCATCTATTTTCGCTGTCAAATATGTTCTTGTCCCAGTTGGGTGGAGGGGATTGAGAAGGGAAGTAGGGGGCAGGAAAGAGCTATTTTACCTCATTACCTTTCATCAGACTCATTCTTCTACCTGACTCTCCCTAGAATGAACTTCTAATATGAAAATCAAAAGTAAGGTTCAATTAAAGACAATAACAAAAAAAAATTTCACATTCAATATAGGTTTAGGTGTTACACTTACAAAGATTTTGCATCAAATGGATCCTTACTAGAAGGATTAGAAGTACGTTCTCCCCTTAATTTTTTTTTTCATGCACTGCTAATCTAGCACATTAAGAAACAGCAGTAGAAAAATTTTAAGCATTTTGAAGTCTCTCTCTGAGTTTAAAATTGAGGCTGCTAATCTTTAGACTACAATTGGTATTTGCCTGTCACTGACTGACTTTGGTTTTCATTTTATCAGAGTTTACCAGCTATGCATAATTCTATTTTCCAGGAGACTGACCAACATTAGTCCACTGCACCCACCATCCAAATGTCTTTCACTTCTTAGCAGAGCAGTGGGTAACAGTTCCTGTCACAGTGGTTTCATTTCCTGCCTCTCTTCCTCGTGGTGGTTTAGATTCCTCTAAACACGTCCTTTGTCCTGAGCATCTTCAGATGATACCAGCCAGTGAAAAAAACATTCTACTGTAATTTGTTGTGTACATACTTCTAGTACACTTTTTTGAGTATTTTTGCCAATCACTGTATGCTCTATTTTTCAGAAAGTGATAAGAAAGAAAATGTGCATGAGCACTGCATTTGTATGTGAAATAATCCAGATACGTACATACTCTTTAAGGGAGAATTTCCCTGCTAAATTAAAATTTGGGAAGGGTAGTATTTCAGGAGTTAAAAAAAACACAACCTGGATCACACTGTGCGACTTACCCTTTCGTTCTTAATATGAAAGACATCCCTACTGAGCAAGCTCACTAACTCAAAATAAGGAGAATATTCTGAGGATTTACAGTTGTTGGATCAAGCCACCACATGAATTGCTTTTGCAGGTGTTTGTTTTTCTCCATAAGGAGGTGTTATTTTCTCTTCCTTCTTCTTTTATAGCGGCTTAACCCCACAATAAAGCCAAATTCTTTTACTTACATGATGCTACAGCAAAAATCTGTGCCACTATGGAAATGAATTTGGTATCACAAATTCAGCACTGAAACTCCACTGTAGGGATCAAGTATGAAAGAGAGGTTGGCTGAGAATGAGCAAGCTTTTAATCTCTTCCATAAAGTAGGGTAAGAAAAATGAAAAACAAATGAAGAGTATTTTCAGCCTGACATGTTTCAGAGCTTCTGCTTTGTCCATCAGTATCATAGAATGGTTTGAGGTGGAATGAATCTTAAATATCATATAATTCCAAACCCCTGCCATGGGCAGGGACACCTCCCACTAGATCAGGCTGCCCAAGGCTCCAGCCAACCTGTTTAGTCAGCAAGCATATTTAGACACAAAGTATAATGAACACAAGAATCTAAGTCTTAAAGCATTCTTACAAGTGACAGTTATGAATTACAAAGGTCATTAAAGGAGAACTCCAGATCCACCACTTTCTGTTATTGTCCTATTTGCATTCCAAGGAAATTCTCATTGCTTAATTGGTAGAAATGACAGAAACCCTTCATAAATTAAATATCTGGGAGACACATTTATAATAGGAAAAAATTATGCGTTAGCTGCAAATCAAAACTGTTAGTCACTACTATGATTATACTTTAGTGTAATATCTTTACATTTATAAAGCCAAACAATCAACAAAACACAAAACAAAGGGAAAAGAACAAAACTCAAAGACATGGAATACCAATTTTGCTCTAGACAGTAATTTTCAAAGTATAGACAAATGTCAAATTGGGCTATTCATTAAAATAATAAACAAACTAATTTTTATTTCTTGTATATAAGAAAACCCTATTCTTTATTAGACAATACCCTATAAATACAGATAAAATTATACCAAATATTTTTCAATAGAAGCACAGGAAAAAAGACAGCATATACAAATAAAATCCCCAGTCAATAGCAAGTACATAATACAGTATTGTACTGACTCTATTATTAAGAAAATCAGCATTGTAAGAGGAAGTGTGGTATAATTAGTAATGGTTTGTCTGTGATTAAGGACAGTTACAAACTGGTTGGCCTGGGGAAGCATTAGCTAGGTTTTTGGGCAAGATGACAGCAGATGACTATTGCCACACAATCTTGTTCATTAAAGCAGTTCAGTCACAGCAACAGAGTGCTCTACAGACCACTTATCCTTCTAGGAAACTGTCTTCTCTTTGATTTCCTTTCCTATTTCTCTGTCTCATTTTACATCTTAAGTTCTTTATAGCCTGAATGGCCTTTTCTAAATATTTCTTCATTAATGCAATCCAGCAGATAATTCTACTTGCCTCTTTCAGGTATATCCAGACAATAATATCCAGGTATATAAACAGACAATAACTAAGTTACTCATAGCAACAAAAACAAGCAAACAAACAAAAAAAGCAAAAAAGTTAACAAAAAACTTCATCACAAAGACAAAAACCTCTAAGATGTATAAAACAAGAAAAGGCCTGAAACAAATACTTCACCTCCGTGGGAAGATAAAAAAGTTTGAATGATTTATCTGAAAATTGAAATTAAAAAATAAAATAAAATTTCTTGGAGCCTCTATAAGGCCAATTCCCTTTCCTTGGCTTATAAGCATAAGACAAATTCTGCTCTAGTGATGACAATGATTCATCTGGCTGAAGTTACCTTAAGGAACAAAAGAAAACCAATGGACCTGATGGACAACAAATTGTTTCCAGGGAGTGGATACTGCTTCTTCAGTCAGGCTTTCATTGATTATATCAGACATTTCATATTTTCAGTTGTTTCACTGAGTTCAATACTAGGACATCAACTTTGCAGAAGAAAATAGATACTTTTATCACAGACCTACATTTATTAAGGATACTACTGTCCAAACCATAAATTCTACAACTCAACTAAGTGTACCACATAACTTGTTTCTTAAGTCTTTCAATATACATTCCCAGTGATCAGAGAACATAATTTCTTACACTGAGGTTGTGAACAGAATTATCATATAAGGTTATATTTTAAATCTGGGTTTATCTTTATCACCTCTGTCATTCTTTTATTATTGCTTCCTTCTTTGCACATCTTGGGTTCTAAAAAACCTAGTGGTTATATTGTTGAACACAAATGAGTTTGTAATATATCATATCATAAAAAACTAATCTTGAACCAAAATCTGAACTAACTATCTTAATTCAAGTTAAGGTGCAGTAGCATACATGTGGATAAAACTACTTCATCTCCAAACTCAGAAGAGTAAAAATTTGGTCATTTACACTGGACATGAACTGAAGGTGTATCAATGATGCAAAATGAAAAATTAGAGAAACCAACTACACTCAAATGAAAAAAAAATTAGAGATGAAAAAACAGACAGGAAAAAATCTCCTGTTTATTGTCCAGAAGGAAAAGGAGAAACTGGAAGTTCTGAGTTAATTATTCTATGTTCACTACCTGCTTTGCAGGAGCACTGTAAACACAATTAGTTCTGAGCATGATATGCGAGATAAAAAAGCAGAACTGACAACAGCATAAAACAAAGCCTTTGCTTGCCTTCCTTTAGTGACAGCACCAAGCACCCCGATGTCAGCTCTACGCAGAGAAATCGTGTCAGCTGCATCCTCTGATGACCACTATTTCCCCAACCAAGAGACATTCCAATTTCTTCCTGCACTAAACTTTAGCCTCCCAAAGCTAGAGCTGCCAAATTACAGGCTCTCTTCCATATTATGAATCTGTTCCCTTAGGAGAGATGGTATTTTCTTATTTCACTTTTGACCTTTTCCTGTTACTGGTAAGAGAGGATGATAATTGACCCTGTTGTAGAAGAGGAGGAAAGGTTGGTAAGGAATGGAAGAGCTACACAATACATAAAAATTACTTCACTATAATCCCCATGCTTTTTTTTTATTAAGGGGAAAAAAAACCCACAAACCCTCTTTTCATCTAAACTCTACAGACAGTACAGAGAAACTAAATATTTTTTTCTTTTTAACTAAAACTGTAGCTGTTACTTAATCTACTCTACACTACAATTTGCAATGTAATAATAAAAGTTAGCACATGTATAAATTATCTGTTCTATGGGAATATTTATCTCCACATTTTTTTTTTCCTGGCAGGGTGTCCTTGCTAATACTGAGTTCATTTTTATGGAAGGTCAGATGTCAGTTACCATGAGATTGAAACAAATGATTCTTCCAATGTCTATCATAGATTTACTATTGGATCCTGCAACACTACCTATGATCTCCTAGCACAGGGCAAGCAGATAAACAAAGGAAAATATTTAACTGCTTATGATGATCTAAAGATCATGCATAATCTATTTTAAACTTTTTGTTTGCACGTTATTTTTTTCCTGGTTTTTGTTTGGTTTATTTTCCTCCAACTTCGTGATGGGTTTTATTCTTAAGACCCTACAGCTTAACGGTTCTTCCACTCCCACAGTATGGATTTCAATGTTCTTGTCCATCAACTTTCTGTTTATAAGTGGCAGGAAATGGTAATTGATGTGAATGGAGTTATTCCTTATTTATCCCAATGAAAGTAACCAAGAAAGAAAACATGCTCTATAGCATGCATTTCTTATAAATTCTAGCTCACTGCACAACGGAAAATGAATGTTTCTTGACTGTTAACCATAACTTAAGATTGGAAATTGTGACTTTTCAAGTCGTAAGTGTGAAAAAGCTTTCACTTTAAAGGTACTCATGTGCATAAGCTTTGACATAAAATATTTTGTTTTGTAAGCAGAAGTTGAAATTACTCCAGTTTAAAGCAAAAGCCATTATAGACTGAATTAATGTTTAATTCCAGCATGTGACTGAAGTAGTTGGCTGAAAGGATATTAGTAGATCACATATTTTAACAGTGTACTGAAGGCACTGTAGCGCTTTATAGATAGATCTGAACGAGCAGATTGGAACACAATTTACAGCTTCCCACTGAATTTCTATCCAGATAATTGTTGAGTAACGAGGCTAGGAGCTGTGAAAGACAGCAACACAGTTTACTACCCTAACCCATCAGGTCCAGTGGGTCACACATGCTGGACACAACCAGCAGCCATTCTGGGGCCATACCCAGAGGCCTGTAGTGAGGCATGTGCCAATACAAGGGAATTGGCAGAAATATTACCTCTGTAACCAAAGTTAGTTACTCCAAACTGACTACACCTATTTCATACAACTACATTTAAGCTACTCTTAAGCACAGACTCTTTGATTTTCATGCATAATAGCATGCTCAGGACTAGGCCAAGACATGCCATAAAACCACCTGTGTACTTGAAAAAATCCTGTATTGGAAAGGTCTAACTTGGATCAATGTGAACCAGCATAATTCTCATTTAAATTATGACTGTTATTTCTTGAAATGTGCACAGATTGAGCATACAGCTTTTTTACGCCTTTACATTACTTACAGAATAGCTCAACGATTAAACAAGAAGTCTCAAACTTTTTACCCTCCTTCAGTTTTGCTTTCTCTTTTTCATGAGAAAGAGGGCAGAGAAGTCTAACAAAACCAAAAAAATACATCCCCGATATTGTCTTTCAGTTTGCATTATTACAAGTGAAAATCAAATGTTAGTGTATTGCAGTCAACTTAATTTAAACCTACAAGCTAGGTTCTGCAGAGAAAGGGTTGCTGAAACAGAATGCAAATTTTAAGTCTCTCTATTTCATAAAGTCAGTTTTAGAAATATGGAAGGTTTTTAAATATGTTTTCTTTCTTTCCTCCCTTCCTGGCTAAGAATATTAAATTATAACTATATATTAAAAAAGCATAATTTCTTTGTTCCAGAGAGGTTGTAAAACAGCATTACACAGTGGCCATCAATCTGAGCTTTGGCAATGGAATTCTGCTGTTTCAGCTCTTTTCTGGCTGTGCCATTAGCAAAAACTCAGGGAACAGGTGATCCTTAGTGCTATCATGAAGCATATGCAAGAGAACCAGGTGATCAGGTCAAGTCAACACAGGTTCATGAAAGGCAGGTCCTGCGAAACTAACCTGATTGCCTTCTATGACAAGGTGACTCACTTACTAAATGAAGGAAAGGCTGCGGATGTGGTTTTCTCAGATTTTAGTAAAGCCTTTCACACAGTTTCTCACAGAATTCTACTTAGAACAGGGGACAGGACAAGGGGGAATGGCCTCAAGCTGTGCTAGAGAGATTCAGACTAGATACCAGAAAGAAATTTTTCACATAAAATGTTATTGGACATGGTTTAGTAGCAGACAGGAATGTTTGGACTCGATGATCCAAGAGGTCCAACCTGGTGATTCTGTGATTAGCCTAAATTATTTATTCTGCTTGGAGGTCAAGCAACATTTGATCAGTTTCTGAGTTGCTCAATATAAACTGAGACTACAAAATGCTGACACCGAGCCCATTATTTCACGAGGACTTTGGAGTTGATAAGGGTCAACATTTTATATCAGAACTTCTGTCTTATTCTTGTTCATCTTAATTTCTTAAAATTTAAGAGGTTTCATCTCATTAGCCAAAGATTAAAAAAAAAAAAAAGAGAAAGGTCATCTTGTCCTTCTTCTTTTCCAATTGTTTCATTACCATTTCTCCCATAAATAGAAAGTAGGAGGAAACACTAAGTAAGAGACTCTAAGAAGTAAGATGTTCTGCCTGCGTGAAGGCTAAGACCTGAAGGTCCAGTGAAGTCCACTGTGTCCTCTTAACCCATCAAGCAATTACACTGCTCTCAGCAAAGCTTCACATACTTGAACAAGGTTCTATAACAGCCTTCCCCAATCTCCCATTCTGCAGGTCTTTGATACTAAGAGCCACAATCACAATATCAAGGAAGAACAGAATTAATTCCTTACAGAGGATTGTTGGAGCCCAGCAGTTAAAAAACTCTCCACCTTGCTGGAGAAGACCCAGTATGTTTCACTTGCAACTTCGAAGTCAAATCAGAATTTCTTCTCATTTTATCACATCAAGTCAGAACTGGTTTTTGTCAAGCTAGGGTAAAAGTGTAATCAGGCCAGTATGTGTCAAGTTGTGTAAAGAAAAAATGAGCACTAAATCAAATACAATGGGAAGCTGGCCTTCAAGGTTTTCATTTTATTGGAAGCATGCCCCTTTGGAGTTGTCTGCAGATGTGAATTCCCTATGAATAAATTTGAAATTATTGCAACTGACATTTCTAATGACTGGTTATCTAGCTACTAAACATCTAAATTTTTTATTAAATATCTAGTTCTTCATTTTTAAATAAAGCCATGACTCATGTGCTTACAATTTACTTGGGAATTTAGGCCCTAATCCAAAGCCTCAAGTAGGCATAAATTTAACAGAAATATGCCACTTGCTTCCAGTGTAATTTTGATTAGACCATCACTGTGTCTGCTTTTATGTATTTGCATTGGATAGGTGTTAGTGCCTACTTGTAATTATCGGGATCTAAACACTCTGTGTGCATCCATACACATAGGTGTAGTTGAAAGAAGAACAAACAAATTTAAATTAAGATGTGGACAAACAAAAAAAAAAATGGCAGGTACTGCTGGAATTCAAAATAATTTATAGTAATATTTTCAAGGTTTTTAGATATTTCTCTTTGCAAGCAAAATCACAGTAAGACATATGCCCTAGATACTAATTTTATTATACAAGGGAATGGATGTGTCATAATGACCTGTTAAGTCAAGGACACAACAACCTGTCAATGACATAACAGGTCAAGGCATTTAAAGTTGTTAACATAACCCCAGCACTCCCACAAAAAGCATGGGTCATTATCTCAGGCTTTGCTAACTATTAGCACTATAGATCTGTTAGAATTGTCTGTTGTTCCAGAGAGAAAGAAATGAAGGCAAGGTATTACACAGACCTAGTCTGAAGTCATTGTTAAAACCAAGTCCTGGACACTTTCCCAATCACTTCTACTGTCTTTTCCCACCACTTCCTCTTTTCAGATGTGTCTTTGCCAGCATTAACTACCATTTATTGTTATTTGGCTAGAGTAACTAAAACACCCTTTTTACTACAAGGAAAATAAGAGGAGTAAGAGAAGAACATAAGACAGAGGCATAAACAAGAGCAGAAAGAGTATGTAGGACAGTGAAGGTTGAGTTTTCCCTCTGCCCAAGAGCTGATTATTTAGCAACAAACCTACTAGGAAGAAAAGTACAGTAAACTGGCAAAAGTAGTACTTTTCTTTTTTGTGTGCACTGTATTACTTGCTATTGCTGCCAATATAAAGAGCTTGCCCTTTGGACAAAGTTCCACATGAACTGAATGCTACAAGAAACCTATGAATTAATTAATGTCTGAAGTAGTGCTGATTATTATTGCTGGATTTTCCCAGCTCGCAAGAAAGTAATGACAAGACACAGCTGGGAGTTGACTGTGATAAACTATTTGGATAAGAAGTTCTCTGAAAGATAAACACTTAATGCATGCAGAAAACATAGAATCATAGAACAACCAGGTTGGAAGAGACCCATCGGATCATCGAGTCCAACCATTCCTATCAGAGACCTACTTCCCCAATCTTCCAGTGGTTTTACCCATTTCTGGTAGTACCTGTCACCTAGTGACATTCTAATCCTAATGGGATCTAACCCCTTATAATATCTCTATAAGCAAGGAGGGTTGTCTTGTAGGATCAGGTTCTCATAAGGAAAGAAAAACCACAGAACTGTAGTGCCTAAACTGTGTAGCTGTGAAAGATTTTTCTTCCGCACAAGATTTTAGAATAGGAGGAAATACACAAACCTTTGGTATTTCCTAAAGACTGGGAAAAATAAACATCTGATGTTTTAACTCACCTAGTATTTCTTTGTCAGCGTATACTTCATATTAGGCTCTGTTTTTATTTTACTTTAACGCTTCTTGTAATTCCTTTGAAGCAAATAATTACTGTAGCCTGAGGCCCATTTTAAAGGACCATTTTATAATTACCAAGATACTTTAATAATGCCAATGTTCTTCCATATACTACTGCACATTAAGAAAAATAAGAAGTATTTATGCAACGTAATGGAAAAAAAAAATCTCATTTTAGCAGTATTATTCCAAAGGATTTTGTTTCCAGTGGACTGACATGCACTATTTAAGAGTTAGGTAGTGGAAAAAAAATAGACAACTTCATGGTTTCACTCATAAGTGTTCTTTTTTTAGATGTTAAATTTTGTTGTTCCCTGTATTGAGTAAAAGCAGTTCAAGCCAGTCGTATTGGGCCACTTAAACACTGGTTTCTTGCTGTTTTCCACAGTGACTTTTAAAATGCCCCAAGATTCTATTAAATGAAGTAGTCATTTCTTTTCTTCTGTTTTTATCAATTGCTTTCCATTTGTCAGCACTGTCTGCCAAGTAAATATTGCTACTTAAATTTACAAATTATTCCAAATCATATGCTTTGCTAGTGTGCATTGTAGAGAAAAAAAAGGCCAATTTTACAGTTTGTTACATTTAATCTATAAATAAGTTTCACTAAACTATTTACATGTAAAGCAAGTCACCAAGCCACATATTTCTGGTTGTTATTTTCTAGGTCTCTATCTTTAGCAGTCCAAGCAGCCTGTTTTTTCACAAGTACAGAACCCACACTATTCGTGCTCTGTCTTTTTGGGAGAGGAAATATGGAAGCCAGTCAGAACTGCTATATGTATGTTTCCAGACTAGTAGAAAAGAAATATACTAACAAAATATACTTTTCTCTCTCTCTCTCCCTCCTATTACCTTATGGTGCACACATTGGATCAGATCTGAGTGACCTTGGTTGTGTTCAGGGATTGGATTATGACCTGAACAGGTTGGGGTTTGTTCCTTTAACTTTTGAGAAGTCACAGCCCCATGTCTTGGCTGTGCACCGCAGTATTTTGGTCTGTTTATGTTGGCCAGAGCCAGAAACATTGCTTTTGATTTTTGCCCTGGGAATGGCCTTGTTGGCCTCTAGATCACTGCAGGGATAAACAACCCCCATCTCCCCAATCAGGCCTGGACATAAGCATATGGCTCATGGTTCCAGGGCAGGACACCATTGCACTGAGGCACAAAGATACCTCAGGAAACTATGGTCCATCAGCAGCATCTCCTCCAAAAGAGCCAAGTAAATGGTGAGAAAACTAAAGAAAGGCCATAAATTGTTCTTAATACTGTGTAAACTGCTCTGTAAGATCAGGATGTTGAATCTTACCACCAGTGGTTTAAGAAACCCAGTGTTTCATTACAGATGTGAAATAACTGCAAGTTCACCAGATATTAGAATTTAAAAATTGAACAATCACTTAGATGAGGGAGACACTTTGGGTAAACCAGGATACTTCCTGGAATTATGTAAAATCTAATTTGGTTTTATAAGCAAGAATACATCTGGGAATTACCATCTTCCACATTTTGAAAAAAGTTCTTTTAAACAATGTTTAATGTCACCCACATTCCAAGATACACAGTGCGGAGCCAAAAACTCTAATTTTATTTGACTAATCTTATTTTAATAACTTCAAACTGAAAAGATATAACCAGTGAACTGACTGCTGACTGTGTGTTATATCATTTGATAAACTCTATTGTTATATAAGGCTTACGTAAGTAAACATAAAAGCATTGAGAGAAGAATGATGAATAGACTGTCATCATTCTACTCTTTCTTTCAGGTAGAGACCATTGAAGTCTTTGGTATTTTGCAAATTTCAAGCAGACACCACAATAACTGGATGTGCAATGACAAAAATTAGAAAAATTAGGTAGAAGAAATTGTAGAATACACATATGGTTGGGTGTAGATGACTCGGCTGTCTGAACATCAGGTTGTAAGAGTGGATCTTAATGAACCCTCTCAAGACAATAAAGAGGAAATGGGGAGTATATACTAGCAGTATCAGAAAAGACAGGGAGGACCTCAAAGTATTCTTGGAAAACAGAAGAGCAGACGACTAACTAAACTGATAATAACTAAACACAAGTTCAAGCTGAGCTACATAGGCCAAGGCATGTTAACTTTTATCACATTTCTTGAGCACCTTTGGGGAAAGAGGATTTTTTTTTTTTAACCTACCACTAATAAAGACGACTTCTCATTTGCATTTGATATTAGAGGTCATGGCACAGGATAACAAAAAAAGTTCCTTATCGCTGAATAAGTGTGCCACAAGGAGTGTATTACTTCTCAGGTAAATGCCTCCTTGCAAAAACACATACACATACAAACACCCCCACCCCATCCCCCAAAACAACAACAACAAAAAAAAAAAAACAGCAACAAAAATCAACACAACGCTTTCTGTGGTGTTCTTTACTCTTGGCTACTGCAGCTTGGACAGTTCTTCGCCTGAAGATAAAATCTTGTCCTAATTTTCAACAAGGCTTCCCAGAATCTTTAAAGAGCCGGTGCCACCTGATCTTTTGACTTAAGAAAAAACCTGGTGTTGACTTTAATTTCTATGGTAAATTACAATGTAGCTACCCTTATTAATAAACTTTTCTACGCAGGCATTTGAAGATGAGCTTATGAAGTTTTCTGTATGGGAGCACATTTTTGTGAGGAAAGTAAACAAAGATGAGTAGAAGGAATATGAAATATGCCTCTCTAACAACAAGGTTAAGTAAATTAAAATATAGATGCTACATTTCCAAATAAAGACTAACGAGGAGAACATCAGTTTAATTTAGATGACAGCCACCAGAAGCAATTTTGTTTAAAAAGAACCCCAAACATTGCAGTAAAATCTCCATCTCCAAATCCCTAAAGAATTACACACTCTAGCACTGTATCTGCTTTGGAACTCTAAAAGAGTGCATTAACATAACCATGTTACATAGTCTTCTTGGAGACCTAATATCTGCAGATTTTATACAGGTTATTCCTTGTTTTGAGTGATAGTAACTTTTGTTTTCAGCCACAGTCCATAACCACTTCAGCTCCCTGGTCTGCATCGTTATCCTTTAGCATTATTTTTAACTCCCTTCCACATTTTCTTTTGTTTCTTGGCCCCTTCTCTACATTATTAGGGCAAGACGGAAACACTTAACTTCCAAGGAGATCCAAATTTACTTCTCTTCAAATACCATTCTCCAGAACTAGAACATTTATTTAAATAAGAAGAAAAGATCTTGAAACAAAACAGCAGCACAAACAAAAGCTTCCTGACCTGCTAACACTTCAAGTCAGAGAATTACAAGGCAACACTAGGGAAGACAAGTGAAATGTATGATACTCTATAAAAACACCTCGCCACACAAGTTGCTCTTATTCAAGTGAATGAGAGCTGCTTTCACAAATAGCAACATCATAACATGGAGATAAAACTATTTTCTGAATATATTATCACACCATTTGCTTTAAAATCCAGGAGTACCCATGGGAAGTAATATTTTCCCCTAAAATTAATTTCCCCTACTTGTCATGATTCAAAATCAAAAAGTTACATATATAAAGACACTTCAGAGAGATTTAGGCACTACTTTAACCACTAATTGTTTAGGAGAATTTTCCTCTCCATGACAAAATAAATTTTGAGTTGCTTCTCTGCAGGGCAGAACCGTTGCAATAGTTGAGGTGAAATGTATACCCAAATGTTTGCAAGTTGTAAATCACCATGAGACAGGAACAGCCGAAAGGTATTTCTGCAGGTAACTGCCTGGTTGCTCAAAGATTAGATGGAACTATCACTGCCCATCTCCAGCCTCTGCTTTTGCTAGATATACTTGGGATCTAAAAAACAAAGAATTTCACTCTGCTCCAAGTATCCAAAACAATCGTGTTTTTTACTAAGAATTTTCCAAGCACATCAATCAAATATAAGGCTTAAGAGAAACTGAGGTAAAAAAGGAAAAAAAAAAAAGCACTGATCCTAGATCTCAAAGGAATAAAAAGCATGCTCAGTGAGGAAGCTACATGCACCTGGAAGTTACAGACATGAACCAGTCTAGCTGGTTACCAAGTTAGGCTTATAATATGTAACATAGAACCTGCTTTGGATACCTCAGTCTAAGGTGGCTCTTGTGCTTGCTAAACAGTTAAAGTAAAAGCGGTTAAGTTTTGAAAATATTAAGAAATATCAAAACTTCTGATTTTACTCTACCAATTTGTTAAGCCTCCTCATTTCTTCAAGATGCAGTGATTCTCACCACTTTGAGAAATCACGAGGGCTGCTTAAACAGTGCCTCCAGCACCAGTCATTACCATTCGCAGCTCCTGAGTGACCTAATTCAAAATGCCCTGGTGTCTGCCCATTCTTGAGTGGACATGTGCCCATGGTACATAAACCATTTGCTATATGAGCTCACCAGTATCAACTCAGCAGAGACAACAAAAAAGCTCTAACTTTGTCCTTCTTTCAACTATACTGTCAGACTCAAAATTAGTATTTCTAGAGCAGCCTTGAGTAACATTAAAGAATTCCACACAAGCTTTGTATTTCACCTGCGACATGTACCATCTGGGTAGGTAAGAGCTGTTCAGCATCTAGTGCATTCCCCACGGCAGTTTCAAGTCTTTATTTGCTTTAGAAACTAGAACTTCTTACTTCCCTACATTATCTCAAGCATTAATTAACTTATATTTTGAGATACTTACATATTTCAAAACTACATTGAACAAGAAAAAGCATCGGGTGATATTTTTTACTATATATATGATATTTTCTTTTAGCAGATCTGTATAAGGCAACACAGTTGCATGAATGCTTCAGGAGCAATGGGCAAGACAAACTGCCTTACTCCAGATACTAAAATCTATAATCGACTGCAGAGCCATGAAACCACAGTTTAAAGAGATTACACTTTTAAATCATACTTGTGCAAACGAAAAGGTAGCATTATCCCACTCTTAAAATTATTTCCAACTTCCACTTTTTGTTCAAACTAAACCAGTCCAGTCTTATAATTTCCTAAACATCTATTCATCAAGGTATAATTCTGCCTTATTCAACACAGAAACAACACCTTCTTACCTCACAAATCTATACCGTTATCTCACAAAACTGGCAAAAAAATGGGTTTGATTGATTCTTTTACTTCTCTAAAACTGTTGAGCCAACACAGCTGAAACAAATTCTATTCCATCTTCTCTAGCATCATAAATACCAACAACTCCATGCAAAGCACCTGTGAGTTCAATGAGCATTTTGAAGACATAAATTGAAATGGTTGCACAGCTGCAACACAAGACTTCTCTAACACAATCTTTGTCATCACTGATGATGCATAAAATGGAAATTACCCACTCTGATTCAAATTACTGTATTCGTGGCAGTTTTGAAATAAACCTCTCTCTTCATATCATTGTAATCTGGGTGAACATAGTCTAAAAATTAGTGAAGCAAAACACATTAATTTCCTAACAAGAATTTTACAGATTCACTTACCACAGTAGACCTGCCATTTAAAAACAAAAGTTATCTTTCAGATTAAAGATGAATTCCCCTTCTAGTGAACCTCCAGTAACGTGAATATGGAAGAAGAAAATAGTCTTTAGCTATACATGCTTCTTGTTAGACCTAATCTATTGCAAGAAGACATAACTGCTTGCTGCAATCAGAAATTAAAGGCACCCTTGAAAATTATAATAAATGTGAAAGAAGTTATCTCACATTATGGCTTTAAAACCACTTTGTTCTTGAAAAGATGTAGTATATTTCTTGCAAAAAAAAAAAATTCAAAGTGGCTGCATTTTAAATACAAATTTCTCAATAGAGCAAGGAGTTGCCAGCTTTTATTTAGATTATTAGGAGGCCAAAGGTCCTCAGTACCTTATAGAATGCTCTGTTTGTTAAAGAAAGATATTAGCCTGATAATTCTGTCTTGAACAATCAAAAGAACGATACAGATAGGCGGAATTTCAGTGTAGCAAGGACTTTCCCTTCACGCCTGTGATACCAAGTTCTGGGAATGTATAGTAGCAACACTACCGTAAAAATGAACAACACAATAGGAAGACAGGTGAAAAAGCTAAAGTTCCAGCTTTTCCAAATTGTTGGAACGTACAGGGAATATATAGAAATTTTGGGTTCAGTTTGGTTTACTGTTTTATCTTTTTAGCTCCTAGACTAACAGGTATTTCAAATTTTAAGGGTTATAACAGGTATTCAGTAATTTTTACCTTAAATGATGCAGTATCCTTGTTTGAAAATTACTCTCACAACCTCATTGTTATATTGTCAAGCATTTCAACAATACTAGCATAGTTTGTCTAATATTTTTTCATATTCTTCTTCATGTATGGATCCAACATTATTATCTGCAGCAATGCTAATTTTCTCTCTCAACATTGTCTCTTCTCTCTTTCCCTAATTATGGTCTAAGTAATTCCAAGATCCTACTTTCATCTATTCAGTCATTGAAATTCTTATCTAACTATTCTTCACCTTAACTGATACACAGCAATGTCAAAGTTTTGATTAATGAAATCAGCTAGGTCTTTAAATAATTTTACTGAGTTACCAAACTTCTATATTAGAAAAAGACCTATTCCTCTTCAGTGGGTTTTACTTTTGTTTAATCTGGATCAACAGTAATCACTCAATTCAATACTACTCTGAAATTACAGTTAAAACTGCTGCTTTGGAAATTTTATTCTCCATTAAGACAGCCCCCTTCATACCCAAAGACTCACCATTCTAGTCAGAGTTCCTTTGCCTCCAACAGCAATGATGTAATCTGTAGATTAAGCTATACCAAAAGCTTTATGTTCTACAGTGGATACATCACATCACTCCAACAGAAAGAACTCCAGCTCCTATTGCCCAACCAGCACAGAAGACCAGGAACTCAGCCCTATTAATTTTCAGCTAACTATCACTTCAACTTCTTTTACCTCAATTTAAAAGCCTCTCCCTAAATCAGCCCCACCTCCACACTAGGTGTTAGTAATTAAATGAGAGTAGTAATCAAAAAGAGGCCTCACATATG
The DNA here is from genome assembly GCA_033558105.1 of Coccyzus lansbergi. Classification (NCBI taxonomy): domain Eukaryota; kingdom Metazoa; phylum Chordata; class Aves; order Cuculiformes; family Coccyzidae; genus Coccyzus; species Coccyzus lansbergi. The sequence continues at coordinate 2,030,823 of JAUMJK010000159.1, forward strand.
CAGTCTAGAAGAGCAGGACTAATTGCAAGAAAGGCTTGTTCCCACCTTTCTTCCTGAAGGAGGCAAGTCCACTTTATTTATTATTGCTTCATTCTCCTTTTAGGATGAGAAAGGTCCAAATTCAACTCCTTGTCACAAATATATCCTTAGTGGTAGTGTAACACAGTGGGCCAAAAGGTCAATCATGAAAGAATGTGTTATGTTTATTGTTGAGTAGTCATTCCTTATAAAATCCCAACACAGTTATAAAATTTTGGTCTGGATTTAAACACAGTTCTGTTTTGTTTGGTAAGATAAAAAAATTAACTAGATTTATTGAAGTCTAGTAGAACTTCAAAACGTTAATCAACTTTTCTAGAGTTTCTCCATTTAAATCCCTCTCTAGATGTTTTTAATACACATTTTTTTAATTAGTAATTTTGTTACCTTAAGGACAATAAAAAAACCTAGAAAGTATTTAATTTAAGAATTTCATTTCAAACCAATAGATGAACAGGAGTGCACTTTAAATTATAAATAGGAAATTGAATGATAAGAAATATGCTTTCATTACTTTCTAAGTACAATAATAATGCTTGTTACCTTGGGCTGGAAGATTACTGGCAACCAAAGCTTTAATCATCAAAACAGAAAGATTTTGTGTGTCTGGGAGATAGCTGTTTCTCTACTACAATACATTTCATGATATGTTGAACTTTAGCTAATAAACATTTAATAATGATTATATTAAAAGTTATTGTCCTTGGGGCTTACTTTTGATACGTACCATATAAAACAGGTGTCCTGTATTATTTCAATGGTACTAGGGCTTTCCGGTTTGCACTGAGTTTAGAATTATTAGTTTAGAATCCAGTTCCTATCTTTGTTATTGCTTTGTAAAGCTGTAATTAGAAATTGGGGAATCTAAACTAATAATATGCTTTATGAATAGCGCTGCATCTTTTAGATGCACGATTGCTATTCGCTTTCTTTTGCTTGTTTTATTAAACGGACAAAAGCAAAGAAATGTTTGAATAATATTTCACACTTGCTTTCTGTGCATTGGAAAGAATTTATTAACAATAAGAACAGGGGATGACATTCAATCAGTATCTACTTTTACAGTGCTAGAACAGAGATCATAGAATCATAGAACAATCAGGTTGGAAGGGACCCATCGGATCATCATGTCCAACAATTCCTATCAAACACTAAAGCATGTCCCTCAGGACCTCATCCACCCGTGCCTTAAACACCTCCAGGGAAGGCAAGTCAACCACCCACCTGGGCAGCCTATTCCAATGCCCAATGACCCTCTGCGTGAAAAACCTTCTCCTAATCTCCAGCCTAAATCTCCCCTGGCGGAGCTTGAGGCCATTCCCTCTTGTCCTGTCCCCTGTCACTTGGGAGAAGAAGCCATCACCCTCCTCTCTACAACCTCCTTTCAGGTAGTTGGAGAGAGCAATGAGGTCTCCTCTCAGCCTCCTCTTCTCCAGGCTAAACACCCCCAGCTCTCTCAGCCGCTCCTCACAGGCCCTGTTCTCCAGCCCCTTCACCAGCTTTGTGGCTCTTAGTTAAAGTGTTTGAACAGAATCTGTATTTAAAAAAAAAAAAAAAAAATCTCCTCTGCTCATGGGTCTTTTCCAATCTGGTGATTCTATGATTTAAAGTGTATGACTAGTACCTTAGGTTAGAAGAGATTTCTCAGGTCATCTAGCCCAGATGCCTTCAGAAGCATGTGCGACTCTACAACCTGAATGTTGTAAAAGTTTCTTGAACACTCCTACTACCGATGATTCCACAATGTACAAGGCAACTGTGTCTGACCTCAAAACTAGGAAAACTAGGAATCTACTTAAAAAAAAAAAATTCTTCTTTTTCATACACACTTCTTCAACAGGCACAAAGTCTGTCATTTCAATGGAATAATATGCAAATAACCTGAGTCTTACCTTCTAGCCACACTTCCCTGACATCTCAATTTTCCATAAACATTGCTCCAGAGATTTAAATATAGCTTTGTAAATAAAATTTTTAGAAATACTCAGTGACTGTGTGGAAAAATCAAAGGACTGACTTCTTTCTGTCTCCTTGGTAAGGAAGTGAGATCACAACAGGACTTCATGTTTCCTGCAAGGACTGACACACTCTCCATTAAGCTACCACAAAGCATACTACATAAAAATAGAGAGAGGGTGGGAGGTTGAGTACTGTGGGAAAGAAGGGAAGTTATTGAAATGCCCATACTCATGAACTGGCTGGCAAAAGAGAAGCATGTAGAGATGTGTAAATAATTGATATTTCAATATACCTACTGACTTGAAAAATCAAACAAAAATTCAGACCAATTGACCCAGGATAGAAGCGTTTTGGGTTTTTTCTTCTCCTTTCATTCACTCTTTTCAGATACACTGAATGTGACAGGCTATTGAATCTCTCTCTTGTTTTTTGAGTAGTTAGGATTGATCAAGATAGTGGAAGCACTTCAACTGATGGATTAAAGAAAGGACCATCTCTGGTTACTGGCCTCTGGCTACATTTGAGAGGCATAAGTTCAAGTCCATCTCATGAATTAGAAAAATATTACAGGTCAGTTCTCTAGCCATAGGCTTAAGAAACTAGAAATTATTCAGTTCAGAATGATCAAACAGAATTATTTTGACATTTCAAAACTTTCTTTCCTTTTCCAAACTAATTTTCAAGTTCAATCTGGATATGCATCTTTAGTTTAAAATAAATACGTACGCATTTTCTGCCTGGATGAATCACTATTTGGGGTTTTGTTTGTTTGTTTTCTTCTTTCCCTAGGAAGGGGTTTGTTTTGAAACTTATTCCCCCGAGCTCTGTACGTAATAAAAAACATATTATCTTTAGAACCTTGGGCTATTTTCTTCTTCTCTTTAATAGTCAGCAGTGGACTGGAGTGGAGTGGAAAGTCAGCCAACTGGAGAAAATCTTTTGCCTGTGTCAGGCAATCCCTATGGAATGCTCGTCACTGATGTCATTAGCAGGACACAAAGTAGCACACCATTCTACCCCTGTGCATGGCTGACGTTTGAAAGTTGTAAGTAAATTATTACGAGATCTAATAGAAGCATGTTCATTTTACTCTTGAAAATAGGAAAGCTGGACTTCTGAGTATTAATTAATGTAGCAGCTATTAGACTTCCCGTTTCTGCCATTTAGCCACGGCAAGGTCCACTTTAGGTCCAAGTCATTTCAGTATTTCCTGTAACATCTATGCATATTTGTTATGTACCCAGTGGCTTAACTAGAGCCTTTAGGGCTTATATTTGCTAAAAACTTGAAATGTTTACTTCAGTGTTCCATCCACTTTGTGGAATACTTGTGGTGCCTTCTGACTTGATTAACTGAAACATTATTCATATGAGGAAAGGGTGAAAGAACAGTGATCTTTCCACAGGGAGAAGAAAAGGCTCAGTAACAGAGTTCCTCGCAACCTGAAGGACTCTATGATACTATGAAAAACCTAAAAAGAACAAATCTATCATTGCAACATAACTTAAAGTACTAGATATACCAAACTGGTGCTTAACGCATATGAATAAACCTTAATGAGGGCAGAACATTGCCCTGCTGCAGTTCAGTGCTGTGTCCCATTACAAACAGGTCATTATGCAGTTTCCAAGAGCAGCACAAGAAATCTACTATGGCCTCCAATTAAGCAACCAGGGAGACACCTTCTTACTTGTCTAACAATATTTACAAACATTCACTAAGATCAGTCCCTCTGATCTGAAAGGATCCAGAAAATAGTAGTTAAACCATGGGCTCAAGTTGCCCATCCTTCTCCTAGGACCAGTACAAAATTAAGTGCTTCTGCCACCTCAGATGGAGTGCACAGAAACAGCAAGCAGAGTGCCTTTCAGTTACTCAGGCAACAGGTTACAGAGCCAGCACAATGCAGAACGAGAATGAACAACTCTCTAGCCTCATGGTTTACATACAACTATAATGCATACAGGTCTGGAACTCAGAGTTCCCTTTTAGCTTTAAATACTTTCTCCTACTAGCCTTAAAAGGAGAAAAAAAAAAAACCAAAACACAACTAACTCTGGTTATTGACCTGTTCTGTAAACTACAGGATTCTCTTCTGAATTAGAAATCAGAATTTACAGACATGACTTCAACACGCCTTCAATATTTGCACGTTACACACTGTCTTACAGTTCCTAACAGTATTACAACATCTCTGAAGTTGCTCATCTTCCATGCTGTTTCCATACAAAGAAAGCTGGATAGCTGCCAAATTTTTGAAGGTAAAGATGTATTCAAGTGGCAGATGATGTTTAAAATAACTTCAAATTCAATTCCGAGCAACTAAATCTGTTAATTAATTTTCATGATTTTTTTTCCTTTTAAAAATATTTTCCTATATTTGATATATTTTGACCTATTTATTATATAAGCTGTAGCTTTTTAGCAAAGCAGATGACTGCATAGATGCAAAGTGAAGAAATTCTTTGACTGCAAATGAGCAGCAAAATATTGAGGATGCTTTTTAATGCCCTTGGAGGATGCATACTGATACTATTACATTTCATAAACTTTTAATGTCCTCTTCCTCTAGTCGAAACTACACTTGCAACTTTGTTTTATATTAATATTAATTTATAATAGTAAACAAGGACAAGATACAGGTAAGTAAGGAAGTAGGAAAAAGTGGCTTTTCTATTTCTCACTAAGTAAGTGCCAATTGCTGTCAATTGCCTGTTTAAGGAAAAAATTCTTCACAGAAAGGGTCATTAGGCACTGGAACAGGCTGCCCAGTGAGGTGGTTGACTTACCTTCCCTGGAGGTGTTTAAGGTGTTGGTGGGTGAGGTACTGAGGGACATGGTTTAGAGATTGGTGGGAATGGTTGGACTCGATGATCCGGTGGGTCTCTTCCAACCTAGTGATTCTATGATTCTGACCACATTTTGTCTTTTGACGAAGATCAAGGACGAGTTTTACTACTTTAAAACAAATCTGATAACCTGCTCAGCAAACCACCAGGAACTTAGCAGCTGAATACAATAGAGATTCCATTTGTCCTGTTCAGTAAGCTAATGGCATAAATGCACGTACGCCAAATTAGATACATATGCAAAATAAAGGAGTCACGAAAATGTTGGTTTGTCATATATGCAGAGGTATAAAAATTTTGGATTTTAATGTGCTGTTAGGGGCTAACTATGTACTTAACTAAATACCCAAGGAAAAAATTAAATTACAAAATTAGACAGCTAAGTAAAATATGTTCATACAATGGTTCTTTATGTTAAGAAACACTGCTCCACCACCACCACCTGTAGCTAAATCTTAATATTCTCCTCCGTTGCACTGTTAAAATGCTCTGGTTGCCCTAAAAGGAGGAGGTCATCTGATGAATGGAACCAATGAGCAATAGGATAATCATTAAGATTGCTGCAGCACTGGTCACCTGGATGGTCTATTGCTCTGTTAATTATGCCTCTGCCTTGCTCAATGGACAGCAGTTCTTCTCTCTTGCACTGAAAGATTAAAATACTAGAATTCTTAAATGAGAGTGACAGAAGTTATTCAAGTTATGGTCTCTTTAGTGTTTTACCCTGAGCTTAAAAGTTGGCATAGGAAGAAAGAAAAAGGAAGTCCTTCCGCAGGACATGGCCTAATGAAAATTCTCTGCTGTATGTCTGTGGTAGAAAACTTGTATTTCATGTCTACAAGATTTCAGCCTTCAATTTCTCTGATTCACTGCTGAAGCTCGCACGTCTTTCACAGTAGGAAAGTCATAGTACAGAGTCATTCACAACTTTTATTAGCAGGGTAAGAACTGAAACGGATACACAAAAATATAATAAATGAGAGTACTACAGTGTTCACCTTGGGGAACTCAATTTTCAAATGTCCTGACCTGTAGCGCTGCTATAAATAACAGCTGAAAAGGGACAAGTTGAGTAAATTAACTTTTATGTTGACGATTCCCTCTGAATTCTTACTGAAGCGCTGCATAGCTCTAAGTAACTGAACTAACTCTTACTGATACTTTGAAAAAATCAGCAAAGACATGGTACAAATTCAGCTTCTCAAAAAAACAGCAACACCACTGCTAGTTATTACAAAATTACTGAACTGGTATCCTAGTTTCATCATGCCATAAAACATCACAAACCAGTTTCTGTCAGGCTATTGGAACCCAAGAGATATGGAGAATTCTATTCTAGAAACTGAAGAAGCTACCTGGAAAAATTCCAGATCCTCTATAAGTTACTCTTTCTGAAATCCTAACCCAGCATCTATTTATTAAAATGTTCTGCCATTAAGCAAAGAAAACTATGGATCACGCCCTTTAAAATTTGTCTAAGGTGTAAAGGGAAGAAATGCAATAAGGTGGAGTTAAAAATTTCTGTGTGTCCTTCAAAGCTCTCAGAACCAGCTAAACAAATCTTCCAAACATCCCAGTAGTGGATATTAAGGAATTGTTTCCTAAAATGGACACTAAATCCTCTTCTTGTAAGGCTGTTCCTATTATACATATTCAGGCATCTAAGCAACAAGGAGTTCACGTGAAATGCATTAGGGGGTTAATTAGAATTTTGGTAAGCAGTTTTCTAATTCCTCCTCCATACATAGTATTCATACTTGATCTCCGGTGGATAGCTGGCAGCTGTAAACACAAACCATGACAACTACAAACAATATTGGCAGGATAGCAATTTACAGTTAAGGTCATTTAAATATAATGTCTGCTCTTCATTGTTCAGTCACATGCAATGCACGTGGCTTATGCAATAAACTTCTCTGTTACTGCAGAGGGTTCAAGGATGTTTCTACCTACAGGTTTTTTTTATATATGTTTTTGGTAAGTGTCTAACTTAGTTCAGTGGTAATTAATTGTATTTGGCCCTTTTGGAGTTTTTGTTATAAAACTAAGAAGGTACTATTGCATAATCACTGTAGCTTGAAAATTGCACTTCTGAAAAGTCATTCTGCAATAAGTATTATGGTAGATCTAGAAAGCAGATAAGACTGATTTGTGGTGCTTATTTAAATTTATGACCCTGTACCTACCCAATTTTTTCTTACAAACGGCACTTGGCAGAGCAAAGGTTTTCCCCTGCACTGTCATAAATAGCTTTCCCAGATTACTACCACTGTCCTACTGATTCCATCCCAGAGGAAATCATAAGGAAATAACAGCATTGCTTTGTTATAATTTACTTACTATTAATGGATTAAATTTGATACCCATACAGATCCTATAACCCTTCATTTTAATTCTTAAATGAGATTTAGAGGAAATGTACTATATGATTGCAACAGTTGGCCCTATTCTACCCATACCTCAGTACTAAAGCAGGATTCCTTTATTTTAGACACATAGAGTAGGATCCAGTTGCTCTTTATTTTGTCCTGATAATGCAAACGTCCTTATAGGCCCAAGTAAATTAATGCACATTGTAAACTTTGTCACATACATAAATGTTTGTAGAATCATGCCTTAGCATATAAATTAGCACCTAATATTGTTTGCCTTTCATCATAGTACAATATGCCATGCGTGTAGCTTTATTTTACTAATCTACTGTGTCAGATTCCTAAGCAACAGAGTTGCATCGGCACAGGTAGAAGAAAAATATGAGCCACTTTCTTATGCAGGTCTTAAGATAACTTCCTTATTTCAAGAATATTACTTTTATTAAAAATAGGAAGCATTGTTATACAAGTTATTGAAATGCAATTGATACTTACATTAAAATCAAAATATTGCCTAAATTCATTGTAGTTCTTTTAAATAAGTATCTGATAAAGGAATGTAATCACAGTGCAACCAGGAGGAAAACAGAAAAGTCTATTGAGTTGATAAAAATACAGAGCTGTTAGATAACGAGACGTGTTAAATTGCATATTTCTGTGTACCAGACAACAATGTGTGGTTCAACAGCAAAGTCCTTTTATTTAAATAATTGAATGGTAAAAGAGCAAGAGATACTACTGTAGTGCAATGGGTTATCACCTAATCAGCTTGCTACACAGTGTGCCTAACACTTTAATGAAAGTTGGTTATGCCTTGAGAACAAGCATGCAGGTACTTCTGGAACAGTTTTTATAACTGGTGTCATTCATGTTATTCAATTTTACATTTCAGTGTTATAATGACAGTCTGTATTATCAAAATTGTATTTGTATTATTTCCACAGACACTTTTATGTTTAAGCATCCTGGCACCAGCAAAACTTAAAAGAGAATCATGTTGTTCTTAAAAGGAGTGAACTTCTGGATTTTGAAAACACATTTCCTGACCTCTAGGGTAAGCTTTCTTTTCCTTTCTCATTTTATACCTCTGACTCATTAATTTTTTTCTTTTGCTTAGAAGTAATAACAACACTCTCTCCTCACACAAATAATTTATCTATTTAATAGTTAGTAAACCCTTCAAAAAGTTTTAGACTAGAATTTCATCAAGAAAATACAGGAGTCTAATCTAAGTTTTCTATATTCTATGGTGGCCAACTATGGAATAATGTCCATTGTACTTAAAGCAAGTTTTTTTTTCTTTGCTTATTTTAGAGGCCCCTAGAGCATCTTCTTCTCCATTCTACTGTTTTTCATCAGGCACATCCTGAGAACACTTAACAAATCAAGCCCTGACACAGCCTACACATGAGAGAATACATTCACGTCTAATGTACATGCCAGAAGACTCTGAACCCAGGAAACATGAAGGATAGAAATAAGGACATTGATTGAATCACCTTGTCATGGCAGCTGAGATATGGTTCTTGCAGTTGAAGCAAGAAGCATCATGCAAGAAATATGAAAATATTTATATTTTCAATGTGAGAAAAAAAAATATCCACAGAACATGGATAGAAAACCACACAAGGGTTGAAGGTAGAGAAGCAGTACTGTATGATTATCTTCAGAGAAGAAAAGATGGGTTGAGCCTATGACTTAAATCCCTTTGCAGAGAGCGTAGATCTAAACTGATATATATTTTGTAATGGGACTGAGTGTAAAGCAGCCAAAGCAACCTTCACAAAAAGCCTCTGCCACCATGGAGATGACCTGATTTTGTGAAAAGAAAGCTGCATTTTATTAAAGTAATTATATATATTATATGTTATATATATGGGAATTACATGTGCAAAAGTACACACATACAACTATGGGGATTATATCTATTCTAGTGCAATTAAAATGAAATTGAGTGACCTCATTTAGAAAAGCCAGAATATACACAGTATATTTACATAAAAGCCCCTACCACACAGAGGAAGAAACTAAGGCACAGCTGACCTCATGCTGAAGAAGGAGCAGAATCTTCTATTTACCTGTTTTCAGGTTCCATAAAGAGAAATTTGTCATCACTTTCACACGAGGACATGTCACCTTAATTTCTGTTTTCTATTACAATAGAGTATCAGATTTAACAACATTTTCCTTCTCAGCTCCATAACTTCTCAATACATAGAAAGCACACAAACAATCCTCTAAGTCTCTTGTCTCTCATTTGAAAAATCTATTGAGTATAAACTGAGCATTCTTGTACATTTTTGGGATTTAGATCTGATCTCACAGCACAGAAACATTCAGTTATGCACAACATGAAACATTTCTTAGACACTTCTGGAAACCACAGTTGGGCCAGTTTCTAAGAGCTCTAGGTAAGGTCTGGGTCACCCCCAGAGATGACGACACACTCGAGTTTGATGCTAATGCACTAAATGAAAATCCTTGTCTGGGAAGGCTCTACAAGATAAGTGATTAAAGCAAGGCAGCAAGAAAAAATATTTCTCAAATACAGAAACACTAACCCATGGGTCACACACAGAGAAAGGTTAGCAGAGACAGATGTACACTTAGATCTCCTGGCTTTATACTCCAGTGATATAATTAGCTTTTATTGCAGCACAGTGGAAACATGGTCAGGTGTCCTTTTTTCCACTTAATAGCTCAGCATCTCCTGCTTCTTCTTTTGAACTTCCTTTTTATACCGTGATTTAACACTTTGATTAGAAATTGTCAAGTTAAACTAATCACTCTTCAAGATTTTTGTAATTTTGAAAGTCAGATCAAGTTTTTTGATTTTAATATGCAAATATATAATATTTTCAAACCCTATTTAATAAACAATGTTCTTTCCTCTATTTAAAAAGTATTTTTCAAGCCTTCAAGCAATTATAAAGTAATTCATAATCATACCAAACTTAATGCATGTGGACAGGTTGAGAATGTGATTGAAATACGTATAGAAGTATTTTCTTATCTTCATCATTTAAAGTTCAATTTCTGGCCTGCAGTGTGTCACATGTTTAAATTATTTCCTTCAAAATTTAAGTGTCCCAGTTCTAAAATGTTTTATGAGGTTTTCATCTTCATCCAAAGGAGATCAACAGATTATCACACACGAAGAACTGCTTTTGCTTCTCCCTTTGGATTTCCTCAGTCCCACATTCATATAATCATTCAGGCCAAAAGCATTTCTAAAATGTTATATATTGAGAGACACTTGTCACACACTTCAGTAGATTTGAGGCTGGTATTTCAAGTGTGTATTTTGACTTCTAAAGGGTATAAACCTTCATGTATTAAACATTAGAGATGGAGTAGAACTTTAAAGACTTAACTGCGTCAAAGTTCAGGGGTTTTCAGGATGCTGACATCAGTTTCCAATAGATTAGTAACTGTTTCCAACTTCAGAAGACATGTGCAGACTAGGGCTTGGTTTAAGGTGTTTCAAAAGTCAGGCACAAAAATTAAATATTTAATTATATTATCTTGGGAAGCTTTTTGGTTTTTGTTTCTTTTTTTTTTACTTTCCTTCTGACCTCTTTCCTGTTAAAAGAACTGTGATATATTTGTTGGAAATGAGAACAAGATGTTACTAATACAAGCTCCTATTAGTTCTAACTTTTTTTAGTCATTTTGCACATTGACTAAGCAAAGCCTCATTTTCTTAGCTTCCTATGATCTAGGAGGTTTTTCCCTTCGAGTACTGAAACCAATGTATTTATAATTAGAAGTGTGCTCTCAGACTATGAGAAAATAACACAGATATCACAGATGACAGTAACAGTGCTTACAATGTGGTAAGATACAAATTAAAAAGACTGACAAGCCAGCAAGGGGCTGATTAGGTCTGGTTGGTTATACAGCTTCAGTGGTTTCCAGCATTCTTCTCTTAGCAGAACAAGAGACAGTAGAGACATCACATTTATTTTGTAGCTTCTTTAAAAATTAAGGACAACTTAATAAAACTCCATTTGTCTTAGACTTGTACTACATATTGTACTTCATTAACAATTAAATGACTTCATCCTGAAAGCATAAGCTGAAGACTTGTGCAAGGGCCTCGTTAACTTACTTTTTTAAGCTAGAAAGAGAAAAATTTTGATGAAGAATTATGGTACTTTTCTGTGATAAGCTATTATACCTCTTTTATTGAATTTAAGTGGTTTTGAATATCAATTGCTTATTGTCTCTTTGCCTTCCTTCTCCAATTAAGTTAACCCCACAAACACCTTTCATACTCCTATTTGCCTGTTCTTTTTGATGACTTGATATAATTCTTTCCTGGGAAGCTAAAGAAAATTTTTCACCATTGCTAATACATAATCCAAATACAGTATTGGAAGAGAAGACTTTGAAATAAGCAAACTCCAGCAATGCCTAACTGAGTTTTAGAAGCACAGAAGTGATAGAACAAAACTACCTAATAAAACATTTGCTTCAGTATAACCAACTTAATGTGAAATCAAAATTAGGGGGTACTGAAAATAATGGCATCACATTTAAATACTGAAGTTTTTAATTACAGCATTTAAGAAAGATCCATTTTCTATTTGCAAGACAGGCTTGCAAAAACAGAACTAAATGTTTCTCTTTTTTTATTTTGGTCATAAGAAAAATAAATTCTTATTTATCAAATAAAAAAGGTATGCTTGTAAAAAATATTTCTTAGTACCTCTAGCAACCAACATTTTAAAATCTCAGTCCTGGGTAAAAACACTTGTTACTTTCCAGCTCAGTATCACAGCAGGGTTTACTATTTCCATCATCTGGGTTAACATGCAGGACACCTCTGTGTGTGAGCTCAAAAAAGGCTTTAAAAAAACACAGGTAATCTCTATGCACCCTTAGGTTTAAAATATCGTCGCAGTATGGATTCCTATATCTAACTGTACCAGATGAAAAGCAATAAAGAATAAAATGTAGAGAACTTTAAAATCTGATTGTATGTATGATAAACAAAAACTGAGCAGTTTTAGATTAATTAATAGAAGGTTTCATATACTTCCTAGCCTATCTATCATTTGCGCATCAGTAGACATAAACTAGTCTTTTAATTTGCATATTATATAAAACCAGGTTTTTTGTTCAAAATTTTATGAAGGAAAGTAAATTTCACATGTAAAGTTATATTAGTGTTTTTTTCTGCAGTTTTCAAGTGTCAACAGGGAAAGAAATTCAGCACAGGATTGCCATGTAGATCAAGTCCTGCATTATTGTTGACAGTATTTCATGCAACATTGTGAGATGGTAAAAGAATCCACATTAGAAGGTTATACTATAAATATATATAAGAATATATAAGAAAAAGAAACAGTATTTATTAATTTGTCTCTGCTACAGATTTTACCAGATCACCTTAGGGCTTTTATTTACTATTTAGACTGATGTTGTGCAGCATAAATGTCTGATAGACTGATGTGTGCAACATGCTCACCTGTTTCACTTCTAAGAATCACCAAGTTCCACATAACACTGTCCCCAGTCCAACCTTCATTCCACAATTTTCACATTGGTAATCTATTTAACCCCAGTGGAAACTTTAATATCTGTATCATATAATTCTTCAGTACCTTAAGACACAAGCAAGGTGTAAAGGTCTTCTGTGTGTTTTGGCCACCTTTCGTGTTTGTTCTTTTTTAATCACTTTTCTAAAGAAATACATTCATGCATAAACATATGCACAGTGCCTGAAAGTGATTTTTGTTCCTGGATTAAGTCCAGCTTCAATGGACAGACTATCCAGCTAACCTATTTTCTACCCAAAATGAAGATAGGGAAGAGAACAAAGATGTAGTAAGTAAATTTGGAACCTCATAAACATAACTCACTACACAAAGTGAATGTCAGAAGAGTTATTAGAACAAAGACCTTCTTCATGTTGATTAAAAAATAAAACCTAAAGATCATACAAGTAAGAACAGAATAATAGGAAAGTAATTCTATTGCTTATATTGGTACTAAGTGACCTGTTTTTTTTTTTTTTTTTAAACTCAGCAGTTTGATTTCATTTAAAGCAGCACATTTTGACACATTTCAGGATAAATCCAAGAAAGTTTAGAAAAAGAGAAGCAAAAAAGCTCAAGTATGGGGGGGGGAAAAAAGTCCCCGGGATATGTGAAGAAAGATTAAGAGAACAAGGCACATTCATTTTATCAAAAACAAAGAAAAGACTCAGTGTAGATGTAACTGTCTACAGGCACATAAAAGGACAACATAAAGACGAAAAGGATCAATTATTCTCATTACCTAAAGAAAACAGAGGAGGATGTAGTAGGCTTAGCTGTAAGAAGAATATTTTAAATTAAACATTTGAGAAACAATAAGCCCAAGAATTGATAAGCAAGGTAGCAAAAGTTCATCTGAAGCTTGTGTTTTAGGCTTAACTTGACACTCATCTATTAAGACTAGTCGGAAAATAATTAAAAGTTCCGCAACAAAGTTTAGCCAAGATGTCCCACTAAGTGTGTCTTTCAAACAACTTGAACTTATTTCATTGTTTGCCATAGCAGCAGTTGCTTTCAGAGGGAAGATGGAAATTGAAGTGGAAGTTAATATGAAGAGTAAGTAAAAGAAAGGATACAGTGGCAGTAAAAAGTAGAATTAAAATTGATATTTCAAAGTTTTCAGCAGTTCACCTAAAGAAAGTCTTTTCTTCAGAAACTGCAATGCATCATACTTATACAAGAGAGATCCAGTATCCAAGAGACACCCAAGTATAGTTTCTCGGCCAGTATTAAAACAATAAACTAAGTCTCAGTTTTCAAATTATGCAAAAGCTGTATTACTAGGATCAGAAAATGGTGCCAATAACAAAGCTACATCAAAACCTGGCTCACTATCTGCCCTTAACACAGCAAATTATCAGATTATTGGAGGGTTCCCTTGCTGGCAATGATTTCAGCTGTTTGACTTCCTTGTCAGTGGCACACAGGTTAAATTTTTGCTCAGAAGTTGGCATTTTTGAATTTTTTAAAAATTTCTTTTACAAATGCTTCAGGTAGACTAGGAAGATTGAAGAATATACTGATACTGACTTTGAGCTTCAAATAGTTGTACTAGAAGCTTACTTCCATTTCAATGGCTGCATGAAGTATATATTTAATATAGTTGTATTTGGCAGCATTAGAAGCCATCCAGGAGTTGCCATAGATGGGTAACTGCTTACATATATTCTCCAGCATTTGCCTAGTTACATAGGCAGGAAGAATTGTCATCTATATCTGTAGCTCATATTTTTCAGCTAGGCAACATAAAGAAGATTCTTAAATCGTAAAGGCAATATTAAATTCATATAAACACACATTACCTGAGACAGGGTAAAGATCTCACGGCTCTCCTATTGATACTGTTTAGAATACACAAGTGCTCATGTCTGCTACAGGTGTCTTTGAAAAACCCATAAGAAAATGTTCAACTGTTGTTAGTAAAACTTGAAGCCCTAATGCAAGCCTTAAGCTGTTTTCTATTACTGTTTTCAATAACGTGTCAATTATACTTCTTCCCTGCGAAATTGGATGATACAGTGCTGCATGTCAGGCAGACAGCCAGCAGGCAAATTATAATAGGGATCCAAAGTTTACTAAATGAACCTTAGCAGCAGTAAGATAGTTTCCTAAATTCTTTTTCTTACTCTGGGATAAGGCAAAAAAAAAAAAAAATAAAAACGAAGAAGCATGCTCTATAAGGCAGCAGGAACAGCATTGTGAATTCCAGTAAGTAATTATAACTGGAGCTAAAACGGACAACTTACTGGTAGGACTTTATTGTACTTTCATGATAATCATAAGGTCTTGATCTTAAGATATCTGTTCTCCTCCGTCCTTTCCCCTCTTCCCCAGCCTTATTTTAAAGTCATAAGGACTGAAGTCATATATAGAAAAAGATAGGAATACAAGATTAATTACTCGGTAAGACTCCTTTCCCATTTCAAGTGTTTAACTGAAGACTATATATGCAATTATTCATGTTTGTATCACTGTTCACAAGTAGGTTGGAAGATATTTACAATTTGTTACAAATTTATGTAGGCATATTGAAAGACATACTTCGACGTGATAGATTTGTCACTAACAACAGCAAAAAATAAACCGGTCAAAATAATGGAATAACCAAAATTATTTCATACGGCTTGCCTGCTTTCCTTCCTTCGTTGTTCTAATGACTCCTCATGTCCCCCCTACTCCTTTTTTCCTTCGCTTCCTATGGCATACAATTACTATTCCTTCACCCAACCATCCAATGTGAACAAAGCGAAGTAGTGAACTTATCATACACCTTCCCATTCCTTTGCCTCAGGTATGCTTATGTCTCTTTCTCTCGGCTTTTGCTTCACTTATCTCCACAGCCCTTTTCAAACAGGCTTTCCTTTTTTTAAAAGCTCTGGACTTGGTTCATGTAACAAGCAACAGGAAATTGGTTGTGCAGAACAGCAACCACCACCATCTCTCTAAAGCAGACAGGTCTCTTGCATTTTTATCTATACTTAAAAGCAAACCTAAGGAAAAGGCTCTTTGTGCCCTGGTAAGAACAGCGATTATGATCAGCCTGTAGTGATATACCATAACGACAAGATGTAGATTCTGTGCCATTATTAAAGATGAGTCAACACACTGGTTGCCCCCCTGCCTCAAATCCCCATCAAGATTATTTTATCAGCTCTGCCAAGAATGAGTCTTCTTTAGTTCAGGATTTTATGACTTTTATTCACATACCTCCACTGATCCAAAGAAACAGAAGATAGATAATCCCTAAATTGCTAAACTTTTCTTCTCAGTGAGGAAACTGTCATTTTAAAGTAAGTACAACAAGTTTTCACCAAGAAAAGAGAAAGTTAAGGGGCTGATTACATTTCTCTTCTCTGAGCTGCCATTGCTGCTTCCCCTGATAAATATGTTTATTTACAGATAATTTGTCATCTGAAATATACTTCCTTAGGTAACCAGTAAACCTGTAGGTAATTGCTCATCAATAACAGTTTGTTATGTCTAGGGTGAGCACAAACAGATGAAGCAAGGGATAATGTCAACTGAAAACAAAGGAAATCTGTATCTTTATAATACATAATAAAAGTTTACAATACTTTTTTTTGTAATTAATTACTGCAACAAGAGTAAAGTGATAACGTTAGTAGGTGGAACGCACAGTGCCTTGTTAGTAGTGTATTTTTATATACCATAAACAAGAAAGAAAACTAAATGCACACTTATTACAAACATGAAGCAGAATTAGGTCCATAACCTGCTTCAAAGAAATGCGTTTTCTAAATGTTGGCATTATGAAAACACAAATAGAGTGAATGGAAGGGTGTTGTAGTTTTCCCACACACAGACTGGGGATTGCACAAATATCCATGGTCAGGAAGACAAATTTACAATCAAAGTGTGGATAGTAGCATTGATATTTATATTCCATTTCCCTGGAAGAGGCAGCAGTAGATACTTCTGGCCATAAGGTCTTCTTTGAAGGAAATGCATACGGGTTTGATATACATTGCTTGCTACTAGAACTCAAGTCAATGGACCAGAAGCCCATTTTTGCTTACAGTTCCCTAACTGGGAATTCAAGGGGTATTGCAGCACTTAATAATATGTTTAACCTTCACTTCCTGTTCACAGGTCCTTAGATCCATACTGAAACGTTCCACCTCACCTCATAACATAGGCCCTACAATTTCAACTGTGCCAACTCTAGAAATAATTTACAAGCTAAGGACACCTTAATAAGTAGCTTTTCAGCTTCATCTGGGCATGAGAGTAACCCAGAATGCATTTTATCCACAGGAAATGTTCTATCCGAGTAACAAAATCAAACAGTTTTTCAAGCTTCAAGATTCAATCATTTTATCTTACTGTGTCTTTAGAGGGAAGATACTAAATAGTATCCATATTGCCATTAAAAAAGAAAGATTTACTGAGAAGGTCCTCCAAATATTTTTACAATTTCTTTTCCAAATCCCCTCCAATTCTGAACAATTTTAATGAGCTCGAGTCCCCTATAGGTTTGAACACACTAACTTTGGTCTCACTACTGTTTCTTCCTACTCCTGTTTGCTTGTTTAGTCTTCAGGGTACAGTGTTCATTCCCTTAGCTGCTCTGCACTCATTTTGAGTTACTTATTCAGCATGATGCCAAAAAAAATTTTAGTATTATCTAAAGAAATGTTCTTCTGTCCTAAAGGATAATTTGCATAGGTTTATGCTCATTTATTTTCTTCCCTACTTGCCAAAACTGTAAACAGACGTTATTTGAGTAGAAACAGCTTTTGTAGTTGCTGAATATATCTGAGGTACACATGAAAAATCACATGAAAAAGGCTTTAGAGCTCTAAATACTGGGAAACCTTCTGTTTTCTCTAGGAATCTTCTGTCTTCTCTGCAGTAACACCACATCCACTGTGGAACATTCAGTTTAGTTTCATGGTTGCACCTGCAAACAGTTACTTCTAGACTTACTTTTAGTCTAGAACCTGCCTGACACTAATAGTCCCTCCTTTGTGGTCAGGGAGAAAAGACCAATTTTTTTTACATATTTTCAAGCTCCAGGCTCTTGATACATTGTTTAATACAGACTTAAAATCTCAACTAGGTTTTAAGACAAAGCATGTTCAGTACTACTGCATAACTGTGACTTAAAAACACATTCGAACTACTGGCAACCAAGAACTAGGTAGGACTGTATGTTGTGGTGTACATTTTGTGTCTGAAAATAATGTATTACCTGTTCCTGGGCTAAATTAATGGAATGTGTATGACTTTGTGCATACACACACACACATGTTTAGCCTGGAGAAGAGGAGGCTGAGAGGAGACCTCATTGTTCTCTCCAACTACCTGAAAGGAGGTTGTGTAGAGGAGGGAGCTGACCTCTTCTCCCAGGTGACAGGGGAGAGGACAAGAGGGAATGGCCTCAAGCTCCACCAGGGGAGATTGAGGCTAGACATTAGGAGGAAGTTTTTCACAGAAAGGGTCATTGGAACAGACATGTTCCACATGAGTGGAGGTCATGTTCCACATGAGTGTTCCACATGGAGGTGGTTTATTCACCTTCCCTGGAGGTGTTTAAGTCACAGGTGGACGAGGTGCTGAGGGGTATGGTTTAGTGATTGATAGGAATGGTTGGACTCTATGATCCAGTGGGTCTCTTCCAACTTGGCTATTCTATGATTCTATGTATGTAAAAGGGAATATATATGTACACAGGTGTTGACTACAGCACAAAAATGCTCTGGTCCTTTCCCAACTAGGAAACTAGATACAGGTTTCACTTCATACATTCAAGCCATCTGCCTACAGATTTCATACTCTGAATTTTTATGAGCTGAATGAGAAGTGACAACTTTGAAGATGTCAAAGCAGAAATCCTGATAGGCAATGTAAAATGTGATTAATATGCAAGTTACAGTTGGCACTAGATATAAAACATAAAGTATGGTCTTGTTTTTCCTTTTTTTTTTTGTTTTTCTTTTGTGTGTGTGTGTGTTTTTAAGAGAAGTTGGAGGTAATTTCTCTACTTTGTAGCAGCATTACAAGCCATGGGATAGTCTTAGCCAACTGATCCATAAGAAAATACATAGATTATTCTTTCAACCTTTTGTAGCTGCCTCACTCAAATTATATAATAATACTGCATCATGAATGACTATACTTCAACATAGTTAGTAATACAACCCAAAAATGTCACTTTATCCTTACTTATACCTGTTGGAATAAATGTCTGACACAGAAAACACAATATGACCCATATCCTTCCATAGTGGTGACAGCAAAAGTACATGAGAGGTGTCTTCCAAAACTGAGAACCAAATTCTAGGATTTTTTGTCATTTCTTTTTCATGGTCACTTCCAGTTTCTCAAGGAGACAGTTATCACTGTAGGACTGCACTATGTCCTTATGAATAACCACCAAAAGTCACTAACAGAAGAAAAATTGTAGTGGGGCTAAAAAAAATGAAAATCACGTTCTGATACTGCCAACATTTCAGCCATGGCCTGAAGATCTGTTTGTAATTAATTTCCCACAGTTGTGCATTAACTGTGTTACTTAATTGATCATCCATTGTCTGAATTGCAGAAGCATGGAGGGAAAAAGTATAGCACTTGCTAAACTGGGACAACAAATTAATTACCGCATGTGAAGAACTCTGAAAATGTATTGAAGTTGGGAAAATAAAGCCTGCAAATTATAAATTGTCTTAACAATAAAACACAATAGGAAAGTAGGTTTCATAGCACAGGCAAAACATTCCCTTAAAGACAATATGACCAAAAAAATTAATTATTTTTCAATAAAACTATACTCAGTCCTTTTTCAGAATGGGAAGGTCTGCTGAAGAGAAAGATAGTGACTTATATGCCCATAATTAAAGCAAATCTTAATACAAACACATATGGGGTATGTTAAAGTTGCACAACCAACCTTCATTCTGCAACCACAGGAACATGCTTTTAACAATGAGTTCACATGTAAGCGCATGCATGTCCTTTATGTTATCTCTGGAGGAGATATATAGGATCCCATGCTCCAATCTAACCATTGTACTGTCAGGTATTTATAAGTAGTGAAGCAATGTGTGATATTTTTCACAGAAATGCTATTTTAGAGCATTCCACTGAATCTATATTCATATCTGCATGTTTATTTCAGTATACGCATGGATAAACATTCCTAAATCACAAGCTATTAAATTACATTCACTATGATAACTGGAATTGTATCACAAGTCCTGTTGCAGTTAATTGAAATAACATTTAAAAGTAATAATTCTCAAGGCTTCTTGAATTGTCCGGGATACTTTTCTTGATATACATTTACCATCAGAGATCTCTTGTTTTGTCAGATACATACATGAAAAATTTATCTTACAGAAACGTGTGTTGTTTTCTTTCAAAAAAAAAAATCTTAGAAATTAAAATTTATTACTCATAATAAATCACAAGATCTGATTTTACATCATCAGTCATCAAGTTGTCATCTATCTATTCAGTTCTCAGGCTATTTTTAAAATGTCAAGTAGCAATAATGAGGGGGACCTGTGACTCCAGGGCATTAGACAAGGTGGTTAAAGGTCAATTTAGATAACACTGTCCTGCAGTTTTAACATCTATATTTGATATATGTACACAAACATACAGCTCATTAAATTCAAAAGCTAGAATTTTAGGCAAATCCTGGGATTTTAAAGGAAGTTTTCAGAGACAGAAACAGATGTATATCTTTTCATAGATAGAGATTTATATATATCTGTCATTCAAACTTATCTTTTTAAATTGTACTATGTAGCACCACACTGTAAAAGAGAACACATGGAATTCAACACGAGAAGCTCAGAAATTATAAAACATCGTATTCATCTGAAAAGGACTGTATTCTGGGGCAATTGTGTCAGTTTTGATACCTTTCTCCTGGCTGTATGCCTGAGAAGCCAAAAGCTTTGTTCATGAGGTCTTTGCCAACCCAGTTTAATCCTCCTATATACTTTGCCCCATTTTTCCTCCAAGTAATTAAAAGTAGTCTGCCTCTACAGCATCATCGTTTATTATGGTGAGAAGTAAGAGAAAACTGCTGAGGGCATTCATAAATTTATACATAACTTCTGGAAAATAGAAATAAAGAATAATTCTTCCTTTAATAAGACACCCAAGAAGATCATTTGCCCAGCTCATCAAATGCAATGTTCGTGCTCTGCATCTTATGGAATGCCTAATGGATTTTTGTAAAAGACTATTTTGCCTAGTTAATGTGCAAGTTCAGAGGCATTAAAAAAAGCTCCATATTATCATTTAACGTACATTGTTATTACTAATCATTCTAGGCTTCAATAATATTTTGCTTACGGAGAAAACATCTTCTAACATCATTCATCTTTTATGTTCCACACTTCAGCCTTTTTTCTAACCCAGGAAGAAACATTTTGCTAAACAGTCTTTATCTAAGATTCATCCTGAAGCTTCATTAGAATCACAATGCACAAATCTGAAAGTTAATGACAAGCCTTGTACGGACTGGACAGGAGCTTGGTTGGTCTAGAAGGAGAGTTGTATACCTAGATACTGACTCCAGGCTACAGATATTTGCATCTTGGTTTGTAACCCTGCATTCTCTTTATGCTCAAAAGAACAGAGAAAAGGCTTTATATAATGGTGCCTTTAACTACAGAAGAAATATCTCAAATAAGGAAGATAATTCACTCCATGGTCCTACAGGTAGTTTTGGGCAAGCAGTTGCATTCTAGAAACTTCTGCTAATGTAAAAAACTCCCTTCTGTGTACTCAAGCAGGACAAATTAGTCAAACTAAGGAAGATGTAGATATTTCAGAGCCAAGTTCCTTCAGTCAGTTAAAAAATGAAAATAGAAGATAAACCAGTAATGCTGGGAACACCAATGGTCACGATTTTGTGCATTTGAGCCCCAGATATCTGGTTATATACTGAAATAGCCTCACTTGAGTTCTGTATAAGCATTATATAATCCTTATGCTCTCTTTGTCCAAATTCCATTATAAAAAGTGGCATGAAAGAAAAGTAGGTAGAAAATTATTAGCCATTTGAAATTATTTATTGTACTACTGTTAATAGCAACTTAACTCATGTTATTTAGTTCAAGGGTAGGAACTTAAAATTATTTTCAAGTGGAAAAACTGCATCCTGAAAATGCACCAAAAAATATCCACACTTTCAGGAAAGTGTATGCTTTAAAATTTGTTCAGTCAGGTATGTTAACTCAGTGATGTTACCACTGCATAATCTTTGCTGCAAAAGAAATTAGTTGCAACATTCCAATATGTATGTTATATAACCTTGTGCTGCATTTTGTATATACACAAATATGCAGTTGAAATCACAGAACTAGTCCACCAAAAAATAATCTTAGAGCAAATCAGTACCTGAGAGAAAAAAGAAATCTTAAGTGTTTTTTTTTTAATATATTTAGATAATTTTAATACATTAAAATGCTACAACATTTAAAAGCTGTACTTAAGCATGATAAAATTAACTCACTGGTGGCTTCATTGATTTTGTGAAAACTAGTTTATATCTGACAAATTTCATATCTGTGTGAACTTGATCAGTTTGAGCTTTCATTTATGAATGAGGAATGTCAGGCCCATTAATAAAAAAGGTAAGGATGCTTATCTTTCTGTTTTTTCATGTGCTTCAGGTTCAGAAACTAGAATGTGCTTCAGGTTCAGAAACTAGAATAAAATAAGCAGCATCTTCAGCTAGATGCAGTGCTGGTGGTACATCACCACCACAGAGCCGTCATACCTCCTGACACTGTTGATAACAAGGGTGGTCTGTACCAAGAGGCCCTAAAGTGAATCTGAGCATCGTGTCAGGCCTGAATTAACCTACACTGACAGCCACATGTAGAAAACCAGTAAAATGCCTGTTTATACCTGGCTCAACCACAGTCAGTTTCGCATTCCTCAGGCACTAGTTAGATGTAAATAATTAAACCTGTAAAAAAATATTCTTTATTAACATCAAGAGATATTAGGTTTACTCTTTCTGAAAATGCATATTGTAAGACTTTGCATTCGAAATGGCTGAAAAAGCAGAGTAAAAAACAGACTATTCGTATCTGCATTACAAAAAAAACCCTAAAAACAATTAGATGCTCTACTCACCCTAGATTTCTTCCATATAGGTCATTCATCATTTAAACTAACTTTAATAAATTATTATGAGGAAATACTATTGCTCTTCTGAATAACAATAAATGAAAGTATTCTGCTTCAGGGTAGAATATTTTTTTATTCTTGATAAATATGCAGCATTAGCAACTACAAAGTCATTACATGTTTTATTGTTTTTGAAAGCTAAGGATCTAATGCAGTCAGAGTGACAACAGAATCTGTTGGAAACCTTTCAAAGAGTGAAGGTAGTGTCAGATGCCTCTATCCATCATTTAACTGATGAGGATGGTATTGTAGCCACTGACCCAGTTGCTAAATTAGTCCTCAGAGTAAAATGCATTTATAATCAGTTAGAATCCAAATTCTATAAGGGGAATTAACTGTCCTTTGGTAAGAAAGGATTGATGTTTTGGCTCTAATTTCTGGAGCTTATTCTTTCATAATGAAGCTCTTCCTTTTTATACACATTTATGCAATGACTTTCATACTGGAATAGTGTTGTTTTTGAAAATACGCGAACAATAGCAGTCGACAAAACAATACATCACCTAAAGAATAAGACTGATTGAACTGCCTCCATCTGAGAGCAGAGCAGGCTCAGCAGCTTTCTTAAATGACTAAACACCCAAGCACGTCTCCCTTTTCAGCCTGCCTTTTTGTACATTTCAGAATTGCCTCAGCCCAAAGCCTGAATATACCTTTGGCTGCTGCTAAACTACGTGGGTGGTGTCCCCCACAGTAAGGTTGCAGCGATGACCCCAGCCAGCCCACTGCCAGGACATGGTTGGAGCACATTGCAGCTCCCATCCGCTCGTCTGCTCTGATTTCCTCTCCTTGCGCCCAGATCTTAACTAGGTATGAATCTGGTAAGCACCTGGGACATGTCTGATTGGAGAGCTGAGGAGTGTTCCAAGTCCTGACCCTGAAGAAAGCTTGCAGCATGTAGCTTTGCTCAAGTTGTGCAGGGGATGAGCCTAGAGTAGGATGAATTGGTTCCTCCAGCCCAGTTTCTTGACTGTGAGCAAACCCCAGTGTACCAGGCCCTAATTTCAGGCGTACTTCTGGTTTTAGTCCAGCAGTTATTTAATAAAATGCATAACCCGTTCTGAAAAAGCCTACTCCTCAAAGCAAAACCTGCAGTTTCTTGCCAAAGTGCTCCCTTCGCTAGGCTAGAAAATTATCTTTCAACTCATGCTTCTCTCAGCCTCACAAATACTGCATTGCTGGCTGAAGACCAGCAGTTTCTACAGCAGCAAGTACTCACTGCTTAGCAGTTGGCAATATCCCTCAGAGCAGGTGAAAGCCTTGTCTATGAACATCTTGCCTGGAGGAATGAAAAATAACCCAGACTCCAGCACAGGGAGACACAAAACTTTCCAGAAGGACTTTTTCCCCAAGTGTAAAGAATTACTCCATATAACACCAGTATATTCTTTTCTTAGGATATATCCAATATTCCTATGGCTGAATCTACATCTCCTCTTCATACAAATAGTTAAATTGATTCCTATGTAAAAACCTGCCTATACAGGAGAAGTGAAGAATTATGCCAAACTGGTTCCAGGAATATACAGGTGTGCTCCATCCAACAGAAAAACTGTTTTTAGAAGCTAGTCAACACCACCACGCAAGTAACAGTTCAAACATTTGTAGTCAAACTCATAGAAGGATATACAACAGTTACTTTACAAAGCAGAGAAGCTGTAAGTTAAGTCCACAAATAATCTCTACTGTGAGGATTAAAAGCAGTTTATATCCCACTAACGTACTAATTTCTTTGATAGCATTTGGTCACACCCTTCACAATGGTCGTTTGCATTTGATTTATGTAAATCCCAAGTTGTTAGTTTTGTTCATATCACCTGCTTGGGGAAATGTGCAAAGTTTTGCATTTAAAAATTAAATAAGCATACATTTTCAGTAGCTTGCTAGAGCAAGACCACATCAAAATTACTTTCTCCTTCAATATTCTATAGACACCAAGAGGAATTAAGTTCTCATGTTCTATTACACTTAAGCTATTGAAGTATTAACTAATAACAAGTGGCTTCTGGGTGGGCCTTATTGTCATTTCAAGTCAGGTATGTGTATAAAGAAGTTTTCTGATTAAGCTGAAAATATAACTAGCTCCATTTATAACACTTTCAGTGAGTTATATATCACCTTAGTATTTCCTTTAGAGTATAAGGAAAATAAACCCAGTAACTACTATGTGCTTTGATATGCTAAGTAACATAGTATTTTATATATAGACACTATATATTGATAAATATATTTAATGAATACACATGTATTACAGGGCCTAATATATAACAAATAATTAACATATACTGCAATCTATAATGTAGATCAAAAAATAAAATCAGTTCTGTAGAAGACATAGAACCCAACTCTCCAGATTCAGAATTTTTGTTGTTCTTCCAGCATACAGTGTAATCAGCCCCTCTTCTTTTTTCACTTTTGGAAAACTGTCTTATGGCTGAATTAAAACAGAAATTCAGCTTCAACAGAAATTCAATTCATATGGTTATATCCTCCAACTGCAAACTACTTTTGTACCTGGTCTTATAGAACTGTCGTACAAGTGAAATTAAGTTTTGCTCTTAGTTTGTTTCAAAGATTGACAGGTAAAAGAAACTTGTGTGTTAAAAGGGCACGATCTCAAAAAAGCTACATCTATGTCTTGCAGAGAAGCTCCTGCTTTTGTATTGAATAAACTCTGGAAATATTAGCTACCCTGCAGAATCTTAAAACTCCAAAATAGTAAAGGATAACTCAGAATGTAATGGTCTAAAGAAAAAACAGCATAATATTGTTCAACAGGGCAAAGGTTAGAAAGGAGTGCAAAACTTGAAAAAAAAAAAAAAAAAAAAACACAAACAAAAAAGCAAACAGAGGCATGCTTATTGCACTGTAATATAAAATTGTAAAAATTTGGGAAATAAATTTGTTGAGATGCTAATCTTGCACATTTTACAAATAATTCTTTATATCAATAATGAATGAAGCTGGCAACACAGCAAGCCTTTTCCTGCATATAGACAAGAAAACATAGCAACTAGCTTTAGCTGTCTCATTCTCTAAAAACAGTGGAGGATCTCAAAAGAGTTTTAGGCCTGTTTTTACTCTGTATTTTTAGTTATTGACTAGCCCTCAGGCTTGTGACAGTCTGTATTCTTCCTAGAGAAGTGAGGTACAAGCCACATGCTGCTCTGCATTCAGCACACTGGAAATAGAACCGATAAGGGTCACAAATGCTGTGTTCAGTGATCTTCAGTGGCATCTGACACAGAATTCCTTGGAAGCCTTTTGTTTCAATATATTTTGTGACAAGAGATCACCACATAGTGCTACTGATACTATCTCTGTTAGTAACTTCATTTTGTGCCTGACTTAGGAAGAGCTGGTGGCAGAAAACCAGCACACTGCAGGTGGATATGTTATCTTTAATACTCAGCTTCCACACAAGCAGCCAATATTTAGCAAGTGAATTCTTTTGTTAGCGTACAATACTCAAAATGTAAAAAAAAAAAAAAATCATTATACATAATTTAACTCAACTACAAGATAGGTTTCCTCTGTCAAGCCATAAATACAACAGGTAACTGGCAATTTGGAGTAGGGCACAAATCGCTTGTTAGATTATAGTTTACCCAAGTGAATATTTGTGTGGTGGTTTTTTTCACATGCATCCCCAAAAAAAAAATTGTGATACTGAATTCCTGAATAGTATACTGAAGAAGTTTACACTGATCTTAAGTAGCTATTCCGAAGATATCATAATCCCCCTCCTGCACTTGCATTGTATTATTCCATAACCTTTCACGCGTGGCTCACGTGGGAAAGATTTGCACATGGAGAGTTAAGCACTGATGCTACTGGAAGTTGTTGGTGCATTACTCTATGGAGAACAATCCTGTTCTGCTTGCCAAGGCTTCCCTTCTGGACACCGGGAGGGCATTCACAAATAAAATAAAGAATTCATACAGCAGACTGCAGGTACAGAGATATTGAAAATATTGGCAGGGTGAATTTGGCAGCTTTCTTGCCATAGTAGAACTACTGTGAAAAAAAACAAACACACATGAAAAGCTACATCACGGGGAATGCTGTACTCAATATGTTTGATCATGGACTGCAAATTAACATTAATGCTTCTGGATTCCTACCTAAACAAATCTAAAGCCTCTTTTAACAAGAACAGGTACAATATTCCAAGAGGGACATGCTTGGACTGCGTGTAAAAAATGCAAGGAACTGAGACTTTTATCTGTGCTTCCAAGAGTCGTGTAACAGTAAAGACTTAACAAGCACTACAAGTGAGTTTCTATCATGTATCTTATTCACGGAAAAAATATACGTAGGTATGACAACAGGATATGAGAAAACAATAGCAGCAATTTCTCCTTAATGATAAAAAAAAGGATGTAACCTCCCTAAAAAAAGGTTTCATTGTAAATTTTTATTTATTGGAGATTATTAAACAGAAACGTTATTGTGATTCACTTTGAATTCACAGAAAATACTAAAAAGAATACCCTACACACTGTCATATTTCAATCAATTCTCCTATGACTCATGCTACACATTTTAAAGCACAGCGAATAAAATGAAAACACACATAAGCAAAGCTCTGTTTCTGGGCCCTACCCCCCACCCAAGGCAAATCCCAGAAGTAATAAAACTATTATGTTTAGACTCAAAGCCTCCAATGTATCAGAACTTTCTGAACTCATTTGGTAAGGTTCAAAGCACAGGTCAGCTGACAGGCCTCCCTGGTACATTCAGAATAAAGAGACCCATTAAATAAGATGAAAGACAGTTCCAAGACTCAGTTCCAACACACATCATTTTGAGTACACATTGTTCCCTAAGCCTAATTGCCTGAAAACGGCAATAATGTGTTGAGATAACCGTTGCACAGCCATGCAGCAACCTTACCATCCTGAGCCACCTCCAAACCCTGCAGCAGTGAAGGGGAAAGAAGGACCAGCACCATCAATAATCAATCTTTCAGCTTGGCAGGATTTTCTGTTGCAGTAATGGGGAGTGTTAAAAGACTTACTTGCACTAATGGCCTACCTCTGGGCACATGTAAGACAAATTTTTTAAACAGCTGGATGATAGCACCATAAGTCAAGTTGTATAATTTATTAAAAGGCTGTAAATGCAAATGGAGAGGTCTGAGGGGATACAAGATCACTTCAGTCACCTTGGGGAGTTTTGCAATAGAAAATAATTTTGTGAGCTTTTCTGAGGGAATAAGGTTTTTTCCTTTTATGATCAGATGTGGTGATTAAAAAGGGCTTTGCCTCAGTTCAGCTGCTTAGAATTACCCTCTTTAAGATCTGATTTAAAGCAAAATAAAAGAAATACATTAAGTTGGGTATTCAAGTGACATGGTTTCAGTTCAACATATTGAAACAGCCTTACTACTACACTTGCAGAGCTTGTGAAACTTGGTCCAGAAGAATGACATCCCTGTTACCATAGGAACCACTCATTTGGAAGGGGCAACACTAGCAAGAGACTGACAAAAAGGGAGAATCTAAACAAGATGTGGCATAAACAAACTCAATGAGGCAGGGTAAAAATGTTTTTTTGCGGTGCCAATCTAACTTGTATCAGCATATGATACCACAGATTCTAAGCAGTGAATACTTTATAGCATTGCATATGATCACATAATCATACCTCTTCCTGCAGTCACACACACACAAGCAAGGTTTATGGGCTGAATTTGAACCATTCCTTCTCTTTCAGCTACAATTTTTCACATATACCAAAAGATAGTCTATCTAGACATAGTTTGATAGTCTCTTTCCCTAACATTGAGCTCAGTGAGAATAAAACTAAACAACCTTCAACTGATTTTAATTCTTTAGTATGATTTCTGAAAGTTAACATTTGGTTCCTAGAGTATTGCCAACAACTACCCACATTATTCTTCTCTTGATACAAAACCAGTCATAAAAGTTAAAATCCTAATCACATAACCCAAACAACTGCTATCTGAAGAAAAGCTTCCTTTTGCCCCTCTCTAGCTACAAAATATTTTTACCCTATTATTCAGGGCAATATATAGTATACTAGATCCACTGAGAATATTTGTGCATAGGCAGAGTCCATGTTCACTCCAGCAGGTTTTGTTTTTAATCTTTATCATCTCTTGCATCATTAAGAAATGCAAACAAAAGAAAAACATGAGATATTTTCATAGAATCATAGAACAACCAGGTTGGAAGAGACCCATCGGATCATCGAGCCCAACCATTCCTGGTCTTTCAGTAATACCAATGAAAAACAAGGGCACACAGAATTGCGCTGAAAACAATGAAACAGCCCTAAAAAACCCAAGAACTTGGCATTTCTCTTTTGTAGCCTGTTACAATTCCAGCTGTCATATTAAGTCCTAGATCTGAATCCTGGATCACTTCACAGTGTGCATTAGGTTTCCAGTAATTCCTAAATCAAACTTTTTAAACAGAATATTAGGATTTGTAAAGAAATATCACACTATAATTCCATTGCATGTTTAAGATTTAGAAAGATGTGTAAGCCAAGTTGATTGTGTTTTAGCTTTCATTTTAACATAACCTAGGTCAATTTACCACACAAATGAAGAAATTAGGTCTGATAGTAAGAGAAGACAGATTTGGTTGGATATTTCCATTTTGTGAAGTGCACACTGCATACACCCCATCTCTTTTAAGTGCCTGAAAGCATAGTGGTGGCACTAGATACACCTTCCTTACCTCATCAGATAACTGCTGAAATAGCACTAGAATAATTTAGACCATAGAAAGTATCCTGTTTCTATATTCATTGTATTTAAAAACCCCAAGCCCAGTCTCCAGTTTCACTAAAGCCAATTCCCACTGAAATGACTAGTAATTGGACAACTTAAAAGCTTAATTCTAAAAAAAATCAGACAAAAATATATATCTTCTATAGAGACTATTAAAATAATACAGGTTCTGAGCACAGTGATTTTATAGTCACAATAGTCAGTCTACTAGGAACTTTATATGTTCTTAATGCAAGGAGAGAAAAGGATTTTGAAACTGTGTGTGGTTTTCTGTTTCCACTTACTAAATAACAAATGACAGCGTAATTGATGTATTGGGGAGGGGAAGCCTCAACAATCAAACACAATAAAGAAAGAGAGGCAGGTTAACAGTGTGGGAGATAGGAAGTCCCTTATGCATTCTTACTTTTCTGTGTGCTTGAAGTAATATTTAATTACATGGCTTTTGTGTTCGTTAAGTGATATTTGAACCATAGATTTTAAAATACCCTTCTCTTCCTACTGCTTTCTCCATGCCAGCTACAATTAAATACAGTCACCAAGAAACTTTGGGATAAGTCCATGAGGGTATTCGGACACTTGAACATTACCTTAAAACCTGATATGTATACATTATGTAAATCTCACTGCTCTCTACATATGGGAGATAACCTACAGGACCAATAATAGAGAATGGACATATTCCATTTCTAGGTTGTCAGTTAAAGACTGAGTTACCAATGACTAAGTCATTACCACCTTCTTAAAACTGTGTTTCTTGGTGGTGGTTTTCCAGTCTCTGCTGGGTAAGTGCTCCTGCAGCAAAACTACCCATGACAGTTGGCAATTACCATGCGTGGGTTTTGTTAGCCTCAGTACATAGGGTCTCTTTTCTGCTCTCTCTTATTCTAAAGATTATATTTCCCAGGTCATGGTTAGGTTGTAATTCTAGATATGGTAAATTATACTATAACTCCCTATGGACTATTTGTTGCCTGAATGAATCATACAGTTGCAATGAGCGTCCAGGCTTCCCAATAAGAACCTAATTAATTAATCATATTCAAAGATACAGACTAAAATGGAGCTCCCATGTCAAAAGTTAAAAAATAAAAATCAAAGAGCAGAGTTTCACACCTTAATTTCACTCCTAAAATTATAACTAGTTTATCAAGCCTTGCTTAATTTCAGAGTTGTTCTTGCCTGCATTTCCAAGAGTCAATAACTAAAGCCTTGGGCAGCTCTATTTGTTAGCTACTGGTTTATTTTTTCATTTTGTCTTTATTTTTTTTTTTTTTTAAAACAGTTGAACCATAAGGAGTTTGTAAAGAGAACCTACCATGTGCCTTGAGTTTTAGAACAATACATATTTGTTTCCCAATTAGAAGCAGGTAATTACTTAACCTGCAATATGAAAGTTTGGGGGTTTTTTTTACCTCAGGCTTTTATGCTGAAAAGTGAATTAACTTGCTGGTGTTTGCATTCAGCCTTTATTCAGGAATACAGTCATGCTGGTTTCTACACCTACAAGCAAGAGATCGTTTTATGCAACTTCAATTATACATTATGGGTGGGCACAGAGGATTAAACTGATTGATTGGTGGGCAGTTCTCCCAGTGTGTTAATTTAAAAGATAAAAATATGAGATGTGAGAGGTTTATTCTAGTTCCCTAAAAAAGCAAGCATGAAAAATGTACACTGCATTTTTATTGAATGAGGGTAAACCACATTTTTTTTTATACAGTTTTTTGATGCATGGCCTAACACAGGGCTCAGCAAAAAGATAGCAAATCTTAGAATTTATTATTGTCAATAGTCTGCATGACCTTTACTTTAACTGCATCTTGGCTGTCAGTAATAATCCAAGGCTGCACTTTCAATGATAGAATGAGAGATTTTGCATATTGAGTCTCCAGGTCTCCTTGAAAGTGTTCAGAAATCACAGTCATTTATTCCTATTGGCAGGGCAAGGTCCATTATGAAAGCTCATTCGTCTTTACTCGAAGATGAAGAGTGGAGAAACTCCATTTTTGCTCTGAATCAAGTACTAACTACTGTAGTTTTCTCAAATAAATCAACAAGGAGGCTTCTAGGCCCAGGGTCTGAAATCTTTTCTCATTCAGGGCACCTGTACTTTAATGGTTCCCTTCACCTTTGCAATGTTCAATTTTGGTAGTAGATAAAACAGCACTTTAACACAGACCTGGGGATTTTACATTCTAACCTTTCTTCATTTGTGGTTTGTTTTACCTGACAGGTTAGAGGGCTTGCAAGTTCAGAAAGAATCTAGCAAAGACTGGATTGGGAGGGCAATAATAATAAATAATGGGCTTGCACTGGTCTCTACCCTGAGATGTTTTTACAGACAAAAATTACTTAAGCTGTGTAAGACATGATATGTGTAGCTGTGTAATAAAATATACACAAACAGTGTCTCAGGTGAAGCCTGGGTAGTTCCTTGCAGCTTGAGCTGTCTGGATAAGTCAAAGGCAGCATGGAGATCAGTGATATACTGGCATGAGATTATGCAAAAGTAGGTATGTTCCTTCTGTGTAGACAGTCTCATACAACAAAAATGCAAATACTATGCATTTTTTAAGGAAAGGCCATGGGATACAAAGAAGGAAGGAAACGCAGAGGTTTCCCACGTTGTCTGTAATAAAATCTGCATTTGAATATCACCTCTCAAATCTCTCCCCAGGTTTTATATTTCTAACATCACATAGGAGACCATTCCTGATCTCAATGGGAGTCCTTTTCAGATCCATGAAGAGAGAAGTTAAGGCAAGGGAAGAAAATTATTCACCCTCCAAGATAACAGCGGCATCCTAAGAAAAGTGCCTCGATCTGAGGTCCTGCAAAGGCAGACAGCTGTTCTCCTGCAGAGTGACTTACTGAAGCCCATAGGGTTCTGCAGAGACTCAATCTGTAACACATGGTAAATTTTGTGATTCAGGACTAAGCTCGAGTTCATTCTTCCATCAGGGTAAATAAAAAATACCCCCCAACTTTCCTCCTTTTAATCCCCATTTCATGGCAATTCATCACAAGAGAAATTTGAAAAGAAACATCAG
This sequence comes from Coccyzus lansbergi, assembly GCA_033558105.1. Lineage (NCBI taxonomy): Eukaryota > Metazoa > Chordata > Aves > Cuculiformes > Coccyzidae > Coccyzus > Coccyzus lansbergi. The sequence goes on from JAUMJK010000159.1 coordinate 2,063,577, forward strand.
GCATGGGAAGCTAAATTTGCCTGGGTCCATCACAGCTGTTTCTCTAGGGAGGTTGAACATCTTTTTTCCAAAAAGTATTTACTCATTGAAACTCTAGTTTCAGGTCAACTGATACTATTCACAAATTTATTTAGTTCATCGCTCCAGTGAATGTGTATTCATCTATATAAAGTGGAACACTGTCAACAGGATAGGCGGAGAGCAGGTCCTAAAGGTACAGCAAGTGCTTTCCTTCACTCTCTAGCTAAAATTCAGGACCCCGTAAGTATTTGTTTGGTTTAATATTTGAGCCTGGACACGGAATCTGCAGGACACAACCGGGCTAGCTTCATACACAGAAAACATTCAACTACTCTGTAAGAAGGACAAGCACATTAATGCTCCTTCCATTCTAGCCTCTATAAACAGAGCTGTGATTAGGACAGATGAATTCCTTAAAACAAATGTTTTTTTCCCCTTCATGCCCAAACATTAAAGTATCTAATTTGCATCATAGGGTTCAGAATGACTACCACAATAAGCAAGAGCTAAAATCTTGCATGTTTTACCTATTTTGCTCTCTAACTAGCCTCAAAACCTTTGAGAGCAAGAAGAAACCTAATTGATCCTTACTGGACCACAAAACTTTTGGCCAAAGTCCTTCTGTATGCCTACACCTTCCTCTACCTTCTTTGTTTGACTTGCAAGAAGATTTTTGCCAAATCTGTCTCCCTGTCAGTGTTCTCATGCAAAACTCCCCATCAGAAACACTCTGACCTATAACATCTGCATATAGATCATGGGCTGAGGAACCATGAAGCCCACTTTCCAATGGCTTGTGGATACCATCGCTTACCCTCAAGCTAGTCTACTAAGCACCGATTTATAAATCATGTGTCTTATGGCTACACACAAACTAATAAATGCACACAAGAAGATGGAAGAAATAGGAATTCCCACAGAGATTTGGTCACCAACAAACCCCATGACCCTCCCCACTTCCCTTGCTCACGAGTACCTGACAAGATCCTGTGGTGGCAGCAGTGGAGGTCGGATGGTGAGCTCAGCAGGCAGGGCAGTGAAACAGCTCCAGCTAGCAAAGGGAAGCACAGTCAAATGGTAACTCAAAAACAGGGACTGAAATGGTGGCTGGGGTCAGGTAGGCTCCAGGTGGGGCCAGGCAGGGCTGATAAAGACCATTAAGAGCCTCTCATCCCACAGGACCTAGGAGCAGGTGGGATTTGAACTGCTCCTAAAAAGGCTATTTGTGGTGGGAAATCCCAGGTGAAATGTATTTGACCAAGACAGTTGCTCAGCAGTTTCATGGACACCTGTGCCAGTTACCCTTCATGAGTGCTTTGGGATAGACAACACTGATACCTGCCTGCTGCTAGGGAAGTTTGTGCTGGTGAAAGCTGTTAGACTAAACAAATCAAACTCTGTCTGATCTCTGTTATTAGAATTGTTCCCTCCGATCAATAGCAGCACAAGAGGCCAAGGCTGCAGGTGTGTGAGGGGAGCACAGTCTGGTTCTGAGCACCCATATCTGGCTCAGAATGTTGAGAGAGAGATAAAAAGGCGTGTGGTAGATGCAGCTGCCAGGGAAATGTCTAACTAGTTCTGCAACATAGTTTAAAAATGTGATTTTTTTTTTCTTAAGTAGAAATAAGGAGAAAAACCCTGCACAAAGTATGTATTTTATTTTCCTGCTATTTCCAGCCACCACTGAATTTTTCTTATCTTAATTCCTTAAAAGAAAAGTCAGACAACTAAAATTTATAGACTGTACTAATCCTTGGAGTACAGATCCACTCTTTTGAAAGCCATAAATACAAAGTTAAAGAACCACAGGAAATTAGTTCTCTGAGTTATGTTAATTGCTCCCAACGCTCCAGTATCTACACAAGGAAGGAATACAATTTGAAGAAGACATCATAGCATATTGTGGTTAAAAAACCAAAAAACACTATGTCTAATGTGTGTATTTGGTGTTTTTTTTTTTTTTTAAATTAGAAGGAGTTTGAACAACTTAAGAGAGAAGAAAAAAAAGACCACGTCTGAAACACGGGCAGAATGTATGCACAAAGTAGAAATAATTGATCTGACTGGTGAGTTATCTGTTACTTTAAATCCTCCTGTCTAGCAGCAGCAGCAGTAGTAAGGGAGTGAAATCCATTAAAAGCAGCTACAGAAAGTAGAGAAAGGAAACAACACACTGGGATTACAGTTTTGAATTCAAAAGATTAGAAAAAATACATTCCACTGCTAATAGAGTGGCTTCAAACAAAAAGATAGTGAGGAAAGTAAATGACGTTAGAAGAAAAACATATTGATAACTGTATTAAAACAGTATAAATCTCACATTGTAATCAAAAACATAAGCAAGAGTACTCTGAATATTTAAACCATAAGAAATCTCTTTTAAGTTAAAGGTTTGGATTTGTCAAATTAAGCTTTAAAGAGAAAAAAATGTCATTAATGTACTGTTCCACTTGACAACTCAGAATGCTGAATTTGACTGCCAGCTGTGGGGTCAGCTGTATCTCAAGCATTTTCTGATTTATGATGTACAGTCTATGTGGATGTACTTCTAACTGATCCAGAGTTTTCACTGCTTAAAACAGAATAAGCATCAGTTAGCTCCATCAATTCACACCCTGACCTTCTTTGCTTCCATTACAAATTTTACACTCCTGCATGTGTACCTGCCCTTCAGCTCATGAGTACTAGTGGCTGAATCAGGACTATGATTGAATGTGGAGATCCTCACTAAGCTCTGTCTGGAAAACCATTGAATAGGAGACAACAGGACAGGGAATAACCTATTAGATACATGAACAACTTTTTGTGAGAGGTGATCAAGGTTCAGATTTTATAAAGAAAGACTCTGATGAATAAACTTCCCATTAAAAAAAATAAAGGCCTATGCAAGTCTCTCTGTATCTGAAAAGACATGAACCACTTGATATACATCACTGAAATATTAATTAATTCTTAATTTCATCTACCCCAAACAAGCAAAGCTATCTTACATTTTATTTTTCATATCAAAAAGTAAAACATTTTGGGAATTTGGACCATACACAGATACTATCTTGTAATATATAATTGAAGGATAATTTGAAAAATAGCTACTGAGAATTTTCTTACACAAATCTGTAGAGAAAGTTTAAAAACATATAGTTGTTTTTAAGGCTCCTTCAACTTGGCATGACTACAGGACCTGCACAGGTCAGTCAACTTGAATATATAACCAGGTGGCTACGGTAATGTCAGAAATTAATCTCAATTATATTGCATAAAATAAATGGTAGTTAGTAATGAAAAAATGTGCAGTCCTTCACAGAGTAAAGCTAAATCTCTACACTAGTTTCAAGTTTGTACAGCTGTGATGAATAGAAGACAGTCTAGCATGTCAGAGTTTTCTATATGACTGATCATATTAAGATACTTCCTCATGGATGTCTATGCAGGAACATTCAACTTTAAAAAAATATCAAGTCTGTCATTTGCATATTCCTCTAATCCTAATAACTTAATGAAATTATGGCAGGACTTCACATTTGTTATTTGCTATGAAAAAAAAGCATTTATGAAGTAGGAAGTTACACAAAAACCTAGAAATTAGCCTAAAATGGGGTTGTCCTTATCTGGTGGGATGACCACTATTGTCCCAGTTGAGCTTCAGGACTCTTAAAATGTAGAGATTAGTTTAAGGAACCGAGTCCTACATCAAATTTGGTGTCTGTATATACTGTACGCTGAAAGGCATTCAATCTGGTGTATATTTTGTGCTCTGTTCACTGTAATCTCAATTACAAAATGGGATCTCAGCCACCTAAGGTTCCTGGTTAGGGGTTGGGTGCTCTCTGCCCAGCACCCTGTGGACTATGAGGAGGAAACAGCCCCTTCCATGGGGTGAATTATCTCACCTCCCTTGGATTGAGAGCTGGAGAACCTCAAGGTTCTTGAGGCTGAGAGAGTTGGGGTTGTTCAGCCTGGAGAAGAGAAGGCTGCAGGGACACCTTAGAGCAGCTCCCAGTAATGAAAGAGGCTGGAGAGGGGAAGCTTTAGACCAGACATAAGGAAGAGTTTCTTCGCTATGAGAGTGGTGATGCATTGGAGCAGGTTGTCCAGGGAGGCTGTGGCTGCCTCATCCCTGGAGAGGTTCAGGGTCAGGTTGGATGGGGCTTGGAGCCCCTGATCTGGTGGGAGGTGTCCCTGCACAAGACAGAGGGTTGGAACTGGATGATCTTTAAGGTCCATTCCAACCCAAAGTATTCTATGATTCTATGATCTCAATGATTTGTTCTTAATTGTCATTCTTAGGCTTTACTTGTGTGTGAAATTTTTGGAGTTTTTTTCTCTTGTGTTTTTCTACTGCTTTGTGAAATCAGCCTTTCATTGCTAACATATACTTCTCTAAGTTTGGTTAAATATTTCTTATTTTAAATATAAAATGTTAATAATTAGTTTTCTGTTCTGAATTGGAACAAGTGTAGCTGGATACATAATTCAAGAACAGCATCTGATTTTATTTAATATAATGTAATGCTTTCCTTGTTCTTGCTTATTTTTTTTCATGTAGATGTGATACAGCATACTTGCCAAATGTGTACAAGTACGTTTTCTCCCAAACAAGCTGTTCAGAAGTGTTATTAGCCCTGATTTTTTTTTTAAGTATGTTCCTTTTGAGTCAATCATAATTTTTTGTGCATCAGTTGTAGTAAACTATTTCAAGAAATGGCTACGCAATAGAATGTAACATAATATGACAAGGAAAAAATTAATCTGCTAAGAAAGTTAATGATCTTTTTTTCCCTCTGATTTCTAAGTGGCTCACTGAGTCTGCTTGAATTTCTCTCTAAACTGTCTCAAGACTTTGAGAATTAAATGTGTTCAGGTAGTTGAATACCTAGGGATTTATATTTGTGTGGTTTCCAAGAGTATTTAGGGTTATACAGCAACTCTAGTGACAATCATCAAGTATTATAGAATCACAGAATCATAGAACAATCAGGTTGGGAGAGACCCACCAGATCATTGAGTCCAATCATTCCTATCAAACACTAAACTGTGTCCCTCAGCACCTTGTCCACCTCTGCCCTAAACACCTCCAGGGAAGGTGAATCAACCACCTCCCCGGGCAGCCTCTGACACTGCCCAATGACCCTTTCTGTGAAGAATTTTTTCCTAATGTCCAGACTAAATCTCCCCTGGTGGAGCTTGAGGCCATTCCCTCTTGTCCTGTCCCTTGTCACTAGGGAGAAGAGGTCATTACCCTCCTCTCTACAATCTCCCCTCAGGTACTTATAGAAAGCAATGAGGTCTCCTCTCAGTCTCCTCTTCTCCAGGCTAAACAACCCCAGCTCTCTCATCTGTTCCTCATAAGGCCTGTTCTCCAGCCCCTTCACCAGCTTTGTTGCTCTTCTCTGGACTCGCTCCAGAGCCTCAACATCCTTCTTGTGGTGAGGGGCCCACAACTGAACACAGTATTCAAGGAGCGGCCTCACCAGTGCCGAGTATAGAGGGAGAATAACCTCCCTGGACCTGCTGGTCACACCGTTTCTGATACAAGCCAGGATGCCATTGGCCTTCTTGGTCACCTGGGCACACTGCTGGCTCAGGTTCAGTCGGCTGTCAACCAACACCCCCAGGTCCCTCTCCTCCAGGCAGCTTTCTAGACAGACCTGTCCTCCTGAAAACTCCACAAGGTGCCTTTTTACTTTCCTTAGAACTAAATATTTTAGTTTGTCTTGTACAAGTTGTGATTCTGGCAGTAAAGTCAGACTAGATTTTCACCAACACAGATATGAGCTACCCTGCAGGTTGTTATGGCAAATGGGTTTGCCTGAAGGTGGGCATGCCCTTAGTTCTGGTAGTAATCAAAGTTTCAGCTACTGAAAGAGTAAGAATTGTGTGTAGAGGAAACACAAAACTCATTGCTTTTTATTCTCAATCTCCACCTTCTCAGTGCTGACTCTGTCCCTTTATTTTAAAACTCACTCTCTCTGTCTCACCCAGAGTCTTTTTGCCATTCAGCAGACACTGCTTCATCCTTTAGACATCTTTGGGGCTGTTCATTGTCACTAACAATGATTTTTATGCGCACCTTGCCTTAGGAGGCATATGCATAAGTTCATATAAGATGCCAAGCTCCTTAGGGTATACTGACTCTTATTTTGGCACCATAAAAATGCCTTATTTTTCCAAAATACCTCATGGCTATATAGATATAGCTGGCAATACAATGCTGAAATTCATTATTAAGAATGTTGTTGTCTGGTAGCATACTGGTAGCATTTTTCGTTCCTAAGTATCAGCAAAGGATCACTCTTTTGTGAAGAGAAACTACTATTTCAAAAGCTTCTATAACTACGCTGAATATCCTTCTTTTCCTGACCTTTTGTATCAGGCTGAGTCTCTCTGGCAAAATTAAAGCCTACAGTAAATGTAGATGTTTTCTCTTTGTGAGGGTGGATGCTGCATGTTTGTCTGTGAGGCCAAACGCTGGCATGCACAAATTGTTCAAGTAAAAAAGATGGGTCTGAATATCATAAGCCTGGAACATCTGTGACCATGTCCAAAGCTAATTTTTTTAATTACTCAAAATAGCAAGCGGGATGTGCAGCCAGTAACCTTCCTTACCATATCATTATGTTTTATAGGCAATTTTACATTCTCTGTGTTCTTTCCTCTTTGTTGATATCAATTAGGATTGGCTGTGGGATGTGAAATAGGAATAAGTGTGCAAACTAGAGTACATAGCGTGTAAATCTATTTATAAAAACTTATGATGAAAATGGCATCTAAGTTAACCTTTTTTATCCTACTCATGTGAATAAATTGTTGGTGGGAAGCACATCTCATGATACCAATTATATTTATATAATGAAGCCACAGCTTCATTTCTATTTGAATTTTCTCCCATATAAATTATCAGATAACTAACACAGGAGGTGGGATTGGAAGGAGGGATATTCTGGTAGAAAAGATTGAGTTTTTTAAAATGATTCTGAAGTTATAACTTGCTTGACTTCACCAGCAATTTCATGTGAAATGTTAAGTCTTTATAGTTGTTTTAATCAGGTACGTAGATCACACGGCATATGTAGAAACCTTGAAGAGTTTACTGCTGAGTCTCTGGTTTATGCTGTATTAGTCAGTGGTATCTTAGATGTTGGTTTGATGATTATTTTCCACCATTATATCACTATTTGCTATTTTTCCCAGTATTTCTTTAGATAAACTAATTTGGTAGAGTGTTTGAAGAAGACAGACACAAAAGAAGTGCAAGCACAGTAAAGCTATGTTGTTTGAATTTAGAACTGGCTGGGAAATTTTCAATCTTCTTTCATTAGAAAAATATTGGTTTGTAGAAAACAAAAATTATTCCTTCAATTGAAGCAACCGCCTACTAAGGAAAGAATCAGAAGGGGATTATAAGCTATTAAAATACCAAATGTTTCAAAGTAAAACTGCTGTTTGCAGTTCAAATCCTCTTTTAGTATGTTTAATGAAAATACAATAAAACTATAATTAAACAAAGAAAAAGTAAGAATTTAAAATTATTACTAAAATCACATGAATTTAGGTTCACCTAATTAAAATAATGAAATTTTAAATAAAAATGAGATATAAGTATTTACCAGTACTAGGTACAAAGGAATACAGGTACCAAGAAAATTGTCTTATGGTGGAGGAACGAGTGTCTTGCCTTCATCACTTCTAAAAGATCTTGATGATGATTATAAACTGCAGCAAACAGGGAGTGGTTTACCTATGGCTAACTCCAGCTCTGTATAAACCTTTGTATTAGATTTTGGTTTTCCATTTACTGCACAAGGAATTTTTCTGCTCAGGTTTCTCCTGTTCTGTACTCTGATTACCCTCTTTATTTCCACTTTTGTCCAATTTTTCTTCTCCTTTTCCATTAGTAAGCTTACTTCTTTCAGAATAACAGATTCAGAAGCTGGATTTTGGTCCCTTTGTGCTATAACCCAGAAACAAGTATTTTGGAGAGTGTGCCTCTGAGCTGATGCATCTGCACTACAGCTGGGCTCTGCATTTCCATGCCTCCTTCCAACACGTGGGGTGAGCTGGGACAGCAGAACAGGAATCCAATGTGGCTATTTTCCAGTGGCGCAGTGCCCAGGACCTGACAACATTAAGCTTCTTGGCAGCAGTTTTCAATTTCATTGGAGTCAGGCCTGGCTTTAAAATCAGGGAGCTGATCACACATCTCTACCATCTCACTGGCTCCAGGACTTCCTTGTCGCAAGAGAGGATGCGACACCTCCCTTTCCATGAGACTGATCAATCATGATTAACTCTGCTAATTAAACTTGGGCTACAGAGCTGTAACACTGGTGTAAATTATCAGAACCAGACTCATCAGCCATTTTGCTTTTAATTTTCATCTGCGTGGATGTAATTTCACATTGGTTATTTAACATGCTGGTCTGTCAGAGCAAGAGAAGTGCCCTAGTGTACAAAAGATGTAAATCTGCCTTGAATCAATCAATAATTAAATAAATAATCTTCCAAGTCCAAAGAATAAATCTTTTAAATCTTTACTCTCTGGGAGCTCTTGCTTGTATAGCACTAAGAATAACACATGTAGAAATAGTTTAGATGCTCAAATCCTATTTCCACAACCTCTCATTCAGATTAGGGAAGGGAGTGAGGCATTTTATGTGATAAATATACCAACCTTTTGTATTGAATATACAACAGGTCCGCACATGAAAATTTCCTTTTATATTTTAGATTTCTCCTATTGTATTTAAGTGTATTTTAGTAAATATACTTTTAATTCTTACAATAAACACATATACGTATCCTAATTTATTTAGGATAATGTATTCAGTCAAAGAAATATTCGTGTGATTAATTTCCCCAAACATATTATGCAAAGAGCATTATTCAGAATTAAACAGGAAGAGTCGCTGATTTTATTTGCTAAGATTACAAGTAAAGTACCATAAGACAAAATTAGCAGTCGGCAAATGCTATGAAGGGCATCCGTTAACTACAATTAGACTACAGAATGCAATCAGATGGATATTATTCTAGGTACCTCAAACACGTACATGATTAAGAGTTTCCTGTTTAGAAGTTTATCTTATGTGATCTGTGTAGGACATATAAATGGTATGAATTAGAGACATTTTTGAAGATAAATTGATAATACTTAATCTGCAACCTGTTTTATTCACTCTGATTTACTCTCTCTATGCGCACAGTAAAGCTGGAGATTTTCTTGCTATTACTTTCAATACAAACATTCCTACTGAATTAACTGAAATTTCTTTGGAAAGTCATGGTTCCTGTTCTAATAAGACAATAATCCAGTAAAAGCAAAGCTTCATACTGACAAATTCATGTGAAACAGCAAGCAAAAAGTAGAAAGAGAACACTGGTATATAACAAGAGTATCTGGTCATTGAGGGCTAAACTTAATAATAGCCAACGTACAACAAGGTCCTTTAATTTCTGTTTTTCACAAGGTAAAAAAGTAACCAGAATGATAGGAAACTCTGTATTCCTCAGAAGCAACTATATTCTTCAATGAAATATAAGTATGTCAATAGCCAGGGGTATTAGGACTGTACAGAATAACTGAAGAACAGCATAAGATGACACATGCTTTTTTTTCCCAACATGGCAATATTTATGAATAAGTCAGCTGACTGTTGTAGTCCCCTGGCATCAGACTTGAGATGGCTTGGTTTATCCTCAAATTAATATTTGTAGAAATCCTGTGCATTTGCATATAGAAAATTTACTTTCTCACTTCTGTTCCACCTTTGATGTATGTTGCTGGTGTTGCAAGTTTTATGCATAACATTTTTATGGATTATGGAGCACACGGAACTTGCATGCATATTAGATACAGACAATATAAAATTAAAGATAAAAGATTTAGTATAGACTCTGGCAGGAGAGAGGAAAATGGAAAAAAAAAAAAAAGGAAATGGAGAAAATTAAAATGTCAGTTCTTTAGGCCATTCTGCACATTCCAAAATGTGGTTTACTGTGCATTTCGCAAAGCTGTTTTTTTATTGATGCATATTACTTTTTTCATGAATCATTCAAAAACTGCCTTTTGAAGAAGAGGACATGCATATTTTAATGCATACAATGAATTGTATATTATATTGGAATAGCAAACTCTTTCAGTTTTCCTCTGTACCAATGTAAAAAAAGGGGAAATCCATGTGACTAATTATATTAACAGGGAAAACGGGAAACAAAACGTAACAATGACAAAATAAAATGTAGTCAAGAATAAGTTTCATTAACATCCCAGTAACTTCTGCAAATGTTGTTACCTGATACTCTCTATTAATGAAAATGCTTCAATGAGAGAAAAATTGGACTACTGTTGCAAATAAGAACTCAAGACTGACTTTGAATATTTCCCTTTTTCCCCCCCTGCATTTTATCACCATGGCACGAATTTTAATCCTAGAAGTTAAGCACAGGAATAAGCAGTTTCAGATTTTGTGATAAATGGGGGCAATTCATATAGGATCTGATTCTGCAGCCCTGACTTACACAGCAGTTCTTATTCACATGAGTAATTCCATCAATATTAATAGGGCAGCTTGTGCACATAAGAATTACTTACATAAAGGGTACGAAAGCATGTCTATAATTTTTCTTGTTGTAACAGGAGCATGGCCACACTAAATGTGTCAATTTTCGATAGACGGGATGTTTGACAGAAGTGGATTTTTATCAATAGTTCTCTTCCTCTTCATTTTGGTGCAATATTCCCCTAAACTCTAGTTTGTAGAGAGGAGGAGGTGAACAAAAAATGTAGATTTCTAACACTAAAAAAGGTGGTTATTGTTCATTTTTAAGTTACATGACTTTTCTAACATGAAAAATAAACCTGCCTGCAAATACCTTCAGAAACAGAAGTCTTGCATGTACAGTAAGAGGAAAAGATAAAAGATATCTCAGGAGTATAATATCTGAAAGCCATCATGGAATCACTTTAGGTTTTTTTTGTTTTCTTATACTTAGGTAGTGTGACATTTTGAAAGGAATGGCATTGAATGAACTATCAGATAAAGGAATGACTTCACCATGAAGTGAGTGTAGTCATTGTACTCTAAAAAAGAAAGGGTTTTTTCTCTCTCTTTTTTTTTTTTTTAAGTGTGGCTAATCTTTGTGATTTAAAGATCGCTGTAAAAGTTAGGCAGCTAAGTGCAGTGCTTACCCATTTTTCTAGTTCTGATTGGGAACTGGCCATCCACATTTTGAAGTGTTAGGAAAGATTTAAAAGATAGTAAGACAGGAAAGTGCCTATTTCTTTTAAAATGGTTCTATTCTTTTTTGTTATACATTATACATCAGAGTGATATTTGAAGACAGATTTATTACGCTCCCTGGCAGAGTGCTTTGTACATTTATAATGCAAAGCTTTTATCTAAAATTCAGAGCATTATTTTAGAAAGAAGGTGTATCATATCTGTAAGACAAGTTCTATTCCTATTGAGAAGTGTCCATACGAGTTGAAAATATGTGGTAAAACTGATGGTTGATGAAGAGCAGAAAATGAAATCTGTATCATTTTCTTGCCATGGTTTTCTTTTTGAACTTTACTATCCTGGTCCAGTTAAAGACATACCTGCTCATTACTGGAGGATTGGATTAAGTGACCTTAAAGGTCCCTCCTAATCCAAACTATTTTATGATTCTGTAAAATCACATCTGCTTATTCTGTTACTCATAATCTGATAAAATAAAACTAATTTATACTGTATGTAAATAGTGAATCTGTCAGAATTTGTGGAAATATCCTAGACACTGTAAAACTTCCATAAAGGAAGAAACTTTGAAATTATTTCCCAACCATGCCTTTATCACACAAAAACTGCTGTCATAAGGAAAGAGATCTGTCCATGAGAAGAGACTGAGCTGTGTTTTAATCTTATATTGACAACTAATGGCTGGAATGTTAAGAAATTAAAGCATTTGAATAACTATTTTATACCAACATTAAAAATAGCAAGAACTTTGAGACTATCTGGCTTTGAAAATGTAATCTGATCTGTCTGCCCTCATGCCTGCATTTTGAGATATCACTATTCACTCCATGTTTTCATTTTCAGATGTTCCTTGAACAATTTTGAAGCAACTTGAAATAACTGAGTTTTGCATCTAAGCCCTTCACTCTGTGCCATTATCAATGCTAAAAACATCAGTCAGTCCTCTGGATTAGGGCTTGGAATGCAGGGGGCTTTTAAGGGTTTTTGTCTTCTAACATTTCAGCGTTGGGAATTCAACGCTGAACTGAGAAGTGTGTAATGAGTTCTCAGAGTTTACTGACAGTTCTTGTCTTTGCAAAGGAATAAATGTGATGCTGATGGAGCCATACCCTCCTAAGTAAAAACTTACTATATATGGGTAAAAATGTTTCCATTTAACTTAGTCATCTCTAATAATTTAATATACTAATACCAAAAAATCTTGGATTTTCCTAAAGTCTATTTTTGCTATGAATAACATCTCTTGAGGCAAAGCAAAAATGGTAGTCAAGTGGCATTTTTTTTGTATTAAGCATTCAAATAGCAGACAACTTTCTTTTTCTATACTTTGGGGTCTTTCGATACCTCTTTAGAAAGTAATCCCTGTCCACAAAGAGAGTTAACATGTTAGTGTCAAAGCCAACACAGTGATCCTAATCTGTGTAAAAAGTATTATTACTGGAATTAAAAAATTATTAAGATTACACTGTAGCACTGATTTCAAAGGAATCATTTCTGAAGTCACATACTGCTGTGTACATAAGAACCATAATTTGGATTCCTTGGTTAACCATCTTTTATACATCAGTCTGTGATTTTCTGGATCTGAAATGATGTAGGAAACACGTGCATTCTTTTCACTCCTTCTCTCCATGGCCAGCTGTTTTCTGCAAGGCTATACTGATGAGATAGACAGGGGAATGTCCATTTTGGAAATACTTCTAAGAGACTCTCACAGCTTCTGTTTTAGATTAGGTTTTGAATTTCTCATTAGCTCTGGAATGGTATCAGCATTTGGAGAGTTTATCATGCATGACATATGGCATTGAAATTAAGTCAAATTTGAGGAGCTGAGTGTTGTCTGAAATATTACCAGAGTCCACCAGGTGGACTCAGATATTAAAAGAGTTGGTAAAGGACATGACTATCAACATGTTGTAAAAAAAGCAGGTATCTGTAGATGACCTGTTTCATTTGTAGACACACACATAACAAGCTTAAGCAACTGGAACTTCAAGCCTGGCAGTTCTATACAAGAAATACAGCAAGTGCCATTAACCACAGGAAAAAATATCTGTGTTAATTCCTTTTCATAAAACTTTAGTACAGGAATCAATGTGTTCCCAAAGGAACTGTAATGTAAACACATCACCTGTCTTTATAGTCCTGTCACCTCCATAGTGTGAACGAGATGGCCACAGCTTCCAACCAACTCCATTGACAACAGTGTTTTACTTTTTTTTTTTTTTTTATTTAGCCACGATGGATTTCATTATACTACTCGAAATAAAACTTTAATTTTACTTTATTAAGATAGATAAACAGATGCTTTTTTTAGTGCTCCTGAAACACACATGCTTTAATACTACAGACATTGCTAATTGTGGGCTTATTAGTGTAGCTTCCATATTTCATGTAGTACATGGGCATAAACTAGTGCCTGCTTTCTAGGAAAATATTGGATTTGTTCTTCTTTGCTTAATTGGAAAGAAAAATACAGTGGAGATCATAACATATTTTGTGACATTTCAGACCCATTGCTCCTGCACAGAATGTTCAGTAAAGGATTGAAATAGATTTCTGCTTTTTTGCCATACTGGCCCATACAATACATGTCATATCAGGGAGGTGAACATGCATCCTTTGGTAGTGTGTTTATATCTTCCATAACATTTGATACTTGATTTGAAAATTTAAAAATCTCTCAGTGATGTGGTTCACAGATGGTTCAAAATCCATTGACAATTCCATGTCTGTTCAGGTTTAAAGTAGACCAAAGACCTGCTAGTTGATGTCCTGAGAGATTTGAAAAAGCTTATGCACACATTTGTAGATGCATTTGTATTTACTGTCAGTGTTCAAACATTTTCAGTAAACTGAACTGTGATTTGGAGCATATGTTCTTGTTCCCTAATTGGTAATGAGGCCCACTGAGGGCAGGATCCACACACTGGCAAGCAGCAAGGGCTAGAAGGTAAAGCATTGATTAAGGATTAGAGTTGACATGATGTTTGCTGAAGTAAACATCAATGTGTCTGCGTATCTGTTGCTCAGTTCGTAGTTTGAAAGTATAAAGAGACAGATTTATATATTTAAATAACAAATGTAATGAAAGTTTCCATCTAATGGGCTGATTTTACAGTATTTGTGTAAACGGTACAACCATTTACAATTTAAAATGTAGAAAAAGTCAAAATAGCATAGATCTAGTAATTCAAATCCACTCAGATTAGTTTTAGTAGTTATTGATGCATGTATCGTATGTGTGTATCTGTTTAGGAGTTCATCACTGCCAGCAAAATAAGACATTTCTATATTTCACCCCCTTGCTCTGTCCCCAACACCAGATATTGCATTTAGTTTCACAGGTCTTTGTGATATAAACCACAGAAAGTCAGGACAAGCATTTCCATAACTTTCAAAAAAACTAATAGCAAAGATATCACAAAGCATGTCAAGCCTTAAACACCAACCGTTACAAACAGAATCACAACTAACGGCAGTAAGACAGAAACTGAGAGGTAAAGAACAGCTCCTTTTATACCCACAGCCTGAGTTTTCCAATCTGACAGAAGGCATTTTTCACAGACAAAGAGTGCCTTCCAGGATGTTCTACACAGTCCACTCATGGTGACAAAATTGTTTAAAACACAGTTCTCTAGTAAAAAAAAAAAAAAACCAAAAAACATGTTTACAGCACTTTGCTGAACAGAAAAAAGAAAATCTTCCCACAAAGACAGCAGTCCTTCACACCTTGACTGACATATCATTTGAGTCTTTCCCCATGTATCATTCACATTCTTAATTAACAAATTCTGCAATGTTAAAATTTGAAAGCCCCTGTGCTGTACTCCTTCCTCACTGGGACACCTGTAGTAGCTAGGACAGGATTTAGAGAGAATGATTGGAGTCCATGTTCCCTGATCTTCTCATTTAGGTTCACTTATCTTCAGTGAAAAATTAGTATTTTCATCTCCATTTTACTAAGACATTATTACTTTCAAAGTTGCCAGTCACTGGCGTATGGGTCAGATCAAAGTTTTAAATTTCATACTATTAAGGCAGTAACAACAGTTCATTTTTTAATACTATATGAGATTTCTCCTTCATTGTTTTCATTATAGTTCCTGTCCTAATCCTAGATGGCAATCATTTGTGCTCTGATTATAAGGTATATCTTTATCTATGGATTTTCTCATCATAATATATGAAAGTGGCAAATACTATCTGTAAGCAATGTGTGGTATGAAATTTTACAAGGTCCTTATCATTCTGTGTCATTATTCTTGTCTTTGTTTCTCTCTATTGTAGGAATATTTCTATTTAGTGTGGGATTGGTTGTTTCCTTGGCCTTTTCTTATTCTCCTTGATGACTGAAAGTATTCTGCTGCCTAAAATACAAAAATATTTGGTGGCTTTTTTAAAATGTTTATTTATATTCAAACTTGCTTACTGATTTTTTTTTTAATGTTTCTCTACCTCTTTCAGTCATTGAAATGCTAGATATTTAAGACGCCTGTTATGTACTTCATAAAATAATATAACTGAGCAGAATGTACGCTCATCTGTACCTGAAATGTGGTAAATTTTGTTCTAATGATATTTTGTAATAATATCTGTGATCTTAGAGAACAAGATTTTGTTTCTCAGAGTTAAGAAAAAAGTACCTGTTTGTATACAGGTACTAGAAACTTTGAGTTCACAAAAAAAAAGAAAAAAAAAAAAAAAAAAAAAAAAAAAGCTAGAAAGAAAGAATTAAAGAAGCAAGCAAGCAAGATTTCAAGTGGAGGAAATATCTGGTGAAGTAAACATTTGGCTGCTTCTTTGCCTACCAGAGTAGCTGTAAAGAAAGCAGATAAAGTTATGAAATCAGAAACTTGTACCTCAGTCCTCTAAGTATCCTCTAAGTCAATGATCTGGACCATGAAAACCAGTGGAAAGCAAAGGAGTCTCAGTTAGAAGCCTGTGTAACATGATTCCACTTTCATTGCAGCCAGTATCCACTAGATTTGAATTAATATTTCCCAAAGACTATATTTTCAGATATTTCGTTGATTGCCACAGGTTTCTCATAATAATTTGTAAATAAAAAAATGAAACCTCAAGATACACCAGCTAAAGGGTAATGTTATTAAATCATCAGAGCAATCTAGAACCTGAACACCTCAATTAACTTCCTTTTAACAATTCAAGTATTTCTAAAATGCAGTGAAGTTTGGTGGGGTCTTAGAACCTAGCAATATACGGGGTACAGGGTGGAGGAATGTTGGTGTAAATTAACGGCAGCAGGTAACAGGAAATGGGCTTGTGTACACATGCAAAACTATCCAGGTTTACAGCATCTCTATAAATACAAAACTGTGCAGAACAAGCAAAGTGGGTAAACACAGTTTATATAGTTGTGGAAACTGTAAAGATTCACTTGTTATAAACAGGACCATGTAAAGATTTGAGATTTCACTCTGTAGTACTCTTCCAAGCATCTCTTTAAACCATTAAGAAATACTTGAAGAAACGCAAGAACAGCTGAAGCAGATCAAAGTAATGACAGCTACTGATTCAGATCAATAAGTGAAGCCAGAAAATAGGTCAAAAAATGCTTGGCATGACTGTTCAGTGCTCATGAAGCAAAAAGTAACATGAAAGTAAAGAGAAAAATGCCTGGCTTCTGAATAGCAGACAGTATTCTAAATGCACACCTACACCTAAATGGCACAAACCATGTCTTTTCTCATGGTAAGACACAAGGATCTCTCTGCATTCATGGCGAGATAAAAAAAATTCTCATAATCTCTGATTAAGATTCTAACAGAATAAATAACATATTTCAGAAGACAGATCATGTAGATGGCACACTACAGTCTGAAAAAAGCTCTGATTACAGAAGACAGAGTTTTATTAGTAGTCATCTCAGAAGAAACAAAGTCTGTGCAGAATATTCATTACTACATCTGTTGCAACTATCACTATAACAGTGGTGACCATTAAAAAAACAAGGCTTAGAACAGATCTAAAACAACTTACTAGTTACCCGAGAAAGACAGTATTCATTAAATATGGATGGAAGTATTATGTGTTATTTACCCAGTACAAAAGTATTCACTATAGGTGATGTTTTCTTGCATATTAAGCCAGATAAGTCATCCAACAGTATAAGAAACTAGTATTCGACATTGTGGGTACCAACCCAAATCCACTGTGCAGGTAGTGAATACTGAAACAGACAGTGCAGCAAATCCTGCAAGTGTAGGTAGGTATATACATAATTTTATATATAGTGATATTTATATTTAAATTTATCTATGAATGTTATTTATACTGTTGGACAAAGTGGTTTTCATAGGGAGCACATCCAAGCTCTTGTTACCAGTGTGAAAATTCCGTAACATGTCAGTAAAAAGAAACTAAGTATTAATACAACAGATGGAGTTGAGGGGAACTAAAGTATTTTTTTGCTAAAATGAACACATTGCAGTTCTTTAAAAGATTTTGGTTTAGACTTTAAAATACATGAGAAACCTGTGAACATATATTGCAGCCAATATATGGAATGAAACAACATAGACTTTACATTTTGAGGTAAGAAGAAACACAGAACTCCAACTTGGAATACTCTGGAAACTAGCCCTCCCTGTCCAGTTTTAATCACTGCAGCACATCATTACTTTAAACTGTGAAGTCTTGTATAGAGAAAGATTATCGGAGAGCTGCCATCTAGAAGCTGAGATAGATTTTTTCAGTTTACAGTGTGGATGCACAGGCCACAAGACACTTCAGTATAATTTCAGGTATTAAATGCTAATTTGAGGTACATTCTCCTGCTTGCCCCAAAATAAAAAGGTTAATAGGAATTCAAGGATAAATCTGGGGAAGAATTACCAGATAACTCTCGGGTAAAATGACTAACAAATAAATTCAAATTGGATATGTTGCTGTTTCCCACTCTTTTCCCTGGTTAAGAGATATTCCCCTCCTTTCCTTTATTCTCCCTTATTCCTTCTTTTTTCAATCCTTACCTTTTTTTTCTGAGTATCAACACTTTCCTCCAGTCCTTCCCTAGTTGTGTATGCATTCCCATGCTTCTAAAAAAGAAACACTGTAGAGACATTAACAGTCATAATATTGTCAATATGCAAAAATATATTTGTTACTCACCTTGATCACACAAGTAAACAAAAATAACTACTAAGCTGAATTGCATAAATAAAATATACATGTTTGGGTCAAGATTTCATTGGTGATAGCTTTGTTAGTATTGTAAGTAGATCTTTATCATACTCCATAAAACCTTAAGATCCTTGAGTTGAGGGTTATTAAAATTGTATGAACTGTATAGGATTAAGAATAGATAGAATTAATAACCACCTTTACTCTGTTGCAACAGTGAGATCTTGAAAACTTCTCAAGAGCATTTGCGGTGTTTAATTCAGGCAGTATTTGACCATTCACAAGATTTAACTATATACCTTAGGAGAAAACTATTTTGCATTTGTCTAAAAAAAGAGAGATGACAGTTTTTCAACTAAATATTTTAAATCTCAGTCATCTCAATATGAAGTATTCTTTCTACTGAGCTACCCTCCTGGTTCAGAACCTGTCTTTCCTCCTAACACTTTACCAGGGGTACCTTCTAGTACACAATTGGGGTACACATCAAATTGTGCCTGATGTTGAAAAATTTCTTTTGCTGTCTTCTCAAAGTTACCTGCCTGTAATCATTAGTCATTTGTACTGGTTATAATAGAATTATGAAGCTTTGTGATCCTTAAATCAGAAAGGTATTCGAAATAAAAAGCTTTTTTTTTCACCTTGTCTGTCTGCCCCTATAAGATTCACCTATTGCCTCTTTGACTCAGGTTCTCCAAGAATCTGAACTCAGTGTAGGAAGGACCTCAGCAAAAATAATCTTCCATATGTTGCAAATAATGACAAGAAGTCTAAAGGAAGATCACAACATATGTCTATCCATTCTGCACAGTACTAGTAAAGGTTAAAGAACAACTGAACTGATGGACCGACCCACCAGCCAAACACAACATTTAAGTTATTATAGTGTTTTCACTATGATTGTTGTCTTTTCTTTTAAGTTTATTTAAGTACAATGGTACAGAGGCAGAGATTCCAAGATTTCAGAAATAGGAATTTTATTGAGATTTATTCCACAGAAAATTTAAATACAAGCAATTAAATAAAAAGTCTTGTCAAGTGAGACCCTGTGAAACTAAGTTCCAATCACTGAGCAACGCCTGATGGAATTGCTAATTAGATCACATATTTCTGCTTAGCTGTAGAACAAGAAATCACACCAATGATTCCAGTTTTCATCAGCAGAACAAGGTTTCAATCCCTTTTATAACTGGTTAGTACAGTACAAGGTACAAATTCCTACTGATGCTGAACAGAAACATTTACGTATTTATAAGCTAATATATGCTTAGAGAAACAAGCCTCCAACTTTAATTTTCCAATATTTATCATCCATTCAAAAACAGATGGTAGGAGGTAAGCCAGGTTATCTCAGACTTCTCATGATGGGTTCCGTGGCAAAGACCCAAACAGCCTCGTATGCAGCAGAGAACCTATGCCTCTGGCAGCCAGTTTTTACCACTCAACTCCTTTTTTCTCTTTGGAGCCAATCCAGCCCAGTTCAGCTCTTTTGTAGGAACTGAGGAACCAGTATTGATTTCCCATTTAAACCAATCTTGCGTAAGCCCACCACTGCCTCCCTTGCTATGAATAGGGGGAGCACTGGAGGAAACCAGCTGCAGCATTTTCAACGCAGAATTGCTTCTTCGAGCTGGATGTGAGCTGACTTGTAAATTAGAAAAATAAAAAGCGAAAATGGCAGTGTAGATAGGCTTTCTTTTCAAGTCTGATACACATTCAGTACTGCCTTCCTAGAGAGGATTCTCGGAAAACAGGGAATTTGCTTGTTAGAGCAAAAGAAGGAGATTCTTATTATAGGCTTCAGTGCAGTTGTCAGCCAAGATAACAAATCTTTGTACCAAAGTAGCCTTAGAACAGTGAGGCAATGAGGGTTTCCTTTAAAAAATATCAAAATTGTGCAGTACATTTTTTATGAAAGTGTGAAAATCTGTTGTAACTGTCTTTACTGAGTGTTTAGGGATTTAAGCTCAAGACTGCAGTGATGTATGAGGTTTCTCAGGCTCTGTGCCATGAAAGTTATGTTACCAGATTCTGAATGTTCAGCAGACATCCATAGTGATCAGGGAGAAAATACCTCCTGCACAGATAATTTTAGAGACTAACAGTAAAGTTTTCCCCACACACTTTGAAAGATAAATTAATGCTAATAACTTTGATACAAACTTTCCAAAGTCAATGGGCAATAAGCTACAGATACCTAGGATAGAGTTGCTGAAAATTGGACATAGTTTGGTAAAAAATATAACAGAGCAATCAAAAAATATTTGGCTGAAAGTCAGAGAGAAAGTATTTGGCCCCTTTGTGAAAACCACACCAGCCTAAAAATCAAACTTTTTGAAATATGACTCAAAACAGTTTAGCAGCTCTCTGATCTAATTCACTCACTCTCTGTTCTTAGCTGTTCACAGCCTTTGAAACAGGAATCTATATATGGACTTTGTCAGGGACAAATTGGAGGAAGGTCTTGCATGGAAGCATGTCATATCAGAGCAGAGCACTTACAGTAACTGTGACTAGGCACTGGAAAGTTTAGACACTACTCGTTCCTGATTTTCATTGAGAAACACGGCTCCAAACACACGTCATGACTGTGTTCTTGCTCCACATAAACACCATCGGTGCAGTGAGATTAGGCCACTGACTGTGATTAATAGAGACTGAAAGGACAATTTGGAGCAATGTGATGGATGGAGCAATTTCAAACTCTACCACATCTATGTAGGAAGCCAGAAACGACTGCAGCTTCCTGACTCAACCTCCTCACTGGTCATTTTTAGGCTTAGTACGACCTAATGAACAAAGGATTAAGCTGCTTCTACAAAGAATTTTCATCATGGAGGAGAAAGACTGTTATTCTTCTGTGCTGCAAATACACAAAACAATTGACAAAAAGAGTCCATTAGGATATTTTGAAGCTTAGCTGTCAGAAACTATATTTTTTGGTTATACGTTCTTAGTTAGAGAACTTTATGCAAGAAGATTTCCCAAGATAGAGAAACTTAGAGTTAGGTGGATTATTTTCATAGAGTAGAATCAATAACCTGAGTTTCGTCCATGAGTGGTCAGAAAAGCCAAATATTTGTAATTCTCAATTTTCAACTGTCCCCACCAGGGAATAATTAGCAGATCAGGCTGCTGAGTGATTATTTTTGCAGTTTTCCCTGACTTTGAATCTCATAGACCAGGGTTAGTGAAAAGAGAAATACATTTTAGGTTTTCAGATACTAATGTTCAGATTTTTCTGTATTTATTAATATATTTTATCTGCATTTTCAAAGAATGAATCTTAAGGCACTGCTGAGAAATAAAAGACTTTGTGGGAATTTTTGTGTGAGTTTTGCTGAATTTGTGGCCTCTGGTAGAGATTAGAAAGAGTGACAGAAGAGGTTCTGCCTAGCAGAGAAAGGGTCTGAGGGGTAAGTAGTAGTAATATTTATAGAGAGTGAAAAAGTTGTGGAAGGAGAGATGAACATCAGAGCTTTATTTGAGATTTAGTGCCCAGTGAGAGAGAGGAATAGTAACAAATGGCAACAGTAACAAACCAACCTTTTGCCTTTTAATGTAGTCATAAAAAACTTACATGCAGATAAGGAATATTTAAAAATGTGCCTCAGATACAAAATGTCATTCACATCTCCTGGAAAAAAAAAAAAAAAAGTCTGTTGCCTGGGGCTATGCTAATTCTTTAATGTGATGGCATTCCTGTTAGGAGAACTCTGTAAGCTTTCCAGGCTGCCAAGCATGCTTGGCGCCCATGTCTTCAAGCAGTATTCCTGCAAGGCTCCTGAGTACATTTTCATTTTAATGGGTTCTTAAGTCAAGCATCTCTGGCAAAGTTGCCCTTCTAAAAAATGAGGGAGAACTCATGCAAGGGACACTCTTTAATATTTACTGCACTAAAAATAGCTTTTAAAAACAATACAATACTCCTTGTTCAAAAACAGCCAATTTTAACAGTGTTTGATGGATACAGCAGGGTTTTAGTAAGTACAGTTAATATATTCTCTCTATATATTCCTTTAGTATTAAAGAACAAATTGCTTAATTTGTAATCTTGAGTAAATGTTCCCCCAGTTACATTCACTTTCTCTTTTTGATATCCTTTATTCCTGCCTGAGCATCTTTCTCCTTTTAATAGTCTCAGCAGTCTGGATTTATGAGCCTCTGAAAGCAAAGAATACGAAGCATCTTCTGAAAACAGCTGCACTGGTGAACTTACTGAATAGCTGACCAAATACTGAATGATAATCGTACATAGAGAAGAGCAAGAGAAACAGAAAGAGAAAAAAATCACCTTCCTTTTCCAAGAAACTTTGAAAGGACCAACACCACCAAAAAAAAAAAAAAAAAAAATGAGACAGAGAACAAAAGAAAAACAGGGAGAGTGAACCCATAGTTTCTTTCATTTTTCATTCTAACATCATTTCAACCACAAAGAATGACAGTATAAATGATCAAACAACTGTTTGCTAATGCATTATAGATAGTCATACACAATATGGCAGCTTTATACTTGTATATTTACCCACCATGAATACAAAATATACTAAGAGTGACAGGTAATGTAGCCAAAGCTTCTACTCCCTGTAAGCATCTGTGTACTATGAATTATAAATGAGAGTCTTGTGTCCAAAGGTAGCAAGTAATGTATATAATGCCATCTGAGTAAATGAATAAATGTGAAACAGATGCTTTTTGCATTCAGGGCACACAGGTACAGCCAGGAAGCCACCAGTACAGATTATGGACGCTGGTGAGACAGCTGTTGTCTGTATCCAGTGCCAGGTGCATTCCTACCTGGACTGCATTGAGCCAGTAAAAAAGGCCTTTGCCTTACATGCTTTTGACAAGTTTCCAGAAGAATGAGGTATCTTTTTATGAAGGTTTCCAAGGTGAGTGGATTTCCTCAAGGCTTTCTCAGAAAATCAAATTGCCATCCTGATTCTAAGAGTCCTTTCTAAGAGGTGGAGAAACTGCCCGAAAGGAACATTTAATTTTTAAACAGTCGTAAAATACATATTCTTTACTTTTTATGCAAGTATTTTCTGGTTTGCTAACATTTTTTATCTGAACAAATATTTTGCCTCAAGGTGAGATTATATGTCATAAGAAATTACTGCTAGAAAGGCATTAAGAATTTTATATTATTTCTTTTTAATACATGTAAATTTGTTCATTTTAAAAGCAGAGAGACATGAGTTTGTACTCTAGTTAGGAAACTGTAGCTTTTTTGTTGTCAGTACAGACTGCCCCCTTGATACCTAAAAGGTAAGTTGAACTCCCCAGATGAAATATTAAGCCTAACAGTGCTGACAGTTAGTTTTTACTTGTGAGATTCAGCTACTGCTATTCTTTGAAGTTCAAATATGTTCTTAATGCAATTTGGGTTTATAGTGCTCTTGCAACTCATCTTTTCTGGTCTAATGCAGGATTTGTGCTGTGTACATTCCCATGTTAGCTGAAGAAATACTTCTGTCCTTTTCATTTGCAAAACTGAAGGCCTCAGACCCATTTCTCTACAGATTTGTCCTTCACGAATTTGTTCTGTTGTCTAGGGTGGGTAAAACAGTATTTTCCAAGTGCTGAATGTAAACATCTACTAATACAGTTTTAGGAAGAAAATTAACAAATGCAAGAATAAAACACACCTTTTTTTTCCTTATTTTTAACATAGTAAAGAAAGCAACTCCTTATCAGTTACCGGTTTTGACTAACA
Organism: Coccyzus lansbergi; assembly: GCA_033558105.1. Lineage (NCBI taxonomy): Eukaryota > Metazoa > Chordata > Aves > Cuculiformes > Coccyzidae > Coccyzus > Coccyzus lansbergi. Next base: position 2,087,700 of record JAUMJK010000159.1, read on the forward strand.
AAGCAAGGAAATGTCAAACTATATCACAGAATCACAGAATCACAGAACAACCAGGTTGGAAGGGACCCATCGGATCTTCTAGTCCAACCATTCCTATCTAACACTAAACCAAGTCCCTCAAGACCTCATCCACCCGTGTCTTAAACACCTCCACGGAAGGTGAATCAACCACCTCCCTGGGCAGCCTGTTCCAATGCCCAATGACCCTCTGCGTGAAAAACCTCCTCCTAATCTCCAGCCTAAATCTACCCTGGCGGAGCTTGAGGCCATTCCCTCTCGTCCTGTCCCCTGTCACTTGGGAGAAGAGGCCAGCTCCCTCCTCTCCACAATCACCTTTCAGGTACTTGTAGAGAGTAATGAGGTCTCCTCTCAGCCTCCTCTTCTCCAGGCTAAACAACCCCAGCTCTCTCAGCCGCTCCTCATAGGGTCTGTTCTCCAGCCCCTTCACCAGCCTCGTGGCTCTTCTCTGGACTTGCTCCAGAGCCTCAACATCCTTCTTGTGGTAAGGGGCCCAGAACTGGACACAATATTCAAGGAGCGGCCTCACCAGTGCTGAATACAGAGGGAGAATCACCTCCCTGGACCTGCTGGTTACACCATTTCTGATACAAGCCAGGATGCCATTGGCCTTCTTGGTCACCTGGGCACACTGCTGGCTCATGTTCAGTCGGCTGTCGACCAACACCCCCAGGTCCCTCTCCTCCTGGCAGTTTTCCAGCCAGGCTTCTCCCAGTCTGTAGTTCTGCATAGGGTTGTTGTGCCCCAAGTGCAGGACCCGGCATTTGGCCGTGTTAAACCTCATGCCGTTGGACATTGCCCAGCGGTCCAGCCTGTCCAGGTCCCCCTGCAAAGCCTCCCTACCCTCCAGCAGATCCACACTTGCACACAGCTTTGTGTCATCTGCAAACTTGCTAAGGATACCCTCAATGCCCTCATCCAGGTCATTGATGAAGACATTGAACAGGACTGGACCTAGCACTGAGCCCTGGGGAACACCACTTGTCACTGGCCTCCAGCTGGACTTAACACCATTTACCACCACTCTCTGGGCCCGACCATCCAGCCAGTTTTCTACCCAGGAGAGTGTGCGTCTGTCCAGGCCAGAGGCTGACAGCTTCCCTAGCAGAATGCTGTGAGAAACTGTGTCAAAGGCTTTACTGAAGTCCAGAAAGACCACATCCACAGCCTTTCCTTCATCCAGCAGCCGAGTGACTTTGTCATAGAAGGCGATCAGATTGGTTTGGCAGGACCTGCCTCTGGTAAACCCATGTTGACTGGGCCTCATCATCTAATTCTCTTGTAAGTGCTTCATGATAGCACTCAAGATCACCTGTTCCATGACTTTCCCTGGCATTGAGGTCAGACTGACTGGCCTGTAGTTCCCCGGATCCTCCCTGCTACCCTTCTTGTAAATGGGAACTACATCAGCCTCCAGTCCAGAGGTACCTCCCCAGTCCTCCAGGACTGCTGGAAGATGATGGAAAGGGGTTTGGCCAATACATCTACCAGCTCCCTCAAAACCCTAGGATGTATCCCATCTGGCCCCATGGACTTGTGGGTGTCCAGTTGGCCAAGCAGGGCTCTGACCTCCTCCTCATGGACTATGGGAGCCTCGTATTGCTCCTCTGTTTCCCAGGCATCTACACAGAGGGAACAGCTTTCTTTACAATTAAAGACTGAGGCAAAGAAGGCATTAAGCACCTCAGCCTTCTCCTCATCCCCTGTCACTGCTGTTCCCTCTGAGTCCAAAAGGGACTGTATGGTCTCCCTTGTCCTCCTTTTACTGTTAATATACTTATAAAAAGATTTTTTATTGTCTTTTGCAGACTTAGCTAATCTGATCTCTAGCTCAGCCTTAGCCCCTCTGATTTTTTCCCTACATAGCCTCGCTTCCCTCCTGTAGTCCCTCCAAGAGGCCTGTCCCCCCTTCCAGAGCCCATAAATCTTCCTTTTTTTTCTAATTTGACTCAAGATTTCCCTACTTAACCAAGCTGTTTTTTTCCCCTGCTGGCCTTTTTTCCAGAACACGGGGATGGCTTTCTCCTGAGCTGCCAGGATCTCCTTTTTGAAGAACTCCCAGCCCTCTTGGGCTCCCTTGCCCTCAAGTGCTATCTCCCAGGAGACTTTGCCAACCAGCCTTCTAAACAGTTCAAAGTCTACCCTCTGAAAATTTAGTGCTACCGTCCTGCTTAGGACCCTCTTCACTTCACCTAGGACAGAAAACCCTATCATCTCATGATCACTAAGACCTAGGCGATCCCCTACTGTCACATCCCCCACAAGCCCCTCTCTGTTGACAAACAACAAGTCCAGGACGGCACCTTCCCTCGTAGGTTCGTTGACCAGCTGTGCAAGGAAGTTGTCTTCCACGCACTCCAGGAACCTCCTAGACTGCTTCCTTTCTGCTGTGTTGTACTTCCAGCAGATATCAGGGAGATTGAAGTCTCCCACAAGGGCAAGAGGCACTGACTTGGAGATTGACCCCAGCTGTTTAAAGAAGAGCTCATCAGCTGCTTCTCCTTGGCTGGGTGGCCTGTAACAGACTCCCATCACAAAGTCTCCCTTGTTATGGGCTCCCTTGATCTTAACCCACAGGCACTCAATCTCCTCGTGGCCACAGTCCATCTCGGAGGTGTCCAAGTCCTCCCTTACAAAGAGGGCTACTCCACCCCCTCTCCTACCCTTTCTATCCCTCCTGAAGAGTTTATACCCCACCATACCCGAACTCCAGTTATAAGAGTCATCCCACCACGTTTCCGTGATGGCAACGACATCAAAGGCACCTTGCCCTACAACGGCTTCCAGCTCTTCCATCTTGTTCCCAATACTTGTGAAGCTGTAAAACTGCTTTCCAAACATGATGATTTTATTTTGAATTGGTGAATTTTAACCACAAAAATATCATTATTTCACAGGTGGCTTCTTCCTATTTTTCTCCATGTCCTTTCCTTTCAAAACACAAGCAGCCCTTCCATTTCTTTCAGTGCAAAAGTTGCAAGCAGGCATGGAAAAAGAAGTTTCTAAGAAGTTTGAGGAGTTATTTGCAAAGGTTTTCGTAAATTAAGACTGTTATCTTTGCCCAGGTCTCTCAGAATGATAACATTGTTTCAGAATGTTAATTACTGAATAATCCCATCTAACCTAAGTTTTTACTGAAATATGGTAATCCTAAATTATATCAGAGCTGCATTATAGTAAAAACAACAATTATGCTAAAAGAACTCATGCAGCCTCTTCTTTGGGATGAGACTTGATTATCTCCAAAGAATTAGAAAAGTATCTATGATGCATAACCATTTGTCACATTGGCCTCTATTATCCGAGTGGAAATGAGAAAACATTTCCATTACGTTTTGCAGTGATCCATGCCTTTATGTTTTTAAGTCAATAAACTATATCTCTCCCTACAGTAGTTTGTGCATGTGTGCAAATCGGCCTTTTGCAGTTTGGGTGCTCAAACACATGCTGAGAGGTGGTATAGGAATTGTAAAAAGAGATGCAACCCATTGTTTACTGCCAGGAACATCCCCATGGAGGCCTGCAAAACCTCTTGCTATGTGTAACACTTTTTTTTAATTTGTACCTTAGTCAGGATTCCCTTCCCAAACCAGTTTACCCTAATCAGGATATGAGGAATGGCTGAGAGAGCTGGGGGTGTTTAACCTGGAGAATAGGAGGCTGAGAGGAGACCTTATTGCTCTCTACAATTACCTGAAAGGAGGTTGTAGAGAGGAGGGAGCTGGTCTCTTCTCCCAAGTGACAGGGGACAGGACAAGGGGGAATGGCCTCAAGCTCTGCCAGGGGAGATTTAGGCTAGAGATTAGGAAGAAGTTTTTCACACAGAGGGTCATTGGGCATTGGAACAGGTTGCCCAGGGAGGTGGTTGAGTCACCTTCCCTGGAGGTGTTTAAGGCACAGGTTGATGACGTCCTGAGGGACTTGGTTTAGTGTTTGATAGGAATGGTTGGACTCGATCATCTGATGGGTCTTTTCCAACCTGGTTGTTCTATGATTCTATGATTCTAATTGAGGGTGATGCTTAAACCACAGAAAAGTATCATGATGACAATGTCCCTCAAATGGCATTTAACCTCTGTGGAAGCACAGTCCCCTTTACCACATCATAAGGCTACATATAGACTGTCCAAAAACCTTCTTGAAAAGAACATAAAATCACATTGATTCATAGAAGAGAGGGCACTGGGGGGCCACTCAGTGCTCTGTCTCAAAAAAAAAAAGAAAGATGTCAGAAAAAAGTACTTTGAAACTGGTGAAATAATCTTCTAAATAAACCACCAATGGGGAATATCCACAGTCACTGAGGATAGCATGCTGTTCAGCGTATCAACAAAAATACATTTGGCCTGAGGCAATGCTGAGGGCAAACATATCCCAGATGGACTTGGGAGGCCCAAATACCTTCAGAGATGAAAATTTAATTAGAGGAAATGTCACCACGGTGAACAAAAGGATTGCTTTAGTGATTTTTCATCATTGTTTACTACAAGTGAAGTATAGTTTTAAGTGTTAGGACAGGCTAAGTACAGCAGTGTTCTTAAGCACTAGAATGGAGATGAAAGGAAGGGATGTTGAAGGTCAGAGGCAATCATCTGCGCTTGAGGACAGATCAAAAGGAGTAAATGATCAAATATTGACAGATAGAAATTTTTAATTGCTTCAGTGATGTCAAAAGGTGATAAAAGTTTCACAAATGGTGCTTCCAAGCCACTCACAAAGAAAAAATGACCTTATGCTGTTGTTGTGAGATCCTGAGCATGACAGAAAGCTTGTGTCTCTCAGAAATATACAGTCATCCCTGAAAGTTGAAATGGCTTGCTGCCTCTTTACCTCTTCGATAATCCACTGTATAATATTAATTCTGATTCTTGCACAAGTCAGGGGTGAAATTGCTGGAAAAGCAATATAGGAGTTGTTGCAGTTCAGCTGCAAGGAATCAGCCTCCTTAAATGAAAATATGTGAGTTGTAGCATGGATTTTGAAAGTTGTTTGGGATAAATTCAGAGTAAATAAGACATAGCAAACATTATAGAAAGTCTGTCAGGCTATAGTATGTTCCACATGTGGATTTTACATCTTCTGAATGTAGAGCTGAGATTTTTTAGTATGTGAATTTGCAGATCTTTTTTGCCATTCAGTCTTCATTTTGTATTTTCTAGGGAAATGTTCTCCACTTAGCAAAACAAAATAATCACCTTAATTGAAAGTATGCACAGCATGATTTCCCCATCATAGTACCAAAATAGTGCTAATATAGTACTATTTTTATTTGCTGTTACGTAACAGGTATTACATACTATTATAAATGGTAAAAATAACAGCTACAGGAATAGTATGTATTATCAAACTTCTCTCACACAAAGGCAGTACCAAATTCAATCAGTTAATCTTAAGAAAATTAAGGAAACATCCAGTTATAGACAATTGGAGGGGATGTTCATTAAAATAGGACAAAATCTAAGTAAAAGAATGAAGAAAGTATTATACAGATATAATTATATAAAATTATATATAGACCAGTGTATTTATTTGGGCTTAAACTTCTGTTTTATGATAAAGAACTCAGTTGCCTATTTCAGTTAACAAAACTTTTTCATTTTTTAGTAGATCTTTGCTAGATTCCTTGGATTTTACTCCTGCTTTTGTGATATGTATTCCCCTGGATTAGCTAGAACCATGTATAGATTGTTTTTTGTACAGAAGATACAAGGGAATTTGAAATCTGCTGATTTTAACAGAGTTTGGATCAACCCTCTGGAGTATCTAGCTGACTTACTGAGTTTACAGGGCAATGTCTGTCTTAAATTCAAGTCTCTCTTGGTGCTATTGTTTATTACCACCTGTTAATTATATTTTTATGTTCTGGCCCAAATAATCACCCTAGATTTCAGCTGACCAGAGGCAATATGGTTTTTTTGGTTGGAGTCAGAATTGGCTTTGTGTTCTCCTACACTGTGTTATTAAACTTTCTTCTCTACCTCACCTGCTTCCTTGTTTCATTTGTATTTTTCTTTCTTTTAGTAGATACAGTTATACACAAAGTTTAATGATATGTGTAGAAATTTGTTAGATTGATGCCAATGAGCTTGCCCAAATGCAGGCTCTAAAAACATTATTGTTTGAAACCTGTAACGAGAGTCCAACCAGCCTTTGATTAGGCAACATGCCATACTAAGTAGATATTCATGAATCTTGGCACTCAAGTATGAGAAATCAGTTTTCTTGCCATCCTTTCTCTGTTACAGATGGTTATCTGGAAAACCATCCAAACGACAGAAATGTACCACATGAAAAACAAAGCCTCGTTTTTTATTTTCAGTTTCAGAGACTATCAGTTTAAGGTTTAACATTATTTATTATTTTTATAATTCAAGATGAGCAAATACATAAATATGCAAATGCACTTAAATTATGGAACACTGAAGAAAACAATACTGTGCTTTATGAGGGTGTGATCATATTATTGGTGCTGTGGAGGTCTTGATGATCAGAATGTGCATACTGAGAGGACAAATTTATTCTCTATTTATCAACACCCATAAAATGGAAGTACTGAGGTTAATAAAACCAGGTGAAAACATGTAAATAGGTGTTTAAAGAAATAGGTCAACAAACTACATTAATATTGGATTAAACTACAGAGATTCTGAACAGATATTATAGGCAAAGTAATGAAGAAAGACGTCAATTTACTCTTTTTGGAAGGCTTCTGACGATAAATCCATTTTCAACTAAAAGATAATTCTGAAGGGGAAATAATTCTCAGTATGCAGCCTTCTTCCTCTGCTAATTATCAACTGATTGCCCAGTACCTATTCATTGGTCACAAACCTGATATCAATATAGTATAGTATACAAGACAAGATGTGAGATAAATAAACTTTTTTAAACAGATGTAGGTGACACTCTCTGCATAGACATGGGAAAGGTAACCATAGGTAGAAAGTATGTGGGTATATTTCATAGAATCATAGAATCACCAGGTTGGAAGAGACCCACCAGATCATAGAGTCCAACCATTCCTATCAAACACTAAGCCATGTACCTCAGCACCTTCTCCACACGTGCCTTAAAACATCTCCAGGAAAGGTGACTCAACCACCTCCTCGGGCAGCCTGGTCCAATGCCCAATGACCCCTTCTGTGAAAAACTTCCTCCTGATGTCCAGCCTGTATCTCCCCTGGTGATTCCCTCTTGTCCTGTCCCCTGTCACTTGGGAGAAGAAGCCAGCTCCCTCCTCTCTACAACCTCATTTAAAGTAGTTGTAGAGAGCAATGAGGTTTCCTCTCAGCCTCCTCTTCTCCAGGCTAAACAACCCCAGCTCTCTCAGCCGTTCCTCATCGGCTCGGCCGTTCCTCATTTCCATGTGTAATCTCTTGTTGCACTTCTTACTAATAATTATTTTTCTGCAGAAACTTTACAAAGTTATTTCCCAAGCAACTGGACTAGAACAGAAGACAATAAATGCCTGAAAGTAAGAAAAAATCATAAATAAGCAATGGGTAGCAACTTAGTAAGAAAAAGATCATAGATACAAAATATTTCTATGGGTTTTTTACATAACTGTGGAGTCACTTGCATGATTTTTCAAAATATTGTGATGAGTTATGAACTATATGAACCATCTTGTGATGCTCCTACTCACACTGAGCAGTATGTCACTCCGAAATATTTTATCTATGTTCATTAAGACCAGAAATGTGGAAGTTAATTATCCAGCAATAGGAAAGCACTACAATGTAGCATTTAGTTAGTGAAACTTCTCACATTATGTAGAAAGCAGAAAAAGGTGAAAGTCTGGCGCAATAGTTTGTGATACAATATGAGTAAGGATTTTTCATTCCTCCCATAAGGGTCATACCCTAAAAGCACTCTTAAGTGCCAAAACCAGGATATGTGAGAACTTTTGGCATCTTAGTCCAAAGTTTACTCTGAAATAAATCCACTAATCATCTGCATAAATCTAAAGGTAATGAAGCTCTCTAGGTGCTCTCATTTGCATTTTCCACAGACCAAAATCCTTTATAACTACCTTTTTTAAAAATTACTTGACTGACATTTTTCCATCTTATTCATCTCAGCATAACCATTATAGTACGTTTCTTTGTTTCCCCTGGTCTACACTACCATTAGTATGCAAGATTTTTATTTTCTTAACTTCTTTCATTCCGGGATATGTTAACATAGGTTTATTTTGAATATATCAGCTTTACCACTTTTACCTGCCAAAACCTCAATTAAAAGAAGGAAAAGAAACCCACGTGTGAAAGTCTGTAATCTATTATTTTGGCTTATACAAATTTCAATTGAGTAATTAAGCAGTTAACAAATAAAAGCTTTTCATCTTTAGAAGATGCCTGAGAACAGGGTTATGGATACAGGAAGGTTTGCTCACTTGTTTACCTGCCAGTTCATAGGAGCAGAGTCTTTTATAGGGACAGGGAGGAAGAAACTATTACATGCAGTAAACAGTTCATGTACTCTAAAATGAATGAATATGTTACCTTACTTTTTAGTGTGGACAAGTGAGCTAGAGATGAGACCACGAGAGACAGTGGGAAAAAACATAGACAAATTGAAATTAACTGTGAGAAAAAATTATAATGTAGTATATAATATAAAGTAGTTGAAAGTACTGAGGCAGAGGTATGGGAAAATCTCTCTCAAGCCAATGATTCTGAGAGAACTGGAGCATAGTATTGCAGGTCTAGTGATGAGGATTTCAAGGAAATCTACCAAGTCATAGAATAATCACAGCAGTACTCTTTATATCCAGAAAGAGGACTAAAGATCATGGTAATTACAGCCTGTAAGTCTAAGGTCCGTGTAAAAAAGGTAAAGCATTAGAGTAGGTTTAGGAGGAATTAAGTATTGCAAACATAGATGAAAAGTGGAGGAAAAAGAAAGACATAAGAACCCAAAATTTCAGCATTGACAGTATAGAGAATCTACTAAACATATAGGAATTATTGCAGTCTCTGATACATTAATATGTGGCAAATAATGAATTAAAGCAAGAGGTAATATTTATCTGAAGATAAAAAGGTGAATGAAGTGCTGTTAGAATGGTAGTATATTCATATATATTACTAATATATAAACTCAAACTATAAACTTAAAGTAAATGTAGTTACCCCTAATCAAAGTTGGTTTAATCTATTTAAGGTAGCAGATACAGTTGTTTATTGTTTATGGTTGATCTACCTGTCTAATATCTACCTGCGATGATCTTGATTTATATCTTCTTTCCTATACCTAATGTTATTCTGCTCACTGACTTTTTCACCAGTGTGACTAAAGCAAAACTGAATGTACACTACCTTGAGTTCTTGCTAACGTTATGGTATTTCATTATATATATTCTTACCTTAATTCTTGAAGTAATGCTATGATATTTCTTTGAAAATTTTATACTGTGAAATACAATAAGATTTCCCAGAAGAGGAAAAAAATCATAGGTCTATACTATTCAACTGGACATAACAAGTGAAATAAATCTCTTTGTGGACTGTCCACAAAAATAAAGTGTCCATTGCTGAGTTTCAATAGAGCCAAAAAAAATGATCTCTTCGCTCACTTAAGAAATGTTACTAGTACCTGACTTAGACTTGCTGTTTTTCTATGCTTTTCCCTTTTAATTTTGAGTGCAGATGGTTAAATCTGAGTGGAAATTTTGAAAAAAATATATTTTAACAGTTCTTTGTTTTCATATGTGCTTTACTGAAAATTCTTTCATCTATCTGGCATTTTTCTGCATGTCAGGATATCAGCCTTTTTTTTTTCTTTTTTTTTGCTGTCGATGACATCAAACATCTTCTTTCAGTCTCTGTTTTTCTCTTCTAATTTCTCCTCTACTCAGCTGATCTGCTGTACTCCTTCATGGCTAGTTACGTTTTGAATAGCTAAACTCTCTTTGATTTAGCCTTCAGTCCTACTTTCTTCCTGTATTCAGTCATCTTCAATATCCAGACTGAGATTTTTCCGTCATTTTAGCTCTTGTCTTTCTCCTGAACACATTTTCTAACACCTCAGAGTTTTCTTATTAATCTCACAAGTAGAGTTTAGAGCTCCCATTTCTTTTAATATCAACAGAATATAAATCCATTATTGTTCTTTTATGTCAGGGTTTCTGCAACTTCATTTTTGAGACTTTAAGTCTCAAGCATTTAGCAATCTAAACTAATAAGCATCCAGCATAGTCGATCTGTCTCTTTCCCTGAGAACCAAGATGCCCATGATGTTCATTTCCACTCTCATGAAAGATGGGTAGTGTAGTATCTGCAGTCAATCCAATTGCACTTTCAGCTCTCTTCCTTTCTCTCACTCTGAAAGGATGTAGCATTTTTTAATTTCTTGATCTTATTCATCCCTACCTTGTGGCAAGTCACAACAAATTAAAAAACTTTGTGAGAATCAGAGTATTTGACAGTAATCACTCATAGTTATCTCTACTTCCTCTTATGAAATTAGGGTATAAATAACTACATCATTGCATTTTTCATCAGCATTTTAACACATCTCACAGACAGTAGTTTCTTATGTACTGATTTGTAGCAGAATTGCTCTAGGAGGTTTCCAATTCTGTCAGTGAGTACTCCACCAAAGTGATAAATCTCAATCAACTCCCTTCATTTTGTTGTACCCACCAGGCTTCTTCTTAGCCTCTCTAAGTAGTCTCTTATTAATTATGGCTTTCTCACCTTCTGGAATGTTCAGATGTCACAGCTACCTTTTTTCTTCTCAATGTTTACTTTCAATAGGTGCAAGAGAACTTTCAAAATCACTCTTACTGAAAGATTTTCTGGAAATATATTCTCTCTCCTCTCCAATGATGTACAGATTCTCAGCTAATTATTTTTGGAGTTATAATTTTTATCATGTCTGTTGTCAAGAAATCCAAGGAATGTGGTAAAACAGTGCCAGCGACCTTAAAATAGCAAAGAAGCAAGTTGAGATTGCACATCAACAATAGCAGCAACAATAGAAAATAAACCAAAACAAAGGCAAAAGGACAGGTACAAAAAAAGCACGTGCTTGGGGACATTGCATGGGTGTTTTTTATATGTATACCATCTTCTCCTTTTGGAGAGTTAAACGTTAGCTCCACCAGGTAAAAGTAAAGTATCATTTTCTCCACAGAATCTGGTTCTTCCCTAGAGGAATTAACAAATAAAACATTCTGTGCTATTAAATTTCCTAACTATTTGAACACTGACATCCAAAAAATGATTGATGGAAAAGAACTTCTATCCTACGAGCATGTTTTCTCTGCCAGAAACAAATTTTCATTGATATTTTCTTTTGGTTGAAGAAAAAAACTGTCACTCTGATCACATTAGTAGGGTCCTTTGTTGCTAATAGAGTACACAGCAATGAATTTGAGGCCCTTACTTTCCTTTTACCTTGCCCTCAGGTATTTAAAATCTTTTTATCTTCATTTCCTTTTCCCCTCTTTCATCCTCACTTCACATTTATGTCTTCCTTTTAAAGCTCCCTAGTGTCTCTATCTCAGGTGTGTATCTTGCTAGTTACTTCCAAATTTCCTTGCAAAAGCTGCCTACCTAGTAAAAAGAAATTCTCTAGTTTAAGTTTTGATTTTTTTTTTTAACATTGGAGATAGTAAATGGAAATACACATTTAAAAGTATTCATGAGATAGAGACTATCAGTCTCTGGATGTATTTCTTATAAATCAACTTATGTTTTCATTGTGTGCTTTCAACATAGGATTTAGCTGTGAAAAATATAACTTCAACAGCTTGCTTCTAAAAAGATGATAGGGGAAAGTTGGATTTGTTTTTTTCTTTTAACAGCATACAAGCTATATACTGAAACCATATGTGGTGTTTTTACTTGGGAGCGTGTAAAGATTCCTTGGTTTTAATTGACGTCAATTCACAAGTACTAGACAACATGATATTTTTCTATTTGAGTATTGATTTAAACTAGTTGCTTTTACAAACTCACTTGTATTTTGTCATATTTTATTTGTCTTGCAAGGAAATCATGGGAAAACATTACTTAGTTGTATGAATAACTGATATTTCATTTTGAATCCAAACAAAAAAGATAATTTGAATGGATCTGGATTTTCCTGATCGTTAATATTTTCTCTGTTGAATATAAAATTTTAAAACTTTCCTCAGCTGGATAGTCCTGGCAGATAGGGAAAACCAATGAGATTTAAAAACTAATCTGAAAACTATAATATCTAGATGACTGAATAAGTGGCTGGGTGGCAGATCAGGCTGCTATATCCTATGCCAGTGAATGGCAAAGTATGCATCAAAGTTAATGCAGAATTATTAAAGGGATACTGATACAGCTTAAGAGCTATGAACAGGGCTGAGCTGCTCTTTTAGGATGCAAAGGTTCATTCCTGCCACTAAACTTGTGGTTTTTGTGTAATAAATACACTCTCCAAGATCCATAAATCCTGGGGTTTAAAGCATGGGAAAGGCGGAACTGGAAGACCAAAGTGAAGAGCTTAGTAGAATTCGTTGCTTTTCAGGAAGCTTTGCCAACATAAATCTGAATATATATACACAGCAACAGCTTTTATGTATTTGATCATTTCCTCTGGATGCAATGTGTTCTTTCTATGTCTTGTATTTTGGATGGTAACTAATAGAGGCCAGATCCTGAGGTAGCTCAAAGCTATATGAAAGGTAAATAAGTAGGGTAGAAGTCTTTGAATATGAACATCTGTGATTTTTTACTTTACTCTGAATCTTCTAGACTATATTGTGGTATCAAGAGAAAAGACTTCTTCCCCTCCACACTTCAACACTGGAAGAGTGAATCAATTGACAAAGAGGAATGTAAAGAAAACACTGGGAAAATGGACAGCTTTTCAAAACATTAACGATGACAGCTTCAATTTGAAGGCATTGAAAATATAAATATTAAGTAAAGAAAATTAATCTTTATTCACACCATCCTCACAAATTAAAGGTTAAAATCAGGCAGTGCAAGCTCACTAGTAGTTGCCAGCTCATATTTAAAACACTGTCACATAAACTTACTCTTTTTAGATAATGTCACTACACTCATCTTATACACAACTGTTGCTTATTTCCCTTTGCCATTTATTCAGCTTTGTGGCAGTAATTAGCAAAGGACTGTGATTGACTTAGAGAAAACTGAATCATAATCAGGAGCATGATGTGAAATGAAATCTCTATCATCATATTTACAACTTCCTCTTATATTTTGCTATACAAATCAGAACTATGAAGAATAGTAGAGGATTTTATTTTAGATTCTTAATAATCTTTTTCTTTTTTTTTAATTTTGCATTTCACATTCAACATTTTTTCTGCCCTCTGTTGTTTTTCTACTCAGTTGCCTCTGTTTACAGCAATATTGTTGTAAATATTAGGCTTTGAGTTCCTAAAGCTATCTCTTAAAGCTCTTAAGTGTCCCTTGAAGCTACTTCTGCTGCTGATTTCTGCATCCATTAGTTATCCTGATACATATATTTTTAAAGTATTAGTGAAACAATCAAGCTCAACTGAATAAATTCAATGAAGTTTATCATTATTTGTTTTGATTATATTTTTGCCATATAGAATCATAGAATCATAGAATAAAGAGGTTGGAAGAGACTTATCGGATCATTGAGTCCAACCATTCCTATCAAACACTAAACCATGTCCCTCAGCACCTCATCTGCCTGTCTTTTAAACATATCCAGGGATTGTGATTCGATCATCTACCTGGACAGCCTGTTCCAGTGCCCAATGACACTTTCTGTGAAATATTTTTTCCTAATGTTCAGCCTGAACCTCCCCTGGTGGACCTTGAGGCCATTCCCTCTTGTCCTGTCCCCTGTCACTTGGGAGAAGACGTCATTACCCTCCTCTCTACAACCTCCACTCAGGTAGTTGTAGAGAGGAATGAGGTCTCCTCTCAGCCTCCTCTTCTCCAGGTTAAACATCCCCAGCTCTCTCAGTTCCTCATAAGGCCTATTCTCCAGTATTGAAAGTAATTGGTCCAGCACATTTTAGAAAGTGGTTCAGGAGATCATATGAGAAGGAACGTGACACCAGAGATGAAGTATGGCAGTAAACTCCAAAATTAGCTTTATTCTCAGAGATTTTAACACAGAAGTTCACTTTCCAACTTAAGTTTGACACGCTTTGAGTATGAACTTACCCCTTTGGTTTGCTGCTTTTCCTGCCATTCCTGGGGTTTCCATGAAAAAAAGCATCAAAAACCCCCAAACCAACAAACTATGCAATTTACAGGAAACAAATGACTTGTGATTCATAGACTGATATCCTGCTTCATAGTTAATTGATTCCAGTTAGGCGTAGCAGGGCAGTAGTATTCTGCATTTTATGGCCTAACAGAAATGTCAGCCATCTGTTTGCACCTGCTGAAGCTACTAAGGATAAGTACTACAAATCATGTAAGCGTCTGGGCCTTCCGTACCAAGAAAGAATTTTTTTGTTGATGGCTGTCAACATGAAGGCATTGATAACTGATGCTAGAGGCACGTTTGAGAGGGAATGCTCCCTCTAGTTTGAACAACATGAACAATTTCATTTACACTTAACCTGCAGAAAGACTGAACATTTAGTTCTTGCTATTTTGCTATTAAGTTATGCTGAAAGAACTAAAACATACAGCCTATATTACTTGGGACAGATGGGAAATTAGCATGTCATAAAATTCATAAAAGACGTGGTTGATGATGCTGCCTGTCTCAAGAAAATAATTACATAATGATTACCACTTTTGAGAATACCAGCAAGTTAGGTTAGAGAACAGTCAGTTCTCTGACTTATCCAATAGTGATTTTTTAGATGTTTGACATCTTACAGGTAAAATGTTGTGTGCTGCTTAACTTATTCCTTTAACTTACGGTTTTAAGTGCTACCTTTAAATTTTTAGATGCTTTGTGTAACTGAGCACTAGTGCGTGATTCTTATTTCAAATATTTGCTCAGATTTAGAAATGGTTTCTTTTCTTCCATTATTTCTAACTTAAGATGGTGAAAAAGATGTGTATAAATATCATTTTATTAATAGACCTCTTTGTTTCCATACAGCCTAAAAAGGTTGTGGGGTTCAGCAAATTCATGAAGACATTTGTCATTGTCTTTAGCAAGTCAGACACTAAGCGCTAAAAATAGATGGCTGGAAAGCAACCAATCGTGTATTTTCTGAGCAAAATAAAAAGCATATCCCAAGCAGTTAGGTAAAATACTTACTCCCGAGTACAGAAATTCAGACCACTAAAGCTGACCGAAATGCCTGGAAAACTTTAGTATTCTTAACTCATTTTAAAATGTTCATTCAGAATTAAATTTTAAATGTAAAAATAATACTTTTTGGAAGCTATTTACTACAATATTTTCATTTGCTTTCAAAAAGTATATGTCTTAAATTATTGGACATGGGTCTAAAATGAGAGACATGTAACACAGTGTGACCCCTTATCTGTGGAGAAAACACTTAAGCATAAGGGCCCATGAGTTAATTCATCCTCTGGGAGACCAAAATCTTGGCACAATCCTGCAAGGCAGTTTAGAACCAAGCATTTTATTGAAATGGACTAATTCCAGAGGAACTATTCTCTTCCACCTGCCCACTTTTCACAGATGAGCTTTGAAGCTGGAGAGATGAAAGTCCATAATTCACATCATTACAAATTTTGTCAGGTTGGTTCAAATCAATCTCATCTGCAATTTAAACTGAAAAAAAAGCTAACTCTGCAATGAAATAAATGATTGATGTTTATGGAGTTCTGTCTAGGTTTGCTGTCTACCAGCTGTGGGAACCCATCCAGTAGCTGAAGGATAGAAGTTGTTGAACTGAGACACAGTAAATGAATCAGGATTTTCCTCCAGAATCCACAAGCATCCTAAGCTTGTGCTAATGTTCAGATAATAAGCTGCAGTATATTAATATTTTTATGAGTTCTGGAATTATAAATACAGAACAAAAATACCCTCAAGCCTTAGATGTAAGAACATCAGTGTGTGTGAGGATTTTTATTAATATATTATGAACTGTTAGCAATGCATAGATAGATAGATAGATAAATAAATAAATATTAACTTTTTGTTTCTCTTAGAACTCTTCTTCTGTTTCAGGGTAACCAAAGATGATTCTTACACTTTTCAAGATAGTCATAAAGTTAAATGACATAAAGAGAAAAAAATACATTCAATTTCCCCTCTGTCCAAGGAAGCCAAGTTTAAAAGCTGCCATGAATTAAGCAATTCACTTGAGAATGATGGACTACAATATTTTGAGAGGGTTACAGTAAAATAAATCTGGAGAAAAAAATAAGTTCAATAATATAAAATCTACTTATTTGCATTCCATAACGCCTTTATTTTTATCTGGAGAATGAGAATGTTCCCCTAAAAATGCTCTTTGGAAGCAAGGGGCTTCTTGACCACTTCTCAGAAAAGCCTTTGCAGTGGCTCCAGTGAAGCGTGTAATATGCTGTCCTTGAATGCTACCTATGAAAGCAGTGACAAATATTCACTTTATTTTCATCTACCTAGAACTAGCCATTATTTTAACATAATATAAAAAACTATTAGATGAGTCCAAATAGAGAATAGCTGTCCGGTTTATGTTAGTTTGCATGGTTGGGGATTATTTGAAAGAGGGAAAGAGTTACAGTATGCAAGGAGGCAACAAAGTGGTTTTATCAGATAAGCGTTCTCTGACAGAGAAGAGAGCTGGGGAGACAACCACTGCCTTCCTTCTCTTCTCCCTTTATACACATATCTGTAACACTGCCAGTTCCCTCTCTGTCTCTTGTGCTGTTTGCTGGAAGGCAAGATAATCATGTTTTGCTGAGTAGGACTGAATTGTCTTCTGTTCTCCCATAAGAGGACAAAAAAATCAAGCGTGACCTTTGGCAAAGTGCAGGTTTACCTCCAGGTCATAAGAGCAGAAGCCCAGAGAAGAGCGGGAGGGGGGGGCTGCTGACCTCAGAAGTGAAAGTCTCAGAAGTGATACCAGTGGGTTTTCAGTACCTGAAGAAGTTCTACAGTGGTTTCCTCCAAGTGCTATTCGGTGTGCTCAACTCACAATAAGCATGTTGTGTAGTGGTACCTGCACATCTCACTGAAGCTGTGTGCTGAGAATGCCCATTCTTGGTGTGTATCACAGTCCTTCAAGCACTAGCTCCACTAGGCAGAGAGGATGAGCATATTTATTAAGCTGAGTAGATTGACTCATAATTTTCTGTTTGAGGATACATTCATCTGGGAAGCAGAGGAGATATTCATCTGAGATCTTCTCAGTAGAAAAAACACTCCTCTGAAAATCCTTTCCTCTTAAAGCTCTCTGAAGTCCTCAGCTTCTCCAGGTATCTCTGATCCCCATATTTACTTGGGGTACAGACTTTTTTTTTTCAAGGCGTACGAGAGTAACTAACAGTGCATCACCTACAGTTGGTCATCACTACTCCTGAGCTGGAATTTATAAACCACAAAACTCAAATGGGAAAACAGAAAATTAGAAGTGTCTTATCTGCATGAAAGTAGTCAAATTAAGTGAAAAGAAATCTAAGCCAAAATGTAGATTTGGGCATTACAGTGCATGAAGACACACTCAGATGAATATTTTATGGAAATGAACAATTTCTGTGTAGGAATAGTAGCTCTTAAGGTATTTGTGTTACTCCAGTTCTTTCCAGAAGGAATATGTGACTGCTCCCTCAGTTGCCCTGAAATCTAGCAGGACTGTAAGAACAAATGCCCAGATAAATGATCCAAATATGCTGTCATTTAAATTAAGGACTCTCACAGTACAGTCACCTTAGACACACAGTTATATAAACACACACACATCAAAGCTTTCTCAAAGATTGACAGATTCTGTCAACTTTGCATACACAGATGACATCCAATCCATTATTCCAACCAGTTCCCAAAGGTCTCAGTCATTCAAGATTTATATCTCAGCTTGTTGATGGAATCCATTTTATTTCTGGCAAAGAAATACTGAACAAGGAAATTGGAGTTAAGCAGTTCACATAAATACGAACCTAACTCTTTAGAGAAAAGATTTTGTGCCGTATTTGCATTTAGCTGACAAAGTTCAAGGAAAGCTATTTCTATACTCATTTACTGGTACATTATATGCAATGGTGTGCTGAAGCAAGTAGCATAGGATGCCTGTAGGATGTATACACCTCTTTCTGTCATATCTATGCAACAAAATCTTTAAGACCATCTTCATCTCATATCATAGGTTTTCAATTGTTAGTGTTTTCAGGAAAATGGTTTGCTATTTAGGCAACTCATATGTGTGATATAATCATATACAACTTTCTCGATGAAAACTCCTACTGCTTCTTGCCAAAAAGTGAGTATGTACATGAGTACATACTACACACACATAGCCATACATAGCCATATATACACAGTCATGTGCACACATATATTTGTGCCTACATGTCTATACATACAACCTGTTCTGCCTGGAATCCTGTCATACTGTAAAAACTATAAAAGGAAATAGAAAGTAGCTTCTGGTAAAAAAGACTATACTATACAGAATGTTCATCTAGACAAGAAGATAAGAAACCCAACGTGATTTGTAACTTTACTTTCCACCTTGCCTCATGGCAACCTTTGTATGCTGTAAGCCTAGAACTCAAAACACATCGGGAAAGGTAGTCTGATATATGTCACCTGCTCACAGCCAAAACATATATCAAAATACACAAAGATTTACCCTTGCAAATGCCTTTGCAGAGTTAGTGGCATATGGGGTTTCTGTGAAACCCATCCGTGCCACTCCTGAGTGTTTTCCCACCCTCAACTCAAATAGTTCTCACAGTCTTCTGAACGGTCAGATTTCTTGTATGAGATTTTTGAATGATTAGGTTTCTAAAAGCACCAACAAATACTTATTCCAGGTGCTGTGATGGTGGCACAGTGTGGTCACACTGACCTGCCGCGCAGGCACTGCTCCTTGAGGGCACAGAAACAAATGGAGATGTGAGCAACTTTGGTGGCACTCAATGCACTTGCCAAGCTCCCAGGGGCTCTCTTCAATCTTCAGACCTGTTTGCCTTGTAACTTTTTTAACAGGATAGTACTCCTCATTAGTGAAACTTCTGAATTACTAAAATTCAGGCTGTGTAACATTTAATTAGTCATTATCTTTACAAGTAATAAAATGAATACCTTTTGGTAAAAGAAGGCATTCTCTAGTGTACTGCTGGAGAACAGCAAGTTTTTGATTTTCTATTCAAACAGCTATCAAACAGATTGTAATTTTAGCTTCATTATTTGGTTAATTCACATTTTCTTAAAAGACACATGAGAGTAGGTTTATAAATATTGCAACAAAGAAATTTGGAGTCAACAGCAAGAGGAGTTTCAAGCTGACAGATGAGAACAATGCTTGTAAAAATACAGTTTCTATTACCTGAATACTGCCCTATGTTTTCTAGTTTCAAATAGAAATGTTCAATTTCTGTTACTCATGAAATTTACCTGTTGGTTATTGGCACACTATGTCTTCACTTTGTATCATCTTCGGTATTATTGTATCATTTTCATATATTGGAGGTCTCCTTCCAATTTTAACAAGTTTTTAGACTTTGTCAATAAACCAGCCTGCAAAACAAAATTAAAAATTCAAAAATAACATAAATTTAACAGTTCTAAATTCAGTTCAAATGTAGTATCAAGACTGGGTTTTCCCAAAGACATATTACTTTTTTTTTTTTCAAACCATCACTTTAAAATTTCCTTTCTGAAAATCTAACTCCATTGTCATGTAAATTAATGCCTTTTACTAGATGAAAAATTGTTTTGATTTACATCAGCAAGAAGATCAGGAGGAACTTCTTGACTATTGTCCTGTATAGAAGCAGTACAAGAAATACTGTAGCTGTCATTCCAAGAATATGGAGTATGTGAAAATGGTTAGGATTAACTAGAGGATATTTACTTTTGTGTACAAAAAGATATTTTAGTGAATTACGAACGTGTAAGATTAAGTTTTGTGTCAGAATCATTCTACCCTTTTTTTTTCTTATGCACTTTTTTGTAAACAAATCAAAATATCAAGAGGGAAAAGGGTTTAGGGTTTTTTTCAGATTGATATTTTGGTATTTCAATAGTGCAAATAAAAGTTGAAGTACTATAATGAGTGTTTGAAGGAAATTTTTCGATTGCTGTTCACATTGACAATTCTCCCTTAGCTTAATACTTGCTGTTACTCCCTTCTCACTTATCCAGCAAACTTGTTCCAACCAGGAGTAAACAGGCACGAGTTTTAACTCCTATAGCCCAGAAAAGACTAGCTGTCTTACCCTGGGTATGCTTTTAGCATCCGTCAAATGTTAGGCATTGATAAGACTGGCTCTGTACCTGCAAACATGGCAACAGAATAGGGCCAAGCAGCTTCCTGACTGCCTGTGTTTCAGCTAAAGTTGGGAGCAGAAGGGAGGGAGAGAATACTTTATCTGAAGGATACCCACCGCAGATGTTCACCTGGTTCTCCCCACTCTTCAGGGTGGACTGTTTCCACAGCCTCTGATTCTGTACTTCTCTGCTGCTCCTCCCGCTGAGCAAATGAGATGCCTTTTCTTCCCACAAGTTAAACCTCAATCTCTCAGCATAACACGTCTGTAAAAAGAATTAGAACTGAAGTTAGAGAAGGAGGAACTTCTAATACATTACTCTTCTTTCTTCTTCAACACTTTTTTTTCAGAGAGATATCTGTGAAAGTCATCCTGATTCATTTGCTAGAGGTTCTAAGCATAAAATAGAGAAGATTTTCACTAGATTGTTTGATGCTTGAGTTTTAAAACTGTGAAATATGTAAACTCAACAGCAGAGTGGTGTAATCTCCACTTTTGTGACTTTTCTCTAAAGTCACATCACAGATAACTACAAAAAAACGAAAGAACACTCCAAGACATGTGTAAATATGCAGACATATATACATTACTAGATCCTTGGGACTTAGCCATGCTAATTCGTAATTGTGACTGCAGGATTCTCCAATGATTTAATGATCAAACTGTATAAATGCAATTAACATCTATTTTACATGACAGAATAAATTTGATCTTGCCTAATTCAGCTTTTCAATCTATGCACCATTCATCAAACTGAACATTTGCTTCATTGGACTATTTGGTGCAGAATAAACACTACTTTGTAAAGTAGTGTGACGTGAATAAATATTTTGCAAAAATAAAGAAGAATGCTTTGCTTGACTAAAGAAATAACACAACACTTGTCTCTCCAATATACTAAGATGCCATATGGAAAACAAAAGAACTTCCAGAAAACCTTTCTGGTGACATATTGAGGTCAAAGTGAATCTCTTTCTGTCAGTGTAGGGATAACATTTGTACACTCTCAACTTCTGATTGTCGTGGAGAAAAAAAAAAAGACTGATCATATTAAATAATGCTTATAGCAAGTCAAGATTGTGTAAGTTCTCTTAGGAGTGCCCTCTTAGTATTGCTTATCATTGCCAATCATTTTGAGTTACTTAGATGACAAATATTCCCTCAACTATATCACTCATTGAAGAACAGGCAATTGTGTTACCTCTTTCTTGAATATTGGTTTTGTTTCTTACAAATTATTTTCAATTTCCTTTTTGACAACTCTTTTGATCTCTCCACTTTCCTTTACCACTCAAATTTCAATGCAGACTTTAAGGTTAATATTCCCTGGGATAGTAAAAGCAGAGTGTATTGCTTTAGTTTCCTCAGGAAAAGAAAAATTAAGAGTATAAGCAGAAAAAACTTAATTACATTCCCTTCTCTTTGACACTGGAAAGCTTGTGCATGTACAGAGAACATATTTCTAACTTCATTAAGATTTCAAAAATGTTAAATGGGAATTGTTCTCTGAACTCAGTATTTTTAAACACTTGAAATGTTAAAGAAGACCCTCTAGTGCAGAACAGGGTTTTAATCAGTATTTGGTGTAAAAAGAAATTGTGTCACCTTTATATGTAGCAAATAAAATACATTTTAGGTGAAGAATACAGCTAAGAGTATGACATTTCTAGAACTAAAAGTGGAAAAACTATAAACAACACAATTAAATTTCCTCTTTAAAAATCTCTAATTGCTGCAGTTCTAAATGGAATGACTTGTCTAAACAATGCAAGCAATTACTGCTTAATGCCTGCATGACCTGGAATAAATAAATGATGTTAATGACAGCTGGGAAGAGAGAAATAATAATACACTGTTGACACTGATCTCTCTACCTCTGCTTTTGTTTTGTTTTGTTTTAAAATAAAAAATGATGAGTTTACATTCTAAATTACAGTGGCAAGACTTTTCTTTGCAATGTGTGGAATGACTCATAAAAGGCAACAATGTACGGTAAGAAAGCAAGCCATCAGGATGAAAAGAAATTAATTTTCACTATCTCACTGTATTCACTGGAACAGCCTCAACAATTTGGCTTCTTGGTTTTTGTTTCTGTTTTTTTTTTCCCCTTTTCTGGCTTCTACATTTACACAGGAGTTTAGCATCTTTCTAGCTGATGAGAAAAAAAGGACGTGGAAAGGGAACATTTTATTTTTGTTTAAACATGAAAGATCTGTGATACAAGACTGTATTTTAATAGCCTCTGGTCAATATATGAAACAAACAACAGATGACAGTCTTGAGATTATAGTAGGCTCTACATTTCTAGGATTTGCTAGAAAACATTTCTCTTAAATTCACATTTGTGATAACTTACTTTTTAATCAATAGACATTGCCAATAGACATTTCTTTTTTCCTTTCTAGGTAGTAAGGAGATAACACGGAATATTTTAATATTAATGGAATTTAATATATATAAACACAATTTGATGTAGATAAATGTGAAAAGAAACCTGAAAGCAAAAGCAAGATAAAGTGTCTATAAAGATATTTGGCAACAAGCATGTTTGTTTGATTTTTTAAAGCTATTTTTGAGAGAGCTATGCTCATAGAGAGAGAGGTGGTCACTTGTTCCTTTCTTATTTGGTCAAGAATTTGTTAATGCTTCCCCGGTGTCCCTGTTCTCATAATTGGTTAATACTTTTATAAATAAGGGTGTTATTTCTAGTTTCATTTTGCATAACGTAGATGAAGTAATATGGAAAAGTTTAACAAAAATAATGTCTGACAAAGCAATTTAAAACTGAAAATGGTGCGAGAATATTGGCTTCAGACATGATGAACAAGTATGAACCAAAAGAATCTTGAGAAATCTGCCTTTTTAGCATAAATCTGCTTTTAGTTTAAATATGGCTCAGAGCAGAGATGAGAGAAAAGTTCTCAAGAGCAGAAAAGGCACAATGTAATTTTACAACTGGTTATTAAAAAGAAGACACTGCTAGAAATACGATTACTTGCTACCTTCACCTTAGGATCATTACTGCCAAGGTAGACTAATAACGCAATTACTTTTAGAAGAGGTTCCCATTTTGCTGAATTAACAGAAATGGGTAGATGTACAATTTAATATGCAAATTGAAAAAGGGAGTTGTAGAATTCTGGCAAGAATTCCCCTTTTATTTGTGCGTGCTCATTATTTTAAAAGGAATCTAGATACATTTCTCCAACTTAACTAACTCTTCTTTCTATCAGGTAATGGCTTCTCATCATAATTGCTACAAACTGAGACTTCAAAAATCGCTGAAGGGAGTTAAGTTCAATTCACTGTGAAAGCCAGAAGGAGAAGAGTGTGTTACATGGAATTTGAAACATACACATTCACAGTGTGAAATAAATGCCACCTGTTTTTTAATTAACCCTTTTTATTAAAAGACTTGAAAGCCTTTATGAAATGTTTCAAATGAAAAGAAGAAAATTCTTATGTTTTGTAGGTAAGAGGGAATCACCTTCAAAGATATTTGTAATTTTTATACCTGGATCTCTCTGTTAAAGCTTTTCAGTACTACAATGTTATTTCAAATTGTTTTAAAAGTATTTAAATATATTTAAAATACAACTCTTGTATGCCATAATTTTTTAATGTTTCATAATACTTGAACCATATTATGTTTCAACTAAAACAGACTTGAGGTCCACTGTAAGAAAATTGTTCCACTTAAAAGTTTTTAAAGCATTTTAAAATGTATTTTTGCCATGTATTAGTGAAAAAAACCCAAACCTTAGATTTATGTTGAGAGATGATTTATTGTGTTGAGATGCGAGGATCAGGAGTTACTTCTAGCTTAGGAATAAATGTGAATAAATCATTACCTGAAATATGGCTGTCAGGATTTAGTCCTGGCTTTCCCTATTTAAGAATTATTCATTCAAGCATTTCATTTCATTTTGCTCATTTAAAAATTAGACCAAGCATAAACACTCATATCTTCCTCCCATTAAGAGAAAAAGTTTACGTTTGACCTCAAGAGCCAGCCTAAGGTCCATAATGTTAGACTTCATCTTTGCGAAAGTTGCTGATACAATACCAAAATCTGTCTGTGCATCAAGGTTATTAATTTCGTGTTTAGAGATTGTTTTAAACTGCTTACTGCCATTCTGACCACTATTTCTACTGTCAGCTTTCATATAGAAAATGCTCCTGGAAAAGGTCACATCATTTCTTACTTTCTCCTAAACACTCAGATGTTCATTCTGTCCTCTGGAAAGAGGACACACCTGCACAACTGTAGTGAGCATAGGGAGAGATTTATTTTCTCTACTTAAGGTATCATTTTGTTATAAAACATAGAGGAACAAGTCTACTCTACTTTTCCAGATTAAGCCCAGGACTGAGTTGAACATGATACTTATGCATCCTAAGGGTATTTTTTTTATAGTCACTGCTTCTAAGAGCATGTCTGCACAAGTGTGTGGAAGCACATAAAGAGGAATCGATGTTCTGGTTCTTCCTTATGTTCTCAAATGAAAATAGTTACTACTACTGCATTTGTGGCGAAGATCAGTCTTGGATAAGACAGCTTTAAAAAGTTTACAACCTGTAGGCACATGCTGTTACCCTTTAATTAGATGTGCTTCAAAGTCAATTTATTGATACCTGGGGAATCTTCTGATTAAAAAGGAGGTACCTGTGAATATCAGATGTTTCCAGTGTTAGGCAGTAGTTGAGCTCAATTTTAGAATTAAGACATCTAGCTTTCATCTTCTGGCACCAAGCTGCTTTTCAAAAATGACTGTGTGGACTAACCAGCCCTACTTATACTAACAGAAAGAATTTTAGGGAAAAAAAAACCCTTCAAAGTAACGAAATTTATGAATATTCCTGATTGGCTTAGGTAAAAGCTAGAACAATTCAATCAAATAAGGTAAATATTTGATCTTCACTCTCCCAGGTAAAAACATAAGTCATTGTAATTTGTGCTTTAAATTTTTTCAAGAAATACTTTACTTACAAAAAGTGTAGTATTGTAACTTTACCGTCCCTGCCTCAAGGTGTACTACCTTTCTGCAGATTTAGCATCATGCGGTTAACAGAAAGATGAAGAAGTGATACGAATTAAAGAATGAACCCTTAAATAATCCTAGATGTCCACAGAATCTTAACATTGCTTAGCAACATCATGCATTTGGTGATATCACCAAAGCCAGTGAATGGCAAATTGAAGACTTGTTATCTATTGTGAAATCAGTTCCAAATTTCACAGCTTTTCAGTAGCTACTACACTTTTTTCCTTCTTCTTACTTTTAACCATTTGGTATGTATTTTACTGCTTCACTTCACTATGATCTGATCATGCTTGTTGCAAGGTGTCAAAATTTTCACAGCTGTGGGATATTTTCAGGTTAAAAGAGGATGACAGATGCAAAACTCCTCTTGAAGTTATTTTCTAGTGTTTTCAGTTGTTACAGGATCAGGTGTTGGGAAAAGAATACTGTGGGACCACTTATTCATGGGTGCCAAAGGCCTAGATCGTGCAAAAACATATCATATAGATTAAAGGTGTAAATCTGAATTTCTGAAAGTAACTAACATTGCTGTAACTTTCAGCCATTTAACAGATAGGACTGCATTGATATATATAAAGAGACTTTATCTCCCTCTCTGACCATTTTTCATGCTGATTAACCATAAAATAACGTGAAACTGGAAATTCTTGGGCTGCATTAGTGGTCACAGAACTGTATTAATGTACTACTACTCTTCAAGTTAATTAGCTGTGCTAAGCACCTTGAGTACTGTCCAAGCATAAGTTAGTGCAAATACTTATTCTATATGAAAACATTAGTTATGTACAGTAAAAACAGGAATCAATTCAATGTGCCCTAGAGCCTTCTTTTATACAGAAACCTGTAGCTTTATCATTGATTTCAGGGTTCTTTTGCTGTAGATCATATCCATTATGTAAGTATAACTAGGGAGTGCCAGCTACTTCACATATTAGTAGGAATCTAAGAAGTAATGTTCTTGTCAGTAGGAACAGCAGCTCAATTCATCTTACTATGGCCAATCACAACCTTGTATAATGATGTTGTGCTCCCCCAGAGAGGAACAGAATGTTTCCTTTTGTCTTCATTTAGTGTTTGCCATTTACCCTTTATAAATAATATGCTGCATTTAGGAACCCTCATGCTGCTAAAATTAAAACATTGTTTTCCTTTTGGCGTCCAGGTATCTAAGAGACAACATGAAGAACTGGTGCGTGTGACCCTTCTCAACAAGAAAAAGTTGAAAGGCTGAATTTTAGGCTTGGTTCCTAATTTGCCTTTTAACAAATGGCACATTTGTCTTTTACTGCACATGCAATATTCGTTGCTCCAGCGGTGTCCCTGCAATACCTGTGGGGTACCTACAGCAAGGGAAGAGGGGACTTTACAATAATATATCTTTTCCTGAGTGCGCAAAGCTGTAGAGGAGGCTGCTGCAACCCTGGAAGCCTCCAAGGAAATATTATTCATTATGTATTTACAGTTATTGGATTAAAACTTTGTAATGTGCTCTGTTCAATTAATAATAATACAGAGAGGAATGAGCTATGAAATGCATTGTGCCTTTTAAAAGATCTAATATAAGAAAAGACAAGCAGTTTGTCCTAATGAATGCATCTAATTGGTGCACTTTATTATAAAACACTGGAACAGCATTTTTCAAGAGGCAGTTCTATTTGTAACAGGCTGTCTCAAGCACGTCAGGGTGTAATAAATGTGCTGCAGACTAGAACTGCTGATTAGCATTTCTGGAAACCCAGGAAGTTGGTGGAAATTGTTTGCCATTGCAGAAAGACCTTCTGAAACCCTACAGAGGGACCCGCAGTGTTTGTGATCTGTCAGGGATATGCTTACATGATTGACCCTTTTGAGATCTCTGCTACCAGCCCATGGAATGCATGTGCAACTGCAGTAACTGAACAGCCAAAACAACAAAAAAAGATACGACTTTGTTGCACCCCTGGTGATTTCCACAGTATTGATACACAAAAGAGGCTTTCAATAAACACTCTTCTTCAACAAAGTAGATTTTTCACAGGAATAACTTGAGATAGACGTATGGTTTATGTATGACTTGTAACTCAGTGTCCACACCGTCCTTTGTACATTTCTGATGAATGTAAAGAGGAAGAAAGAAAATATGCACATGCAAGAATTCTTTTGAGTTATAAGAAGAAACAAAAAGCCCTAGAGGCACTTCTGAAAACACACCTTAAAGCCTTAGAGGGAAACAGTCAACAGTCAATATTCTTTTGGCAGAACCCAGAAAGAGAATGACAAGACAGAATTCAAGAAAAAATAGTTTAGATAATATCAAATCTATGCAGAAATCAAATCTATACTGAATAAAGAAGAGGCTATGAAAGGAGTGAGCTTTGACCCGGAGTTCTTTTGTTTGCACTCTCAATATCTAAAAAGTAGCTTTTCAGGCCTTTCTTTCCCTAAAAGCTGTACCAGTCAAGACAAACAATTTTATTTTCTTGCTTTTGAAATAAAGGATGCACAAGAAAGCTTCCCTTGGAAAAATAAACTTATCCTTTAAAGTCCAGGAGGGAGACTTCAGCCCTCTGATAAAGAAGCCTTTCAGTCTCAGCAGTAGCCTGCATTTCTGTACGTATTTGTCACTGAAAGGCACAGTCCACACCCCTTGCTGGAGCCTGCAATCCATTAGCCTGAACTGGAAAACACATCTCCCAACTTTATGGTGTTATTCAGCCTAACTGCATTAATCTGCCTTAATACATTTTCCTATAATAAGATGGATCCACTCCATTACTTTTACTAATTTATCTGAAAGAACAGAGGCTTCCACAATGGTTGCTTGGGCACTGCCCTGGTATCTATAGTGCTCAAAAACCTGATGATTCTCTCTAATGTAAAAGGACAAATTATACCAACATATAGGAAGAGTATGACTATATATTTGCATTCATTAATGCCCCTGTCCCCATGAAAGGCAACTTTACGTTCAGGAAAAAGTAAAAATGAGGTCACAGGTTACAAGTAAACATATTTTATATATGTATTTCTGTTAGAAGCCTAAGATATAAATGTTCAAATGAGGTAAAAAGAAGAAAATAAGCATCAAACAAGCATAATCAGGGTACCACATGCCACCTTCTTTCAGACAACACATAGACTGATTGGCCTCAATTACATCATGTTATGTTTTCATCCCAAATGATGCTTTGAGATCAAGTCACAGGAAAATTAAATGAGAGTCTTCGATAGCACATATGCCCTAGGGCTGGGCTCTGCTGCCCAGACCTCCAGTGGTGCTGACGCATGTGTGTGTGATGTACAAAATGGTCAAGGTTGTGACTGTTCACTAAAATCCTGCTCGGATTTTGGCTAAGCCAGCTCTTGCTGAGGTCTGATGTATGCTCAGAGCAAGTAGGCAAGACAGGTGACCAGAAAGAGCTGAAGGGTCATTATGCAGCCATGTTCGCCTGCAAATTGCTATCTCTGACAGCAACTGTCTTTTGTCTACAAGTTTCCTCAGGATCCACTAATGTATGGAAATGGCATAGGCCAGACCATCAGGGTATAAACAACAGTTTACCCAAAAAGCTTTTGAGGTAGAACTAACAGTAGCTGAACTAATGAGTCTTTCCTGCTTCCTCATGTGATACAGGGGACATTCGCACAGTGAGGGAGGGTAAGGATTAACACTCTTACCTTCAGCTAGGTAACCAAGTCTTTTCTTTTGCTCATAGGTGCACAATGTTAAGAGTCCCCGCTTATAAGTCATGAAATCTTAAGACTTGAATGGTGACTAAGAGAATTACCATGATAGACTCACCAGGGCAAAAGGGATTAAGCTTCTGTCATGTTTACTATATTATTTAATGAGAGCACGATGTAAAGTTAGTACACAGAATACACTTTCTTGTAAATTTGAGAGATCTGAATGGACATTGATACAGGGTAAGCTGCAAATCACGTCTTGGTATCATTCAATCCTGGCTGCCAATTCTGGTCTCAGGATGAAATCAAAGAAGTGTAATTGATGTTCTTGTTAGAAAAATGGCAAAAGCTTATGTACGCACAGCATATTTACTATACTCCTGATACTCCTTCCTGCCCAAGGGTGGGCATCATAGGCTTAATTATGTTGATTAAACAAGTCCAAGTAACCCTGCATCAGTGAGCTGTGCTGGCTTTGGGCCACTCTGTACAGTATCTGGACCACTGTTCTGATTATATTAACATAATTTTATATGCTGATGCATCTGAATATTATTTTCATTGACTTTCTTGTTTATTATCTTCTTTCCAGCAGTATCTACTCATACTGTTCCAGATTCGTATGTCATTGTGTCTCTAGATATCTACGGCCTTCTGTTCTTTCACTTCAAGCCAGGTTTAGGGGCAGCAGCTAGGACTTGGTAGGCCAGAAGGGTAAATGGGAATGAGTTTGGAAGAATTTCTTTTTGTGGCATTGTCTTTTCACAAGGCCCTGGGGCATACACTAAGCTCCCAAACATTAATTAATGCTGTTTCCCCTATGCTCAGATCCCTCAGTAAATTTGTTTGTAGGACAACAGCCCTAACAGATGGTTTGGCATCATGAGTCCCAGAGGAATCACGATTTCATGAGGGAAATACATTTTTCAAGAAATGAACTCTTTATGAGAATTCTGAAATTCTTTGGAGGCTTCAAAGACATGACTGTACAGTAGTATGTGTTTGGCCTCTTGACATTCAATAGGCAGCATGAAGAAAAACAAACCAAACCAAACAAAAAAAAAAAAAGGAAAGCCTTCTCTTTTTGCCTTTGATGACAGGATATAAAAGAAATTGTGAGTTTCCTTTTAAAAAACAGTGGTCCTAATTAGGATTTCTTACACATCTGCTTAATAGGTCATAGATAAATGATAATTATTCTATACACACAGTCAAAACGCAAACCTGAATTAGCTCAGTTTGATGGAAAGTATTTTTGTATCTTGTAAATCAAACTGTGTCATCTAAAGGCATATTTTGCCCTGCATTTTCAATTGATTGAGCCTGAACTGAAATGTTCCCTTTTGGGTCAGAGGCTGGTATTGGCCTTTTAACTTGCTGTTCAAGAGCTTCCAGGCCTGAACTTTCTCAAGCATAAATGTCAAAACAGTAGTGTTTGGTTTATTCCAGATAATACATCTTTTTGTTTATTTCCATATATAGTATAACACTGTTAAAAAGCAATTCCCAAGTTCTGCCTAGTTATTTAGACTATATGCCACCATACAAAATAAACTAAAACATACTGGAAAGATTCATCTACGTGTTATCTCTGGAGTACACACAGTACTCTAATTTTTTAGAATAAGTCCATAATGCATAAACATTTCTGTTGGTAGCTTATATATAGAAACATATATGGTGTATGATTATTACAGATTATTTTTCTGTCTTTGAAATGTTCATGATAGTTTCTCTTTCAATGTTCCTGAAGAACAATAAGGGATGCAAAATGATATCTGAAATGCATACAGACAGGTAAAAAATAAAATGAAAAAGACACACCGAAATTATATGAGAGTTTTGAGCAAAGGCACTGTTACTTTCATTTCAAATATTTTACTATCCCTTTGGTCTGAGTTAAATTTAAGATTTTTTCTGCCGCAGAAGTGTTTTCAGAGCCTGTACAAATCTCCTCTAGCTGAACAGAGGAGGAAATGAGAAACAGAGGTGAGTGTCTGCTCACATTTCAAAGTCTCTTGGAGTCATCATTTTACCCCTTAACAACTTAGTGACTTACTAGACAAATTACTACTCATGAAGCTAGTATCATGGGTTTATAATGTACCAGCTACTATGCCTCAAATTTTGAAAATAACCACTTTGACAAATTTTTATTTCCTTAGTATGAGAGAGGTGTTAACTTTATGTTTTGGGTAGTAACATTCCAAGCCTCTTGTTTACTGAAATTGAGTAAATGCATTGTAGAAGAGCTGAAAGTGTATATCCTTGCAGATTACAGGGTTTTATTACCTGTAGCTTCATGGGCCTTAGTGTTCATTTTGAAAAATATCTTTGTCCTAATTAGGATTTTTTTCTATGATCCAAATATCATGACTTTATTCTCTCTAACTGAATGAAAATGAAGATTTTAATAAAGAACATAAGTGTTTAAAGGCGAGAGGAAATATATGCAAATATGCTTTCATGGGAGTAGTTAAAACAGTGATATTAAATATATTTCATGGCTAATATATGTTGCTTTTACAAAAGTGAAAGCTGTGTGACTATATTATCATACTAATGTGACTATATTATACTAGGAGTGGTTTATTAATATGATTTTACCATTTTTGGTTGGCTGGAATACAAATCTAAGGGAGCTTCCCTCTGTCTAGAATCCTATATATAGTTAATTATTGTGTGATAGAGAGCATGCTTTTGCCAATAAAATTCATATAAGTAATTTCCTCATAAACTGTTTTGCAAAATAAAATCAAACTCTAAATTTAGCTATTAATTTTGACAGAATTTGGAGAGACAAAAACCATTCAGTTGAAACTGCATGACCATACATGCAGGGAGATATTCTGGTGTCTGTGAAGAAAATACTGATTTCTGAGAACTCCAGGGTGGTTAATAAATATTTATATAACACTTTTCTGAAAATAGTCAAGCTTCTCAACACAGGCTTCATTAACTGTGCTAAGTGGTTGGTCACTTCATGACATTCCTCCTTTCTGATTGTGTAGTCTTTTCTGTAAAATCCAAGCACAAATGCCAAGTAGAGTGTTCAAATGGGGAATAAGGGAGTTATTTTAGTCATGCGTAGTTTGGTTTGGAAAATAAATGTATTCCTCAGAAGAATATCAACGTCCAAATAGTAGAGTAGTGAGGATGCGAGTGAGCAAGCAAGCAAGCAAGAGAGAAAACAGCCAATAACTGTTTATGTTACCAGCTGTTAATGCAGACTAATGGAACCCAATGGTAAAGACACCCTCTTAAACGCCAGCTCATCACTATTTGATCGGTCGCATCGGAAGCACCTTTGCCAATAAAAAAGGCTGGACTTGTATTACCAAGCAGATGAATGTACACAATCATCACTACAGAGTCAACCTTTGCGATAGGCTTCAAAGTGTACCTAGAGCACCTGGCCGAGGCACAAAGCGGCATTAAGCTTTAACCTCTCCAGGCCTTAGGGGCAAAGCTCCATATACACACAATGTGAATATATAGAAGAGGTGTAAAAAGATACAGAAATAGATCTTTGCTTTTCCTGTAGAATTATGCACAAAGTTGCTAAGGAGGTGACCTTGTAGGTATGCCTGGTTCTGAATACACAAGTATCCTCTCAGATCAGTCAAGCCTGTAAGCTCATGAATGGTCATATACATGCCATAGCCACAAAGCAGATGCCTAAATCTGCTTTGAAGCCCTTGGTTCATTAGGACATGGACGCTTTTGTAAATAAATCTGTGCAATAGCCTATTTATATCCATACTAATGCATGGGTATGTTCACATGCAATCATGTGTACATAGGAAGTTTGTATGCGGCACCCAACTATAATGCTCTAAATCTCAAGCATAGAAACTTGTACTAATGGACTCATCGTTGTTTCTTAGGAGTCCAGAAACTGAAATCACCAGACTGCATCTTCTTCAATTATTTATTTCTCATCTACAAGCTCTTCATCTCCAAGGAAATGAATGTGATATTACTCAGCTGTTTATTCCTCATAAACCATTTTACTACACTTAGGTATGTCAAATCAACATAGAAATCTGTAATAGGCTTATTAAAACAGATCGTTACAGTCTTATTATTGCTCAGTATTGATAACAGGACTGAAAGACAATAAAACGCAATGTTTCAAAAGTGAGCAATAACAAAGTCACAAAAGAACAGAATAAAAATTTTATTATGCAGTGTCAGGAATGTAAATAGTTTCCAAAGTGATACTGTCAAGCCTATTGGGACTCATGTCATTCTGCAGCCTCTTCTCAAAAAGAGAAAATAGAAATAACTTCCCAACGCAGACTGATAGTTTATAAAATCAGTGCAGACAACACTGTGCTCAATGATCTATGTTGGTTTACATCAGCCTAAGTTTTGAACACTAACTCTAAATACATACCGTAGAGCCAAAATTTGACCTACCACAGGAATATAGAATGTTTGTTAATTTAGGAATTAACATCCTCCCACAGTGAAACCATCATTCCATTCATCTATATCCTTTTTTTTTTTAGCTTTCTGGAAACCTTCCTTATCTATAAAAGCAACATATCTCTTTTCATTGCCTGACTGTATTCCAAGCTTTATTTACGTAAAAGTCTTCCCAGCACAAATATTTATGTATGAGATAATGAAATTCTGTTTCAAGAATATCTTCACAGGGGTTTTGGAAATGCACTTCTTGGAAATATTCTGGACATCAGAATGCAGTTACTTAACTGCTTTATGTCTGACCTTTTCGGTACCTGTTTTACAGCAAAACCAAATTTGGAACAGAATAATCCAGTGGAAAGAATCTTCTGTATCTTCCCTTCTGCCTTTTAATTTAGCATCAAAACTCCATTTGGATTGGATTTTAGTTGCATTATATGGAAGTCCCTTTACAAAATCTGACCTTTACAAAACAGTCAAAACTGCCACTGTATTTCTAATAATTTACATTGTTTTCACACTCAGTTATATGCAACAAATAAGCAAGATAAAGGAAAAGAGTGAATTAGATTTGGGGTTTAATAAGTATCTTTTACATCAAGAGTAATAACAGAGCAAGTGAACTACTGTCTTTTCTTAGCTGTTAAGCTCAATAACTCTCTTTAGAAAATTTCTGCATAAAAATTAAAATTTAGAGGGAAAGACGTTTAATTAATAATTTCCAGTAGCAAATAGCAACAATTTTGACATTTTGAAATTTTGCAAATATTTCTTTTGCAAAACAATATTACTTTAGCTAATGCTTCTGTTTCTGTTTATCCTGCCGTCTTCCTATCCTGACCTTAAGTGTGAATTACTAGAGTCAAACTGATTACCAACATTTTTCAGCCCTAATTCCTACAAAGGCTAGGCAATTTGAAAACTGCCATTTTATAACATCCTTATGTAAAATGCCATTTTTTTCTTCTTTTTCTTCAAAGATTAAATTTCATAATTTCATATATTGCAAGTAAGAGGAAATCATTCAGTTATTAATGACTGAATATGATGAATACTAAATATGTCCTAAAAAGTGATCAATACTCCAATCTACTACTGAACAAGTTACTTTACAACAAGTCTCCTCTCCCTGGTCATTGTCTTATTATATCTGGTTGAAAGGCAACGTAATTCCTGTTTGACATCATTGGAAACACTGATGCATAAGGATAAGCTCCACATACGTATCAGGAAGCAACAGCAATACTGGAAAGAGTGGAGATTGAATGATGAGACTTTGGCTCAAGATGGTAAGTTTTCTTATTAATTGGAAAGGGGAAAACATATTCTCCTGTAACCTAGGTATTTAGACTGTATTTTATCACTCAGAGGAGCCAACGCTTTGCAGGATTAGGCAAATACCAACTCTGCAACTGTTATTCATCATTTTTTTCAGAGACTTGATGAAGCTGAATCAGAGCCTCATAGTCTTAAATTTGCTAACTCCTAGGTCTTTCATTTTTCATCTTGACAATGTTTCTTTACAGAAATTATTCAGTATAAACTCACATCCTGAAGGAACTAGGAGAGGCACATACTTAGAAGTAATACAGAATTCCTACACTCTTGCCTGGACAGAGTACATGGCACAGATGAAAGGAGAAGGCAGCTTGCTGCTCTTGGCTTTTGCAAGCTTCCCTGCTGAGAAGCAAAGGGGACAACAGCAGGAGCAGTGGAGATGAGCATATTACTACCAATTAAAATAAGAGGGAGCTGAACCTATATCAAACCTTTTTTTACAGATGCTAGAACCATTTTCTTACATTGTCATGTTTTGTGACTGATTCAGATCCCTCAGATGTTTTAGCAGCACACAGCAGAATTTATCTGATAATTCTAGTGTGTTTTGCATATTAAAGGTGCAATTAATAGAACACATACCAAGCGATTAGATGTCTTGTTTTGACCTTTCAATATACACTGCAACAAAGACTCGCGCTTGGAATTCGCTAGTAAACTGTTTTTTTCACTTTCATGTAGCTGTTTTAATGGAGTTTAGCAATATTTAAATCAAAAGAGAAAAAATGAAAGCTAATTACAGCCAGTATACTATATGCTCAAATAATTTGTATTGATAGAAATTAAAAAAAAAAAAAAAAAAGGCGTAAAAAGGAGCTGGCATTACATGGAAAGAGCACATTTTTCCTTACTAATTTAAACATCACTGTGGGATAATTTCTGTGTCAATGTGTGCTGATGTAGCATGACTTCTATTAACGTGAATAGAGCAATTGAATTCATCTACAGTACAGAAAAATGTACTAGGTTATTTTTCAACACAGATGAATACAACACAGGTTCTCATTGCATACTTAAGTAACCGAATAACACAGTTAAAACCCCTCCCAAACCTTTGCATGGCTCCTCAGTGTGCAAAATACTGTATTCAAGGTTAAAAGTTTGCTCAAGTAAGGAGCAAATTGTCATCAAGAAAGTGCTCTTTCACACAAAAGCCCTATTTTTCCTAAACTCCATCAACACTGCACTCCAGAATCCATCTCTCCCAGGAGAGCAGCGAGTGAAGGACAGATAGATGTGTGAAGGCTGTGGCTGCACAGCCATTCCCGTGGGTCCCCCGGGTGCTCTAGGACTGCCAACTGGCTGAGGAGAAACTCTGGCCCGTCGGCACTTCAGTCCTCTTGCAGGAACCTGATGTTGGGTCTCTCCCTTTCACCCACCCAACAGGGGACAGTTTCAAGAGAGTCTTGTGCCTTCATCTAAACTGCCTTCCACAGGAAGGGGTAAGGAATGGACAGTTTTGGTTTGTTACAGAATGGTACCTTTTTGCAAAATTCTTATGTCTATATACTATTTGGGTTAATTAAAACATTTCATTATGAGGTTTACAGAGATAATTTGGGAGCTTTGGGGTTTGTTGGTTTGGTTTTTTTCCAGATGCACAGACATTTGTGCCGTGCCCCAGGCTTTGATGGGGATAAAAAGAAATGTTTCAAATTCCACTAAATTTTGTTTCAAGATAGATGTTTTTTTCTGAATTGATTTGAAATATAAAAGAATACAAAAAGAATATGCTAATTACTACAGTTTACTTCAGACCAACCTCCATTTTACCAAATAATGAGAAAAATAATAGATAACTCTGAAAAACTGTGATAAGTTTCTATAATATTTTACATTGAGAATTTACTATCTAATTTTCAGACACAGAAATTCAATGACATGTACTGACATTTGTCTTATAGACTCTATATTAAAAAATCTAATTGAGGACACGCACTTAGCTAAAGACATTTTCTTTCTTCCAGAAAGGACTATTTCCAATGTGTTGGATCATTATTTGTAAGTAAAATTTTGGTTAAAATAGTCACTGTGTTATTACACAGGCCAAGCTACTAATGTAAATTTTATTCAGTTAAAATTATCTTTTGAAAGTAAATTTACTACAAGGAACAAATTATTAAGGACAGGAGAATTTTAATTAGAAAACCAGTTCTGACCCGTATACTGAAATGATGCGGTGTTTCCTGGTTTTTTTTCATTCTCTCTCTCTGTATTGTTGACTTCACTTAGGGCCCAATTATGCAAGTCAGTGACAAAGCTGCCCCTTGGCTTCTGTGTTACAAAATGCAGCCTTATTGAATTTCCTGTTTATATTTCTAACCTAGTTGGTATTCCTGTCACGCGGCCTTTGAATGCTTCAAGTACTGGCTCCATGCTTTCAAGAAGGCTGTTGTTCTTTGAGGATCATCGAACAATCATGAGTAAATCATGAATCAAGACAGAAAACATGAGGGGAATGTTCTCCCGAAAGATAAGAAAACATAACATCTGCAGCGCGAGTCACACGATGCTTCCCAAAGAAGCAGCATCATTTTTCTAATGTTGGAATGGTATCTGCAGATTTCCATGTGACGGTGCTGGTTCTCGCTAAAATTTTATTAACTCGGGACAAAATGAAATATTTTTGTTTTATGTCTAAGACCAGGCCAAATATTTATTGTCATCTGCTTAAATAAAAAACAACTCTTTCCAGACAGATTGTCTGTCTATCACGAACATGTTACAAGAGCCACTACTGTGTGAATTTCACTGGCTGTAATGTTATTTGTCTGAATTTATCTCACAGTGCTTTTTTTGGAAGGTAAAGCTCACATGGTGAAGAGTTAGGATAATGGTCGTTATTGATTTCTTTTTTTCAGCTGTGGGGAGAAGTCAAGGAACTAGTAATTACTATTGTCCTCTTAGGATCTATATTTGCCATCTGTGTCTTGAGGAGTTTCATGCAAGGTTATCTCACTGTACTCTTTAAAATACAGTTTGTTCTTTCTTAAGCTTGCTTTTCTCGTAGGAAATATTTAAACACAAGTTGTTTAAATAATTAATCTTCAAGGAGGCTACCAGAAATTTTAAGATTGTAAATACTGTTGCCCTGATTTGTTACCCACTCGTCCCTGGGGCAATAAAATTTACCCTATTTTGATGAAGTCTTTTCACTGCACACTAGCCTTTGAAATTCTTTAAAAATAATGTTTACCTTCTAAGTTATTAAAGCAAAATTTAATCTCAGATTAAGAATTCTAGGAGTGTGCATTTTAAAGTTGAGAAAATATTTTGACATTTTTGTCTTCCTTTTGGGTGATGTAGAATGGACTCTTGAAAGAATCTAGAACCAAATTATTGAGGTTTTGAAAAACGTAAGAAGCAACAACAACAAAATAATTTTATTTTTTTGGTCTGTATCATAACTTTCTGCAGCTCTTTAGAAGAAGGATTCAGGGAAGGCAATAAAGTAGTGTTTTGCTTTATGTTCTGCAGAAGAAAATCTGCTGTCTGAAAGCAACGAATACAATGAGTTTGAATTGTTGCGTGATAGCTGAGCTAGACATTACAGAAACACCTCTCTAATAAGAGGCAATAAGATATTTAGGAATCACTGAAACTAAAAATTCATAAAAGAAAGCTAGAGAGGCATCTGCATCAAACGTTTGTCTCTTCGGGTAATGAATTAACTGACCTCATGGCAGCACTTGCAGCTCTGTCTTGCACTAAGATTTGTTGCTAACCAGAACAGGTTATTATCTAAAAACATCTCTAGCACTTTAGAAATGCATTAAATACTCTTTCTAGAGCATCTAGAAAGGCTTTGAGGCTTTTAGAAATATGGTTCTGCGTTAGGTTTATTCTTATTATTTTAATAATTGTTCATAAGCCTTTGAAGGTAAATGAGAAGAAGTTCAATAGTTCCTCTGAATTTTTTTTCACCTGGTGCTTCTCTGGTATTTCAGAGTTTGTGATCTCCTTGTATTTTGCTGTTCAATATCCTTTTTTTTCCTTAATCTTCTGCACTGTAGTTAATTGCAGTTCCAGAACTTAAAATCCTCTCAGACATTTGAGTGAACTTTTAAATTCATAAAAACTATTTCTAGACATGGTAAAATCTCCTTCACATATTAAAGAAACTCATGTTTTCTCTAGTTTTATATAGGATTAAGGACATCTTGCCTGTTCTTAAACTGTGTGGATTTTCTAAAAGCAGTCATTAGTTCTTTAAATATGCTCAGCACAAGTCTCCAACTTGGCTCTGGGACAATATTTTGGTTTAAAAGTTTTATGTAATATACAGTCTGGGTCTTTGATGGGAAAAAATGTCAAATATTTATTAATTTTAAAACAGTCTCAAGTACTACGTATAACAGAAATTGTCAAGGATTTAAGAAAGATTTGGGTTTTATGGTTCTGTAAGTTGTTAATATTTTATGTTTGACTGCTTAAAATTTGGACAAGCTAATGAAGTCACTGAGGTGAGCAACAATGCCTTTCCTAGGGGTACTCAGTATGTACCCGGTCTAGTAGTGGTTAATGCTCTGAGATGCTGTGACATACTCTTTTCCAGTCGCCCAGCATGAGGAGGATGACACAGGCAAACAGAACAATGTATACAACCTGCAAGCAACTATCTGCTGGTTCACAGCCAAAATGCCCTCTGGGAAGAGAATCAGAGAGCGGTTTGTGGCGTTAGCTCATCATAACAGTGAGCTGCACTTCATCTGCAGAGAGTGAGTTAGCCATTTCACCTCTTCCACCTTCCCATGGGTCTTCTTCTGCATGTGAGGTATTTGAAAAGAAACCCTGGTGCACTGCGCAGCCTGCTGTCAAACCTACTTTGAGCTAAAACACTGGAACCCGTCCACGTTCTACTGCACAGCTTCTGCCTGGTTGTTTCTAAATGGTCCCCTCGGTGCCCTCAAAGCGGCAGCAGTGGAGGCAGTTGAGTAGAGAAGAAGTCATGGGATGCAGCAGAAGCAGAGTCATCCCACAAAGCCTGAGGGCATGAGGATTAACCACAACAGCCAGGCTAAGTGCATGGCTCAGCTGGCTCCTGCACAGCAGCACTCTTCCAAAACCCCAGGCAGAGCGCATCGGCACACGTGCAAGTCATCGCAGAAAGAAGTAAGCAAGGATTAATTTTAGGTTTGTTGTCTCTTTTTTTAAGTAGCCAGGTGGCCACCTTATGCTTCTGCCAATTTGCAAAGCTGGAATGAGGAACCAGCTGAGATCTCTCAGTCAGAAAGCCACACTGGCAGCTTTCAGCACCTATTCCTGGCCACTGCTGTCACAGGGAGCACTCTTGAACTTGTAAGAGGGGGGACTTGATTACAGTAAGCAGATCTGAGACAACTCTAAATTGTAACAAACCCTCAAGGTCAGAAGAAGGGAAAAAAATAACAGCATTTTTCTCTCTGCAGATTTGAATGCCCTTTTTATTCTTTTCTCCCGGGGAAAAAAAAAAACCCAAAAATATTTTGTTGAACTAGTCTGTATTTCTTTATTATTATTTCTTTTGTCCTTCCTTCATTTATGAACACACATGTATATGGATTCTGGCTGTGTGTCCAGCCATTCCAGGTTTAACTTTAATCCTGCTGCTACCATGTGAATGTTGCTACTGATGGCAACTCACAGAAGTCGTTATTTCAACTGCCACCTTTCTAAACGACTAGGCGCAGCGACAGTAAGAGGAAAAGAAGGAATCCTGCAAGATAAATGTGCTTCCTAGTTTTATATCTGGATGAAAAAAAATTAACATTTAACATTAATTATCATGTATTCCCTTCTCTTTTCACAGGAAGATCCTGCTGTTTTATATTCTGAGATTTTATCCTCTCTGCTATGATGCTATACACAAAGCATTTTACCATTAACTCTATTTCTCTCTTGTTCCCTAAATGCAAGTAAATTTAATTTCACTGAAGTTTTGTATTATTTGATTTTCTCAGTTCAGTAGTTAACTGCAGTTATCCTACTCAGATCAGTAGTTTACTGATACTGTCAGGCTGAAAGCTGCCAATGGTGTGTCTGTTTGATGTATAAGCTTTCAAAGCCTCCTAAAGGAAACTGTGTAGGCTCATATAGTCTTCCAGTTTTGACAATTAATGCTCTAAGGGCCATTTGCATAACAATCTTGCTGTACTAGTGGAAGGCATCAAAGCCATCATCTAAGGTAGGATTTAGATCTATATCGAAACTGGTTAAAATTTTTATATTCGTACCAGCCTTTATAAGTCTGTCTTCTAATAATACATATGATGCATCGGTTAATCTGCTTTGTTTTGAATATGTCCGTAAGGACATACACAACTGAATATTTCTATTTAGATGAAAAGATAGCACTACCTTATGAAAGGTTTTCCACAAAGTCTGTGACATAGAAAGACTTACACTTGCTTCTCAGAAGCCTTTTTCTTTTGGGGTCCATAACAAATTTGTGTTCATTTATTTCAGTGAAAGCAATACCAGGTCTGTTTACTTTTTCTCATGGCCTGCACTTCTTTTACCCATTTGTTAAATGGTTAGCAAATGATGTATGCCTACCAAACACTGCTTGTGGCAAGCTACATTTTCATGTTTTGCTCTTTCTGATTCTGTGGTTTATTAAAAGCTTTGTGCTGCCCAGGGACAGTAACATCAGTGGTTCAGATTAAATCTTTTTGGTCTTTAGCCAGGCAACTAGCTAATTTTGTCACTTGGCTAATTTAGTGATGTGCCAGCAAAAATCATAATTACAGCTAAAAGTATTTGTACTACCATTGCTTGCTAAGCTAAGGTGACTTCATGAATACTATGTACTGCTTCTGCCCTTCAGTCCAGAGGAACATATTTAACAAAAAATGTGGAACTGGAATAGATCACCTATCCATTTAAAATTTTTATTGTTTTGGGTTTTTTTTTTCTTCTTAGCAGGACACTAGGCCATATCCTACTCTGAGTTACACAGAGAGATATTTAAGAAAAGGATTTTTTTTTCCCTGGTTAGGAAGTACAGTTTGCAAGTAGACTATTTTAGACAGAATTTGAGAACCATGCAATTGAATATTTGAGTTAAAACTCTGTTAGATGAAAGGAGAAAAAACCCTTGCAAAGAAACACCACTTTAATACAGAATTTTTTTTCAAAGAGGGTTTATAAAGCCACATCCCAACTACTAACCTCATCAGAGACAGTGTTTGTTCTATGTCAGGTTCACTACCACACCATCCCACCTCCATTATCACCAAACACAACTGCATCCAAGACAGAGACTTTTTCCCAATTACTATGACTGTGAGCTTTCCAAATGACAACATTTGATAGATAATTAGCAGTCAAAGTAGGAGATTGACTGTTTGCTAAAATACTCCATGAATTTCTTAATACTTGTTAGAACTGCTCAGTGCTTTGATTTGGCACCTGTCAATTTCAAGTACTCAAAGCCAAGCCTCCAAAAACACAGAACTGCTTAAAACACGGAAAACATTCCTGTATCTCAAGGATTTTTTTTTCCTCTTTGCCCTTCTTAATAAATGCAAGTTTAAAAGGCAGAGAGAGGGAGAGAAGCAAGCACAAAAAGAAAAGTAAGTGTCTGGGGAGGACTGGCAAGGGAATACCCCACAGCACAGGCCAGGAAAGTGTGGTTCCTCAAGTTGAAGCCAGGAGCAGCAGGTTTGCTATGGAATTAATCCCTGAGTACCTTCTGCTGCCACTGGAAGTATATGATAGCACAAAGGGTTGCACATGTTCACTGGCTGTATTCCCAGCGGCTTTGAGATTAAAACCTAGCTCTAAAGTACATGAGATTCTCCAGTCTGTTATGTCCACATCTGCAAAGAGCACTGGGGATCCATGCTGGTCTGCCTGAGGCAGGACAAGAGGAAATGGCCTCAAACTCCACCAGGGGAGATTTCAGCTAGACATTAGGAAAAAAAAAAATTTCACTGAAAGTGTCATTGGACACTGGAACAGGCTACCCAGGAAGGTGGTTGATTCACCTTTCCTGGAGGTGTTTAAGGCACTGGTGGGCAAGGTGCTGAGGGACATGGTTTAGTGTTTGATAGGAACGGTTGGACTCGATGATCTGGTGGGTCTCTTCCAACCTGGTTGTTCTATGAGAGGGCTGGAAAGCACTGCTGCCTCACCTGCAACTGAGTGAGTAAAGCAGAGAGACCTCACAACATGTCAGGAGTCTGGGAGCCTGTTGTGAGAAATAAGAGAAGGGGTGGGAAAGGCATCACA
Source organism: Coccyzus lansbergi (assembly GCA_033558105.1). NCBI lineage: Eukaryota > Metazoa > Chordata > Aves > Cuculiformes > Coccyzidae > Coccyzus > Coccyzus lansbergi. The sequence continues at coordinate 2,130,760 of JAUMJK010000159.1, forward strand.
GAATAGGGGAGCAGAAATAAATACCATCAAAGGAATATGGAGGAGGGCAGAAAAACACTTAGAGTGTAAAAAGGAAGAGCTCCAGCTTGTTTGTACTGCTGATTCTGTCATGATTTGGAAGCTTAGCTGTCATTATGAAAACTGGATCAGAAACAATTTTGGAAGATGAGGATATTTGCTTGCCAAGCCAATCCCCATCACTTACTCTGAATGCAAGTTCCCTCAGCTCTCAGAAATAGCCTTGTCTACTTTTCTTTAGGCTGGAAGTAAACACCATTTCAATGGGAGTTGTGGGTTCTCAGCACGTCTCAGTATTACACACATGCTGAACTTAAAAACTGAAACACAAATCAAACTCATTTGTTTTGGTATTCCTTGCATACTCATAAGTAATGATTTAGATTTTCAGCACAATAATAATTGTTCATTTGTGTTTCAGTACAATAGCAGTTGTTCTCTCATGAGACTCCACCTGGGGTACTATACCCAGTTCTGGAAACCCCAACATAAGTATATGGAAGTGTTGGAACAGGTTCAGAGGAGGACAACAGAAACGATCAGGGGCCTGGAGCATCTCCCCTATGAGGACAGGCTGAGAGAGTTGGGGTTGTTTAGCATGGAGAAAGAGAAGGCTCTGGGGACACCTTATAGTGACCTTCCAGTACCTGTAGTAACCTACAGGAAAGCTGGGGAGGGACTTTTACAAGGGCATGGAGTGATAGAATGAGGGGGAATGGCTTCAAATTGGAAGGGGGAAAATTTAGATTAGACATTAGGAAAAAATTCTTCACAATGAGGGTAGTGAGATGTTGGCACAGGCTTCCCAGGGAAGCTGTGGCTGCCCCATCCCTGGAGGTGTTCAAGGCCAGGCTGGATGGGTCCTTGAGCAACCTGGTTTGGTGGGAGGTGTCCCTGCCCATGTTAGGAAGTTGGTTGGAACTGGATGATCTTTAAGGCCCCTTCCCTGGAGGTGTTTAAGGCACGGGTAGACGAGATCCTGATGGACATGGTTTAGTGTTTGATAGGAATGGTTGGACTCGATGATCCAGTGGGTCTCTTCCAACCTGGTGATTCTATGATTCCAACCCAAACAATTCTATGACTCCATGAAGTATAAAATAATTACATAAATGAATAAATCTAGTTAAGCCTTTATAAGTATGGTTTATACTGCTGTCATGTAACTCTGCACACAGCAGGAAGAAGGCTAAGTATCAAAGTAACATGAAATAAACCTCAATGGACATTTTCACTATTATTCAACAGTTGTTTTCTGTCCTGAAGCTTTATACTATTGGTATTACACATGCAGCACTCAGCTGTATCTATATGTGATCATAACTGTGGCTTTGATCAGTGGAATTTACTGTATTCTATTTACAGGAAATCAAGACAAGGTCTTCTCACAGAAAACTTGTCATATTTACATTGGCAACCCCCCTCACATTACAAGTAGAGGGATATATATGTAACAATATTAATCTGTTAGTATATCTACTAAAGAATGTGATTAACCCTAAAAGATATTTCAGTAATTAATCTTAATACATGTTTTAGTGTTTAGCCCTACTGTCTTCAATAGCCTTGAGTCATGTATTTAAGTAAATGCCTTGATTGCTACAGTCCTCCATTATATGAGACATTTGAAATAATCACAGTTGATCAATTAAATTAATGTACTAGGTAAATGGCACTTACCTTTATGAACACAATTAATATACTAAGCAATATATTTTTGAAAGAAAAACTTGCTAGAAAACACAGTCTGTGAGACAACCTGTGAATGAAGCTTCACATTTCTGTTAAGTACACAATGTTCATTTTGGGTTTTATTCATGTTTTTGAAAAGTATACCCTGTGTATTAGATAGAATAAGCATACATCTGGAAACAGTGGTTTTCAAGTTGTAAAGGGGAATAAGAAAGAGGGATAAAAAATGATATATATTCTATTGCCAATATAATATTCCATATAATAACTCTAAACAAATCTAAATCACAAATTAAGAGTAACAAAAAAAAACAACACGGAAAATGAATTGTAAGCTAACCATTTCTCCAAGGAAGAACAATGCCTTGATCTCTTCTCCCATGTTTCTCATACAGACATTGCTTTACAATTTTCCAAATAACAAAACCTGATATTGGTGGTTTTCTTTATCTCCGTTCAAAATTTCACTGGATTTACATATTTGATGTAATTTATGTAAATAACAGTCACAGAATCATAGAATCACCATGTTGTAAGAGACGCACCAGATCATCGAGTCCAACCATTCCTATCAAACACAAAACCAAGTCCCTCAGCACTTCGTCCACCTGTCCCTTAAACACCTCCAGGGAAGGTGAATCAACCACCTCCCTGGGAAGCCTCTGCCAGTGCCCAATGACCCCTTCAGTGTAAATTTTTTTCCTAATGTCCAACCTGAACCTCCCTGGGCGGAGCTTGAGGCCATTTCCTCTTGTCCTGTCCCCTGTCACTTGGGAGAAGAATCCAGTACCCTCCTCTCCACAACCTCCTTTTGGGTAGGTGTAGAGAGCAATGAGGTCTCCCCTCAGCCTCCTCTTCTAAAGTCCTCCAGTTGTCAATATACTTTATATCATTGATCACCGTTGATACAGAAACTATGTAAAACTGAATGTTTCACACAATAGCATAATCAATGAATATCCAGACACAATATTTTAGGGAATCTAATTAAGGACTTCTAATTATACTTTATTCTACCAGATGAGCCTTACCAGCTAATGTTAATGGAACTCAGATTTAAGATGGCTTACTATAAACAATGGAATATGTAGGAATTAATTAATGTATGTGGCCTGATCACACAAGTATTCTGAAAGGGATGAGTAAACTTCTTGCCTAGCAAGATCCTTCATTTTCACTGTCCCACTGGAGTCGGTGTAAAGTAGTCAGCAGAGTGTTAATCTTGGTGTTACCACCTATCCTTCTTATTATTTATAATTTTAATTTTACGTTTCCTTTCCTTCTGCCATACTCATTTGTACCCTATGATGTTTGTTCCTTATTCTATTTCCTCTCCAGGTCAGTATCCTGACCCTACAGTATCACATGAAACCTAATATAAATCAAGAGAACTTTATAAAAAGCAAAAGGCAAACTTTTATAGTTCCAGTCTGGGGGCTATGCTGATAGTACCAATCGTACTTCAGGATTTTCTTTTTCTATTTCTGTTTCTCCTTAATCTTTCACTTCCTTTTCTGTTCCCTCCACCTTTTCCTGTTCTTTTCCAATCTTGTCATTCTCTATCCCAGCTTCTTGATTATTTTTGCTTTCCCCTTTCTTTCCTCCCGCTGCTCTGATGCCTTACATCTCTCTTAATCCATCTTGCAGCGCCACAGTCCAGTTCTAACTCTTACTCTTCAAACCTTGCTCCATCACAAACCTTTATTCTCATCTTGCTTTCACAGCCTCTTTGATTCTACCTACGCACTTAACGTTAAATATTTCCTAGCCTTCACTCCATCAAACTTCATCTGTCAGCCAGTATGTACCATTCAGTATACAGCTTAGCAGGCAGTATCTTCAGTAGCTAATTAAGCCAAACAGAACGTATTTTCCAGTCACAATCAAAATCCCAGTAACTATAATGTTTTCCACTGCAAAATTCACAATAGCATCTCTGTTAGAGAGACTGGAACAAGGTATTGTTTGGTTTGGTTCTCCTTAGCAAAGCAATCTCCTGTTACAGTTCAGATAAATCACGGAAAGATAAAATATGTGAATACTTTATGGCAATCAGTGACTTTATTCACAGGTAAAAAATGGAGATGCCTACAGGTGTGACCTCTCTTATGTTGCAGCCTTTTTCTAGCCTAACAATGAACCAATATAGAACCATTTTCCACTGAAAAGCTTGTGAGTAGAGAAAAGAGGAAAAAAAATCAAAGAAGAGAAGAAGATATAAATATAAAATCTGCAAACCAATTTACAGATACTCGTCACTTGTTGCAAAAGGATCCTCCAAGCAGGAACAGAGGGAAAGGAAAAGCATAATAAAATCTATAGAGCTCTGAACGGGGAGCAAAAGGAAAAACCTAAGGACAGACAAAAGAAAGGTGGTGCTCCCGCAGAAAAGGAAGGTAAACAGCGCCCTTCAATTAAGGACAGGTTCACCTAAACAATTACCCCTTATTGAAAGAGGCCAAAACTGAGGATTACCTTAGCATATCCAACGACCAAGTAGGAGCCATAACATTAGGTGTAACTGCTGATGTGCCTAGGAACATCATAGCCACCCAAGCCAGCTAGCAGGAGGGGCTGACACACTGATGTTCACGGTTACACCTGCTTACTGAAAGCATGACTACAACTGTACATAGACTTCTTAGTTCATGCAGCTATCAAGACAGCATTTGCAGGGCAGAAAAACTGACTAAAAGTCCTGAGGCAGGCAGAAAGACAAAAAAAATGTTGCTCTTGGCCAAAGAAATCAATCTGACAGCTCCAGTCTGGACCACTTAAGCAATGACCAGTTAACATTTGAACAGGATGTATTCAGTACTACAAGGAACAGCGTTAGAGAGACGTTGTGAGTCCTGAGCTATTCAACATGCCCTGCTAGCTGGTATAGTTCTTGAATAAGCATCGCCCTTCTCCACAAAATCTGAAACTGCAGCTCTTCTGGCAACATTTTGTTATTCATTCTCATAAGCCACTTTTTGTAGGCATGCAAGTTATAACTTTGTTGTCTTGTCAATGATCAATCCTGTTAATACCACAAATTCAGTTCAATTTCCTTTGCCTCTTCAAGTGGCTACGGTGTTCTTCACTGTTTGTCTTAAATCGTTAGGTAGAAGTGGCATGTACTGTTAAACCATTGTCACATCTCATCCCAAAGGTGTTAGTATTTAACTGACTGATAAAGTGAGATCCTTTAATGTAAAACTCAAGGGACAGATACTTCTATCGCTTTATCACATAAGGGAATCTACCACTCAGAGGAAGATACTGTTCATTATAAATAAGGTTATCGGAACCTAGACCACATAATCTTGAGGTAAAAGATGCTACTGTACAAAAACATTAGTTTCATTATCTGTTTTGCTATGCAAGTATTGACAAGTTGCTGTGATAACACTAATAGCTCAATGCTTAAAAAAAATAAGAATTACAGAGTAGGTGAACAGTACTATTACAGGGGTGGAGGGAGCATGATTGTAAAGAACTCGGGTAAAATCTTTATGTTATTGGAAGAGATAAAGTCTTCAAAATGACAGAGAATAATTGCCTAATAAAGAGCTATAGTACTGTCCTAAGCTGCAGCATGAAGCAATTATTTTATGTAGGTCCTCATCCTTAGAATCTTAAATTCTTTTTGTTGTTCTCTCATCTTTCCCTTGATCTGTTTGAAGACTTATGTCTTTTTTTCCCTGTACATTTAACAAGCATTTTTTGTTTCTTTTCTCCCTCCTCTATGCCCACACTCCCCCCCAGTGCTTTATCTATGATGCTTCTCTGCAACTCACCTCTACAGCATTGTCACCTTCCTCACTGTAACATCACATCATGGCCCAGATCATTACGACCATCTGTTATAGAGCACAGCTGACATATTAAACTACAAATGCCCCCCTCTCTCTCCATTATTCTCACAGGTCAGTATGGTTCATTGGTACCCCATGATAGATGATGCAAAAGGAGAGGAGATTAGAGCACCAGTGGCAGGAGACTGACTCTGAATCTGATCGGTTCAGGCAGAAGGAATTTCATGTGATCCTAAGATGCAGCTGTAGTATAAAACAAGAGATATTTCTTCATGTCTGTCATAGTGAGGTCAAAATCCCAAACGAACAGAGACATTCTGGGCAGTTGCTCATTTAATTAACCTGCCTTGACTTTATCAGGTTCCAGGCTCTAACATCATTTGATAGAGTTTTCACTTTGTTTCTCAGATGAGATCACCCATTCTGGAGACAGTCTGTGAGGCTATATTGATACTGTATTTCATGTGTGAGCTCAAACCCATCTTTCCTCCAAACAACCCAGGTGCTCCTATGTATCCAGCAATGGAGAAAGCTTAAGGTTTTTCTGTCTGCTGTTCGGTATCTTGGATGTGACCTTGGTAAGGCCATATTTTTGAACATGTCAAATATTTCCAGGCATGCCCCAATAGGCTTTGGTGCCTCAAGCATGTCCTACAGCCTAAGTGTTATATTGAAAGATAATTGAGTGTTCAGATTGTTAAGCCTTTCTTTGTTAAGATTTTTCAAAAACCATGCTTTATAGAATGTTAAGACTCACGTGAGTCATCAATATGCGCTCACAGCCCTGAAGACCAACTGTATCCTGGAATGTATCAAAAGAACGTGGCCACCAGGTCAGGGAAGGTGATTCTACCCATCTAGTTCTCTCTTGTGAGACCTCATGTGGAATACTGTGCCCAGTTCTGGAATCCTCAACATAAGAAGGACATGGAGTTTTTGGAACAGGTCCGGAGGAGGGCTACAAGGATGATCCAGGGGCTGGAGCACTTTCCATATGAGGACAGGTGGAGAGAGTTGGGCTTGTTCTGTCTGGAGAAAACAAGGCTCCGAGGTGACCTTGTAGTGACCTTCCAGTATCTGAAAGGGACCTAAAGAAAGATGAGGAGGAACTATTCATAAAGGCTTGTAGTGACAGGACAAGGGGGAATGGGTATAAACTGGAGAGGGGCAGATTTAGGCTTGATATAAGGAAGAATTTCTTTACCATGAGAGTGTTGAGACACTGGAACAGATTGCCAAAGGAAGTTGTGGCTGCCCCATCCGTGGAGGTGTTCAAGGCCAGGCTGGGTTGGTCCTTGGGCTGCCTGATCTAGTGGGATGTTCCCGCCCATGGCATGGGAGTTGGAACTAAATTGTCTTTAAGTTCCTTTCCCACCCTATACTGTTCTATGATTCAATGCATACACCTCTACTGATAATATTAAATGGGAAGTTCCATATTTTGTGAAGTTACCAACCTACAAATTGAAACTCCTTCATGGTACAAAATAAAGCACAACACCCAGTTCAGTCCCTTCCCAATCACTACTGAAGAACTTAAGTGCTTTTGAGCGGATGCAACAACACAGAGTATTTCCTCATATCCACGAACATCTTAGTTAACGCTTCCAATGTATAATGTCCATATTTTGTCCTTTAAAATTGACTCCACTGCTGATAACAGATTTGCAGCATATTAGTCATTTGTATGAACTCAATGAGATAGCTCTTTCTTCTCTATTTTCCTGATTAGAAAAAGGAAAATAATGCCTCTGAACTAAGAATACAGAATAGATAATTTAGCCTACAAATTTTACATTAAATTACTCAATCTTAATTTTGTGGTTTTAGAATACTGCCAAGAAGATAATGATTTCCTGAGTGCACTTATTATCCTCTCTCTGGATCATTTCTTAGAGTATTTAAAATTCACTATTGAAGCTGTACGGTTTAGTTTCCACTGGTCAGCAAAACCATGTGATATCTTTTCTATTGCCTGACTGATACATGAACAAAAATGGCAAAAAGTATGTGGAAACACTGAAAATTTAGTTCTGTACATGGTCATGCAAATTCTGTAAAATGTTTGCATAGATATTTATGAAAATATGATTTCTATTGTAAAGAGAGCCTAAAAACTGGAATGAAATGTACTAGTACCTGAAGAAGTATTCACTGAAAGTGATTTTCGGTATTCCCACAAATGAAGATAACAAACTATCCATCGTATTCAAAAGAGAGGTTTGGCTCTGGTAAATGATTATCTGTGGTAAAGGCCATCACTCTACCTGATTGCCAAACAAATACCAAATTTTCCCCATGATTTATTAATTAACTAAATATGAATTAGAGCTTATTCAGAAGGTTTGAGGTGGAAATAAATTATGACATTTGTTGCCACCTAAAAAACATTACATAGATTAAAAAGGACATTGGAAACTTTCCAGGCAGCATACTTGAGTCCTGCTATGCTTTGTTAGAGACTAATATTTTAACTCTTGCAAAGAGAAAACAAAATGCCAAGTTATGTGAAGACATTCATAAAGGCTGCAGAGGATATCTTTAGTTAAAATCTGAATAATTCAATTTTGGGTTCATTGATTTTAATGGGCTTTGGATCAGGTCATTATTTCTGTTGCGATGACAGTATCTCTATAACATATTCATATTCACAACCATGACAGTGAGTTACTGTTTGTTAAGTGTTTCTAATTATAAAGAAAAGAAATTCTGTCATTAGTTAAAGATTATTCCTTGGCATTAATTTTCTAAAGTGTGCTGTAGAACTCTCTTTCAAATTAAGAAAGAAAATCTATGCCAACAGAGTGCCAGTGAAGAACTTATTAGAAGTTAATAACCTGCTTAAAGTTGAGTAGGAGACACTTGGACTTCCTGTTAAGTTTTGACTCTGGGCAGTGCCATCTCTGCAATGTGCACATCTAAATATAAATTTCAGCTTCATTGCAATCCAAATTTTCTTGCTCCAACAAAGACATTTTCTGTGTCAGGCTGATAGTACAAAGGATTTGTATAAAACCATTTACCTCTTTGTTACCACTTTGGCTTACAAAAGTTGGAAGATCTTGTTTTCAAAACGAATTTTTATTGTTACCTGAATTTATAATAGTTGGAATTCCAAACACCTGATCTATTTTTGTGAAAGCAGCTGAAAACTATTTCTTTTACTCCATAACTTCTCTTTTCACCACCTGAGAACCATCAAGTGAAATGCTTACTGTAAGTTAAAATGACAACAACAAAGATAAAATAGAGAACTTGAAGATTTTTGCCATTGAAAGTACTAATACCAGAGAAAGTATTAGAAAAAAATTGAAGGCAACTTTGAAACTGTTGGTAATCTTATTATTATATGCTTGACAGAGGAGAAAAGATAAAGACATAGAATATTGAATGTACCACAGCACTTCTATTGCAACATGTCAAAGGTAGAATTCAGGTCAATTCCCTCCAATCTATTCCTCTTAGTTATGAAATTGTGTATTTGAGAATAAGCGAGTTAGAGTTTTAAACGGAATTTAAAACTTCAGTGGTCTTGAAAATCTTCATGTGATTTCCATGTTTTCCTGTCTCGCAGTGCAGAGGTTAGCAAGGGAACGAAGAAGCAGTTAACCTGGTCCGTTACCATCATACCAAATGGATATTGGTTGGAAGGAACAGAGTTACGTGGTACCAGGAAGGTCAATGGTCTTTCCTGACTAATTTAAAGACTAAGGAATCTTTTAAAGAGGGAATCAAATATGAATAAATTCCAGTGCTGAATCTGGCTTATAAAAGCAAACTGGGTCTCAAACCCAGATCTTTCCATCAATGCAATCAAAGAACACTGTCTGACAGTTGAATCACATTTGGAAGTACTTATTAATTTAAGTAATAGGAAGTTATCAATATTAATTGAAGCAATATGGAAATGTTACTTTAAGTAAGAGGAAGATTTGTATTCATTTGGGCTTGTTTCAAGGATGATTTCAAAGAAACTGGCACACATGAAAGCATCCTGTTTCTTTGGGTCTGCTGATCTGAACTGGGGTGGTAGAAGCAATTGCACTATTCACCACTTTATTGTAAATTTCCAGTGTACAGAGTGGAACATGTTTGTGTTTGGTTTTTTTTTTTTTTTTTTTCTGAGTTGCACAGTCTATTTGTTTGAAAGTATACAGCATAAGAGACAATATGTGAGAAGTACCTTTTGGTAACTAAATGTTAAAATAAATCCCTGGCAGCAGAAAGAGAACCCAAACACATGGAGTTTTAAAGAGCTCTCAACCAGCTTAAAAAAAACCCAGAAAAAATACCCAACCCAAACCACCCCCCCCCCCCAAAAAAAAACCCCAAAAAAACTCACCCCAAAACCCTCAATGAAATAAAATAAGCTAAAACAAGAAAAAGAGAAAAATAAGTCCTTTGGGAGAAGACTGATACCATCTGGTGAAGTTGCTAAAAGTGCCAACACGTTTCTTAGCTGTACAGAAAAGTAATATAAATGCAGAAAATGATGAGTACATCAAGAGTCTGTGTGTTCACACTAACATAATTTACCTGCAAATATGAGAGGTTTTGCTACTGCTCCCTGTGCACACAAACAAAAGTGCAAATATGTATACATATTTCTACCCATGCTGTTAAAGACAAATCTCCATGATAGACAACAAAACCAGTGTGTAAACTTTAAATCAACAACCATTTTCTTATTGTCTCAAGTAAATTTGCATAGTTTTAATCACTGCTGACTTCAATAATTCACAACATACCCAGAAAGTTATTAATCTTTCTCAAAGCCTAGAAATGAAGATTTCCACGTTAGTTGTTTATGACATCACAGACTAATTCTGCGGAGGAGGAGGCCCATGGTTTCCCTCAGCAATCCCGTGAACAGTGTAGTTTAGCTTGCAACATGCTTCTACATCAATATACATAGAAAATACAATATCAAAAGACAAAGAAATATAACATACAGTATGAAGCTCATAAGATATTTTCTCTCATCCCGAAGAGACAGTAATTTTCCACCAGAACTAGTGAACTAGAAATACTGATTTATTGATATTTGAGGTCAGATGTAGATGTTTTCATTGGCTGCTTGATTTTTGTTTTGCTTGGTTTGTTTTGCACTGCCCTTTTGAATTTATGGAAGGTAAGGTCAAAATGTTAATACATTAATGCAGCCTGTATTAAAGAGCCCCTCTTACAACTTTCTGAGTATCCTTCAAAGCTGACATTCTGTTTAATATCTGTATTTGTCATCTCTGAAAAACAATGTCATGTTGGAACTTTAAACTGCCATATGATAGCAGACGGTTGTGGTCTTGTTTCTCAATCTAGTAGAGTTTCAGTAGGAAAGGATAAGAGGGAGAACACCCTGAAGGGGAGAGAGATAAGTTTACTTTCTTGAAAAATATGTCCTTTATTAAAGACTCAAGCTTCAACGCATGTGATTAAATTAAACTTGAGAAGTGTGAACAACACTATTTTTTATGGCTCGCAGCAATTTCCAACTGAAAGGCAGGTAACAACTATAATAGGCTTATATCTGATATGCTGGCTTTTTGCAAACCAAGGACTTAATTCTCAGAGGACATATAATTTTGAGCTCCATTTTCCTACAATTCTAGTCTTTTCATGCCCAAATCACTAGCTTCATGGTAGTATTGTATTGTGATCTTTAGGTACAGTACTAAACACAAGCAACCTTGTTACTGCTTTACAGTTGGTAAAACAAAATACTATCTGTGTTTCCAAAATGTTGGGTTCTCTTTAGTGTATGATTTACAAAATTTTCCACAAAAAGAGTAACTACAAGCCTCCCTCTTGACATGAAACTTTTATTTCAATAAAACTAAATTAAATGCAAGCACGTGTTTTCTATTTGCCTATATACACCTCTATTTATTTTTATACACTGTATATACACGTGGATTTATAAATCAACAGTATTTTGACTTTACTGTACTTCCCAGACCATCGATTTAGATTGAAAGTTACTACTTGATATTTCTTAGGGTGAAATCCATTCTTGTACAATGGCATACAAACTACTTGAGGCCCATTTATTGCAGGGTTTAAGTGGCACTTCAGTGATGCATGGTCTGTACAGATAGAATTTTACCTGTAAGGAGCATCCCACTTCTTTTCTTTTGATAGTTTTAACTCTGCAGTAGGACTATAAGTGTTTTGTGAAATAATAATGTAAAATTTGATGTTTGCCTCCCTCGCAGTTTATAAATATTTTTATTCGGAGTGGATTTTTTCCTGTTTAGAAAAAAGAAAGAAAAAAAAAGGAGGGGGGAAGACTTCAAAGCAAAGTGTAGTCTTTTTTCCTTTGTATTTCCACTATCAGTGATAATATAAATTTCATTATGAGAAGTGGGGCGCAATCTGGTGCATAAAGAAGAAAATCAACTTCACTCTTCCATAATTACACTATTGTTTATCCTCGATAGTAGTAAAATCATGTTATTTTTCAGGAAATTAACAAGTACAGGAACATTCTGAAAGATGATTAGTGTGCACAGATTTATTATAACTATGGCTGGGCATAGCACTTTGAAACCAGGCTACATTTCTTTTCTTTAGAAAAACAAACCAGCTCTTATCTACTATGCAGGGAGTCAGTGGAAATCCTTCCATCAGCTTCAAAGAAAATTGAATATAGTCTTCAATGCACAGGCTAAAAGGAGATGAAATAAGATTAGAAAAATGCATGTGAAAAGGCATTAATTGAAGGACAGGGGCATTGAGAAGGATGGATTAAACAGACTATGAATCCAGTGGTTAGGGAACTGCTTCATACATGATCTTGAGTTACTCAAAACACATCACTATGTTCTGCAGGTGCTTCTGTTCCACACAGCTGTCTGAGGAGGGCTCTCAAGACAAAGCAAGAAAGATTTCTTCCAAATGTTTTGGCCCTGAATGTTGTATGAACAACATTCTCCAGACTCATATGAGAGAAAACAAGGTGAACTGAATTCCCTAAACATAAGGCAGGAAGCTTGAAGTTCAGATCATTTTAACTGCATATTTATCTTTCTGTTTAATGATCAATTAAGTTCTATAGTTTTTCTTCCTTGTGAATATTTAGACATCAAAAAAATGTCTTCTGCTTAATCTAAGTTTCGTAGACATATTAATAATTATGGTAAAAACATCTTGATGAAAATAGGTTTCAGAAGTTGATAGTGAGGGATGATACTGAGAAACTGTTCAGGACGATTCTAAGAAACTGTTCAGGACATCTCAATACCTAAGAGATTTACTACAGGAAGTATTTTCATGAAAGTCTTGACATATTCTATCCTAAGAAATATCAACTGCTAGAGCTAAGTAAGTGACCTGGTAAACAGTGAAATCTAAATGCTATGTTTGTGCTTATACATACCTGCAAAGTAGATAAGCCATATTTATTCACACTCACATATACGTTTTAGATAGTCTGAAATAAAATGTCCCGTGTCAATTACAGATTTACAGATACTGCATTTTTTTATTTTTAAGATTATTTTTTGTTTTGCAAATCACGCAGTATGAGAACACAAAATTGTGCATATAGAAAATACCTATAGCAGAATTTATTTCAGCCTATTTCATAAAAGCCAGAAGGTAAAGATAAAGTAAGTTCATTTATTCTTACAACTGCAATGTTGCTGCTGGTATCCAACTATCAGAAAGTGAGATCCTGATAACGTACTCAAAAAAAAAACCATGGCATAATAGTAATTTCCATACTGGGGAGTTGCAAACAGATTTTTTACACTCTATGACTTTCATAATTCTACATTGGTATTGCTTGACAATAATTCCTTGATTCAGACAAGCATACAAAGGAGAACCATAAGGAGCAAGCATCCAGCCTTTGGCTCAGGTTTAGGACACTGTGGTAGATAATAATGATTCAAATGTTACGAAAGACTAGAATAATTAATTATACCACCAGAAAACAGATTCATGAATTTACCATCTGGAAGCATTATTACATTGTGTGTCTAAATTATTCCCCTACCCTTAGCACAAATCTTCAAAGAGTTGCAATTTAATTACACAGAGGGTAAAAATTAAATTTCACAAATTATTGGAAGGTCTCTGCTCCAGTACTGTGTTGAAGAATCTGAGTAGGATTTGTTCACACTATTTCTTATGCCATGAAGATGAAAGAAAGTGATTGCCCCTAAGCAACATCTACTGTGCTGCTTACCTGTAAAAGGAGAAGCCTCTGATATGTTTTGCAATCAGTATATATCTAGTTTTAGATACTGTTAACTGCCAGCCTGTCCCAGGTCTAATTGTACACACCTTCAGCTGTCACAGCCAAAGAAAATGAATTAGTAAGTCTTTACAAAAGCTACAAATTATGATGATGTGGCCAGAACATTAGCAAGAATGCATTACTACATAGATCCACTGAATGTAAGTTTATACTGGAGCTTGATATGGATATGAGCCTTTCCTTCAGAGCTGTATAAAGGAATTTCTGGAGTTAGTTCTTTCAGCTTCTAAAACAAACACCCTTCAACACATGAGGCAGACTGTATGGACAATTGTCAGAGATAATATCAGATGTGTAACACTCATATGATATTGCAAGTCTCCATCTCACCTCTATGGGTAAGAGAGAAGGCAGACTGCATGGCAACTAATTGTTTCAAGTCTTCTCCTTCACAGACATGAAAAAAGAATGGTACAGAACAAATAATACACACATACACACAGAATTGGGAAATATCTACCTCAAGTTTTATGTTTACTACTTTGCATACTTCCTCCAGAGAAAACTGCAGGTACATGCATACCAGTGAATATGAATAGAGAGGACCAACACAGACCTTGTGGCAGGCAGCTCCCTTCATGCCTGCAATAAGGACCTCCACAAGTACTTGGGTGTGTTCGTTAGGGCATCAGTTTCCCAATGCTCTTGATATATTCATAACCTGCTTGTGTAAATTAAGGTTGAAAACTACTGAGTAAATGAACATTTCTATGTTAGTACTTCTGAAATTGCAATGTTTGCTGAGTGAGGCTAGAGAAGGTAAAGAAGAAGTACGTGGCAAAAACTGCTCTTTCATAGATTTCCTGCCTGCCCTCCAGGAAAGTTATGAAAGTCAGTCCACCCCGCACAGTACAAAAATGGATAAATGGGCACCTCAAAAACAAAAGCCAGCTCAGACTACTGTCAAACTTTGAAACAACTCCGAACTTGCTTGGTGTTTAAGTACTGCTGTTCCCATTTTGGATTTGGTTTGCTTTGCTTTTCAGCATGTTTATGTCTTTGCACTTTCCATGAGAAGTCAAAAGGAGAAGTAGAAATAACACAATAATGTAAGAAAGGTCAGTCAGCTGACAGTTCCAACCTGATTTTCAGATCATAAAATCCAGGGAGGAATAAGGATTGGGTAAGTACTGCAGTATGTGGGTGTTTCAGACCTTTTCAGGTTTGCTTATAAAACTCTGCAAAATGGAAGAAACCAAAACTTAAAACTTTTATAAGTGAACCATCACATGCATGCGTTGCTCCTGTAGAGGGACTGTGATTTGCATCTTGTTTTCATGAATGAGTCTCATTTCAGAGGTGATGACTTAAGCAACAGACAAAAATACACCACACACAATCTTGATCCCAAATAGCTTCTCAAACATGCAGCACTTTGCAGACATGATTTTGTCTCATTAGGATGGCATTATAGGTCATACTTGAAGCCCATTCTGTCCGTTTCTCTTTAACCGAGGGTACATTTGTTTACTAGAGAAAAATGAAGAAACTTTACTTGGCTTAATTGTATTCTGGCATGCAAACATACTTGAATGTATCCCTGTATTTTTTATTGTTTCTAAAAATTGTGAAGACCTAATGAAATGTTATAAACCTTTATAAACAATTAAGGAAGAATTTGCACCTGTAATGTAAAATTTTAGATGTTTTAGACTTAAAGTCAGCTTTTGCAGGTCTACATTTTCTGTTATACATATTATAGGTAATTTCTGAATAAACATAATATGAGAAATATTTTGGCCAAATGAAAATCTATTGCACTACTTGAGCTAAAAAAAATCAACCCCTCAATTAACTTAAATACAAAATAAAGGATTTAATTGTATGAGCCGTAAACTTTTTTTTTCTTGGTAAAAAAACTTCACAAATTTAGTGTAAAAAAGCCAAGTTTTGAGTGAGCGTGCTCAAGGAATAAAGGAGCTTAAAGGAGCACTTAATAGAAGTGGGGAGTTCAGTTTGATTCCCTAACTAATTTTAGTGTAAATTCTTTAAAAAACACACACACACACAAAAGTGTTGAGGGAGGAAGAAACATTCACTGAAATACTTATTCGTGGGAGAATGTAACAGTGTGTTGGGAGACAGGTAATTGTTAGCCTCCCTACACTTTACTGAAGATTTTATGAACCAAAAAATGTCTGATTTAATTCATGGTGTGCAAAAGCAGAACAAAACAGGAAAGACTTTGTTTCACAGATGTGATTTTGTAAATTTGCACCTTGTAATGGCTCCCCTGCAACTGCCCCTTGAAGTTTGTTTTGTTTGTTTCTGTTTGCTGGTTGTTTTTGGAAAGAGCAGTAAAAGCCATAATCACAGCAGCGACACTAACCAATGCTGTTAACTGTGCTTTTGAACACCCTTGGTCTAGCTCTGACACTCAGTCTTACTAACTACATAGTAGAATTTAAGCTGGATCATTTAAATAATGATAAAGCTGTCAAGACTTTGATGTGATTTTCTTCTTGAGCAATTCACCTTCTATTACAGGTTTTATTGTACTTTATAGTGGGCATCTGTAAATCTGTGGATCAGCTTAGCTGCCTAATTTACACGCATTGCACGTACTACATGGTTTTAACTGACTTACTTTAGAAGGATTCACAGTAGTTGCTAGGAAACCTTTCTGTGTTCTTTTCACTTCTTATATAGCATTAGCTTTTCAATTGATAAGGCTGTACCTTTAGGTACAGAGGGATTTAAGCAGAATCAAACAATGACGGTAGGACTGCAGCATAGATAAGCAAAAAAAAGGGAGGGGGTATGTGCAAATCCTTGTTCTTTGTACAGGTAATACAGAGGATTAGAGCAAATGAAAGGACATAGCACATTTTCCATTAATATTTTTTAAAAGATATTCTGCATCATATTAAGGGAAGCAGCAAAAACAATGCTCCTTACTATAGCTTAAAGTTTACAGATTTGTAAATGACTGTACAGTTAAGCCATTTCATTGTGCTACTTCTGTTACATGGCATGTCTTCCTAGGGATAACTTCAAATGATAAAATAGTGAAGCATTTTTCTGTATAAGGGAAGGATAACTCCCATACAGATTTAAGGAGGCAAAGGTTTTTGCCAGAAAGTTTTTGCTCTATTGCAGACACATTTACACCAAGAACATGCAGTCAAGAGTCATACTTTTTTCCTCCTGAAACATAGTGTGATTCTCTGGAATGAGTCCAGAGAAGAGTAACAAATCTGGTGAAGGGGCTGGAAAACAAATCTTACAAGGAGCGACTAAGAGAGCTGGGGTTGTTTAACCTGGAGAAGAGGAGGCTGAGGGGAGACTTTATTGCTCTATACAACTACCTGAAGGGAGGTTGTGGAGAGGAGGGAGCTGGCCTCTTCTCCCAAGTGACAGGGAACAGGATGAGAGGGAATGGCCTCAAGCTCCACCAGGGGTGATTTAGGCTAGATATTAGGAAAAAATTCTTTACAGAAAGGGTCATTGGGCGTTGGAACAGGCTGCCCAGGGAGGTGGTTGACTCACCCTCCCTGGAGGTGTTTAAGGCACGAGTGGATGAGGTACTGAGGGGCATGGTTTAGATGGTGGGAACGGTTGGACTTTATGATCCAGTGGGTCTCTTCCAACCTGATGATTCTATGATTCTATGATGTATTCACGTTAGCAGATACATAGACTACGTGAGACAATACAGCCATATAGAAAGCAGGAAAACTTTACTCTTATTTACTACAAATTACATTGTCTTACTGTTTCTCATCTCTACTGGGATAAAACAGACTTGTCTTTCATTAGGAATTAACCTCTACCCAACCAATTGAATGTATGCCAGCAGCTATTATAGTACTTTCAGAAAGAGATTTTCTATTATACCATTTTTCTCCTCCCCAAAACATCTCACATTTTTTTCAAGTTTCAGAACTTATTTGAGCAGACAAACTTTAAAGAACCCTCTGACACTCCTCCATCCACAAATCTTCCTGTTCCTGCCACACTCTGGTACTTCACTGTTCTCCAAGTCTGATAGTGGCTGTTCAGCCAAGATTGTAATGCAATCTTGGCATTGCAACTCAGCAGCTTGAACAGCACCACAGCTATCTTTTAATAGGCCTTATAGTAAATTTATGGATGGTGGAAGATATTTTTTTTTCTTTCACATCTTTTCTTTTTAACCTGTAAGTGTATGTTGTCCTGCAAGTATCGCTTTTTTCAAAGTTCATGATAGCCAAACCCAACATTTTTTTCTTGGTTTTCTATATTGTCCTGTAGAAATTAGAGAGTCTCACAACATGACAGGCTCATTTCAGGAAAGAATATAATTAATTTCTTCCAATAAGACTTGCTTAAATCTCTTGGGTTAAGAAATCTGGGTTTGTGTTAACATGGCGTTGGTTAGAATGAAATTTTTGAACATCTACTTTCTACAAATCAGTGTGAAAACAGTAGAGAAAACTACTCCCTAGCATCTTAACTTCAAACCTGAGAACATAAAAACACATGATTGTAAAGAAATAATAATGCTGTCATCCCTTCATTCGTAATACAGCCTGGCAAAATAAATATTTCAAATAAGAAAAAATGTGAATTCATGAGTGATTTTAAAGTTCATGAAGTTTAAAGGCAAATAGACCACTGAAAGAAACAGTGAGTGGTTACATCATTAACTTCAACCAGTAACTCCTGTGCCAAATCTATATCAAATCTTCTTGAAACGTATGTTTGTCTAAAGCAAACATCATCTCAGATGGATCTGAAAACATCCTGAGTTAAAAGAGAATCTGCCACCTCCAGTCATAAAGAATTAGATGTTTCTATTAAAAACATCTGTCAGTTCAAATTGTAGGTCATCTGGTTTAATCTTTTAGTCCTTCTCTTACTACCTCTTTCCCCTCTACTGCTAAAGAGTCTTTAGCACTCAATATTTTCTTGACATCAAAACTTTCAATTATATACTGCAGCTAAGTAATTTCTCAATTCTTTTGATATGTTAAACAGAATGATTTGTTTAAATCTTTTCTTGAAAGGCACTTGATCCATTATTTTAAACTATTTTTCAGGATAAAATAGGACAATAGTCTTATGTGCAAAATAGTAATATTGATCTCTCAGTGATGTATGCAAGGTAAAACCCCAACTCCATTCCTAAGATAAGCTCCCTATTTATGTGTCACAGTCTTACATAAGATCCTTTAGCCACAAGATCTACAGAAACCTTCATATTGTTATCGTTTAAGAGAACTCATAGAAGTAGAGTTATGCAAGACATGTTTTGTTATTGTACAGCCAAGTATTCAAAAGCCTTGATTGTCATTACACTGGCTACCACTAATCTTTGAGGTGTATTTTTCTCCTTGATGATGACCTTTGATACAGTAGAAGTAACTGAAAAGATATCAAAGTAACAAAAGAATCTCCAAACCAAACAAAAAGCAGCAATACAACCCCCAGATCTTAAAAAGCCAAGAGAATGGCTCTCTATGCAGAATATGTCCTTACTAACTCTCTTAAAGGTCATTTTGAAAGCTTCAGAAGAAATATTAGAGCACACAGGCTGAAATTCGCCCACATCATCACAACTCACTTTGGAAAACATACTTTCTGTTACTCTTCTGTGTATAACCTAAAATGTTGTATAAATTAAATTGCATACCATAGATTTCTGTTTCTAGTAGCAAAGAAATAGGATGATCAGGGACTTAAATGTATTTCAAAAGCCTAAAAATAATGTTTTACTTGAAAAGGAATTTGTAAAACCAAACAACTGAAATTTAGAATACAAAATTCCCAAGAATAACTACTAAAATCTAGTTTCATCTTTTTGTTAAATGTAGTTTGCATCAGATTGAACTGAAAAGATCACTAATGAAGTAAAGAGGTTAATCTACTTTGGAAATACTGCAGAGGGACAGTAAAAAAAAAGACTAATGCAGAGCAAAATAGAAAATTTAAATTATAACAAAACCAAAACTATGTTTTCTTTGGGAAATGCAAATTAATATAACTACAGGAAAATTAGACTGTTTCCTTTCTGAAACACACAAAAATCACATTAGCTAAAAGTATGTGGAAAAGACTGCTTTTACTCAGAACCATGTTTGCAAAGATACTGTGAGAAAATATTTAGGACTAGACTAGATTGTACTCATCTACTTTATTCCCGTCTCCCTCAGAAACAGATATATGAGGCTGTGATGTACTGTATATTTCTAAGAGGAAATTCCTGAGGAATGTTGCTGCATATCTCAAACCAGTAATGACAGAAAGTGCTATGATTTTCTATGGAAATAGCTTATATTATGCAGCATCCTTGATATACAACTGACTGTTACTTGGTCTGCTATTCAAATCCAATTAAGTCCAGGCTAAAATAAAAGTGATGAAGAATGAGTGTTCTATTTAAGTTTTCCTTACCAAAACTAAACCCTGCATTCCATAATATGTTATTTTTTAGAAAGAATATTGTGTAAAAAAGAATAGTCATTCAGTTTTAAAACTGCACTTGAGAAGAATATAACCACTTGACTATTTTCAGTTCCAAATTCTCTTCTTCTCCTAGAGCAGTGTTACACATTAAACAATGAGAACAGTACAGAGATTATGTACAATGGCTGCTCTCACTTCAAGAAACAATTAAAAGCTCTCACTAAGCAGGTCACACTAATTCTATTAATATAAACACATATTAGTGCATTAACTCTGCATGAGAAACATCTGAAACATACAGAGATACTAGCTGGGTTCACTAACACATCAGTAGGATCAGTTTGCTTCCAAACGCCTATTCAGTATCCTAGAAGTACAAAGTGTGATCATTTTTTATTATAATTAGTTCTATTTTTTAAAAAATACAGATAACTGGGAAAGAACATAACTCCTATTTTTTTTCCTGTTCAAGTATTTCAGATTTTAAGACATATGATCAACCTTTAGAGAAAAGAAAAAGGAAGGCTTCCTTCACAACCACAGGTTAAAAAGCACATAGAAAAATGTTGTTGGCACATGTAGATTCTCCTTGCACTGTTGAGGCAGTGGTCCTTGAATCTCCACCTCCAGTCAACTTGTAGGTATGACACAACTCCTTATATGCAACTACATTTCCAAATCAAGTCCAGATAAATTCCATCTCAAGTCTTGAGATGGCTGAGAGAATCAGACATATATACTGAAAAAGAACTAGAGTTCTCATATCCTCCTCTCATACACTCCTGTTTATGATCAAACTGCCCTTCACTTTGTGAGTATTTCTTGTTTGTCCCCTTGACATAGCAATATTCCTATTGTCAAGTGATACGGTTGACCTCAGGAGTTATTTCTCCACCTTCTAACTGCTTTCATAGTGTCTGTGCAACTATACCTAAGCTGAAGGCTCTGTCATACTCAATGGAGTAACAAGCGAGAAGGCATTTTTTCTGTGCTGATTTGGCTTTTGTAACTAAAAGAGGGTTAAAAACTAAACCTAAATGCTCTTCCTTGTCTCCTGTTCTCCCTCTTTTCCCTTCTCCTTCCTTCAGTGATCAGCATATTTGAGTACTCTTTTCCAGAAAGCCCTTACAGCACGACTTCCCCTCTTCAACACTGGTAGGTTGGCAAACTACACACCTTCTGCAACAAAACAGAATTAATCAACCAGCCCTGTTCTACAAATTAAAACAACTGTGTGGCTTTTTCTTTTATAACAGCTGCAAAGATAAAATTGTAAAGGTGGTGTCAGGTCTTTTCTCTTTTGATAGCTGAGCAAGTCAGCAGAACCTGTGGAAGTGCTCGTGTAGTCAGGAAGGTAGCTTATAAACACACATGTGGGAGGTGGTTGAGTCACCTTCCCTGGAGGTGTTTAAGGCACGGGTGGATGAGGTACTAAGGGGTATGGTTTAGTGTTTGATAAGAATGGTTGGACTCAATGATCTGGTGGGTCTCTTCCAACCTGGTCATTCTTTGATTCTATGATTTTTAAGAGGAAAAAGGCACCCTACAAAATCTGCTAATGCATTTCCCCAAAGAGTACCGCTGTCATGAAACCCAAACATTATAACAGACTGTAATGACATACATGGGAAGCATTTGAAAACTGATGATTAAACAAGTTTGTTTTCCTACGCCAAATGTAGACTTGAGAATGAAACAGCTTACATGAGTAATAATGTTTGTTTTGGATTGATATGCAGTAGACTGCCCAGCGCTGATTATTTTGAACAAATGCACAGCTCTACCCTATGTAATAAAAATCTGGCTGTCCTTTGTTACTCATGAAACTCATAAAGGTTAAACCTTTAGCCTGAAGGAAAAAAAGATCCTTTTCATCCAATGAAAATTAATAGGACTGAACATCCCTCCCCTTGCAGGCAGCTGTAATTTTTCAGCTAAGAGGCACAGAGGTTTAAGAAGAATTGATGATGGAAAGTTTTGTCACCAACATAAGCACATTTTAAAAGCAGCTAGCAGTAGGCTTACAGTGAGAAATGTACATCTGAGGCGATGCCAGTGGTACTTAGCACAGCTGCTCATGGCTGTGCGCCTAATTGAATGTTGTTTGTCTCAAGATTTTCCAGTGGACCATTTCATGTGGCAGCACACAGCTGATGTGCCACATAACCCGCATTAACACCTCACCTGCAAAATACATAATTACATTCAAATCTGCTGATTAGATGCAAAATACAAACACACGCCAGCGGTTGCATTTCAGAGGTAAGCATGCCCATCCGCAGGGAAGAAAATGAGTGGATTGTTATCTAGAACTGGTCCTCCATCCTGTCTCTCCAAAAAGGATTATCGATAGCATGTACAGGAATTAAAATTTCCTATGATCATTTTTTGTTGATGGCTCTTTAAGGCTAGGTAAATCTAATTCTCTTTGCTTCCCACACATTTATTTTGCATCTTAACTCTTATGTAAAGGTTTGTAAAACACATTTCTGTGATGCTAAAAAAGGAAATCATCTGATAAATTACTTCTTACATATATAGAATGAGCTGTCAAATTGCATGATTTATAAAATTACAGGATGTTAATTCAATACCTCTTAATATAACTGCTACTCTCATGTCAATCTTTTTTACTGGAGCATGTTTGTTCCAGATTTATTTATTTTTTAATAACTACTGTTCACTTCGCAGTGAAGTTTATGTTTGCATTAAACTAATTTACATCCATTTGAAAATGCTGAATCCAAGCCATTTCCCTTTTCTGCTGGGAATGCAGTCAAGCACAGTTGCTGCTGAACAACTATTTGGAAAATATGTTTTGATTATTGTTGTGTTTTCAGTTGACTACATGCAGTGGCTGAACTGAGAGGTCATCACAATCATTATGAACGTGGTGAACTAAGCTTTGTTTTATCAGAGCAGGTAACAACTAAAAAACTCCAAACAGAGCCTAACCCTTGAATGTAGGAATAATTATTAACACTTACTGAAAGTAATGCATTTATATAGCACAACTAATTAAATTCATATCCACAATAAGACATGAAAGATGGCTTGGGGTTTTTTTTTTACCATAGATAGTCTAGGAGTATATAGTCCTACAAAATTCCATGTGTTTTGAGGTTATCTTCATTAAAATAATTAATTTTTGCATTAAAAAAATAATTATAATTGTTTCAGATATCCTACCACCTCCCCCACACAAAAGACACAGTCTTGTAAATCTGTGTTATACTGAAATGATACCTAGTGGACAAAACCAATCTCTTGAAAGAGTTTCATGACAAAGGAAAAGCTTAGGGAAGCAGACTTATAATGAAGGTGAGAACTTAAGCCTGTCCCTTTGTGTCTTCCGACATTGTGCACTTTGTGAAGTGTTCCTTTGAGGAAAGTGTTGATCTGAATGTCTAATGAAAGGCTGTATGTGTTCTATAAAATCATGAGAATGAAGCTTGCAGAGACAATTATAAAGCTGATGCTTCCTAATTTTACAGGCTACACGTTCTACTTCTTACCCAGCCTTCACCTAGACTGCTACATATGAGATTCTTGATAGAGAGAAAAGTAGAAATAGAATTTGTTACATATCCCATAATGAACCAGCTGAACCGTTTCAACCTTCTTCCTTTAGTTACTGTAAAATCATCAGCTGATACTGGAAATACCTAGCTAGCAGTATTTGGGGAACAAACTGCTGCTGGCAAGACCTCAAAGGAGCTGAAGGAAGAAGCACCTACTACCCTGTTTCTCCATGAGTGCTCCTGACCTTAGGCTACCGGCTTTGGAGCTGGACAGGTATTTGGCGGGTCAGATATTCCTAAAGGCCATATAAGTGCTTTTGAGATGGGTGAGATTTAGAAACAACAGTCATTCTATTTCTCTTTTTTCTCTTGCATACTTCCTAATCCCAGAGCTATAGTAACTTCCTTGCATCCCCACAGCAATGAGTATGCTGCCATCAGTACTTTGTTTGAAGCATGTTCTTTACTCCATGGGCATGGGCTTATTCATTCCCTTGTTAATTTGTACAGCATTAATGGATCTCTTAGAGGTTTTCAACATTTAATTCTCTTACTTTGTCAAACTAATTAGTGTTGTTTTAATCACTTTCATATCTCAGAGCATCCACATCCTGATAGGTGCTTAAGAGAGAAGAATAAAGGAATGACTCCTTCCCTCAGGAGCTTGAAGTAATTCTCATTGAAATAGCTCAAGAAAGCAGCTACTGGTAAAACAGACTTAACAAACTATACTTTAGGAACTTGGAAACAGCATACACTGAATTGTTAACCCTTACATTGCTCCCCTGGTGATTTTTATATCAAATCTTTTTTGATAAACCAAATAATTCCTTTTTAATAAACTCTTGTCTTGGAAGTGTCTCTTAACCAAATAACTGATATGTTTTGAGTAGCACAGCTCTTTTATATAATCTGTACAGTTTTACGAAATATTATATCACAAGGAAAAAGAGATTGACTTAGAGCAACTTTGGTGGACTAAAAGGATAAAGAACTGCTCCAAAGAAAAGATTTTACCAACAACAGACTTTTGCATAGGCACCAGATTTCACCAAAATTAAAGTACAGAGGAAAAAGCCTGAGAGAACAAATGGCTAGGGCATTACTGTAATGAGATGCAATTAAAGAGGCATCTTAAATTTCCGATAACATGAAGTGAATTTTGAGAAGGAATCTGACAAAGAATTATGATTCAGATCTTTGAGAGAACACTGTATTTAATCTCCTTGTGACTGAGTTTGAAGTCTTGATTTATTCTCTGTCATCTAAATTCTATTAACAGAGTAAATAAACTACATGAGTTTTTTTAAGAAATAAAGCTATTATTCTCAACTCTCATTTGTCTTTTTAATTTTAAAATTCAATATTCTGGAAATTATGTAGCAAAATACTGTCTTTAAAAACTCACTTAAATGCATTGAAACTACTGAACACACTAGTTCAGGTGTTCAGAACTCCTTAGCTGTCTCTCTGGAGCACGTCATTGTGCTACATCATCTTATTCTGTCTTTTGTCTGGAGCATTTTTGTAGCAGAACATTTCAGTAACGTGCAAAAAAAAATAAAAAAAGTGTCTTTGTTTCATTTTATTTCATTCAGTGCTGGTTTTGTCCACACCAGAATTACAGTTTTTATTTGGAGGTGTTACTTGGGAGGTGATGAAGAACCCAGTGAACCTTTATTATTCTCTTTCTTCTCACTTGTTGTAACAGGTCATACTGGGGTTTAGTTAGAATAAGAATTTGAGTGGCCTCGTTTTAACAGAATAATTACAGTGTCACAGCTATGCTGATATAACTCCCCCATGTGGATATTCTATTCCAAAGATAAAAAATCTTTTATCTTAGAATACTTAGTCTGCCTTTAAATTCTATTTTAATAGTCATTTTCCTTCTGAAGGGATGATCACACAGGAAGCATATCAAGATAGCTACAGAGTTTATTTTCTTCTAGTGGTACAACACTCTCAAAGGGATCCTCAGATGTTGGAATGGCACTGATTCCAACCCACCAAGTCTCTACTGCACTTCAGTCAAAGGTAGAGCATGATCTGCCATCTAGTCTAGTCAAAGAGTCTTATCCACAGAGAAGAGGATTGAAAATGGGATACCATGAGGTATCTCAACATTACTGGATAAATACTTAATACATAGGTTTTCCACATAGCCTGGACTAAAAATATAAATTTGCATTTCATTGAATGTGTTGACTAAAATAAAAATGTTTGTTTCTTAAGGTCTTTTTTTTTCTCATGGACAGCTGAAAATTATGCTTTTCTTTAACAAAAAAATATCTTGATAGGAAAAGCCTAGGCAGTTCCATTAATAAAATTAACTAAACTGAGTAACATCTACTTTAAGGACAGAAGCAAGGTTACTAGCATCATAGAAACTATTCACTTTTTAACACATACAAATCGTTTTCAAGGTTTTTTTTTCAAAATTAGACTAAGAGGCTACATACAGACATGGATAGAAGATCTGTCTGGACAACTCTCACAATGTAGAATGTGTTCTAAACTTGCAGACAATTTCCATGCTTTCACTTCACGTACAAAAAGACTCCAAGCATTAAAAATGCCAAGATATGTTAGTTAACATAAGTGAAAAGAAATAGATATGATGTACTATTATTTACTTCATCATTTCTTTTCTCCTTAGAAAGAGTGAAGCTCCTCAGTGGTAATAGATAAAAGGTCAGACTCCAGCTAGTCTAGAAATAAAATAAAAGGTTTTCTATTGCTGCCATGATAAATAGTGATTCTCTAGAGCTGCCTGATCACAAGAGGCATCAAGAACACATTTTTCATCGTCAGCATGGAAAGAAATCCTCACTGCTACTAGCAGATCCCCTACCTCTGCCTCAATGCAAACAGTGAGGTTCATAGCATCTGAACTTTCAAAATCACCAATACTGAACTAATGGTAGCTATAAAGCTATTTTGGAGTGTTTGATTTTTATCAAGGGTGCAATTTTTAAAAAAGAAGGTACCTAGGTTACAGCTTTGCAGCTTTACACTGCAGTTAGTAAAGTGTCACATGTTTTAAAGACCACCTAAACTTCCCCGTGAAAGGTATGAAAATACTCCTGGATGACTTCTGGACAATAGACTTAAGGGCAGATACTTAGCTTGTGTAAATCAGTATCACTTCATTAAAGTTAATGGAACTATGCCAATTTACCAACTTTCATCTGTCGTGAACTCATTTTTGCTTCCAAATATTCTTTCATTGAGTTGGGAAACAAGAGAGTTCCAAATGAAATCTTTCCAGGTACAGTCTGACCTCCTTGATCTAGACTCATGCCATAAAATGAAACTTTAGCTGAGGAACCAAACACTGCATCATATTTCCTCTAACAACCACTATCTGAAACAATGGTCTATAGGCACTTATTGTTGCCAGCACTTTTTAAACATTTCCCCTTGTGCTTCAACAGTTAAATCCCAGGAAGTTAAATCAGCTTGCAAATCTGACTGAATCAACACCTGCTCATTCAAAGCGCATTTTAACCACAGGGAGGAATTCTTCACTCTCATTTGAGGAAGCAAAAAATGAAAGACAGAAATCATGGCCAAACAATTTCAAGGCTCTGCAGGGATACAGAATTAAGCCACAGTACATCCTTGTGCTCCATCCTGTTTTTCACTAGCAGGTCCAAGTTAGAAGTACTATTATCATTTGCCATGCTTCTGCTGAAAGCAGAATACCCCCATAACTTCTCTCACACAATGTGAATCCATTTGAGCAATGAGAATTAATATCACAACATCATTAATAGTTTCTGCTTCACTTTGCTTTCTTATATGGGGTTCAACACAACAAAACCTGATAAGGCACCTGTAATGCTATTTAGCAAATTAAGAAAACTATCTATGATCACCTTCAAAATAGTTCCCTTCCGAGTTGACACACAGCTGCACACGGAGCTGTCAATGTTCAAAACAATTACCCAGATTATTATTATGAGGATCTCTGTTGTTTTTGCTTTCATATCTTCTACCATCAAAAAATGTTTTCCTTTGAGCACTAACTTGATGTTTAGGAAGACGTAGAAATCACAGGGAGCCATGTCTGGTGAACAGAGTGGGTGCTGAAGCACAATGATGGTGTTCTCAGCTAAAAACTCCTTCACAGATGAAGCATTACGGACTGGCTGATGTTAGCTTACTGTTCACTCTTACACACTGACACTTTCCAACTGAGTGTACGAAACCTCTGTATTTGAACATACATTCACCGGTGCTGAGTGGAGTGATGAGGCTGAGCTTTGACTTACTCTGACACATAAGCGTGTGATATACTGAATACGAAATATTGGGATATATAATATCCAAAACAAGTACATTGCTTCTTATACTGCCAAAACTGATTTAATCTGGCCTTGTAATCATAAAAAGATACATTTATAATCATATATCATATATGTTCACAAGTATTAAAATCATTCAAGAGACTTTAAGAATA
Organism: Coccyzus lansbergi; assembly: GCA_033558105.1. Classification (NCBI taxonomy): domain Eukaryota; kingdom Metazoa; phylum Chordata; class Aves; order Cuculiformes; family Coccyzidae; genus Coccyzus; species Coccyzus lansbergi. Next base: position 2,158,903 of record JAUMJK010000159.1, read on the forward strand.
TTTAATGTTTATTTTATACTTATGTACTTGAAAATCTATTGCTACCAGAATTAGTAAGAATTTTTTTTTTTTACATTTCAAATGTACTTAACTTCTATTGTTATTTTATTGCATCTTCGTATAGGAAGGAAAGAATGTATGCAGAGTAATACTGAATGTATTCTCTTTGTCCAGAAGACCCAAAATTGTTACTGAAATCTTGGTGACTTAGGAACTCATGAGAAAAATGGAGACATTTAGACTTACAAACCTGTTTTGAAGCTGGTGCTGTGGCTTTCTACATGTACTCACCTAAGGTTGCTATACAAGAAGGGCAGCTGCTAAGTAACAAGACCATGGCTGGAAGCAAGGAGAGAAAGACTAGGAAGTGCCATAGCAAACAGAACTTTGGGAGTTTAATATTAAATCTCGCTAATTCAAACTGCTGCTACTAAGACTGCTCTCTGCTACTAAGTTTTGCCCATGTTATGGGCATGTTATTTATCCCTGTCTGTTCACTCTTCAAGTATTAGGTCACTTTTTATATGAAACACAATCTGTCTGTCTTTATTTTTAGAATCATAGAACAACCAGGTTGGAAGAGACCCACTGGATCATCGAGTCCAACTATTCCTATCAATCACTAACCCAGGTCCCTCAACACCTCGTCCACCCATCCCTTAAACACCTCCAGGGAAGGTGAATCAATCCCCTCCCTGGACAGCCTCTGCCAGTGCCTAATGACCCGTTCTGTGAAAAATTTTTTCCTAATGTCCAGCCTGAACCTCCCCTGGTGGAGTTTGAGGCCATTCCCTCTCGTCCTGTCCCCTGTCACTTGGGAGAAGAGGCCAGCTCCCTCCTCTCCACAACCTCCTTTCAGGTACTTGTAGAGAGCAATGAGGTCTCCCCTCAGCCTCTTCTTCTCTAGGCTAAACACCCCCAGCTCTCTCAGCCGCAACTCTTCTTCTCCAGCCCCTTCCCCAGCTTCGTTACTCTTCTCTGGACTCACTCCAGAGCCTCAACAGCCTTCTTGTGGTGAGGGACCCAGAACTGAACACAGGATTTGAGGAGCAGTCTCCCCAGTGCCAAGTCCAGAGGGAGAATAACCTCCCTGGACCAAATGGCCACTTTCCCTAATTTTCAAGTACTTCATTGTTAGGAACCTTGTTATTGTTTTTTTATCAGCATGTCACTATCTCTCAACTAGCAGCAGAAAGATGGCCCTCCCTTAAATTTGACAGTAGAAAATGAAACACTGGTGCATGCAGATAAACAGAAAAATAAAGAGAGTACATAAAAGGATAAAGGGGTCTTGTTGAAGTTTACTCTTAGTTATTGATAATAAATATCTCAAGATACTTAACTAAAGTTGTACCAATTCATAGTTATACTGCAAACACATTCTATGTATATGTATAGCTTATGCAATATTTTTTTCTGGAAATTTCCCTGCTTCTTTAATTTTGTACCAGCTCTTTATGAAGCCTTGTACTTGCTATTGTCAAGGGAACTGTTTGTATTTAGTTCCCTGTAGAAGGGGGTGAGGATTACACTAAGGCTTTAAGAAGAGGAGAGATAACAAAGAAAAAAGGCAATAAAGAAGAGACATGGGAAAAAAATAGAACATCCATAATCTTGTAGTTCTTAACCTTTAAAATCAGTCAAATAAGGATGAACAGTAATTTAATATATTCTAAGACCAACAAGTAGTATACTTTGGAGAGGTGCACCTTATAGAACAGGAATAGCCATTTTTTGTGAAGATTTTTATGGTCCACTGCAAGTTTCTGAAACAATTTAAGGAACAATAAACAGAAGTTCAGTGGTTCTGAGTTTTGGACTGTGTCATTAGGTATTCTCATGCTTGCGAAGTATGGTCATGGAGCTAGTATAAAATCTCACTATAAAGAGACAGGTTTACTATAAATAGGCTCATGTTGATTGTGAATGCATTACATACAGAATTACTAGGCAGAGTGAACAGTCGCTTCTAGTCAAATATTGTAACTAGTGGAAATAACTGGCAGAGAACAAGTACTTCTCCTGTTTCAGGTTACAACTGCAGCACTTTGTCGCATATTGCAGCATTACACAAGTATACCAGAAAATACGAAACTCTCCTTCATAAGTAGCAGAAAGAATGAATGGTCATACCAGTAAATAATGTTTAATCCCCTCAATGAAACACACCACTTGTGCCTGATAGGTTTTTTAAGACAAGAAAATATCAAAACACTTAAAACCCCCAAGTAATCTACCTAGGCCAAGATCAGAGACCACCAATCTGGAAAAAAAAAAAATGAGGTTTTTTTGGACATTAGAAGCTCACTGGGTTTACTGTGCCTGCACAATAGAGTCACAGTGCCTCTGACTTTTCCCTCTCCTGCTAGTTTTCAGTCCCATCATGCAACAAATTCCATTGAAACACAAGCAATTTGAAAGCTGTGAGAGACAAAAACCATGTAAAGTAGCAATGCAACCAGCGCCGGGGTGAAAGGGGTCTCCTGGTGCATACCCTTGGGAAAAATACAGGGCACAAAAGATGGCATTAGATCTGCTGTTCTTGGGATAAAAGAAGTCTAGATCCCGAACAACAGTTCCAATCATGGAAGTAAAAGAGAAAAGATGGAGTTAGACACAGAATTTGACATGATGGAGTGACAGCTTGCACTGGAATGAGGGAAGAGAGAGTGTCAAAACTGACACAGGAGTTGTAAGCCTGAATGACAGGGAAGATGTTGAAACTGCTGATGAACATGTAAGAGGAAATGCCAGGAAAAAAAGATGTACACCTGTAAAGAAGAGGTAGATCTAAGGCAACATACTAAATGAAGCTAAAAAAAGAACAAGTGCGTGGGAAAGGTAAGACTGTGCTAAGACCTAAGGCAAGAAGGCCTTCTCCAGGGAGAAAGGAATGATGGGAGAAAAATAGACATAGAAGTCGGAGCAAAATTTTGATGTCTATTCAGAGAAGTAAGGCGCTAAATGCAGAAGTTATATTTCTCTGTCTCACGTTGTTTAATCTATTATACATAACTGCATTTGGTAGAGGAAGTAGTTTTGTCATGTACTGAATTCTTGTCAAAATTACTCTTGGGAGAGTCAGATATCATGGAACCCACACTGAAGTCCTGTGCAGAAATGTGCTTGACAAATTACAATATATTAACACTGAGAAGCTGTCTAGGTGGGAATCTAGGAACACTGACCTTGGAAGTCTTAGCTTCAGAGGCATGGGTAGGTGGATCTGAGTTTGACTTTAGAAAATCTGAACCACACTACACTGGAAAACTGGAACAAAAGAGACAGGTGCTGAATCTACACTGTATTTTGAAAACTGATTGAATCATACATGATAATGATAGAATGGGGTTTACTCTCTATATCTTTCATTACAAACACAAACCTTGGGGATAAAGAATTATTCAGATGTGGACTTAGTGTTAGACAAACAACAGAAAAGGAGGAGGAATCCCAGGAAATGTGAACCACTGTAAGGTTGAGATCACATTGGTGAAGGAAGTAGTTCATGAAAACTTTTGTTCCAATACAGGTACCTTTCAAGCGAAAATAAACTCCTTCCTAACTTGTATTTATCACTTGCCTGCCACATGTTTAGTATTACTTTTTTTTCTTTGCTGTTTCTCAGTTGTTAAAAGGAAAAATAAGAGTGCTGGAAGTCCAGTCAACATGAACTGTGATCTGCAAGCTTGAGACCTTAATTTCAAAGACTAAATACACAGAAGACAGATACAGTTTATATGGAGAAGTGGTAAAGAGTAAAGAAAATATTAAGATAACTGGATGTTGTATGTAGGAACAAAAGGAGACCAATTAAAAACTATTTTAATATTCAGTAGGAATTTTCTCTCTGTTATCCCTGAATGACTACTCCAGAATCTTGGATTGCTAGAAAGTTCCTTTGAATCTCTACCCTAGAGTTTCTTGATGACTTTGTGGTCTAAATTTCCTGAGTAAAGTCTAAAACAGATTAAACATAAACAATTCTCACTTAATCCCTAGTTACTCACCTGCACGTTGTGGCTTGTTTTTTCCTGTTAGTCTACCTTTCCCATTTAGATATTACTCTAAAAGTCTCTTATTATTTCTCCATGAACCCTGAGGGTCATCCTAATAGATTTTCTGCTTATGTAGAAATAATTTCTAGGTATGAAAACAATCAGGATTTTCAGTTTACTTCCCCAACTAGTTTCCTAAATATCTTTTTTTTTTTGGCATATCATTAAAGTGAAGCAATTGACTAATTCCTTAACTTTTTATTTAATTGAATTCTTAATCAGGTCAACAAAGCTCTTTGATAGCTCTTTGTGTTTTGTATTTTTAATGACTGGTCTTGAACAATATGCTCATTATTTCACAAACTTTACTAGTATGGAAACCTATGCAAAAGTATGTCTGGGCTCCGACATTATCTGCAGTATTTTTCTTCCCATCAACATCTGGAAACTACATAATAACATAATTCCTGGGAACATTTATTCCTGTAATAGCGTCATAGTGACTTTGCATATCCAAGTCTGATACTTACCATATGGTGGCTGGAAAGGTGAAATGAGATTTTTTTTTACTGGGATGACAAGAGACCATGAAATATCTGAAGAGAATAAAAGGAAGAGACAAAGAAAAGAGAAGGAAGAGCAAAGCAAGGAAGATGACGAAACAGCTGCTGAGAAAAACAGGCAAAGGAGTCGGGGAGAAAGAAGGAAAACAAACTGGTGATAAATAAACACACCTGGCAAGTTTTCTGACTGGTCTCTGCTTCAGGGCTGGAAGGGAGAAGGTTTCCCCTGTAATTCTCTGTAGATCAAAGAATCGATATGCAGAGGAAGTGAAGATACTTCAGATGGTATAATACTTAGGCAAAGTCTTAGCCCATTTTACAGACACTTACTAAGACAATGTCTTTAGGTTACACTGATGATCATATTTTCTCAACTCTGTAGTGCCAGCCCAAGAAGTTGACAGTCTAGTACATTGGAAGAACACAGCTCTACCTGAGTAGCTGCTGCTAGATATCTGAGGAGACTTCAGATATCTTTTTCGACAGGGTTTAGGTACCACTTGCTAAAAGGAAAGTAAGAATTTTTAGGCAGTGTGTGACTACTAAACATCTGCATCCTAGCAGCCACAGCAACTGCGACAAGCTTTGTGGTTAGCCCATTACCTGCCTTAGTCACTAGAATATAAACATAAACTTAGGGTAGAAGGTAAGAAAATAAAATGAGATAAGAACTTATGTAGATACATTACAGGTTATAGAAGTATGAGAAAAGGCAGAGCTCAACAGATGGGGTGATGTAGGACAAAACAAGCTGATTATTAACAAAGAGAAATTTGCTGTTAGTAGACCATGAAGAAAAGGGTCACATAAGTCCCACATCAAGAAGAGACAACGACCAAGACTGTAAGTGAGGGAACTGATCCAGAACTACAAATAAAAATGGTCATGTCAGTGAAAAAGAACAAGATAAGGCAAGGTACAAAGCTAGATAAAAGTTAAGTAACAAAAAGTGAAGAGAAATGGCAAAGAAAAGAGAGCTCAAATAGTCAAACTCATTGAAAAAGAAAGAAAATGACAGCCGAAACTACAATAGAACCCTGAAATGTAAGAGAGCCATCATTAGTTAACAGCATCTGAGAAGGACAGAAAAAGAAATGAAAATTATGTCTGACCTATGATGAAAAAATAGAGATAGTATCAATTTTAAAAGAACATAATTATCTGGCTGTAGATAACCAGTGTACTACTAGAACTGGTAACATTCATCTTGTATATTCATGACTGTGAGTAGTATCTAAACAGAGATACGATCATATCTATCTAGCACAATATTGCCAAGCAATTAATTTAACTATATATTTAGTGTGAATATTCTAAGACAATATCACGTCCTCTAGAAGAAAAAACAAACTGAGTTTCCAAAAATCTGGTTTATATATCCATCCCTAGAGACACCATTTAATGAGATTTGTCTCAAAGATTAAGTTCCATACAAATGAGTTCCATAAAAGTACATTTAATTGAAATATACTTGAGATGGATATGGGTGATTCCTCCTTCTCCATAAGAAGGTAAAGTAGTTAATTCTACTTTTAGAAAAGATAAAAAAAACTACTCCAAATATTGGAATCTGAAAATGAAATAGAATACAACTCATGTTCTATTTTTAAATAAGAAAACTAGAAATAGTTATAAAAAAAAAAAAAGCTGCAGAACATTTTCCTTTACTTTTGTGTTTAAATAATGTGATATGTTAGTTCCAACGCAGTCTAAATAAAAGATATCTATATTAAAAGTATGAGACTAATTCTCTAATATGGACAGATACAAGCTCCACGAAGTTATGTAAAAACAGATCTTTGAATCCTTGCTTGGAAACAGCCCATCATTTCAACTGAGTGGTGCCTCCTTACATCAATAATCTGTGCACTGAGCGTAGTTAGAAGTTCAGTCACTGGAACTTCTTATCCCAGGTGGGAAAACTAATTTTTTTTTACTACACACTTTCATTATTCTTTTGAGCCCTTTCTTCTTCATAAGATGGACTGAAAGATCTACACTATCTCAGTATGTGAATAAAACATACAGCAAACTAAGAAAACTCACTTGTGAGACTGAACCTCCCTCTCCCAAGCCTGATAGCTCAGACAGCAGGAAATTGTTTCTACCTCTACACTACCACCAGACAATAAGAAGGATGAAAGAGTGAATCAGTGTCACTAAAGACTACAAAAATACTAGCTTTCAAAGGTTTTAATTTATTACTTGTAAAGCATAGTGCATCCATTACATGTCATAGTCCAAGATCCAAGTCATATTTAAATTTATGTATATACTACTCTTTGTCTTTACATAGAACTCTTCATGTCACATGCACAACTCTGTTTTATGACCTGCAAGAGGTACACATCAACAAGTATATTGCTATGACTCATTTTGTGGTAGTCCAAGAGCTAAACAAGTACTTAAAGAATAGTTAATTTTAAATGAGAGGAAATACAAGTTTCATAGTATCTATGGCAGACTTGTGTGTGGAATTTAGGTGCAATACTGTATGCTACCTTTGCTCCAGGTCTTGTCACAGACATGTATTTTATCTGCCTATTCTGTGGTGCAGCTGAATGAGAATTCTTCATGTGGCTATAACAGCCCCAAGGAGTTACAAACACAGCCACGGTCAGAATGAGGTCAGGTTATTCCACATCCTTTTTCTCCGGTAGAGCAGCAGCAGGAAAAACATATGGCACAACAGACATTAAGTCATATTGCTCATTCTAAACTTAGTCTTCTATTTCTGCCACATGTGGAAAGTTCCATGTGTAATAAATGTCAAGAGCCCTTGCATTGCCCCAAATTTTTTGAAAATCCTTCCACTTGTTCAGGCAACTGAAGCAAGGAGGCACAGAATAAAGCCTGTGCACTTTCACATAAAAGCACTCAAAGACTTGTATTTTTCTTTGGACTGCAAATAAATTAATTCACTCACTACAGCACCACAGAGAACTATAATCAGATGTGAAATGTCCCCAGTTTTTTATTGACATCATTGATCACATGCTCATAATAAGCTAAGACGAACACATTTGGGCTCCTTTTCTCATTGCACATTATGAACTAACCCTGAAGCCATCCTAAAGATCATGCTTGATGCTAACAGAGACTGGAAACGTTAAAAGACAGACTGAGGTGTAGTCAGTGTTTCCACATTGTCTTCAGCACAATGCTTTCAAGCACAGCCAGTGAGGCACCGCACCATCAGGAACTCCCTAGAAGCCTCACCATAAGCCCTAGACTTTTGTTCTCAAGCTATAGGGATGAGACACAGGCAGCTGCTGAACTATTTATATGAAGAGATCCTTTGGTCATATATTAAGAGACACAACTTGGAAGTAAAATACGGCAGGCACTATGCAGATTGGTAAGAGAGAGTGTGCAAGAATCTCCTCCAGCATTCTGGTACTGAACTTAGATGGAATGTTTCAACTTGGACTAAAAACTGCTTATAGAGAGCTAGGATCACAAGCCCATTTATCATTGTACTGGCAAGTGCTCCCACTGCATTCAAAAGGAATGGGGGAAGCCTCACCAGAAAATGTGCTGTGCCTTCTGCAGTGTCCTCTGGGACATCATGGCCCTTTACTTTTACTCAGAAAAATGCCTTAAAACCCTTTCATATTACATACACTTCACTGAGAGTGTTACATAGTCATTCAAGAGGAAAGGAGGAAAAAAGGGACAATTAAAAGGACATTTATGTATCATTTTAAAAATGTTTATATGTATGCATACATCTCCGGAGTATTTTTACTGGAAATATCATTAATAAACACATGACATACTCATATAAGTCCACCCTAAGGTGAAATTGTCATTGACTTCCACAGGATTTTTGCCTGAGTAAGGTCACAGGAATTAGATTTAATACAATTACAGTTACAAAATATTCCCTCACCAAAATAAAATCATAAAAGCTGCTGCCACTACCATAACACTGTATTATTACAAGTGTGTGCTGCTGGACTGTTATTATGTCTGTGTAGACAGTTACAAGGGAAACAGTTCTCTCCCACCAAAGCAGATCTCTGCAGGTAATTTTAATGGGCCTGTTAATAACCTGGCAACCATCCCAGCCAGATGTAGCACATTTAAACATTGTCCTTATAGCTTTGTCAGAACTGTTGACATTGCATGTCAGTAATGGAAAATTGCCACTGCACCAACCAACCGTCTTCATTATATGGAATCACATTGTTAATCTATAGCCAAATGCAACTTGAGGCGGAAAGAGAGTTTAGATTGCACCCATCTGTATACTATCACTCCAGGTGGCAGGTCGTTCTTCAGGATTAGAGATTGAATCAGTCTTTCCATCATCAATAAGCCCTCCTCCACAACGACTGTTGTCAATCCAATATTTTACTTTCAGCACCGTGAGGATTGCACAGCATGGTAATGAAATTTCTCTGTAAGTGGACCACAGGGATCTATACCAGAGAGATACATCTCTTTAAAAAGCTCAGGGAAATCAGACAGCATGCTGCACAATCTGGACAGTAACTCGGTTTCAAGCACCTCCCTAACTCTTTTATCTGTTTAGGGATGAGATCTTCCAGATATAACAGCATTTTTATGCTGGGTTATTTAATTTTTTTGTAGTAATTAGTATTGGGTGATTATTTCCAATTTGGAAAGGTTGGACAGACACAGAAAATAAAGCCATTTCTGAAGCAAAACAAACTTGTTGGTATAAAGCTTCTAATTTCAACATTTCTCATCACATATTACAAGTTTGACCTTGGCTAAATTTTTTTTTTTAATTTCCCATGATTTAAACTTACTGGATATTATTTATTATTATCTTTTCAAGATGCAGCTTAACCTTCAAAGCCCACTTGCTACCTGCAGTAGGCGTTTTTTCACATTGAGAAGTCTTTTTGCTCCTCAAATTACCTGTCTTGCTCTTGTGTATTTACAATATCACTCTAACCATGCTAACCAGTCACCCTCACCAGGACTTCCCTGAATCAGTTAGAATGATTATGTCAATACTTTAGGCATTTTGACTTTCTGATGATGGGGTTGTTATAAAAATATACACTCTCAAAATATACACAGACATACTAGCTGCAACTCAGGTACTTCAATTATTACAACTGAAATTACTTTTGTAACAAAAATAACATGAGTGGAAAATTGTCATACTGAAACAGGCATCTAGCTTTTAAAGGTCCATTTTATGTACTGCATTTGTTCCCAGTTGGTTATTCCGTAGATGTTAAATTCAGCCCCCATCTCTTTTTTTCTTTTTTTAAATGTACATGTTTTAACTGAAAATGGTTAGTTACAGCACTTTTTTCCCAAAGCATATGGAAATGAGAATAAATGCATTGCTCAGTTTTTCACAATCCATTGTTAGCTTTGGTAGGTTACACATTTGTTAAACACTGAACAAGCTCTAGCTAACAATTATGATCATTTAGCAGAAATGACTATGTGACATTGTCACAGAAATTGCTGAAAATAAGAAAGCAAATGAAACAGAAGACATTTCAGCTATGAGGGAGCAGAAAAAAAGACACACTCTAAAACCAGAATTTCAGGAGCAATAGGACTGGTAGAAATATATCCTATAATGTATCTTTTGCTTCAATATATCGTTTGGGTTTATCACATCTGCAAATATAGGAAATGTATTTGTTTACAAATACAGCTCCTTAGGAAACTGAGAATTTTATTATTGCAAATCTATTACTGTTGTCCAGGAAAATGAAAGTAACAATGTCAGTGGTCAGCTGAATTGTTGGTTTTTCTTTTACAATTCTCCTTTTTAATAATGACAGTGGATCTGATCGATGATGACATTTCCTTTCTGACTACATGGACTATAGTCCAGCACCTATGGAGGGAGCTCTGTGTGTGGGACTAGAGCGCAGTAAGCTGGAAATCCTAGGATGTAACTCATGGAACTGAGTATCAGTAAATGCACCATCAATGGCACCTGTTAAGTCTATCCAGCACAGAGAGTAACAGAATGATTAATTTCTTCATTCCGTGCTGGTTCTGTCAGAGATATGAGATTCAGCACATATCAGTATGGACTTGAATTTTATGTGAAGTATGAAGTCCAAAACATGAAACTTTTCTCCCATATTACTCAGTCATTCTATCATTTATAAAATAATAAGGCCATATCCTTTGGTAAATCCTCTTATTTTTTTCTTGGAGGTAAACTAAATTGATGCCATGAAAGGAAACATTGTATGAAAAGAAAGAACTCTTAACTTAGAAAAAATATATTTTGTTGCTAGAACTCTAATTCCTCCATCCATTGTCAGCTCCCAAACAGACCATTTTGATGACCTTGGCCTCAGCTGGTAACACTTATAAGAAGATAAAGGCTACATCTACACTAAGGAAAACATTTTCCAGTTTCAGATCATCTGGTATAGCAAGCTTGCATCTATGTTTCATTGGGGTTCAACTCCATCAGTAAAGTATTAATTATGTCTGATCTGTACTGCAGCCCACACTATGCTGTGCTTGGCCTTAACCCCTCTGGCCTCATTTGCTTCTTCAATATCCACCCTGAGAAGAAGGGTTTTGTTTTGCTGTTCAAAACATACAAAATAATGACCCTAACATAACGTTCTAGAAAGGTATTTTTTTTAACACAATACCAAGAGCCCATATCGTATGTCATGAGTATAGCCTGTGATATACAAAGATGTTTTAGAGTGCAAGTGTTGCCAGGACCATGTAGGAAGACCAGGTAAAATAAGACCCCAAGGACTTAGACACATTTGAAAATAAGTTGTCCTTGGGAGTTCCCACAAAACCACATCCAGGGTTTATTTTAAAAGGAACTGACTGGTGTACTCCAAATGTAAGCCTGGAGGTAAACAACCAGGTATGTACTGTGGATGATCAGCAAAGAAGGCCCCAAAGGTCACTGAGAGAGCTAATTTGGCCAAGGAAGTAAGTAATAGACTGATGCTTCTGTCCTTTACATTGCAACTGGTCAGCCTTCTGAGTCTTTGGGTAGAGACAGGATCCTGGATGGAAACCTGTCTTCCCTTCTGTAAGTGAGTAAGGAGCCTGCAATCAACAAGGATTCCTCTTTTCTCCTTTCCAGAGCATTTTCAACTACTAGTTTTTCCTTGTGTGACCTTATTACATGCCTATACACGTGACTGTAGTAACAGCTGGAAGAATTTAAGGTATCTTTTTTTTCCCAACTTCTTGTTACCACACACCTGCCCCAGAACCAAACAGCGCTTGTGAGAGCTCTGCTTCTACTTTGCTGCCACAGCCATTGGCTGAGTGGGGAGCATGTGAAGGCTGGGATGGGCTGCCTGTGGAGCAGAAACAGCAAGAAGGGGAGTCAACCACGCCAAATTATGACAGTTATCTTTTTGCTGAACATCTCCCTTTAAATAATCTACCCCTTTGCAGTAATAATTTGCCAGCAATAGCCAAAGAGTAGCACTGCAGCACCTCCTCTTGTACCTCTTTTTAGCAGTCTGTGAAAAGGCAGAATCATGGCACGTCCCATCAGTGTGTGGTAAAATCTATCTAATCTATGTTCAAAGCACCTTTTTATGTCTTTGGATGGACACTAATTTTAATACCATTCTTTGTGCAAATGGACCTTCTAATATAGACAAAGAAACACAGAAAGGATGAAACTTAGAGGATATGAAACTGAAATAAACAGGCCATGTGTCATACCCCAAGGGTTGTTGGCTCAGTGCTACAAGCATCTTCCAAGAAAATTAAATGCCAAGCATTAAACCTGGACTCCCACTCTGCCACTCTCAAACTCAGTATGAATTTTCTTACTGAGCTCCAGAGGGGGGAAATTTGATACGTAACTTTCTGAATCACCATTGTATTCCTTGTATTTTCGGGTTGCCTGGGAACCTGTTGAACTCCTGGCATCAATTAGAGGAAGTTTAAAGCTACTCTTATTTATATTCTGCCTGCGAGCATCCCTTATGAGCCATCCACCTGTCCAGAAGAGCCAGATAATTGACCATTCTGGGCCTGCCCATAACCCCAGAACACTTCCAAAGTGGGGAGCATTTCCAAAAGCTGTTTTACCCTTTTATGACCTCTACATATTGCCAGAGTGATGTAATTTGGATTACTCCAATGGAGAGTGAACTCTTCCATGTGCATATTAAACTGCTAAATGCAGAAACGCATCACACCAGGTCTGTGATGGATTTACCAGTCACTCAGGCCTGATGATCCTATCATTAAGCAACATTACAGCAAAATTTTCTAGCTAGATAAGTAAAACCAGATTTTACAATGTATGATGCCCAGTTACAGTAATTTAATGAACACACTTGTTTAAGAGAAAGCTAGAGGAAAGTTGGGTGATTTGTATAGAAAGAGACAACATTCTAAGAAGTCATTTTAAAAGGATGATTACAGTCATGATACGTGTATGGATGGATAGAGGCAAAATGGAAGAAATTGACTTGCATGGATCGTTATAATATATTTCATATAATGGAGAAAAAGCTGAGTCAATGAACAATTTTGTATCATTGTTATTTTGAAATGACTACAGTCCCCTTTATCACAGCTGTACAATATGCCGAACTGAATGGGAAAACATGCAGTACACACAGGGTAGTGCTCTCTACCACTGTATAAGTAAATGTCAGACTTGTTCCATGTATTCAGTGATTTTCTTAATGAAAACGTCAGCATAATGCTGGCATTTTCCTCCTTTCGTTTAATTCTTGCACTCTCCTTTCACCCTCTAGCTGACCTTTGAATGCACTTGGTAGCTTGCCCCAGGTGCTGTCATACCTTCATTGCTCCTCTCTAATGATGGTCTTTTGCTGTCAGATTCAAACAGGAAATTTGGTAAGGAAATGCAGGGGCTTGTTCCCAGTACAGTGCAGTGATTAAAATTTGAATGCTCCACTACTTCATGTGACTTTTCGCCTCTTCTCTGAAGAGAATAATCAACAACTGTTTACCAGAATTAACCTATTCAAGTACTACCTTCTTATAGCATTCCGTGACTTGAGAAGGAGTAACTAAAGGAGCAACTATTGCACCAGCACCATAGAAACACTAAGAACAAGAAACAATAGAATGAGTCAGACAGTTAATGGAGTATGTTTTCTCTAGTACAAAAAGAAAGGGATGACACACAATTAGAATGGAGTTTTACCTGAGACAATGACAAGCAGAAGTAACTTGCATTCTATAAAATAGGAACAATTATATAAAAACCAGGCTATGCTTGGTACCATTTACAGAGAAAAAAAATAATAACACTGTTGACCCAGCAGTTACACTGAAAGATCAACACTTCAATTAGTATAAATAGAAATAAATTGTGCTCCAAGGCGTTGAAGTAGAAAAAAAAGTATTATAATGTTTTTTAAATACAAATCCTGATTGTGCACCGCTTTTACAGCTAGTCTGAGGAGATCTGTTTCCATTGTACTGTGTTTAACAATCCCTTGCATATCTTAGCTGACCACTGACCCCATAGCAGAGTCAGCGGTGAAGGGCAAGGTGTACAATAAATTCTGGAGTCACTTGAAGAGGGAAGTAGTAAAAGCCAAGAGATTACCCAGTAGTAGATGGTTCAAAAGGAGACTAAGTCCAAAGCTTCCTTCCTGAGCAATGCAATTCTGAGGTTTTGCTCTCTCTTTCCAGGGCCTCTATACCCTCAAAGACTAACTTTATGCCACTGAAGTTCCCGTTCCTTCCTTCTGAGCCTCTGGGAATGAACAGAATAGATGCAATTACCTTTTCTACATTATCTTCCCTTTTTTTTTTAAATTCCATTCTTTTACTTAGCCTCTGGGTTTAGAAAGGAATGGACTAACTGCAAGAAAGTCTACTTCCTGGCTAGTGGATTTCACAGGGTTCAGCAAAAAACAGACTGATCTAGGCTATGCAAGTTCACTTAGCTTCGCTGATATTTTGCTATGTCAATGCATTGATTTATCCCTAACAAACATCATTTACCTCATACTGAAACAGAAGGAATTCTAGTCTCAGGCATCAAGACAGTTAAACTATAACTACTAACAACAGTTAACTCTAAAAAAAGGTGACCTATTTGGGGAAAGAATGATCAGTTATTTAAATGCTTTTCTACATAGCATAACAAAACATTTCTCATAAAAAACAAGTAGGTTACGAATTTGACAGGTTTTCTGCAATGCCACAAGTCTCTTACAGCTAGTCAGGTCTCTACCTGTAATACCTATGATCAGGTTTTCTTCATGAAAACGTGGATCAAAAGAAGCTGAAATGAAGCATACAGCAAGGTGTTGAATGTAATAAGTAGGCTAAAGTAATTAAAGCTTTAGCTAAGTATGCTGAAAAAAAAAAACTTACAAAGGAAGGAAAAGCATTTCACAGGCCATGGGAGTGTGCTTATAGCCTGAGAACCGAGAAAGCAAAAGGATCGGAAGTCTTCAAAAGATTGAGGTGGCCTCCTGTCATTCAAGAGCAATGCCACTCAGGCACTTCAGTATCGCATCAGTATCTCTGAAGTTTGGAACACCAACAACTTCTTTAACCAACTTTAGACACTTGTGATTGAGATTTTTGGCCATGGTCTCTATACAAAAGCATAATTGAATGACAAAGTTCTGCTGTTATAAATGACTCCTTGTAATAGCGAGTGCTAGAGAGCAGATTGCTTATTTCTAGGAGTGAAACAGAGTACTCTTTCAAGGATAATCTGATAATAGATCATGAAGATTTTCAATGCCACAAAAGACTAAGCAGAGCCTTGGGATTTCACTGAGAAAAGGGATGTAACTAACCTAACATAATCTACTGATGAAGAATTAGGGATTCACTCACTGCAAGCTGATATATACAACCTTCTCTTGTCTCACCGCATCCTAATGAACTGCAACACTTTCCATAACAGACCATAAAGCCTGTGTTTTTTGCCTCCAGCAAAAGGCAGCAGCTTTTACTTTGTAGAAAAGAAATCTGCACAAGCATTCTCAGAATATGAAAACAAACTAATTCTTTCAACTGAACAACACCAGTGCACTAGCACAAATCTCCTATGTTCTACACGGGAAAACACTCCTCTACAATAATGAGCATAGGATCTAGAGCTGGTGATCTGATTGTAACACACCTTGTCAAATTATCAGTTTTACACTAATTGCTGTTTTGTTAGGTAGTGTTTGTTTGTTTGTAAGGGCAGGTTAGGCTATTGTGGTAGCACATTCCATAGCATAGAAACTTTTTATATGAAGCTTTGCCTCTTTTGATGTTGGCAAAACTGAATTAATGGTTAATTGATTATGGTCAGTGGCACTAGTTCTACCAAATACATTAATCTCTCTTCTCTGGAGTGGTTAGCAATGTGTCAGGAATATATTCCACATTTGTTTTCTTACATGTATTGGCAACAAAGGTAACACTTGTTTGAATAATATATATGAAAAGGCAAAAAGTGCAAGTTTTATAATCACTGCAAAAAAAAAGAATTTGAGCAAGCTTTCTAGGTGCTCCAGAACAGTAAAATGTATGAACAGTCGATAGATATATGATTTTAAATAAGAGAAAAAGTAAGGAGAATAAAACCCTGCTAGATATAGAGAAAATCCATAGAAAAAAACTCAAAGGAAAGAAAACAGAAACAGTTGAACACATAGTCTTTTTTTTTCTTCTCTGTGCAGAATCTGGGAACATCATTCCATAATGAGCAATGGAAATAGGAATGCCCAAATTATTGTAAAACAATGAACACCATCATACTGGCCAGGATGGTCTTTTCATTCTATCAGAACGTGTGTTGTCATTAGATTAAAACTGCATCTCATTTTGCTCAAGAAAAGCAAGTCTGATTCATGCTTCTATTATTCTTTTTCATTTTCACATTTACCAGAGAAAGTCTATATTCTTAGACTGATGAATAAGCTTTTTAAAACTACATGTTTGCCATTGTCATTTATGTAAAGCATAGATGAGTATTATCAAACTTTTAGGTTTAATGTGATGTTACCCAGCAGGCTTCTGTCAATAGTTACTTTCTTTTCTGTCCTTAAAAGCAGGTAACTGCTGGGATTATATTTTTAACACACTGGAACAGGTTGCCCAGGGAAGTTGTGGCTACCCCCTCCCTATAAGTGTTGAAGGCCAGTCTGGATTGGGCCTTGGGGAACCTGATATAATGGGAAGTGTCCTGGCCCACAGCAGGGGGCTTAGAATTAGGTGATCTTTAAGGTCCCATCCAACTCAAACTATTCTATGATTCTAATTCAAACTTACTTCTTCCCATCTATTTGTTACCCTGTGACTTAGCTAATCAAGACCTGCTATATGCGTTTCACTATGGGAAAATGAAAAAAAAAATTTTTTTTTTTTTTGATTCAGTTCGAGCTTAAACCAGTTCAGTTTTACATTCTTCTCCTCCTCTTCTCTTCTCTGATCCTGTATAACATTACATGATTTTATAGACTAAGATATACTGGGTAATTCAAAGAGTTTCAATGACTGAGAAATAGTTGAAGTAACTATTTATACTCTAGGACATTAATGAAGTTTGCCTAACTATGATATTTTTTTCACCACACTAATTGTTAATCTGACTAACTTGTCAATTTAAATAGCTTGTTCTGTTTTGTAATGCTTAGAGTCTCAAATTCTCTTTTAAGGTATTCTAGAAATTCTGTAAAGTTTCAAAGATAAAGCTCATTACCATTTAAAGTAGATAAACTTAGATATTTAGAAGAAGTGAATTATGACATAAGTCATGTAATTTTAGCAAAGATTAAGGAAGGAGAATTTTTGAAGAACTATAATTTTCATGAAAATTCCCTGTGTTTGAAGGATATATTGTACATGACTAAGATCTACTCTTCATGCAATCTTCTCCACTTGCTTAAGAGGTTGTGTTTTGTTCATTTATGATAATAGGCCACTTTATATAAAGAGACTTATTATTCTGAGTGAGTAATTGTGAAGGAGAGCATTTCCAGTGACCTAGCAAACCATGAGTTCAGAATTTGACTGTTAGAGGGGAAAATCTATTTGAAAATATTTCTTAATCAAAAGAAAAGTCTTAAGTACTACTTTTAGAACTTTCTTGATTACTAAATCCTCAAATTCTTGGTTAACTTTAAGACCAAAGAGACTAACTGAAAAGTCATGTGCTTAATGTTGTAAAAGCACTGAAGTGCTTTAAACCAGGATCTAAATATTTCATACAGATATGAACAGAAGCATGTATTCATCTTGGACAGGGAATCATATTACATTTACATACTTCCTTGTCTCTGAGTATGTAGTCTGAAGTTCTGTGCCTTAGAAATACCACATTGGTTTCAAAGGGCACTGGAACTGGCATCAACTAATAACTCTAGCTGCAATAATATGCTATTTGAAAATATTTAATTGATCTCCATGGGATACCAAAGCAATATTCAATCCAGTCTGACTATTCGAATGGTAAAACTTTGTAAAAATGATGGAACAAGCCCTAAAATAGCTGAAACTAGAAGACTTTTTGGCATAACCTTTACTGCAAGAAAACAAAGCACCAGGGTGTACACACACTGCTTCTGCTGAGACAATGCTTTCATTCCAGTCTTATGACTTGTCCCGAGCACAGTCAATGAATTTGCTGTTTTAGAAGAACATAACTTCAATAAGTAACACTGGCACACTCCTGCAAGTTCTCAAAACTAATTGAATCAACATATTGAAATGTTTTCCCTGTGTAATAAAGCTCATTATAATCTGTTTCTCTGTGGCAGACACTTCTTTATGATATGCAAATTTAAATTATTTATTTAGGATCTATTTAGCATTTCCATGTGACTCCATTTTCTATTTAAAAATTTTGAGAGTTGCATTAATACATCCAACTCCCCTTTGGAAGCTGTTATTAGCAATAGTGTATGCCAACATAATAATGGAGCTTTTCAAATATTTGGACTACAAATACAATTCAGAAAAGGTGAAGAAAGGGTTTCATTCAACCTTCATTTTAGGAGCTTTTTGGTCCAATCCACTGTGCTGACTTCTTTACACTGTGGAACATTAAAAGAGATCAAGGCTTTTACAGATATTTTAGCTATTTTCCCCCAAAATGAGAGACTAAACTTCACAACATAACTGTCATACATTTAAGTTCAGTTCAGTCCTAGTGAAATCATGATAAATTTCCAAATGTCAAGAAGTCTTACAGCAGCATTTATTGAGGAAGGAATACAGACCACTGACAAATATGTGCTAGTCATCCAGAGATGCTATGAATCTCTGTCTCAACCAGTGTTGTTAAATATTCTGGAAAATATCTAAAAGCGATTTGGCATTTTTAAAATCCCAGTACACACACAACAAGATTACCTTATTCAATAAAATGTCCTTTGCTTAAGAAAGTACTAAAATAATGATGTGAGTAGGTAAAGCCCAAATAGGCATCATCTCTTGAAATGTATAAGTCTCCCAGACTAAACATAACCTACCATTCTGCTCTGAGGGTGAAATATGAGAAAACAGATATTGCCTAGTGGAACTCTGTCAACAGTGTAGTGGGGTTTTTACAGTTTCTTGTAAGACATGGAGAACAGAGCAAAAAAAAGTCGTATATAAACCACACACTTAAATTAAAAGTTAAAGAGATGCAGAGCTGTTCTTATTACCTGAGTAGCATAAGATTCACCTACATCAAAGTTATTGTGAATACAGAACAATAAGATTAGACCAGAATTTGTCCCATGGATAATTACTGTTGGAATATGTGTTAAGCATCTCCTCTGTGGTGATTCTAATCAGGTAATCTGCCATAAGCACTGTAACTAAAGCACTTCCATGATAGTCGCCATCTCCGTGAATTTCTATTCTTCTTCTTCTTTTGATTTTACAGAAATAATATATTCCTTCAACACAGACTGGATTGTCACTAACAATGATTCCCAAGAATTAACATTTATTAAACAATTCATGTTTAAAATAATATGAATGTAGTAACTGAAATATATGTATCACAGGGTCAAAGAAGTAGTCAGTAAGACTTACAATAGTGTCAGCAGGAAAACACAGAATCATAATTAAAGTATATTATTAAATATTACATGTCATCAAAATGAGTCAATTTTCAGAGCAGTCAGTAATTAAAAAAAACCCACCTTATATAAAAAGCTTGTATATACTGCCTGTTGGATAAAGTATGCCTAAGTATCTGAGGAAGGATATATTTTTGAACATGAACAGTTAAGTGATGAATCCTGAGCTGTGATAGAAGGATACATTATCAAAAGATACTTGAAGTTCCCTAAATAAAACCTGGCTAAAAACTGTTTGATAAGAGATTCAGTTTTCAGCGCGTGAATAAACTAAGTTTGCACCAACCCCAGATGAGTTCCCATACCAGATATTTCTTCTCTGTTTTCTTCCCAGTCCCCTGAATATTTAATTACTCTGGGTAAAACAGAACAAATTCAAAAGGACAGACAGAGGCAATGCAGCTGCAGAAAACTTGCAGGAGAAATGCAGTTTGTACACAAAGGGCATGAACGTAAATATCCCCTGCTCCCACTTCTTTGGCAGTGCTTTTTGTGACAAAACCCAGGTTAAATAGCTAATAGTGGTAAAGACCGTGGTAAGAATATAAAATGGCTTCTGAAGTTGCTTACTTATCTTCAATATTTCCTAATAACTGGATTTAATTGCTCTCTGTTCACTGGATCACATTTTGAGGAACCCAACTCTTCCTTGTATAAGGCAAGAAAGAAGAGGGGTAGATTTTTCACATAATGGTTGGTTTTCAGCTTAGTTACTACCATGTTTAATGTCATGCTGCTTAAATACCTTTTGGATATGAGCCTGTGTGAACCCCATGGCAATACACATCAAATGGGAGCTGCACTTCAGCAATAATCATTACGACACTGAAAGTCTTTTCTGAATCTAGTACTAACAAACAATTTCCAGGAAAACAAAAATGTTCAAATCTAACTGTTACGTTCTGTAAGTATGGTAATTGGCATATAGTGTTAGCAGGGAGGTATTTCTTAACGGACAGAAGCTAAGAGGAAATTCTCATTATTACTATGAACATATTCTAGCAAGACTGACTGGGCTCTTAATTCCTGTGAAAAGTCTCATAAACTACTCCTGAATACAATCCCTATATTCAATTTGGCAAAGGCAACACACTCGGGATTCTAGTTTAGGCTTGTAATATCACTTCCCCTGCAGATGAAAGTGTTGGCTGTGACTTTTGCCTCTGTAGAGTAAGGAAAGTGATAAGTTATGTCTTATTGTGTGTCATTGAGATCTGACTGCTCCCTTTCAAAACTAATGAAATAAAATAAAATATAAAGTGCTCTGGAAAGCTTGACTCCTAAGAGAGAAACACGTTCTGGCTTTAAGAGAGAAAAATACCTACAATAGGCTGATAAATGACTGACTATAATTAATCAATCAATTAATTGTTTTTACAATAAAATCCTGTATTGGAAGTAGAGGCCTTAAATGCACCATGACCCATGGTTCTATCTGATAAATTATTCTGCATCTAGATCCACAGTCAGCAGTTATTTATTGTGTAAAGTTCCAAATTGGATCTTCTACTTCTGAATTAATTTGGATTTTGCTTTTGTATTGCCACCCAAATGCAAAATTCTTGTATAAATCATATTTTATAAAAAGAAAGATATACAATATTTACAGTAGGAACATGCTTGACTTTCTATGATATTAAAAAAAAAAGCTTAGTGAAAGGGAACAATGCTCATCATCTAAATGTCTGCTCTTGAAAAATTACTCCTGGGGTAATTTTAGGATGCTGCTCTCCCTGGATTCGATTTATGTTCTGCATCTACGATAAAGGGCAAATGTCTCTGCAGTTCCCTGCTGAAATCAGCATCGGGCTTGTACTGACTTCCTAGTCTCACAGCTTGGAAGAAGGCCATTACAAAGAAGAACGAAAAAGGGAAATGAGCCACCACAGAGAAAGTCAAGAGAGAAGAGATACTTCAAATCAATTTTGGCACTAAGTTGAGCTCTTGTTATGTCTGGCAGAAATGTATTTTAACAGATAGGAGAGAATAACCGTAGAGCTACTCTTCTTCTAATCACACAGATTTCTTTTTTTTTTTTTTATTTACTTCACTGAAAAGACTGAACTGCTATAGATTTTTAAAAATGTATTTATTTTAAAGGCGCTAAGTGTCTAATAAAATCTCACAGAAGTGTTTCTGTTTTGGAAAAAGATGTTATTTGACCTATGAAACATGTTAAACAGAGTCTTAAAGTGAGACTTCGTTATTCTAACTGACACACTGCCACATTCTTATCTAAGCACTTTCCTAAAGATGATGGAGAAAGAGTCAAACAAAGAGTCAGACTGAAGAAGTATTAAAAAGAACTCTTGAAATGTTATTTGACAACATATCAAAGAAAGGGTACATTTCAATAAGAGGTCACAGTTCAAACATTCAGTCATGTGTAAAGGACACAATTTTAAACCCCACTGAAATATTTGTTTCTAAGTGCTATCTTAATGCACGGAACTCGAACTGAGATATAAGATTTCAGAACAGCCGAAAAATCACGAGGCTTGCTCATAACCACTCCAATGCTTTTCCATGAATAACTGAAATATAGGTCATGTCTCACAAAAATCCAGTTTCAAATACTTACTATAAACCCATCACCACAGTTACACACATCAGCATCTTTGAGTTCAGCTTGCAGCAGCAAACTGAGTTAGGTATAGCTGGAAACAAGAGAAAGCAATGTTTCTTGCTACAAATTCTTGGATTATTGCTCAGCTATCCTGGTCTGTAGCGCAGCATGGAGAAGGTCCTGGTCAGATATGTACTTGAGGTCTGTTATCATGACCAGATAAGATCTTAACTACTATAATCCAAACATACACAAGTTTGTTTACTGTGTGTATGGTGCTGTATTAACTCCCATCTCTTTTCTGGGTTATTTCGCTAGCAAAATGGTCACAACAAATGTACACAAAGCAAATAAGCTGACAGACTTCAGACACTAACCACCCCCACCAAAAGAAAAAAAAGTCTTTATATAATTGAAAATTATATGTGGCTGGTTGTGGCTTAGGTACACTGCCAAAAGAGTTTTCATCAAATTGCCACTTATTCACATTCTCAAATTCACTTAGTCTATTTTTAGAGACAGATAATAAACATTTATGTGATCAAAATAAATAATATAGGACCACTGAAATGTCTCAAAAGTTTTGCTGTTCAGAATGACATCAGCTCCTGCCACGGAAGCACACTCAGCACTAGCCACACTTCAGCTTTCAGCCATTTATTTTTGACATACTGAAAATGCCTTCCCTCAGAGTACATGGCCTCTCTTTTTTTCTTACGTCAGAGTCTACAAGCCATAGAGGGTAAAAGATGTATGAGCTTGTTCAGACTGAGAAAGACAGCGTCTTAGTCAGTATATTTCTTTTTTGAGTATTTATTTCCTGACCGTGGTAGATTTAGTGCTCTTGAATTTTAAAACTGGAATATTTGGACTACCACTGTGTGAGGGGCTGTGATGTCAAAACAGGACAGAGTCAGAATTTTTGCTTGTCCTACTTTTAAACACATCATTAAAGAGACGGGATAAATATTTTTTTAAAGAACTCTACACATCAGGCAGTGCCACTGTGAATCACACATTGCTGCTTGCTAGACAAGCCTCTATAACCACAGCTGCTCATGTTCTTTTGTATATGCTTACCGCTTGCAGACTGAAAGTTCTGAAATGAAGAGGAAAGGAAAAAGAAATGGATTACAGATGATCTGACTGGATTCAGCCTGAAAAATCTGAGGTGGCAGCTGCTTAAAGATTCCGTAGGGGTTATCTAACTAAACTGGGGAGATTAATACATGACTCTATTCTTAGATAACCTATCACCAAAAGCATTAACTTCGAGTTTGTAACACAAGTAAAAGCATCCAACATTTCTACTTCAGCAGCCTCTAAAACTGCAGCCAAACACCGTTAGAGTGCATACTGACACAAGACCAGTCCTTTGTAAAGATTTACACAGAACTGCATTGTTTCTAGCATATCAGCAGTTTTAGGCCAAATTCTATGAATCCCAGTGACCTTGACTTTCATGAAATAAAATGTGAAGCACTGGTGAACTGAATAGAGACTTTAACCAAGCTGAATAATCGTTAAGCATTCCATGCTGGGATATGCAAAAGAATAGGCTATTCTGTAAAAGTACAAGCAGCCATGTAGTAGATTAGATTGTCTGTACCAGCATCTCTGAAATTCTGTCCTTTCTTATATCATTTCAAAGGCAGATGGACAACGTTTTGCCAAGTCTGCAATTTGGTGGTGATGGAATTGCCTCATGAATGTGATGGAAGTTAGATGACTACTTAGAATTTCATATATTTGTGAGAGAACAGAGGAAGAATTATCTGAGGTCTTCTAAACTGCAAGAAAAGAGAGAAAATTGACTACATGCTGAAGCATCGGCAAAAGGACAAGCTGAATCTGTTTATAAGAATGCTGGCAAAAGATTAAGTGCTTTACTATTTCAAATCAAAGGGCTGATGGTGGAGAGAAGCTGAAGAGAGAAAAGGGAAATCTGCAAATACAGTTATATTTTGCTTCTGATAGGAAATAGGAATAGAGAAATTAAGACAGGGAGGTGAATGTAAAGAATTTTTATAAGCATTTCTCTGCTCAAAGTTGAGAAAAGGCAGAAGATACTGAGAAAAAATAACAAATATGGTCAATAAATCTGAAAGAACCACCTCATATACAAATAAATTGTACAGACCATTTAGTTTTGAATGATAGCAAGGATATTTAAATACTTAGAGTTCTATTCTGGTTTGATGTTTTTCTCAGAGTACCTGCAGTGTAAGCTGTGCAAACTGTTTGTAGTTCACTTTACCATAACACAAAACCCAACAAAGTGTATATGTAGAGGGTAGGTTTTACAATTCATTTCCTATACTTATTTTTCTTTCATGTAATGTGTATCTATGCGAAATATGGCAATACTGGTAGATAATTACATATAGATAAAATACTCTCCTATCTATGTTACAATACACAAATGTTGTTACTTGTGGTATTCTATACCAGATGCTTTTATACAACAGACAGAAAACACTCCTGGTCATCTCCTTGTTTGGAACATTAACATCCCTACAGTTACTTAACTTTAAGAAGAAACTCAATAATAGCAGAACTATTCTGAAGTAAGTAACGGAGATAAAAGCCTAAAGACCTCTTGTAAAAGGGCTCACAGCTCTAAAATAGGCATGACTTTGGATATTTAACTTCAACTTCATGATCCAAACAGCTTCTGTTCATTGTCTCCCCAAACACAAAGGCTTTGCAACCACTGAACATTTGGGTTTGATCTGAAACTTTATTTCTACACTTATTTGTCCCAATTTTGCCCTGTTCATGCCTCAGCAGAATAAAGAAAATGGGCTGGACAGTGTTTAGGTCTTCAGGTTTTTATTCCAGTGGGTGCTCAGGGCACATTCATACACCTATTTATGGCATACTTAACCCACGAATGATTCTCTTTAAAAGGAGGTCTTGGTGGTTTAGCTCACAGTCACCACATATAATAGCTTCATGTAGAAACATGTATGTTCACATCCACCTGAGCCTAATTATAAGGACCTCGCACTCTAGCTTTCCTCTACAATGCCTTAGCCAGGAAAAAACAAGGCAGTCTGGATCACAGCAGTATAGGTGAGCATAGTAAAGCCATGATGCAGTCTGTCTTGCAAAATCCAGACAAGATCTCTTGCATCATCTTCAGTAGGCAGAGAGATTACAGTCTTGTGATTCAAGAAAGTTTCATGACATATTTTTGGAACTTATTTCAGTCCTTTTCTATTTGCTTTCATCATAAACTTTTGTCTTTCCTCCCTGTTCTTTGCTTTCACTTTCTGTATCACAAAATTGGAAAAATAACTTCAGATTTTGCTGCTGTCTGTTCTTATTACCTCTTTTAATCTTTGCTTTACCTTCATGTTCTCTCACACTGCAGTACAAACATGCCTCCCTCCACCCCTTACCTCTTTAACCACCCTTTCTCCTCTCTCTTTAATCTCTTTATGCTCAGAAACGACACTCCGTATCCTGCTTGAACTGTCATCTCCCTTCAATACAATCAAGTTCCTCCTGAAATAAGTCTCCTTTTGGCTTTGCTGACTCTGTGCACTGTCATAATTTTTTCACTGTGTTTATTCCACAGATAAACCCCCAGATTTTATTGCAGTTCTCATTGGGAACTCCAAAATACTTTGTATTTTGTCTCCTTCCCTCCTATCTTTAAATTATCTCAGGATACTCTCACCTGCTGCCCTGGTTTTGGCTTACTGTCCTGGGATACAGTCAATGGTCTTCTCAGTAGTTGCTATAGTGCCATGGTTTGGCTTTAGTATGAGAATAATGTTGATAACTCACTGATGGTTTTAATTACTGGTAAGTAGCGCTTATACAAAGTCAAGGACTTTTCAGCTCCCCACGCTCTACCGGGCAGTAAGTTCATAAGAAGCTGGGAGGGGATGCAGCCAGGAAAGCTGACCTAAGCTGGCACTGTGTTATCATATTCAGTATATAAACTGGGGCAAGCTGGTTGGAATGCTGGGATTGCTACTTGGGAACAAGCTAGGCATCAATCTTCGGGTGGTGAGCAATTGTACTGTGCATCACTCATTTAGTATATCCTATTATTATTATTACTTCACTATTCTATTAAACTGTCTTTATCTCAACCCATGAGGTTGGGTGTTTTTTATTTTTATTTCGGGGTTTGTTTTTTTTTTCTCCCTGATTCTCCTCCACCCCAGTGGGGCTGGGGAGGAATAAAAGAACAGCTGTGTAGTATGTCACCAGTCAAGATGCATCACCTCCTCATCTCTTTTACATATTCCTATGAGTGATTAGCTAACAATTTTTCAAATTCAACAAAGTTAAAAAAGGAATCTTGATATTAACTTGCAATATTTCTCCACTATTTTCTTAATCTCCCAGGATAATCACTCAAGCATCAATCTAAAGATAATCTTTTTTACTTAGATCTTTCACTAGTCTCTCTCAATCTAGGAGTCAGTTTTCCAAACTCTTCTACTTGCTACCTCTCAGGTACACTCTTTGTCTTCATCCTCATAACAAAGCCTCTTTTTTTCTAGCTCTGATCAGTCAGCATTTCACTAGAATTTATATTTAGAAATACAACACATTCAGTCTCCTCTCACTTATTCAAATTGCTGCTACCAAGACTGCTCTCTGCTACTAAGTTTTGCCCATGTTATCTCTGTCTGTTCACTCTTCAAGTATTAGGTCACTTTTTGTATGAAACACAATGTATCTGTATTTATTTTTAGAATCACAGAACAACCAGGTTGGAAGAGACCCACTGGATCATCAAGTCCAACCATTCCTATCAAACACTAAACTGTGTCCCTCAGCACCTTGTCCACCCACCCTTTAAAGACCTCCAGGGAAGGTGAATCAGCCACCTCTCTGGGCAGCTTCTGACAGTGCCCAATGACCCTTTCTGTGAAAAAGTTTTTCCTAATGTCTAGCCTAAATCTCCCCTGGTGGAGCTTGAGGCCATTCCCTCTTGTCCTGTCCCCTGTCACTTGGGAGAAGAGCCCAGCTCCCTCCTCTCTACAACATCCCTTCAGGTAGTTATAGAGAGCAATGAGGTCTCCTCTCAGCCTCCCCTTCTCCAGGATAAACACCCCCAGCTCTCTCAGCCATTCCTCATAAGTCCTGTTCTCCAGCCCCTTCACCAGCTTCGTTGCTCTTCTCTGGACTCGCTCCAGAGCCTCAACATCCTTCTTGTGGTGAGGGGCCCAGAACTGCACACAGGATTCAAGGAGCAGCCTCACCAGTGCTGAGTACAGAGGGAGAATAACCTCCCTGGACCTGCTGGTCACACTGTTTCTGAAACTGTGAATACATCATAACTTCAACTTGGTAAGTTCCAGTAGTTCAAAAGCAGGAATTCCAAATGACTCTTCAGTACAGTCTCTCACATGATAGAGTGAAATTATCTCCCTGTTTTTGTCCTCTTCATTCTTAAAAAAATGAAGACTCAGAAAACATTAAGATATTGATGCTTATAAAGCTCTATGACTATAACATACCATGACCACCTTTCTTTTGCTCTGTGTGTTTTAGCATCTGGTATCTCATTTTCCTCTTCAATCACTTGGGTAAGGCCTTGTTTGGTGCATTTATACAGTGTGCAGCCAACTGCACAACTAGCACGATTGCCACATTTATAATGCTGTTAATAGATGCACTCATGTGGGCTACCTGGTTGTAGCTCCTCATTCATAACTAGCTATAAGTCTTTGAAAGGGTCTCCAAGACCCAAGGCTGGCCCTGATGTGTTTCATGGAAAGGAGAGGGGGAAATAGTTGAAAAACAGATAGAGGTAGTCACAAAGAATACACAGTCAGGAGAACTGACACAAATTGTACGGGGGGTGGGAGGGGAAAGTCAATAGAAAAATATTTTTCTTTCACCAAGAGAAAAACTGGCCTTCTAGAAAGGTTTTTGTCAAGAGGTCACTTCTTCCCTTTACTTTTTGCCGTATCCTAGTCTTGCAAATAGGAGTTATTTTGAAAACAGCGGTCACACTCATGCTCATAGGTTGAAATTTATGAACATGATGAACCTTCTGTAATACAGAAACAGTTCTCCATTATAAACAGGCAGCAAGGAGAGAGACACAAAACTGACAAATCTATTTCTACTCTACATATATGTAGGCATGTAAATTAACTTATCACATTAGTTTTATTCTAAACTAATGCTCATATTAATGCTGTTACTGTTAATGAAAACAATTACAGAATCTGTGTGGTTCCCTTCAGTGTAGGTTTCTATGATCTTTTTCAGTTGTTTTTACAAGATCAGTATTAATTCTTGGGGTGCTGTCCATTTTGAACTAAAAGCTTAAGGTATTTTTTAACATTCTTCATGAAGCATCTACCAGTAAAATGGCAGATGGATAAATAATAGGAATATCTCATGTAGAAAGCAAACATGGTTATACTGAATTACCTGATTTCTCTCCTTTGTGATTCTGCATATTTAGCATCATTTTGTTTAGGATTAGAGATCAGCAGAAATGAATAAGTATACTTAATCCTATTTTATACTAAAGTCTTTATTGAATTATGTATTTTAAGTTACATTCACCAGAAGTGCAGAGAAAAGCACACTGAACTGGTCTTATATAGCAGTTAGAAGTCTTCTTCAAATGCTAATCATTTATAATTAGTCTACTTCAATTAGTAATGAAGCCATAAATTGCCCTCTCCAAGAAAACAGAATATATTCCATGCACTGATTGAAAGGGAACAGTGATCTTCAAATTGCGAAGCGAGTGATTGATGTGAAGCGAAACTCTCTCACAATTTTGCTCTTTTAACTCTTTGATGAACTGATCAACAAAGGCAAGTTTCCTAAAAGTCTCAAAAGCATTATTAGCAATTCACGTAATGAAAAGCACATCTGTGTTCACATGTTCACACTTTAAATACATCCTTACTCTAGTGTTATTTCATGTCATTAACTAAGCAGGTGTTATCTGCCCTCTTTTTCTCTCCAGGAATCATTTCTTAATTGGCTACTTTCTACCATGCCATAAAATAAAAAAAGCAACTGACTGGTTGACAACTGGTTATTAGGCAGTAGCCCCAAAACTGCTTTGGGTAAGAATGAAGACATCTTGTTGATTCAGTATAAATTCAATCACTAAAGATTACACAATTTATGAGAAAATACCTAAGTTGAATTTTGATTCAAGATTTTTCCACTTAGTCAGTGTCAGTATTCTAAATTGCCAAGAAGAGTTTGCTGGAAAAGTGATTTCGCTCAATCTTAATGTACGTGTTCTCTGGGCAATAGTGTACTTCATGCTCAAGCATATGCAAATAAACAGTATTGAATAAGCCATAATGAAATGGGGCAGGGACAAGGGAAAGAAAATTAGATAATTAATTCAGAAAGTAAGTCTGTTTTCTGCTGATATCCCAACTAGTGGATTACAGAAAATCAATGTTTTGTTCTTTATGTTCTGTTATTAGATGTTCTGTTTTCAGCTGTTTGGAGAGTCTTGTATAACCCAGGTTTTCTTCACTGGTTATTGGTGGCATGTTTATTTTGTCAGGAGTGTATGTGGAATATTAAATGGAAATATACAGGACAATGTATCTGTTACATTTTAAAAAGTAGAGAAAATCCTTATCCCTGAGATGACAGTGTGGGTGACAGATGTAGGAGCGGTAAGGAATATATAAACAAAAAAATTGCAAATGGAAAAATGCAGACCTTACAAAATGAGATAAAATCCCTTCAAAGACAAATCTGTCTCAACAATAGCAGCCGACCTAGGTAGAGTACCACACAACAATGAAATGAGGAACTGAATTTATAATCTATTTAAAGAAAAAAAAATCTGCATTGTTCTAAGACATTCTTTCCTTCTGACCTCATGTTGTCAATATTTTTTTGTTTTACAGAAAAGTGTTATCATCAGACTATTGATGGACTTTCAGAGTCATCAATATTACTAATTCTGCAAAAATGAAAAATAATTTCCCAAGAGTCACTCAATTTACTACTTACAATGCACAAAGAATTCTGAAGAGCTAAAGGAAAAATTGCTTTGCAAAATAAGGTTTATCATAAAAATTAAATATTGTCTGTAATGAAGGTGTTTTTCAAATAATAAAAGCTCTCACAGCACCAGCACATCTTTCATAGAAACTGAACTGTACGTATATCAAATACTTAACATTCATTAGCTTTGTAGGTTCTGTGAACACCAGTCAGGAATGAGACATAATGCAAAGAATTAAGGAAAATATGTAGGTAAAATAACAATCTGGTTGCTTGGGAACTCAATGAGAAACTCAGAATAGCTTTACAGCTGATCAAGGTTATATTAACTAATGATGGATAAGAGGTGCTTCTCTCACAAAAAAATGAAGATTTACTTCAACTATATACAACATAATCACTTGTCTAGTCATTCCATAAGGGTGGTTCCTTATGCTGGGAACACTCTTATGGAAATTTTGTGGATTCATTTTGTGTTGAAACATCCCAGAATGCTACAGTGCAGTTGAAAAAATTATCTTTGTATCTGAACCATGGAGAAGTAGACATTCAAGGAAATCATAAGGATGCAACACAAATTGGCCAGCAGCTGGATTATTTTAGAGGATAGAATGCATAACTGGAAACACAATTATTATTTAATTGAGAATCACATGTGAAAAGTACAGCTAAGAGTAGTAGAGTGAAAAGTACAGCTAAGAGTAGTAGAGAGAAAAGTACAGCTAAGAGTAGTAGAGCGAAAAGAAAGCAAAAACTGCAACAAGAAATTTTCTCTCATAATGAGTTCTGGGTTATGGAAAAATATTTGATGGAAGTCACTACTCTTGGAATTCAGACTATAAAATGTACTACAGGAAACAGATGGATCAGCAAAACAGGAGCAGGGAGAGAATTTAAGATTGCTTCTCTTCTTTCACAACTCTTTACTCTTTCCACTGATAGCACTAAGTAGTTCTACTACTTTTCTCATCTTTCTATAGTAATAAAAAGTAATTTAATTCCCTGTTTTAAAGTGAAGGAACTCTCAGTTTCTATGGGAACATCTTGCAATGTGCTAACAGATACAAAATAAGGTGAGAACTATCACCATTTAGTTAAACGTTTACAGAAGAGCTATCTATACAGTGTCCCTTTACACATAGTAGAGTTAGGCACTCCTAGAACACACATCGTTTTATACTGAAAATTTTATTTGTGAGCTAGCTCCTAAGAGGTCAATAGAACAGCTTGCAGACAGAGATGATAAATACTAAGTAAAAATTGTGCAAGCAAATGCACAAATGGTAAAGTTATAAGTAGACATTAGGATGAAATTAAGTTAAATGGACATCAAAAGCTTAGTTCCTGGGGTAGGGAGCACTGGATGGGGGAGAGTATGCTATGGATTTCTTGGAGCAGGGTAAATTGATGAAGCAGAACATAGTGGGCAAGTCTGCTGAACTGCGAACCTGGAAGGATCCACACACGATCATTAGCAGCAGCACAGATCTCCAGAGAAGTTCAGAGCCTAGTATGCTCCTTTCAAAAGACACAGGAGCTGTCTTATTGAATTGTGCTTCTCACATGAATGTAGTTTGTACCTCCTATTCTTTCCTTAATAGCCTGTGACTTGGAGCATACTTCTGCGTGGATATTTCTAGTTACTTCAAGAATCAAACTTCCTAATTTGTCTCCTACTTGTTCTTCAGCTATACCCAGCTGTGTAACAGACTAGCAAGCAGGCTCCACCATAAAGGAACTGTCTGTTCTTTGCATAAATTGGGATTGATGATTCCTAATAAACCCATGTTTTGAGTTGTATGCGTTCAGATTCAAAAATGTACAGCTAAGACTGCTGACTGTGATGCCATCACACGACAATATGCTTGTGTTCTACTGCTATGACATTTTATGCAGTTATCTCTTCTTGTCACAAGGAAAACTGAAAATGCAAAGTAAGCAAATATAAGATGCAGAGGTTTTACTCTTTATTCTGCAGCACTCAAAACTCAAATCTCTTTGATTATACAGCAGTGAATTTAGGTATGTTACAGACCACATGAAGACAAACATGACCTAAAAATATTTACAGCATGCAAAGTCTTGGCTTTCCCCTCAGATTTGAGTCTACCGCAATCTATTCTGAATGTTGTATATTATTAGGATAGATTTTGTACCTCCAGACTCACAAATAATCAAGCTCTATTTCCCAGAATACTTTTTTCATACCTTTTCATCAAATAAGGTAATTTTCAACTGTTGGATTTTTTTTATTTAGATTATCAGACATCAACAAAGTTCCTTTAAATGAAAAAAAAACCCATCCCTGTATAAATGTGCAATTTAAAAATAGTTTATATACTCATGGAAAACAACAGGTAACAAGTCCCTGCTATGTATTTTAAGTCAGCATTATTAAATTTAAGGTGCAAAAGAAAGCCTCAGTTTACCATTGTAAACTGACTGATGTTCTCATTGAAAAAGTTTAACTCACAAGCACAGTTCTAGCCTGTCTAGGATGTGAAAACCAACATAAGCAATGAGACCAAGAGAAATAAAATGAATGCTCCTAAATCTGGATGACCTGTGACTCTCTGAGGAGAGGTCCAGGGTTATAGGCAATCAGACATAACTCCAGGCAAACTTCAGGCACCTCTAATTTCAGCCAGCAGTAGGGATCTATCTGTACCCAGGCGAACAAGAGCCTCGAGGCAGTGAAAAGCTCTTTTTTTTTTCCTCAGTCCCTTTTGGGTTTCTTTTGCCAAATAAAGCTTGCACACACTCCCAGACCTGCTTTTCTATTTATGTCCCTGTTTAGATGTGTATTGGTAACTTTACAGACCTTTCAGAGAACACATACTTCATGGCAGACACTTTGCCAATGCACAGGATGAAGGGAAGCTCAGCTCATTAGCCTTCTCCACAGCTCTGCTCCCTTAAACGTGCACACGACTGGCCTTCCAGGTTAAGCAACAGTCTTTCATTCCCATGAATATCGAACTGGAGAGCGGATAAGGGGAAGTGACACATTTCCGTCTTAAATTTTGGTCTCTTTCAGTCTGAGGCTGCATGCAGTGAAGTAAACACTCAGATCAGTAAAGCAGGAATTGCTCCTGTACTGCTGTTTAGATGTAGCAACAGAGACCCTGCTTTGTAAAGTTATGCTATGAACTATGAACACATTTTACCTTTGAAATACAGTTTACAGGATTAGAAATAATAAAATAATAGCAAGCCCAGCAGAAAGAACAGCACTTGTGTTTAAAGTACAACTTTTCCTCTTCTAATGGCTAGATATTTATAATTTACTAACCCTGTAATGATAACGAGCATAATCTGACAGAGCAAAGTAAGCTCTCTGACTTTCCAGCTTAGTCTTCTGTTTGCTCAGGTAAGTGAGCTGATTTTCATTTTAAGTGAATATGTAACTCTATTCATAGGCTGCTCAGCACAAGAAAAGTGGTCTCTGGGAGTTTCTCAGCAGCCAGTGCGCCAAGGGGATCTCAGGAAGGTTCATCCGCACAGCCTAGAGATACATGAAATCTAGAAGGGCACATGGAAAATGAAAAAAACGCTTCAAAGAATTATGGGACAGAGAGGACCCTGCCAGGCCACTGGCAGCATACACAGGTATGCAGGTCACACCACACAGGTGGTCTTCGGGGGCTCTCAGCTCCTCCTCCCATACCTTTTTGCTCATCTCTCTATTGTGTGGTGTCACTCATGGCATCAATACCCCCAATATTTTTGAAAGAACTGATATGATGGCAAGCCATAACACTGCTTAAAGTGCTAAATTCTGTTTGGTCAGCCTGGTATTGCCTGGTTATCCAGGCTAATAAAAACAGTTTGTTTCCTCAAGCTGAGCAAAATTCCAATTCAGTCATGGTGCATCCTTTTATTAAAGCTGACATCTGAATATCCATCGCTTCAGTGCCTACAGTTGTAGCTCTTTATCTCTGTTGCTCTCAGTGTACAAGACCTGTTTCTCTTTTCTGTCCAAAGCCACCAGATTTTTCGGTAAGAAATAGGCTAAACAGAGCCAAAATTGCAACACTTGAGGACTGAAGGGTGGCAGTAGGCTTCTTTTGGAGGTGACAGGAAGGGGGACACTGCATCAGTGTGCTGTTACACAACATAATCTGCCTCTTTACAAAGATATATTAGAATCACTCTAAAAAAAAAGTAGAAGAACTATTTAATGCCTCATACATACTATTTCCTCTGAATTTTACAAAGAAAATAACCTCTGGTGTTATCTAGACAATACTTCTGAGATTTCCTTCTCACCATGTCCAAACAATCATTGTTCCTGTAATAATTAGTGCCTTGATATTAACTAAATCTCTGAGGTACCTTTTCATGGAGTTTTCATAGGATGGGCTGATTTATTTAATTAATGAATAGCTTTGTATGTGCTTATTTTTAATCCCACCCATTTATCTTATGAATAATTGCTATGTTTGTAATTATTCTAAAGGAATAATATCAATATTTTTAATGACAATAATGAATGACACAGCTTTAGCAAGCTTTTTTAATGTTGGTAAAACAATACTCTAATTATTCAGAATGAAATATTTGCTCAGTTAATAAATAGGAGCTTGTTGTGTTTTGGTTTTTTTTAATTTGATCTCATGTCAATACAATGAATCCAACAGACTGAGTTTCTCTTTCAAATCTATGACCAGGTTTTTTTTTAATCACACTCCCCTATGATAAAATCTGCAGAATACTCTCGGAGATCTATATGCTCCTAGTTAAAGTATATTAAATATTAACAAAAAGAACTTGTATAGCATTCTACCTGTTCTCTCACCTTCTGTATCCAACTGTTGTGTCATGTTGAGAATTTAAATTGGAAGATCTTTGTGCTAGGGGAGGGGTTTTTTTTCTACCTAGAAGAATGGTTTCATTGTCCATTGCTAATGCACTATAAAGAATGGTCATTATTCAATGAATACCTGTCATCTCCAGGATGTTTCACTGAGACGTTCATTGTCAGTTGCATTTCCGAGCTTATATTAAAAATTATAGGAATAACTAACCCTTTCTTCACTAAAAAGAAATGAAAATATTACTGCTTCAGCAAAGAGTGTCCATAAACATCATCCATACTTGCAGTCTCAAGAGTTCTTAATAACAGCAGAGAACCCATCTCTGGATGCCTGGCCCTGAATCTTGGTTTGTGATCCAAAACTCACTTTTAGCCCCTTAAAATGTGAGAGGGTTTTAAAAAAGCCCTCATTGCCTAGTCATGTCAGAGGACTCACTGTCTGCGAGTGGAATCCATCAGCCCCATGCCACTGGAGATGAGTCATTTCTCTTTTGCCACATTCACAAACTAGAGAGGCCATTATTTTGATCACAGGCCCACAGGTGTTTCTATTTTGACATCTGAAGCTTTTCAAAAGACTTCTGATGACTTTCAGGAAATATTCAAACCATTCAATGTTAAGTATGAGGAGAGGTCCACCTATTGCCTGCCATTTTCCACAGATTTTCTCTTTCCTTTGATTCTTACAGAATACTTTAGAACAAGATTTTCATTTTCAAATGCTTTTTGACAAGTAGGACTTATTGACTTGAAATTATACAGCACGATATTAATGACTTAATTTTTGACAATTCTCCTCAGTTAATAATTACAGCATTTTAGCTTATTAAATGAAAGATTTTTACATTCAATGCCCCTCATAAAATACAAAGAAAAAGTTTATGAATTTCAACTAACTTATTCAGAACTTTTCCCAAGTCTTTAATTCATCTGCTTCACTATCCACGTATTCCTTCTCAGATCACTGCAAACAGTTTATAGATCATTAAGGAAATTGTTAAACCTGTAGCTGATATCTGTTTCATTAATCTCATAGTAGAGGCTTTCCTGCATATGGAATTCGTTTTATATCAGTTTTGCTTAAAAAAAGTAAGAAAAGATGGAGCACTTTTACTGTTACAGTTTTATCTCTCTGTTGCATGTGTGCAGTGCACAACAAACTTTCAGCCAGAAGTGAGGTCTCCTGAATATCACTGTGTACTGAAAACAGATAAAACCAGTTTGAAAGTTCTTTCCGCCTGTGCAAAAACATTAAGCAAATACTCCGTTGTGGAAATGCACTGCAAATTTTGCCTCAACTTTTCAAAGACCTTGGATATTTGGGGGCTTTGTTTACTTGGTTTCTGTCATCTTCCTTCTCTTGTGTACATATATGTAAGCAGAGAATACAAAGTGTATCTGGCTTAAACAGAATTGCAATTTTAAATTACCTCAGCTTAAATGTGATGAGATTTCAGATTACTGTGTCTATTAAATTAAATCCCACTTAATTTTTACTGTTTTACTTACTTTAAGTTTTGTACCTAACTGCACCTTTCCGTAAAAGCTCTCAAGTGGAAATACAACTACATTATTTTCTAGGCTATAAGAACTTCTTCCTTCCTTTCCTATTAAGAGAAAAACATTGAAAAGCCACAACTGTCCATCAGATTTGTTGTGCTAATTCCCATAATTCCAATTTCAGTGTAGTTTTAATTGGCTGAAAACTTACTCAAGATCTACTCATGAATTATCCATTTGAGAACTGAGGATAGAGAGTATCATATGGCTCATAATTACAAATCAAGCCTCGTGAAAGAATCTCTTCCTATATCATTCTGGTATTCTCACAGCAATGTAGATTAGTAATAAATAACATTTTTACCTTTAAGATACATTTGTATCTTTGGTGACTGCATATTTTTTTAAAAAATGTAATAACCGCTCCTTGAATCCTGTGTTCAGTTCTGGGCCCCTCACCTCAAGAAGGATGTTGAGGTTCTGGAGCGAGTCCAGAGAAGAGCAATGAAGCTGGTGAAGGGGCTGGAGAACAGGCCTTATGAGGAAGGGCTGAGAGAGCTGGGGGTGTTTAGCCTGGAGAAGAGGAGGCTGAGAGAAAACCTCATTACTCTCTACAACTACCTGAAAGGAGGTTGTAGAGAGGAGGGAGCTGGGCTCTTCTCCTAAGTGATAGGGGACAGGACAAGAAGGAATGGCCTCAAGCTCCACCAGGGGAGATTTAGACTGGACATTAGGAAAAATAATTTCACAGAATGGGTCATTGGGCACTGGCAGAGGCTTCCCAGGAAGGTGGTTGATTCACCTTCCCTGGAGGTCTTTAAGGGATGGGTGGACAAGGTGCTGAGGGGCATGGTTTAGTGTTTGATAGGAATTGTTGGACTTGATGATCCAGTGGGTCTCTTCCAACCTGGTTATTCTATGATTCTATGATGCTATGAAAACATTCTCAAAACAAACTCACCTTGGTACTGCTATAGCATCATACCCGTAGATATTCTGCCATGGCTTCATTAGGCTAATGAACATCCTCATAATTGTTACAATAAAAGCTATATTCTTTGTTGCTTTTAAGTACTAGTGTTTCATCTTTCTTAGCCTCCGGTGTTTGCACAAATTTCTAAGATGGCAGGACGACATAATTTAACATTGCACCAAGTCATAGCACGCTGTACAAACAAGCAGAGAGAGCTAAAAGATGGAGAAAAGTCACAGTACCACAGCCTCACAGCCTACTTAGCACTAGAATTGCTAGAAGAGTAATTTTCTGAACATAACCAAACTTAGCCACGTAGTCGAAGCATGTACTTAGATTTACTATACTCTTTAGTCAGTCAGTCACAAGAGATTTGTGTTCTGAATTAGCTCCTGGAGGAGCATCCCCGTCTCTGCAGGCTACAAAAAAAGTCTGAGAAAGACACACTTCCTGACATAGGTGTTTAATCTTGAATCCAAAATAAGGTATTGCGAGTCGTCTGACAACATGAGAGGTCAACACGTTTGGCACCTCAACAGGTAGGAAGTACTTCACAAGAGAGCAGCTAAAAGGTCAGTTGATTAGAGCATCTTATTCAAACACATCAGATTTCACACAACAGTCTTTACTGTTCAGAGTTAGACTGCTTCCTTTCTCTAGGGATTTTGAAATATTATACATCTACAGAAATCTAGATAACCAAACCCTTGTACTGTTCAAACAAGGAGTAAACATAGCAGTCCTTGCTCAAAATAAATCACAGGAGCCTAATGATGAACTAAAAAAACTCTGCACACATATTTCTGGGTTCCTTTACATGCGATTTATTTTAGAATCTCAGAGCCTTTGGATATGTGGAGAGAAAATGAATGCAAGTTTGATGTTATTTTTATATTCTTATTTTATCATAATGATTGAAGCCATTTATGACTGCTTCAAAGTAGAAAGCACATCTCAAACTTCCAAGTCTATGAAAGGCAACTAAAATGTGTCTGATTGAATGTTAGACACAAATCTATGACTTTTTAAATAAAGCTTTAAATATTAATGAACACTTTCTGGAAAATTGTTTAAAACCTTATGAAATGGCAATTCTATATCCTAATATTAACAAATTTGTTTGAGTTACCAATAATGATAAGAAAACAATTCTACCAACAAATT
Source organism: Coccyzus lansbergi (assembly GCA_033558105.1). Lineage (NCBI taxonomy): Eukaryota > Metazoa > Chordata > Aves > Cuculiformes > Coccyzidae > Coccyzus > Coccyzus lansbergi. The sequence continues at coordinate 2,197,477 of JAUMJK010000159.1, forward strand.
TAGGGTACTTTTAAAAGCGAAGAAATAGAAACTCTTCTACCCTGAAAGTAAAGCTACTCTGATGCCACTCAGGATCAACGTATTCTTAGATAACAAAATACCAGCCAAGCATGAGATTTGCATCTTCACTTCATATTTCTCACACATGAACTTCTTTCCGCCTTATCAACACAGCTACTAAAAGGCTTAGAAATGCAGCCAGAGTGGAGTCTCTCACCGCAGTTCTGACTGAAAACTTAATTGTTCATGTTCACGTCTAGCAGCAAGTCATGCCTGCAGACTCGTGATAAATTTAACTGCAGAACAGGAAAAAACTAGGTGATACATGCAAATAAAATATTAACCTACATCTGTAAGAGTTAATGTGCCAAATTATATTACATGTTTTACACACATAACTTAATTTCATTTATACTTTAAATCAAATGGCCTGATCAAAAGGAGAAATATTCTACCTGCACTCCAAGCAATATGGGTCATTTTAAACATGCTTAATGTTACCGTGACCTTAGCAAATTTATTTCTGTCATTTAGATCAAAGGCATGCATTTGCAGCATTTTCCATGCCTGCTCTATAGATACAGATACGTTACTTTCATAAGAACCTCGTACTAATGCTATTGTAATTGCTCAGAAAATACTAAAATCACAGAATTTAATTCTGTGAAACATTCTCTTTAATAAAATATTGCTTTTTTTTATTACAATGTCATTATTTATTCTTTTCATGCAGTTCATTTCAGAAGTTTCAAAGTGTTTGACAGCAACAAAAAAATCAATTAAAAGCCTAAAGACAACACTGCAGTAGCATGAAAAGAAAAATAATAAAATTAATGCAAAAAGTCTAAATTATTCAACTGAAAAGTTTTTATAGGTATCCACAGTAATAAAATAATAATAAAAAGCCTTCAAAGGGGAAGAAAAAGGCAACAGAGTGTTTGAAGACACTCTGTTTGTTTTAATAGCTGTAATTAGTTTAATAATTTGGCAATAATTTTGCCTCATAATGTTAGTTGTCTATAGAAACCACATATGCATTTGCTTAAAACTCCATTTTTTTGGTTTAACTATCTGTGTACCATTTTACAGATCCTTCATACCATATCTACTGAACACAGAAATATTTTGTGCTTTTATTATGCCTTTGATCTATAAATCTCAAAGTAACTTGAACAATCACAACATTCCTTACGGACCCTGAAGCAAAACTTCCCACCTTCAGACATTTCACGTGCTCCTAAATAAAAATTACAGTGGCTAAAAAGGCAGCAGGGACAAACATTCGTAGTTTGCAGTGATGTATGTATGAGTTACAAACCCTTGCTGTGTCAGCAGCAGTGGTCCAGCTGCATTCTTAGATTCCAAAGTATGGACCTGAAGTTCTTCACTTTTGGCAACTGAGTATATAAACGTTGAGCTGCGTGATTTATTCCCTGATTACATATTACGGCAGAGTAGCTAGAAACTCACATTATGGAGAATTCTTCTACCTTGTTTGATAGCCTTTATTGTAATAGAAGCTGAGAATCTCACAGATGGTGTATTTGCCATCATTACCTCTCCTGACAGCTACCCAGTTGTACAGACTGAGGACCTAAGAACAATGGAATTAAGGGCTGAATGTAGGACTTATCTAAATTCACCTGGAGCAAGATGATGCACTACCACTGAGATAATGGAGGAATTAGCATAATGAGGCAAACAAATGCTTCAGAGTCATAACTTCCCCTCCAATGCCTCTTGCAACGCTTCCTTTGCTCTGTTGAGTACTAAAACCTTCTTAGGGCAGCTGACAAGTGGGTGATAAAAGGAAAAAATAAAACACTGTCACAAATGTTGCCCATTCCCTTTATTCTCTCCACACACACAATCTGGAGTACAGAAAAATAGAAAATGCCATGGCTGGGTTAGACTGAAATGGCTAAATTCTGCCTCCAGCTGCAGCCTGTAGCTGATGCTTAGGGGACATGGGAGAAACACAGACTGATCCTTTCTAGCAAATGTCAATGCTTCTGGTTGTCAGAAGGTTAAAGATTTCTTGAACTAGCTACCATGAAGGCAGCACTCACCTGGCACCAAGTTCCACAATTTAACTGTGAATTTTATGAAAAAAAAATATTTCCTTTTTCTTATTTTAGATCAGCTCCTTAAAAAAGAGTCATGGATTCTCTTCTTTCATAAGTAAATTGTTGTTCACAGACACTTTTGTAATGACATGTTTTCACTGATCTTTCTGCAATACCTGTTTTTGTATGCAATGTATCCTCTTGTTTCTCAGAATAGGCACATCCTCATCTATTTGCTAACATCCACTTAGAGTAAAAACTCCCATTATTCATAAACCTCTTTATCACCTTTAATCCAGACTTTAATCATGACAATTGATAATTACTATGATTAAGAAACAGTGACACTTGAGCAAAAACATTTCCTCTCATTGCATAGTAGTTTAGCTTCCTAAGGGATCTGTCAATGAGGAACAACATTGAAACTCCTAGTTCACCAGTGTTACAGCTATTCCAGTAAAGTGAGGTGCCAAAGAACATTCCCATTCACAAGAATTTCTCTTTCTCCAATTTATTACACTATTAAAACCTTCCTTGATGCACCTTTGGCACAAGCAATGTGGCACTCCCTGGGGTCAGTACCACCTGCAATGCAGTACGTTAGGTTAAGACTGTTACCCATGGACAGTTCGGATGCAGCTCTCCACCTGTGGATTCTGAGTGTATTTTATAGAATAGCCAGATGCTGCCTGGTGGCCCTGGGGCTATTGAATGTGCCCTGGCACTGCTTGGTGCACTAGCATAGAAAAAGCCCAAATCAATGATGTTATCTGAAGTAGATCATGAGGTATTAATAACCATCATACCCAGTCCTACTGATTAAAAGTAGTTATATATGATCAGCATATCCTGCAAGAGGAAAAACCCAGATGTTGGATGTTCTTGAAATTATAGGGGCTACTACATCCTTCTAATGACCACCTAAGCCAAGCAAATGCTATCCATTTATGTTTAACATAAAGAGAGTGAACCACAAAGTGAGAGCAACATTCCTACATCTTGGTCCACTGCCAGATTCATATTTTCCTCTGTTTTGTACTTAGGGTACCATACAAATTTTTTTACAGTCACAGTTGTTGGTTTTTTTCTTTTTTAAATAAAAAACACAACCCCCCAAAAAACTATGTGATCATAGCTTAGAACCTCTATTGGTACGATGCTTATCCTTGTAACAAACCATATCTTATATATTTTTTTAAATTTTAAATGAATATAATTTCTTAATGTGTCTTTTGTTCCAGGAAAGAGGTCACCAGAGATCAATTATTTCTGCTGCTTTGAACATTAAAGCCTAAAAGCCCTACCCTTTTTGGATGTGTGGTCTTTCAAGACAACACTTCACTAAAGAAGTGTTTTAGCATGGCATACGTCCTCACTTCTCCTTGCCTGATTATTAGGAATATCTAATGATTGCCTAATTTTTCAGCTCTTTCCTTAAAGTCAAATAGTGTCATGTGCAGTTGAATTGTCCTGAGAGCTAATTCAATAACAAGCTCTCACCTGAAAATGTGATTCTTGTGATCAAACATAATTATTACTTTGCAGGGTGATTAGGTTTCCTAAATGGAACTTTCTCACTGAAACATAATTTTTAGGTATTAATAAGAACTTTGCTCCTACTACATTTTCCTTTATGTTTCTTCCACAGCTGTTAGGTTTTGTAGGATTTGACTGCTGCACTCCTCCAGCTAGCTCAACAAGCAACAATTCTACTTAGCTCTGCAGAGAGATGACTTGTTCAATTTCACTTCAGGCAAGATTTGTCTTACTAACTTTGGATAGCTACAACATAGGCATTTGAGACTGCATTTCTAGATCCCTGCTCCAGTCAGTGGAGAGAAAAAGGCGTTTCATAGGACAATATATTTCAGTCCAGTTAAATCACAAGAACCGGCTGAGAACCAGAGTTTTAAACTGGAGTCATCTAAAATTAGTAGAGATAATTCCTTTTCACTTACATATTTCTAACTACCACCTTCCTCAGAAGTACATAAGGAGATCTAAGTCCTTGTTTATCCTGAGAAACAATAGAGGAACAGCACCTGCGAGAATAACGTATTGTGTTTTCCAAAGCAATTAGCAGTCAAAGAGTGCCAACCTTCAAGTGTGAATCATGTTCAATTACCATTAGTCTAGAGTAGAAAAAAAGGGCACAATTGTTCATAGAGGTTTAGCATGTAGTTCTGTGTTTTTTAATGATTACTCCAGAACATACAATACACGCAAAGAGAAACTTCCAGGGACTTAATTTATAGTGTTATCAAAAGCATAAAATCATCTTTCCTGAGGAGTTACGATCACATTCATTGTCAGCTTAAGGTAGAGTGAATTTGAACCAGCACTGTGTTTACTTGAGCCATAAAGAAGGAAATGATAATAAGAAATAGTAAGGTTTATTATGTGTCTGGGTTCACTATGTGTTCACATTCAACAAATCCTTCTCTGTTCTGTGACTCAATTTACCCTTGTGTAGACCAAGGAGTCATATTTTCTGAAAGCACAGTTGCGAAGTTTTATGGCTTAGAGTTTCACCTTACTTTTAAATACACATCGACCTTCTGTTTGTTTCACATCTGGAACTTATATCAGAGTTCAGCCCTTGAGGTCCATGTAAATAATTTGAGCCTTTCAGCTGAAAAGCACTAGGAAACTGTGCATTAATATTTAACTTGCTTTGCATGGCATTTTCTGGAACATGTTTTCTAATCATTGACATTATCCAAACACGCCACATTTCCTCTTTAGCAAGGTTTTACTGTGGGATTATCTTGATTGATGTAGATAACAGCATTACTGTGAAGAGTGGTCTTTCATGCACACACTCCTGTTTCTGTTAACAACTGTAAAGATTATGGGTTTATACAACAGGTATTAAAAGACTTTTCCTTTTATTAACCATTTAGGTCAGTATTTTGCCTTCTATTTTGTGCATGAAGGCTTTATGATTAAGTATTCAAATTTTTTTTTTCATTCTTGTTCTTGTTTGATTCATTGTCAGACAAGCTTATTTACATCTTTGTTCACCTTTGTCATATTTAAGGAATTCAAAAAGTCTGCAGGCTCAAGGAAGGTAAATACACTTTATCATACATTAAGGATGAATGTAAAATACATTTACACATTATTTCTCATGCCTAAAATAATCTTACAGTAAAGTCATCAGCTTTATTAAAATTACTTGTACAACAACCCTCATCAGGGTACAAGACATTCACAGCTGAGTGTACTCTTCTGTATTCAATGCTATGAACGGCACTGTGTAAGAGAAGGAAATGTAAGTGCCACTCAAATAAGTGATCGCATATAATTCAAAAATTTAAAATATCTTCTACCTAATGTCCCAGTATAGAACATTACTTTCTCACCCATGTTCCCTCAGAGATCACTGTTAGGAAATATCAGAGTGTTAAAATTTAAAAAAAAGAGTGCATTAATATTAGACTGAACTATGAATTCACTTCATTTTGAAGCCTGCTCTTTGCATGATAAAAGGAATGAATGTTCAAATGAGAATTTTACATGTAAATAGGTTTCTTACAAATCACATATGTATATAGCTTAAAAAGCATCCCAGAATCTTTATGGTTATAAAATGTTTAGTTGTTGACCTCACTTCTTTCTTTCTAAGAAGAAACAGATGGTTGTAATTAAAATTATATGTGATTTTTAAGTTGCGCCTTATTTATGGATTTGGATACAGTTCTTCATTATTATACTGTAAAAGAGAATTTATTTCTCTTCCTTCTTCCTTTTAGGTTTTTTTTATTATTTTGATTTATACATTTATTTAAGTCTGGTTGCTGCTACAGTCAAGGGCGTAATTTTGACAGAAATCTGTGCTCTGGGATATGTCTACATCGTGTGTTTGGTCCAAACATGTGTTGATGACATCATCCACTACTGGGAAAACTAACGAACTCCAAAATCTACACCACAATCCACTCTCATTTTTGGGTACTACAATCCAGTCAAAATCTCTGCCTAGTGCTGCCTGCATGGACAAGCTTGAGCCCTGCTAGAAGGTCCATGCCACATCATGTGGTAACTTTAGCAAAAGCCCAACAAGAGCTGGTACCACTGTCATACAGTTCTCAGTCCTCCTTGTCACCTGGACCCCTTGTCTGAGAGCAGTAGAATTTCTATCCTTCATCCAAGATTGTAAGGGGGAAGGGAACCCTCAAAATAGGGCAACACACTTACGTTCGTAAACACAGGAATATTTTAAAACAGCTATAAATTACTGATGATTTAATGCAGTGAAGAGAAAGTCCCAAAAGACATAAAGTAATGAATAACATGAATAGAATGGAAGTAGAAGGTTTTCTAAGAATATAATATGTATTCAAGAACTAGGGTACAAAATCTGAAGTAGCAATATTCTGTGAGGCAAGATCAGTAGCAGTTTAAACATTTTTCATTTTTATAAAATAAAATATACAGCATCTGAAACTAGCATTGTTTGATGGCAGCACACCAAGACTCAAGGGGAGTAAAATCTGGCTGAACAAAGCTACTACAACTATCTCACTATTTCATTTCAAAGTACTAGGGTACAAGGATTCTCATAATACTTTTGTAATTCTGGTTAGTTTATTATTTCAGAAACGTATTTCCTTCACATAAAAACAGGAAAGTGTTTTCTGCTGAGGTAGAATCATTACAACGTGTCCGGTTTTAAGCAAAGTAAATAATTTGAGTTCGGTAATTACTTGAAAACATAGTTTTCCTTCACAATTTAAAGAACAATTATATAAAATGTAATCAGTACAATTCTTTTTAGATTCAGGTGATAAAATTCCATTTAATATTGTGTCACAGAACTGCTTTCCCAGGAGATTAAATCTACCCCATCCCATTAACATTAAACATCCTATAGAACTTGGGTCAATCTCAAGCCCTGCTTGGCAATATTACACAATCATACCTGAAACACTTCCTTTTCCTCTACTGATCTAACACCATGATAAGTCTCAGGATCTGCTATATAAGATGAGGTTAAACCTTCAGAAACCTTGATTAATCTATCAAGTATTTGCAAATAGGTTTGTAGAAAAACACTAAAAAAAAAAAAAAAAAGAAGGCCTACCAAGTATGGGAGGAAATGTAGTTAGCAAAATAAACTATACTTCTCAACAACTGGAGCCAAAATTGGAAGGTAAAACATATATTTGAACATTTAGGGTAATTTTTAGATAACTATTCATAGTGGGGAATCACTAAGATTTTGCATGATTCTGAGACAGACAGTATGCTTTACAAATTATTACATTTGCAAAAAGTCGATTAGTTTTCTTCTACTTTCCTGCTCAGAGTATGACAATTTAATCCATGTGGTCCCAAACGGTCAAGAACTTCCCAAAGTGCTGTTCTCAAAATAACTCCTAAGCTCTTCCTCACTTTCATGCTTCTATAAGGAAGGAAAAGGAATTGTGACCAACAAGGCCAAATCAACTCAAAGAAGAAGCCCCTAAAGTCTTAAAAACATTTTGAGCCATTTTTTCACCTGATGCAATTGGATAGAACCATTCCAGGGTATCATGTAAAAAACCAAAAGACCAGCACCACAGGCTCATACAATCAATCAATGAGGTTCATGAGGAACGGAACATCCACAACGATGCTATACTAAGGCCTTTCAAGGCTAAACATTGGTTATGCAGCTTCCAAAAAAATGTAATGAGATAAATTGCTCAGTGTGTTGTCATTAGATTTATTAAGCAAATGGTGTGAGACTTCAAGTGAGAGGACACCTATGGGAAAAGTCTGGGAAAATAACGCTAAAGCAGAAGCACAAGACTTAAAGTAATAGCCATGCAAGGAAGCACTGTCCAAACTGAGTGAAATGTAAAACTTCAGAGTTCAGAAACTACTTAAAAAATCCCTAAAATTGATTTTATATTCAGGAATTTAAGAATTCAGTTTTACAATTACTACTTTTCTAATACTGAGTTTAAGCATTTCTCAGCACTTCTGGGGGGGAGGTTGGGTGTTTTTGGTTTTTTTTTTAAATATGCCACATTCAATACTGCTTTCAAACTGAAAACGGCAAAGCAACGTGACAAAAAACTTCCCAGTCACCACTTTGGATGAATGAAATGGAATGATTTACCTTAAAGTTTGTTCTGCCACTGATAAACTGATAGTGTCTCTTTTTGAGAATCACTCACAATGCTTCAGACACTCCTAGTATCTGGCATGGTAAACACCTACGCTGCTGAAATCCTAACACTGTCCACTGACTTCAATGCACTAGACCATGCACTGACTTAGCAAAGTAATGGATAGGAGATTATTGTCTGTATGTGAACAATTATATCATTGCTTCAGTTATCAAGCTTAGTTTCAAGAACACTTTCAGGAGCCAATTCTGACTTTTTTATTTTACAATATTGTCTCTTTGTGAGATGTAACATCCATTCACTTCATTTAAAAGTGAAAATAGTATCTGGATGTGTAAGTGCAGTACAGATTTCCATGAAAGGAGAAAAAAAAAATCAGCACACTGAACCTACAACAACGCAGGATAATTTTATTTTCATGATTAAAAAAACAGTTTCAACATGCACTTTAAATATATTAGACTCTTAGACTGGGAGCTACATTTATTTTTATTTCTAAATCCTAGCAAAAGGAAAAGCAAGGCAATCCCTTTGGTCAAGCAACAATGCTATTAACATACATCACCTAATTAATGAGACCTACAGGCTTTCTCTGTCAAATTATGATAGGTTTACAGTGCCACATTACATGCTGCAAATAGCAGTAAGTATGTCAGATTGCAAGGTACAGAATAATTGATAATGTATGATGACACACATATGACGGCAAAAGTAAAGATGTTTCATGTATAATAAGGGTGGCTGACTTATAAGATGTGATATTTTATTGAGCTCTGGTTATTTCCTCTGGGTTGCCTTACTGCTTGAGCAGCTTTCTACCAGAATTACAGAAAGAAATGCCAAGCATCTACTGGTTCTGGCTATGACCCTTTTCTTTTTTGCCAGGTTTTGATGTCTCTTCTGGAAGGATCCTAACTACATCATACTCCCCACAGTAGGGTGTCCAGAAATAATGTGAAATATGACACAGAAGATGCCTACATCTTCACCCATGTTAAGTGATGCCCTTAGTTCAGCTCTCCTGCTTGCCTGCATACTTATATCTTTGCGTGCTAGATTTCTGAATAAATGGTAAAATCCTTCCTCTGGGTTTGGATTAATTGTTTTAAAAGCAAATACTTCTTCCTCCGGGAACACTTGTGGAGTAATCACATTAACTTTCATTAAATAATAAAAAAGAAACAAAAGCCCCAACCATGCCAATGATTAATTCACAGAATCAGAATCATTTAGTTTGGAAAAGACCTTTAAGATCATTGAGTCCACCCATAAACCTAATACTGTCAGGTCCACTAAAAAATCATGTCCCTGTGTCCTACATCTATGTGTCTTTTAAATATCTCTAGGAATGGTTACTCAACACTTTCCCTGGGCAGTCTATTTCAATGCTTGACATCCCCTTCTCTGAAGAATTCTTTCCTAATATCCAGTCTCAACTTCTTCCAGCACAACTTGAGACCATTTCCTCTCCTCCTAGTACTTGTTGCTTGGTAAAAAGAGACCAACACCCTCCTTACTATAACCTCCCTTCAAGTACTTGTAAAGAGAAATCTACTCATTTCAAAGAGGCTGCTTCATAATTTTCAACATTTCTCAAATTTTCAGTTCCGCAATATTTTTCATGAAAAGGAGATTTCTTTCCTTGCAGCCCAGTGGTTAGAACAGGCTGTCAGAGGCTCAGATAAAAATCTAATCTAACAAAACAAGGAAAAAACTTTAACACACAAAGTAATAAAGCATTGTGAGCTGGGGCCCCCTCAATCTCAGTTTTCCTATTAAGCACTTAAATACTCGTTAGTACAGGACCCTGTGCATTCCCAGAGTGTCCTAAGCAGCAGACTATAGAGAGTTACTTTTTGTACTGATGACTAAAATATATGATTAAGCATTTTATACAGAGTGAGGCCGTTCCAACAGAAAAGGTAGACATTCTGTAATAGCATATAGCTAGAGGGTTTCTTCCAAGTTGTATCATCAGGGTTGCAGGGAGTACATCTGTTTAAAACTATAAGTGATTTGAACTGTTCCCTATCCAACACAGATAAGAAAACTCTAGCACCCATTCTATGACAGAAGCTATATTTTCCCGTAAACATAGTTTTCGCTTGTATCTAAAACTCCTGTCAATATTCCTGGTTGGATAAAGCATGCTGTTTTGATTAGCTGGGAAAAAAGAGGGAAGGAGGGAAGAGAGATCTGCTTCTTGTCAACTGAAACCATTTTAATTTATTTTTTTTTTTATGTTGGTCACTGAACTGACAAATCAACTTATTGTATAGCCCAAGTGCAGATCGCCTGCCTTGAAGTCAAAGTAAGCTGCACATATGTAGGCAAATTTTGGCCTTCGCTTTTTGAGCACACTCCTCTCAGCTGTGGACTAAGGTTCTTACCGCAGGCTCTGCAGGTTCTATGTCAGCAAATGCCAACGGGTAAACAAAAAGAGAGAAGCTTTATAGAGATTAAGAGATTATACTTTCTCTGCAAGATATAATTAAAAGAGAAGGAAGCTTAATTTCTCTAATTCCTAAATCAGAGGAAAATATCTTGTATTTTTATTTTCATAAAAGCATTAATGTGTTTCACAAAGCACTGTATCACTACACATGTATTTGAACAGAAAAAAAGCAGATGTATCCATTAACAAGCACCTGCTGAGAGAAGCACTTTACACTATTCTAACTCATACTGATATCTATAATGCATTGCTTTTTATTATTTCATCTAACTTCTTGATTCATTAATTGTACAACAATTAAAAAGAGTAAGTTATATAATAAAGAAGTAGAATTGTGACGATTCCCTGCAACCTAAAGTAAAAAAAAACGTAAGTATCTGGAGCAGATTTCTTCCTTGCCATTTACTCTGACCAGTCTGCACCTACAAAGAATTACTGCTAAGTACTTCTGATCACAAACAGGAAGAAGTTTCTACTTGCTATTTAAATCCCACATCCATAACTGGCAAAAATTGACACAGATCATTTCTGGATTAAGTTTCTCTGTACACATCATGTTTAATAAATGAAGTAGCATCAGTAACACAAAGAAATTCCTATCCAGAGAAATACCACAAGGAGGTGGCATATACTACGTCAGTTCAGTCCAGATCTCAGGAAAGCTGCACATTCTTTGAAAATACCACTTGATATTGCCCCTGAAACACAGTGCATGCAAGATAAAACTCTATCCCTGGTTATGTGAACATTTCACCTTGTAGATGATGCACAGTGCCACAGGCAGCGATGCCTGCACCAGAGGGGAAGTGCTCTGAGCTTTGGAGCATGAGGGCAGCCTCTGTCTCCACTCTAACCTGAAGCCCTTGATTTAGGGACCAAATGTCATAATTTAATTGTTATAACTGACTTGGGAATCTGTTGTACAATATTCCCTCAACAATTAAAAAAACCAGAAAGCAAAAGCCATTCATCTAGACTGGTCTCAAGTCTGTAAAATTTCCCTGAATCCTGAGAATTTCTGCATCAAACTAAAATATTGTTCTTCAATTGCTGTTTCTTTCAGGAGGATAACCAAGTCCAGTTTAGGGTTCCAATGACAAATATCCACCACATTTCAAGACATATTGTTTCAATAATGAATTATGCTTATTTAAAAATACTTATCTTTTTCTATTTCACTTAGTTCTCACAGTAGTGAAATTTACCCAATCCATTCACAGTGCATTTGAATAAAACTTATTCTTCCATTTGAATGAAAAGACAAATAATAAACAGAAAAAATCCACAATAAATTAACACATAAATTAACACATCACCTGTTCTTCTCTTTGGAACACCAGAGTACTGCATTGTTCCTAATCTATTTTTTAAATGTGAATTTTGTTAGCAGTTAATCTGGCATTAGAGAAGTTACTCTTTTTGAATCCCTGGAGTGGAAGAACTGTAAGTTGTCAGGAAGAAAGCTATCAGGAATCCTCAGCAAGAAAGCCAAACCTGATAAAACTACAGAGTCATAAATCTAAATCTAGATGTAGATGTGATTTTGCAGCAACTGGGGAGGTATGAACATGATTTCCTATTTTTGATCTACTAAATAGATACAGAGGGAGTGTTATGAGTTCCCTAGCAGAAAAAAAAAGAAGACAAGAACCGTCTAGACTACCCTTTGTCTCATTGACCCTGCATGTTCCTGCAAAGAACAGAACCTGGAAGATATTTCCATCCTACTGCCCCAAAGCCATTTGCCCTGTGTGCTTATATTAAATATATGTATATATTTTGGGAGACTCTTCTCAGCTAAAGAAGAAGCTCTCCCCCAGAGGAAGAAACACAAACTTAAACCTAATACTCTTTTCTAAGGTTTTCCTTCAGGACTTTTCTCCATTTGGCAACTCATCTGAACCCTGTAACCCCCACTGTCACTCCTACCCACTGCCTTCCTTCTGCACCACCTTCAAGTTCTCCCTCTTCCTCCACTGACCGTACCCTTTCCTCTTTTTATGGTCTCTTTTCTTATATCTTAAGAACTAAAAAGTCCTAGAAATCCATGAAAATATTTCAAAATCTCAAAACCCCACAAGCCCTGAAAAAGACCTCTTCTTTGATAAAAAGAGAAAAACCAGAAACTATGGGAAACAAAGTGCAAGTGTACAGGTATAATAGCTGCAATTTCATTATTTATCATAGTGTTTTTCTTCATACACTGTGTACATTGTTTAGTCGGTTGCTATTATTTTACCTTCACACAGTATGTAGACAGCTATTCTTCCTCACATATCTGTAAAATATTATTATTTTGATTATATATATTATCAAGCATTTTAAATAAAACACAGCTTTTGACTTTTGTCTCCATCCTTGAGTTAACCCCCATCTAGTTCATATCCTTATACTAAAATATATTTTGAAAAATTTAAAAAATATGCAAGACTAAGTAGATGACTCCACGAAGGATATAAATCAATTTATGTAATTCAGTCGCAGGGTTTAATTTTATGGTAAATTTAAATTCTATAATAAAGAACGTTAAACTCTACCCTTATTTTTTCACTTCATGCTTCTATCAGTAATAAAAATCTGTTTTTCGTAGCAAGTAGTTATGAACAGAGCATATTCATAGAAAACATATTCTATCCACAGTGAAAAGTACTGCTGTTCGCAAAACCAAACACTATATTTTGGAAAAAACGAAGCAACCAAGGTCCTTGTGTGACATTCCTTGACTTAGGATAGGGCGTCTTCATTAAGTTACAGCAATCTCCTGTGTTGCTGTAACAGCAAAGTTAAATAACAAAATAGCCACACTTAGAGAATACACTGGTACACAGATGTAAAAATGAAAGAACAGATCAAAAAATTCCTCTTGGTCAGACTCTGTCTGGTACCAGCCAGTACTGAAGATCAGGCATCAGAGCTGAATGGCTGGAGCACCCGGCCTCCCATCAGAGCCCATGGACAGTCCTCCAGTGCTCAGAGTGGCTAATGCTAGAGCTCTAACAAACAAGTAAAATCAGCAGGAAAGTCATCAGATGGGCAGTTCATAGCAAAAACCCATAGATAGCTGCAAAGAAGTAAAAGCAGCAGGGGAGGAGAACAAACAAAAGATGTTAAAACTGCAAACAACCACAAAAAAAGTGGAAACAAGCAAGAGCAATTTAAGATGCAAACCTTAAACTAAGGCAGATAGCACATTAACAGCAACAAAACGCACAGACAGCTTCCCTACCCTTAAAAGGTGGGCAGGAATTACTGATGGATTTCAAACACTTTGTTCAGCAAATACAAGTTTTCTTGCAGAAGAAGAGGGTTTTTTATAATCATCTATTTTATATTTGTCCTAGTACTATTAGATAGAGATTGCATATTTTCAGAATCATTCTAAAACAATGACACAGCAGAATGACAACCAAGCTGATGAGAAGATCTGGTCTGTGCAGCAAAATATTTAGAGTTTACAAATAAGAAACATAAGGAGAAAAACATGAGCTCACAAAAACTCTGTCTTAATCAAGAGGTGATCAACATTGCATCTTTGCAAATGAAAGAGAAGTTGCCCTTTTGCTTTTTAATTACAGCCACGAGTTGAGGTACCTCTTGTTCCCCCACCATGAAACAACTCACAAATAGTCAGAGTACCCTCTGAGGCTGCTTGAATTATTCCCTGTGCTAAAAGATTTCAACCCCAAATTCCTCTTTATCTACTAAGAACTACATTACCATACCTATCAGGGCATTTCCAATTCTCCCTCTGGAGGCTATGAAATTATAGAAGACAGTACTAAACTGGAGGATTTTGTGGTGTATCAGCCACCTTAGCTGGAAAGGGAACTTCAATTCCCTGTCCCAAAAGCTAACACTGTCTTTAGCGTGGAAACTGGAGCCCTCGAGTGAATACAAACCATTAAACTTCATGCTCACACATTTTCTCTCTGGCCCACTGAATCGTAAATTATTTTCTGCCAAAAATAACTGAGACACATAAGGTTAAGGAAACTCCTCCTATGTGAGAAGAAATTTTGAATGAGTTAAAGTCTCAGGCAATGTGGGTGAATGCTTTAACCACAAAGCAAATATATACATAGACTTTTATATCAGCTGCCCTTCAGCTCACTGCCTTAAGTGCAAGAAACTATCTATTGCTTTTTTGAAAATTGACCTCTATTAATAGAGTATTCTTGTGACAAGTCAGTTAGGCAGAAAATGAGAAGAGGGCATAGGGTTTCTTCCCCACCTCTTTCCATCTGCTCCATGAGGTGTGGTAGAGAAGGCTATTTCATCCTGTACACGTGTAACAGCCATGCTCATCCTCTTCCACAAGCCATTAAGGAACAGAGAAACAGTCAAAATACAATGGCTAATGCCAGCCTTTAACCTGGGACCTTGTATTTTCTCCCTTCCTATCTGAACAGGTTAAGCCTTTGTAATGTCAGAGTCTTAAAATGTATCTGGGAGCTGGAACACATTCTTCCCATATGGCAAAATTTCCCAATTACCTTCTTAACTTTGATATAAAATTTACCATTTTTACAGCAAATTGGGTAGGTTCTACTGTAATTGGCAAGATAGGAAAGCTCCATAAAGAGGTCTCTAACCAGTTTAGCTGCCTGAATGAAAAACTTGATCACACCATTGCAAGGGAACACCTCAATCAGAATTTAGCTTCCTTTCTTAAATCTTTACTTGCACCTGTGAGATAGCAGGAGTCAGTTTAAGCTTCTGGCTTCTTCACTGGGCACAGGGGTATATTCCAGTATGGATAACAAATATAACTTCTGCATATTCCAGGGCCATAAGAACCCTGTGAGAATTCAGAGGGTGCTCCTAGACAGCCTGGTCCATGGGTCGCAGTTTACAAAGAATGATTTAAAAAAATCCTGGATTCTCCATTTAACCAAGTTATAGTAACTGTTGCACTTGCTTCCTTCTGGGTCAACCACCAGTAAACTGTGTCCTCTGTGCTCCCTGCATTTCCTCATATGCTTATGGAATACAGAGTTCCCACTGTCTGTTCAAACAATTAACTGTTATAGTAGCCGTTTTCTAAGAAACAGCAAAGAGATGTGATTAAAGAGAATTTCACTGTGGAATCAGCTCTCCTTTAAAAAAATAAAAGGGGGGAGGAGATGAAAGGAGGAGAGGGAGAGAGAAAGAGAGATGCCATAAGTTCAGAAGCAAAACACTGTTATTATTCTGAAGCAGGAATGACATCCTTGCATTAACACAGTATGAAATCATGGCAGCGATTTTCATGCCGTATTATTTTGTTTTTGTCAGGTCACTGATTTTCAATTTCATCAATACTATATAAAACTAAGGGAGATAATAGAATAAAAAGCATCCTTTTGGAGTCCACTACTGAAGAATGTGCACATTGCTGCTTCTCTGAATTTAAATCAACAAACCCACCCACAGAATATACAGATTACTCTTGTCCTGGAATAACACAAATAAACCAAACTTGTAGGTTACGGAAAAGACAATAAACCAAAGTAAACCTGATACAATTCTGAGTAAATGTTTGTTACTATAGTTTACAAGCTGATCTTTACTTTAGTCTATCATGCAGCAAAGCAACCAGAAAAGCACAAAGCCAAAAAGCAACAGTGGGCTTTGTTTACACTTGTCTGGATCCATGTTCTTATGCTTTTTTCCAGATATTTTTCATTTAAAGTGAAAACAACACTTGAATCATCCTAGATTTAGCTTACTGATTCTCATGGTTTGATTGTACCATTTCAACTGATAAGAGATCTCCTAAGTCACAAACTATGGCAAAATGTAGAACTAGGAGACACACATTATTTTCAAAGCATGCCTGCCAAGTCAACACCTAAGAGGGGCCCAGATCATGAAAAAAATCTCATAAAACTGCGCCTGGGTACCAGAATTCCCTAGAGAACCACCTCTGCATTTGGAGGCATTTATAAGGTTCTTTGCCTGAAGAAGGGAAGAAGAGAGAACAGGAAGAAGCCACCACTTGCAGAACATCCAAGAGAGTTTGGAGTTGGCCAGCTTGACTATGAAATACATGAATAACTGTTTCTTCAATTCACAGCTGCTCCGCAGCCCAAGCTTCTTGTCCACCTACAGCCTCAACCCAAGCAAAAAAACCCATTCAGAGGTCACCTAACTTCAAGATTTAATCTCAGGCATGCACTTGTGAAAGACTGGAGATCACCTTCCAGTGAGAAACATGCAACTTCTTTCTTCAGAGGTGTATGGAAGCCTCTACAAAATTTTTGCAGTGGAGGATAAGGATGGCAGACAGACAGACATAGCCAGTTCTCCTCTCCCTATTTTCCATTTCTGTCTGTGCATGCATGTCCCTCACTGACACCGAGTCCATTGTAAGACTGTCTGCCTCTGTCATTTCACATTATTCTTGTTGATGTACAGAAGAGGTTCAAGTAGTTCAGCTGGAAGGGATCTAATGCTCAGTCTGGCCAAGCCCTAACCTGGACAACTAAGGAACAAGGTTGTACTGTACAGAACATCCACCCCATGGTTGGCACAAGCTCTTGTGAGGGCAAAAGTGTGTCAACTTTCTCTTGAAGAATTTAAATAGTGAGATTTGCCATGATTTTCTCCACTGTCCTACCAGTCTCAGGCGTCACAAATTTCCCTGTGAAAATACGGTGAATTAAATAGGATATTTCATGATTTTTTTTTATAGGACTGGATCCTTTCTATCTCTATTTGAAAATAATTAGTCCTTCTCCAACACTAAATGATTAAAATGAAACTAACGCAGCACTTATTTTACATGATCAATGTTGGTACAATGAATAGTACATGAATTAATAATGTCTAGGCACTTTTTCTAATTGTTTCCTAATGTTCTGTTATTACATATTCATTTGATATTCACTGTAAATGCTGGTAATCATCATTTTTTCATTTGTTCCATAAAAATCACACATTTTGCCTTTGCATTCTGCAAAATTAAAAGAATGAAGCAGTCATTTGATTTCTCCTTCATTCTCATATTTCAAAACACCACACACTGGGCAGAAGAGTCTCCATTTAAAGCCCCCCCTGCATCAGCACCTGGAACTGGATTGGGATAGATTCCCCAAACTGCTGTTCTCTTAATCTCTTATAATCCAGCTGGCTGCCGGTCCTGTGCAGCTGCTCCAAAACAGACATAATCCACCACTAATGGTCATTTTAAACAACATGTAACATATATACAATCTTAACTACGTAAAGAAACTGTTCTACAAAGCCATTTCTCCACCTGCAGGAACTGTTTCTCCTGACTACCAGCAGTTACCTATCTATTACAATTTGGTTGATTCTACAGCACCCACTTGAAGAACTTGCTAGAGCAGCCTGGTTCCCTACCAGGCACACAGGGAGAACCTGTCCACTGGTCCAGGCACAGCAAGAACTGCCCAGGAGGATCAACAAGACGGCCCAGAATTCCCATCTGGAGCTCTCCTTCATTACATTAAAGCCTTTCTTATGGTGAGGCCTGGGAATTCAATTGATCACCTTGTTTCAAGTCTGTCCAATGCCTCTTCTTCCAGCATCACCCAGGGAAATACAGACTTTGCTGCTGAAGGTGAGCGCAGGGCATAGCCTTAATATCCAGCTGCATCACAACAGTTAGAATCATAGAATCATAGAACAACCAGGTTGGAAGAGACCCACAGGATCATCGAGTCCAACCATTCTTATCAAACCTTAAACCATGCCCCTCAGCACCTCGTCCACTCGTGCCTTAAACACCTCCAGGGAAGGTGACTCAATCACCTCCCTGGGCAGTCTGTTCCAGTGCCCAATGACCCAATTACTATAGTTCAAAGCCAAATTTCATCTTTACATCTCACTTATAACGTCAATTCTATACTCCCTTACCATAAGCCTCTCAAATCTACTATTGACTCTTGAGAAAGTCTCAGATTTTTTTTGTTCTCAGTGTACTGAACGTCACACCTGTGCATTAGTAATTTATTGTCACTGTGGGTACCTGTTTGGTTAACATGTCTGAAGTTTCTCTTTCCTGTAGACCAACAGCCAGTAAAATGTCATTAAGGATGATGAAATGAGCATTTAATATCTCTGGTAAAAACATAGAGATATACTGCCCTGCATCGTCATGACCTGTCCACACAGTACACCAAGTACGTTTTTTTTCCTTCAACTTGACTCAAAAAAAAAAAAAAAAATCACATCAATTCAAATGTATCTGTTCACAAATGTGTACGTCTCTGGAAGCTGTTATTTTTTTCCTTTTGATGTCCAAATTTTCCCCGTAGCATCAGCCTTCTTATTATGAGGTTCATGAAATCACAAATTTGCCTTCAAACAAAACAAGCTATTCTACTTACACATATTTTGAACCACACACTTCAGAGAAAAAAATAAAATGCATTGTGTAGAACAACCTTTAAAAGCAGGGCACCTGAATATGATGGAAACAACCAATGTGATATTCAAAATAATGTGTACAAGTAAAAATTTTATTTGTTATTAAGACTTTGTTTGGCTTGATCACAACTCCCAGAACAAAATCAACTAAGACATATCACTTAAGACAGTATCACAGACTATTTTCCTATTGAACACAAAGAAAAAAAACCTCACAGTTTATGGTTAGTAACACTTAGTGAAAACACTCACAAAACAAAAAACATGAAACAGGATTACTCCAGGCTTTGTTTTGTGCCCCTGTCCATATCTTCAAATCAACTTATCATGCAAAACAAAAAAAACTCTACTTCACATCAATATTTTATTGAAATTCTTTCAGGGAAGACTTATATATATTAGATTCTCAAGATGAGAATCTCACTTCAGTTGCAGGGGAGAGCAATATATTGGATAATAGCTGACATTTGACTCCTAGGGTTTTTCTTTTATGAATCAAAATTCATTTAGTGATAGTAAAGTAGAAGAATGTGGCTAAGAAATCAATAGAAATGTTCTGTATTCTAGTTATGGAGAATGGAGATAACCCTAAGTCAACATTAATGATGCTGGCCTGGGTAAACATAGACAAAGCCAAAAAAAATTATTTTAAATAATAGACTTCAACAAGCAGGTATCAACAATCTGCTTTAATAGAGATTGCTGCCATAGTTCATGGTGGTTTAATTCATTCAGCGTGTGGACATGATCAGTGACATCCAGTTGATAACTGTAGGATGATGGAATTTGGACAAAGCTTTTCAAACTACAAGACAATATTCACATTTTTCTTCACTTTTTTTCTTTCTTCACAGCTCTGAAATAGTAAAACCTCTCTTAAAACACATTACATTTATTTACTAGCTCACTACAGTTCTGTGCCAGTTGCTAGTTTTTTTTTTTCCTTGTTAGCAATGAACATACTGAAATTACACTACTGAATGCACATATCCCATGCATTAATGAATCAAGTAAAGTCCATAAAATAAGTAGAAAAAAAGATCTTGTATTTACTGACTATTCAAAATACGGCTGCTTTTGGAAGAAATTCTTTATCTTCAAAGAATGAGACATCAAAACATAAGAGAGGGAAGAGAACGTGAACTGTCTGCTCTACGCATGCATGATTAAGCCCATCTTGCCCTCAGCTTGGAAAGAAAACTGCCAAATACAACTGACCCAAACAAAGGGGTAAAACAAAACGAGGTGATGAAATAGTGTTTAACAAATATAGCTCCAACAGAAACAAAGAAACAATAATAAAAATAATGCAGGTGAAGACCAAGATACAGTCCAGACTATATCAAGTAATAATTGTAGAAAAGCCTATCCCGCAAATTTGGAGTTCATACATATTACTTCTGAAAATGAGAAGCCTAAGCTAACTCTTTAACCAGACATTAAATAAAAATGACAGCAAAAACATATTTCTATTCTGGTTTTCCTCAAGGAGCAGATATTTATTAAACAATTGCCTGTTTGGATACCAAGATGAAATATTTCCCTCATTCAACCAGCTACTTGAAATATTATAGAGCCATTCACTAGATCTCTTGGCTAAAGCTTTAAAACATCCACTTAATTTTCTGTTTGTTAAAAAACAATTCCATTTTATTACTCTACATGCTCAAGTGTACTGCAAAGGAAGCTGTCAGGCATACCCATAAGCATACAGTTCAGAACTCTGCAATATGTATCTTATTTCCCTAAATCCATCATAAATAAGAGGTTAATACGGAAGCATGTAAGAGGTGGCAAAAAAAACCATTATAGTGTGAGTGACAATAACTATACAAAATTAATTAGAAGTTTCAGTCACTGTCGCAAAGGCAAGGATAAACAAACATTTTGCATCATCCTTCATTTATTTATTGAGCTTTCCAATACTTGATAGTGAATATCACTAACAAGGTCCCAGCTCCTACAGTTCTGAGGTTTTAAGATTTAATTTTAAAAAAAACCAAACACCAACCCTAGCAATCAAACACATATCTACCACTCATAGTTTTAAAGACAAGCTTAAACATGCAATTTTACTGTGTTTCAAAGACAGGAGGGAAAATGCAAAGAAATAAAAAAAAAAAACCACAAAACAAAAAAAAACCCAACAAGGACATTTTGGATTCTTTTTTTATTTCATGAAACTGCCGATTCTTGTACGCTTAATGTAAACATACTCTATATTCAAAATGTAAGTAAAGGAAATCTTTGCCAGTAGGATAAACACAATGAGAATGAGGAATAAAAAAGCCAAGACAAAAGAAAGTGCCTTCTCTTTCCTTAGTTTGATTTCTTGCTAAGAAATCAAAACACACTTATTACTCTGTGTTGGGAAACGCATATCAATTCCACCTTTATTTTATGAATATTTACTTAGCTGAATACCTAGTGCTGCTAATCCATATTTTATGAATACGCATATACACACACACAAAAGCTACATGGAAATTGTTTCCCTTACAACACAAAAGAACTTTTGCTCTTGTTAAGCATCTGGGTTTTCTGAACACGAAGGAAGAATAAGCCCCATCACCAGCCGAAAATTTATCTGAATTTTGAGAAGTTTTTAAGACTCCTTGCAAACCATGGATTATTTTTTGTTTTCAAAGCATACCTTTGGAGCTAGAAAAGGAGAGAACCTTTTCCTTTTGTCCTTTATTATGCCCTTGCTTATGTTATCTTTACTGAATAGTAATACATTCCTTAAAGATAACTTAATTATTTCAGAAGAATAAAAGCAACAAAAAGCCTCAGTGACTAAGGGTAAAAGCGCTTTCCTATTCACCACCTCATCATGTGATATTTTTATATCAGCTATTTTCTTCTGCAAGGGTGCAGGGAGAAGCAACAGAAGCATTTTCTGTTCACATAGGAGAGAATAACTCAATATATGTGTTTCAGAAACCATTTCTCAGGATCTTTCAATTCTATTTATTTCAAATACCACTGCCTCGAGAGTAATAAATATACAACTGCCTGGGGACAAAACAAAGTGTTTAATCTTGATGCAAGAGGTTGCACAGTTGTTAAACAAGAGAACCTCAGAATCTGTTTCTTTTCGACACAAAGAGAGAAGAATTTTATTCAGGATACTTTCTGATACCCCAAAGAATTAAGAAATGTGGACCAGTGTTAGCAATAAAGACACACGAAATAGATAAATCACGCATGAGGATATATGCTGACCTTACAAAGAGTAATTCAGCAGAAGGCAGATCAGACAGGAAAAATTAGGCTATTTTGCAATGGAGCTGTGCATAGTCACTAATGTTCACATATTTATTGGTTCTGGTTAAAGGAAAACATGAACATTTACAAAAGCTTGATTACTAAACCATTGCGGAGTATCATCACCATAAATAGCTATGTATGTTCTTGCCTTGTTCAGCTCAAAAAAAACGTCTGGACTTGAAAGGTGTTTTCAGAAGAGTCAGTGTTTTCTCAGAAGACAACATTTTTCTCAATTAACTACATTAATCACAAGTATCAAAAGCATTAAAGAAGGTTAAAATGCAACATCAAGTTTTTTGAAATATAACAGTTTCCAGTGTAGAAATATTAAATAATTAATCTATTTATATATTGGGCATCTGAACAGTCTGTAGATTTTTTCTCAAAGGGAAGATTTAAACCCTGCTTTTCCCAATTCACTGTGTTAACTCTAGTATCCTGCACACCATCACCCCACAGTCAGTCAGTGTTCAGCCACTGAATTGGAAACCTAGGCTATTTCCAGAGGACAGAGATGACACCAACTAGTTCATCTGGAAAAATTTGTATTGATGAAGACTGAGAAATTTATTTCAAAATGACAAAGCGGGTTGCAAAAAAGATAAATTCAATTTTGGAGTTTTTTTTTTAATCAGAAACACTTTTACCTAGTGAGGATGCTCAATTGCAGCATTTTGGCAAGCAAAACTAAAAAGGACAAACAGTTATCTTCAAGTCAATTTTTTTTTTTCATTTCAGCCATAAAACATGGTAAAGAGAACCAGATCAGGTGACAGGAAGGCCATACAAATTCCTTTAAGGACAAGTTAATTAAATCCTTCAGTACGATTAAGTAATTCTACAGAACTGAACATAACTGAAACTTGAACGTACAACTTCAGCAGAGAAAGATGAGAATGAAGTTTATATGCCTTCTCCTTAGAGAAGACAATATGATGCAGGGCACCGAAATACTAAGATATTCAGTACTCCTCACCTCTTATACAGGCAGAGATTACATCTGCATGTTACTATGCACTTGCAGACGACTATGAAAAAGAAAGCTGATTCTCCTTTACATGATCTATAGTCCAATCACTACCCCAGAAATATATCAGTAGGAAGACTCTCATTTTCTTCTAAATTCACCTAAGTTGTAACTATTTGTATTTTGTCTGATGCAAGAAAAAAAAATTCTGTGTTAGCTAAATCAGAAAAAAAAGATTAATACTATATAGTGCAACTTTGAGGAACCATTAATACAAAATAAAAAGTTTTCTTTTTGTATGGAAGATATATATAACCACATCTATATATAGAAGAGAAAAAACTTATTAAGATGACCCATTTTTCCTGAAGAAAACAAACCCAAGACAAAAAAAAAAACAAACCCAAAACTACTCTAGAAGTCAAAGATGGACAACACCTTGCCTTTAGATTAAGGACAAATTATAGACTGTTCAAAGCAGCATGGTCCAGTGAAAGAAATCATGCAGCACGAAGTATTTTGGTTACAGGGTAGTATCACTACTACTATCTCATTAACAGCTTCTAAATCCAGTCCAGAAGAAAATAAGCAGGAAGAACTGTAGCAGTAACTGACTGAATACAGCTGCACTATACTGCAAAACTGTGGTAGAATCTGACCTCATTCTGATTTTACACAAACAAAAATCCAGAATTATCCTCTGTTTTGCAACAATGTCAGTTTTAGCATTGTATTCTTTTTACAAATATAATGCCTAGCAAACAGTCAAGTCCTAGAATGAAGTTTGATATTGTCTTAAATCTATATATGCAGAGAGATGCATTTTAAATTGCAGCTTCTACATTTTCAATCTAAGTAAGTTCAGAAAACATCTGGATAGAGGACCTAAATTCCCTAAGACTGTAATGCAACAGGAATGGCACTGCTCCATGTTTACAGATTTCTTACAGCTGCATAAAACCTCTGCTGTACCTCTGCAAGAGGAAAATACTAGGCACATTCCTCCATGTAAACCTCACAAATAACTTTAAGGATGCTTTTGCCCTGTTATGTTAGTTTAATGCTTGATAGTGGGCTTGATCCCAAACTAATGAAACTCCCATCTTGCTCACTTGTTGCCCTATGCAAAGTCCAGAGCAAGTCATACAGCTAAGCAGAAAAAAAAACCCAGTCCTGGAAAGGACACCTCCAGCCCAGGCTCAACGTAGAAACTCATAAACAACAGAGAGAGTTGTTAAGACCCTGCTGTACCAGTCTCTCAGTAGTACTGGGTTCTCTCTGAAATGTTGTCTGAGCCAAGTATTTCACTAAACACTTGTAGCAAATCTCTATAAGAGAAGAGCATCACAGTATTCTTATCTATAATGCACCAGTCCTTCAGACCTTAGAGCTGACCTCCACTTCTTCACTCTGTACAGCCTGACACAGTGCAACAACATCTTAAGCATATGTGTCATGACATGATCCACGAGCTGTACACTCGTGTTTGGTCATTCTTTCAAAGTTTTGTAGTTAAAGATGGTAGTTTGATTACCTGTACAGTGACCCAGAGGTCAACGACGGTTTTAACCAAAATAGACAAAAAAACCACCTCAGATTCACAGCCAAGTTACGAGGAGGCAGCTTCCCAAAACTGCTAAACCAGAATTGAGTCTGGTCAGATTACAATCTCATCCCTGGAACATAGCCAAGGTCACTCAGGTTTGATCTGAGACACACTGACAGCAGTCAAGAAAACACTGTAAGATAAGTTGAGAGAGCACACACTAGCCAGGGAGAAAGAGGAAAACATTATGGAAAGAATGGGTCGCCACTGCCATGAGCAGCAGCAGCTCCTTGGGAACACAGCAGCACCTTCTTCCAGGCTGCGTGGTCCACGATGGTCTGATGGGACTGATGGGTACATGCACCAAGCGGCTCCTTGCAAGTTATTCTATGAGTACAGCCCACGCCCCACCAGCCTGCGAGGGTGGGATGGTCTTGCCATGCATATGCAGAAGCTCCTTCAGGAGGGTCCAAACAGGACAGCTAAGTGGGTGCCAGGAGCTGAGGCAGCTGCACCTCTTCCCCCCATAGGCTCAGGATCCAGAGCTGAGACAAGCAAAGAGGAGGGAGCAACGCTCACTCCTGCACCTCCCCTTCCACTGAACCTGGCCCTTAGACATGGGCAAGTCAGCCCTCAGACAATACAATGTTTAGAGACAGACAAAACATTGTAAAAACCAACTTTACTAAGTAACAGAAAAGCTGTAAATAATCCCTTGCCTTTTCTATATCATGAACTCTACACCCTCTCCCTGTCCTAAAAGGCAGTTTGATGAGACAGCATCCATCAAGCCTCGGTGAGTGCCTCCTGCTCCCAGAACATTTCCCCAGCATGAAGCAGAGAGCTGTAACCTTTAGATGTGTTTATTCTTACCCCTCCTCACTTAACCCTGCCTGGCAGTGCTTCAGGCAGTGCAGCATTCTGTGCCTTCCTGGAGACATTTGGCAAAGCAGCATGACAAGAGCTCCCTGCTGCCTGGGTTGGAACCTGGACACCCAGGCAGTGTTCAATCACACAACTGAAGTTCAAGGCCTCCTGTATTGAGGCAAAGCAGAGACTACTCCCTCCTGCCCCGCAGGGTGCTGCTTTGCTCTTTCCTGCTTGTCTCTCTTGTTCTCTCACACTTGAGGTTTCTCTACAGAGACAGACGCATGACACCGAGTCAACCTACCTGCGAGTAGTGCCTTCCAGCACATTTTGTGTGTCCAGCAATCAGAACCAAAAAAGAAGAATGAGGCACTGGAATGGACAATAAACATGGAATTATTTGTCCTGTTTCAGATCCAAGGCAGCTACTGAGACATTAAACACTTCCCTATAGAAGGGATCTATAAATACCTCTACTGGTGATTTCTAGCTTCCTTTGAAGTGTCAGGCACTTGACATTACCAGAGATTCCTCCGCATTAGGTAGACAGATGTGATAGAACATATTAATCCCAAGAGGTAGGTTACTACATCCCCTCCTGGCATCCACCTAAAACTCATCAGAAAAAGTGAAGTTAAAGCAAATTTCTTTGAAGATGTTTATTGTCACTTCACCCATGCAGAAAAATGGTGTCAAAGCCAAATACTGTATTGCTGGAATCTGCAGGACAGACTACAACTATGCTAAGTGTTATTTCTTCTTTATTGTGTTGCAACTGTAAGGCCCCTCAAAGCAGACATTGTTCAGAATTGTGGCACCTTAAACCCTGGTGTCTGTCTTTAGGAAAGAATGCCTAATGTCACACTCAGGATCAAGGCCCTCCTGTGTTAGACATTGTGATGACTGAGGGGTAACTCAAGCCAGAAGAGCATTCATTATAAATAAAGGATCTTATTATTAAAAGCAGAGTCAGAGTATTCGATTGTACAAGGTCCCAAAAAACCCAGGGGAAGGGACAAAACAGAAGACTATTTGACAGTGAAGGAGCTTTCCCTGTTTTCGCAACAATATGCTTCCCCAGAAGATCTGCTACACCATAGCTCACTAACATAGCAGAGGCAGAAGGGGGAAAAGGTTTCTTCCATCCCTAACCACACCTACATCCCTAAACATGAGCAAAAAGTGCAACATCCCAATGGAAATCATGTGAAGTATAGCATGCATGATTTGGGGACTTTTTAACCATGATCATTTGTGAAGACATGTATTATAATGTTCTGCCACGACTGCAAACAAAATTCTGACAGGCTCTGTAGACTTGCACTCACTGCACTGCAAGAACATTTGTGTCTATGAAATAAATAATATAAGGCTTTTGTCTCTTTTTTTCCTTGAGATATGAAAGGGTACTTAAGCTCATATCACCAAAGATGTTTCTGTCTTCTATATGTCACTTAACTCCCACTGAATCTGGCACTTAACTACCTTGGAGAAGCTGACATTTAGCTTTTAACTAGACAATTTTCGAAAATACCTTCAACTCCCTGGGAAGTAAAAGAATAAACATTAGCAGTTTCTCTTAAATATGGAGAATATTTGAGGAAGCCATGAATAATTGGAAACAGTCAAGCCTTGAGCAAGTTTCACAGAAGGATGCCTATTTAAGATAACAAGAATAGTTTAAATCGCACAGCAATACTATAAAACAAGACTAGAAAATGAAAATAACGAAAGGTAAGATCATCTTATTTAAAATGTACCCTGGCTGTATATGTTTTGATTTTGGCTATTGACACAGAGGTCAGCTGTAGTCTAGTGTTTACATTTTTAACTATGCAGTGGTAGTTGAAAGCATCTACAATTTTTTTTCTTTATCTATATAAACAAGAGTTTGAAATATCATAGAAAATTTCTAAAGGTTTTTATAGCCGTTTTAAAATACATTCATACTTTTTTTCATTTGATTAACGATTTGTAATGCTTTATCAGCTCTATTCTGTTTTATAATTATTTAGAAAAATTTAAACACCAATATTGTGTCACAGTCTTCAATTTATTTTGGTCTGTTGACTTGTTAAATGAGTTCGGTACCTACAACTTTCTGTCCTTCAGTATTTCAGCAGCAGTACAGTTCAATCCCAACTCGCCAACTTTACAATACATTCAGAATGTCTACAGAATAAGCACTTCTCTCTCCTCCTCACCATCCTTCACTGGAAGTTATTATTTATTAATTCTTATTTATAGGAAACATTCCTCAGTATACGCATTTGTGATGGGAAGAAAGGGGAAAAGCTCTAGCAATCATATGACATGTACATAACACTTAAATGGACATTCCCTACTACCCCACCAAAAAATACATCAAGTTGTTCAAAGAGATGACAGCTTACTGATCTATTTTTAAAAAAAGATTCCTAAAGTTGTTCTGCCAAAGGAAATATCCCTCCAAACTTCCTTTCACAAGTGATCATTACTACGGAGGGAAGTATGATGTTGCATGCTCTGGTGCCAGTTTCAAGCTTTGTCGACAGCCCCAGTTAGGGGGATATAACAGCCAAAACTGACATTGGTTCTATGTATTAAAAGCTAAGGTTGTGCACTTTTTTATACAGAAACAATTAAAAGGAAGAATTTGTCCCCTTCATCCTTTTTCTCATGAGCATTCAAAAATGAGCAAGAACAACGTTACACAGTCCCTCAGTTCATCACAGAAAAAAGATGCACTATCTTCCTAAAGTTGAAAGTTATTTCATATTAGATTTATGAAACACATCCTTTGCATTAGAGAAAACAAGAAGTCTTTGTGAATGGATCAGTAAGCTCATTCAAACTATTCAAATAGTTTCTACAAATGTCAAGTTTTAGAAAACAAGAGCCTGAACAGAATATACCCATAGAATTTTACTTTACAAAATATGCTTCAGAACACAATCCTCTTATTCTGTTTTTATTAAAACCACAGCACCAGCAATCACTGCCAATAAACGATGTTGATCTGAAAGCTCTGGCTGTACAAAGCAGCACCTTCAGAGGAAAGGAATTTTTATTATCATAAAGTACTACAAACTTCTGTGATGTAAAAAGAAAAGCTGCACACCTTCTTAAAGCGAAAAACCATAATCCTGCTGAGGAACATTAATCTGTGCAGCTGAACTACCCACACAAGGCTGGTAAAATATTTGACTAAACTCTCACACTAAGTTCTGTATTCCCACATAAAACTCTTTGGCAAACTGCTCTTAATGTTAACCAGCTGTCCAGAAGCAGATGAAAGCCCTTCTGAGGAGTCCTTTTAATATAAAAGTTTAAAAGTAAATAATAATTTTGAAGTACAGAATAAAAAGGGAGTTTTGGTTGTTTTTTGGTTCTGGGTTTTTTTCTTCTAAGGTGGAGCTCAGTGACATTTCAAAGCTGCACTGAATTTAGGAGTTTGGGGCTGTGCGTTGTTGCAGTTGTATTGAGAAAGAGCAGACCCTCATTACACTGATGGAAATGCACTTTTTAAGAGTTCATAGTTTAATCATAAACCACAGAAATATTTTGTTCATTATTTTGTTTAGTTGGTGTTATTTTGAGATTTTTCTTTTTTTAGCAGATCTAAACTGTTCACATACCCTTTTTAACAAAGAAAATTAATACTCCACATGTCAGACTCTCAGAAGAAACAGAATCCTCAATAACAAGCATTATATAGAACAAAATAGAACCAGGTACGTTATTTTTTGAGCACAAATAACAAGGATTCTGGCTTCATGCCCAGGCATAGATGGGCAGAGAGCAGAAAACTCATGTATTCAAAGCACTGAGGAAATGTTCCCCAGTGAATATCTGATAACTTATGACCTACACGCATCTTATGCAAGGCTGGCAGACAGAGAGAAGGGCTGGTCACAATGTCCACAGCTGCAGTCCCTCCTCAGTTCCTTACAGAATAAGCTTCTGCACCAGGGGAAAGCAACTCAAGGGGAGCACAGGGAGTTTCTCATAGACATTCTCTTCTATCGGTCTAGAGGGACAATGGCTTCTCATGCCTAACCTCACCCTTTGTGTAATTACTCCATAACATGATCTGTGCTTCAGATATGTCTGCAAACAGCTGCCTGCACTTGTTTCCAAATTCTTAATTACGAGAGGCCTCCTAATTGGATTTTCTAAACTTTTTTTTGCTCACTTGGTACAATCAAAAAAAAAAAAAGTATCTGACTATATTGCTCTGTGTGCTTTATTTAAAGACAATCTTTTCATGTCTTTAAGCATTCAACCAGAAGAAATATGGCTTCAAATTATAAGCAGGGAAGCTTTTTTCTTGTTCACTGGCTTACTCGCAACTATACAATTTAATTAACATTTCTGTAGTACCTTTTTTTTGCCAGATAACGACTTCTTTCTTCAACTTTGCTTTTCAAAACCACTATATAATAAATCACAAGGGAAAAATCTTTATTTTTAATATTTCCATTTATGTACTTAATGAACATTATTGAATTTTTGCCAAGTACTTATTGAAAACTTAGAATAAATATCTGTGAACTACTATTTAATTTCTGTCTGTGAGGATGAAGTGTTCCGCTGACACCAGAATTTTAATAATAATTAGTTCCTATATTAGAAATCTGCTCTTCATTTTCAGCAGCATTGTAAAAGGCAGAGTTTTAGACTAAACAAGGAATCAAAAGCTTTCTTTTATTGAAGCTTTTCTATGCTTTGAATATAAGTTTTGAGGAAATCTTCAAAAAACACAGACTACAGAATGCCAAGCCGTTCCTAGTACTAATTGGTACTCAGCACTGAATTTGGGGTTTTCAGCAGTAAGTACCAGCTTGCCCTCTTTAATTACCTCAGTTATGCCCAAAGTTCTCTCTGCAAGACACACATTTTGCTGATGAACCTCCTGGATTTTTATGTGTAGGTTCCTATATATTTTTTTTTTTTTTTGATACCTTGCTAGTGCAGGGAGTCCCACTTCTCACTCAACCCTTGTTAGATGCATGTAGTCCCATCTTTCTGTTTTGTCAATGATTCAATTCCCTCTTCGTTCTCATGTATTAACCCACCTGTAAAGGAATCGTTCACTTTCCATTTGAGGGTATGCATATTTCAGCTTTAATTACCTAAATATAAGAAAAAATGAGATACCAGTACAAACACTAGAACTCTCACTATACTCACCCCCAAAATTTTCTGTCATATGTTCACAGAACTACTGTCACTAAGTTTGCGGGAGTATACTGAGTGACAAAATGGGATCCACATTTTCGCAGATCTCTTTAGGCATGGCACTGATTGTTAAATTATGAAACACAACAAGCCTTCTTTAGAAAAAAAAAAAGACTTTTTCAAGAAGCTGTATTATCCTCAGAGCTTTTCATCAGTAGGGCAAAAGAGAACTCAATATTTAGAAGTAATATTTCTTGCATGTTGATATTTTGACAGGATCAGGTCCATTAAAATAGAGCTTTTAGTGCACAGTCCTTTATGTCTGTGTGTAAACTGCCATAGTTATCTGAAGTTTTCACACTTATAATGTATCTGAAGCATCAATTATAAATCAAAGCATTCAATGTTCAGTAGGTTTCAAATTATGAATGCTCTTGATCATATTTCATCTTACAGGTTCTTTGACAAACTATAAGACAAAAGATTTTTTTTAAAGCCTAATCTTTACTAAATAATTGGGTATGTAATTGTTATGTTTTTGCATTTATGAAAAGGAACTGTATATTTTCATTCTCTATTATTTTTAGGCTAAAGTAACAAAAATACCAAACCAAAAATTTCTGAGACCACATTGCATACCTCCCCTATAAACAAAGGGTCCTTCTCACAGTATCCACAGATTCATTAGAGACAGAAGTTAAATATGTCTACTTAAGAAATAAGAAAATAATTACAATTTCAATATTGAACATATACATAGTCCTGTATCAGAAGCACTTTAACTGGAAATTAAAGTTTGGCAACAACCAGTGCCATACAATTTTGATATGCAACCCTAACTAGTGTTTTAAGAAGCAATATCAGTTTCTTTTTTGGCTATTAAAAAAAAAAAACCAAATAACATGATTCAGGAAGCGAACATTGAAAGTGGCTAAGCTGTAGGTCAATATTTATATGGGTGAAAAAATGAATCTTGACACTGAGGAATAGTCTGTGCATGTACACATACCCTTTTGCTTTAAATCAGGGTTAATGTTTCTGTACTTCAGAACTGTTCTATACCCCCCTGCAGTCCTTCACATCATAACAGACGTAGGATTAAGACCCAGTGTGAAATATTATCCTCTTTTCTGAAACCAGAAATATTCCTGTAGCATATTCTGAAACCTGACATATTCCTGTAGCAAAGCACTCCTGTGTTTCATTAGCAGCAACAGCATAATGAGCAAGCTGACTTGTAAAAAACATGTTCGTCATATGTAGAACACAGACTGTACTGTTCACACAGAGGCTGTGCTTTCCTGGTATTGATCAACCAGAATTAACTCTGGATTTCTTCATCTCTGCTCTAAGATAAATAGTAACTACTCCCTAAGAAACCTCATCCTCTTTTCTGGTCTGCTTTCCTTGAATTAGCTCTTTTGGTTGGTTTGTTGGTTGGTTTGGTTTGTTGGTTTTGGTGTTCGGGTTTTTTTGGTTTGGGTTGGGATTTTTTTGGTCACAGTGATGCTTTTACTGGTGTGTTTCTCACAGTCTGGGAGAGTTAGCTACAAGAGTAGCTGTATTTTTATGCCCTTCTCAGCTGTGGAAATCTCAGACATGATTCAACACTGAAATAAGTGGACAGCCTGCCATTGATCTCAACAGATAAAGAACCTGACCTTTTATGTACTAGCTTTTGCTCCCACAGGAAAGCCAGGAATGGCTAGAAAAGAACGATTTGGAGGTTATCAAGACCTAGTGCAGTCCATTTATTCACTCACATCCTTATTTCTTTCATTATAATCGGATATCTTTCTAGATTTGGGAACAATTTGAAGACTGAACATTCTAGCATTTCTAGAAGAGACAGACAGGCACAAATCACTCCCACTCAAATCTAAAGTTCAGAGTTCTTATGTAGGGTAACTCTAAAGAACAGTATGACAGACTGCAGTGTTTTTATTTTAACAATGCTTTTTTTACCTTTCCAAACATATTGATACCTACTGACCAATATTTGATATTCTGGTTTCTCCTTTTTGTGCATTGGAAGATTCCATAACCACAACTTTGTAATTATATACAGTGACAGATCTTTACCTATGTAAAAGTGGTATCTTCTAGCAGCAGACCTTAATTGTAACATGCAAAAACTAAGCAATAAACTTCACAACCCTTTCTAATGTAATGACAGAAGTGTATTTAACTGGGATTGTATATAAGGTACTGTCAAAGTGCAAACTGCTGTACCAATTAGGAAAAGAACAGATAATGTGCACATCAGATTTAAGTACTGTCCAGCATTCTCCAGGTTGCCAGACATTTTTTATCACATTTTGTCAATTTAGCTATGCTTCTTTCTTCGGCACCTCAAAACTAAGATTCTAAAGACCTCATAGAGAAAAGTCTGAAAACAAAGTTTACAACAAAATTTGCTGTTTTGTTGGTATCATACACATGCAAACTCCCTCAATACCATTTCCTTTTCTATGTAAAGGCAAATTTTTGTGTTTTGGTGCAGAAGTGTTCACCTACATTCACAAAGAACCTGAAATAACTTTAAAACATAAAGGTTCTCATTCAATTCAAGACTGATAACTTTTAGTAAACAATTATCCCCTCGAGTGCCAATATAGTTAACAGGGATCATCAGACCTGTAAGCAATGTGAAGCTTCGGACATCTGTACCATCTCCAAATAACAAGTCCTTAAAACAAGCAGCAAGATTACAGATAATACTTGGCGTAAATTTTAGCTAAGGAAGTTGTACTTGGAATAGCAATATTTAAACACAGAGGAAAAGGAAAAGTAATGTTCCTGTAGAAAAATCCTAAATTTCAGTGATATACCACAAATTGACTACTAGTCTTTACTTTCCCTTACATGGTATCTTTTAGGGTAGGATATCATTAATTCTAACAATGAAACAATTCATAGCAAGTGCAGTTAGGACAAATCTAAGAAGTTCTTGCAAGGGAGGCACTACTTAACTGAACCATTAAAGTTGTGGGAAGTGGGTATTTTATCTGTAATTTTCTACAACAAGACCCTTGGGATACATTAGACTAATGATTCAATAATCATTAAGAGCTTAGAGGTATGGAGCCTTTTAAAAAAAGAAGCTTATTGAACACATCATATTTTAAATAGGAGAACACTGTATTCTGACTTCTCATTTCTGGCAGAGTATTCATACTTGTGGGACTTAAGAAGAAACTGGGAGCAACATTTTAAGAAATCCACGATATCTTTAGTTTCATTAAACTCTTTTCATGTATCACATATATAATATTTCAATGTTTTCCAGGTTATTTCAGAAAGATCCCCCAATATGGCAAACTAGAATAAAAGAAAAATATCATCTTTTCTAATTTTACTGCCATTTCAACTATAACTGGGCTGTCCCTGATCATATTTTTCCTAGTCCTGCTGGAACATTTATAGTGATTCCTGAAATTCTTCAACACAACTTCTGTCTTTTTTATTTATGCCCCTGCCCCCCACCCCCTCCAACCTGGTTTCCCATTTAGTTTAATGATCCTAATATTGGGAGCACTAAGAAAGCCTCCCTGTTCTGAATAGGTCCTCTCTTTTGTGGTCCAGTAAGTTACCAGCCTGTAAACAAGATCTCACAGACAACTTTCAGATATCTGGGGGGGGAAAAAAAAAAAAAGAACAAAAAAATCCCAAACAAGCATGTTCTCTCCTTCCTTACACATATTTACTGCTGTGACCTCTCATAGAAAGCTACTCGTGTTGCTTTCAATGACTTCAGTGAAAAGAGGACCAAGGCAACTTATTCTTTCAGTAAAATTTAAACAAGATGTATAAACAAGGAGTTAAATGCAGTTGATTAAGAAATTGGCACTGATGATAGCTTTCAAGCTTAGGATTGGGGGATATAAATGTAGAATCTATTGTATTTATGCAAGAAAGAACAGTGTTGTTCACAAGCAATGGAAGCATCTTCTGATTTCAGTGACCTTCCATATCTCAGATGATACCATCATGTGATATAGGCACATATTTAGTACAAGAAGCTGTATCTAATTATTATGCTGTCTTTAATTCCACACATGAGACTGATGTTGAAATACTGCAATAGTTTTCACAGAATCATAGAATCACCAGGCTGGTGATGTGTAAAACATTATTTGACAAGTTTAGTCTGTGCATGTGTACATAAAACTGCCCTTCTCTCTGAAATTTGTTTGCATTTATGAGTAGTCGACCAATACAATAAAGTTTCAGATGTTGTGACTCAATTGTCTAAAAAAATACATCTTGATAAAAGGCTTGAAACGTTGTGTTACCTTTTGAATGTAGACGGAACTTCAGCACAGTAATTAAAACCTTAAAGATTTATGCACAAATCTTCACCAAATAATGAAATATTTTAACTCAGCCAAAATAAACATTGTAGGACAAGGGTAATGGGGGAAGGTTTGATTATTGCTTTTCCAGAGTTACTTTTTCAACAAACATAATATATAAATATGACTATTCATAGTCATTTTATGGTTGCAATTTTAGACTGAGCTTCTGTGATACGGTATCTACACAAGTGAAAGTAAAATCCGGATTTATAGTTTCCCTCCAGACAAAGCCTGCAAAATTTTCAAATTATTTTGCATTATATAGCTGCAGCAATGTACGAATTTTTATATCTTTCATTAGGATTTAGCAATCACAAAACTATCATTTTGATAGTGAACAAATAGTTCTGCTTTTTCATTAATCCAAAGACTTCAAGAAGAAAAAAAAAATCCCCCTTCATAATCTCCTTACTTTTATTGCCTTCAAAGATGACCAAAGCTGCTGAATAAGTCAGACTCATGGACTGAAAATGGCAGGAGATAGCATGCTCTTTCAGTCATCTGGGTGTAATGAAGGCTCAAATTAAAATTCTAAGATTAAAACACTAGAAATAAATAAAATCCTCAACAGGAAGACTCAAGTTGTTAGTAAAATAGATGTAAAACCAAGCGGGCTTGTAGACAGTAAATTCATACTTTACTGCCAGTAAACCTCAACATTAGAACAGTTGGTGGGGTGGAATCATTTCCCATGGATCAGGAATCAGTTGCTTTTCAACAGTGCACAGTGTTCAACTTGATACTACAACCAAGATTAATGCTACCTCGTAACTGAAGCAAATTTACATTGTCTTTTGGAATTGGACTCATTTCCATCCCAATTGTTTTGGGAGCTAAACAGATCATCAGGAAAAACAGATTAAAAATATTTATCAGAGTGACATAGAGTTCCCACTCATTACACAGCACTGAATGTCTGGATTCTGCACTGCTTATTCCCAGGAGAAATTCTTAATGAAATGCCCATTCCTGCTCCCCTAAAAAGACTAAGTCATGTGTTCATGTTACTCAT
Source organism: Coccyzus lansbergi (assembly GCA_033558105.1). NCBI lineage: Eukaryota > Metazoa > Chordata > Aves > Cuculiformes > Coccyzidae > Coccyzus > Coccyzus lansbergi. The sequence goes on from JAUMJK010000159.1 coordinate 2,233,670, forward strand.
TTTTCATGTAAGTATTTACAAGATGAGATCTTCTCTTTGACCTTCCAAATAAATTATCGTGTATATTTTGAAGTCATGGTGTCAATAGTCCTATCTTACGACTCTATATGTACATATTCTAAGTATTTTAAAAGTTGCAAATGCATATAATTATTTTACTCATTTACTTTTCTGACACTTAAGTAATTTATGAAAACTTTCATTCCTAGTATTAAATATGGTTTCTATGAATACATGCTGAACTACTAGTGTTAAGGAGTAAGTAATGATGGAAAGACTTTTGTTTGTTGTGGAAATCAGATGAAGAAAAGCTTGTAGTATTAGACTCCAAAGCAAACCTTAAACCTGACTGCCTAATACAGGTAAAATTAAGTTTTTAACAAGGTCAAAGATTCCTACTTATGCCTCTTATTTACTCTTAGGTATTTAAATTATCTGTACTAACATGCAATTGCAAACCTTTGTTGATCTAATGCATTGTTCTATAACAGACAGGAATTAGTATTTGACAAGCACACCCTGGATATTAGGTTTTGCAAGGAGTGTGAAACAAATAGAATGAACGTTCTGCATCACATAAGGATGATTACTTAACAGATTGTGTTTACCTTGTATAGTAAAGGCAGAAGAGAAGTATCACCTAACAGGCAACAACTTGGACATTAAAAAAAAAAAGAAAGAAAAATCACTGAATCATAGAATGATTTGGGTGGGAAAGGTAGGGTCATCCAGTTCCAAACCTCTTGCCATGGGCAGGGACACCTCCCACAGGATCAGGCTGCTCAGGGCCCCATCCAACCTGACTTTGAACACTTCCAGGGATGCGGCATCCACAATTTCCCTTAGCAACATGTACCAGTGCCTCACCACCCTCATCATGAGGAATTTCTTCCTAATGCCTAATCTAAATGTTCACCCCTCCAATTTAAAGCCATTCTCCTTCACACTGTGACTACAAGCCCATGTAAAAAGTCAGTCTCCAGCTTTCTTGTAGCTCCTTTCAGGTACTGGAAGGTTGCTTTAAGATTTCCTCAGAGCCTTCTCTTCTCTAGGCTGCACAACCCCAACTCTCAGTCTGTTCTTATAAGCAGAGGGGTTCCAGCCCTCTGATCATCTTTGTAGCCCTATGAATACAATTACATAAAAGAAGTTTTATTCAAGAGCTGTGAGAAAAATCTGAGAATAGGTAATGCGTGACTCCAAGCAATGAGATGACAGGATCATTGTTGAACCTTTCCTTGATGATGTGCACCCCTAGCAGAATTATCACATATCCTAGGGTCAATATAAGTAGTCTGTAAAACAGATTGTAAAGCTCTGTTCCTGCTTTGTTTGTCTGGTAATTACACAGTGAAGTGCCTAACTTTCTTTCTTATCTCATCTACCTATTTGAAATTTCATTTCAGTCTTCTACCGATTTAAAGCCTTACAAACTATATTGCCCTTCATATCCAATCACAACATCAGTTCAAGTTTCAGTCCATGGCAGTGAATTATTAGGGTGGGAAAAGAGCGAGCAAGAGATCTGTTTCTGCACCTAATCACTGAACAGTCTTGTTTACCAATGTCATTGATGACAAACTTGGTAATTCCATTTCTTCATAAATATTTGAATGTTACATTTTGCTAGGTAGATATCTGCTCATTTGATCTAATGGCTGTCCTTTCGAAAATGTCAGAGAAAGCCATTAGCATAGCTTCACCAGTGTTAAATGGTTAGACGTAAATGGTGATTGCTGAGAACAATATCCTTTGCCCACAGCACAGTAATGTAAGGGTTGAATAATTTTATTACCTTTAATAGCATTTGCAGCTATGCAAGCTAAGCCAATGATATGGGTAATCAAATCTCAGGCTTATAAGATGACCACCTGTGGCTATTAGGAAAGGAATCCCCACTATCTCAGGCCCAGGCACAATGCTGCATAACCAGCAACCCAACATTTTTGAGAGGGCAAAGAGACAGGCGAGATGGATGAGAAAAATGCTGTGTATGGCAAACAAATTTAGTTTTTATAAGAATTAATTTCAACCACTGTTCATTCACAGAGGACCTTACATGCAAAGTACGGGAAACTTCAGAAATCTCCCTGTTGACCCCTGCACCTTCCAGATTGCAAGTCTACTAAGGCAGAGGTGCAATGCTGCCAAGAAAGGTAAATGTGACCCTGTGAATGTCAAGTATGCTATGCTCTGCACTGTTCCGGGACTGAAAACTGTTTTGGAGTACAAAATGTTCAATTGGAAGTGGCAGTCCCATTGCCCCTGCTAACTGGCTCCACTGGAAGGAGCTGCAAAAAAGAGGTGGGAAGTGTTCTGCTTGCTTGTTGAGATCGCCTTATTTTCTTAGTTGGAGACTAGTGCAGGCTGACCAGAATGTAACCAGGTATAAAGAGTGACCTCAGAACTAGTAAAGTGTAGCTGGAGTTACAGATGATTTCCAGATTACGTAGCATTTCATTCATTATTTCTTGTTATTCTTTATTTCTCTGGTTTTGTGGTCTCACCTCTGCAGACTTAAGGTCCTCCATAAAGGTGGTACAGTGCAGAAAAGATGTGCTACGTGACTAGAGTACTTCAAAGAAGCAGGCAAGCTGCAATTTCAGAGTGATTTTTATGCCTGTGCTGAAACTGTATAAATACACTGCAGATTATATAGCAAATACATTAAAAGATAGAGCACATAATATTTAGTCCTGAACTACTGGATATTTGAGGTATGATCTGTTCCATGGCAGCTACCCTGACTACTAAACCCTTAACTTTAGGATCCAGCAAACTGCTAAACTAGATAAATGACATGGTATTGTTGAAACAGGAAAATAAGTCAGAAATATCTCCTATTTCAAATTAGCAAACATGAAGGTAACTTCTTTTTTCTTCATGATGTATTCACTTTCAAGAATACTGCATTGCAGAAAGCATTTAGCTTGTCATGTTCTTCTATTATTTTATTTTACACTTCATTCGTTTCTATTACATAGCCTTGCACTTTATTATTAGGGTGTTCTGTTGTTGCAAACAGGCACATTGAATTCTGATCCAGTTATTCCAGTGGAAATTTTTTGTCAGCCTTTGAGCTGAAACAAATGAATGAATGTGACACTCAATAGTTTTAATAATATGTGTTGACTCTTGGGTATTCTTGGCCTTTAGATGCCTAAAAATAATGCTTTCCAATGAAAAATGAATATTGATTAATGAGCTGTAATTTTTTTTAAACAGCTATCAAGCCAGTAGCTATACTTGTCATGTAATTTGTTATGAATCACACAGTGTATATACCAAGCAGAGATATACCAAGCAAATTGAATTTTTCCACTGCAAAACGCTTCCCTATCACAATCAGTATTCTCTGTTGTCCTTAACAATGAAGGACAAACATAAAAATATTAAAAATCCTACTATCCTCTCTGACATATGCTTAACAAATTTATACATGAGTAATTATGAGAAAAAAAAGCAGTAATTTTTTAACCATCTGTAAAACTAACAAGCTTCTACCTAAGCTAATATACTACACACAAGAACTCCTTTATTTTTCAATGCTGGGGCTGAAGATATGCTGAGCATTAATTATTGGCAATTCTTTTTTTTGTCCTCAAGTAAAATTATCTTCACTATAATGAACCAATCTGAACCATTGCTAAACCAGCAAGACTTTCAGTAACTTCAAATATGACACCACAACCAACTTCAGATTAAATGGAAAAACTGTGTACTAATTGATCCATTGATGTGATGAAATAAGCAATGAAAGGAAACTAACTTCAACATGCATAACACCCAGCAAAAATATGAACAGTTGGATATTTAATATAGTAGCAAATATTATTACAGTTCTGTAGACAAACTAAATGCACCGTGAATATTTCAACAAAAATAAATGTAAATCCATACTCCCTTATTTTCACATTCATTAAACCGAAGGATTTCTCTGGAATTTAAACTAACGGATTCGAAGGGTGGTAGAGCATTTGTGTACAGTGTCAGGTACCTCAATCATACCAGCCACCTGCTGCCAGTACATTCACCTGAAGAAAACACCCAAAAACTTCTTTCCCTATCCCTCCCAGCTTAAAGATTTTGAGCTCATTCTCCCCACTTGGAGATACTGCTCTTAAAGCAAAAAGAACTAGAAAGTTTAACTTTTTTTTTTTTGAGGGATTACCCTTTTAACACTATTATATATATTTCATTAACTGTAATACTAAGGTTTATTACCATGACTCCCATGATACTTAAAACCAATAAGGGTGACAGAATCTGGATATATCTTGCTTCTCTCATCTCCTCCCCCCCCATGTAGATTGTTTCACTGTACTTGCAAGACCCAGTAACAGTGGACATAAAAAATAATTTGCCATAAGTATTGGGAATTTTATTTAGTGGCTTATGGGAAATCTGTAATTTCTTTTTGTTCTGAAACACTCTCCAGGATGAAAGCTTATCATTCTCACTATGTTTCACAAACATTATCCTCAATCATGCACATCATGATTCTCTACCGTTCCTCTCAAAGCTTCTCATGGAACTCCTTTTATATAGAGGTACTTTAAAATTACTAATTACTGGAACAATATCTTCCTTCACTAGCATGTAAAATACAAACACTTCCATAGATCTGAGATGTTTTTCCTAATCTTAGGTAGAAGAAATCTACGTTAGTTTAGAGGGAAAAAAAACCACAACAAAAACACACAGCAATTTTAATCTGAGAACTAATACCCCAATGTTGCACTAATGTAGTTTATTACTTTAATTCTCAATACTAGAGTATTTCAACAAAGTTACTTATTCTTTTCACTCATCAGATGCATCACAGAAGGGTCAAGTATAATGGAAGTCATTCTTATGCAGAACCGAAAACAGGGAATTTCTTAAATACAGAAGTAAGCAATGCCAACCTTTCATAATGATCTACTTGACAATAAATATTACACTTTCTAGTACATTTGGTAGCACTCAGGAAAACAACTTCTGGATCCAATGAGACAGTTTTGTTTTATTATGTCTCTATTTCGCAGAAATAATTTCATTAACATTTCTGTTCAGGGAGCCAAAACAGTTCACAAAATTAAAAAAGGACATATAATTCATAATTATAACAAATGTTCCAAATTGCTTTACACATATATTGACATTATAAAGCATGATTTTATTAGGAAGTTGTAAATGGAATCAACCATCAATATCCTGTAAAATTTTGCCTTGCTCTTCTTCAGTCTCCATTCTCTGTCTACTTGTAAGCATTCAATAGATTTCATTTTTGCAAATAAATATAATCATATCTGGCTCAAGGATAATATGGCTTTGTAGCCCTGTTTCAGACTGTGCCATCCCAGCATTTGCCACAATTGTAAAAAACTAAAATCATTTTCATGTCAGAATCAAGGAGATTTTAAAAAATATATTTGGTTACTGAGACCACTTTGCAAAAAATTATTCTCTCAGTTAAAGAAATCTTAAACAGTTGGGAAAACATTAGGCACTTTCCAATTAAGAAAAAAAAAAAAACCAAAAAAAAAAAACACAGACTATTCAGAAATTTCTAATGTACCCTAAAGTTACAATACTACTTTGCATGTCAAATCAGCTTTTGAAATTATGTTTGGTTTAGTAAAGCATCTTTTTACTACCAGGTGTAGGAAGCCTCATAGCATACTCAACATTCAAACACAAATCAAGAAAAGGAGTGATTCTTATATTGGATTACTACAGGATTAATGTAATCATACATATGTAAACATACTACATAAAGTAGAAAGAGTGTCTTCTACTGATGCACAGCTTAAGCATTCAACATTTTTCCTAAATTCTATTGCGTACCTCCACTATCATCACTAAAACACTGGACTTGTTTCTCCTTATTTGTTGTTATCGCTCAAAAACAAGCTCAAAGAAACCTTTAGAAGCTCTACAGAGACATAAAATATCAAATTGCTCACAAAATCTATGAAAGAAAACTATTTCCAAGTAATTTTTCAGATGTCCCATGGGGAATTAGATACACTACAGAATATAAAGCTACTGCAATGTCCCAAGAACAGTAAAAAATATGGAGATAGACTAAAGCAACAATGGATTATACATCCTGGGGAAAGGAACCCCTATGGAAACCCCAGAAATATTGCAGTTCATAGTGTTATACACAATGTGTTTAATGTTTTTTTATTTCTGCAGTTCTTGCATGAAAAGGCATAGAATTCCTCCAGGATTAAGACATTAAGTCAGTAATATTTATTTTAAAAAAACAAAAAAAACCCAAAATCCCAAAAACCCAGCCACACACAGAGGGAGAAAAAGACAAAAAAATCTTAGATTTTTCCTACAGAGATTAATTCAGTAATATTATCAACAGACAGAATTATAAACATTTCACTGATCTGGTTATTTCCGAGACCCTTGTCTTTAGCAATTCTCTGGGATTCCACCAAAACGTGAACGGTGACAGCAAACATGGCTTCACCAAGAGCAAATTGGGGCTGACAAATCTGGTGGCCTTCTGTGGCTGGGCATTGGTGCAAAAATGGAAGAGTAACTGACATCATCTACCTGGACTAGTGCAAATGATCTGGCTGCTGTCCTGAATGACATTCTTATCTCTAGAACTTGAGAAGAGATAACTCCGGGGAGACCTTATAGCAGCCTTCCAGTACTTAAAGGGTGTCCTCCATGAAAGACAGGGAGAGGGTTTTTATCAGAGTGCAGTGATAGGATGAGGGGCAATGGTTTTAAGCCAATTTAGATAAGACATTTGAGGAAGAAAGTTTTACTGTCAGGGTGGTGAGGCAATGGAACATGTTGCCAAAAGAAGTTGTAGATACCCAATCCCCAGAGGTGTTTAAGGCCAGGTTGGATAGGCCTTTAAACAGCCTGACCTAGGGGAAGGTGTCCCTGCCCATGGTAGAGGGGATTGGAACGGGATGATCTTTAAGGTCCCTTCCAACCCAAAACGTTCTATGATTTTATTATTGTTATCAACTTCAGTCATGAGACACATGAGCATATTTAAGACCCAGAAACAGTGGAACAAGCCTAATGAAGGATATTTCCACAGCTATCACCTATCATATTGTCCTTTGCAAACATACTTTCTACTCTATTAAATATGATAAGCCATCTTTCCAGTCTCATCTGTTTCGCAAACTTCAAAATTACTTGAGTAAGAAAAATAAATAGTTGACTTTGTCATTCACTGAAATACATTCCTAATATAGACTAGAGCAGGAGATGTGATTTGCCCTTCATTAGTTTTTGCTTAGAAACTTCAGTGTACATGGACAAACGATATCTTCATGTATTTTTATTTTTAAGAGAAGAAATCATTTGAGCGAACTGTAATTAAATTTACCCTCCCTGGGTTTCAATACAGAGATTTGTTAAGAAGTACCCTCAAAAAAAAAATCCTTACATATATCTCTTCTTTATGTAAAATAAGAACATTTGACCCTCTCCTAGCATGGGAATGCAACTTTTGAAGCTCTTGGTAAAATCGAAAACAGAAGAAAAATAAATGAAAACCTGGACAAACCAAGATTTAAAGAAAAGGAGAATATCACCAGCCAGCACAGCCTAGGATAAGACTCCAATGTTTGCTGTTTCTAAATAGTCCTTGCAAGAAAGGAATAAGGAAGCTGTGCAGGAGGAGCAGATGGAGAAAGTCTACTAATATGTACATAATACAGTGAAAAGGTCGCATGTTCTAGTAGGAGGGAAACAGAAGCGTGATGTAAACTGTTGTATCAATAGCCTTTAAAGAAAGCAAGCATGATCTCACTAAAATGTTTCCTAATGACATGGTTTCAAGATAAAGCACAATCTAGTCTCTTTATTATAAAACGTATTAGTCAGCAGAATGAAAATTACTTCTAAAAATAACATGCAACAGTGAATAATCCTAAGTTATTTTGTCGTTAGTAATTGAAAAGTTTAGCCAGTAAAAATGTATTGCTAAAATTTAATAACTTTAATATAATTAAATTATACAATGAACATTTTAGGTGTAATTGAAAAATGGAAATAAACCAAAACTAAATTTCATTTTAGCATAGATAGAAAAAGCATTTCCTTTCTTATTTTAGAAATATCATACCATGCAGGAGAATATGAACCTGAACTCCCAAACAAGTAGTCATCTAATGGTTTTACCTTTCCTATTTATCTAGGAAGAAATTCTGCTCTTGGCTTATTTATATCAGCTAACTGTTACGTAGCATTGACACACAATGGGTTTGCTTCCTCTTCCTCCTTTGACTATATTTCTCAGTACAGAAATAATCCCGTTTCACATATTCCTAGGTGTACAACTCATTTTTCACAGCATTCTGCTACGGAAACTGTCAGCCTCTGGCCTGTGCAGATGCACACTCTCCTGGGTAGAAAACTGGCTGGATGGCAGGGCCCAGAGAGTGGTGGTAAATGGTGTTAAATCCAGCTGGAGGCCAGTGACAAGTGGTGTTCCCCAGGGCTCAGTGCTAGGTCCAGCCCTGTTCAATGTCTTCATCAATGACCTGGATGAGGGCATTGAGGGTACCCTTAGCAAGTTTGCAGATGACACAAAGCTGTGTGCAAGTGTCGATCTGCTGGAGGGTAGGGAGGCTTTGCAAAGGGACCTAAACAGGCTGGACCGCTGGGCACTGTCCAACGGCATGAGGTTTAACACGGCCAAATGCCGGGTCCTGCACTTGGGGCACAACAACCCTTAGCAGAGCTACAGACTGGGAGAAGCCTGGCTGGAAAACTGCCAGGAGGAGAGGGACCTGGGGGTGTTGGTCAACAGCCGACTGACCATGAGCCAGTAGTGTGCCCAGGTGGCCAAGAAGGCCAATGGCATCCTGGCTTGTATCAGAAATGGTGTGACCAGCAGGTCCAGGGAGGCAATTCTCCCTCTGTACTCAGCACTGGTGAGGCCGCTCCTTGAATCCTGTGTCCAGTTCTGGGCCCCTCACCACAAGAAGGATGTTGAGGCTCTGGAGCGAGTCCAGAGAAGAGCAACGAGGCTGGTGAAGGGGCTGGAGAACAGACCCTATGAGGAACAGCTAAGAGAGCTGGGGTTGTTTAGCCTGGAGAAGAGAAGGCTGAGAGGAGACCTCATTACTCTCTACAAGTACCTGAAGGGAGGTTGTAGAGAGGAGGGAGCTGGCCTCTTCTCCCAAGTGACAGGGGACAGGACGAGAGGGAATGGCCTCAAGCTCTGCCAGGGGAGACTTAGGCTGGAGATTAGGAGGAGGTTTTTCACTCAGAGGGTCATTGGGCATTGGAATAGGCTGCCCAGGGAGGTGGTTGATTCACCTTCCCTAGAGGTGTTTAAGGCACGGGTGGATGAGGTCTTGAGGGACTTGGTTTAGTGTTAGATAGGAATGGTTGGACTCGATGATCCGATGGGTCCCTTCCAACCTGATTGTTCTGCGATTCTGTGATTTCTAAGATCTGCTCTATTCTTTTTAGTAAAAGGATTTCCACAGACTGGATACAAGTCAAAACGTCCTGGGCTACTGTCTGACTGTACCCAAGAATCAGAGGATTAAAATTAAAACAGTAGAACAAAAATGTTGTGTGAATCAACAAGATGCCCAGTCTAATAGCTGTGAAGAAGCTTTAAGGATAGCCAAACATTAAGTAGCAAAATACAGCTTGTTCTTAAAGTGTTGGAGATACTAAGAACTAATGATTGCACTTAAATCTAACTAAGGAGTAGCAAGGCTAGGTTTTGTAGCGTGTTACTTGGTTCATGAAATACTGCAAGAAACATCTAATTCGCTTTGCTTGTATTAATTGCATAATGATCATCATTTAACAAATATGGGACATGGAAGGGAAAAAAGTTTGGATAAATTCATGCATTTATTGGATGAAGTAAATTAAATTTTGTGCTTTTTTGTATAGTAAAGTGCTTTCTGCAATAGAAATTAAAATTCTAGAAGAAGATAAAGTTCATAGATTACTGAACATACTGACATTTCTCAATATATTCCCAGTGAATATTCACATTTTGGTAAATCTGAAGATTCATCATAGAATAAATAGGCCCAACAGTTTTCAAATGCAGAATGCAAACATATCTGTAAAGTTTTCAGTTATATCTTTCAGTAATGTGATTAAATATTCTATTTCTAAAAAAAAAAAAAAAAAAAATTCTTCTGAGTTTGTAATGTAATCATGTTCTATTAAATACCGTAGTTTAGGACAGTATCCCAATACAAATTTATAGGCCTATGACCATATAGACAATAACAGCCCGAGGGGTATGAAGAAAGATGCATGTAATCTGATTCAATCCTACTCCTTTATATCTTCTAGTCATTCAGCCTCTCACGGCACGTAACTAAAAACAACATCTTCTGGATGATTCATTTTGTAGGTCTGGACCTGAAATACGTCGTGAATTTAGCATGTTTTAATAGATATGTAATATTAGTATTTGTTTTCTTATATCATTAGTAAAAGAAAACAAATGTCTACTGACAACTAAAGGTTGGAATGCCCTTCAAGAAATCAATGTACAGCTGAAGTTCTTAAAAGAAATCAACATTATGATAACATAGAGATAACCAAGTCTAAATTATAATCAAAGGTCAGTGCTAAATGTAAGAAATATTTAAAGCAGAAAAATCATCAAAAGAGATTTCATTTGCTCTGATTTGTCTTCCTTCTCCTTGCCATTTTCATGGATGTAAGTATTTGTATTGGTAATATACCTGAGTGTAAAAATGACAAGCATTGTAAGGAAAGGCAACAGGGGGTTTTATAGTATTTTCTAGCACCATTCTGTCAATTAAGAACATCAGGATATAGATCACAGAAGGACATGACATCATTTCCACTAAGGACACAGTAAGATGTATTTCTTCACTTCCCTGAGAATTACCACATACCTCACAAGACAGAAAAACATGAGCAATTTTGCAGATGACACTAAGCTGGGTGGAAGTGTCGATCTGCTGGAGGGTAGGGAGGCTCTGCAAAGGGATCTGAACAGGCTGGACTGCTGGGCAGAGACCAACGGCACGAGGTTTAACACGGTCAAATGCCGGGTCCTGCACTTGGGGCACAACAACCCTAAACAGGGCTACAGAATGGGAGAAGCCTGGCGGGAAAGCTGCCTGGAGGAGGAGGACCTGGGGGTGTTGGTTGACAGCCGACTGAACATGAGTCAGCAGTGTGCCCAGGTGGCCAAGAAGGCCAATGGCATCTAGGTCTGTATCAGAAATGGCGTGATCATCAGGTCCAGGGAGGTTAATTCTTCCTCTGTACTCAGTACTGGTGAAGTCACTCCTTGAATCCTGTGTTCAGTTGTGGGGCCCTCACCACAAGTAGGATGTTGAGGCTCTAGAGTGAGTCCAGAGAAGAATGACAAAGGTTGAGAACAGGCCTTATGAGGAACGGCTGAGAGAGCTGGGGTTGTTTAGCCTGGAGAAGAGGAGGCTGAGAGGAGACCTCATTGCTCTCTCCAACTACCTGAAGGGAGGTTGTAGAGAGGAGGGAGCTGGCCTCTTCTCCTAAGTGACAGGGGACAGGACAAGAGAGAATGGCCTCAAGTTCCACCAGGGGAGGTTCAGGTTGAACATTAGGGAAAAAAATTTTCACAGAAATGGTCGTTAGGCACTGGAACGGTCTGCCCAGGGAGGTGGTTGATTCACCTTCCCTGGAGGAGTTTAAGGGACGCGTGGATGAGGTACTGAGAGGCATGGTTTAGAGATTGGTAGGAATGGTTGGACTCGATGATCCAGTGGGTCTCTTCCAACCTGGTGATTCTATGAAATGCCAAACTTTGAAAGCAGTATACATCGTGATGTACTAGTCAGCATACATTTCACATCATACACATGAAACATTTACAGGCAGATCTCTCCCTGGAGGTCAGTGATGCTGAGTGTCTTCCTGGCTCCAAGAGGCACAGGGGAGCCTTTACCACACAGAAGGAAAGACAAGCAAAGGATAAAGAGATGGACATAAGGACAAATCCATATATTGGCATCTGATCTTAATGATCAGAACAACATCAAGGACTGCAAACATTCCTTTTCAGTTACTGTGTTGATGTTTCCAGCTATGTACTTATAAGACCATTGCATAAGTGCAAAACTGTTTTTTTTTATCACTGGCACAGTGAAAGGGCAAACAAACTTTGTCCTTTTGCCATGTGGGGGTGCATTAAGTGGGACCAAGTGTTAACAAGTGCCTGACTTCAGAAGGATTGGGTGAACATGACCTCCATATGACACAGCAGGAATCTCCAAGAAAAACCCAGACACCCAGAACAGGGACACTGAACAGCAAAGGGCCACCAGCTACTTCCCTGATAAACCCTTGGCTTCTAAAAATTCTTCTGAGAGAAAGCGTTCTTCGTGAGATGTTAAGGTTTATACACTGCTGCAGTACTAACTCAAAACCTTATTCCTATGACTTCTACTCTGCAGGTTGATCTGTAGGGCTCCATAGTTCTTTTTCAGGGAAGGAGATACTAGAAGACAAAGTACAGTAGTTTTACATCAACAGGTCTTGTTGATCGGATCTCTTGGATGCCACTGCATGTGCATAGAAAGAAGCATAAAATACTAAAAAAGAAAACCTAAACTGTAGTTAGCATAATTTTTGCCTCAAAATTTAAGTTACTCCACTTCAATGGAATAAAAAAAGAAAATTAAACCCAGCATAATTAGTGAATACAGTGAAATTAAAATATCTAGGTCCATGTTTTGTGATGAATGACAAGTAACATTATATACTATTATAGAATTAATGAGACTGTTTATCCTAAGGAAAATCTTTGTATTATTTTCATGTAAATGTTTCTAATAGGAATAAAAAGTGTTTTTCTGAAAGTTCTGTTCAACAACTTTTTTTAAAGAAATCATTCAACATGAGAAAAAAACATAAAATAGATAGTAAGGACAAAACTTTGTTTGCATTTTACAAAGCATACTTGACATGTCTTTCAAAAGCATCATTATATAAAAGCAAGTCTTATTTAGAAAAACATGTATTTTAACAATTTTCTTTTAATCAGGGGATTACAGGATTAAGGATTTCTTTTTTTCCTGTTTACCTTCCATCCATCAAATAATGTTCTTTAGTTATCTAGTTCTGATGTATAAATTTAGTTACCTCAAATATCAGAAGACTAGTAAATGAAAGAATATTACAAAGTAACATTCTTACTGAAGCTAGAGATTAGTAGATTAAAGGTTACATGTCTCTAGTACAATTAGGCAAACCAAAAGAAAACTCATGCATTGCACTGTATATGGGGTTTTTTTCAGTTTTTCCATCATGATATTTCCTTTTATTCTACTTTTTCCTTTTGAAGAATTGCCTTAACATTTAACTAGAAAACTAATGTGCATATTAGCATAAACCTGTGCTTAACATTTATTCTATAGGCCTCTAGACAAAAGCCGGAGTTAGAGTATAAGGTCAGAAAGATAGACTTTGTAAATGTTACAACAGTAAACCACAAGGTTCAGGAGAATATCACATAAACTGTGTAAATTTTTTTTTAATTTACTTGAACCAAGGTTATTAATATAAACTTATTTAACAAAAAACCCAATAAGTAGTATCTAACCATGCGAACTGTAGACAGAGAATGGAATATTAAAATTAATAAAATGGTTAAAAACTCCTGTTTACTGTTGTAGTTAAATTTTAGAACTAAAAAGTGGATTTTTTTTTTTTATTCTAGTGCAAATACAGGTTATATCACTAGTCTTGATACCTCCTGATATTGCTATAGTTTTCTACTTGCTTAACACCATTTAATTCTAATAGTTATCTTTGAGTGCCCCAAATAATTCTGCACCCTAATAATACAGACATAGGATGAATTTGCAGGACTCTTACAGATGTTCAAGAATATCTGTGTGGCAGACTACAGAAAAGCCATTTCTCATAAATACACCTGGGTAGAATTAACAGAGGTAAACAGGTCTTTGAGAAGCAAAGAACACTGGATATTTAAGAGAGTTTTTTCTTAAGCTGAAGTTCATTGACAAGCCATTCTACCAAAGGCACAAGTAGCAGAGAGGTAATTTTTAAAAACTTTTTCCAGCTATGAGCTTTTCCACCTCTTAAACTTTTAGCACAATCCAAGATGAAACAAATATCACAACTCTCTCCTCAAAGTCCTGTTCATGGAGGCAGGTTCACACTCAGGAATCTCTAGTTTTATTTGGAAAGTAAATAATTGGCATGGAGATTTAGATTCTCGGATCAAAAAGGTTAAACCTGAGTTGAGCACTAGCCCTAAAAAATACATTAATACAGAGGAAAAGGACCTACATATAGCCTAGCCCTCTGTATGGTTGATGCCTGCTTACTATGTATTCTACAATTCTGAGACCTAATTTAATTGATTGCTTGAATATTAAGTATTTACAGAACACTTGGAAACAGCTTTGAGGGGTTGGGGAGTATTATAACCAGTCAAATAAACCACGTACAGATAAGAGAAACAACTTAAGTGTAAATGAAAATAAATCTAAGCTTGGATGCAATCAAATTGATTATTGTTTATCTATTCTGAATTGTCATTGAGAGTTACAGAAAAAAAAATAGCCTTGAGAGATTTCCCTTTCAATAGATCCTGAAAAAGTGTTAAAACAAGAGAATCAGAGAAAGATTTTTATTTAGCATACAAGAATAAAGCCACAAATGACATTGGGCTCTGAACCACCATTTACATGACAGAGCACCCTTGTGGTTCTGGAAACTTTTGTTCAGCTGGTGTCTATAGTTAACGCGGCAGTACCTTCCAAAAACTGATGTGCTAACATGCTGATCTCAGTGAGATACTCTGTCATAACCAGCATGATTTCAAGCTCACTGTGAATCAATTTCATCTGGATCGGTGATGCTCAGCACTGCCAGATTTAAGCATTCAAACTCAGTGAACAAGGTTCCTGTCTTTTCCAGGCAATTTGCAGAGCTTTAATTTCAGCTTCTGTTCTGTTTTGTCCCAGAGGTTCCACTGCATATACAATTATAAGGGGAATTCAAGTACTTACAGAGCAAGATATCAGCAAAGAGCCTAAAAGGCCAGACCCATACCGACTGCTGAAGCCTAGGCCTTACTTTCCTTCAAATAAGGAGTCAAGTAACAGCTTCCCATCAGTTTTAACTCCAAAATCTCCCCCAATTAAGTAAGAATTTTTTCTATTGCATTTTTTCTTCAGGATGCCAAAATTTTAAGATAAGAGTTAAAATATATGGATGAAAAAAATGCTTATACATCATCAGAGCAAAAGTCTGCTTATCCCATTACCTAGTCCCCAAAACCAAGCTATTCAAAGACATGCAAGGAAAGAGCAAAAGAAATTTGACATACAGCACATGTCAAGAGAAATATTCTTCCCTGAAATACCATACAAACACCTGACAATCACTTCTTTAGGGAAGATGTTTTATAGCCGCTAATGGAGACCAGATTCTCCAATTCTTTCTTATTCGCTTGGTCTTTCTACCTCTAGAAGCCATAAGTTTTAATGACTAAATACTTTCAAAGAGGGAAGAGGTACATTACTTTCTGCTTCAGAGCTGATGCTTGAATAGTGGCATTGGACACCTCTTAGAACAGGCATTGTCAGAAACAGTGAGCAATCACTCCCTATTCACCTTTTCTATATTTCCATGGTTTTGTAAATTTCCATCGTATTTCACCTCTCCTGTACATTTTTTTGTCCTCATTTGAAAAGTTGGCTTCATCTTTCTTTTAAGACTCTCTCCTCTTCCACGTCTCTGCTCTTTCTCACTCTGGGTCTATTCTGGTTCTTTAACAAGCTATATTTCCTAAGTCCCGAGAACTAAATTAGAGCCCAATGCTGTATATATATCGATGCAGCTGTTTTAATTGTCCTTAAGTGCATTACTTTGCATTTATGAATACTGTACTTCTGCATGCCTTTCAGTCACATCATATGAGAGCATTCTTCAGAAAGGCAAATACAAGTACACAGCTGTTCAATCAGCTTTAACAGCTATATTATTATTTACCCCTTTCTGCCCCCCCCCCCCCCCCAATTATTTTCCAAGGTTGTCAGCCCACATTCCAGGATAAGTTCCATGAGACTTCAAAAGAAACCTCACCCTGTGCGAGATCAGAACAAAAAGTACTATTTACAGTTACCACCTTTTATTCCCTTCGTATCAAGGCTGATTTAGTGCAAGGTCATGCTACACAACCATTCACTTAGCAACTTCATTTCTTAATTTCTCTAGGACTCTTAAGCAATACTGTGCTACCATTAGATTTGCTTCAGTTAATTTTCTTGGTTTAGTCTCAAACTCCTACTATTGGTACTGCAGTTTAAGATTGTTGATAGAGAAGACAAAACTCTGGTTTAGCATGTTTCTAAACACCTCTGAAGTAAACAGTGTAGCAAAACACTTGCTTTGTCTGTTTGCTACAACCACAAGTTTTCTCAAATCTCTTCTTAACACCTCACTTCTCTACTCCTCAGTCTGTTAGCCAGCCCCACTAGTTTACCAGTGTACTCTGCCACCTTAGAATTTAATAAGGGCTTACAATCTAACTCACATCAGCTGAAATCCAAATCCACTATAGTCTCTTCCAATAGTGCTACAGAGTTTAAAAGGAAATTGCATGTGCCTGATTAGAAAAGGCACTTCACTAAACTTGTATTCTCCTCCTTTCAAAATCAAGGATGGAATTCTTCATCATCATCTTTCGCAAGGCAAACAAACCATGCTAGTAAGATTGACTGCAACCGACTTTCTACAGCTTCCAATGCTCTGGTTACTGACTCCAAAGAAGCATGTTCAACATCACCAGTGTGGCAGATCAAGCCCTTCATTGTTCAGATATATTCTATTTCCACAAGCAAAGCCCTGAAGTTTCTAATCAGGGTACAAAAGGCTACATTTTAAGATTTTTTTCATATGAATAATATGAAGTGAACAGATCTATTGTTAAGAATAAAATCTGACTGGTCTTATTTTTCCCTACACTACAAATAGGTTAAAGGCATTTCATTTGAGGTTCAAGTTCATTCTACCCACTCCATAGGACAGTATTAAATACGCTTAAGGTTAAAATACCTGATGACCTGCAAGCTCTCAGGCTTATCAGTTCTAGCTGACATACATAATACTCAGCTGGATTTCTGAAGTTCATACTGCAACAAATATTCCCTTTGAATTCACAGGAAACTTATCGTAAATTCAAGTGAAGCTAATGGGACCACTTTTGGAGCAGGGCACTTGTCAGCTGAAGTAGTTCTGTCATAGTCTGGCTTTTGCAAAATCCTTTGCCAAAACAGAGTTTAGTTAGCACCATACAGCAACAACCGCTGCTGTGATATCATAAAATAAATTTTACAGATGTTATTTTTAGCTGAAATTATTTTATTTTTAGTTAAATATCCGTCTCCTCTTGTATTGATTACAGGGCATCTGTTCACTTCCAAGATGACTCATGACTTCAGCCCTATATTTGTCTTCCTACCGTATTTATTTTTACCTATCCAACAATTGCAGCAAGAATTTTCTCACATGTTCCATATTCTTCCTCCTTCTACTAAAGACCATTCATTTTAACAGTTAAGGTTATGAAGTATGAATTGATAATTCTTCCAAGTCAGTAAAATTCTATGCCCATATACATATCCAAATAGCACGGGGCAACAGCAGTCTAACAATTTGTGTAAGCACCACATGTTGGGCAATTAAAAACCTACAAAAGAGATTAGTAAAGGTTTCTGAACTTTAAATATTTAAATCATATTCTGTTGATGTAAGCAGGCAGTTCTGATGACTTCAAAGAAATTACTAAAAATACTATGTCTCATTAACACCTAGCAGTAAAAAAAGTCAATCATAACATCTTTTTCAAAAGAAATAGAAACATTTAAAAGAAAGGTTGCTCATCTGTCCAAGGCAGGTGGATTGAAATGCTGCTATGATTTTCTTTGTAATATCCTGACGATTACTTTATACTTGTGTGTAGTTTAATCTGCCTCTCTCCTGGAATGATGAGCCACCCAGAGATGAGGTACAGTTATCTAGGACCTGTTCTTTATAATACTCATTCTAACTTTTTTTGTCCCCCTCCTTAGGCTCAAATGTAGTGGATTAAGACATAAAAGTCTATTCTTTGCTGTTCAGCTATTCTGCTGTCAATATCTGTTAAGGTATAATTTGAGTAAAGAATATGTATACCATTTTCTTCTATATACACAACATTTTTTAACCTCATACCGCTAGAGTATTTAATAGGTATTAGCCACATATACTAAGCAAAAGGCTGGTTTGCTTTTAAAGAAAAACCTCAATGTTGTGGGTTCTTGGGGGGTTTTGTTTTAAATTGTCTCTAACTAGTGTTATAAATAGTGGACAAAATTATCTATTTCACAATTCCTAGTGGAAAAGCTGTTTCTTAATTAGTATCCACTAAAAATTATAGTGGTTAACGTCAAAATATCTCTTTAGAAATCTCATGTGATGTCAAAGAATCCACATCCTTTAATTCATCTATTTGTTATCTTGCATACAAGATGACAGCAGGGGCAGCAAATAACATCTGAACACGAGCAATAGAGCTGTATTATCAAAACATAACTACAACAGATACATTTCTATTCTAAGAGGAAATAGTCTTAGTTTATTTTAGAACCTCCAATAGGGAACATATCAGGGTTGAGTTTGGTTTTTTTGCAAGCAAATGGTCCATCCAATTTAAAAAGAAAAAATAAACCCACCCCAAAGAGTGCCACAGAAAAAGCACTAATCAATTAATATTGATGGATCTCCTGCTTCAGTAGCATTGAAAGCAAGTAAAATCAAATTCCCAAGAACATAAGGAGGCCATAAGCAATGCTCAGGATCCCAAGTCGCACGTAACTATTACTTTTTTATATACCTGCTTTGCACAATCTACAATTCTTTTCTTCTACCTTTATTTCTATTGTCACTTATTTCATCTACTCATTTGAAGTGGAAATCTATGTTCCCTCTCTGCTGACTTTGCTTCAAAGCAGGTGCTGCAGTTTGGTTTCATATAAGATCTTAATAATAAAAAAAAAAAAACCACCACCAACAAAAAAACCCCAATCCAAATTATTCATGTGGTTTGCCCTGTTCTCCAGCACAAAAAAGCATATCAAAGCACTTTGTACTTATGGTAAATGTGTGACCCTCCTTCCCAGTCTGCCGAAATGCAAGTAAATAGCCATCTTCAATTTTGATGAAATTCTCAGTGCAGTAATGCATCTTGAGTTTTGCAGTTCAGAAAGGAATATACCATAAATTGAATGCAGATGTAAATAAACTCTGAAAATAGTATTGTTCTTATGACACAAACCTTTTTACATGACTGAAGAAAAACATAAAATTTTAACTGCTTTGTATTAACCAGACTTCTTTTATATACCTTTCATTGCACATTTTCATTATTCAAATAGAAAGCATTCAGTATATTAAAAAAAAAAAAATCACACTTGACCTTTTCAGTAAGAAGTACAAATGAGATTTTACTTGTATTCACAACATTCTAAGTCATATCACCTGACCCTGAGGTTTCATATTTTCAGCTTATGATTCTCATGTTTTATGATTCTTTATGATTTATTATCTAAGATAATTAAAGTGACTGCATCATTCTTTAAATCAGTAATCCATAAGCTAAAGATAAAAATGTGAAAAAAGTTACCTACCTCTGTTTGCAATAGCTCAATCCTTTTATTTCAGCTTTCAGCAAAGGAGGACCATTTCCTACAGTATCATACTGGAGAAAAAAAGGCAGAGAAATAAATAGTTTCAGTCATTTAGAACAAAAATATGAGTTGCAGTATATCAAAGGTTTTGTTCCATCTGGAAGCATGAAAGCTTGCATAATTAAGTTATACAATTTAAAGTATCTAAAACACGTTCCATTTAATCATTTACATCTTGCAGCACTATTTTATTAAATAGTGAAATATTTATAGCTTCTAAGGCTCTAATTAAAATGTTTTCTCAAAATTATCTTCCTTATTTCATGTGAAGACTATAACATATGAAAACAGACAACCCAGTAAATATTTGAAAGGAAACCATCCATGAATATTCACCCATGAATGGCAGAATGAACGAACAAGCACACAAAAGCTCCTCTGAACACAATCTCTTCTGAACCAGCAAAGTGTAGCCAGATCTGACTCATGCAGCTACAACTTGCAACAGTCTCTCGGAAATTCTTCGATTATGAATAAGGTACAGGAAGAAGTTCTCGAGATAAGCACTATAGACTGTCATGATAATAATAGACAGACCATTCCTCCCATTTTCAAAAGTAACTCAACAACAGAGCTACTCAACTGACCCTTTAGATGTAGAAAAGCAAAGAAGATAGATGGTGGCACAAGTTAAAACTGAACCACTGGATTAGAACAACTAGTTCTACAGAGATGCATATTTCTGCTTATAACATCTCTACCAAAGGTGGAGAGTCCTCTCTTACACTTCCATTATGCTGCACTAGAAATATCCTTTCTCATTTTCCTTCAAAGTTGAAAACTTAAAAACTTCTTTATTATAGAATCACTAGGTTAGAAAAGACCTGTTATATCATCGAGTCCGACCATTCCAGAACAAAGAGCTCCATGGGCAATTATTCTCAGGGGAAGGATTTTCATTTATTTTAAACACAGAACAGGGTGCACCGGCATCAGCAGGGCTGTGGTTACTTATCTGCTTTCCTAAATTGTTCTTCCATGATTTAATTATCAGCATAACTATAAGCACTTAATGGAGGTCTTTACGTAAAGGGATGCCTATCTGGCAAAGTCTAATCTGTTACCAGCATGAGAAAGGCATCCACTGACAGTCATGCTGTGGCAGAGGTCCTGCTTTTAAATGGTCATGACCTCCTAGGCACCTACCACTTGTTATTCAGGAGCAGCTGCATGCTTATGGCTTTCCTAGGGCCTCAGGTTAGAAATGAAACAAATAGGACTGTGCAAATGACTCAAGCGAAGGCACGGAAAGATAAAGGACCACGAAACTACAGTTACAGCATTACTCATGTCCTCTCTATGCCCTAACAGCGTCTTGGAGGATAAACTCTTGCATTTGGGCTTCTATGCTCCATTTTGCACTCAAAATCAAAGACAGTGACTCTCACGAATCTTGTACCAAGCCCCAAAAGGATCCAGACTGTTTGTACCTTCTACATAACTCAGCGTCCCTTGCCTTGCTTTATTTAGAGAGATGGATTTGTAATAAGATGCCTAAATAATTACATACCCTATATCAGTTACATCAACAATTTACTGACTTTAACCATCTAGCTGATTTCAGATAAAGTCAGTTTGGATCTGTATAAGCATAGGGACTAAATATTTACCAGACTTAATAGCATTCTTTAAAAAAATTTATAACATTGCTAATGCAGGCAATGCAATAAAAACTACTAACTCTTTAATATTTTATTATAATAATTGTGTGTTTCTCTTTTTTTTTTTTTAAAGAAGGAGAAATTAGTGAAAAATCCCAGTTTAAGAGAGATAATACTTTAAAGCCTTATTTAAAATGCTGGAGACATTTTGGGTAACATTTCTAAACAATACAATTTTCACTTCCCTCTGAAAAGGAAACAGCAAATGATCACCATCATTTTTGTTATTTCTTCATTTATTTCTTATTTTTAAACATAGCTTGTTTGTTTGTTTGGAGTTGTGGACAACTTCTTGTTTGATACTGGGTTTTGTTTTTGTTTTTTTTTTAAATACAGGTTGCAGATAGGCTTGTGGTGGGTCAACCTTGTCTGTCTAGCAGTCTCACCCTCAGCCACTTTCTCATGCTCCTTCCTCAGCAGAACTGTGGAGCAAATAAGATCAAAAAAAGCTCCAAAGTGTAGATAAGGATAGGAAGATCACTCACTTGTTACCATCACAGGCAAAACAGGCTCAGCCTGGGGAACAGTAAATTAGTCTATAGTCAATTTACAACAGAGTAGGCTAGCGAGAAAAACAACCGAACTTAAAACCACCTTCCCTCCTTTTTCCCTGCTTCAACTTCAGTCCCAGATCTCCTGCCACCTCCCCATGAGGGGCTGAGCCTTGCACTATGGAGGGTCCATCAAAACTGGCTAGAACCAGCAATATATGCAGCATGGGCAACCTGTATCCCACTACCGGGACCTGACAACCCAAATCCAATACTAGGCTCAGAACAGTTGCAGTTTCCCAGATGAGAGGCCTTTAATTCTCTAGCCCCTCTTAATAATGATCTCATATGATCAGTGCATGCAACTTCTCTTCCACTCTTAGATTAAAAATCGCAGGCAGAATTAGAGGAGAGGTGCAGCAACAAAGTAAGACATCCTCCAGCAGTGCTGAGTTTTTTTCCTGAGACTCAGCTGGGCAAGTTACTGCTGTCAACAGAAATTTATATTAAAATGCCTATCTAATCCTCTATCAACAGACAAAGTTGAAAACACCTAACTTTCAACACTAACTTTCAGATTCTGTAAATCAAATACTATATTAAGTGTATAGTGAAATCAGTACTGTCTCAGGTTTCATTCTGCTGTTGTCAATTTAGTACATATACATATGGATAAGTACAAATACTTCATGCATAACCATATACCTGATGCTACAAAAGCGTGGGGAAAGATGCATCCCACATTGACATTGAAATCAGTCAGTACTTTAAATAAATCATTCAGAAAATTAAATACTTTTTCGCTTTAATTCACTGAAAAAGTTTGAAATACACAGTACTAAACACAAGTATTTTGTCCACCCTTCTTAATTTTGGGGTTTAATTTCTTCTATCACATTTCTTTTATCACATTAACAAAAGAAATTAGCTGTCTCAAATACCAGGGAATTAGTTAATAATATATTTCAAGCTTTGAAACATTACACTGAAGTGATATCTGATTGGTATTCACATTTGTGGATTGAGAGAATAGAAAGGCAAACACCATTAGAGGTACTGAAAGAAAGGATCTTGAAGCTAAGAACACAATTCAAATGAGTTAATAAAAGATACAAATCAGTAAAGGTCATGTTCACTCCAAGGAAATTCACTGAAGTCAGAAGGTTAGCACTTTGAAACAGGTGCACTCAAAAAAACACCTCCAAACCCAAATTTGATATTTTTTGGGCAGAAAAAGACAAAACTCCAATGCCAGTGAAATAGTAAGAGCTGTGAAATCAGCCATACATTAAATATATTCCTATAATATGTTATAGGAATACTTCATGGCAAAACAACATCAATTTTCTACTTTTTATTCCCTGCTAAATACCAAATCAATTACACTTGTGCAAAAGCAGTAACAATAAAACTGATCTACTGTCAGGCCATTGTGGCCTCACAAAATATATTTATAGAGACAACTTACACAAAGTGAGGACTTAGATTAATCTTTAGATTCTAGGTGAAATTATGTTTCCAAAACAGTAAAAGAAGAGCTGGCAGCCTTTAAAAAAGATATATAAATCTTATCAATACATCACATTTGACACACTTGAACAAAGTTAGTCTTAATCCTCTAATATGCCTCTACAGAGTTCATCTAAACGTTAAGATACTCAATTTAGCATGCGTGTGCCTTCAAACACTGCAAGAATTCTTCCAAGATAACCCAATGTTGTTCCATTAATATGATTTGTGCTTATTATTACCTTCTCTCTCCAGTATAAAGGAAGGAAAAAATATTACAGACTGAAATACACTCCTCCATCTTCTTTTTAAATGGTTGAGAAAATTCCAGGGATGTTATGATGCACAGTATGGACACTCATTCCAGCAATAAGATAATGTCTACTCCATGGTAAAGCAAAACGTAAAAGCCATCATTATTTTAGCTGCTCTTTAAACATATCAATCCTGGCTGGCAGTCAATTAGTTATTGCCTTTGCCACTTGCTCATACACCCATTGTTGAGTTAATGTTTTTGCACTCACATTCCCTAAAGACTCAGTAGAACTTTATGAAATACAGTGACACAAAATTTTGACACAGTCCTTATTACAAAGTACACCTTGGATGTCAATTAATCAAAGGATGCCATGAGCTCAACAAAACCTTCCATAAATACAACAGGACTGAACATCTACAGCTATTGTTTCAGCCATAAATCTTGTGAATGCTTTTTAGTATAGCAACAAACTGCTAATAAATTCAACTTACATTAGTAGAAACACATAAAAGGACAAGCTATGCTTCATGATGTTTTTCCACTGTACTCCTCAGGCCCATGCACTCAGGCATATTGTTTCCAGAAATATATTATAGTTAGCAGTAACACAATGTTCCCCTTACCTTCTCCAATGACTGATGAGACAAAGAACATTGATGGAATGACATTGCCTGGCACTATGTACCTCATTGTCTAAGGGTTGGGAAGCTTTTATGCTTACAATTAGCAGTACCTTTAGCAGCAATTAACATTAATTGCACAAGTGTTATTGGCCAAATTCACAAACCAAAAGCCGCAGTGCACACACAAGCCCACATAACGATAATAGTGAAGTGCCACCCCTGCCATAATGCATGAAAGTGATAGTTTTCTACTATTCTCCTAATGCATATATTCAATAAATGAGACTGATAAGCCAGCCACAGCTAAGGTCGATCTGTAAAAACTCGTAAATCCTCAAAGTACTTCAAATATTAATTGAATAAAGTAGCACAGAAGATAGAAATCTATCTACATTAATTTCATTTTAAAGAAGAAATTATTCATCCAGAGAGAATTATGGAAACATTTATATCCCACACAGATTTAATCCCTGACAACTAAAACAAACGTCAATGGTTTGTTTTTACTTTCACCTCATATTACCACCTTTTACCTGAATGAGAACAATGGATCCAAAGAGAAAGACAGAAACTCATATAGTTTGACATAAACTGAAAACGGAGGTTAAACAAAAGACCATAATCCTTATGCATCAGGTCTAGGAATCTCTGTTGGTATTAAGTAAGGGGCTGGAGAACAAGCCTTATAAGAAATGGCTGAGAGAGCTGGGGGTGTTTAGCCTGGAGAAGAGGAGGTTGAGAGGAGACTCACTGCTCTCTACAATTACCTGAAGGGAGATTGTAGAGGGGAGGGAGCTGGCCTCTTCTCCCAAGTGACAGGGTCAGGCCAAGAGGGAATGGCCTCAAGCTCCACCAGCGGAGATTTAGCCTGGACATTAGGAAAACATTTTTCACATAAAGGGTCATTGGGCATTGGAACAGGCTGCCCAGGGAGGTGGTTGATTCACCTTCCCTGGAGGTGTTTCAGGCACGGGTGGACGAGGTGCTGAGGGACATGGTTTAGTGTTTGATAGGAATGGTTGGACTCTATGATCCTGTGGGTCTCTTCCAACCTGGTTATTCTATGAGTCTATAAGTTGGTTCAGACTCAGTCTGAGATAGGTTGAATATACATGGCTTGTCAGCAAGCTGTGCTCCATATAATGTAGTAATTAACAGCTGACAACAGCATGTATCAGCTGGGCGGGGAAAACCATTTAGACAAAGCTATCAGGGCAGGTGATTCCTTTTCACATACTTCACTGTACTTTTGATGATCTTACTCAACTTTTTCTTTGTTTGCTCCATCATTTCTTGGAGGTTTGAAACCCACCAACACATGCAACCTTCAGATACGTAAACCTGACTGACAACAAAGGATTAAATTGTAAGGTATTGAAGGTGTCACTCTCTCTCCACATTCTTGCCTACTTACTAAGTAAAACAAGAAATAAATAGAGAAGGACTGTTCCACAGAAAAGTAACTTGTTCCTACCTATCCTAATAAGGAGAGATAAAGAAGACATTCTCACAATTTATCATCCTCTTATCCTTATGATACAGTTGAGTGTAACCTGTTGAGTCAGAGGAGAATGCAAATTTAAAGTTCGTGCCAGAAACATATAATCTCCGGGGTTTATTTTTTTATCTCAGCATTTTGCTGGTGTTCAACCTTAACAAGTTCAATGCAGTCTGCTATACTAGTGTTTTCACAGCTGACCATCTGCTTTCTGAAAGAAGAGTCACCTAAAACTAAGGGAAAGCAACAGCTTATTAGAATCTCACAGCTAAAGACTGAGATAAAGAGACATCAGTAGGAAAAAGGGAGACAAAGAACTGGGAAAAAAAAGATAATGAAACTCCTATTTAAAATTAGTTTCAAACAACCAGTTAGCTTTCTGAAAATCTTACAAATTTAATTCTACAGAAATAATTGTTGTGGTGAAGGGTACCAGAGAGTAAAGGTCACTTGATTTTGCATACATGAAGGAGTGACTATAGTCACTAATATAGTAATAACAAATAGTGCTGATATATAAGGAAGTGACTTGTGTTCAGTTCTGGAATCCCCAACATAAGAAGGATATGGAACTTTTGGAACAACAATGATCAGAGGGCTGGAGAATCTCCCCTATGAGGACAGGCTGAGAGAGTTTGGGTTCTTCATAATTGAGAAGAGAAGGCTCTGGAAACATCTTAGAGCAGCCTTCCAGTACCTGAAGGAGGCACACAAGAAAGCTGGGAGGGAGTTTTTACAAGGGTATGGAGTGATAGGACAAAGAGGAATGACATTAAATTGGAAGAGGGAAGATTTAGGCTAGACATTAGGAAGAAATTCTTTGTATGAGGGTGGTGAGGCACTAGTACACGCTGCACAGAGAAGCTGTGGCTGCCCCATCGCTGGATGTGTTCAAGGTCAGGTTGGATGGGGACTTAAAAAGTCTGGTCTGGTCCCTGCCCATGGCAGGAGGTTTGGAACTAGATGAACTTTAAGGCCCCTTCTAGCCCAAACCAAATAATTCTATGATTCTATGAAAATATTTTCTCAGTTAACAAGAGTTACCTTCCCAAAAATGCATCTTTACACAAAAAGATATTGGGCATTTACTCCATTAAGTTCAAAAATAGCAGAAAGTAATTTCTATTGCCAGGAGAACCATTAGCCATGAGACACAAGTTCAGACAGCTTTTCAGTAACTTTTGTTTGTTTGAAGACATACAGGTGGAATTTTCTTGAAAAACTGTAAAACAGCTGCATTATAGCAGCAGGCACCAGCTGGTTTGATTACCTTTTACTCAGAGACTGAGCAAGTGATTATAAGAAGGTACTGGGGTTTAGCAGGTGTTGCCACTGTTTTGTGAGCAGACATTTACTAACAGAGACCAAAACAGGTATATACGTTTGGTTCAGGGCAGTTTAAGTGAAAGCTGCTTATTCTTTTACAAACTAATCCCTCTTCCCTTGTGTTCAGTCACATAATAGTTTGCAGTTCACAAGTACCAAATACTAGCTAGCTTTGTAAAGATTGAATCAATAGTATAATCCTATTAAATTCCACAATGCAGGTTACTTTTCAGATATATAGTAGAATCCTCTTAAATTGATTTTTTTTTTAAAGTAAAAGGTAGGGTTATATGTGGCTCTAGCCAGAAACCATAAAAATATTGTCTATGTAATGCTCTTAAGGTAACAGTTTAGTCTGTTTCACTCTGTACAGTTTACATATGTTGGATGGCATGCAATTGTGGTAATTTACGAGATGAACTTCCAAATTAAAACCAAAGCTTTCTTAGTTATTGCAGCCACAAAACAATGAAATAATTATAGAATCACCATCAGGTTGGAAAAAAACTTCTTGGATCATTGAGTCCAACCATTCCTATCTGCCACCAAACCATGTCCTGTGCACCTTGCCTACCCATCTTTTAAATACCTCCAAGGATGGTGACTCAGCCATGTCCCTTGGGTAGCCTCTGTCAGTGCTCAATGACCCTTTCTGTGAAAAAGTCTTGATATTGGATTAGCTGCATTTAACTCTCAATCCTTCCTTGCATAAGGCTTCCATGAGAACCAACACTTCCATTTGCACATGAGCTATTGACGACTATTGCTGAAATAGTTTCACTAACATGATCAGATTGTTCTTCGTTATATTTAAAGCTTGTGTTACCATTTGCTTGAGTGTCTTTCCAGATGGTGCAATTTACTCCATCCAAAAGTTTATCTTGTATTTGAAGATAGCAGTTTCTCAATCTATTTTGAAAAATTGTCGTGTTTGAATGTATAGGAATCCATTTCCCTGACAGAGCAGGGGGTAAGTACCACCTGTGGTATTACCTCCCCAATTCTTCCATAGGCAAAAACAAATATCTACCTCCAGCCACTCAACAAGCCACTTCAGCAAAGGAGTGTGAGTTACATTGATACTTGCTGATGGGCAGGCCTACATTTCCAGTTCTACCACAGCATCCATCCAGCAAGTCATACCACAGTCCATATATATTCCAGAACAGCCTGGTATTTTTTCTCATCTCTTTCAGAGCTAAGAAATTACACACTGGAAATTAAGAAATCCTTTCTCCACCTCACTAGAAGAGATCATCTTTAAACACCCTCCTTCCTCTCCTTCCCTGTACTACCAATGCTTCCCAGCTGCACAGCTACTACAAATCCTAATGATTTTAAATGATGCAAAATAAATCAGGGTTTTTACAGTGCCTAAACTGCATTAAAAAGCATATAAAAAACTGCAACTACAATTTGCAGCTCAGGAAATCATATCAACTCTATGATCAGAATGATACACTGATATTGCCAAAAATATGATGAGTTTCTCATTTCTCCAAGCAGTAAATGTACACAGTGTTTTCTAGACTGATTTGATGCATTTCAGATTAATTTTTATAACCAGAGACATACCCATACCAGAATTGCTGTATCCAAAAATGATCGGTAGCATGCCTCACACATACAGCACTTGCTAGAGTCTTCCTTCTCTGAAATACAGTAGGTGGAAACGGACAAGAGATAAAGACCAGATGATGCTTGACCCATTGGTGCAGCAGGGTCATGAGCGAGATTCAGAGATCACCCAGACCCCTGCTTTTGCCAGATCCATCTTTCACATCCCAAATTAATCTCTCAGTAGATCACAACATGTTAGAAATGTTTGGGATTGACAAGAGGAGGAAAAAAAGCTCGAATGTAGCAACCTCATTAGGATTCTGCTCTCAAAGGCTCCACACAGCTTTGCCTTTTGAAGAGTAAAAGCTGCTTAACAAGTCAGCAATAGCTGTTCAGTGCAGGGGGGACCGAGCTATGGTAACAGTCTTCATTGCACAAACTCGTTTCTTGAACTACTTTCCCAAGTCTCTGCTAATGTGAACCTGTGGAGTGAAATAAATGCAAGACAGGTCTTTTGTCTCCCTGTTTTCTCTTTTTCTTTTTTCTTTTTTTCAACACTTTGCATGACAAAAACATCACTCCTCTTTCCTGTCTTTTGCCTTCTGTTAGAAATAATTCATCAGAATATACACTTCCGAGATCAGGGATAAGCAGTTTAAGTAACTAAGTTCACAAAATCAGTTGTCACAACCACAGTCAAAGATAATCTAAGATTTCAGAGGATTTTTGTCCAAGAAGAGCCAGTTGGCAGTGCAATTCAAGATGCACTTGTTCAAGCATTTAAGCAAACACTTGAGGTTAACAGCAATTCTTTTGGGTGGTTACACAATTATGCTAATCAGAGGATCACAACAAAACCAACTTACCCAGACCAATAAAACAGTTGCAGCACTTCTCATTATTAGAGACAAGAAGGCAGAAATATTGATTTTCCCCTTTGTTCTGAATTTATCTCAAAATACAGACACAACTCTCTCCCAGAACAGAAGCACCTAGCTGTCCTTACTGGACCACCTGCAGCCTGGAAGGAAACACACTCAAGTGCTACCCCTGCCTGCGGAAGAGGTGACACTCGGCTTTTGCACTACAGATACTTTGTGGACACTTCATCTATCATGAATAAATATAATGTTGAAATAACATGGGCAGAGAAATAAACTTGATTACTTAAGCATTGTCATATATATGTCTAATATTAAAACTCAGTAGACTTGACTTCTCTCGCTTTGCATGAGGCTTGAGGAAAAAGCTATGGTTCTGTATGAGTGAGGGGTGTGGGGCAGGCTACATCAGGCCCTTGCTCAGCAGTCATTCCAATAAGTTATATACTCTATGTGGATTTAGTCCCTTCTGTACAACTTCCAGCCAACCAAGATACAGTGTTCTGTAAAAAAAAAATCACCAATATTTGTTTTAAAATTCTTTCTGCTGTACTGTGTCCTTCTGAAACATTAACCCTGGGCATGAGGGACAGGAAGCACGTACACATTAACAAAATGTGGAAAAAGCAAATGCTTTGCTGATTATTAAATCACAACAGCAGCATTATCCTCAAGAGTAGATGAATGAAAACCACAAAGCAGAGGTCAGTTTTTAATTTGAGATTTTTACTGATGAAACCTGTAGGTTAGTTGTAATAACATGTCAGCTGTGTCAGTCTTAATTCCTACTCCCTTTTTTTTTCCTATACAGTGGAATCAGAGCTGGAAATAAAAAAGCATTTAGAAATTGATATACATTTGCTTCACACACTGTTCTAAACACAGGAGGCAAATCTAATCTTCTGAAGGGCTGGTAATGCCAGGATTGCTTCCTTTCCCTGCTCCATTCCTTTGCCTTTATGAGGTATTTGAATTGTAGAAGTGAAATCTTTACTGTACTCCCAAAAGCACCCCACTGACAGGCCCTACACAGCTTGCATATGTAGAATCACACATTTTATTTATAAAGCAGAGGAAATCCTAAACATTTTCGAAATTCCCAAAACAATAAGAGTCAAATAAATACACGTCCTTAGGGTGGCACGTGCAGTGCTGTGTTCATTCAGAAGATGCTAAGGTACTGAACTTTTCAAGAAATCTATGAATTCCTAAAACACATCAGTCTTGCCCTTTGAACAGGCTCAGAGGCTTACAGCAGAAATTCTTTCAATATTCCTGGAAGGAAGAGGGCCATTTAAAAACAGTGGTTGGGAAACCCTGATGCGGGACACAGCAGTAGCAGCACCAATTTCCCTGAGCAGTAGAGTTCCTCTGAAAGGAGCTAAAAGATTACTAAGTCAGATTTCTTGTGATTTTGAACACTATCCACTTACATTTAGCAAACGTAGAGGCCTGAACACTCCAGGAGTGAAGACACATTACTGCATAAAAACTTTCATTCAGAACAGCTTGAAGGTCAAACTACTCTCATTGAAAATAATTTTCACTTCTTCCTTCCTTTTTACTTTTTAGGCAGAACTTAAAAACAAAACAAAAAACCCCAAAAAACCACCAACACCAAACCAACATGTTTTCTAATGGGCACCAACAAATCAACAGAGAAGACAGAACAGTCACCCTTCTAAGCAGATCATTTTGTGTTATTTTTACATGTATAAGGGAAACATCAGTGATGTAGAAGGATTACACAGAATATGTCTGATTTGGGTGTGCTACCAAGACAAAGAAGATAAAACAAACTTTGCATGTTCAGTGATTCATTCTAGATACAAATCTTGGAGAAAACAGAGAAACTCATAGAGGTGATAAGACACAGATGTAGAAATCAAAAAGCAAGCACTCAGGCAGGACATGCAATCCTTATAAAGACTCACCTAGCTGAATGAGAGCAGAAAGTCTCAGTGTTTCCAAACAGCCTGACAGGGAAAAACCGTGCAATGCTTTGGCCTTTCTTGGCAGCTGATCACTGCAGGAGAACATCAGGAGGCTTGTGGTTGTATAGGTCAGGGCACATCTAAATCAGCATTAATGAGAACAATGTGTGTCCACACCTGAAAACACTTTATCTAGTTAACTAGTCAGAAAACTGTTTGTGTGCCCATGTATGGATATGACAAGTATTTTCTGTTCAATATTTCCGGTACTTAAAAAGAGGGAAAATATTAAAGAAAAATAAATATCCCTGTAAAGATGCATTTTGAAAGTGCTACAGTTTTATCTTTCCCTTTAAGACTATAGAGAAGAGTGTGATTGTGACTCAGAAACAAGCCTGAATCATTTTTCCTTGTAACTGTACTTAGAATAAGAAAGTATCAAGCCTGCTTTATTCTGAGTTAACATCACAATGTAACTCTAGGCACAAATATTTCTAATTTGTCACCTAAATTCTTTAATTCAAATGTTTTACATGGTGCCTTTAATCTAAATTCATTAAAGATCACTATAATGACCTAATGAAGAATCTGATCTGCAAACTGGCATAACTCTTTCTAATGAAAAAGGAAATTGGAACTAGAATCTAATGTTCCTTTAAAAAAGTAATATACCAAAAGACAGGGTTTTGCTGCAGCTGCTTCAGACTACCTCAGCTGAATTTGATACTAGTTTCACTGAAGGCCCCCAGTGAAGCAGTTACAAACTGATTTCATATCCTACTTCCATGCTCCTTCCACCCATCCTGTACTTGATGAGCTGGATCCTCATCTCCTAGTCAGCATCTTTTGGAATAGGTGGCTAATTGTTTCTATAGCTTCTTAGAAGCCCTTTATGTACTTCAGGCAGCATGTTCAGGCTAGAGAAGCAGCAGTTTTCATCATACAGGTAATGCTGTGTCTTCACAACTCCAGTTCTGCTGCTGGTAGCATCCCTTTTACCTTCTGTATGATGAGCAGCAGAAGGTAACTTTCTCTAACTGCAGCTAAGCAACTCACATTCTTCATGAACTACAACATAGAGTTTCCAGGCTACGGTTACCTCTCTATTATTGTGAGGTTACACTTAGAAAGGGCTTTTCAGAAGGTGAAAGTCTAATACTTACAGAATATTTTAATACTTCAGAGGCCTTTCTGGGTTTAATATACATAGCACAAGTTCTAGAAATACACACTGAAGTGTGCATGTGTATGTACATATAGGCAACAACATACATAGCTACACTCGATCCAGTACATTTTGCTAACTGATGATTCATTAACATGAACTCAGTCATTAGCATATTTTGCCCTCAATTGTATCTATTTATATTTAAATTTCTAAGTATTTGAAATCACATTTTCTCAATTCTTATATCATCTAACATGTTTTTCCACTGACTCATACAGAAGAGAAATGCTCATATTCTGTATAAAAAAATTATGCCCTTTATAAACAGAATATCTTCAGCTAATTGCCAAATATAGAACCTTTTATTCATGATTTTAGTAAGTATAAATAAAGAAGCGTGAGAAGGGAGCTTCAGTTTTGCAAGGACTAACTTCACATTCTATTGAACACCGGCCTGTGAACAGACAGGTATTTACCTGAGTTAAGGACTTCAAAATACACTCTTTCAGTGAAAGAGCTATGAAGAACTATTCTGTCAAAATTTTGTTCAGAGAACACCCTAAAGCCTTAGTTTATGTAATTCAAAAAAGGAAGGCTTAGTTAATTGCCACATGTAAGCCTTGAACTTCTGACATTTTTCGATGCACGGCTCACATTCCCTACAAACCCAAATCTTAGTCATGCATCCCTAATTGATTTCATACTGCACCCCTCAATCTGTCTTGTCAACATTAAAAACTATCTAGGGAAAACTCTTTGTACTGTTTGGCAGTCTCAAAATATCGTATTCGTCGTGCAATGAGTCAAACATGACTTATGCTAGAGTCTAAGTAATTCTAAACCTACAATGCTTTTGAGGGTCATGGTTTGCTTTTCTTTTTTTTTTTTTCATTAATTGTTTTCTGCACATGATTGATAATTATTTGTACAAAACTCACAAACTGTAACCCCAGCATAGAGGGAGTTGTGTGTGTTCCCCCGACCTATTCAACCGAAAATAACAAGCAGGCTCAAGGAAACATCGTATTAGTCCAAATGTTAATGCTGGAATGTTTGGCAGGTTTCTTCCACAAGCATTCAAAATTCTAATCCAAACATAGTTCATAGTTCAGGGGGGATATATTTGATAAGCCACCTGCTGCTCATAATAAGGAAAGAAGCCATAAGCATGAAAGGCAACCTAAGAAAGGCAGTGAGCATTTTCTTTCTAAACAATTTGATTTAAAAAAAAAAAGTAATTACTTTTACTATCTCAGAATTACTTTCACAACTGGGGTCTGTTACCTTCTGTGGAGGTTTGTTCTGCAAACAGCTGCCATCCCCTGGGGGGGTGGGACGAAACATCTCCAGACAACCAGCGGGACAACAGCTGTCTCTTGACTCCCCTTCAACACAATAGTCTGTTTCTACTGATAGGAAAATGCTTTCTAACACAACCAATACACCAAGAGTTTATGTTCTGCAACAGATAGTGCAGCAATGAAATTAAAGCAGAATAGACTGAGGACAGAAGCATTTTTCTGAAGCATTCTTTACATCATGTCTAGTTTAACTCAGGGCTTGGCTTTCCCTATTTCAACTCTTCTCCTTTATAAAATATTCATACTCAAGAAAACTGTTAAAAAAAGTGTTTTTTAAGAGCTTGACTAGCAGAAACTGTATTACTAATTTCTTTTATTCAACTTTACTGATTCAGAAACAAAGATTTCCACTCTTTCCTAGATAAAGTGCACGAAACACCCAGACTTAAATCATTGGGGTTTTATCCAGTTACTAAGAGAACATAAAAATGCAATCACTCATGGCATATACAGTCAACTCCTGCACTTGAGACACAAAAATCCCATGCAGCACTACAGGGGAAATTCATATTACCTAAAAAGAAGAACTTACAATGAAGGTGGTGAAATACTAAAACAGGTTGCCTGGAGAGGTGGTGGATGCCCCATGCCTGTGAACATTCATGGCCAGGTTGGTCAGGGCTCTGAGCAACCCGATCCAGTGGATGATGTCCCTGCTCACTGCAGAAGGGTGGACTAGATGACCTTTTAAAGGTTTCTTCCAACCCAAAGCATTCTATGATCCTAAAATTCTAATTATAAGCCATTCTCCTGTATCCCTGCCCACTTTTCGTTACTACAGGATTTTTGAGTCTGCTCCAGATGATCTTGGCTTTCAATCATTAAACTAGTTAACAG
Organism: Coccyzus lansbergi; assembly: GCA_033558105.1. Classification (NCBI taxonomy): domain Eukaryota; kingdom Metazoa; phylum Chordata; class Aves; order Cuculiformes; family Coccyzidae; genus Coccyzus; species Coccyzus lansbergi. The sequence continues at coordinate 2,268,508 of JAUMJK010000159.1, forward strand.
GTCATTCATTGGGTAGTGTAATGTGGGTCAACATAGCTCACTACTCTCCAGTTTTTAAATTACACATTTGGGAAACCACATTTAGTTGCATTTGGCTTTTTTCTTTCATCTTTCATTCTTGTTTCAACTCAGAATTATAACTAAGTCCATCTATACACATTTCCTAACTGTTTTAATGAGGATGGATAGCTACTGAATTATCAAAAGGTTACAGAAACCATTCTTGGCTCATTTCTATTCTTCACACCCACATTCATATTTGAAGGCCAAGGACAAGTCTCTAGGACAAGTATTTATCACTGTTCCACAACCTACCTTACATACATCTATGGTGAGAGGGTCCATGGCTCTTCCATCCATGCAAAGAAAATTTAGAGTAAAAGAAGATATCTAACTGCCTATTGATAGACCAAAAGAACCATATGTATCCTTGTTAGGTTTTTCTATTCTTTAAGACTTTGTCAATAATCCTGTCAGTACTGACTGCTCCCTAGTCCCTCATTAGGAAGACCTGTAGCCAGAAGATAAAAAATTTTGATGCTGACTAGTGAATTGGAGAGGTCCTACTTTTTAAACTAATTTGAGACAATTTAAAATGAATCAACTCAAGGAAGAATTCTTTCCTTAAAAGTGATTTGAAGAAGCTCTCCTAACACAAAAGCATAAATTTACTGGTCAACTCTGACAATTTAAGACAACACATTTTGTTGTTTTGTTACTCATTTAAATTATTCTGCAAGGGACGATTAGTCAAAGTCAACATTCTTTAAGACAAAAATCAATACTATCACTGCAGCCCAGCACTATGTTATATTTTCTCTGTAGTAACCCCTTCAAAAGAAGCAGACGTCGTTAGGTTAAGACTGGAGGAGGAGACAGTCCTTCCTGGAACACATTTTACATTTAATCTGAAGTGATACACAAAACTGTTGATATATTTAAACTGAACTTCTGTGCAGGGCACTGAAATGTCTATTATATAGAAATTGTTAATTATTCTGCCTTTAGTTTTCAAGCTTTTTTTTTTACTAAGTTGTCTGTATTTTCTTTAGCTCCTGTTATTTTCTTAGGCCCCTCTAGTTACACATTTGAAATTTAGCAAGTGTGTAGAAAATTCTAACCCCCTTAGCAAATGGCTTCTGTAGCATTAATGGATTAGGCACACTAATTTTTGTCTATTAGTTTATTTCTATACTGACAGAAAAAAAACAGACCCCGTTCTTTGCTCTTTACAGAGTTACTATATGTTGTCACAGTAAGCATGCCAACCTACAATGATACATTTCTGCCAACTCCAAAGTATTAACAGTCTGTTGGTTAGGTGCTATTTTTTCACTGACATTTCTGAGAGCTGTGACATAGCTAGTGTGTGTCAAATTCAATGCAGCTGCTAACTGAAATTATTCCATAGGTATAACTCTCCTATATAAAACGTGCAATGTATTTCTCTTTACAGAAGATATTGTTCGGCACGTGAAGAACATTGGTGCTTATTTGAGGAGTGGTGTATCATTAAGAAAAACTATGGTCTCCCAGTGGTGGATAATAGGAGGAGGGAAAGAGCAACCAACCATATGTATTGGAATGAATATAGAATCATAGAATCATCAGGTTGGAAGACACCCACTGGATCATTGAGTCCAACCATTCCTACCAATCTCTAAACCATACGCCTCAGTACCTCATCCACCCGTCCCTTAAACACCTCCAGGGAAGGCGAGTCAACCGCCTCCCTGGGCAGCCTCTGCCAGTGCTCAGTGACCCTTTCTGTGAAAATTTTTTTCCTAATATTCAGCCTGAGTCTCCCCTGGTGGAGCTTGAGGCCATTCCCTCTTGTCCTGTCCCCTGTCACTTGGGAGAAGAGGCCAGCACAGTCCTCTCCACAACTTCCTCTTAGATAGTTGTAGAGAGCAATGAGGTCTCCCCTCAGACTCCTCTTCTCCAGGCTAAACGCTCCCAGCTCTCTCAGCCACTCCTCTAAGGTCTCCCTGCAGCCTTCTCTTCTCCAGGCTGAACCATCTCAACTTCATATGAGAGGTTCTCCAGCCCTCGGATCATCTCCATGGTCTCCTCTGGACTCACTCCAACAGCTCCATGTCCTTCCTGTGCTGAGGACTCCAGAACTGGCCACAGGCTCCAGGTGAGTCTCCCAGAGTGGAGCAGAGGTGCAGAATCCCCTCCCTCACTCTACTGGTCCCACAGCTTTGGATGCATCCCTGGATGTGATTTGGATTCTGAGCTGCGAGAGCACTTTGCTGGTTTGTATGAAGCTTCTCCTGCAGCAAAAGGGAGCTCCTGGGCACCAGAGCAGGGCTGTGGACACCTGTGACCAAAGCCCCATGTGATACTGAATAGAGGAATACTCCCAAACCTGAACTATATAGAAGGAATATAGGGCATAGCCAAGTAAGAAAATCTAATTATTTTCAGACTAAATCAGTAAGAGTAGAATAGGCTTTCACTAAAACCAGGCATGATATCCAGCAAACATCTTCACTAATAGCGCTGGTAGTTTATGAATGAAAACATAGTTTACAACAGCATTCCATGCCTGTGAAGATACAGTATTCTCACAAACTGCTCATATATGGCTTCTAATGTTTATACAGACATTTTAGACAAATAATTGTATGGCTTCATCTAATTATCCTGATTCCCTTGACATTGTAGTTTTAAAGGTCAAGTAGGGTATTACTAAGCAGTTCAGTTTTTGAAGCAAATCAAGAAGAAATTAAAATTTAAGGAAAGAGCATGGGTGCATGATCTTCTTTTGAACTCAGCCATGTGGAATTCAGTGATTAGAATTGAATTAATATACTGAAGAATAAATTAAGCTCAAGTTTATTTGCAAGTAGTTCAGATGATGCACATCTCCATCTTCAAAATAATTTGTGAACAGTTCACATACTTGCTGGCATCTTTACATTAAAGGAAATATATAGTAAAAATAGAATGCAAAGCAAAAGCATTGCTGCTTTGCTAATCCTCAGCTTGCCTTCTTGTTATCATTAAATTATACTTTCCTCCAAATTCTTCCCTATTATTTTCCAATATACTTCTAAGACAGAAAAGTACGTGGTTTAAGGATGGGAGGATCAAGGACATTTCTCACAAGCTTACCTCCAATTGCTAGAATAGGAAGACTTATAAGAGAAAACTATTTTTTTCAAGTGTTTCCAGTATAACACCTATATTCCAAAACACACGGTTCATATAGATAATAGCTTACTTTCATGTCCTTGCCAAGAAGTACTGGAAATTTGTCTTTGACATGATAGAAAAGAACAGCTTTGTTGATATTAGCAATGTGGGGTTTTTTAATTTAGTGTTGTTAGGAGACATTCTTAACCTACTGAAAAAAAAGCCTATAAAACCTCACTGTTTAAATTACAAGCAAGGAAAGAGTAAGTTACATGACTTCTTTCTACAGCCTTTTAAAGTTATTAACACTGCAGCATTGTTACCCAATGTCAAACATCCTTCACTTATTTTTGAATGAGGTCTTAAGCAAAACTGCCTTCCCATTATGTTATGTGAGCAATGTTTATGTTATCCTCCAGAGATCTACTTTCCTTCTTTCAAACCTCATATCCTCAAGATTTCCAAACAAAAGTACATCTGACATTAGCCAAGAGCTAGTAGCAATCCCATTGACATCTAGTTACTAGGGTAACTACGTTAAGTTCATTGATATAAATATGGATACGGACATTGACTTAAGCTGTAAGTTGGGATGGAGAGATCAAAAAGTGTGCTTCACTGATGAGCCTCTGATCTGGTACAGCAGCATTTGCCTCTCCAAAGAAGGGTGCAAGTCCTTTTATCATCAGGGGGTTCAATTATCTCTCACTTTCATAAAATCAGTAAGCCTCCGAGAGAGTGTGTTAAACTGACCCCAAGAGAGTTCAAGTGAAGCAGCCCAGGTGGTTTTACATGCAGGAGACACCTCTGGGAGATGCACCTCAGCACTTCAGGCCTCCAGGGTGAGGGTCAGGGAACAGGTCAGGGTGCAAGTACAGAGCAAACCACCTTTCTGATTTTACTTATATGTAGAAATATTTCCCTTATTTCTTCACTCTAAGCCTAAAAACATTAGTACTCGTGTTGTCTATTTTGGATTCTGCAAATAATTTCATTTGTATTTTAACCCAATTGCTCTGAATTAAAGGTCATTTCCAAGTGAAAATCTAATTGCTCCCCAAAGGATAAGACATCCAGCTATCAGGGATTAAGTAACAGGCATGCACATCCCACATGCAGCATTTCAGGAGATGAAAGTACAATAATATGTGATTCTATAAAAGTAGTATATAGCAACATAGGAATTACTGTGACAAGACTTTGAAGAGCAGGAAACATCTTCCAACAACAAATGACAGAGGAGCTCTCTTTTCCTTTTGTCAGGATAGCAGACCTTGAAGTGTTTTGGTGGTTTGTTCATTGTTATTAGGGCTTTTTTTTTGTCTTTTCTTTTCCAATTTCTAAAGGAGTCAATTTCAGCCTTCTGCAAGGAAAAGGGTATTGGGCTCATCTAGTTCTGCACACACCAGTTTCTAACTTCATATCACTAGATGTTACATGCCTTATCAAACCTTTGACAACAAATGAAAATTGGCTTCAAGCAAATAGATAATGCAGAACTAGTCTTCAGATCAATCTCATGCTGCCCAAAGTATTATGGGGTACATCAGGTGGCAGCTACAAACTTTCAACATCACCCACTGCAACATAGTAAGTCAGGTCACCACCATCCCATTGATTCATCCCCTGAGTTAAGATCAAGATGTCAGCTAAAAATTAATGTAGAAAAATTAAGGGGTTTTTCGATCCTCAACTGAAATGGATAAGATCTCTTTCATGAAATCCTTCGTTGATCTACCTATAAGCACCATCATAATGTTTAAGAATGTTGTATGGAATTGATTAAAAGTTCAATAATAGAAAATTACTCTTGTCCTTGGGAACCACTTGGGGATCACCTAAAAACAGCAGATAAAATTGAAAGTTTAATTGATGCATTTTGTCATGACAACACTTCAATAAACAAGTTGTAACTTGAAGAAATTAAAGACTTTGGCATTGTTTTAAGAAGATAGCAATTTTCAAGTAGCAAAATGATTAATTAATAGAACAGACTAAAAGCTAAAGAGTTATCCATCTTCATATACTGCAACCAAGGCACATAGTAGGATTCAGTCAAACATGTTACTCTGACCAACCCACATCCAGCAGCTGTACATAAATTCAGAATATTATGTATTATTTATTACTGATGAATTTCTGTGTAACTATATATTTTACTAAGGATTATTTAATGGGCATCACTTAAACATAAGTATAAAGAACATAAGGTATGTTTGGTTGATTTTCTTAGGGCAGAAAGTCACATTCCTGCTAGCCGAGGGACAAGACTTTTCCAACAGTTGTCATTAGAACAGCAGGAAAGGATCCACCTGCTTATCTCTCAATTCACAGGCTGTTCCTGTCATCATTAGCTGACCTTTTTACAGTCAATGGAGCTATTAGTTTAGCACACTTTATAATTATCCAGCTTATATTACTAGGTATATGTCCTTGTATTCACTAGATAATACTTTAGCCAAAAGAAAGGGGGGGATAACTTTTATACTTGGATAGGAAAAAAATCTCAATTTCCTTTGTTTAAAGGATTTTTTTCCCCAGGAGCTGTGATTGAGAAATAACAGAATTGTGTGTCAACCTCAGGCACCCAAACAGATCAACAGCAGATGCTTTTTTCATTTTTTTTTCCCCTTCATGTTGATGGTCCTTAGAAAAAATTGCACGATCATCATGCAGCAACTGTACCGGGACTAAATCAGACACCAGCTGACAGAGAACTGTTGACTAGTCCATCTTTCTCTTCTGTATATTCTTTTGAGGTGATAAGATTTTTGGTACCATTTGGGTAGTAATTCCTTAGTTAAATGGTTTTGTTCTTTAAAGGTAAGATATCTGTTAACTGTAGGGAGATTAAACAGGCTTGGTTAATACTAATATATTGTGTTAGGTTCCTAGTAAAAATTCAGATATCACACTAAAATTTACAGCAGGAGGTACAGTTAATCTAGAACACAAGAAAAGGGCAGCAATGGCTCAATGAACAGCTTTTGATTGCCAAAAGGTAAAGCTTTTGATACCAAAAAGGTATATTTTTTGTTTGTTTACTTTATCCACTGTATATATTTATTTTACAAACTGGGAAAGAAATCACCATGTCAATACATGAATGTGTAGCTCTTCTGGTCACAAAAATTACCTCAGTCTTTTATAAGAATATGTGTTGCTGCAATTATATTAAAGCCATAAATTCGGTCCTTCCTAATGCCCAAGAATAACCTAATAATCAGAAACCTGTATCCAAAAAGAACTGCCAGATCTTTTCTTCCATTTCTAAATGACAGAGCTCTGTAATCTGTTTCAGATAATAATTTAACCATGGTGTAACAACATATTTGCAAAGCAGTTCACCTCTATGAAGAAAACTTTTTAGACTGTTCTTCCTAATTACATTTCTCTGGATCAAGACACATTTTAGAGCTTGATAAGACCTTGGTCAAGCATATGAAGTACCTCGAACTCATCCTGAATACTTTATTTTCTTGCTTTAAAGAAATTCCAGTACATAATTAGGATTTATACTCCTTGTGAAAATTACTTACGCTATTTTGCATGTCATATTTCAGAAGATTAGTAACACTATTAAAAGGTTTCTTTTAAACCTTATTTTACTATCTTTTAATGCATAACTTAAGATGCTTTTTGTAGATGAACTTGTTGGGAGCAAGCAGTATTTGCACCGATTGTCATGAGTTGATGCTTTTTAACAGCTGTAGACAGCTATGGCCTTTAGCATAAACCCCTGCTGGTTTGCAGATTTGAACGATGTCCTTCATCAATATTTCTCTGCTTTACTTGGTGACAGTAAGAGACTTACTGACTAGTAAAAATCATCTTTACTTCCCTAATGTGAACAACCAGTGACAACTGCAAAATCGTTTTGACATTTGGAGAGTTGTTAACATGCTCATGTTCTCTTTAGCATCTTGAACATGCTAATTACAAATTTCATTACTGGGGGGGTGAAGTAGTAAGCTCAAACCTTCAATTCTGCTGCATTTTCTCACTGCATGATCACATTAGAATGATGAATTTAGGATAAAGTAAGGTGCTGGCTTATGCCACTTCAGAGAACTACCACATTTAGAAAATAAGACCCTTGCTAAAAATTGTTTTTAGAGTTGTTTTGTGCAAAGTCAGTGATATTCACATAGCAAAGGGCATGATGGTTCCTCAGCGCCAGAGGTGACATGCATCCTTCATCAACTATGAATTGGAAGTTGTGATTCCTCAAGAAATCCAGAATACTAAGAATGGACACAGTACATGTGCACACCCCACCCTTTCACTCTCAAAGCCTCTGGGCGGAAGCACAGACTCGATTCTTGAATTCCCAGTGTGCTGTGGTTTTACTGCTGAAGGTAAATCCTCTGCCTGAAACAGCCTCGCATTTTACTGTATTTGACCAGAAACTCTTTAAATGGGACATACTTTTCCTCCAGATATTTGCCCATAAGATGCTGTAACTGTGTGCCAAACTATTGTCATCCGTTCACAGTTTATGATGTTGCTTTTTGTGAACTTCTGGAAGGATACTTTATTACAACAGATTAAATTCGTCATCTTACTACATGCCACAAAAATTTCCTTCAGCAAGACAGCCATTTATATGAAAGTTTCCTTGCCAAAGATATTTATATCTTATGCATGCATATAGGCCATACTGATTTTTAAAAAAAAAAAAAAACAAACACTTTTGCTTTACTGTAAAATATTTAATATAAACAAAAATATACCTATCCCAGTTTAAAAGGGTAAAGAAAAAGTCGTAGTATAACCAAGCTTGTTAATCAAGAGGTAGACATGAACAGGAATATGCTGATACTACTGAGTCGTGATTGTCTAAGCAAGGCAAGGTTGAGAGAAAATTCAGTAGAACCAGGTAATACACCTGAATATACAGGTCTTTGAGCATAGAAGCCCTTCTTTGGGTCTAAGACTGAAAAAGCCTGCTAAAGCTAAGTTCATCTATTAAAACAGGTGGTTGAAATAATTACTTCTAATCTAGACCTGAAGAAAGGCCTCATGCATCTGGTACACATAATCCCAAACTTCTGTTATCAAGAGCAGTTTCATGGGAGAACAATCCTTAAATCAGAGAATGAGAGACTCAATAAATGTCCCTAACCCTTCACTTTGGCAGGTTGCGTTATAAACCAAAAAAGATGAGAGACACACAGATATAAAATCAGTCACCTACTAAAAAGAATGTTGGGGTTTTTTTAAAGCATCACATTGACATCAGTTTCACAATAACACAACTAATAAGCTAGGTCTTCTCTTCAGAGGCAAGACATTACTTTACATAATAAATAAGCATGGGGAAGACAGCATCTTATACTGCATCATTAAACTGTAGTCCCCAAATCAGCTGCACTGTCGCCTGCATTGCATCATAGTGGAACTGAATCATATGCTGGAAAGGGAAATTCTACATTCCCTTTGGTTATAAAATCCAGCTTTACAACATTCTCAGTATGTGAAGCTGATTGTTATTTGTTCACATCTTATTGCCACAGATTGTGATGTTCTATTTATATCTTCAAAAATACTCCTAAATGTACTGCAAAAAGACTTTCCAGAGGACTCAGAGGCCAAAAGTGATCAATCATTTGGCAGATATTGTATTTTTCTGCACAGCTAAATTATATTGCTGCTTCTCATTTAAAAAAAAAAAAAAATCACTATAGTTCATGGGGAACAAAAAAATGAACCGAATGAGGAAATCTTTGGTTTAAAATTGAATAGAAGGGAATTGTAATGAGCCTGAAGATTTTCACTCAATCATTTTGTCCATGTGTGGCATATAAGCACATTTTACATGATAGTCACTTCTATGAGACTATAGCTGCCATTCCAAAACAGTGTCTCACAGACATACAAAACAGTAAAGCATTACCAGACTGCAGTTCAGTGTGGATCTCTACAGTTGTCTATGACTACCTAAATTATATCTGTAAAGTCACACTCTAGCAACACCAAATACCCCTAACTTAGCCCCAAGAAATGTTTGTCTTGTGACCTGTCCCTATGAACCCCCATTGATATTGGCTATCCACAGAGTTCACCCCATCTGCTCCACTATATAGCTACCTCAACTACCTCAAGCAGGCAGCCTCTAACCTGCTCTTCTTGTGCTGTTACAAACCATTTACAGTTTGTCCTCTGCTAGGAATACATGCCAAGACTTTATTCATTTTGCTACAACTTGCCACTATGACAGTAAGCAATAAATAACAGGAACAGGTTCTTGAACCCAATCAGGCCATCTGGGAAAGTGCCCTTTCCTCTTAACTCCTATCCCAGTTTCTATGATAACACTGAAGGCATGGGGAAAGAATTTATTACACAGAAAGGATTCCTTCTTGGTTACTGCACTGCTCAAGGTTTAGCAAAATTATGCATTATGAAATAAAAGACAAAAAAAGCCCCACCCTAAAAAATAACACCATTAACATTTCTTTTGTTTTATCCTGTTTCCTCCTTTCCAAGAAACTGCTCGGTTTCTTGCTCTTTCTATTGGTTCTGATAGATGTCTGTCAAACTTTTCCACTCAAAGGAACAGCAAACACTCAATTTCAATGAGGAACATTGAGCTTGTAAGTAATAGCACTAGCGTCTACTTAATCTGTGCATCTGTGCACTAGCATCTAGTTTAACCTGTGCAGCTACACAGACAGAAAGATGTCTGGTATCCTACTTTACATACTTCATTTTCCTTTTTTTAGAGTGTGTAAGGTTATAACAGGACTTCTCAGAGCCTGTTGATGAGAGAATGGAGAAGAAAAATGGGCCCTGTGAACAGGTCAGCAGTTTCCAACATGCAACAGTTGCATGTTTTCTTTAGGTGATAGCTTGCAATTGTTTCTGAAGTACTCTGGAGTAAGAACCAGACTAAGTGGTATATGTAAAATACAGTAGATCACATCTCATATAAGAATGAAGAGAGTTATTTTGAGGATGCAAAAGGCATTAATTAAAACTATACCTCTCATACCACAGGGTTGAGGAATTACCTGTTGACTTTTCATCCTCAGAAACACAGTCTTAACAGCTTAACTGCAAACATGGGGGGGGAGGGAAAGAGCTTTGTTTTTTCAAGCAGTTTTTTTTCCTAACTTCTATAAATGCTAACACAAAGTATTTCTACTAAGAGCTCTTCAAAGCTCAAAGGTGATTAATCCTTCTGTATTTCATGTTTGTGTTCTCAAGACCCTTCTGCAAAGATCCTATAAAAATGAGATTTATAATTGTATATTATTTATTCTGAAAGCAAAGGGACTTTAGAAGCGGCAAGGTGAGGTTTTTGCCCAAGAGCTAGTTTTGATATCAGAAGTCAGAGAGTCCTCTTTGTTCCACACTCATTACCACTATCAGAAAGAGTTGTAAGGGAGCAGCCATATTATTCTACTTTTCCTTCGGGAACCAGTGAGTTGTATGGTTGACTGACATGGTCCATCTTCCAAATCTATTAAATTCTCTAGTGCTTTATAAAATGGGGGGGTTTATAGCTTTATCATCTCCTCTGTACTATCTTATTCATCACTCCACCATTCAGCACTTTCAAGAATATTTTGACCATATAAGAGTCAAAAAAATGGCTAAATCTATTCAAGATTTGTTTATTTATAATTAACATGGCTAGACTTTCTTGCTATACTGGATCTGACAGGAATGGAGTTAATATACTTTACTGCAGTCCAGATAGTGCTGTGTTTTGAGCTTGCAGTTAAAGCTGTAGTGAAGGGGAGAGAAAGGAAGGCAAGGAAATGATGCAAAAGCAATCACTTACTACTACTTACAAGTGGACTGACATCCAGCCAGTCTTGGAGGAGTAGCCACCTTGGAAGCCAAAACTCTCAACTTATTCATCCTGGTTGGTTGGCTGGTTTGGGTTTGGTTTCATTTCTTCAGTGTGCAGCCATTTGTATTGCTAATAGTAACAGTTAATTGTTAAAACAGGAACACAAAATTGTTTCTAGTGAAAATCCAGAAGATGAGTGAGAATACTGCAGATGGTTTGTTCTCTGAGGCAGATTCAACCTTTACATGGGAGCACTTAGTATTTACCACGTTGTGGTTCTTACATAGTACAAAATTTCTGAAGGAGTCTACAACACATTTTACCACTAAGGATTTTTAAAAGATAAAGTGTGAAAAGAAAAGCATTCGATTCAGAAAAAAAAAAAAGTCTCACCATTCTTGGCCATGTGATAAGATGGCAAAGTCAGTCATCCCTTTGTAAAGCTCTTCATAAGAAAACCAAGGTTGTTTAGAATTGAATTTTTTCCTTCTAATCTTACACACAATACTAACAGAATTAGAAAGTGCATTTAAAATTGCATTAAGTCCAATGGCAAAATTCGCAATGGTGTAGAAAAGAAATTCACAGCCATCCACCAATACATAATGTGATAAATTCTTGTGGAAGGTTAAGAAGAAAACTCCATTAATGCTACAGCATCAACTCGTTAAGCTCTAGATCCACTTTGAGTTCAATTTTTGAGAAGTTCTGTAAGTCCACACAATATATGCATTTGTTCAATTAATTCAATCAAGAAAACTATTTCTGTCCTCAGTTCATCTTTCCTTTACAATATCAAGCAAGCTGCAATAACTTGCCCAAGTTATTTGTTCAATTCAACTTAAAAAAAAAAAAAAAAAAACACAACCCAAAACAAAACCCTCCCTCCTTCTCTCAGTTGGCTTTCTCACATCTGACTGCTACCAGATGTTACAGGTAGAGGCAGACAGAACACACCATCTGCACTGCTGAATGTCTTAGGCATAATCCTAACAGGATATTGGCTTCATCTGAACATTAATGGTTGATGGCAGCACAGCAGGTGCAGTGGAAGACCAATGGGAAGTGTGTTGAGAAACCCAGAACAGGTTCAGTACTTACACACCAGATGAAAGCTGGGAGGTATTAAAAAAATGCTATGCAGTACAGATTGAAAAACATTAAGAATACAGTTTTTTTGGCTTTCATTTCCAAATAATGCTACAAGGAGTTGTATTTTTCAAAATTAAAGTCCTTACCTATTGTATCTCATAGAATTAGGAAAAAATTCCCAAGATAATTATAAACTGAAGAGTGTTTTAATAGATCACTTGACATGCTGCAGACAGGTCCAAGAGTACAGATTTCGACTGCATCAATTGTCTGACAACACGATTCATAGAATCATAGAACAACCAGGTTGGAAGAGACCCACCGGATCATCGAGTCCAGCCATTCCTATTGAACACTAAACCATGCCCCTAAGTGCCTTAACCACACATCCCCTGAACACCTCCGGTAAAGTTGACTCAACCACCTCCCTTGGGTAGCCTCTGCCAGTGCCCAGTGACCCTTTCCATGAAATATCTCTTCCTAATGTCCAACCTGAACCTCCCCTGGTGGAGCTTGAGGCCATTCCCCTTTGTCCTGTCCCCTGTCACTTGGGAGAAGAGGCCAGCACCCTCCTCTCTACAACCTCCTTTCAGGTAGTCCTAGACAGCAATGAGGTCTCCCCTCAGCCTCCTCTTCTCCAGGCTAAACAACCCCAGCTCTCTCAGACGCTCCTCATAAGGCCTGTTCTCCAGCTTTGTCACTCTTCTCTGGACTCGCTCCAGATCCTCAACATCCTTCTTGTGGTGACGGGCCCAGAACTGAACATAGGATTCAAGGTGTGGTCTCACCAGTGCTGAGTACAAAGGGAGGATAACCTCCATTCCTGATACAAGCCAGGATGCCATTGGCCTTCCTGGCCACCATGGCACACTACTGGCTCATGTTCAGTCACTGTCAATCAGCACCCTCAGGTCCTTATCCTCCAGGTAGCTTTCTAGACAGACTTCTGCTAGTCTGTAGCTCTGTATAAGGTTGTTGTGCCCCAAGTGCAGGACCCGGTATTTGGCCGTGTTAAACCTCATGCCATTGGACTCTGCCCAGTGGTCCAGCCTGTTCAGATCCCTTTGCAGAACCTCCCTACCCTTCAGTAGATTGACACTTCCACCCAGCTTAGTGTTGTCTGCAAAATTGCTAAGGGTGCACTTGATGCCCTCATCCAGGTCACTGATAAAGACATTGAACTGGGCTGGATGCAGCACAGAGCCCTGGGGAACTGAGTATGTACACATTTGCACAAATATAGTATTATTCCTTAGTTCATTTCAAATTCCAAAGCTATCACAAATAAAGGGTATTCATTATAGTTTTATGTTATTTCTAAGCAAACAGTTTGTGTATATATGACTGCACTGGACCCTACCCTCGCATTCTTTGAAAACGGCATAAAATCACAGAATCACAGAATCACAGAACAACCAGGTTGGAAGGGACCCATCGGATCTTCTAGTCCAACCATTCCTATCTAACACTAAACCAAGTCCCTCAAGACCTCATCCACCCGTGCCTTAAACACCTCCACGGAAGGTGAATCAACCACCTCCCTGGGCAGCCTGTTCCAATGCCCAATGACCCTTTCTGTGAAAAACCTCCTCCTAATCTCCAGCCTAAATCTCCCCTGGCGGAGCTTGAGGCCATTCCCTCTCGTCCTGTCCCCTGTCACTTGGGAGAAGAGCCCAGCTCCCTCCTCTCTACAACCTCCTTTCAGGTACTTGTAGAGAGTAATGAGGTCTCCTCTCAGCCTCCTCTTCTCCAGGCTAAACAACCCCAGCTCTCTCAGACGCTCCTCATAGGGTCTGTTCTCCAGCCCCTTCACCAGCTTTGTTGCTCTTCTCTGGACTCGTTCCAGAGCCTCAACATCCTTCTCGTGGTGAGGGGCCCAGAACTGAACATAGGATTCAAGGAGTGGTCTCACCAGTGCTGAGTACAGAGGGAGAATCACCTCCCTGGACCTGCTGGTCACACCATTTCTGATACAAGCCAGGATGCCATTGGCCTTCTTGGCCACCTGGGCACACTGCTGGCTCATGTTCAGTCAGTTGTCGAACAACACTCCCAGGTCCCTCTCCTCCTGGCAGTTTTCCAGCCAGGCTTCTCCCAGTCTGTAGTTCTGCATAGGGTTGTTGCGTCCCAAGTGCAGGACCCGGCATTTGGCTGTGTTAAACCTCATGCCATTGGACACTGCCCAGCGGTCCAGCCTGTTTAGGTCCCTTTGCAGAGCCTCCCTACCCTCCAGCAAATCGACACTTGCATACAGCTTTGTGTCATCTGCAAACTTGCTAAGGGTACCCTCAATGCCCTCATCCAGGTCATTGATGAAGACATTGAACAGGACTGGACCTAGCACTGAGCCCTGTTTGTTGGTTTTGGGGATTTTGGATTTTTATTTGTTTGGTTGAGTTTTTTTACTCATTGTGCATCAAAAGCTTTCTTCTCCATAGTTGTATCTAAAGTTAATAAGCATGGAAATACAAACTCACTTTATTTTCAATATATCAAAGTTACTTTCTGTTTTTGCTATCCTTCAGTTCCTCTGTAACTAACATCATTTGTTACTCAGTGTTGCAAGAATGTCTTTCCCCACCCCCTCTGGATTTGTACTGAATTATTTCACCAGAAGATGTTAGAGAAAGAGTTAAAATCTTCAGTTATTCTCTCCAATCATCAAATTATTCCATAGCTCTCAAGAGAAAAATACAGCTGAAGGAGGCTTTGCTCCAACACTTTTCTAGGGTAGGAAGTCCAATGCATATAAGAAAATCACACCTGAACTTTGCTGACATATCACCAAAGATTTTCCATGATACCCTGCTAGTATACCTGTCCATACTGTAAATGAAATGCCTTTAAAGAATGAATAAATAAATTAAACTAATCCCACATGCTATTCTGCTAAATGCCTAAGTTAGTTCACAATCTCTGTGTTAGTGTGGAAAAAACCCAACTACATTGATACGTGTTGTTTACATTTCCTTACCTGCAACTGAACCAAGACCTACTCATTTCACACAAGCCATTTATTTTTTAAAGATCACTGTAAATTACTTTCCTTAAAAGACTGAAATCACCATATTTCACTATCTGATCTCTGACCTTACCAATTACTTGGCACAGCTATAAGAAAATAAGCTTACAGCAGAGATATAGTTCTAAAGGTCTTTATATACCCACAAATCTTAAGCAAAGAATAGGAAAGAAGTATACGACTAAAAGACTAGACACCAATATCATGAACAAAATGACGTGCCTGATCATTTTTGCTCATTAAAAATTCAATGACTCACTATCACTGCCTCTCAGTCTCTAAATTAAGTTAAAATCTTTCTCAGTATACTGGATAAATTCTAATTCAGGTTACAAACTTTGTGCCGCTGCTGCTGTAGACAAAGTTCTCCTGTGGATAAGCCCAGTGTACAAAACACTGGTGACACAGAGCACCCTCTGTGTTGCCCTGACATCACAAAGGTCCAAGGGTCAGCAGCCAGCAACAGATCCCATTACTGCACAGGCTGTCTGAGGGCACTTTGGGATCTTTCTTGATGAACAGCTATACACACATACACATGCTTCAACTGTTACCACAAGCAATTTCAGACCAATCACTGAGATATGTCACCAGCATAATAATAATATTAGCTGCCTTGCTTTGGTTTGCTGAAAATCACATTGCACTCTATTCTACTTTCCCCAACTGCTTTGTCAACCAGCACAATATCAAAAGGCAAGACTCATTTCTGTAGGTCAAATTCACTGCTTCATACAGGAGGTAAACAGATACTATCATTTCATCACAATAGCTAGAGGATTTTGCAGCCTTTGCTTGCTTCACCCATTTAGGATTTAGTTTGTTAAGACTTGATTGATATCTGAAATTATGCTCTGGACTCCTTTGCATCTATCGAATATAAATATGATGGTTCATTAAGCAAAAAAGTAGGACTCATTTCCTGGTCACAGATCTCCCTATATGCTTTCCAACTGGAACAGAGCAAGTTTCTAGCTTTTCTTTCATTTGAGGTTTATTTTATTCCCCCCCATTAAAAAAACACTAATGCTTCCAATTACTTTAAAATATTTAATTCACCAGTCTAAAGCTTTGGCTGCCTATTTGCCCATTCCTTTCTCAACATTTAATTGGATAGCACACAAATTGAGAGGACAAACTGTTAATTCTTTAATTCACACAATTAGGTTTTCTCATGCCAACAACTCCATTAGAGTCAATGGAAGCATTTCTTTGAGGGAATGTTTTGAGGCTAGTTCATGTTTATTCTTGTTTACTTTTCTTTTCGTCAGATAAGGATGAGACAGAGTAAGTTCAACTTCAAAATAGCTCCATAGGGTTTCAGTGGTATGAAGTTGATCCATTGTTTAACATTACATTTTTTTGACACTTCCTTTTATTATCTTTTGAATAATTAAAACCCTTGAAAGCCTATTCCATTAAACAACTAATTTCATACCATTAATTGCTTAAATCACTGAAAGGGCAAACATAATATGAGCTATAGGTAGTTCTGAAAAAAATAGGTTCATTTCTTTATGTTAGATGACACCCACACACTCTGACAACAGACATCTTTATGGCCTATATATAGGAAAGGTGGCTTCTGTAAATTGTATGTACAGTATTAATAGTAGATTTGAGTTCAACAAACTAAATACCACTGCTATGAATCATAATCTGACACTAAATTAAGGGATATTAAGGTCTTAAAAATCTGAGATTGTGTTAACCACATTTGTTCCGTTTCTTCCCACGTGCTCAAGCTATAGGATACCTTTAATTTAGCACAAGGATAAATAATGTTTTCCTCAGATTTCATCAATATTAAGACAGGTAACTGTTATCTGCTAAGAGAAAGCTTGGACACAAACGCACAAAGGCAAAAAAGGAATTGATTCCTACCAATAAATAGGGTGAAACAGGAATTGTATTATTCCTTCTTTCTTCCCTAGAAACTCATATAGCCTATATATCATCATTAGTGAAGGGGAGAAAAAAGAAGGGTACCAAAATATCATCCCACACTTTCTTTAATCATATAAAAAAGTCATCACATGAGCATTACTCATTCAAATACTGTCTCATTTTCAACAGCCTAGGGCTAAAGGGAGATACAGATAGGAGGAAGTTAACAGAACAATCTACAGAGAGGAACTTGTCATGCAAAGCACTATTTCAAAGGAAATAGAGGATAGAGAAAGAGTATTCTGCACTTGCTCTATTGCTAAATATAGGCTGGAAGGGAGCCATTTTAATGTAGTTATTACTATTTATACGCACATATATGCCAATTACTTCTGTACTTTTATCTCCAAATCAAGAAGCTTTGAAGGACCGTACTTCCATTTAAAACATGAGGTTAAAGAAATCTCCAGTACTGCATTTTCCTTCCTCTACTGATTTATTTAAACAGCCCAAGTTACTGAATCTTTTTCTACAAGTTAGTTTTAAACATTCTTCGACATTATTTGATTTATAGATTTACAAACTGTTGCAACATCTTTGACTATTTAACCAGTAGCAAAGATTTGGCTTTCAAGAACAGTTACATGACTGCTAACTTAATAGTAGCAGTGACACCTTAATCATGCCATCCTTCCAAGTTCAATATGTACAAACATAGCCTAGAAAGAACCTAAGCAGAAGGATCTAATGTTCAAAAGCAATATTTCTGACTAAAATATTCCATATGTGATATACATTTCACTATAAAAACTGAGAGATCAATCTCTTACTGCTGGCAGAGCAGCATTTTTTTAACAGTTGCTTAAGATCCCTGCCAATAGCGTATTGAAAGCTTTCCTGTGTTATTAGCTCACAGCTAAGTATGCTGTATCATCTTCCATATCAGAAGTGACATAGCTGAAATAAAATTCTGACACTTGATAGCTACATAAATCTACAAACCAGGAGTCCATACAGGTAAAATAATCTGCAATATGTAACCAAACTTTAGCCCCCTATTTTAGAGGCAAAATACTGATCCGACGTGGAAGAACAATGTTTCAGAGAGTACAATTACTCATCCAAAAAAAGAAAAGTTAAAGAAGACCTCTGTCAGTGACAAACATTTCCCAGTATAATGGACACTGGCTAAGCACAAGTATAAACACATCTAACAGTGTTAAAATCAAGTCTGCTATGTATTAAGTTATAGAGGTTTTCTGAACACTGTTAAATGAAAGTAATGCTTGTACAAATGCAGTTATAATAAATTCTAACTTTTACTCATATTACCTGGTATAACCTCATGACTATTTATAGTTTATGGAAGAAAACCAACAAGTCTGGCTTTTTGTGCACACAAAACTTTGACATTGGTTTTTTCAGGATGTAAAAGAGAAAGAATGATGCTTTTGTCACATCTTCAACACCATCTATTCCAGCCACAGCAAAAAATACTTCAACTTTGATTTGAGTGGGCATGCATGGATTCACATCTTGTTTACAAAGTTGGATGGGAAAAAACAAAACAAAACAACCCTCTTGTGATCTCAAACTGTTCACTCTTCCACATGAACATGGAACTATAGAAAGACATTGTAACTACAGAAGTAGTGCCCTCTACACCCAAGCATGTACTACGACAGACAGTTTACTGAAAAGCTAAAGACCAAAACTCCAAGCTGTGATCCCCCTGGGGAGATCCAGCTTCAGAACTCCAATACACACTGTGAAATAACAGTAAAGAAAACTTACAATGTCCATAGTTAATGGCATAGGAGAAAAACTAAAGCTTTTTGAATACTGTACTGCATATCATAGTAGGGCTAGTGGCATTAAAGGCCAAGAGCAAGCTGATAACATCTAAAGCCTATAATGGCTTTCACTATGTTTGAAACATTGAAGTTCTAGCACCTTTGAGTAATCCTACAGCAAAAAGCTTCCTCACTTTTTTTTTTTCTTTTCTTGACCTTACAAATCAGTTGTGGTGTCACTCTTCTAACACCAGTCCATTCTTACCTCACGGTACATTAAAAAAAAATTTCTCTCAATCCAGACTCTTTCACAAATGTATCTTTTAAGCATGACTGGGGTACTGGACAATTTGAAAGCACACCTTAAATGCAGTGTACACTTGAAAAGCCCATGTTACAATACAGACAAGATCTCCACCACAGACTTTTTATGACATCATCACCAGAAATCCCCTCCCAGATGCACACAAGAGGTAGGAGCTGAATGGTGTGTATTAGCGGCAAGCAAAGGAATTGCTGCTCAGCACAGTCTGCCTGAGCTGCACCCTGATTATACCAGCTCAAAAAAAGAAAATTCAGAAAGCTAGTGCCTTCTCTGGCAGCATCTGAGTTTTAAGATTACATTTTGCTGCAAAGCTCCCCTTGATATACCAGGGCAGCTACAGAATACAGAGTGCCTTGAAGGCAGAATTCTCTCTCTCAAAAACATAAGATCCTTTATATCTTTTACTGTTTTTGCCAATGCACAATATGGCAGCTTCAAGCATATTACCCATGGGAATATTACACCACTGAGCAACACGAGATAGCATTCCCTTGCTGTGGCACTAAAATAAATTTGCTGAAGAGGGAAATAGGCAGTAGGAGATGAAATGCACGCTCCAGTTTCCAAGGAAAGCATGTTAATGCCTAATACACAGTGGGGGGAGGAATAGTAACAAAAATAAGGGAAAAAAAATGTATCCATTATGAAAACGTTGCTCAAGTACTGCCAGGGGAAGATCAGCAGGACCTATAGTGATCTGCTGAGTAAATGCCGGTCATGCAAACTAAAACTGCCCAAGAGCAGCTTTCAGTGACATATCCAATTTCAGCGTTTACAATGCATGAACTATAAAACTCAACCAATATGACTCTTTATGGCAGCCTTTTTCAGACCTATATGCTGACTAACACTTTAATACAGAAGAGTATTTTGTTTGCTTTTCAGAACATATTTCTCAAGGAAAAACTGCTAGCTTGTAATACAGACTGAGATCCTGATGACAGCAAGAAAATATCCTAAAACAAACTCTGTTTATATCAAGATTCCTATTCACCAGCTATCTGCACACCAACATGTCTCATCTTTTTTGTTGGTTTTTTTGAGAAACAGAGACATAGCAAGCATAATTTGAAACAAGAAAATTAAGTTTGTCAGGCATTCTTGTCCCCACTAAATGAATAGTGCAATTAGTAAGGGACCAAGATTAAGGTTAAACATTTGTCTTAATAAACACTTCTAATTTTTAAGCATGAGAATATAATTGTCTCTTTCTTTAAATATGCATCTTTTAGTAGTACAGGTTTGACAAAGTCTAAAAATGTACTACTTTGAGATATTGGTCATGTTTGACGGGCTCCAAATGACTAGATTAACCCATTATGGGCTGGGTAAAAAGGAGAAATAGACAACTTTAACTGCTGCTAATGTCACATTTCTATAACATACTTGGGATGGGAATCCAGAAAGGAATAGAAGCACCAGACAAACCAATAACTGGCCTTACATATAGAGGTAGAGGGATCAGTGTGGCACTTACCAGGTTTGCTGGCAGCTTACCAGCAATGTGATCTAGAAAGCCATAAGTATTTAAAAAATAGCTTCTGTTGGGGCAGCACCATAGACTGACTTCTGACACCCTGTAGAGAGCAAGGCTGCAGGTGGATCTGTTACTCATTGGGGCACAGCCACCAGCCAGGGCTCTAATATATCAAGCTGTCAGAGCAAGTGTTCTGTTCCCCTGAGTCTGTGACATCTGTCTAAACTAGACTGGAAAGAAATCATTATCCATCTGCTGTACCTGTCCTGCTCAGTAAATATTTTTTACATTATCCAATCACCAAGTGGCGCAGTTCTGCTCTCCAGTTTCCCAAGTCAATCCTCCATAACAAGTGCTCTTCCAACAGCTATTACAAGTCACTTTTAGGCATCATTTTATTCTTCTCCCTAGCAACTAAGATTTAGGTGGTGGATGAGAAAGAAACAGGAGATGAGGGTTGAGAGCAACAATAAAATTCGTAATTTCAGGTTATTCATTTGGGATCTTTTTAGATCATTTGACATGTTAGCAAGAATTGCAACATGATATTACAAACACCGGATTCTAAATTGCACAGTCACATATGTGGAACCAGATTACAGACTTAGCAGGATTTTCTACACTTGTGTCAACCATTTAAGGTTAAATTCCTGTAGAATTTAAAGGTAAAAGTGCAATAAATTTCAACAAGGTCCAAGTTTCGCTCTTAGAGGACATGCACTGCATGAATAACAACTAAGAATGTCTAGCAAAGTAATTCTAGATTTATTGGGTTTGTTTTGGCTTTTAAGCAGCATTAGTACTATCATCAGACAAAACTTGAAATGTGGTTTTATCAGAGGGTCAAATTGGTTTAAGTCTAGGTTTGAGTGACAGAGACTGTTCACCCACTTTTTTGGACAGAATTGTTTTCATATGTGCCAGTACCTTATCTAAATCACTGGACAATTACAGAGGCATTAACAACACCTTCAGAATTCA
Organism: Coccyzus lansbergi; assembly: GCA_033558105.1. Taxonomy (NCBI): domain Eukaryota; kingdom Metazoa; phylum Chordata; class Aves; order Cuculiformes; family Coccyzidae; genus Coccyzus; species Coccyzus lansbergi. Next base: position 2,290,027 of record JAUMJK010000159.1, read on the forward strand.
GGAATGTGAGGGAACATTTACAGGCAGGACTTCATGTGAAAGAATCACTTCCAAATTTTAATGAGGTTGCTAACATTCTAATTACCTAAAATTCTGCTTCCATGCTGGACACATATACCTGTTGAACAAAGAGTTGTTGAATCATATCATATTACCAAAACACATTAAGACTGACAGAAATCCAATAGCTAAACCCTATCATTATCTAATCCAGCAGATTGATTTACCTTTTTACTTGCACCTTTGTTGGTATGATAATCTTTATCTGAAATAGGTCAGAAATTATTTTTCCCTCTATTTATGTTTTATAAAAATTTGGATTTCATATAATCATGCGTTTATTCCCATTTTCCTTCAAGTTAATCAAATAAATATTCAAAGTAATTCTCTTATTTAGGATAAGGAGACCACAGTAACTTTTCATATCAGATTCCTTTGGCAGGATAGATTCAGATGAGTTCTATTAAGCATTAATAGCAACCATCAACCTTTCCCATAGTAATAGATTACAATTGAATCTTCAGCCTATGACCAAAAGAACAGCAAGAAAAAAGCAGCAACACCTTATGAGGATTCCTTGTGCCCATTCTAAAATCTGTTCTTTTGGATTGGTCAATCTCCAGCCAAAATAGATCAAGCACTGAAAAAGCAGTGGAAAGTCCTCCCAAGCATGGGAGGAGCAAAACTAGGTGCTTCAACAGAAGCAAACACTAACAAAGTTTCAGGGGAATCTTAGCACAGTGTCTAAAAGAAAGCTTACACAACAGATGCTGGATTCCTTCATCCTAGAAAAGTTGCACGATCCCTCCAATTCTACTAGGGTAGAAAAGACTAGAAATGACACAAAAACTAGCTGATTTATCCTCTTCCATTTCAAGACATCAATAGCAATAGTTACATGAAGTAAAAGACAAGAAATGGTTCAATGCTGTAAAAAGTGAGAAACGCCAGACCTCACCTAAATAATATTTCAGTATGTGCTGAGGCCAGTGGAATAAAAAAAAATTGATACATGCCTATCATATCTAAACTAGCCCATTTCAAAATGAGGCAAAGCTATCATATCTTTCACCTGCAATTGTGCTATTTTTTCCCTAAGGAAGAAATGTAGGAGATCACTAAAGTTGAAAGTCTGGAGAAACTGACATTCATGAGAGTTACAGCCCAATAAAATATCATTCAAATCTTTCTGATATTATTTGTAAAGCACAGAAAAAGTCTGACATTGCTGCATGGGTTGTTTTTTTTTTTTCCCCCATTCTTAATAAATAACTATTTGACTGCAGCATCTGGAACGTGGCAACACACATGAGCATAGAATCATAGAATCATCAGGTTGGAAGAGGCCTACAGGATCATCAAGTCCAACCATTCCTATCAAACACTAATCCATGCCTCCAGGGAAGGCGAGTCAACCACCTCACTGGGCAGACCGTTCCAATGCCTAACAACCATTTCTGTGAAATTTTTTTTCCCTAATGTTCAGCCTGAACCTCCCCTGGTGGAGCTTGAGGCCATTCCCTCTTGTCCTGTCCCCTGACACTTGGGAGAAGAGGCCAGCACCCTCCTCTCTACAACCTCCTTTCAGGTAGTCCTAGAAAGCAATGAGGTCTCCCCTCAGCCTCCTCTTCTCCAGGCTAAACACCCCCAGCTCTCTCAGATGCTCCTCATAAGGCCTGTTCTCCAGCTTTGTCAGTCTTCTCTGGACTCACTCCAGATCCTCAACATCCTTCTTGTGATGAGGGGCCCAGAACTGAGCACAATATTCAAGGAACAGTCTCACCAGTACTGAGTACAAAGGGAGAATGACCTCCCTGGACCTGCTGGTCACACCGTTTCTGATACAAGCCAGGATGCCATTGGCCTTCTTGGCCACCTGGGCACACTACTGGTTCATGTTCAGTTGGCTGTCAACCAACACCCCCAGGTCCTTCTCCTCCTGGAAGTTTTCTAGAGAGACTTCTCCTATTCTGTATCTCTGTATAGGGTTGTTGTGCCCCAAGTGCAGGACCCAGCATTTGGCCATGTTAAACCTCATGCTGTTGGACTCAGCCCAACTCAGCAACATAGAGAAACTCTTCTATCCCAGTCTGTCTGGAGTTCAAATTGCACTCAACTTAAAAAATAAGCAGTTGGACTGGCTCTATATGATCCCGTTACAAGCGTTTGGCACACTACGATCTTCAATCTTTACAACTTCTAGAAGGTGTTACCAGTCAGCAAGCCTCGTCAAGCCCACTGACACAGAGTGAAAAGTGACATCAGTTTGTATAAAGTAATTTTAAATCTCTTTAAGAGTCTTGCATGACAAACTAGAACGCTCTAGCGCTTTTGGCATTTGTCTACATAGAGACTGAAGTATTAATGCAGATGGCCTTCAGGTAGAGTGAACACAATGAAACATCTCAGAGATACTTGGACATTGATCAGGCAACACATGAAGTTAACTTATGCCAAAGTGTTAAAATAATGCCACTTCATCTAATGGCACAGATGGAGATTCATATTATCACCACTTTAGGTGGGTGTGCAGTCACCCTAATGCAAGAACAAACAAATCGTGCAGATCTTATAATGACTTTCACTCAGCATGGTGACACCCGACACTCCCTGTTTTCTTCACGGGTACGCGATAATCACATTTTGTACAGAACTGCTGGTGGTGTTGCTAATGAGGATGCCTGTACTTAGCTTACAACTATTAGATTTAGAGTAAAGAGTTGAAAACAGCACCCACAAATGGAAAGAGCAAACATCACCCCGCATTTTTATCATTAAATCCATGCATACAAATAGCTGAATGCGTTACAAACAAAAGAGCCAGGGGGCAGTAAAATATTTGCTTTTGTTCCATGTCATTTTGATACTAAAAAACCTGTTTCCTTACACTAACATTTTCTCTACAATTTGTCTTTGTGGGCTTGAAAGAAAAACCAAAGTCTGTGCTTCTTAATGCACTCACGATTGGACCTCAAACAAAAGTCAAACTTCATCTACTTCTAGAACATGCAATTAACTTCCCCCAGGAGCTGCACATTGGCCTGTCCCCCAGTCTGTACAGTGAAGAAATGGGATACCCGCTCTGTCCTATTTAGAGATCTGACAAAGCAAATTTCAGTGCAGTCGCAATAATAGTGTTCTGCATAATCTCAGAAGACCCTAAAGCTGATTGTAATTGCAGAAGGAGAAGAGTTGGGATGTGTCTTGTTGGGGGTTTTTTTCCCCCTCCATGCTTTTTAATAGAAGTAATATATTAGGGCTTTAGAAATGCCATTCCCAGGAAACCTATGTTTTCTTAATGTATTTCAAACACAGGTTATCATTTAAGGTATCTACTGGTTAAACCTGCTAAACAAAAAATAATTCTTTATATGAAAGGTAAATTTTGTGCTTTATTCATAGCAAACAATGAGATCTACCATGAAGTTTTGTTAAAAGCACCTCCAATTTGACTTGTTTGTAAGAGCTAGAAGAGATAAATAAATGTTTTTTTAATGAAAAATGAACATCAACCATACAAGTCTCAAGGGGAACTCTGAAGAATCATGATTTTGAAACCCCAGCTCAGCACTAAATTAAATTAAAAAGCCAACCTATGAACAGAAAAAAAAATCCTCCCATCCTTTATCTCACACAAACATATAATTCTCAAAATATTTCTAACAGGCATATCCCTCCTTTAAAATTTTTACCTGTGTCTTTGTACATCAGTAATAAAACAGAATTCTATTGCTTATCGAGTCTTCTTTGCTAAGTATTTAATGCATTTTGGCAGGAAGTCTTTTTTGTATATTCTCACTTGTCTTTAATTAAAAAGGTACACACACAATTTGTGTAATATTTCCCCTAAAACAGTTCCAGCCAGGCTGGATTCAGCCCGGTTACTGCTGATTCAGCAGCATGGTTATTCATGCCAAAGGCTAAAACAATTAGATATGAACTTGATGAAATAGCAAGGCTTTCCATTTACTAAATGATGTTGAAGTGTTTTCATATCTTTGTGTGGAACTGCAGGTGCCCTATACATTGGCTCTAATGTTCACCTCTGTCACTCTGACTTGTAACCATGAACACAAAGAACGGATTATAGCCCTCGTAGTCTGATTATCTCTGTTGTTACATTTCTCTGTGGTACTGTATAATTGTTCCACTGACAAGTACCAGTGATGTCTTAATGCCAACAACAGAATGCATTTCTATTCAACTGTCTAAACATTACTTGTTCTACAGAGATAAGAGAGAGGTCTCAAGGGTCACACAATAAAGAAGATAAATTATTAGATACTTACCAACACCAGAAAATAAAGGAACATTATGCATGCTGACCATACAAAACGTACCTTGTTTCACTGCCATGAATTAGTTGAATTTCATCATTAAAACTAGTTCTATCCAGATTTCAGTACAGCTAAGAAAATGGCACAAATTTATATTCATACAGCATTCGTTGATAAAGAAGAACACACTAGTGTTGCAAAATTACAAAAGGATGGAAAAAAGAACCATCTCCTGATGACAACATAATGCAAAACTGAAGATGCTGTGTTTAGAGGTAGAGAGAGTCTTAACAAGGTCAGTTAGTTTCCACCTCAAGCACATGGAAATGATTTTAGTCTCCTGAAAGCCCAGGTAATGGAACTGAATGTGCTCATCTCTAAAGAATTAAGCATGAGAAGCTAGGCTTCTGTTCAGACTCAGGATTTTGATTTTTCACTTACTAATCTTTTCCTGTTGGAGCATACAAAGTACTTTATGTCCTCAAAGTCTTCTGCAAAGCAACGCTGCTGAACAGACAAACATAGAACAGATATAAGGGTGAGTACATACCATGGATCCTTTGGCTTTATCTTTGGAGATGATTTACTCATCACCCATTTCTGTTGTGGAAGCAGACGACTATTTTCTCTTGAAATAGTGGGAATTTGGTTGGGGTTTTTTGGTACATAAAATGCAGATTTGAAAAGAAAAATATAAATACTGCCAAGGAACATCACAACATGAAGCAGCATCCAAGAAAATGTTTTTGGGAAATCAGTGAATTTAACATTGCTACTTTTCTTGTCTGCAGACATTATAAAGAGGTGAGATGCAGAAAACAAACCCAGAAACAAGCAAATTATTTATAATGAAATTAAATATGAAAACATAAATGAGTTCTATAATGACATTCAGAATTATATTTTAATCATTGTATCAACCATTTCAGTATTTAGGAAATGCTGTGTCTATAGTAGAAGATGAAAAGCTACAGAAGGCATAGCCGGGAGGCATACTTCTGGGACAAATGAGGATATTATCCCAGAGCTTCTTCAGATAAACAACTATTACCTGCACCTCATTTGGAAGACTAAAAGATCTCCAGCATAAGGCCAAAGGCAACAGAACAGTGTTCAATCTGCCAGAATAAGAAAAATGGAATTGTGGTTTCTGGAGGAAGCTGGCAAGTATCTGATGTTGATATACATTAACATGTCATAGACCTTCAGAGGTAATAGAAGAATTTGGAGATTCTTACTTTGACTTCACTGTTATTTCAAACGGGAAAACAGTTTCTTTGAGAAGACTCTTTTCCGATGAGAGAAATACATTAGAAAAAATATGAAAGCAAGTAGTTGAGCACAGAGTATAATAAAGGTAATGGATGGCTATAGTTGTTAAATTTTGATTAAGTTTAAATTCAGTAAGAAAATAAGCATTCAACACTCTGGTCAGATTTGGAGTGAAAAGGAGAGGCATTGTGTTTGTCCGAGTTCAAATTAATGCATATTCAACATAACTGGCCCTGTTTGTAAGGTAAGTCATGACAACAGTGTTGAACTCTATGATAATAGCTAATCAGAGAAGAATTGAGAAGACAAAAGGAAATGAAGAAATGGGACATACCCCTAACACAAACTGCATGCTACCTTAAACAACTTACAAAGGGTGGCTTGACTTAAAGAAAAGTAGTATAAAGAAACCATATTGCAAGACATTCACATATCAGCAGAAGAAAAGTTAATGAAGACAAAAGAGTCTCCAAGTCAGAGGCTTAAGCTACTTTCAAGGGCAAGTTTCATATTTTTCCCAACAACCCTTTAACAATAATATTGATGCGAAATGAAGGCGAGCTTTTAAACAGCAAAACAAACCAAAGGATAAATTTGCATATGAAAGATGACCTGAAATGAAGGATAAGTGTAATAATTAATCTCCCCTCCATCTCATAACAAATTTAAAAAGTAGGACCTTTAAGATATGCTTGCTATCCAACCTTATGAAGCAAGAAGAGGATGCAAGGATTCAACATTTCTGGGCAATCAGGACAAGCGAAAACAAATTCACGTTTTCTTCTGAAGTCCTCCCAGATCTCTTGCAGGTGTATGACATGCTCTGAAGAGCAACAAAAGATCAGGATGCTTGAAAGAGGAAGTAGTTTCAAGACACCAGAGGAAAAAAAATAATTAAAAAAATATTTTTCAGCAGTCTTTTCTTTTTATTTTTATTAATTTCAAGCATCTGGTTGTTCTGATGCCAAAGAAGGAAGAGACCTTTCTTGACTGACAGAAAAAGGTCTTTTGCAACTGCAACATTAAGATGTATTAAAGCATCCAAGACAGTCTGACATGAAGCTCACAAACACAGGAATTAATAGTGCTCATTTGCACTTTTTTTTTTTTTTAATAAAGCACTGTAAGAAATCCTAACTTCTGCTGAACTAAGGCAGCTTTCTCATGCAGTACCACCTTGATCAACTACCCACACTGAATTGCACTTTGAGAGAGTTGTATTTGCTAGAGATTTAGACAGAGATCCTTAGTATCGATTGCATTCAGCTCTCTAAAAGACTGAAGAAAACAAGTAAAATATGCTACTTCTGAAGTATTAATATTTTTCAGAAACACCATATTCCTATACTTCTGAAGCTTACAGACCTCTTTCTAATGCCCCTGCTGCTTCTACACTTCAATATTTTCCTTGCAGCCACTAATTAGCACATCAAAGTGTAGCAAAATTGACAGGTAAATTATCTTTTAAGAGCATTAAAAACATTTTCCAGATAAATAATTATATTAAAATATGTTAAAGCAATGATTTTTCGGTACTAGGTCATGAAAAATACTTCTAAAAATCTACGTTGTAAATTTGCATTCCACCTGAAGTTATCATTTGTAATTTCTTTCATATAATGTAGCTTCTAGAATAACAGAAAGCTTCTTTACCTCTCTCCTCATACAGCCTTTTTAGAACTGACACGACCAAAAATACCAGCTGCTGCCAATACCTGACAGGAGCAGCTGAACCTCTATCACCTTCTCTTTGGTGATTATACATTCCTCCCTCCTCCTCACCTAGCACTACACTCGGGTGCCAAGACCCTTCTTTACAGTTAAGCATTCCCCTGCATTTGTGCTAAAAGTGTACACAGAGAGCATGTATCTACCCAATTTTTGACTTGATTTCAAGATAAAAAATAATTAAAGCATACTTTTATATTGTTAGACTTCCCAGATTAACAATCATGCACCTACAAGGTAGTAAAAGTGGGCCAGTTTTTCTTTTAAACTTAAATAACATCATAACAGCATGCACAGAGCTGTTTTGTGCTATTAGACTGTTTTAAAGTACAGCATGTTTAAAAGCTAGTGGGTTATTTCTGCACCGCACTTGGTTATTTCAACATTGCATTATACCTCAAAAAAGCAAATATGGCCAAGCTTTGCCAGGATCTAAACAAAGCATTCTGGTTAGAAGATTTACAGTAAAAAGTTATTGTTAAATTGAAGGAGGAATTTCAAGTGCCTTTGGCTTCAACGCTCTAATTTAAGACTAGATCTTCTGAAAAGAAATAGAAAAATAAGGAAACTCCCACACATCACAAGCTCTTAAGTTCCCCCAAAACAGGACAGAAAAATCTTCACGTGTCTAAAAACTGAAGGAACATCACTAAGACAGACTTGAGGCAATCTGTTACCCATTATAGCTGGAACTGCTATGTCAAGGCAGATATAAAATTGCAGTAAACATACATTTGTTCATTGAGGCACATCCACACACTGTTTTGGACAATGGAACATGCCACCAAGCCTTGCCAAGCACTTCAAGGGAATTCTATCAACAGAACATCTGTTTGAGATCACATCTTTCCAGCGTTATTTTGTGTGCTGCCTGTGATCTCTCCCCAAAAGAGCACACAAAGAATCAGTGAAAACCCTGTGACATAGCAAGAGGTCTTTTCTGTTTTGTTACCCCATTAAATCAAACAGTAACTGTTATTGATAGTAAAAGACTGCTGCACACATACCTAACTATGAGCCAAGCCACATACAAAGGAGAAAATATCAAATTTCAGCCTCAAACTCCCCTCTGGAAGCTTCTTCCCTTTCTAAATATTGTTCTGTGGAATAAAGAAAGGCTTTTTAGTTTAACAGTCAAATCCCCCTTCTAGAGACAGAACAGTCTCACACTGAGAAGTGTTATAGGGTGTGTCCAATAACAGTGCAGGAGAACTCCCAAACCATTCTCGCCTCTTCTGTCCCAGATGAATCCAGTTTTCATTTGGAGCACAACAGCCGCAGATTATAAGCTTCAGGGTAGTCACAGGGAAAATTCTCCTGAGAGATGGTGGTTTGACTAACCTCAGGTGAGAAATGAGCCCAGTTTTCCCCACAGCTCCAGTATGTGCTTTAACAAAACAGTTACTAAGTAAAAAGAAGAAACCGCTGCAGCTATGACTACAGGCTGCAACAGCTATATTTTACAAGATATGAAAACTTATTAAAAAATTATTTCTTGCCCTTAAAGATTTATTCGCGTGAAGGAAGTATTTCCTTGTAGCATAACTTACTGCTTTGCAATACAGAGGACAGAGTTTCATTGCATCCCATTGACTGGGTTAAAAATACTTCACTAGGCTTCTCTAGCCACACCATGAGGTATTCAGGTGCCCCTCTCAGAGGTACTGACCAGATTTCTGTTACTTAAACATAGCCTTTGCCATATAGCTTGTCACAACATCTATGTCCCCTTCTCTAGATCTGACTATTGACATTTACAGACTTCTATCTTCTTTGTGAAAGAATTTAATACACACAAGGATTAATGGTTTCTTCTGTTCTCAGATCCCTTTCTGTGATCTGATATACACAGCTGCTTTGCTACTGTAGTGTGAATAACTCAAAAGAGTAACTAAAAACTCTCTGAAGTCTATCTCACAAATACATTTGACCACTGACCAAAACTTGTTCCCATCTTCTGTCTTTTACAGTCTCTTCCAGACAGCTACACACACAAATTACACCCAATATTGCCATATATGCCGCCTCTGACATTATAGCAGCATTTTGCAGTTCAGGCTGCAACAATTCATGTTGTGTGGCACATCTCTTAGCAAGGTGAAAGACATACCACAACTTAGGTCTTTGGCTGCAACATATCTTAGTCTAGGTCTCTCAGTAGAAAGAAAAACAAACAAACCCAAAAAATAACCTAAAGCATGGCACGACTTTCATGCCCCTGACAGCCTTGCCATACATTACAAAACGCTGCAATGCTGCTCTGTACAGAAGTATTTTCCATTGTTATGTTCTCAAAGCAGTCGTTGCTCTTGAAAATGTTGTTTGATTTCATTGAATATCATTAAAATCCCACCTGCAAATACAGAATAATCAGCACAGGCACTTACCTTGATAGTGGTAATTGAAGAACAAAGGATATAAGATTTGCCATGCAGATCCATGCACAAGAGTATTTCCAGCATAACCAAATGCTTAACACTGAATTATAAGCAGGTTTAGGTTTAATCAACATTATATTTTTGTCTTTCAGAGTCTGAGGCAGTTTCAGATAGATAAGATTAGGGCTCTGAAACATGCTTAGCAAGGCTGCAGACAATATTGCCAGAAACAGTCTACTTTTCATCAAGTATTTATTCGACCTAGACATCCCTTCCATTTTCAGAAAACATAAATGCAGTCTAAATCATAGAAAAGAAAAAGAAATCATATAACAACAAGATAACCCACATTTAAAATACCTATTTCATAAACGACCCGGTATCCTTTAAAAAAATACTCAGAGTATTGTTAAAGCAGAAAAAAGTCCCTCACTTGAAAAGGCTTGAATTATGTTTTTGTAGAATTACAAAAGTACTTCAAAATAAATCTTTAGAAAATTCTATCTGTGAAGGAGTCCTCTTTTATACCACCAAAGCAAGCTTTCTGGAAGACAAGAGAGCTCATTCAGTTTCTGCTCCATTTTTAGCATTCGGATCTCTAATATGCCTGATATGTTACAGCTAGAACATGGATGAGCTCCATAGGGAAAAGAATGAATAATCTGCATTTGTTTCTTAGAGGTTTTACTCACATCAGTGTCTGGAGATGCACAAAATAAAGCTAGTTTCAAAACAACGTGTTAGTGATACAATAAGCGTTTGCATCATACACCTGCACACATGGAGTGTGGAAAGAGAAACTGAGATATCAGTACCCAAAACACTGATTGTATCCAGTGTTCATTTATGTTCCATATTGGGTAGGATAAGAGTTTAGATGCATTTAGCCCTTTTATGAACCTTGAGAACCTTGCCTCAGCAATTTGTTTCTTTTTCAGATAAATTCTTTGTTAATAGCTAATATGTTGCAAGATTGTAACAACCAATATAAAATTAACACACATATCCCCACAACTACTGATCCAGTCAGAAGGGCACTGCTGTATCCTACCGACAGAACTTTGCAAGAGAAACATAATACAGTGCTTGGCCTGCTGCATGAAAAATAAAAGTTTGCATCCAGAACTGGAGGCCCTTCACCTACATCTGCCCTGTTATCTGCCTGCCTTCTTGATGTCCACAACAAATTTTCCCAGGATGAAAAAACAACTGTCCCATTGGAGAGAAACTCCAAGCTTTTTTGGAGAAAGCAAGAAATGCAAATAAAAATGCAGTTATCTCAAAGTTTTATTTTATCAAGTATTCATATTTATTATTTGGTAGCTTATTTCTAAGGCTAGAAATGTTTTGCATCTTCTATGCACACAGTTCCCTATGTGTGCATAACATTGCACTCAACTCCAGCATCAGGCCACTCACACTCATGAATTTCCAGGACAAGAACCTTTATGTAATTACTTACCCGAGCTGTTACCCTGAACTTACTCACAAAATTAATCTTCTAGCATCATATACACAGAAATATTTGAAAATGTAAGGTTTTTCTTTCCTCTATAGTCAATATAATCTTTTTTAGTCTCCTCTTTGCATTGAGCCTATCATATAAAAGTTGTTGGTGCAGCATTCAGTGGAAGCAGAAGAGGTCTACAGAAAGCCTATATAAATGAAAATGGGTTTGCTTCAACTAAGTTAGAAATTTTAATAAATCCTAAGATAGCTTTTAAACAAAAGACAGTTTGAACATCTTCACAACACTTGTGGCCATTCTATTGTACATCAAATAAACATACTTTTATATGCAGCAGAGCCCATTCAATTCAAAACACTGAGTTTTTGAATTCTTGTGCTGCAGGAGGGTTTTGTGCCCAGTTCCAAAACTCATTAATTCAAGTACTTCTTCCAGAAGTTCACACAGCCGCTCATGAGTTCACCAGTTATCAACCAAGCAGTTAGTTTATTCAGGTGAACAAACACTTTGTATGCTAAAATGTTCAGCAGCCATCCCGTATGACAACAGGGTGCTTATCAACAAGGTCTGATACATCTCACTCCAGTAGTTTATAGTTGCCAAACTTGAGTTCCTACACACTCCCCTGTTGCTATCTACCAGAGAACAAAGCAAATGAACAGTACCCTTCCACAATACAAACATAATTGATAATTTAAGATAATACTCCATACTTTACAATGGAGCACATACACTGCTTCTCTTCATTATCTTCAAGATTCTCCAGGGCTCGCCAGTTAGAAGCTGTAGTCAGCAGTACTTACTGCAGCCAAAAGGATATGAGCCCTATGAATTCAGGTGCTGTATAGTGCTGTGGTGGGTGATGCACTGTCCCTGCACTCCTAATCTTCATGTCATAATATACTTAACAATTACCATAGAGATTAAATGACCTAAACCTCCTCAGATTCTACACTCTGTTGAGCAAAGGGACAAGAAGGTTTGAAAAATAATTATGTAATTCACTAGTGCTGCTCCACTGACCTGGAAATAGTTTTTTTAGGTGACAAGTGAAATAAGCAAGGGAGAACAAGAAGAAGAAAATCCCCAAACCCTACTACTCTCAATTCAAACTCATCTCAGGAAATTTGACTGCCTTGCCACTGAGTTACCACCAGTTTCAATGAACAGGACACCATTTGAAATCCTACTACAAATTGTTTTGCCTGCCTGTGAAATCATAAGCAAAAATGACATATACTGGAAAGAAAAACACCATGATGTTTATTTCTCTTGTCTTATAAGACGGCTTTCTTAGTGACGCAGAAAAATCCAACAAGATCTTAGCAAAAGAGACGGCTTTCTCAGAGACTGTCCATGCACAGTCTCAAAAACCAAAGAGTTAGGCTTTAAGGAACAAAACACTAATTGTGGATGAGTGACACAGAAAGTAGAACTTACTGGAGTATATATCTGGCCTTTGGTGACCTTGTGACTCAGATTTTCATTTAATTTCTGAAAAAGCATGCTACATGTCTGTATTGCTTAGATTACACTGCATCTGCATTCTTTCTTTCTATGAACTAAGGGAGTATTTGAAGACGAAGAAGTATAGTAAGTTACTGGCAATTGCTTTTGTTCAATGATATAAATGATGTAGTCATTGATATAACTCAAGATGCAGGCAACACAGTACCCTATATCCCCCTCTTTGGCTTTTGATCCTATTTGGTGTTCTTCAAGAGTCTGGCTGCCTTCAACTTCAGAACTAAAGCTGGTCTTGATTAATGCTTTTGGAATTAACCACCAAATCACTTCTATCATCTCTTAATCACTTCTACTAGCTCATGAAGAGGTGCACACCAACTGAGATGTAGTATCATACTGTTAAATACATTAGCTGCCTTTCCCATTTGACACCCCCACTTGAAGTGCAAAGCAAGCTTTAAGTATCAGAATCAGATTCCTGTGGAGAGATCCTCACTGACATACAAATCTAGCCATGGAAGCTGAAAAAAAGTTGTTTATGCACTTGCGTTTCCATGCAGATTTTTCCAGTCATCACAGCTGTGCACATCAGGACTTGGCAGATTTTAGGACTACAGTACCTTCAGGTAGGAAAAGCAGTCAGAATTTGAAGCATAAAGTCTCTCTTACCAAGACCCTGTGCAAGGGAGAATTTTAAATTAACTTCTGCTCACGCAAATTGCTTACATCTTTCATAGATTCTAACAATAAGCAAACAGTGCAAGATATAATAGTATTGAGTGAAGCACTTCACTTCATGAGAGGACTTGATTCATGAGCCGGCTAACATCTTAATGAAGCAATTCCTGTCACAAGGCAAGTGATGATCACTTCTGCAGCATTTCAGGTATCTCAGTGTGCAGAAAAAACTGTTAGAGTCAAGCTTGTCCTTGCAATGTCAATTAAAACATTTGGGAAATCTTATTTTTCAAGCAGTTTAATAAACACTAATGCTTCTGTGTTAGAAGTAACCTTAATATAGATTCTATCAGCTATTCAGCAAAGAGCAGTCATTCAAGAGTTAAACCTCATAATAGATTTGATGGCCTTTATTCAAAAATATTTTTACTCAAACTAAGTTTCATGAAAACAACTATTACTTGCTCCTTCAAAGTCCAAGATAATGAATGTAATCTCCACCAGATGTAACAGGAATAGTTTCAATTACCCTACTTTTCAATTATTCTTCATAATAACTTTTCTTTTAGAAGCACTAGGGTGCCTTTTATTAATAAAGTGTTAAACTGATAATGATGATAGTGGAAGTAAGGCGAAGAGGGCAAGAGCTGTCTACGCAGGAAAAATTGTGTCATATATTATTTACCCTGTCTCACTCAAACTCTAAAGAAAAGCGAAAGATAGAAAAAGTGACTTAATGTGAATAGCCGAATTGGACACACAGATGAGTTATAAGGATTAAGGTCAAAGGATAGATAAAGGGCATAAATCTGCTCAATGTTCATTAAGATGCAGATGTTTTATTTAAAGACACTCCTAATTCAGATCAAAGTTAATAGAAAGAAATCTGGAAGACCAGCACCATCAGACTTCTACTCAAGAAAGCTCTTTTTGAATCTTTGCCTCTGACTTAAGCTGGTGGCATGAAAACATAATCAGAGAAAGCTCCTTTTTTGATGAGGTGCTCAAATCCCATATTTTGAGGTACTGTAAGTGAAGGTCAGGAAAACTGTGTAGTATTACAGGTACTATGTCAATCCTTTACAGTCAAATTACTGCTCTCCACAATAACTTTAACTGACCAAACATACCATTTAATTAGTGTTTACATCCACGTATCTAGTTAAGGATCTGTAAGTACATTACACCTGCAGTGAGCAATAGCACATCCTGTTCTGAAGTTTCTAAAAAGCTTAAAGAAACCCAATAGTAACATAAAAAACTCAATCATCCATTCCAGCAGTGTCCTGGTTATGCCAATAGAGGCCTTTTTGACCAGAGACCAGAAAACAATTTTAGAAATCTATGTAGTCAGATATCTATTCATGTTTCCATTATAGATATTACTCTTTAAGGCAATTAAAGACTTAGGAAAGCAAATTTCAATGCGAAGCCTGGCATTGCTGTATTCAATTTAGATGCATCTCCCCTTTCCTGAAATGGAAGAAGAGTTGATGCAAATAATTCTAGAACTTTTCATTATTAGATGAGAAACTCCATGTTATTGCTTTTCTGGGGGGTGGAAAAAAAAAGTCTAATAACAAAGTACCAATATGATCAGTTGAATCATTCCATATTGTTTATATTTAAGATTAAAAGAAGTCTCCAAGTCTTCCATAACTTTAAAGCATCTTAAGAGGTCTCGTACAGACTATAATCCAAAATAACATCACTGAGTACATAGAATCAGAAGAATACATCATTCAACACAATTTATGAAGGAAAACATGAAGAGGTCCATTATGGCACCTTTAACTTGAGCAAAGCTGCCTTAAATTTTAGCCCTCCTGCAAGATTAAGTCCATGATCACTCCGTTTTAACAGCTGCCTTGTAATGGATAAGTTTTCTTACTGAGAGACAAGTTTTAACAGCATTTAGGTAAGGTCCATAACAAGTCTTCACTTAGAGCTTTGAGACAAATCCTTACTCAATTTTGGAGGTAGAGGTAACTGTACTCAGCAAACCCGCCCATGACACAGGAATGCAGAGAATCTGGAGCTATCCTTTCATGCATCAGAAGAACAGATCCAAGAGGAAATATAGTTACTGAACTCTTCCTCAAAGATCCTTCACTATCTATCCTGCCTTGTCAAAACCTGAGGCACACATCGCAATGGTATCCTCAAATAAAATTTGGTGTTTCAATATTTAGGGATTAGAAGACTGAAAGCTTATTAAAAGCTGTACTTTCAGACATACACATTCACAATGCTTCATTTTGCACAGTGGGGTGGGCACTGAGCTCTTTTTGGATGAGCCTAAATCACACCACATGGTACTTGTACTCCAATCAAACACTCAGCCCACAGAAAGAAATTAAAATTAATCCAAAGTAGAAACGAAGACAAAAAGGTGCATTGTTATACTTCAAGAGTACATATGAAATCCTAAGCACTTCCTAGCTCATGCTACACATCCACACCTGCTGGTTCATACCGCTTCACAAGGTCAATGCAGCTGCACACAGTCCATTCAAACAAAAGACTTCAGCAGAAGGAGGACAAAGTCCTTCCCATGTATAAGACCTCATTCATTTAGTGGAAGTACCAGTCTTCATTTAAATATAGCCAAAGTTTTATTATATTGCTATGTACATTAAGATACACATGAGAAGAAATTCTGTTAACTTGCAACAACCACCAATCAAGTTATAACAGCTCAGTTCTCAGAGCCATTCACTCATATTTTCACTGCATCACCAGTGCTATTATTTAATGCCTAAATGTGAATACCTCTCCTAGTTATCTGTAGAAAACATCTTGGAATAAATTCACAAGATAAGCTTAAACCACAAATGATTTGGACCGTTTCTCAGCTGTTCATCCAAATGGTTCTAAGGGCATTCAAATATAAAAACTTCGATTAACTGCATCCTATAATTTGTCACCATTATGAGCACATATGGAAGGTGAATTGTGTCTATTTGCAACATAACAACCTTTAAAAATGTTATCAAGATAACAGTAAATTTTAATCAATCGTTTGTGTGCAATGCAAAAAGGTAAACTCATAAAAAGAGGAAAATTAAGAGACATGAACATAAATGAGGGAAAGGGGAGTGATTTGCTTAGGATAACAAAATCTCTTCTCAGTTTGAGCTGAAGCCCTTTGAAAGGGTTAGGGAACACATGGATAATCTTGTCAATAAAGAATGCTCATGTTTCCTGAAAGCTTTTGTCACAAATCCTCATTAAAGGCTCCTAAAGAAACTGAACTGTAATTAGATGAGAGAAGATCCTATTGTTCATCTGCTATCTGTTGAGCACCTTATTAATTAATAAAAAAAAAGGTAAACTCTCACTTTAAAGTAGATGGCTAAGACAGTCTTTAAATATATATAAACATATTTTTGAATGGTGAAGAATCATACATAATGTACTCCAGCAAGTAAGATGGATTGAGGGGAAAGTGAAGCATAAAGAAAAAGGGGCTGGGGTATAGAGTTTACAGTTTAGGAGCTGAGGATTATTATGACAGGTTGAAGGGTATCTTAAGCAGATGAGTGAAGACAAAAAAGAATACAAAGACATACATAGGGCGAGGGGAAAATGGTCTCTGCCTCACACAGATTCTTAAGGTGTGAGAGTTACCATTCAGGAAAGATACCAGAATTAACTCATTATTCAGAACCAGATAAATACAAGGTTTGAAGTTATTATGAAAGGAACAGAAAACATCATGATATCTTTCCAAAAGGCCATACACCCATTTATGAATTCATGTTGCATGCAGCTCCATTAATCTCATTTCAAAAAAAAGAGACAGAAGTAGAAAAGATGCAGAATGTTGTAAGGATAATCAAAGGTATGGGAAAATCTTCTTTAGAAAGGGATTAAGTAGATTAGTTTGCCATCTGAAGAGAAAACTAGGGTACAGATAGAAAAGTAGTCTCCTTAAAAAAATATAGTACGAAGAAGCAGGGCATAGGGGAAAGTTCTAGGTATCCCCACACAGAGTTATCACTCGGAAGATTTAAAATGAAGTTAAAAGTAATACTGCTTTTAATGTAAATATTAATCAAAAATTTGGAAGTTGCTACCAAAGAAGAGCAAGCCTGAGATTTCATCAGTTTTCAGAGTTAGTCTCATGTGCAACTACTTACATGGCTGGATGCCAGTCAAGTGTAGCAGTGTAAAGCCCATATGATATATATTTTGCACCTCCTTTCACTTTCCTTGGTGAATGCTGCAAGCCCTGAGGCAGCAGAGTAGAAAGCTCCTTGTTTAGACCTAGTATAGATACTGGTTAGGTACAATAGAAAGACCATCAGGTTTTTCTCTTAGTTACCCTTATTAATAATGGCTAATAGAAGGAAAGAGCAAGTAACTGTCATCCTTTTCTGTATTCTTAACCTACAGCTCAGTATCCATGCAATATGCATTGTCTCTTCAGCTCAGTAAGGAGCTAACATGCACACAGGCTGTAAAAGCATGGGTTTTATTCATGTTACATAATTCACACTTGTTTTGTTGGTGTTTTTTTTTTTTTTGGTCTGGTTTCTGTTGATATTGTCTTAAATTTCAAGCTGGCCTTGAAACATTTTCACTGTCTAGTTCTTGTGTAACGGTCAGAACCCCAGTCTCTGTAATCTTCCAAGGAGGATGGTGGAGGATTTACTTTCCTATTCAACTCAAATCTTTCATAAAGCACATTCTAAAATTCATTTTAGTGTAAGACTTATTTGATCACTATAAATATTAAGGTAAACTTCCAGAAAAAAAAAGAAAAAGTAAACTGGCCAATGGCAAATATTTCAGTATTTGCACTTGCAGAACAGTCATTTATTTTATACAAAGTCTATATGCTCAAAACCATTGAAAGCCCTGGAAGAATCAGTCCAGTTTTCCTACCTGCTGCTCTCATGAGAGAAAGAAGGGAAAGCATGAGTGGCAGCTTTTGTACCTCTAGCCCAGAGACCCTCTTCCCTAGGTATGAAATTCACTCTAACAGATAACTATTAAATTTTCATTGAAATCACCAAGATAAATACTTGGATACCTGCATATATGAATATGTTTCCTGTGTGACGCAAAATTTCATTTAATTTTGTTCTTGAGCATCAGCTAAAGAAGTGTAGATGAAAGAAACCTTACTAAATTTACAAAGTATTCTGTCCATCTGCAATAGTAACCTAAATGCTGAATCTACTTCAACAGTTACCTGAAATAGGCATTCCAATTCACAACTGCTGGACATGCTCCTTAGTAAAGGACTAGACATGGCCTTCTTTGGCATGGGTGTAAATCTATGTGCCACGTTCACAAACAGCCTGCTGCTCAGGAGTTCAAGCACCTACTAATCCATAAATAACTGATATAACTGCTGGCTTTTGCAATGGAGTTATTTGGTGCAATAGTTTGTCTTTCTCCCCACTATTTATAAAAATAAAGGCTACTCAGTGCAAGTGTGCATAGTTATATTGATTTCAAAAGTAAGGCATAAATTTACATGAAGAATTGACCTCTTTGAATTTTATTTTTTTTTTTACACTAAGATACCAAAAAGATTGAGGATCATCCATTTCATATAAAAGGATTCCCCCTTCAAAATAATTTTGACAAGGATTAGAAAAAAACCCCAAGTGTTACACGCACTACTCTTGTTAAACTGAACAACTCCTATTGCTCCTTAAGAAACCCAAACTGAAAGAGGCATATCTTTCATCGCGGGGAAAAAGATAACACATGAAGACTGGTCTCCAGCTTGACCTTTATCTTCATAAGTGATAACTCTCAAAAGTGACCAAAAGGTTAACTAAACTCTAAAAAGGTCATCTGTCTTTAATCTGGCTATATGGATCCTTTTCTGATGTTCAATAATACACGGCTACTGCTCATTAAATATCACCCGTCCATTCTGTATTTTCACCTTCTGTTTCCAGCAGCAGCTAGATTTCTGTTCTGACACATTAAATAACTTGCAACTACTTTCAATCCTGCACATTTTCTGGGATAGGAAGCGTTTTATAGTTATGTAAATAAATTCCTAGTTGCTCTCTTATAATACTTTTGCAACGTCAGACAATATATATATGGAGATATTTATTTATAAATACATACTTGTTCTGAGCACATTAGTGCCTTCTTCTTTGTCCCAGTATGCCTTTCATACTGTTAATACATAGTAATCATCTTGTTCGCTCCTCAGAAGTCATGCAGCTCAAATCATATTCAGGTAAAGCTTATTTCAAAACAATTATATAATACAATGTTATATCAGAAATGAAACATTGAACTCCAGATTTTATATATAAGGTAATAGTATGCAGAATCAGGTTCTTCAGATGTCTAGAGAGTTAAGAAAGAACTGTGAATAAATGTAAGACATCAAGTTTGCTTCCGTTTCTAAAAAGAAAATCGTACTGCTACACGTGCAATACATTCTGAAAGCTCACATAGTCTTATTGAATTATACAGGTTATTCTTGCTTCTCTCTTCTATTGCATTTTTTTCCTATTTTACAAGCACTGCTAATTACAGTTTAGGTTCAACATTGCATGGAATGAGATTTACCACTTTTTTTCCTCCATCCAAGGACAACATTCTAAAGATACTCTGAAGATTTAGTTCCTTTTTTTCTTCATTAATCAAAATTCAACTAATCAGACAAGTGTTATCGTCTCATTTTTCATCAGGTTTGCAATGAAATCCATGAGAGATACTTCATATAGAACTCATCTGGTTAGCTTTCAAGTTTCTTACAGATATCCTTTTAAGTCAGTCTGGAACATTCACTACGAAGAACTTTGCTTTTCAAGTTGCATTATAAATTTTGCCTCTGAAAACTGAGAGTTTTGAAAGATTATCTAGCATAAAAGATAAAGATGGTTTAAAAGAACACAAATCAATTAGTCAAACTACAATCATTAATCTGGACAGAAAGTACATGTCAGATTACTCAAGCAACAGGTTCATGGTGGATGCCCTTTCTCCAGTCTTCCTTGCTCCTGGGATTAAGGAAAGAATATAAGTGATACACAGGTAGATACTACCTGTCCACTTTACCCATCACAATACAGGGGTAAATGGAGTGTATTTCCCCAATTAAGTGCTAAAAATTTTATTCCAGCTCTCTCCTATATGTACAATAATTGTTGTTATAATTACCATATTTATTGTACAACTCAGAAGTAATCCTTCATTGTCATGCCCAAATCCATGCATGAAAAGTCAATTTTGTCATCAATTCAAACCTTCACATGAAATCCTGAGTAGCAATCATCATCCAACCATGCATTAGTCTGAAATGATGAAAGAATATATGCTTTCAAAGGAGTGATATCTCTTGGAGGTAACAGCACCGCAGACAGACAGGTGAGAGACTCAAGGAAAGGACAGGAGATGATTTAATCCCCTGCAACCACAGAGTAGCAGACAGGGCTGCTTGTTAAGGAGACTGACAAAACAGGCTCATTTAAGTCCATCTTTCCTGGATGCAAAGTGTATAAAGGCTTTATGATTTCCAAGAAAATAGAGGTTCAATGTGATGAACAGTTGTCCTAACAGCACCTGGATGTCTGCCCTCTCTACTGTTCTGAGAGCTATACAAATCTTAGTATGTCTCCTAATTCATAAGGCAGCATTTTACTCTAGTTTCTTTGAGGAATAGTTAGGAGTGAAACATAATAAAGTGCATAATTCTGATTTGCATGTAAACAGATGTATATTCTTTCACATGGTTGTAGGCCTCGATCTGAATCCCTAAGATTAAGGAGCACAGTTTACCTCTCAAAATACTGAAACCAACCCAATCTACAAAATCTACAAAATCTCCCAATCCACAAAAGTATGAAACTAAGCAAGTTGTAGACACTACACAACCTTGTAAACTTCTGAGCAAGCCTGCAGAATGTACCTTGCTAGCCTACACAGCTGTATTTCAAGAGGAATGTTGTTTTGTGGATTGCTGGATGTAAGGTGCTGCTTCCAACCCTTGCCTCTCACTACAGGCACACAGCTTTCATGTCAGAGCTTATCTAGTCTTATGAGCCAAAGTGAAAGGAAGGATGTTTTGCCAAAAGCAAATGAGGATGAGAGAGATGAAACGGATTAGGGAGAAGGAGGTCAAGACCTCAGATTTAGATATAAGCTCATTGTGAAAGAACAGTAAGAAAGGATCAGAATGGATATGGCATAGTTTGAGCTTGCACGTCCATTTGTTCTGCCTACAAAAAAACCCAGACTAATAGCAAAATTACCAGGTTTCACTTCAGTTGTCAAAATCCATCCTTTTCTAATTTATTCTACAGCATCTGCAAGAAACAGTGGCTCAAGGGATGAACAACATAGCACATATTACAGGTCAGCATCTTAAGACTAGGGAATATCTGAGGCTAATCACAATCTAATTATTGCTCGATGACGCTAAGGAATGTATTACCTGCAAACCATGGGACTGAGCCCGTTGCCATTCACACACACAGATATCACCCTACAAGTGGTGTTTATCAGCCCAACTGTTTGCATTTTCTTGTAAGAGGGCAAGCAATGAAGAGATTCAGTCTTGGCCTCTATCTTCTTTTCTACACAGTCAGTTCTTAAGAAAAGATTTTCCAAAAAATAAATCACTGGACAGTGAGATGCAACATATGAGCCCACACAGTCATCAGTTTAGCATCTCCAAAATAAATCTAATATAAACTAGTCTCAACAATCAAAAGTTTAGAAAAGGGCTGCAAACATTAAATCATTTCTGGAATCTTCCAACATCAAGTTTTATATTTTTACAAATGTCTGCGCTTACAAATATAGTGGGAAAGACTGATAAACATTAAGTATGAAGAGGGCACTAGGCAAAATTACTTTCTCCCCAGCATGATTGAAGGAGTTTTCACAGAAAAAGACTTTTAAGCAGCAGTTTTATTGCATGCAATGACAATAACCAGGTACTTTAAAAACAGCAGCCTGAAATGCAATTTCTTTCAAATTAAGTAAGGTTATTTCAATGAGAAAAGCTCAGAAACCTTACCCCCTATGAATTAAATTGCATACGGATTTCTCTTTTTCCAAAGTAGTCTTTTTCTAAATTAATGAATAACAACAAGATTTTTATGCACCAGAAGACACAAAAGCCTCCGTGTATCAAGAAATAGATGGCCAAGCATCTGTAACTTAAATTTCAGAGTTTGGAACTTTATTATTCAAAGAAATGATCTCCCATTCCTCTTACCCTCCATTCATATTTCTTCACCACATTAAAGAAGAGAGCCTAGGTTCAAACAAAATCCAAAACTGTACTGAGCCTTTAGCTGAACGAGACTTGGAGAGATGTCTGTCTAATCTTTTTATGCCTCTCCTTCAAAGTGAGCAGGGTTACAGATTTGAAGTGTTCTATTAGAATGCACCAAGACATCATTTTGCACGACAGCACACAAGGAGGGGAAAAAAAATATAATCTGAAATCCAATGGGTGATCAGTTTAAAGAAACTGTTAAGGTAGGGGGAATATCTCTCTCCCCAGACTCGCATCTCTAAAATAAGGAGAGGCATCCCTTCTAGTCACAATTACTAGCCCAACACCTTTCAGCCCTCTCTCAAGTTGAGCAGACATCAGACAGCACTCTTTTGGGTCTCTACAGTACCTGTTACCACTTCTGAAGTCAGGATGGGCTGGTAGCCCCCTGCTGAAAGCACTATCTCCTTTTTTGCTGCCCACCTCACTTTCTTGTCACTTTGGTCCTTTCACCAGCGCCTTCTACAGTCTGAATGTAGTAAGAAAGGAGCAAGTTGTTCCTGTTTCCCTTTCCAGTGAAAGTAAAACACAACCAAGACCACAGCAGCAGCCAAGATATCATATATAGTTTCTCTTTCCTGTCTGTCCACAACTTGACATAATGTAACTGTTCAGCTTGCCTGATCAGCTAAATATTTGTTAGGTACCCTGAATGTGTTACTCTAAACTCTGAGTGCTCAGGCCGTTCTTTGAATACTTCACCTCTTTAAATTTAAATATGCACTATTCTAACACAATGACAGTTTGTGTGATAATTGCCTAAATCAGAACTTTGCTTTCCAGATTTCCAGTGTTATAAATAAAAATCATGAGCATAAAAATGAGATTCACATGGACACTGGCATGCTGTTTTCAGTCAGCGTTCCCTATCTGTTACCTGTAGAGGTCTTGCATTCAGCACATTCATTTCTCCAAATCGAGTTTGTAACATCTGTTGTGCTCTATATACTACATAAAGGTCCTACAATGATTATTCAACTAAGCAGAGACTTTTAGGAACCATAATGTATGCAGACAATAGTTCATACATCTCAGTTCAGAGATCACAGCAAAAACGTTAATAAAAAGGTCATCATAGGGTACTGTCCTTCAAAAGACACCAGTTCAGTGCTACAGTGCAAGATTGCAATTATCTGAAGTGTTGCAAGGAGGTGGTTGGGAAGCTGCTCGCTTTACTCTGGTCAGGATTTCATACTGGAAACATTTGAGCTAGCTCGAGGATCTCTGCATTGCACTACACTGGAAAGTAGGCATGCAGAATCTCCACTTTCAGTTTAGCCCTTTGAAGTACACACAGAACATCAGACAAGTTCTCTGTGAGGTTACAGGACCAATATGCTGCTGAACATACTCCCTTACAATGGAAATATAAAGACTTTCTTAATTATTGTTCCTAACAAACATTGATGAACACGTCATCTTTCATTTAACAGGGTGAGTGAATTTACTACACACTTGTTGGGAGCAAGGCTTTAAATTCAAATATGTCCTACTGCTTTCTCATTTCCATGAGGATTTTCATATAATTTTCTCTAGTGGTAGGCCAAGGACAACTTTTTTAAGTAACTTCTTTCACTAAAAGCAAAAGACAAACACCAAATAATTTTAAA
This sequence comes from Coccyzus lansbergi, assembly GCA_033558105.1. NCBI lineage: Eukaryota > Metazoa > Chordata > Aves > Cuculiformes > Coccyzidae > Coccyzus > Coccyzus lansbergi. The sequence continues at coordinate 2,314,176 of JAUMJK010000159.1, forward strand.
ATATGAGAACTTACCAGACAAATCAGACTTCTCATTAAGTTTGTTCTTCCTTCCCGTTACCAGAAATTTGTTCATCTCAGGGAAGAAAATGTATTGTTCACACTGCAGTTCTTGCCACTTTTTGATTGCAGAACAGCTTTCAGTAGGGAAAAAAAAACAACCTAGCACATAACAATGACAGCAGAACATATGTCTGAACTTCAATATACAAACTTGAGTCCACTTTCCTAGAAAATAACAGGTCTTGATCTCAAGACCCTTTAAAAGAAAATTAAATAACCAAGTTTTCAGCTATTGTTGCAATCTAAGAACTTCATTAAAACTTCCCTCGCCTTCACAAAACTTGAACTCTGGAAGCAGTTGCAAGATAACAATCAGAACAGAGAGTATCAGCAGAGAGTATAACTAAGTTCGTTAAGCATTTCCACAGTTGAGTCAAATTCAGTTCTCACTGCCAGTAAATTTGAATTAGGATATTTGACCTCATGAAGCTGATAACCTAGTGAAGAATTTGAATACAGAGAAAGGGGGGAAGGAAAAGAGACTATTAGAAATAGGACAATGAACTCTAGAGTCATAAAAGCACTTATTTCAAATTATATCATCACTTATTTCTATCATAGTGAGAGTTGATGTTTTTATTTGGTCAACTGTAAAGATGGTCTAAGTCAGTGGTCCCCAAAGCGAGGTGCACACAGCCCAAGGATTATGCAAGACTGTCCACTGGATGAAGGAAAAACTACTTTATACCTTTAATAAAGTAAGAATATTTTTAAACTATGATTTGTTTCATCTTTAGCTCAACCCTTTTTTATTTATTGGCTTTGTGGATATGTTATGGTGCCTTTAATATATTAGTATGGTAGCACATGTCTATAATTTGTTGATACATACTTATCTTACTGAAATCAAAAAAGTTTGGGGAGCTGCTCTAAAAAGCACATCCATCCAACAGTACATGCATTCATTCTTATATCTGTATTTAAAGGTTTCTCAATCCAAGAACTATGACTTTTTTTGTCCCATCTTCAAGCCCTACCACACAACTACAGAAAATTCAGTAACACACCTAGCTGTAGAATAACCAAATCCTAGTGCACATTAGGTTTTTTCCTTTGTTCCTTTGCAACCTCTAAACACAGAAAATCCATTTTCACATGCTTCAGAAAACAAAGGTTTTCAACTGGCCTATCCATTACAGTCTTTAAACCAGCTAGATCAAGGCAAAGGCTTTCCATCAAGTGGAATGAAAAAGAAGAGAGGAGTATTTCTAAAGCTTGTACATAATCACCACCACTTGATCTTGACAGAGCAAGTTTCTTAAGTTCTTAGATTTCAAGCTGTGCTTAGCTATTATTTCACTCTTTAAAGAATTAAAAAAAGAGGTTTTCATCAATATACATAAATAATTTCAAGTTTCAGAAAGTATTACCTCCAGAGTAGTTATTTTCTACTCAGCTCCATTTCATTATTTATCATGTCTCTATTTTTAGAGTAATACCAATAAGAAGAGCGCAGAGGTTGGCCTCTGTCTATCAAACAAAAAAACCTCCAGTGCTGACACCCAATACTTTACACATAAAGGCTTGAAAAGAAAAGCATCCTATATAGCTCCAAGCCTATACAACCCCTTAATTATAGTACCTCATTAGGACTTTCCTTTTGGTGGGTGCGGTGGGTTGTTAGTTTTCCACCTAAAAAAAGCTGTAATCACCAGCCTTCCCAATGCATCCACACAGGATTCTTGTAGCCCCAGGAGATGCTCCCTGCTCCTTGATGCTGCCTTATCAGCAGACAAAGCTAACTCAGCTGAAGTTACTTACTCTAGCCAGACAATACCTACTAGCCCTGATTTCCTATTGTTATTGTTTAATCTTTTTTTACTGTCTTTCAACATTGCCATATAGAATCATAGAACAACCAGGTTGGAAGAGACCCGTCGGATCATCGAGTCCAACCATTCCTATCAAACACTAAACCACGTCCCTCAGGACCTTGTCTGCCCATCCCTTAAACACCTCCAGGGAAGGTGAATAAACCATCTCCCTGGGGAGCCTGTTAGAGTGCCCAATGACCCTTTCTGTGAATTTTTTTTTCCTAATGTCTAGCCTAAATCTCCCCTGGCGGAGCTTGAGGCCATTCCCTCTCGTCCTGTGCCCTGTCACTTGGGAGAAGAGGCCATTACCCTCCTCTCTACAACCTCCCCTCAGGTAGTTATAGAATCATAGAATCATAGAATCATAGAACAACCAGGTTGGAAGGGACCTATTGGATCTTCTAGTCCAACCATTCCTATCAAAAAGAAAACTCTCCCCAGATCCAAACCAGCTCACGGCTCTCCCTGCAGGCAAAGCCGCACATCTACAGGCATTGACTGTAGAAAGCAATGAGGTCTCCCCTTAGCTCCCTCTTCTCCCTCAGCCCTCCAGCTCTCTCAGCCGTTCCTCATAAGACCTGTTCTCCAGCCCCTTCACCAGCTTTGTGGCTCTTCTCTGGACTCGCTTCAGAGCCTCAATATCCTTCCTGTGGTGAGGGGCTCAGAACTGAACACAAGATTCAAGGAGCTGTCTCACCTGTGTTGAGTACAGAGGGAGAATAACCTCCCTGGACCTGCTGGTCACGCCATTTCTGATACAAGCCAACATGCGATTGGCCTTCTGGGCCACCTGGGCACACTGCTGGCTCATGTTCAGTCGGCTGTCAACCAACACCCCCAGGTCCTTCTCCTCCTGGCAGCTTTCTTAGACAGACTTCTCCCAGTCTGTAGCTCTGCACAGGGTTGTTGTGCCCCAAGGGCAGGCCCTGGCATTTGGCCTTGTTAAACCTCATGCCGTTGGACTCAGCCCAGCAGTCCAGAAGATCTCAAGCTTCCAGTGACAGAAGTTCAGCCCCACTGCCCAGACCTGCAGGCCTCACCCACCCCTAGCAAAACAAAGGCCTGGTCTGAAAACCTTAGGTGCTATCTGAGTAATTAAAAGATTTTTTTTAAAGGCCCCATACAGAAAATTTGACAAGTTTGTGGGACTCAGACATTTTAAAAAGCGTGCAAGTGTTTAAGAGGGTCTGAATGCAAATCCTGTATGTGTAAACATGAATGCAAAAAACCCCAAACCTTAATAAATCTGTACATAAAAAAATGTAAATAAGGCCACAAGGCCACAGGCATCTTCATGGCTTCCCACAGTGAGGGTGACTCCAAGGCCTGGGGTAAGTGGTGTCCCGACCTCAGGGGCATTAATAATATATTTTTATATTACATAAGATAATAAAACAGTCATGATGGAGAGGGCTCACCCAGGAAGGTGATGGCCCATCTTCCCCATCCCTGCAAGCCTAGGACCGTGGTGGCTGCCTGTGGTTAGGACTAGCCTGTGGTGGGGAGGTTTGCAGCTTTGGTGGTCGCCTGCTTCTCCCACCTCACTTAACACCTACTCACCTTTCAGTATTAAAAAAGAAAAATGTAAGCTGATAAGCTATCCCCAGGCAGCATTTCTGTGCTGCCCAAGACAGCCTCTGCGGCTGCAAAGATCCTTCAATAACCTGTCAAGAGCTGACGTCGCTGTGTAAAGAGCTGTTCATCCCTATATCTCATTTTAGATGGATGCACGTGCCACTTTCATATCCTTCAGCTCAGTGTAACATTTGCCCTTTCATGTTCTCGTGGAAGCCACTGGGAATTCAAAGCTATTTCAAAGCATAATTATAGCAATCTGCATATAAAAGGCTGTATGTCCTATGGAGGGTTCAGTGGGAAAAAACCAAACTCCTCTAAAGAAGAAAATGAGGAGTAAATCCCACAACTAAGATTCTGTAAAGTTAATACGTTTTTCATCTGATGCGAACACTCTCTGGATTCGTAAAGCCACCAGAAAATTGTCTAAGCCACTGCAGCAAGTCAGTCTGCGTATACAAATAAAAATCTAGCTGCTGCAACAGGCCCACGGCTTCCAAGCTTGCTGCCAGGCAGGGTGCACGTCAGGTCCCTTATTGAGCTGAAGCCACCCTGCAATGTGGTTTTGTTGAAGTACCCTCCCAGGGCTTAAGCACCTTTCTTGCTGGGGGTTGTTGCAGGTTGTTGAACAGGGAGGGGTCTGTAGCAACACTACTTGCTTAAGACATCATGAAAGGGATACAGAAGAGATTAAATAGGGTTATTCATCAAGCAGTCCTAACAAAAAAAAAATAAAAAAAAAAATCACTGCAATAATGAATTGTATAACATTACTTGTGTGTGACTGCATCACATCACTGTATTTTATAACAAAACTGGAATTATTGCTATAAATGCTGTACACGCTGCATCAAATTGAATAGTTCGTTCACATTATTCCTTTCACTGAACACAGAGAGTTAACCTCGTGAAACTCATAAAAATGCTAAAAATCATTGGAGTGTTTTTAATTTACCTTACTCGCTTCACCCACTTGGTTTAAAACCTCTCTGACAGTTAGAAATATATATATTTTTTAAATTTAAAGCTGAGCTGCACATAGCCATAAAACTTGAGGGACATTATAATAAGTGAAATTTGGAATATTTACAACGAAAAGCTGGTAATACTGGCTTTCTGGGATTGTATTTCAGCGGTGGTTTCCTACCATACAGCTTCTCCTTTTCCCTCTTTGTAATTTTCCTGGGATTATGCTTTCTAGGATTAATGTTTCTGGGGTTATATTTCAGAGGAGGTTTCCCTACCATATCGCTTTTCCTTCTCTCTACTGTTCCGGTCTCCTTCCCTGCCTTCCCTGGCAGCTTGTCATCACATTCTCCTTTGTGCCAATCACTTTTCAGCTCTCCTTAAGCTTGGTCTCCTTCATCAGCCTCTTTCTTCTTCATAAATTTAGACAGGATATAGAAGTTTTTTTCAAAGGAGTGTAAAAGCACTGGAAAAGCAACTCCAGCAGAGCTACCTTTTGCCTCTCTCATTACCTTCTGCAAAAACTGCCAGCCGTTTCACTCTCCCTAGCTGACAAGCTGCAGATAAACCCATGGCTTTCTGGTTTTCTAGGAAGAGCCTGGTAATTAAGATTTGGCTGAGAACAGCACCTCACAAAAAGTTAAAACCCATATTATCAATGACACCAAAGATTAGAGAATTTGCATCCTAGATATGTTGAAGTTCAGAGATATTTGACTTCTATATGAAGCTATAGTGTAAAGAGGCTGCAATACAAGATTTCTTTTTAATAATGGCAGATGACAGCAGTCCAGACCCTCAAACATACAAGTGCAACTCAGGGAAATTAGTGAAAAAAAACCAGGAAAAATAAGACTGTATTCATAGCCTCTTATTAATAAAGTGCAGGTCCGTCAATATTTACCAACTTTGTTATTTGTCTTCCCTGAGAAATGTATCACATTGATTTCTAAGCTGAAAGAAAGATCTTTCAACAGGGGTTCAACACTGATTAAATGTTCTAGGCGAAACTATAGTAGTGAAATTAATAACAACGATTGTTTACTTTTAAACAAACTCTAAAACAACCCTTTGATTACAGGCAATTCCAGTGTGAGTATTGGTAAACAAGTATTGCAAAAATAAAATACCAGCAAAAAGATTGCAAGTAGAAAGAGAGGATTTCTCAGAAGTTCATGAGAGGCATCATTTAGTCCTGATTAAAAGTGTTTTCTTGCTTGTTGTTTGCAAATGTCATAATTTCCCTTTACTTTAAAATCTTTCGTATTATAGAAAATGGATATCTTCAGGCTTTTAGCACAGAGGCAGTGAAGCATACGGTAATCCCAGTCCCAAACACTAAAATGTGCCTGTCTGTGCCAACTCTTAATTACCAGCTCATTAACACTCAGGTGTCAATTGCTGGTGGCAAAGGCAATACTCAGTTGGCCTGGTTTCTGTCATGCACAATGTAATTAAATTGACCTCTGCAAAAGGAGCCCAGTAGTTGCCTGATACCACTTGGACACCAATTGCCGCACTAATCACAATCGTGTAATTTAGTGAATCACACAGTGTAATGAGGGAAAGACTCTGGAGAGTACCAAATTGTACTTGCATATGTAATAATGACTTTAAGGACAATTAGGGAAATAATCGCTGCTCTGTTTTCTTCCAAGCTAATAATGAACTGCAGTAACTATTTGAGTTTCCTTTGTTGATTTAAAACTTTAACTGCTATCTTCTATTTTAAAATAATGGTTAGCAGCAATTAAAATGTAAAAAAAAAATAATAATTGTGGTGAAAAATCTCTATAGTCATTGTTAATAACCTCACAACAGATTACAGTCTCAGGTACTACCAGCTGCCTAGTTAGTATCTGAGAGACTTATATTAGATGGGGTGTCCCAAGAGAAAAGGGTGATTAAATGTACTTCACTGAGCTCTAAAACAGGCCAGTGTGCAGTCACCCTCATTTCATATGCCCTGTACACATGATAATGATGTGAAAGAAAACAGCCAGGGCTGTGTATGCGGGGAGCACCATCTTCTGAATGATGTGTACAGGCACAGTTACTTGGTATAGTCAGGATTTTAAAAACATGGCTTTCTCTGGCTAATAAACAGTTTCTGGAGAGGACTTTCTGCCTTGAGACTTAAGAAGACAGAGCTTCTAAGACTGAAATTACTGATGTGTCAAACCTTGGAGCATAGTTATCTTTAGCTCCCTCTCGGACAGGTGAGCAGCACCAGCAGTCATTTCACTGCTGCTTCAATTTCAGCTTCCCCTGATATGCTCCTCTCTTTATATATGCTCCCTGTATTATTTAGCACCTTAATGCTATATCCTAATGACATCACCTAATGTCAATGTCTGAACTTGGATGGGATGGATCTGGACTATGACATGCAACCACAATTCAAACTTGTGAATCTCCAAAAGGTCAGCCCCACCTGAACTTCAGCATTTTGTCTTCATTAATTCTGAGGGCTGTGAGTCTCCAGACATATCTCTATTCTTACACAAGTACTGAATTTCTGGGCTTAATATTTCTGTGCAGAAAAGCTCTGATCTTCAACTTTTTTCGTCCCTGCTCATCCTCTGCCAGCAAGCGATCTTTCCAACACGTCTTTTATGGAGCAACACTGAATTTCAGTACTCTATAGAAGAGGTTCCTACTTCTCATTGTTGGGTATTTTCTGTTTGTTTAAATACTGTTTTTTTAGAAAATTAAACTGTAAGGTCAGTATGCTGGGGGCATCTTTTAGTAGTGTCTTTGTGCATTCACTAGTACAAGCAGCTCTACCTATGAATGTGTCTCATATGTACTATTGTTTTACCAACACTGATAAATAAAAATCTGATACTGATACCCAAGTATAAGTAAAAAAAAATCTGATGTAGGTATTTTACATATAATAAACCTAAGTCTTAGATTTTTCTTTTACAGGGATACCAGTGGGACATTTGAGCCCTGGGTTAGTGCATGATCAGTTCAATTGTCATAGTGAATGGTTAAAAAAACCTGTGCCAAATAGTTCCAGCTCTCTGATGAGCAGTAACTGAGCTGGGAGGAGAACAAAGACTTTTTTTTTTAAAGTAAAAACTTTAGTTCTCTGCAAGGAACGTAAACAGATTTCCTGACAACTCTATGCAAAACACGTAGAAGGAGAAAAATAATTTCTAGAGATGTTACAAAAACTAAAGAATAGATGAAAGCATTTTGTCAATGATGTGTTTATTAAAGATTGTGAATTCTGGAGAAGTGATCCATCTAACAAAGAGAAAGCAATGCTGTGCAGAGATTAGGAACAAAAGGGAAGTATCTCTCTTGAAGAGTGACAGGCCATCAAGGAAAGACACTTTCCAATGAAGTGCTAACAGATGTAGCAGGTGAGACTTAAATCAGTTGAAAGGTACCCAATCTACAAACAAGAAGATTTCAACACTGTTTAATGCATAAATTCCTACCTGCAAAACAGTGCTCGGCACGGATTGCATAAATATGAAGCTAAGGGAAGAAGTAAAAATCATGGTACTTTCCCAGCAGACATCTGTAAATGTGCCTTGTGTTTGCTGAACAAAGAAAACTTCACATTAAAATAAAAATGATGGAAGTGCTGCATCCATGATTGTGGGAGCAAGGAAGTCAGACTCTTTCTTAATACACTAATTTTGAGTATAACTGACACTCTTTGACCTACACAGGAGCTCTGACTGTTCAGAAAATTTTAAATCAGGCTTCAGAGACATGAACTATTTTTGGATAAATATTTTCAGTAAATTTCTTTTTGGCTGTAAGTTGTGAAGGAACCAGCCTGGGTACAGACCAGGTGGTGGTTCTGTAGGAACGGCCTGCTCCCCAATTAATCCAAAGAAAAGTAACCAGAAAGTGGCTCCACATCGAAACCCAAGTGAAGTGCACTGACTGTGCTAAGAAGCAGATATTGTTATTACGAGAGTTAACTGCAACCTTCTCAAACTCCAAATTTTTGCTTATTGGGGTAACTATTGTATGACATAAGCACACACGAAAAATCCTAACAAAAATGCCTGGCTTTAAAAAGCATTTTCTATTCACTTTTTGGGAGACAATACATAATACAAATTCAGACAGAAGTCAGATATGTCAACGATACTGTTGTAGTTTGAGGTAAATTAGAGTTAGTTTTGTGACTCAGCTGCTGTATGTACGTTCACTTCTCCGAAAACTAACTGCACGATTTTTGAGACAGTGTTCTTCACTAAAGTGATAACACAGGGCATTAGTATGCAGAAAGGCCAATACTTATTCTTAAGCAAGGGCATCCTCGAGCTGGTGGAAATGGAGCCATACCTGCAAGGAGAGGCAAACAGGGCACGTGACCCTAAACTGACCAACAGAGTATTCCATCCCAGATATGTCATACTCCTCATAGACTGAGAGATCATGAGGGTCTTGATCCCTTCTGTGATAGCTGATATCCAGTGAGGTTTTCGTCCGTCTGCTTGCTCCTCCTGATCCCAGGTGCATGTGTTCCCAAATTTAGTTCCTGGGTCCAACTCCCTTCTAGCCGTATACCCATTTCCTCATGTCTGCTCTGCAGCATTTTTGGTGACGTAGTCATCGAGGGGTGGAGTGGGGACACGAGTTCATATATGTGTTTATATTTTATTACTTTCTAATTATTTTCATTGCTGTCATTATCATTACAATTTCAATAAAGCTGTAGATCTAGTTTCCAACCCAAAAGTCTTTCTTCTCTCATTTCCCTCTCTCTTTCCCTCGAAGGGTGGAGGGCAAAGGGATTTTGGAGGCTCAACTGCACATCTTAGATGCTGAGTTTGACCAGGTGGGGCTAAACCATAACAGATGCTTGAAAAGCACTTGCCCCCTATTTGTCCTACGATGTTGTGAGTTATTCGTTCACCACCTGCATTGTCTAGATCACTCTATTTCTATTTTGTTTTTCTTTCTTCTGCTAAGGAATCAAGCCCTCATTTTTGTATGTTCATCCCATCTGATACTAACTACAACTCCTTCTGATCGTGACAGCTGCTGGTGATTTAACATACCAATGGCAGCCACAATTCTGCAGGCCACAGTGTGTCATTTGTTATGCTATTTTGTCTTTGACTCTGCGCACACTAAGGGCAATAAAGAGAAGGATGGTGTTGATATAATTCAAGGTGATGTACAGATACTTCAAACTTGAATGGGCTTCTTGTGATCTTCCATATTATTTAAAGATTCAAAGCCTTCTGAGATTTTGATCTTTTAAGCAGACATTTTCTCCAAATTTAGCCTCTCTTTGTTGAGTTAAAGTGTAAGAGGGATACAACAGGGAGTTAAAATACAAGATCAATCCAATAAGCTATGCTCACTATCAGCAAGATAGAACAGTCTCTCTTGCCCTCTTCTTTCTTCTTCAGAAGCCCTAGGGGAACACAAATCCTGGGAATTGGATGGGAACAGGAAGAAATCTTCACTTCTAGCAACGTCGTCTGGAAGCAATATAGTCTGGATGGCTGCCGAAAAATTTACAGCCTTCCAGTATAATCTGCTTATATCAGGAGTACGAAGCGATTAATTCAGATGCCCTTTTATATGACTTCATTTCTTCTCTATATCATGGGTTCTATGCTGTGACTTTGAGAGGGATAGCCCCATATCTCATTGTTTAATTGTGTTTTTATTGAATATTTTTGTATATTCACTCGACTATAAAACTGTAGTTCTACACAGATGTTTGATATCTTGATTAATGGATCACTTTACATTCTTTGCAATGTACCTGGCAGGGCAAGGTATTTGCCTGTAGTAGAATAAAGTTACATGGATACATATGAGGCTAAGAATCTACCTTTACTCTCCTTGGTTTATTTAGACTAAACCAGAATTTACTTGCACAGCAACAAGTGTACAACATTTGTCTCCTACATTTTCTCTCATTGTCTTATTTGTTCAAGATACTGTCAGGCCAATTAAAGTAACTTGGAGGGTGATGAGATTCGGGAAAGATGGAGAGATGAAACTGTTACAGGTGCAAGGTTTTTCCTTGAAAAGCAAACCAAGACAAAGAAGATAAAACAAGGACCTTGAGTAACATTACCAACAACATATGCCCAGGAAATGTTCTTGTTTGATTTATTTAAAACCATTATTATTCTGCATTCTAAATACTCTAGTATTTTACAATAACATAATGTCAAGGAAATAAAATGATCAAAACAAAACTCCATCTCAAAATGATTTATTCCTTTTACCATCCTCTTTGGGATCTCTTTTTTACAATACGTTATACCTAGGATTAGTACAGTCTGTAAAAAAAGTTGAGTAAACATGTCTTGGTAATGACATTCAAAGCACTGACCCTGCTGCAAGGAAAGAGAATTGGGAACAGTGACTTCCCAGTGTCAGGGTGCTGAGGGCTCTCTGGGAGCATCATGGCAAGTCCCATTCCACTGCCTCAGTCAGAAGTAGAGCAGGCAGAGAGCAGCTAGGGACAGCCCTAGCCCTTGGCATTAAGCACCTCCCTGGGCACAGAGCAGTGCCAAGGAAAGGCTGGAACACTGACCCAAAGGTGGAGTTCAGCATCAGGCCTGGTGAGGGGAAACGTGGTGAGATGCAGCCCCAAGATGTCTGAGGCCACCAAAGTAGTCCAAGGGTGTCAGAGGGGTGGACAAAACTTTTTATACCATTAATTCTGGAAGCCACATTCTTATTTTACTTTTTCTATGTGTCTTTCCAGTGTGTGGGTACTTACTCCAGAGAAGTTGTCAATTATTGTTTCTCAAGTTAACTGGTACACTAATTCTGTTGTCATCAATAGGATGGCATAGGAATAACTTGTCCTTCTAGAAATGTATCCAGTTGTCCAGAATCTCTGAACATTTCAACATCTGCCAAGTAAATAGCAGGTAAGCCCTTCCAAGTAATGTTTTCTGTTAATGTAAGACTTTTAGAGTGCACTTACAATGGTTACATTTAAGTGTTTTCTGATAACATCTTCATCCATGTGACTAATAAGTCAGGAGTTGTAAGATCCCTTTGGCAAGAAGGTAAGCTCTCTAATGATTCTGCAACAGGCCTAGGGTCACTTCATGTGTCACATACAAATACCTACTGAGCAAATATTTTGCATAATACCAAATATTCACTGGAGAGCAACAGGATGAGTCTATATTTAATCAGTGGTTAGCTGTAGAAGGTGGCACATATGCCTAGTTCCTGCACCAAGAAATGCTTAAGTTCTTTTGTAAACTGAAACAGCAAAACAGATTATCCTCCAACTTGCTGATTAGAAACTCCTCTCAGCTGGATGTGGATGCAGAAAATATCTGACATGGCGAGGATTGAATATGGTTTTCTCGCACCCTGAAAAAAATATTCCAAAAGCCATCTACTCTGGTACTTTAGTGTTTAGCATCTTAACAAACATCTCAGCAAAACAGGATCCTATTGTTAGATGTTCTGGGAAGACATATATTGAACAGAAAATTACCAAAGAAAGATATGCTGATAGAGGCCCTTTTATATACCATACTAATCATAGTATTTGTCCAGGCTGTTGGCCACTGAGAACAAATGCTTCTTTTTTATGATGCCATCTAAACCAAATTTTCTTTTTCCAACCGTCCTTAATCATCAGATCTAAAAGGCTTTAAGCTCTGAGTGGAAAGATGAAGACGTCTTCATTTTTCTCTTTGAAGCCACCCCAATTTGCAAAGAATAATTATACACTCTTTTGACAGAGACACCAAGGGCACCAGATTACATATTGCTCTCTAGATTACTAGTTAGCTCATTAACCTGCATGCAGGGAGCTATCAGTATTGTAGCACCCGTGCAGTTTTACATAATTTTATATTCTTATCGCTGTTGTGGTGGTGTGTTTTTTCTTATTATTTTGATTTAGGAACTAGGTGCTATTCCCACCTCTACAATAAATGGCATTATGTAATTTCTCAGTTAAGCTTCAGTAAAATACGGATAGTGATCCAGACCTCTGTCATAACACTGGAGTATATTTTGCTAACTAATAAAGGACATAAAGCACTCAGAACACTAGTTAATAGAAATCTAACTTTCAATTAAATGGTTTTTTTCAATTTCTAGCTATGCATAGATTTTCCAGTGCTCAAGGTTATTTTTTTTTTTGGATGAGAACAGTAAGACAGACTTTTGGGTGTGTTGTTTTTCTTAAAGCTTTAGATCTGTGAATATTAGCAGCATGTTCAGTGAAGCTGCAGATTTCACTCTGCAAGTGAGGAATTAAACAGCTGACAAGTTTTGTATGCAAATGGTGTTTTCCAGTTTCCTCCACATAGAGTAGAAACAGGAAATAAATTTCCCCAGTCCAGTAAAGCACCATTCAAATATTTTCTGTTACTGCATTTCATGTCCTTCTCCCTGAACAGTAAAGGTCTGGTAATGATTTACATTAAAAATACAAAAGGTAAACTATTTACTTTTGCCTGGAGTGTTTTTTTTTTCAGGATAAAGTGGTACTCCTTGGATCCGATTTACTAAGTAAAATAAAATTTTATTTTATTAATAACAAAATTAAACTAATTCCTGTGTTGTCACACATGAAGTGACAACAGAAATTAAAGAAGCTGAATTAAAGGAGCAAAATTAAACCCAGAAACTGTAATATGAACTTCAATATGACAAGGGCTAATTGCACTCCACCTGTAACTATGAAGGCATAATTTAAAAAATTAGGATGGAAAGTCTATTACTTAACTACACGCAATGCCAGCAGCCCCCCAAAAACTATCTGATATAAATAGTGAACAACATAATGAAGTAACACCCATTAAAAAATAGTATTTGAAGTTGAATATAATAAGGTATCTGGGACGGAAGTTTGTAAATTGTTAAGTTCTCACAACAGGGTGAGAAACTCTCCTGGGTCTTTGATTTTATGGGCTGAGGATTGGCTCAACAGCAGCGCAGCAAAGGGTGGCTCTGACCCAGCAGGGGCTGTGGGGAGAGGCTCCCTGATGTTCTGTGGGGTGGCTGTAGCCAGAGCCCGCTCCCAGCTCAGCTGTTCTGAGGCTGGGTCTGGCTCTGGATCAAGCCCTGGGTCGGACCTTGACCTCTACCCGTGGGCCAGATGCCTGTTTCAGCCTCAGCCCAGCCCTATATGAAGGGAGGTGCTGGAAGTAAGGGCTGACCCCCAGTGTCCGGAAATAGTTGTAAGAAAGAACAAGATACTTCCCATGACATTATTTTTCAACTCAGCTGGGACTGATCTAAATTAAATGTGAACTTGGAGTGTCAAGGAGTAGATTTATTTTTTGGTTTGGGTGTTCTGCTTGTTTGTTTGCTTTTTTAACAGATTGTTTCCAGAAACTCACTGAAATTTAATGATATCATTACCAGGTATATTGTATTTTTCTCCCTTGATTATATTAATCAACTATCTTTTACTTCCAGCACTCTGTCTCACTTCTCTTTCTTTCTTGACAGTCAGCATATAAATCAAACCAAGCTTCTTACATAAACTAAACGGCCATGAGTTCCAACGGTATAATTTAGCCTCACCTTCAGGGCTCTGAGCAGGAGAATGTTTGCTTGCTTCACCATTTTTTTGGAGATAGCATAAGCAACAACAAATATATTGCTCTTGAGGAGAAATCTTTCTCTTTTGTGATATTTGTGTTCATGAACAAAGCACTATTTAAGTACCAACTAATCTAGTCATCTGCTAGACTAGGAAAAACAGAGAATGATCTCTCTTTTTTTCCTCTTTCTTCTTTACAGAGGAACAGTGCCACAACACTGCTTTTCTGTCAGCAGACAATAAAGTTCCTGCCCTAATTTTTTCTGATACCCGTCTAGAAAAGCCGTAGTGATGGAGAAGGAATTACTAGAGAATTTTGACTTTAGACTTCATCTAGGTCTTTTTTTCTATTTTATTCTCATGAAATGGGAATAACCCCCCAAACACAAAGGTGAACACACAAACCCTTCAGAGGACTGCTTTTTGACTCCACGTAAAAGTTAGACCAGGAAAGATAATAGGAAATAAGTTTCAATTTAGGTCAAAATGGATATAATGCGCTCGGGATCTGGTTGTTGTCTTCCAAACCAAAACTTTCCAAAACATTCATTGTTGAGATTTGTATTTTCTTTTCTTGCTTTGCTCACAATTTCAACCACTAGCTGTGTCAGTATAAAAATACCCTGCTCCAATTAATTTTTAATTCTCTGCCTTTCTGCATAGTTAAAACATGAATACATCTTTCTGGGACTTTATTTCTGTTTTTCTCTACTTAGAAAAGCTGAACAGTGGTATCAATCAATCCATTGTGTTATTTTGATTTGAGATCAAATTATTAGAAGCGTGTCTTTCTTAAACTGACACTCAGTCACGTCCAAATTTCCAAACTTGATTGTGCAGCTTGTTAAAAGCAGAACTAGTGAAGTTTTCCTTTTTCTAGTGTCAAATAATTTTATTGTAGGTTGCTCTTGCTTAAAAATGCATGTACATAACGAAAGAAATGAAAACTTCCTTTTGCTCTCCTTCAAATCACTGTGACTTGGGTGATTGCCTTTAATGGAATTAGGCTCTGATGCATATAAAATACAGTTCGGTTTTGCAACCTGAATGTTGGGATCCAAGACTTCTAAAACTTACAGTTGTTTTGGTTACATTCCCTTCATCATGTTGTTGTAAGGCTTTGTTTTACAATACATTACTCTCTGCTGTCAGTGAAACTCAAAAATGAGTTATTGAAAATACACCTTTAATTTCAGCATTTGATGAACTTTAATATTTGAACTGCATGTATTTGGATGCATAGTTTCATTAAATGTTTGTTTTTCTTGACTGAGTTCTCCATATTATATAATACATATAAGTGTTTTAGTCTATATTAACCTATTTGCCTTCAGCTCTCTTTAGTAAGAATGGTAAATGTTATCTGAATCCTGTTTGCCATTTTTGATATCTTCTGATTGGCTTAGGTTGTTAACATCCAGAGGACACTTTAATCAGTGCTGACACAGTGAACAAGAAAGCTTTAGCACAGTATGTTTCATCTCAACTCAGCAAGATTTCCAGTACTCACATTTATACATGTTTTACGGGATGCTTCCTCAATGAAGCATTAGCCTTCTGGAGAAACTAACCCACATAAACTTCATTTTTCCTGATGTCTGTCCGTATCATGAACTTTATTAACAAATTCAAATTCAAAAACAATTTCAATTAAAGAAAGCTGTCCAAGTTAGTTCTTACTCATTTCTTACATATATCTACAAAACCACAGATGCTCAACAATGGATTTTAATGGATGCATTTGTTTTTTTATATATATATATATATATATGTATCCATTTCATACCAAGACAGATTAGCAGATTAGAGACAAGAAAATGAAGGAGCTCTTTAAAAATAATTTGAGCTCTGATTGTAGGGATCAGTGCAATGGATTTAACTCACAGTTTCAGAATTTCTCATAGCTTAATATTATAATCAAGTCTAACTGGCTGTCTTTTACATTACTTCAAATAGAATAAACAGCATTCTATTCTTTATAAACAGCTGATGCCAGTATTTTGCAATCAAATCATAATAACTAGATATATATCAAAGATGCTAATTTTGGCCCCTATGCCTTTGTATAA
Organism: Coccyzus lansbergi; assembly: GCA_033558105.1. Lineage (NCBI taxonomy): Eukaryota > Metazoa > Chordata > Aves > Cuculiformes > Coccyzidae > Coccyzus > Coccyzus lansbergi. The sequence continues at coordinate 2,330,194 of JAUMJK010000159.1, forward strand.
ATTTTAATTCAAAAGTCCCAATGCCACAAAACTCAAGACTTGAACATGGAACGATGGCAGGATATGATCAGTTTTCTCCATACAGGACATACAAATATTTAATAGCGTTGCAAAACTGCAATGACAATTTATCAGCCTAGGAAGACTATCTATTTATCCACCCGTTACCCTGAGGAATGACAGTACTTAAAAAAAAAAAACCCACTATGAGCAGGTAAAATTTGGAAAGCCAAATAGTGACATGTATGCTTGGTTGTAGGTATAATGCACAAAGAAGGGGCTGAATTAAAATCTTGAATGCAAAACTCCATTCTACACTAAGGAACAGGTCTGACTTTGTAGTATCACATATGTGTTTCTGTTTGCATTTACTGATAGGAGCGTATTCCCGTAAGAAAAAATCCAGTGGCAACTTATCAGATTTTGAACTATAATTATATACACACACACATATCTCCCCCCACACACATATAGTGACTATAATGCAGGAAGCATAATCTTTACATGTTGTATTTATCTGTGCATTGTCGCTCCACTTAATTTTGCAACAATACTGATGAAAAATTACTACACCTTGTTCAAATCAGCTGAGAACATATTAATGGAAATAATTCTTTTCTTTTCCTTATTTTTCTCAATAGGCATCTTAGTAAAAATTTGCATTAAATAACTGAAATGTGATTTCAAGTAGTGAAATATTTTAGTATTTCTAAGTTCTGGAAGAATCCATCTGGAAGAAACTAAAGTCTGGTTTGGAAGAAATCTAATAGGCAAGCTGCTTAGAAATCCATTGCTACATATATAAATCAAAAAATTTTTTTTCAACTAAAAAAATGTGTACAGATCTGTTTCCATTTTGTTACCTTTTATAAAATCCTGTTTTCTGTGCTGGAACTCTAATTTACTCCAAAGACACTTCTTCACACAGTTTGTTCTATTATGTTCATAAATTGTAAATTTAACATTAACTATTGCTTCGATACCTAACTGAAGGGTAAAAGTTTCTTATCCCTACAGCCGTGTACAGATCACATCTTCCAACACTTAGCATGCCCTACTAGGAATTATAGAACAGGACTGAGAGGCTAGTCCGTCCTTTTTCTCTGAGGCAAGTTTAAGTACACTTGTATCATCCCTGACAGGTGTTTTTTGAACTATTTTTAAAAATCTTTAATGAAGATTTCAGAACCTTCCCTATCCCAGCTTCTGGGTATAGCTCAACATCCAATCTAAACATTTCCTGACTGCTTCAGTTTACTTTTGTGTCCACTATGCAAATCAGAGTCCTTAGACATTTGTATCACATATGCTTAATGAAGAGGCAAGTACAAAAGCTAACGTTTAAAGGCATTTACATACCTATCACTGCAGATAGGCACCTACTGGCATGATGAAATATATGGGAGATGCTGAACAAGTCAATGTCAATGGGAGCTGGCTGGATGCAACAGGTATCTTCCCCTCTAAAACAAAGAAACATGGAAGAAATTGAGCCTCTGTGCTGCCAAATATGTTTCTTAGCACTCTTTTAGGGGCACAGCAGCCATGCACCTTTTCTTCATGTGTCCTAAAGCTCACGTTGTCATATGTTATTGGACTGAAATTCACAGTAAGCTAGAGAAATCAGCAAAAGCTTGGTCTCTATTTTGGGAGCCCAGGCTGTAGCACTTAAAAACTTCCTTCTCCTCAGCAGTTCTGCATCTTGTCATTATTCCCTCTGGTACTCTCCCAATGAACTCAAAAGCATTTCTGTAAATGGATGGATTGATGTCTACATTTTTTAACATTAAAAAAAAAAAGAAAGAAAATAATTCATAGAATCATAGAATCACCAGGTTGGAAAAGACCTCTTGGATCATTGGGTCAACCATAGAGCTTGGGGGATGGATATTACATACATAGTTCATGGAAACAGTTCAGTTATGGAAATGAATGATGTGATATGGGGTATGTGGTAAAGTTATTTTTTTCAGCAAAATTGGCATGAAAAATATGAAGGCATTTTCATTGAATAAAAACACTTCCAACTGTCCATTAAATAGAAAGGAAAATTATCTCCTCTTCCTCCCAAAGTCTAATAACAACCTTAATTTACAGTATATGTATATTAAAAAGATACTTTGAAATAAAGAAAAAACAGTTCTAAGAAGGGCAAGCACTTTCTTGCTATAAAAGCAGAAATAAGACTTAAAAAAACCTCATTGAAAAGAAATATTTGTCCCATATTTCTTTGCTTTTTGTAATAAAATTAGCAAAGCATATAGGTGATTAAAAGTCCCTCTACCTACAGCGAGAGAAACATTTCACTGTTGTGTTTGCTCAAATCAATAGCTGTTGGTGCTTTTTTTGATTTTGTTTTGTATAAAGCACACATTTAAAAAGGATCCCACAAAATATTTTGTAGGCATACAAATGTGCGAAATGTACACTTTAAAAGTGTTCAACAAGCATTTTGGTTTTTGTTAAGAGTATTAAATTAATAACTTCAGGGTTTGTTCCAGTAGCTGTTTGTATAAAGAGCTCTCACAAATTGATCAGAAGCGTCGTTTGGATTCATAGCCAGATGGTTTCCATACAGATGATTTATATACTTCTATCTAATAGAAACTGTCTATATATATGTGTATATATATATAAAAATAACAAAAGGAAGAAACTCAAACTCTATTATGACATAGCAGTAGCTAAAATCAGCTTCTCACACATTCATTCTCTGGTAGCATTGGTGGGGATATTAGGTTTTCTACACAATGGCATGACACAAATTCCACTTTGATCAATGAGAGGTTTTTCTCTTGTCTTAATATTGAATCATCGCTAGGAATTTGTTCAAATTTGGTAAGACGTTGGCTGATAACACAGTGTTCTCTCATTCATTTTCAATATTTGACATATTAAGATACAGTGGGGAAAAAAAAACACAATACCAAAAGAAAAAAAAAAGAAAAAAACATTTTACTAGATTTTTACATTTAAGAAATGGTACTTAAACTCCATGGACATGAAAGTAATTTTAAACTTTACTTTTGAAAGTTTACCTTTTTCAATATTTCATAGAAAAGAAACGCTCTAAGATACTGTATCAGACCACAGAATTATTACAGAACATAAAGATTATGTAGAAGGGCTTAATCCTTTTCCTAACAAAGACGGTAGCCAACCCCTTTTTAGCTTCAGTAGGAGAAGGGTCAGCTGAGTATGTGCTATGTTCCTAATTTCAAATCTCCTTTGTGATAGAAGAGTCAATATCTTGGCATATACTTTGCCTTGGTAATTTGAATTCTATCAACAACTATTCCTAGCCACAAGAGAAATATTTTTAGGCAATATATTGGTATAGTTTCACAAAACTACATCAGAGAGATGTGCATGTGTGTTTGTGGGTGTGTGTATGTATGTATGTATGTATGCATACTTATGAGTCTGGGATGATTTTCTTAAAATACTTAACTTCACTTACATTATATTTTACATTGCAAAATTACAGACACCCAGTGTTCTTTTTAACAACATATACAGGTGAGTTTATAGAGCCTTATAAAAGATTCCGTGATTCCAAATTAAAAACCATAGAAATATAATCAAAATAATGGAGAGTGATTTATACCTCTGATAGTACATAGCGCTCATTCTGGTAATATTGACAGCTGCATCTTTGGCATTGAAAATTCATTACAGCTTTTAGACAAAATGTTGTTGCTTACAGCTTTTTTTTTTTGTTTCTAAAACAAGAAAAACAGGATTGACCAAAATATGAATATTGGGGAAGTACTATTAAAGGTTTATTTTATTTTTGTTTTTAGCAAGGATAGCTTAGGAACCCTGAATTACCTTCTCATTTTAGTGTATGGTGTAGACTGTATGAATCCATTTAAAAATCAACTAAGTTGTACCACGTTTTTCGGAAAATTATATATAATATAATATATATATATTTTATATTTATTTAGAAGCTTTGAAATAGTACAGTAAACACTTTGCAACACGGTGTATAAACTACAGAATGTCTTTGATAATTTTGTGGGCCTTCAGATTAACAACATTTTTTATGACCCACGTGAAAAGAACATGATCACAATCTCTCTTGTAAAGTTGGAATAGTTTGGGGAACACTTGATCACACAAAAATAATATAAAACAGTCAAGTTTAAAACAGTGATATTGCATTTATAATGCACATTTCTTTTATCCGTACGATTGGCTTCTTGTGGTGAATATAAACATCTAAAGGGCTCAGTGACATTTTGGAGAGAGAAAGATATATAGTGCTGTAAACAGGCACACACTGATCAGAGAGGCAAGATCAGTTGCCTCTGAAGTTTCTACAGTTCTACACATTTCAACTCATTTCTCAGGCCTGCTGAGAGCAATTAGGTCCTATTGTTGGCCATGATGTCTCCAACAGCACACAAATCCTTCAGTTACACAGAACTGGATGGCCAAGATAATGAAGTTGAAAGTTGATGCTTTTTGTTGGTCGACTTTTGTGCAAATCATGCTGCTTCAGGTAAGTCCTGTAGAAGTGACTAGCATATCCTTTTCCGTGCTGCAGGAAAGAAAGAAAGACACTTCTGAGAGAAAAAAAAAAAAAAATCCGTCTCCAACAGTTCTTAGGTTTTGTATTTCTTAAGAGTGTAGAGAAACAAGCAAAACTTGTCACAAACTGTCGCTTAAAATTCCCACCGTAGCAAACAGGTTAATGGTGATTCACTTTTCAGAGAAAAGACTTTTTGAGGCTTGATAGCCTGAAAACCAAACTTCACATACTGTATTATTATTATTATGTCTAACTTGTCATGGCAGGTACTCCAATATGCCTATACAGGATCAATTTAAGAACAAGGCAAATAGTCACTCGCAGGTTCAGCGTTATTGGAATTTCCAAGCCTATCTTTTCCTTATTTATCTCATTATTTATAGCAAGATCTAGAATACCCCGAAGATTCAGAAGCCGGTTTTCCTTTTCTTTCAAAGTGAACCATTATCATCATCACCAAGTGACCCTTTAGTCTGGTTTGATGGAGACGAAAAAAAGGGTGCATTAGTGCTACAATTCAAATTTCAGCACTTACTGTCAGGTTGGAAATTAACTCGTGTTACACAGATGAAGAAGGTCAATGCATTAGCAAACCCATATCCTAATCCACCAGTTGCAGTAGCTGTATTACCTCAAATCACTGGCTATTTTAACTGTAATTGGGAGCAAAGGTAACAAATGATTTGTACTAGATTTCAGAAAGACCCTGGATTAAACTCTGATCTGTCACACGTGAGGTTGAGACAAGGAACTAACTCACTTGCCAAAGTATCGTCAACATTATTACTATTGTTTAGTAAAGCTCATAAAAATAAAATCAGATTTTACTTTAGCTCCAGCTCCCTTAAATCCCTATCTGGAAATCAGTATATTTCTGTGCATGAAGTGTTAAAACTAAAACAAAAAGGAATTTTAACTTTAGAATGAATCTTTGAATCATGCCATCCATATATACATGTTGATGCTTTCATGCTGACACACAAAAACATCCAGTCTCCATTCCATTTAACATAACTATATACATTAGTCATATTTATTCAGTATATATATTCACCAGTAAACATATGAAATGCATCACAGGGAAGTTAGGTTACTTACAGGAAAATGTTTGGATAGATATGTTTGCCTAATCTAGCCTGCCTATGTCATAGGATGCATGCAGAAAAGTCTGAAAAACATTGATTTATAAGTTATCTGTCCCACATACAAACAGTTGCCAGATGCATTATAAACATTAAAATTAAAACACCTAATATATATTGTATTTTGAATGCGTCACTTCTGTAGAAAATTAGTAGCAGAATTAGAAAGGATATTTAAAAGCTTCTGCAAGGTTTCTTACATAATAGTTAAGACTAATCAGATCAGAATCTTCTGATTAATGTAGAATGTCTTGATGCAGTATATAATCAGATTAATCAAGTTTCCAGACATCTTTTAAAATATCTTTTTAAATATTACAGGAAACAATCATTCCAATAACAGTAATAACAATAGCAAGACTTATATTTGATCTTCAAAACTTCTAAAAGTTCACTAACAATTTCAGTTCTCTTGTAAATACATAAGGTAGAGAAATCTAGATTGCTGCCTGCCACTTAGGAACTCATGCTGGAGTACAGAGACAGTAGGACTTTTGTGGGATAAATCTATACAGGTTTGCAACTGGGGCAACTGCTGCTTTCAAGCAGCACACTGTCCTTCTATTCTAGTCTGACACAGTACATGAGCACTGTTGATGCGACACTTGAGGTGTACAGCAAAATCTGTTTATGTCATTATTTCAGATAATACAGAAACTGAGTTACTGGCTGGGTCTAGTCCTTTACCGTGTAAATTAATGCCTTTTTTAATGTTTAGAGTTGATATGCTTATATTACAAAAGAATCAGGCTACTTTATAGCAATAACTAAGTATTACACAATGGGTGCAGAACATCTACAACTCTCCCTACATACAAAAATCCTTATCCCAAATCCCAAAATATCCCCTGCCAACACATAAGATGCACTGGATTTCAAAGGCAACTTTCGTCCTCTATGGGACTTTTTTCTGTATTTGCAGGGACTTTTATGTGCAAGAAAATCTCTCCATGTCTATACCATTTTCCGTCTTTTTTACAGATGGGGAATATAAATCAGAGAGGTTAAATGGAAAGGAGGATGGACTTGACTTAAAACAGAAGGCAATGAAAGTTCTGACATCTATTTCTGGCTCCGTGTGCGTGCATGCATGTATGTTCACAAATAAGCTTTAATAAGAAACACTAAGCCTCTCTGTATCACAATTTCTCCATCTGTAAAATGGGAATAACATTGCTTACCCATCTCCTAGAGGTGCAGGAAGGTTTAAATCACTATTCTTTATAATCCACTTTGAGATCCAGAGATGGCAAGTGCTACAGAAATGGAAGTATCAGAGTCAGTGTAAGAGCTGGAACAAGAACACCATAATTTCTGGTGCCTAATATCTCCTTTGAGATCACAGCTCTCTTACTCATCCCTACCAGAACCCTTATACCAAATTCTCAAACTAGTGCATAGGGAAGTTTCAAGTCGTGTGACTACAGGAACTAGTCAGAAAGAAAGTTTTAATGACAAGCAGTTTCACAATTCTGTTAATTACATTGTTTGTCCATATATTCTAATAGAGTTTGAGGTCAACAAGACATTAAAGAATCACAAGTATTCCAATCAAAATTCTTAGAGTACACAATTTGTACTATAGTAACTACTGATCCTTCCCCAGAGATCTTAACAAAGATTTTGAGCATTACACTAAGAGTGCTTAAGGCATAAAATTTATATGGAATTGCAACAGAAACTGGAAATAAAACCCAGCAAAACTATGTAAGATTCATTTGACCCTCAGTACGCCTCCCAGTCACAGCAAACTAGTTCTGTGTAGACTGAAGAGACATGCAAAGGCATCAGTGGTATATGAACATAAAAAAGAAATGAAAAACACTAGTACAAGAAATAGAAAAGAGAAAATAAAACATGCAATGACTATTCCTAGCTGATAAATCAGAAATGAACAGAAAATACTGTAAAGCACTAGTCTTTTTAACAGATCTTACACCCTGTTTTGAATCATCCCAATGCATCCAAACTTGATGTCAGACTACTACTTTACAGCCAAGAATACAGCCATATACTTTTACTCTTTTCACAAACCCAACAAGGGACGGCTTGAATTTGGAAGACTCTTAGAAAACTCTCTGAATAGAAATTTTCTCCTGCTTAATGTTGCAAACTGACCTAACTAGGCCCATGAGAAGGCCCATTGCTTCCCTCCACAGCCGACAATGAAAGCAGCAAAAGAAAACACATCCCATACCTTTTGTAACTACTGTCACTTTCACTCCATTCTATATTTAAGAGCTCCACGAACTCTCACAGTATTTTATCTGCTGTAACAGAATGACTGCAGAGTTCCCCCAAGTGCCCATAGTCTCAAGATCCAAATGAACCCCTAGATAATAAAATCTCCAAAGAATATCAAATGCCAGGCATGCTGCTGCTGTTACAGAAATATCACTGATCCCCCTTCACTTAAGATGGTACTTCAAGAACTCTCTTTAACTTAAAAGAAAGCTACGCAACCAGAGAACAGGGGGGAAAGCCAGTGTCTAAACTGTCATCTTTCTATTTCAGATCCTAATTCTATAAGTTAGCACAATATCTAAGTAATATTTGTCTTCATATGGGCTTTCTGATACAGGTTTCTATGCAAAGCTCTCAATGCATTAAGTTTTTTCTTGTGGGTCTCCCATTAAAAAAAAAAAAAAATGTGTGCCTCACCATGACACATTTATGAAGATCAGGTGGTCCCCAGGCAACACTGCAACTACTGCACAGATTACGGGAGGCTGTAACCTCCTGCATTCTATTCAGAAATAGCCCAGTTATTCAGGCTTTACAGTGAATACCTGTCACTTGTAGTGAACAATAATTTTAAAAGGAATTAATTACATTAATATACATTATGGCAATGTTGCTTTTAAATTCACATCATTAATTTTAACTCTATATTTTTACAGTTTGCTTTGCGGTCTATACATTAACTGTAGCAGATGAACTATTGCCCATCCCTAAGTCCCATTAGTTTTGACTGTGCCAGGAATGGACAATTCTATGACAACCGACAGACTGCAAATTCAGCACTCTTGTTGTAACTCAGCCCAATTGAATAGAGACCAGGACTTAAGTAGTAGTAGAAGGCATACTATATGAGATAACTCAGCTGTTTCAGTTAACCTGAAGTCCTAGTTCAGCTGTCATCACGTATATTTTTGGAAAGAGGTCAACAAGTGAATGGGAATGCAGAGTAAACTATCATAGCTTCCCTCACCCTTTGTAGTGGTGTATCCAGGTAAAGGGTGAGACACACGGCTGGGGCTGGGGCTGGGGGATGTAGGATGGGGATTACTCTGCTGCCACCCATGTTCTGTGGATAAAAAAGTATTCCAGTCATTGCAGGTGTTAATTCAGTACTTTGTGCAATCCATAAAGTCTTTTTTTTTTTTAAACGAGCTACTACTTAAAGATGGTTTTTTTCAAAGCACTGCTAATAATATTTTATGAAAATTCCACTAATGGCATTATAAAAAAAAGATTGTCTTATCCAGTCTGATAAACTGTGGTACACAAATATGAAAATAAACTTTTTCTCACATATCTTTTCCTCATGAATTAGTTTAAGGGGAATTATTTTTTTTTCTTTCAAGGCTTTAGTTAAGAGATTTGGGGCTTCAAATTTGTAGCCTACAGAGCATACATGGACAAAATATCCTGCATTTCAAATGCCCATGTTACATTTTACGCAATTAATGTGGTTTTGCTAGCTCTATATTATATCAAATAGTTGAAAAAAGGAAGAGAAAACATACTTACTTTTGTATTAATAAATAAATAAATAAGGCCAACTCTTCCTTAACGTCAGAGAGTCAATTTGCTCTCGTGGTTGTTGTTTATGTACTTATGTATATGTCTGTAGACTCCTGCAGGCCACCAAGGGGGTTAAGTAAAAGTGAGACCATGTTCTGTCTGTGCATTTCTAGCACCAGACCAGACAGGGAAGGCAGGACAAGCTCCTACATGTGAACGTGTAAGCTGCACTGAGGCAGAATTTGTCCCTAATAAAGACTTGGAATTCAGTATGACTGGAAGTTCTTTCTGGGATCTGCAGACCCCAAACCCATAAATATTGTTTCTGAAATAAACAAGCAACATGTGGACTGATGTGTACATTTACCTAGATTTCATGTGAAACGATTAAAAAAAAAAAAAAGATGTGAGCATTAAGTCTTCAGGCTGTCAATAAATAAAGTAGGCCAAAACGCAAAAGTTTGTAATTGTTGTACTGAATCTTTTCTGGAAATAGACTTGCTTTTAGCCAAAGAAATAGACCCTTAAAATCTTTCCTTCCTTTGAGAATACATCTTCTGGAACAAAGATGATTATGTCAAAAAGCAATGTAACCACATGTATTGTCTTTTCCTTTTGTCTTGCATTAAGTGATTGCATTTCCATATCTACATTCATTTAAACTGGTTCCAGAAACGGAAATTCCCCACCAAGTCAAAATCTGACAGTGGTGGACACTGCACTGACTATAACCTAGTGAATATGGAAAACAGTATTATTTACTCCATGAAAAGAGGTAAAAAGGTTTGTCCTTAAGTACAAAAGTGTCACTTTTCAAATTGGAACATAGTGTCAAATAACTATGCTATATAAACAAACAATTATGACTTTTTTGAAAAAAAGTTTATTGACCAAATTTCTGACTGACACATATTGCTGCTTCTATTAGCTTCATTTCAAGATCAGAAAATACATACTTAAAAGATGTTTTCAATGTTTGCAAGATGCCTTCATAAATATTTTTGTACGGCAAGAAGGATATCTGGTAAGAAAGTTCACACATCATGACAGTGACTGAAATAATGTTCCTCTGGTGCTATTGAGTACCCTGACTCTTGAATTCTACCTGAACTTAGCTGGACCTCTGGAAAAAAAACCAAAACCAAAACAACAAAAAACCCCAAAAATCCCAAACCACAAACCATTAAAGTATTTTAGTTCTTAAGAATAAGTATCCAAGTCTCAGCTTATGTAAGCACTAGATGAAATTTCTCTCTGTTTAGGACTATCCTCAAGCAAAGGCTTAAGTTTAAGCATCGACCTTAATCAACATGTGCTTTAAATTAAACATATGATTAGAAAGGATTTTCTTTTGAATCAAGTCCTGGATTTAGTCATAAATTTTCTGTAGCACATAAGAAACTTTTATGTGTATTTGATTTTCTGTTCTAAATGCTGACATTTTTTTTTCCACTGCCACCAACAGCCCAGTGGCATAGTACCTGTCAGATTTGATTTATCTCTGGTTGCCATTATTTACTACAGAAATGATGCTTTGTAGTTACTACAATGCAGCACAGAAAACACTAAGCTATATCCTATAAAGTACCATAAAAATACCAAAACCAGTTTTGTCACATGGTACAGTGAGGAGCGCATTTTTGTCTTTCTGTACTATAATATCCATATTATCTACCTGAAAGCACTAAAGATAATAAATGACACTACCATTATATTCAGAGAATCACGGAATATTTTATTCTGCAAGAGTTCTTTTTATCATGTATTGTATTAAGACCAATTAAATAATCCCTTGATTATTGGTGATATATGCCAGACTTATCCCAGAGTATATTCCCTAAGAGTTTTTCCAGATTTTGAATCAGTAATTTATTGTAATTGCATACATGTTCTAGCAGCAAGTTCACATTCTTCCCAACTGCAAGCTAATAATCTTATACTACCTTTCATAATACCAGTAATTGATTCTTTTCTTTTTTTCATTAAAAAATGCTTATGTATTTGTATGCAACAGTAATTTCTTCTCCTCAATCTTATTTTCTTCTTCCTCCATGCCTTCTTTTCCTTTAAAATTCACCATTTTATTGCACTCTTCTGAAATCTTCAACATACATATCTTTCAACTGACAAGCCTGAAAATTAAGATGTCAATTGGAGAGTCAACCAAAGCAGAATACACTAAAGGCTGGCTACAATGTAACTTAAAATTTCCAGTGACCTGAGGAGAAGAGGAAGGCTATGAACCATTCCTCCTAACTGCTCTTAAGTGCCTAAGTTCCCTACAGATTCAAGGGAAAAGCAAACATGTACAAGTCTCCAGTTGGTGGCCTCCAGAGGTGCTAAATTAATCACGCTGGATTTGGGCTGAAATACTTAAATTTACTTGTTCTTACACAAGGTAACATGCAGTACAGTATTACACCAGCATCACACTATGTATTCCAATGCAATTTATCTTTGCCATGGTGTGTTTCCCACCACGCCTCTCTCCTGACAGGGATCAGGTGACATCGTGATCTGCTATGCATGTCCTGCCTCTTTTCATGAACATTTTCCGTTTCTAAAGCGCAGTACTTAACATTGTTTTTAAAAGCAGCATACACTCAGATTTCAGAAAGTCCTTGCCAGTTTATTTAGATACCATACTTAAGTTTATCATATAAACTTCTCACAATCCTTTCAAAACATGAGCTCAGTTTCTATCCGTGAGTTGACCAAGGTGATTCTTTGTCATTTAAAACTATCAGAATGGAACAATTTATATTTGCATTATTAAAATTTCTCAGCCACACTGGGAAATAAATGGGGGTCATACATTCTGACCATATTCAATCTGCTTTCAGAAATGGTCCCTGGCCCACATTATGACACCTGCACCATAACCAGAACTTGTTAGGGAAAAAAGCTAGTTGACACAGGCTAAAGGCACATCAGAGAGTATAAGGGAACAGACCATAACATTCCAGTGCTGGGAAAAGAGCCTGTTTAATTAATTAGATGGACATAAAGAATATTGCAACTACAAAGCACACAGCACTTTATCTTAAGTAGAGCAGGAAAAAAGTTATTACTGCATCTCATTTATAAGCAAGAACTTTTTTTAGATCTCAGTTCCTATCAATATCTACAGCTGTGTGCAGCCACATTCAATTGTCATCTAAATTCCTTTTGGGAATAGATGGATGTCAATTTAAAGCATAAAGAAGCAACTAAGAAAGTCACAAAGTGACAGAACTTTACTCTGACATAAGAAGAATCCACAGTATCAGCATCTATAAAATGCCTTGTGAATAAAGAAAGATTGCATTCAAGCGGTTTCATAACGAATCCTTTTCCAGTGCTGAATGCAGCCATGATGCTGGAGCTGAAAAGATAAAGTCAGAGGACTTGGGTCACTCGCTAAAATCCCCGTAACTTCTTTGGTGAATCTACTCTGCATCCGCTTTTTTTTTGTTCTAATCCACAGTACTCCTGATAACCTGTGAAAATGTGATGTAAAACAACATTATTTATACACATGAAATACATTCATGTATATGCAAAAAATGCAGATTTATTCTTGCAACTCATACATGCAGATAATTTTCAGGCAGAATTTAGGAAGAGTTTTCTGAAAATTTACTTCCCCATTTCCACAATATTTCCTTCAACCAATAAAGTCCGTTATCCTATTAAAGAAAGAAGTTATCATAGGAGAGTTTGGGTTTTCAGTGAATCCACAATGATTACTATCATCATGTTTAGCTCTCCTGACAACTTATTTGATATCGCAGGCAAAAATTATATTCTAATTGCCTGTATCTCTTGCTTCCTGTCTTACAAGAAGGTACCAAATACATCATTTTTCACTCTTCTGACTTCACCATGCTATGTTCCTAAAACAAATTAAATATATTGACAGCTGCTTCCCAGCAGCAGTTGCCCTACTGCTAACATGAAACTGTGGTTTCTTGGTGGTTAGTGTACAAAAAGAGCTGTCTACAGGCTTGCCAGATAAATAGCAACACCGGTCCCTATAGCGTGCCTGTCCAAACACAACAAATAGATGCAGTTCCTTCTTTAACTGGTTATTCCTTATGTTATATAAATGGCTTTCCCTGTTTATCCTTCTTTGGTCAAGGATAAAAAATGGAAGGGGAGACCTCAAAAATTAAAGCAGTGGAAATGACAGTGGCAAATCAGAATTACTGTGTGCAGGAATAGAGACAGTGGCAAATCAGAATTACTGTGTGCAGGAATAGAGACAGAAATAAGAATAAATTCCTCTGCTGTGCAGGCTAAGGAGTTCCTCAGAGGGAGGCAAGCAGAGAGGAAAAGACTTTGCTGCACACAGATCCAAGATTAGGCACACACTCCATTCTCCAGCTCCTGACTGTCACGATAAGGAGGCTTGTACATTTAAGAATAGCATTTATCCATAATGAATAGAATTTGCCTATGAAAAATGAATAACATTAGTGCCTTTGAAAATCTGAACTGCAAACATTTCATTGCTTTACAAAGAGACTCATGTCCATAAGTGGTTAAGTTACTTTTGCCATAGGATTTAAATTTATAGGACAAGAGCCATTTTGGAATTCTAAACCAGCATAACATAGTAATCTCAAAAACTACTGCTAAAAATTCAAGTAATCTTTTTGCTGGTTCTTTTTATATTCCATGGGTAGAAATCCAGAAAATGGTATTTCATTATTTAATAAAAAACCCTCCACAGATGGTATATTCATGGCAGACATGAACACTCTCTAAATTGACATAAATGAATAAATACAGCACCAGTCTGAGACAGTTAGCTACACAAGACTTCGATATGTTTCATTCAGAACTGGCAAATACAGACTTTTACAGATATTATAAGAAAACAAACAGCTGAAATGATATGTTTTTAAGACAAAGTAAAAATACCGGTTTCTCTCAAATAAATGTTGTACACGTTTGGGGGTTTTTAACTTCAGTTATTTTCCTGAACTGTAGTTGCAAAGAGCTATAAAGTCATCTAAGATAAAAGATGCTAAGTAATCTTAAAAGGGGGTACTTTTTTAATTCAGTATTTTGTACAGTAGAGGGTACTGCTAACTTTGATCACAGTTATATAAAGTAATTCAAGTAAATAGAATTTAAGTATAACTGTTAACACCTGTACTTTAAAATTATTCTTTTTCTCATACTCACGATTTTCATAAAAATTTTTAACAATGATGTAATTTACAGGTTTTACTGGGCTACATCCAAGCATACTTATATACTCCTCCTTAATTTTGCTTTCTCAATTATCCATTTTCCCTGTTATTGCAGTAACACTCTGTAAGTGTTCTATCCTTTGAGAAATAGTTGTAAGAGGAATACGTTCAGATGAAGAATGCCAACCAGAATAAAAGATCATATATGCAAGATCATAGAGTACCTATGATGATGAGTAAAAATACATAATAGTCTTGCTTTCCTTTTATTATATTTTAATTAATATTAGTTGTTTACGTTTTATTTCAGGTTCTGGCTTTTTTTGAAGTGGCAATCTTGAGGTGAGTCAATAAATCTCTTATCATTTCAGACAGAGCAAAAATGGGAATGCTCTATTAGACTTTCTAGGTAAGTATTCAGTTAGGTTTCTTAGCATTATTAAAAGTAGGCTTTTCAACTCAGCCTCCATTTTTGTTGAGCAACTTTGCATGTACAAAATCTCTCTCGTTTGTGCAGAAAGGAGAGCTATATCCTGTCCCAGAGATCAATTCCTGAATATACAAAAAGAAATCCACTGTCTGTGACAGGACATGCAAGATATTCAGCTACGCAGATGAGATTTAAAGTTGAAAGATACAATTTTAACATTCTCTTTGAGCACAAAACCGCACTATTCACAAAGGAACAAGACTTTTACTATGAACATATAATTTGTTTATTCATACCAATAAAAATTGTGTTTCAATGCAACTTATTGTTCTTTTTCTTTTAATCCAGCATTACAATATTTGCTTTCTTCTTACCCCAAGAACTGTAACATGTAAATGCAACTTATTGGTGCTAATTTGCTTGCTTTTACTTATGTGCATTTTTACTTCAAGTATGCGTGAAAAATCAGAAATTATGTTCAAAGTGACTAATCAAGGGATCAGACAGCTGCCACGTTTGCCTGACTCATACTAGAAAACCAGTGGGCTAATTTTAAAAGCAAAACTGGAGACAGGCCTCATTTTTAAAAATTAATCAAGTGTCCCATTCAAAACAGCTATATTTCTGTGAATGGAAATGTCACGTCTATCACAGCTCTGATAAAACTACAGAAATAAGTTACAGAACTGAGATGTAACTAAAGGGAAAAAAAAAACCCACAAAAAAAATACTTCTTCCTTCATGAAATATACAAAAAAAGTAATTGCCTTCTTTTTTTCCCAAACTCTTCCTTAATAGTAAAGACTTATTGTTTAAAATATCTTTTCTTATATTTACGTTAAACAGTAGCAGAAAATGTTGTTACTTATCCTGCAATACAGAAACATGCCTTTATGATCCTAACTAAATCAAAATACTCCCAAAATATTTACACAAACTTGTTTTTATTCCTTTGAAAAATAATTCAAGCATTGTGAGGTACTTTTTTCCCTAGTATAAAGACATGAACATTTTTCTCCTCTAGGTCACTTCTTCTAATTTAATTTAGGGAGACAGATAATCACTGTAAGTTAAACCATTCTTTGTGGTAGCTCTGTGGCAGATTATTTGGAAAAAATTGATCGTCCAGCTCCTAAAAATTCAACTGTACAAAGACTTTTGAGAGCTTGGATAACCAAGCTCCTACCTCTTGGACAGGTCAAGTTGAGTTAGTGACAAAATATTCTGCACAATGATAGCCTTGTACTTAATCTATACTTTAATAGAAACACAGTGACTTGTCCCCAGTCCAGAGCCCATCTCCCTCACTGTACACAGACCTTCGCTGCTCTTCTAACTGCAGAGTGCCTCAATGGCTCTCCAGGCTAAGAAACAGAAGCACAGAGTGAGGACAAGCTTACCTTTAATATTTTTGGGTGATACAAAGTCTCATGCAAATCACTTCACTCTGTGAGCCTAGACCTATGTGCATCTATGAAAGGTAGTGTTGATACTAAGCAGCCGTATCACAGAAATCAAAACAGTTAAGCCAAAGAATGTGATGTACCCCTTCTAATTCACCATGTTTAGGTAGCCAGCTCTTTGGGGAAGAGACTAACTTTTTTATTCTCTATGTATGAGCCATATTTAATATGATAAAATCCTGATTCATACATAAAATATGTTGATGGTGTTGCAAATAAGCACCACGATAATGACAGAGGTTCATCAAGTGAAGATGCTTGCGTGTATTCAGAAAATATTGCAGAGTTAATTAGGGGGCTACTTTAGAACAAAATTATTATTCTAGAAGGTCTCTGTATAAACACTGTTATTCCATTCAGCAAATTGTGCCTTTATGTAGTTATTTTAACCTGCTTTCAAAGTAGATTAAGCTATAGAAAGTAATTCTTTAGAACAAATGAGCATTTCTACATAGAAGGTTAAGGTATCATGGCAATACTTCACTGTTTTTATATATTAAAAATTTCCTCATCTCTTAATAGGAAAAGAATATTTTCTACCGCTAGTGTCAGTATGTAACTCTAGGAAAGCTCTTGAGTGTTATAAAAGAAATGCACACTTACTACCCTGCACAACTACAGAAAAAAAAAGAAAACATGGAATCTAATTATTATCATCAGTTATAGACAAACCACTACTGAGGTGGATGCAGTGGTGCTATTCCCACCATTACCATCTCAGGACCTGGTCCAAGGTATTAGAACTAGTTCAGAATCAGACTGATCATCTATTCATAATTGTGAAGATCAGTCTCTATTAATAGCCTACAGATTCTGGTACAACACAGTATTGTTCTTGGGCACTACAGTAAAAATACTTATAAATAATATTTTATATATAATTATATATAAATACTTACAAAACTAATGTCTAATATAAACACCAGTGAATTAAAAATTAGATAGAAATGGTTAGAATCTATTTTAAAAATCATAGGAATTGTTCAAAAGCCACATTTTGTTTTCCTCACCAGTGTTATTTCACTGACTTTCTTTTATCCAGTAAAGCTCAGAAAGTCTTTAATGTTTTAGCAACATTCAAGTCATTATGAAAATTTCTTAACTGTTTGCAGAAAGGCAGTGATGAACAAAAAGAAGCAAGTGTAAATTATGCAGTAAGAAGAACATGCAAGTTAAAAGAATCCTGGAGTCACTCCATGAGGAAACTTTTCAAACCCCCCCACAATTTATTGATGCCATCACAATTTTCTGATTCGTATTCATAATAAATACTTAAAACATATGTAAAGAATATATTCTTGCAAATATATTATTTGAGAACAAAGATATCTACTTTTGGTGTATTCTGCTCAGGATAATATACAGAGTATGTATGTTCATGTGGAAACTGGTGTATGATTAAGTTCAATGGCTTAAACTGTTAAGGTGAACATTTGAAATGAGACATAAAGAAACTCTTCCAAGTTTGAGGATTTATTTCTTTTTTCTACACTATAATTTGTAATATAGCTGCTGCTGTTTTCGCTTATCCATGCAATGACCTAAACCTCAAACAACAAAGAAGCAAACACTCAAATCCCCACTATTAAGCCTTTGCTTTCCATCACACCCCACAATCAAGTTTGACAGACTACTGTATTATTTGTGTCAAATGTGTATCATTTTATCAAATGTGTATAATCTTATCAGTTCATGACCTGGTTGCTCTTCAATTGTTTTGTTGTCTTGCTGCTCTTTTTATTGAGAAAAGCAAATGAAAGCACCAGATTACCTTTTCTGTTTTCGTGCAGTCTCCTGCTTACTTCATGTCCCTATCACAGCTTGTCTAAATTAATTAGTGCTAAGCTTTTGATATGACTTTGCATGGAAACATTTTCTGTATTTTCCCCGTCGTGCTACATGCTTCTATGGAATTAACAGACCGGCTACAGCAAAACAGTGATACATTTTGCGTAAGGGCTTTGTAATATTTCTGTAGTGTATTTTCAGTTCAATTCCTTTTTATAACGTGGCATTTTGTTTCCTTCTTGCTGGTTTTGTACATCTGGGGACATTTTTCAGGGAATTATTCCATGGGGTTTTTTCTCAAGAAAAGTCCAAATTTCTCATGATAATATACACTGCCTTCCTCATGTATCTTTTCTAAGTTTCTACACTGAATGTACTCATTGGAATACACTGCAAGAATCACCAAGCGGACACAAACTTGAGCAGATACACTCATACGAAACAGCGAAAACTCTGCATAAGGCCACCAGTTTACATTTGTACCCAAAGTGCTAACAGCACAGCTTATGCAATAAGTTCACTCAGCTATTCAACTGTGCTGATGCTACTCTGCAGCATTCAGTTCCAGAGTAAGTTAGGTCAGAAGACGACTAGGTTTTCTGGACCATGCCTCACTGCACTATGTGACATACATAGTCTATTAGAGACTCAATTGACCTAAACCATTTTATGCCATCGGCAAATACCACCTCCTTTTTCTCATTTTCATTTCTGGATAATTGATTTTTTAAATTCTGCAGATTTTCACACAGACTCTTGGGGAACTTTACTTCTGGTAAGATGTTCCTTCAACCTTATAATATTTTTCTCTTAAGCACAGAGATTCTGGTAATGCTTTACCCTGGTAATGCTTTACCACTTGTTTATTTAGTAGCTTCTTCTACTACATAGAAGACATACTTAAAGAGTTTTCTGACAGTTTAAATGCACTCTATTGATTAATTCTCACCCAGTCTATCAAAATTCTAGTACAATGACAATCATACTGCGAAATTTTCCTGGACAGACATTAGCTACCTTATTCCTAAAATCCTGAGTTACAACTTATATGTCCTAGGCTAAGGTACCTCACTGGTCTCTAATTTAAAAGATTTCCTCTTTTTTAAATGATAAACAGAACTTTAGGCATTCTTTGGTTATCAGCTTTTGTTAGAAACTGAAAATTAAAGAAATATAGAGTCCATGGACTTCTTCCTATTTGTTCCCGTCAATTTTTCAATGTTTTCTCCAACTCAGTCTTGCACATTTATTCAAAACCATTACCTGGAATGGGTGACTCCCTACATATGCCTGTTATTCTTTCTCTGTCCCTCCTCTGGTAAACAGAAACGTAAAGAAACAGTTTATAATCTCTGCAACAACCTTGCCCTCACTAACTGTAGCTCAAGAGACTCCTAGCTTACTATACCTGACATCCTGAAAACCGTCTAGTTATTTGTATGCCTTGGGCTATTTGCTCTAAGAAGTCACTATTATCTCCACTATTACTATCCAGAAGTTTGCTTGCTAAAAATAAATGATCTTCTTGGATAATTTTGCTTTAGAATCTCTCTTTTTTTAAGAGGCTGTTTAAGTTCAAAGTTTTTGTATTCTTCAATATACTTCTGCTTCTTTGCTACTGATTTTTCGTATGGCCATTTTCATACATGCTGCAGTCTTTTATGCAGTAATTTTCCTGAATTTGTGTGTTCTGCTTCATGCATTTTAATCACTTCTTTTAAAAGGATCGTTTTACTACCAAACTGATTTTGAGATGATCTTCATTAAAAAAGTTGAATTTCTTTTCATCACAATTGCAATTTTCCAGTGGCTCAACTTAAGTTCCTTCCTCTATCAAATTATTCTTCGCATTTCTCTTGCCCTATTCAATGAATACATTATTAATAATACATTATTTACTGGTTGTTACAATTATCGTTTCTTTTTTTTTGTACTATTATTTGCAAGACAATTAAAATCTAAAATCTTACTAAAGAAAATACTGAATAAGGGAAAACAAATCCTAAATATTACTGCTATTACTCTTTTTCTACAGCAGTTTTAGCTTTGAGGTTTGAAAAAACCCCACAAAACTATAACGTATTCTCAAATGTTGACTATGTAATGCCAACCATTTATATTCTTTACTCCCAATATTTTACCTCTGATTTTTTATGTCCTTATGCTAGGAAAGAGTAAGATGTAAACAAATTCTTACATGCAAACACATTGTTCAACAATGCTATTTATGTTAGCTGACTAAACTTCAAAGCTTCCAAACTATCAATAAAACATTTCTTTGTTATTTGAAATAAAACTCCTAGGTCTACAACCACTCAGAACAGAGACAGCACTGTGATGTCATCAGATATAATTATCATTTGTATCCTCACACTGTATCAGAACTCTGCTGTAATTAGACCATCAGGGCTACAAAACTCAAATTTTTAAGAAGTAATTAGTATTGCTAGATTACAGTTTAGTACTAAAGGATGTTTCTTAGATGTAAATGATGGAAGACAAGTTGGGGAAAGACAGTTATGAGTCCTCAGGTCACAGCTAAGTGAAATTTCACCCTGGTCTTTATAATATGACCAGATGATTCACACCTGACATATTAGACTCCACAAAACAAGCTAATTGTCTAAATACAGGGTTTTTAGAAACAGCTTTCACTTATTAGAATTAGTATCCAAATTTGGAAGCTTCTAATCAAGCAAATCATCTAAAGAATGAAGGGGCAAAAAGACCTCTCTGCAGCACTGAAATACCTGACTAGCTAATAAAGAAGAGAGAACCAAGCTGTGTGTGCTGAGACTGATCTGTAGCAAAGATCTTCATACACCAGGCCTGCCAGTGCAGCACCTTTCACAACAACTAAATACTTTATTAAAATAAAGAAATAACATTCAGTAAGACTTTTCTGTTACCCCTGATGTGCTCTCCTAAAAGACTTTTGTTGCTTTAAAAAGGGTGGTATTGCAGCGTTAATGTCTTTGACTGATTTGGATGAGATAAACATCATAAACTCTTGAAGCCAAGGAGATTACCATTTCTAATAAAATACAGAAGGCTGATAAATAGAATGAAAAGACATATTAGATCAAAGTATTACTCAAGGGTTTCGCAACTGGTTCAGACTCCAAAAGGAATTACGAAGGTCTTTTTGAGATCTTTCACACTCCTTCTTGCCATCCAACCACAACCAAAAAGTAACTGAAGAAAGAGGCAAGATTTTGGAATAAGACAGAAAGCACAGAGAAGCACTGACAAACGTCAGTACTAGGCAGGCTACAATGATTAAGATGATTAGTAAGATTACTATGACGAATAAGATGATTAGACCGAAGGCAAAAGTTTGTCGTCTTCTTTCCAAACCCTTAATGTTATCTAATTGACTAGTTACTTCAAATTAATACACATACTGTTTATTCACAAGATACTGCTTAATCATCAAATAAAGCCCCTAGGACAATTCTCTCAATTTAATTTTAGTATTAAACGTTCGCCTGACAATGCCAATCCTTAAACCATCTATCCAAGAAAACTTTGAAAATAATCCAGCATGAGAAAAAAAAATGAACAACTCCCTCACTAATATCAGCTGATAGTTTTGTTGTTGACAGTCATGTCATGCTAAAAACAAACAAGGTTTTGTCTTTTTTAAAAGGCATTTAACAATGCCTTCTTCAGTGGTGCCTGAAACCAAGAGAAGCCATTTTTCCCCACTGCTCCTAAAATTGTGAATGTGTTATTCCTACCATGAATAGCAGCAAGAGCTAATTTTTATTCCCGCAAAGGGAACATTTTGATACAGCTTTTTCGAATAGTACTTACTCAAATATGGTGGTTTGTAAGGCGCTCGTGTATTAGACAGCAGTCCATCCAACTCCTTCCTCTCCAGAGTGTTGTGAAGGGCCTTCTCTTTGCCGAAGGTGGAGAAGGACCTTTCTGCCCCCGGCTGGGCTTCTGGTGTTTCAAACACTTCAGTGTCTGGAACGGAGTCCATGCCAGGTACATGCAGATTGCTGCGGTAATCTGCAGCTTGGCGTCCATCGGATGGAACAAAGGAAGGCATCCAGCACCGATCTGAGTGGCCCAGTGCTTTACATTCCTCCGTGCAATTGGAGAAGAGATCCATGCCTGCAAGCATGAGAGAAAAAGAAACTAGAGATATAAGCTTCAGCATTGTGAATGGTTGCTAACAGACATGAAAGATTATGCTGAGCGAAGACATAAGCAGAAAGAGAGATGTCCTAAGAACTTCTTCCACTACCGCTATCTCCTCAACGATGAAATAAAAATCTGATTGTCCAGATTTCAGAAGTCAAGGACACTATTCAATAAACATAACCTAATGCCAGAATGTCAAACATACACACAAAAATATCCCAAGAAGAAGATTATTGGTGGTTCTGTCTCACAAAATCACTTGCAGACCTCACTGTTTAAAACCTTTCAAGTTCAGTTCTACTTGTAGGTTGATGTTTGTGACTCACTAGTTGAAAGTACCTGTTTAAGAACATGAAGGAACTATTTCTACATAAATATACCTCTGACTGAAGAAACTAAATGTCCCGATTGAGAAATCACAGATTTCATTTATGAAAATGAAATATTAATGAGTCCTATGAAGGAACTATCTGTGTATATATTAATATACAGACAGAGCCTATTGATACTAACAGCGGATCTTATGAAGTAGGAATACGACTTTCAAGTGATCAGGATCGCTGTAATCAATTGTAACATGAGTCCTTGCTATCATCATGTCATCCGAGCAATGGGAACAGAATCCTATAACAAACTACTGTAATTATTGGTACAAAGGTGGCCTTAGACTGATGTGACATGGCCGTGGATACTATTGACAAAATTGTTAATGCTTCTCCTATATACGCAAACACTTGTCCCTGACAACACGGAACTGTTTGCTTACAAATCCTTTAATACTATTAAGATTTCAAGTGACAAGCTATGTTTCTATTGACTACCTTGAGATCAGCCTTCCAAAAGAATATTTCCTGGCGGTGAGTCACTTAGTTGTTGGATTATACTTGTTTTGAGAGGAATGGTGTATGAAACCATAGGCATAAAGTAAGTACTAACTTCATCAAGTTGTTCAACATCATACAGAAAAGCAGAACAGTAAAGAAATATCTTTTTCTTGTATTTATAAAGGGAACTGAGTGTCTTAGAATAGGTGCATGTCAAAACTGAACTGAATCTGTTAGAAATACTGCATTTACAAGCACTGAATTAGAATGACAAAAAAAATGACACTACAAGAGGAATACGAAAAAAATTTGAAAAGCTCAAATGAGATCCATGTAATGTAGCTCATTCAGCAGCCAATATTGCAAAGAACTGGATTAGCTTGATCTCCAAGATGAGGATTAGTATTAAGAATTCTACTACTGTTTCGAACCATAATTTGACTTGTATTAGTAATATTTATGAACTGACACTACAAAAACCAATTTCTTCAGTGAGCAAGAACCTTTCTCAGCTATCAACAAGTGCTTGAATACTAAAGGCAGACACTTAACCAGAAAAAATATGAAGAAAAAGCTTTTTATCTCAGATTAATTTCACTTCAGGGTGACTTTTTAATTTTAAATTAAGGAATATACAATAGAAGGTCCAGTTTCCATTAGAGCCTTGCATTGATAATTGGCATGCAGAAGTACGAAAATAAATTACTGAGCAGTGAACTGTTGAGGAATGCAAATGTGAACTGCAGATATGATTAAGGAATCAGATGAAGATCATCAGGCGATGTGCACAATTTGTACAGTTCTGAATTCTGTAGTGGTAGTAGCTAACAGAGACTGAAAAAAAAGATTGGGATGAAGGTTTCCTAGAAAGAAATGAATATAGAATCATAGAATAACCATGCTGGAAGAGACCCACTTGATCATCGAGTCCAACCATTCCTATCAAACACTAAACCGTGCTCCTCAGCACCTTGTCCACCCATGCCTTAAGCACCTCCAGGTGAATCAACCACCTCCCTGGACAGCCTGTTCCAGTGCCCAATGACCCTTTCTCTAACATTTTTTTTTCCTAATGTCTAGCCTAAATCTTCCCTGGTGGAGCTTGAGGCCATTCCCTCTTGTCCTGTCCCCCGTCCCTTGGGAGAAGAGCCCAGCTCCCTCCTCTCTACAACCTCCCTTCAGGTAGTTGTAGAGAGTAATGAGGTCTCCTCTCAGCCTCCTCTTCTCCAGGCTAAACACCCCCAGCTCTCTCAGCCGTTCCTTACAAGGCCTGTTCTCCAGCCCCTTCACCAGCTTCATAGATATATAACAATTTCTTTATATATATATATAACAAGTTCCGTAAAACCATGTGTGTCTTTATCTCATGTATTGAAATGTTTGCACAAAAATCTCTTACGCAAGAAAAGACATATTAGTGAAAGTTAATTTTTACAATTCCAAATATTTAAGTGACAATTAACACAAAATGTTTATTCATTTTTTCAGACTTCCTAGCAAAGTTACACTTAAACAACAAATAACTCTACTTTTTATAGGATAATTATTAGTTACAAGTTGCTAATGGTGTATCGATGCTGACATTCATTCAACATTTTCTGAAAGAGTGCAGGAAAAAGGAAAACTTATGGATAAATATTAAATTCTTTTCTCAGCAGAGGGGAGATATATATACATTCAATGAGAAACTCTTTTTTTTTTTCATGGATTTTTATTTCTCCTGGAAAATTACCCTCCATTTTACTATTTTTTTTTCACACCAGCTGATAAACTGCAAAATGCCTCTATCCCAATATTATTTTTTAGTTCCCTTTTGAATACTGCTTGTCTACTGCAGTGCTCTGAATAGTATTACATAACAGCTTATTATAAAAGAGATGTTAGAGCATTATAAATCAGGATTTTGAATAAACAAAGTAATGAATGTAGGGGATATAAAATGTAAGCTTCTATGACAGACTTTCCCTCCCTTGAAGATAAGAACTTTAAAAGGAAAAAATATACATTTATGCACATATACATCTGAATTTTAATACACACTGCTGGAACACACAGCTAGAATGTAAATATTTGTTTAAGATGGGAACATAATGTTCAGAGAGGGTTGGATATTGTTCCTACTTGAAGCAGTCACAACATTCCCTAAGAGTTTAATGGGTGCAGAACCGAGTCCTTGGGTTTAGTATTCTGGATGAAAATAAATTCAAATTATAAGTCTGAATTTTTAAATCCCTGGGCACCTATGTATACTTACACTATGACATGAACGTTGGCTATTCTTCCTCCACCTTTTTCACGTGGATCATGGTATAGAATTCTCTGTTTCTAACTGAAAATCGTTAAAAACAGGGCAGGGAAAGGCTATTTGCTGTTTTCTAAGAAGGAAGGCTATAACATGGTAAATTAGACAGACATTCAGCCCAGAACTCCTCCATAAACCAAGAATCATGTTCTTGATTTATAACAAAAAGAAATGTTCAGCAGTATAACACTTTCATCTCATCTCCCCCATAAATCTGGTTACATATGAGGTCCTTCAGAACTAAACTATCCATCATAATTGCAAAGCCACATTAAAGGAAAATGCTTTGTATTTTTAATGTAGTTATCATATTAGACCTTTGTATGCAGATAAACTGAGATTTTAAAGGTGACTCTGAATTACGAATTTCAAACGTCCTTCAGAAATACAGATTGTATATCACAATGCAGTGCTGAAAAATGATAAGCATTGCACTATTCTGAATACAGCCTACATATAATGGCTTATGGCAAAGGACACTAGTTTGCTTCTATTTGTTCAATTCTTCTTACTAGATAGACCACTGCACAATGTGAACTCTCACACAAAGTTAATTTTGCATGTTTTTGAAGGAAGACAAGCTCCTGCTCCTCCCTCAAAGAAAAACAAAACAAAAAAAAGTTAAGTTTGATATCAGCATCTGAACTTCCTGAATCGAAGTGCTTTGAATCAGATACTTGGTAGTGCTGCTTTTCTGAGGCATATTTCCAATTTGCTTCCTTTTCAGATTTCAAAAGGAGACAAAATTTCTATGTGCATGAATTCTAATTGATTTGAAAAACATATTAGATCAAAGAAAAAATTAAGCCTAAAACCATTTTTAAATTATGCATTCTTAATTTAATTAAGGGAGAGGAGCCATACACTGAGCCTTTTGAGCAATAAGTGAACACGTGCATATGTATTACTGAGTAAACAATGCGATAAAAAGCAAAAATACAAATTAAATGTTGACAAATTATTTTGGTAGAATTGTTTTTGAGAGGGGTTTTTCCCCCCAACATGTGTCATTTTTTCATAACTTTGGCTGCTATTTGGAATTAAATAGCATTTTCCATTTCTTCTGTCTTAGCTTTTCTTTAAAAAAACCCTAATTAGATGTAAGATAGGCATCAAGTAGGGAATGAGGCCTCCTTTTCAGAGCTCCATTACCAGAACAACTGTCCTTTCCCTTCGATGATCCTTCAGCAAGTTACTCATTTCAACTACGATTCATGCTTTGTGTTGGCAAATAAGGACAATAATGTTAACCTCCTTTGCCAAAGACTATCTACTGAAGAACTGGACTTTATGAAACAGAGTTATTACCATTCTTTCTTGCTAAGTAGTTGATGTACTGCCTTGGATAAAACTGGCTTCATCTGCATGAGAACATGAATAAAGACTCAAACATCTTCAATATTCAGCTCTTCCAAATTTCAACTTCAAAGCTCTACTTGGAGCACTGCGATGTGAACATTATTAAGCATGTAGCCCAGGGAAAGAAAAGAGAAAAAGAAATCACCCTCAGCTTGAGTCAAAGCGCTTTTCTGAGCTATTTTCATGTTCACTCTCACTTCATCCAAGATAGACTCTTAGCCCAAGTGATCTTCAAAACAGGATTTAGCTGTCACTCTGCATAGGCTCAGAGCCAAGTACTAGTTTTCTCTGTCCCTTTATCACTAAAATTCTTCCTCCCGCTCCCCAAATTCTTCTTATGAGCACCGACACATTGCAGCTCTTCTGCAATAAAGCATACTAACCCAGCTGGGTTTACCTATCTATACTGAAAAGGTGTGAGGCAATGTTCCACCCTCAGCCTTTGTATTAGATGCTTACCAATTCCCTTCCTAAAGTTCAGCCTAATTTTTAGATCTGAGCCATTCATCAATGCAAACTGTCCAGTACTGCACAGAGACTATCATAAAAGCTGATGCATTTTATTGTATATACGTGACGGTACAGTTACTTAGCTTCACATCTTGGATATTTCTTCCTGAAGCACAGCTGACAGATCATGCCAATTCACGGAAAAAGGTGAAACAGAAGTAATATTGTGAAGAACGCTGCATGCTTGAGAAAGCTGAGTAGCTAGTGAGCAACCATATGAAATAAATTGATGGCATGAGTCCAAATCTTGCAGGACAGGTGTCTAATCATACAATTTAAACATACACACACGCAGAGTATTAATTGGCACCCAAGTCGGCAATTTCACAAGGGAGGCCAAGAATTTAATCAACCATGGGAAATAAACTAACCTCATGCTTAGAAATTACTCCTACAGAACATGATTGAAATACAGTGTGTTAATAACAGCTAGTAGTGCTGTATTAGTTGCATTTGTTCAAAACCAAATAGCAGCTTTTGTCTCAACAATTTTCAGGCAAAGCAGAGCACAATTAGAACAGGCACTTGGGGGTTGAGAAACCCCTCCTCTGTTTGCCCAAAAAAAAAACCAAAACTTCTGGCATTTCTTCACCTTTGCAAAGCTGTTTTCCAAAAAGCTCGGATTCCTATCCCAGGCAATGAAATGACGCCTTAGTCCATGAAAATTAGGCTCTTGAGAATCCTATTACTTGCCATTCCCTGCTAAATGCAGATGACTGTATTTTGCACTTCATGGATATTAAAGTAGATAAGAATGTGGGTAATTACAAGGCATTCAGGTAGTACTTTAATGGGAACAATATAAATCCCTTATATACATTCCAACACATTTGAAACCATGATTAAATCCCTATTAAGAAAATACATTTTGAGAAGGGTGAACTAGAATCCTATTTCGAAACATGCTAAAACATTTTGTGATACACAGAACAGCTTAGTCCAGAATTTTCACTAAATATCACGTGGCATAAGCCTATATGACACAGTGATAGATTTTCATCTGAATGTTTTCCTTCCCAGTTAGTAACCGACCATGACTGTTGACAGTCATCTTGGTTAACAATGGACCACTGTGGAATAGCTACTTGTGTGCCCCGGGACTGTTCACTGGTGACAGTAACAGAAGGCATGCACAGAGCAGTAAAAAGATGTTTTGTGAGCAGAACATGCTGCTGACTAAAACTAGCTGGGAGTGAGTTTAATTTGTCAATGTGAATTATCTGCAAAACGGTTTTGGATGCAAATATAATGTTTTTGAATACAAATGCGATGCTGAATGGTATCAGGTAACACTTGGAAAAAAACACCTCAGACTTCTGTCATGTTATCAACCAGTGTGTCTTCCTTCCATAATTCAGAAAGAATTCATTATAGAGCACCAGAACAACTGAAAAACTGAGAAGGCATTCCCTCAGATATTTCCTCTAGCTATTCAAGATCAAACAAGACTTACGTGCCTTTTTCTCCCCATAAAATTCACAACCAAAAGCTAACAGCAAGAGTGAAGTTTCTGTATCAAAATATCTTGTCACCATTGAGGTCAAGGAGCACTTTCTTTGCATCATGACAGAGCATTCAGCCCAAAACTTACAGGAAAACTACATTATATGTACGTGGAAAATTAAAGTAGCTTCTACAGAGATTTGTATTTAAATATCTATTTGGAACTCGCGTTTAAAAACTGTGCATGCAGATTATTCTCAAATCGCAGCACTAATGAATTAAACTGGAGTTCTGTGTACTTTAGGTCTCAGTTGAAACTTCTAATTGTGAGTAAATGAAAACTAATTTTCAGCTTTCTTTACTTCATATGTAAGCACCATTCAGGACACGGAAGTTCATAAATCACATCAGATTCCTAAATTATTTGAAATTATTTTGAAAGAATAGATTTTTCCCTTTTTGTACTGATAAAACAGTAATGATGAAAAAGAATTTACCCAGCTAAGGACTAATGCCAAGTTTGACAGCAGTTCCACTGTTCATATGTGAGATAGACTACTTTTAAAATGGAGAGAAAGAATAGAGAGCAGAGGCACAACAATAACAGCACTGAATGCATCCAAAAAGAAAATAGCTTTCAGTTGATGTGCAACTACATGATTATATTCCCACCATCAGTCAAACCCAGCCCTTTCTGCAGATGTTTATTCTTTTCTCTCCTGTTTGGTTATTATGGTTCATTATGTTGAGGGACTAAGCTGATTGAAATGTTCATTGAGATGACTGCTGCAGTAAAATGCGTAAAAGAAAAAAAAAAATGGAATGCAGGGAGGGCAGGAGGAGAGGGAGCTTTTTATAACTCAGTAGCACTGATTGCTGCATCAGAAACAGTGCAGAAGAAAAGGTGGGGGGAAGGCTAAATGCATGGCTTTTTAAAACAACAATAAATCATACGCCATATATAGGCCAAAAATGAAAGAGGCTCTGTGTTCAGATGTAAACTTCTGGCAAGACCTGGTTTGTTGTCAGGTTCCCAGACATAAAATAGACACTCTGTTCACTTAGCATGAAGCCCCGCAAGAAGCAGGGAGCTCCGGAGACTCTTGGCTCTTCTCAAGTCTCATTAGGTCTGCATATTAATGACTTGCAGCAACATAAAGGGGCCCTGTGGCAGGCTCCTCTTCCCCTGGTGCCTGGGTTTCCCACCGTTAAGGGCACAGTGACTATATCAGCAAGAAAATAGAGGATGTTAACAGAGCAAGTGGGTGAGGCAGTACTGCTGTGATAGTACTGAGTTCCTTGCCATGCTGTCTTCTAAGACCAGGATCAATGGAAAAAAATAGATGACTGGAGAGACTCTGGCGGTATTTTGTATTGCAGACTTGTAGCGAATCCTTATACATCACAGAGCACAGAGGAAACAAGGGGAAAAGAAATCACTGCATTGAATCAAGACATACCAGGCCTTGGGAGACTGTGGTAGGGAAGAAAGCACACGCAATTGTGGATAAAATGCAGTGCACGGGTGAGAATGAATTCTAATGCATAGGCACTAAACAAATGTCCCTTTCAGAAGAAAACTGACAGTATGAGACCAAAGACAGCAAGCCATACACATGGGAGTAACACTGCAATGTATATATTTTCTAGGTGGATCAAATCACTGTCTTTTAAAGCATTTCTTTCCTTTCTTGAGACTTAAAGAAATGAACTTAAGAACAGCATACTTTTATTTATTAGGACGGAGATCACTTACACTGCATGGTGCCTCATTTTGGATTAAAAAACAATCCTCAAAAAATTCTAAGGCATTACATATTCAGAGCACCCAATGCGTCCCCATTGATCCCCAGCAAAAATCCTCACAGTCTGGCTGTCATTCAATCACTGGGTTCATTCTTTCCCTTGGGAACTCCCCCTACACTTCACACTGCCATGCCAGCTGAAGTGCCTACTAAACAAAATTGCCTGATGCTTTGAAATACTGCAAATCCGTCACTGAAAAAAACCCCCGCACTATAAAACGTACAAACAACTTTAAGGGGCAGAAAGTTATGCTGCAACAGATGATGCAGAATAACATACCAGCCCCCTCAACCGAATGAATAAAACAAACTCTGCCCTGTGAGTGAAAGGGGTTTAAAATTGTCTCCTTGCCCCTGTAACTGTAGTAGCAAGCTGGCTTAAACCCAGCCTCCCATACAATGCCCTCACATTTATGCCACTCTTGTATTATATTCCTGTAAGTAAGTGTTCTTTCTAGTCTCCCTACTTAAAGATCTACTATTTCCATTCTCTTATCAGACTTACCAGAGGATTGACCTCGATTAGTGGCATCATGATCACTGTCTCCTTGCTCACTGTCTCCATGACCACTGTCCTTAGAGCTTACTATGTCTGCTTCCTGGAATGCAGAACTAGACACAGAAACATCTTTACATTAGAATAAACACGCAAGAGGAACTCGTAAAACATTCTTCTGCCATCACATGGCGAAACATGGTGCTGCATTCCCCCAACTCCTGCCTGCTGCACCGCTTCTGCAGAGGTGCTCTGACCACCATAACCAAAACTGGCCATTTCAGATCTTGGTAGTCTGGATGAAACAGACAGCAAGCGTTACTGCTCTGCTTGGTTTTCACATAATTGATGCAAACAATTAGGTACCATTTACATAAGCTGGATAGCTAATTTTTACCTGGGAGGGACCAGTGTTTTCTGGAAGACCCTCTCTAGAAGCATTCATAAGTATTTCAAGCATCTTTTAGACTAATGCAAAATGAGATTTTGTTCTCGTTGTAGTTGGTTGTGAAGCCAATTCAGAAAAGCTGCAATTCAAACTCATTTAGTCAACAGTGTTCTATGCAATACATCTACATGCTTCAATCTCCCATTGCTTTACTACTATTTTACATCTGCAGCGAACACATTTCTGCTCCCCATTCAGACTTGCTAAGGTATACATTAGGAAAACGAGGCTAAGAAGCTCGTACCTGTTTACTCGTCGGGGTCTGTCAACTAGATAACTGAGCTCAGCACGCTGATGTTTTGTCTAGGGGGAAAAAAAAGAGATAATATTGGGAAATATTTTTACTCTTGAGATTCCTGTAAGCAGCATGAGAAAATACATCAGAGTAGCTCACCACAGTCACTATAAATGGTAATCTTTAGCTGCACATAGGCCTACAGCATCTTTTTTTTCTGGAATGCAAGGAGGAAAAAACTAAAAGACACAGCTCTTATTCTTACTCACACAGATGGGGAGGCGTAAGGGATTTTTTCCTGAGTTTCTCTGGATGAGATTTTCACACGTTTTCTCACACTGCACGCTGTTGGACGTCACAAGGACTCCCACCAAAATCAACAGAACTATTTCTAGAGTCATGCACTGCTTAGTCTGAGGGAAAACTTCCTGTAATCTAGTTTTCGGCCTGTTTTTAGTTCTGATGTAAAAAAATAGGAGAAGACAGTACAGTCACTGCACCCCAAGGAAGAAGATACACCGAGATACCCCTGAGTCCTTCAAAAGGCAAGAGAAGACTAGAGTTTTATAGGCATTTTGAGGAAAGGTCAATCTTACAAGTCAACATTAGAAATTTTACTGCAGACTTCAAGCTTTACGGAGTATCATTCAAACCACCTTTGCCAGATTGGACCTCGTTCAGGTTTTAGCATTCAGGTGAAGAAAGAATGTGTTGTGTTCACTAGTGCATAGGCAGAGAGGTACTGAGAGTGTGCATGAGCAAAACTGGTAGAAAATTATTAACAGGGGAACATTATAGCACAGTATATGCTTTGACAGACATTCTCTACACACTAGATAGCACCAAACAGGCAACACGTTAACAGGAGGGAACGTTAAGCTCCTGCATGTAATTTCATGGAAACTCTCGCTGCTTTCCTTTGCGAGCCCAGCTTTGGGGTTATGAGGAGCTGTTCAGATAAAGAGAAGCCAATTAATAAACCCTGATTCACAAATTAATTAAAGTTCCTGCTAACTGTAGAGATTGTCACAGTCCCGGAGGGGGGTTCCCCCAAAGCCTTACTTGCACATGCAAAGAGAGAGAGCAAAAAAAAAGACAACTTTTTAAAGCGTTGCTTTGAGACAACTGTTTTAAAGCGTTCGAGACAACCCTGTGATCACGCCTGGCATCGTTTCATTCCTGCCAGCAGCAGGGACTCCCCGAAAAGCAGGACCCCACGCCTCGCCCTTGCTTCCCAGGGGGGAATCCCTGCTGCCACCCCCTCCCCACCCCGCGTGGCAAGGAGGAGCTTGGGGGTCCCAAGCCGCTTTGTTCACGGGGATGAGGGTCGGTGGGACCGGGGTCGATGGGACGGGGGAGGGAGTTGCTAGACGGGGCGGGCAGGGGGAGCCCCGGGGCAGGGAGAGAAGGGGTTTGGATCCGCAGGGCCTCACCTCGCTGGACAAAATGCTGCCGTTGGAGATGATGTCGGGCTGCTGGTCGGCGTAGCCGGTGACGATGGCCCCGCAGGGGTTGTGCTCGGCGTCGGTGCTGCGCGAGGGGCTGCAGGGCTTGAGGAACATCAGGTCGGTCTTGGCGGACTCCGGGGTGAGGCAGACCTGGTAGCAGTAGTTCTGGTTGTGGTGGTGGGAGCCGAAGCCGCCCGACTCCTCCACCGGCACCTGCGCCGGGTTGCTGGGCGCGTTGGAGCTCTGCACCAGCATGATGTCCGACTTGCTGAGCTTCTTCTTGCGGGCCCGCGCCTGGCGGCCGCAGCAGGGGCAGCAGCAGCAGCAGCCCAGGCAGCAGTCGCTGGCCAGGCACGTGTAGATGTTGAGCTTCTTCTCCTTCTGGCAGCGCACGGCCAGGACGATCATGGCCAGCAGGAAGATGAAGGAGACGGAGCCCAGGGCGATGATGAGGATGAGGGTGAGGTCGAGCGAGGCGTCGCCCCCGGAGCGGCCGGGGCGATGCTCGCCGGACCCTCCGCCGCCCGCGCCCGCCCCCGCTCCCAGCCCTCCTCCTCCTCCTCCGCCGCCTCCTCCTCCTCCTCCTCCTCCGGGGCGCTCGCCCGCGCCGTCCACCAGCACCACCTGGATGGCGGCGGTGGAGGAGAGCGGCGGCTGCCCGTGGTCGCGCACCTCGACGACCAGCTCGTAGGGGCGCTGCGGGTCGCGCTTGGCCGGCACCCTGCGGGCCGTCCGCAGCTCGCCCGTGCGCCAGTCCATGCGGAACAGGCTGGCCTCGTTGCCCCGCGCGATGCTGTAGGTGAGCCGCGCGTTCTCGCCGTCGTCGGCGTCCACCGCCGCCACCCGGCTCACCAGGTAGCCCGGCTCGGCCCCCCGCGGCAGCGCCTCCCGCGCCGGGGTGCCGTTGCGGCCGGGCAGGGGGCTGACGATGGCGGGGGCGTTGTCGTTCTGGTCCACCACGACGATGTGGACGGTGGCGTTGCCGGCCAGCGGCTGCGGCTCCTCGCCGGCGTCGCGCGCCTCCACCTGGAAGCTGAACTCCTTCAGCTGCTCGTAGTCGAAGGAGCGGAGCGCGTAGAGGAAGCCGTTCTCGGAGTTGATGGAGACGTAGGTGAAGACGGACATGCCCTGGATCTGGCTCTCCAGGATGGAGTAGGCGAGCTGGGCGTTGGCGCCCTGGTCCCGGTCGGTGGCGCTGACGGCGTAGATGTAGGCGCCGGGCACGTTGTTCTCGCTCACGTACACCTGGTAGACGGGCTGGCTGAAGCGGGGCGCGTTGTCGTTCACGTCGCTCACCCGCACCTGGATGGACTTGCTGGTGCTGAGCGGCGGCTCGCCGCGGTCCCGGGCCACCACCGTCAGGGTGTAGGCGTCCCCCCCGGGCCGCTCGCGGTCCAGCGGCCCCTCGGTGACGATGGTGTAGTAGTTCTTGAAAGAGCTCTTGAGGCGGAAGGGCGCGTCGCCCTGCAGCAGCTCGCACCGCACCTGCCCGTTCTCCTCCGAGTCGCGGTCCGAGACGCTGAAGAGCGCGACCACCGTGCCCGGCGCCGCCGCCTCGCTCACCGCCTCCTTGACGGTGGAGAAGCTGATCTCGGGCGCGTTGTCGTTGGCGTCCAGCACCCGCACCAGCACCTTGCAGTGCGCGGGGACGGCGTTGGGGCCCAGGTCCTTGGCTTGCACGTACACCTGGTACACGGCGCTCTCCTCGTAGTCCAGCTCGCCGCTCACCTCCAGGCGCCCGGTGCGCGGCGCGATGCCGAAGAGCTCGCGGGCGCGGGCGGAGATGTGGCTGCTGAAGGAGTAGATGACCTCCCCGTTCTGGCCCTCGTCCGGGTCCGTGGCGTTGAGCTGCAGCACCAGCGTGCCCGGCGGCGAGTTCTCCGGCAGCGACACGGTGTAGACGGGCTGCTCGAAGGCGGGGACGTTGTCGTTGGAGTCCAGCACCCTGACGGTGAGCAGGGCGGTGCCGGTGCGCTGCTGGGGCTGCCCGCCGTCCACCGCCGTCAGCACGTAGCGGTGCACCGCCTGCTGCTCCCGGTCCAGCGGCTTGTCCAGCACCAGCTCGGCGAAGCGGTTGCCGTCGCCCTGCGTCTGCACGTCGAGGGAGAAGTAGCCGTTGGGGGTGATCTCGTAGGTGCGCAGCGAGTTGGTGCCCACGTCGGGGTCGAAGGCGCTCTCCAGCGGGAAGCGGGTGCCCGGAGTGGCGCTCTCCGAGATCTCCACCGTCAGGTCGGGCTCCGGGAAGGCGGGAGGGTTGTCGTTGATGTCCAGCACCTCCACCTCCACCTGGAAGAGCTCGAGGGGGTTCTCCAGGAAGACCTCCAGGTGCAGCAGGCAGGAGGGGCTCTGCTTGCAGATCTGCTCGCGGTCGATCTTCTCGTTCACGTAGAGCACCCCGGTCTCCAGGTTGAGCTCCAGGTAAGGGCTGCGGGAGTTGGGCGCCGTCTGGAAGCGGCGAGCCGAAAGTTTTGTAATGTCCAAGCCCAGGTCCTCGGCGATATTCCCCACGAACGTGCCATGCTCCTGCTCCTCCTGCACCGTGTAATGGAGCTGGCACAGAGCCCCCTCCACCATCCAGAGCAAGGCGAAGAGGAATAGCACGAGCATCTCCAAACGGGGAAAGAGATCCCCCCCTCCCCACCACCACCACCACCACCACCACCACCTCTTCCTAAAGCCACCACCACCACCTCCTCCTCCTCCTCCTCCTCCGAAAATACACAGTACAGCGCGTGTGCCTCTGCGTGTCTATCGATGTGTGTGTGTGTCTGTCCGTGTCTGTGTGTCTGTCCGTGTCTGTGTGTCTGTCCGTGTCCGCAACTGCGAGCGTGTCGAGAAGAGATCGGGGGAGGGGGGAAGGAAAGGGGAGGGGGAAGAGGTTGATTTAAGAAGGAAGGGAGGTGGGGGGTGGGTTGCTAGATATTATTTCTTCTGGTTCACGTTAAGATTTCTTTCTCCCCCATCTCCCTCCTTCTTTTTGTTACGGGTATTATTGTTTCACACGCTGACCCACTGAAGAAGAAGACCGACGTCCCCACTTCATCTGTGATCTTCGAAATCAGCGTCCAACTAATAATACTAATAACGGCTATTAGGTGGATGTAGCTAGAGATAGCCTGTAGCCCGCTTTTATTTATTCCGAGAGTCTTGGCACTGCACCGCGGCGGCAGCAGCGGCGGCGGAGGCAGCAGCAGCAGCAAATCCCAAGGAGGAAATTTTGGTATTTCAAGATTGTCCTCGGTTTGTCTTCCTGGTGGGAGCCGGAGGGGCAGATGCTGCTGGAAGAGCCGGTTGACATGCCCTCTTGAGATGCAAAGAGAGAGGGGGAAAAAAAAAAAAAAAAAAAGGCAGAAAACCGCGAAATTAAAAAAAAATATATATATTACCCGCAAAAAAGATTTCTTATCAAAAAAGGCAGAGAAAAGACTTGCTACTCAAAACTTTCATTCCCCGATTTCTCTGGGATCTCCTCTTTTTTTTTTTATTATTATTAAAGGATTTTAGATTTTTCTCTCTTCTATCAACAGTCTTTCATTTTCTTCTTTTATTGCTATGATCGCGTTCATCATCATCATCATCACTCTGCTCTTTATGGATGTGCTGATCAGTTTTCTCTCCTCTCTTGCTGCTTTTGCGCTCAGCCCCTCTCTGTCTCTGTGTGTGTGTGTCTGGGTCTCTCTCTCTTCTTGCTGCTGCTGCTGCTGCTACTCTCGGCTCCTCTCCCGGCTGCTCCGCTCTCTGCCGGCGGTTTCTGAGCCGCTCGCTCTCGGCTTTTCTGTTTTTGCGCAGCGCTCGGCTCCTGCCAACCAATGGGCGAGCGGCTCCGCCCCCGGGGGCGGCTCCCATTGGCCGCCCCGCGCGTCAGGCAGGCGGCGTCACGGGGGGGGGGGGGGCAGAGCGGGGCGAGCAAGGGGAGAGAGAGAGAGCCGGGGCCGCGGGGAAGTTAATCCTGCGGCTCCCGACGCGCTGAGATAGGGGGTGCCTGCTTGCCCGCCCCCCCCCCCGCCCCTCATGGAGCCTCCCCGCCTGCCTCAGTTTCCCCGCCTGCCTCCCCGAGCGGCTGGGAGGCAGCGCTCGCCGCCAGCATCGTGCCGAGGTGGCCAAGAAGGCAAATGGCATCCTGGCTTGGATCAGAAACGGTGTGACCAGCAGGTCCAGGGAGGCGATTCTCCCTCTGTACTCAGCACTGGTCAGGCCGCTCCTTGAATCCTGTGTCCAGTTCTGGGCCCCTCACCACAAGAAGGATGTTGAGGCTCTGGAGCGAGTCCAGAGAAGAGCCACAAAGCTGGTGAAGGGGCTGGAGAACAGATCCTATGAGGAGCGGCTGAGAGAGCTGGGGTTGTTTAGCCTGGAGGAGGCTGAGAGGAGACCTCATTACTCTCTACAAGTACCTGAAAGGAGGTTGTAGAGGGGAGGGAGCTGGGCTCTTCTCCCAAGTGACAGGGGACAGGACGAGAGGGAATGACCTCAAGCTCCGCCAGGGGAGATTTAGGCTGGAGATTAGGAGGAGGTTTTTCACTCAGAGGGTCATTGGGCATTGGAATAGGCTGCCCAGGGAGGTGGTTGATTCCCCTTCCCTGGAGGTGTTTAAGGCACGGGTAGATGAGGTGCTGAGGGACATGGTTTAGTGTTTGATAGGAATGGTTGGACTCGATGATCCAAGAGGTCCTTTCCAACCTGGTTGTTCTGTGGGAGTTTCCACCGCTTGCTAACTTTCCAAACCCCCAGGCTGGCAGCGGCGACGTTTTTAGGGAAAAAAAAAAAAAAAAAAAGCATAAACAAGGGGAAACTTGAGCTCACACGCACACGCTCCGCAGCCAATTTGTTTGCCGGTGGAGAAAGCGCAACTTTCCACCCGTGGGTCTGGAACGATGTTTTCCAGCTCCAGCCAATTTAAAGTACCACGAGCCTGCTCCGATTTTACACTTCGGAATTTCCACTCGTGGAACTGGAAAACCCGTCGGATGCGAGGGAAGCGGAAAACTGGGCATCTATTCTGCCACCGAGCGCTGGTCATTAGGGAGGGGAGGAGGTGGGAGGAGGCAGGGAAAGGCAAGGAGAGGCTCACAGCCACTCGTTTGTTTATTTGCAAGCGAAAGGCTCCCCTGCCAGTGCCGGGTTAGCAGCACGGGAGTCTCCGAGGATGCTCAGCAACACCGAGAGCTCAGAGCTGCCTCCTAGACCCGGGCTGGCGACTTCTCCCAGATTTCGGTATCCCCCCCACCCCCCCCCCCCCCCCAATCGCCGGGTATCCTTCTGCCTCGCACAGCAACAGGGCATCTCCTCGTTTCGCTCAGGCAGCCAAAGAGCTCTGCGCTAAATCACAGAATCACGGAACAACCAGCCGATTCCCACCAACAGTGTCTCTAGCACGTCAGGAGCTGGGCTAAGGCGGGTTTGATCGATGCGTTTGGCTGCGAGTATGCGCTGGCGCGGGGGGGATCGGCAGCCGGGGGAGAATTTCAGGACTGCGGATCCTGAAATCCCATTCCCAGCCGTCCCGGACTTGCCCGTGGGCTTGTTAGAGCTGAAGATCCACGCTCGTGACTTTACAAAGCGAAGAAAATAAGAGTAAAAAAAAGCACTAAGCGTTTGTAACGTTTGGTTATTCGCTTTGCAAAGATGTTATTTTATTGGTTTCAAAAAGCAAACACAGAGAACGCGGCGGCAGCTTCAGCTTTCAGCCCCATCTTCACTCAGTCGCTAAGCAGCGGCTCCCTCTCTCCACACATTTCTATAAACTAGACGCTCAGACGCGTTTTCCGTTGCGGGAAAAAAAAAAAAAAACCCAAACCAAACAAAAAAAAAAAAACAAACCCCAAACACCTCCGCGTTTCCAAACTTGCGCGTCCACCCGAAGCCCCTTCGCGCTCACTCCTATCGCCCTCCCCCCGGGGGGAGCCAGTCCCGGGGCCCCCACCAGACGCGTGGGCACAGCCAAGCCGACCTCGGCGTGACGCCGGGGGCCGGTTGGCCATCGGGGGGGCCCCCGCGGAGCGAGGCGCAGCT
The DNA here is from genome assembly GCA_033558105.1 of Coccyzus lansbergi. Taxonomy (NCBI): domain Eukaryota; kingdom Metazoa; phylum Chordata; class Aves; order Cuculiformes; family Coccyzidae; genus Coccyzus; species Coccyzus lansbergi. The sequence goes on from JAUMJK010000159.1 coordinate 2,369,512, forward strand.
GCCGGGACCCGCGTGGCTGTGGCTTCGGGCGCAGGGACTCGGCGTCCTGTCGCTCGTCCCTCCCCCCCCCCCCCCCCCCGCTCCCCCAGCCCGGAGCCGGCGCGCCCCGCCGAGCCAGCGCCCCCCCCACCCCAGGCCAGCGGCCGCAATCGCGGGCGGCGGGCGCCCCCCAGCGGCCGCGCCGCCACACTGCGCCGCCTCCGCTCGGCCGGGGCTCCGCTGCCCGCATCCCCAGCATCCCCGCGCCCCCCGCACCCTCCTCTTTCTCGGCTCCCGAGTGGGAGAGCACGGAAAGGCTGCGCCTTTGGACGCGGGAGCCGGCGATGCCACCCCAAGCAGCACCTGGCGTCCCCCGGCCGCCCACCCGCCCGCGCCTCCAGCGCATCCGGCTCTGTGTCGGTGGGGGCTGGAACCCGCATAGAATCATAGAACCACCAGGTTGGAAGAGACGCACCGGACCATCGAGTCCAACCATTCCTATCAAAATGATCCTTCAGGTCCCTTCCAAACCGTTCTAGGATTCTATTAAATGGATTTCGTCAGACATACACACACACACACACACACACACACACTCCCCCCCACACCCCCCCCCGCGCCGTCTCTGGGATGCGTCTGGGAGCTCGGCTGCGTTTCCTTGGTGTGCAGAAAAGCGCGACCCTTCGTCTTCCCGTCGCGCTGCCACCCAACTCCAAACACACGTTTAACAGAGTTGGTGCCCTTCGGTGCGAGGGGCCGGAGCAGCCCGTCTCTTAAAGCCCTCCCCGCCGCCGCAGCCCCCGCCAGACAGCGGCTCTCTGTCGCCTTCGAGGAAAGCTGCCACAGGCGACACCTGGGGGAGCCGGGAAGCGGAGGGGCTGGAGGTAAGGGGGAGGGTGTGGCGGAGCTCTGGGTTGCCTGGGCTCGGAGCTGCACGGGGCTCGGAGCCGCAGGGCTCGGAGCCGCAGGGCTCGGAGCTGCATTCTCGCAGTTGCCTGGGCTCGGGGCTGCCGGGGGCTCGGGGCTGCCGCCGCGGGTCCGGGCTACCAAAGCGAAGCATCCCCCCCCCCCCCCCCCCCCCCCGCACCCCCGCACCGCGACAGCGGCGTCGAGGGCGCGACCCCCACGCTACGCGTTTGCAAAGAGGGAACGAGCCAGAGTGCAACAAGCACTCGGGGATGTGCCTGTGTGAGAGACGCAGCCCTCCCTCTCTGAGGCGCCGGCTCGGCGGAGGGATCCCCCTCCCCGTTACCCCCCCCTCCCGTTTCGAAGCGCACCCGGGCCTCCATTTTGTGTGATGCGACCCGGGCAGCGCTGTGTTCCTCCGCGGGCTCGGTGCGGCGTTAAACCTGGAGCGGTGACTAAGAAGCGCCGCTGGTCCGAGGCGGCCCTCTAATGCACAGTGACAAATTGCACTTAGGCGATACATGAACGAGAAAATGATTTATGGATTTTTTTTTTTTTTTTTTTTTTTTGTCTCCACGACGGTCTGAGCAAATGAAGGCGACGTGAATTATACATCCTAATGCACAGTATATCATTTTCTAATAACGCTGCTTTAGTTCTCATGCCGCACGCCGCTCTCTTCGATAGGGGGTATTGATTAAATAAAAACTCCGAGGGCTGTCTTTAAACTGGACGCGTTATCTTCTGCAGGCACCAGCTGAGGTTTATATATTCCCTTCTCGCTAAAGCAGAGGGCGATCGTCGGACCCCTGACACCGTGGCTTTTAGCTTTTCCATCTGTCATCATTTAATTTGGCAGTTGCCCCGCCAAATGAAGACTAATCTGTCGTATCGCTGCATCTCGCCTCGTGCTGCGATTTAGAAATGTAAATAGATGACATCAGGTTTGTAAACGCACCCTGCTGATGGGGACGGCACCTGGGTAACTCAAACCTTTCCTCTCTGCCAAAATCCTTACGTGCCTCTTCGGCACCTCAAGTACAAAGAGGCGTTTTCTAATGAGGTGAATGTGTGATAGATAATACTCAGCAAAGCTCAACCAGAGCTTCCCAGAGTGACAAAGCTGGTGAAGGGGCTGGAGAACAGGCCTTATGAGGAACGGCTGAGAGAGCTGGGGGTGTTTAGCCTGGAGAAGAGGAGGCTGAAAGGAGACCTCATTACTCTCTACAACTACCTGAAGGGAGGTTGTAGAGAGGAGGGAGCTGGGCTCTTCTCCCAAGGGACAGGGGACAGGACAAGAGGGAATGGCCTCAAGCTCCGCCAGGGGAGATTTAGGCTAGAGGTTATGAGGAAGGTTTTCACACAGAGGGTCATTTGGCATTGGAATAGGCTGCCCAGGAAGGTGGTTGATTCACCTTCCCTGGAGGTGTTTAAGGCACGGGTAGATGAGGTGCTGAGGGACATGGTTTAGTGTTTGATAGGAATGGTTGGACTTGATGATCCGATGGGTCTCTTCGAACCTGGTTGTTCTATGATTCTATGAAAAGACGGGTGGACGAGGTGCTGAGGAGCATGGTTTAGTGATTGATAGGAATGGTTGGACTCAGTGATCCTGTGGGTCTCTTCCAAACTGGTTATTCTATCATTCTATGATTTCCCAGCATTACCATTTACCAAATATTACAGATTTTCTTAAAAGAAAAAAAAAACACCAAACTTGGCGTTTAACTCATGCTGAAAGAGTCAATCAACACAAAAAAACTTGACTGTGTCTGCATAAGGGGAAGAAGAGCTGTCAGATGAGGGGGGACTTAGCCTCACATTTAGGCTGAATTAGTGCCCCAGGGCCAGGGCTTCCCCTCTTCTACAAGCAAGTTCTTTTGACCTTCATCACAGACAGAGATGAAGTCATAGTGACATAAACTATGAATATTCCCAATTTTCTCAGTTTGCTGCTAGTCTAAAATATAGTTTGACATTAATAAGGACATGCAAGTCTTGGCCTTCATGCAACAGTATAATACAGAGACAGTGAAGATGGCGGTAAAGGATTAATGCATTTATTTGGGGGGTTAGATCACTGATTACTGGGGAAGAGGTGAGGAAATCTTCATTTCTCATTACCCAAGTGAAGCATTTCCATTGTTCACACACCAAAGGAGTCGCACAAGTAAGGAAATGGCCAAATGCTTTGTCTTGGATTAAACAATCCCTTTCCTAACTTGGACTGTCATAATTTTTTTGGTGTAGAAAGCTAATCCCCATTGTTTAGTTGAGTCACCAAAGTTATCTCCTATTCTAGGCCATCGGTCTTAGTTTTTGGACTGGGTGTTAAAAGCACATTGAGAATGCTCCTCCAGATCTCCTAGATTGTTGTGACTTGATTTAATTTTAATTATCTGGGTTTAAAACAAAACAAAACACATCAAAACTCACCCAGGTTCTCCTTTAAGAGAATTAATAACGGCTCTTAGTGCAGGAAAGATTACTGGAATCAATGATGTGATTAGGATTGTAAACAAGAAGTAAAAGATGTGACCAGTAGGAAAACCCTGGTTTGCTAACAGGAAGATGTGTATGTTTTACTGATAGGGCTGTAGAAGGAAAATCCTGCTTCAAACTGGGGTCGATACAGAACAATTTCAGAAATTAACTAAGAGGCCTGATTAAGGTTATTTGTGTCAGAGGGAAAGGTTCACTGCCACCACTCCCTCAATAGATTTCTCTCTTAATTGCCAATGAGGAGACAAAACAGGAAGGCTAGACCATTTGGCCAATCAATAAAAAAAGCCTGCCTCCATGTTTGCCTCAGGAGAACTCCTTGGGTCAGATCGATGTCGCAGCCACGAAAGTTCTTGCAGAGGTCACCAGTGATCAAGACATTTTCTGATGGCTTTTAAACAATGCTGGAGCCAAGCATCTGCCGCGAGGCTGCAAATGTAAGCAAAACTGGAGATGTGATGTTAATCATCATCCTCATGCTTATGGGAGGGCTCCTGGTGATAAAAACCACTTGTATTTATGACCTTAGACAGCTGTTTTAATAAATGAAGATGAAGTATTACTTCATTACATGCTCTGTACAGCGCTAGTGATCAGATATGATGGAGTTTCTCCAGAAGGTGCTGGGAGTCTCTCTGAATAAGAATTGCAGCGAATGCATCACAGCCCAGAACAGAATTACAGTGGTCGCATCCTTTAGGAGTTTCTTAAAGCCAGCTTCTGTCTTCTTTTCTTTGCCCCCAAACATTCACACAGGTTTGAGGAAGACCACTCAAACGACAAGAGGGTGCAAAGTGTGAAACAGTAGGTTGGTGCAGTCCATCACTATTAACCCATTTTCTCCAGCTTTTTAGAGTCTTACCATAATGTTTATTGAAAAAAAAAAAACAAACCCAAACTAAACAAAAGACCCCCCAAAATTATCCCTGCCTGTTTTAATGACTTGTGTATTTAGCCGATTCAACTCTGCATTGAGATAAAGATAAGAAAACTTTATTTTTCCCCAGTAAAGTGCGCAACATTCTCTAGCAATCAGGACATTTTACAGTGTCCAGATTGGGGCACTCAACATCCTGGTCACTTCAAAACACTTCTGCGTGCGTGATTTTACACTAACCAACAGACATTTGGTCCAGTTCCTATAAGCTTGCCTCATGTCCTTCTATTTGCAGTCTATTAATTAGTGGAAAACTAGATGGTTTTGAACTTAATGCTTATTATAGCACTACAGATAAACCAACAGAAATTACTTCACAAAAGGTGATCAGTGAAAAATACATATTCCTTCTAATTCATCTGTTTACTTGCAAAAGAAAAATGGCATCCGTATCTGACTATCACAAAAGCTAATTCTTGACAAAATACTTTTTAATAAGGAAGATTACTTCTAATCTAACTAGGATTTTCAGAAAGATAGTTTGTTCTATAGATAGAAACCTGGCATCAGCTGAGAAGCAAAATACTATCACATTTACCAAGACAGGCACCATCAGGCCACTATTTTCTGAATAAATTTCTTTATGATACGGCTCAATCAACTGTACCCATTTCTTTGAACTTTATTGAAATACAGATGACCTGTATCTGAATTTAACAAATGCTGCCAAGCTTGAATGATTACTAGAACAAATGAGGACAAAACTGCAGTGGAAAACTCCAGTTGTTTGAGACTGTGTCATGCTTCTTATTATACACTCAAAGCCTTGGGTAGATGCAGTTACTCAAGATAAAGAAAATTGTTATGTTGATTTTCTTTTCAACAGCAAGTTCAAGCCTTGAACTTAAAGCATAGCTTGTTTGAGGTTCAGCTTGAACGCAGTAGTTAAAAATATAAAACTTTTATTCTTATCTTTATAATACTGTATGGGTAGTGCTTTACAGAATAAATAAAAATAAAACCCCATGGATTGTTTGCCCAGAAGAATTTGCGTTCTTGAGCCTCTGTGTTCCGTAGATGTATTCTCTCCAGCATATTTGTCATCTGAGTCATCGTACCATCTACACAAAAGATAACAATAGCACCAACTAGGAAGGGAAAGGGGGCAAGGTGGCAAAAATGGTTTTACAATTATGTAGTCACTTGGGAAGAGAGCCCACACCTGTTGTTTTGGGTTTTCTTAAAAATATTTTAGGTGGAGCTACTTTCATTACCGATAGTTAAGACTGCATTTTTCTATTTGAGTCTTCAGGTGATAAGACCCTGTACTTGAGTGCTCTTTTTTCTCATCAAATTGCATCTGGCTTATGACAGGTTTTCTATAGTGTTACCCACCTCAATCTGAGTATTGAGGAAGTTCCAGTTGGAGAGGCATTCCAGTCATTCGTGAGGCAATAATCAAGGAAAACACATTATTTTGTCTGTGCTAAAAAAATACTGCAACATTCAATTTAGAAATTTTACCACCTCCACATTTTGGAAGAGTGACTTCAGCAGATGGAGGTCTCAAGAGTGCTTTTTGCTGTTCTTGGGAGGATACACCAAAGTGGTAAGTCCTTGAAAAGCCTTAGCTTAACACACACTCAGAAATTTATAAGTTGGTCCTTGAAAAATCTGTGCTAGACGTCTCCTCTCACAATTCTTGCTTAGTGGCTGGACTGCATAACAGAAACTGTGCAAGTTCATATGTTCCGCGCAATTGCTGTGGAGGATGAACACCATTTTTCTCAGAGTAACTATTTCCAGGGTTTTTCTGGCTCTTCTGTAGAGCTGGATATAGATTCAAAGCAGGTGTCCACTTACCATCCATACACTTGCTACTCCCACTCGTTGTAGGGAAGCAGGAGAAAGTAGAAAAAGTAAAGTATACATACAGAGCAACACATAGAAGAGCAGAAAAAGGAGATCACAAGTACTAAAGTAGAGAGAAATTACTAAAAGTGTACGTGCAGCAAAACAAATGGCGAGACAGAAAAATTAAAAAAGCATTTAGACTTAAAAGCAAAAGCAATCAGACAATAACCACAAAGCTAAATGTCCTACCAGATTTTTCATCAGCTTCCTAAATTCCTGCAGACTGACGACAACAAAAGCTATTACAATTCCCCTTGCTCTTTTATCAGCAGGCTTTACAGATGTATATGGAAAAGCTCACAATTGCTAGCTCTTACTTAATTAGGCAAAGTCTCTGCTATAGATCTATAGTCTCTGCTATAGAGTGTATGGTCCACACTCTATTCATTATGCAAGTTGGGACCTAGTGTTGCTACAATTACAGTTTTTTCAATTAAGGAATCAAAGCAAAAGATTGTCTGTCTCAACAGAAGTCCTTGCTGAACTGGGGATCTCGGGGGGCTGTGCCAGTCCAGTAGCCATTGCCTCACGCAGTTGCAAGGTTGCTCCGATCAGCAGGATCTTGCTGCTATCGGGGACAGGGTTGATACAGCTGACTCAGCAGAACTTTGGAAAAAATATTAAATAAGTATGCAAATTGCATAATCAAACTTAAATGTTTGCTTTGAATGCTACTTGTGTTGTTGCTTCTACTGAGCCTGTACATCACGATGATCTGTAACTAAAAGATTCCTCTCTGCTGCCCATCAGTCCTGCAGTTTGTTTATTGGAATGAGGGATTCAAATGGTACTGCATTTTTATTCTGAGACAGGATAATTTCCAATAAAGCATTTGTTGTTTGATCAGTGTGCACAACGAGCAGTGCTGCTGCTGTTGAATCAGAGCTGGTTCGTACCTGCAGGACTTCAGTTTCCCTTACAGTGTACAATGCGTGAGGAAGGACAAGAGGGTCTAATAGTTGAATATGTTGAATGCTAAATGCTATTGTGCATTAACATGTGTAACGTGTGCCCCAGTTCCTCTGTATTGCTGAATGTATTTTGCCATGAATGGATGAATACTTGTGAAGCACTTGGGTATGATGAGAAGAGCTCTGGAGGTAATTGCAATTCTATAGGAAGCGGAGAGTTTGCACGATATGCATTAAAGAAATCTGCAGCCACATGTGACTGTCTCCTAACATGCCCACAACAAGCTGCTGAATCACACCTGCTTTCTTTAATACTGATGTTTTCTCATTTCACAGGCTTTACTATGTAAATCTTTTTGAAGTAACGCATGCATATACATTCATATACATATGCTTATGTGTAATTACAGGAACCTCAATGTTGAACTTGGAAAGTAATGACAGTACTGTGAAATGCGCGTGTAGGGGGAGAAGGGAATGCAGCTGCAGTCAAGTTCAGCAGGAGCAGCGGCCAATACAAAATCGATCTTGCCTCTAGTGAGTGGCACAGTCTTTTAATTCAATGTACTTCCAGGATCTCGGGAGAGGCTGATCTACTCCTCCACTCGAGACATCAAAATGTTGCCCCTGTGACTAGCTAGGTTACCCTGCTGCAACAGAGCTCCCCAAAGTAGCAGGATGGCCTCAGCAGGTGCTCCTCCTGGCTGCCTGGTACCAGTGCAGGGTCCTGGTGCCGTGGGGAAGGAGAGCATCCTTCCCCCAGCAGCAGCCTTTCTGCACCGCTGCTGCGTTCGGCTCGTCCACAGAACTGCGAGCTAAAGCAGCTGCTGCTTCAGAGGGATCATCCGGCAAATCCTACAGCTGTGAGAGGCAGCAGCTGGATTATAAAAAAAGCAATGTAATGCCCATGCAAAAAAAAAAAAAAAACCAAAACAAAAAACCAAAAAACCCAACACTCTATGCTTATTACAAATAACAATAGCGATGTAGCGTCATGCAGTCACAAGGGAAGTGTCTCCAGAAGGGAGAGACCTGACTTTTAGAAGTAATCAATTTTGTGAAGAAAAATACAACAGAGGTGCTGTGCTAACAATATATCAGCTAGGCATGAAAGCAAAATGATTTGCAGGAAAAGGGGGATGGAAAGGAAGACAAGACAGGAAGGGTGAAGTTGTGGGAAGTGTAAAATGGAAGAATGAGTCATGTAAATGTGATTTAGGGTAGAGTGGGTAGATGGCAGAAATCTTGTAGGAAGGCTTGGATTTTCATAGCTTTGAAAAGCATTCAAGAGTGCTGGCTTTCACTGATTCTCATAGATTTTCTTGTAATTGGGGGAAATTCAGTGAAAGGGGATTGTTGCTCTCTATAAAAGGGAATGTTAATAGCAGAGTGGGAATATTTTGGAACAGCTTATTGCCATTAGTGGTTGTGGCCTACTATTGGCTTTAATTAGGAAAGCCTTTTCTGGAAGAATGTGTTAGAAAGTTGTCTGCTGCTCCCCCGTGGTGCTCTAATATTGAGCAGTAAGGATCTGGGGTGCACTTGTTTCCTCCAGTTTCCACCACTCCGTCATATCTAAGAATCTGGAGGTGACCAGGAAACTGATTTATAATGTTAAATTTCCTGGAAAACAAAAGATATATACTTTTGACCCTTTGCCATATTTCGCTCAGCACAGAAAGGAACAAAAGCACAATTAGGAGGGGAGAAATAGCCTTAACAGCATTACCAAAGTATCAATAAATAGCTTCAGAAATGTGGTTCTCATTGCAAGCAAAGACAGAAAAGCCAAGTAATAGTTGTATACATTGATTTTGCAATGTAACTATAGGCCTACAGGGCAGTATTGAAGAATATTAACTGAAAATCCTCAACCAAAATTCAGAAAATTATGGCATCATCAGTAGTGCTTTATCTACAGAGCTGCATATGTAAAGCTGTAAATTCTAATGCCTCTTTTTAGAATTTTCAATAGGTAGTAAATAACCATCTTGTGTTTTGGTCTCTGTGGAAAAAGGGAAGATAATATCTGATTGGTATTCTAATATAAGAAATATTAAATGATGAGGCTATAAAAAAGTGTCTAACTTCAGTATTTTAAATGCCAAAATGATCTTTTTGGTTAATAATTTGTTTCTGAAAATTTCTAGAGGTGATTAGTTAAATGAAAAAGTTTGCAGAGCTTATTTGCTTTTAGGGAGTGACAAAAAATGCCATTTGATGTTGTACCAAAGTTAGAAGACAGGATTGTGCTTTTGCTTTGCTAATGGTGGTGATTTGGAAGAACTGCTTTACTTTTCCATACCTCAGTCTTTTTATATGTATAATAAGCATAGTATTATTTCTCCCCTACGAAAAAACTGAATTAAATCCATGAGTAAGAAGGTCCTATATAGGAATTGTATTTCAGTACCGTGTATGAGTGTAATCCAAGAAGGGTTTTCTGTAACTGTGCTTACTGAAATGGGAAGGAAACGTGGTGTTGGAGCTTGCAATGCTGCGTCAAAAATGCTAAGGCCACGGCCACAACACAGCCTGACATAAACATGTTTGTCTTATTTAGATGTCTTTAGAATATATGGATAAGTTAATTTTGTGGCAGCAAAGTATACTGCTTGTTTTTTGTATGCTGGGTTATACTTAACATCTGTCTTGACTTGGAAGAAGTCAGTAGATGTTCCATAATTGCCTGATTTGTCTAATTTACAAAGATTGTGATTTTCTGTTTAACTTGAACCTGATCCAGCTCGTTATTTCTGGGTGATCACATTGCATGTATATGATCTATCTGCTTGTGTGTAGAAGATGCTAAGCAGCTATTAGTGATCTAAAAAGCCTAGCACAAATTTATTAAAATATCTGTAAAAATTAGAATAGCGGTTTTCTCAGTACCATCTGGTTGCCAAATGTGGCATTAGGCGATAGTAGGTTTTGGTCTGTGAGAGTGGTAGGAAAAAAAATTATAAAATAGTTTAACTGTTTTGGCTATAACAGCATTGTAACTCTGGCTGCTGTTCTAGTTCCACTTAAATCACTAGAGTTTTTGACATTATTTGGGGTAAGAAGAGATCCTGGCTTGTAAGCATGACTTCATTTGTCCTAAAAATCTGTATCCTTGTCAACCAGTGGAAAACCATTCTTCAATCATGTTTTGTTTGTTTGTTTGTTTGTTTGTTTTGTTTTTACTTTTTCATCTTACAAGAACAATAGAAATATATTACATTACTCACTGCAAACAGTAGAAGTCTTGTCCGAAATTAGGAATGGTTGGTATTCAACCAACATAAGTTTTATTTAAAATGTTTTGGAGTCATGCTCCTTGTTTTTATGATTTGATTCTATATTCAATTTTTGGCCCTGCTCTGCTACATATATACGTGCACACACACACATTCATACAAGTGGAAGTAAAATTGTTGGTTACAGAAGTCTGACCTTGCATTTAATGAACATGTGAAACTGGGATGAAAAGCCCATAGGTATTTGGGATGTGGAAGGAATACAGAACTAGGACCCTGGAACCAGCAATACAGAGAGCGTTTTCTAGAAAGAAAAAGTATGTCCCATTGTTCTCTCCAGCTTTTGGCAAAAAAAAAAAAAAAAAAAAAAAAAAAAAATCTTTGTTTCAGTATCAAACTGAGGGATAAAATAGTAGTTATTTTCACTGTGAATAATAATACATCTCAGAATAGGGAACCAAACTAATATGCCTTCTTGTATTTTCCTTTTGCTTCCTCAGACCAAATGAATTGGGTTATATTATGGAGCAAAGTGCTGGAAGTTTCCATTTTAAAAATTATAGAAAGCAAAGTAAATAGAAAGCAAGCATGTGTTCCTTTTTATTGTATTTTTATAGAGGTTATAACCAGAGTTGTTTTCTTACAGCTTTAGGCTGAGCTGTTCTGAGCAGTTATTCTTATGGAGTCACTGTGGACCAGATCCAAAGCTGTTCAAGCAAATAGCGAGATTTCAAGCGATTTCAGTGTTCTTTTGATCAGACCGTTAATCTTCTAGAAAACAGTGAGCTTAATAGGACTATTGTGTACACGGTGCTGATGGTGTATGGAGTTTGCTTGTGTGCCTAGAGGAGGAGAAGGTGGAAATTTACTAACTGGTTGTCTGTAAGTATTGTTTTACTTCATTGTCATTCTGTTCCCTTTCCAGCTGTTTTTGTATTTATAAAGTTCAAGTAAATCCCCTTTAAAAGGTCTGCCTTTGTGTTAAGGTACTTAAAGTTTAATGTCTTTGTGTCAAAGAGCTTTTATGAAAGAAGATTTGTCCAGGCATATCCTCTAATAAACATCTGGAAACTGCAGGGGTTGGCTAATAGTGGCTATATCATAAGAATACAGTTTAACTACCTGGCTTTACATCGGGATTAATTTTTCCCTTTGAATTTTTATTTTTTTTTTTTTATTTTGAGGGGCTGGTGGTGGTTTAATATTCTCGATTCACTTATCTATTTTGTAATCCAAATACTTATATCCTGTCATAGTTAAATGGTCTTAAGTCGTCTTCTGGTTCATAGATAGCACAAAATGTCTCATCCTGGATTGGTGTAGGCAAGGCTGTGTGAAAGCAGATTACATCTCTGCATGGTATTCACCGATTAGGTGAAGAGGAAAGTTGCTCATCTTTAAAGACAAATTCCTTTGGTACAAAATATATAGGAAAATGAGTGTTTCTAGATTTGTCAAAAGCAAAATCTGCCACAGAGGTAGCAGGTGTCATTTGTATGTGGGCCAGAAGTTTAATGAGGATTAAGCAAAACAGAAACCTAGAGCTTTAGCCTATCTGATATAAACCAGAAGTGAAAGTCTTTAAACAGTTTGGGGTGAGGAGGAGATTTAAGGTTTTTACAAAATGGAAAGAGAAAGACAGTGAACACTTTTAGTAGTACTAATGGAGATGGGGAGGAATGGCTGAAAATACTGTAAAGGAATAAGGAAATACATGTTTTCTAAGGTCCCTGAGGGAAAATTAGGTAAGGAAACCTCTAGTAAATAAGAAGTAGAATATGAAGTAGTAATCCATCCGCTACATTTATACTCCTGTGAATGAACAACCTAAAACATAATCCTTATTTTGGATGTGATCATGATGAGGGTTAACAAGCTGTAATGACAACAGTAGCTGTCAGGGGTCTCGGATGACAACAGGAGGTTTTAGAAAACAATTCTAAGTGTATGACTCAATCGGCAGTTCTTTGAAAATTATTATTACTGACAGTCCAGGAACAGATTAATTGAGTGGACTTTCAGAAATAAAGTTATTATCTCCCAAGTTTAGCTGCACTTAGCTAAAGTACAGCTTGAGTCTTAAAGACGAAATGAGGCCAAGTCAGTCAGAGTGGAAGTCAGTTGAGTGAGTCAGCCCCTGGGCAGAGGCACAAACCTAGATTCAGTCAATTAACTGGTGGAAACTGCATTTCCACATGTCACCAATGCTTGCTGGGACAACACCAAGAAAGATTCACCAGGAACACCACACCACCAGTAGTGCAGTGGAGATAATGCTGACTGAGGACCTGGAGGAAGCTGGTTCCTGTCAGGACCTCATTTTCTGTCAGAGCAGCTCCCCTGTGATGATTCCCCACAGGCTTTCGAGCAAAAGCAAGATTTTAATCACTTTGAGGAAGGAGAAAAAAAAAGATGTAAATGAGAAATGCGTGTGGCTGCAGATGCTTGCAGGTGTTCACCATCAATCCCTTTGTTTATTCAAAAAGTATTCAGCCCCATTTTATTCTGAAGGAGGAAAAAATTCCTTCTGAGATATTTAAAACTGATTTTCTTCTCATTTGTGTGGAAAGATAAATTGTGATACTTATGAAACTATTTCATTTTAATTGTGTATTTTAAAATATGTTCAACGTTCAAGGATGGTCTAGTTTTAGTCCTCAAAAGTTTATCTTATTAGTCTAAGTATTTCACTTATGGATCCAATCACGAAAAAAGCTGATTACAAAGCTGCAAGCCAAGTCTCATTGTATTTCTCCTCTCTGTTACGTCATTTTTTGTGAAGAGGCCTGCCTTAAGAGACCACAGTTTCTAAGCCCAGACTGTCTTCTTTTTCAAACTGCTAGTAAGTGCCAACTAGTATTAATTACGGTGGCAGTGTGTGGTTCACATTAAGAACTGCAGGATTACTTCTAAAACTTGAGTGACTGCAGTCTATTGTAACACTATGAGCAGGCAGTGGCTCTTCTTGAGTAGGGGTCAACCACAAATCATAGAATCATAGAATCATAGAATCACCAGGTTGGAAGAGACCCACCAGATTATCGAGTCCAACCATTCCCACCAATCTCTAAACCATGCCCCTCAAATAAAATGAATTTTCTCAGACCAGAACTGTGCAGACTTGTGCATTTTGAGGTTAATCAGTGGCACATATGGTTCCTTCTTACAAGATTTTAACAGGAGGGTGCAAGGAAGAGCAGTGCATAGGCATCATCTAAGTCTGGGTTGCGTCTACCTTGTGTGGCTTCTGGGCTCATGCTTTTATCTGTGTCCTGAGACTGTAATGGGGGAAAACTGTGGGAGATGTTAGCTCTGCCCTTCTGCCTTTCATCCAATGTAATCCATATGGGATTATCAGAGTGCCTGGGTGAGTTCATTGCCCTGAGCATGTGAGGAGGTAGGATCCTTTGTGTATCTTTTCCTGCTTCTGTTTTATTGACTTTCTTCTAAACAAACAGGTAATTTTTCCTTCCTTTCTCTCAGATGTGATTCTGCCATCATTTTATCATGTATGGACGTGACTTCAGACTTAAGTGATTTGGGTTTGTCTTTCTTTGCTGGCTCAACAGGTTGTGTGGAGCCTACTTGTCCACACAAACACCTACATTAAGTGCCCAAGCTTAGCAAGCGGGAAGTATTACTTTCACATGCTAGACCAGGCATAATATATGTCTCAGATTTGATAGCTTGAAGTATTTTAACTACATGGGTGTATATTGCTGAGGAAGGGATGTAGCAAAATACAATTTTACTGGTATACTATGTATTATGTACTCAGTTTTTGAGTTGAAATGGTCATCCATATGGCCAAATTCATCAGATAATTCCATATTTAAAATCAGTTGATTCAGACAGTTTTTTTCACTAGTAGAAGAGTTAAAATACTTGTTTGAAACTGGCTGAAACAAAGTTTACTTCTGGTTTTCACAAATTCTGCAATTACATGTAACAGTAGTGTTCCATTTAATTGACCATGCACAATGTGTTTGCATGTTAGTAATTTTAAAATCCAGGGCTTAATGTTAAATTTAGAATTTGAATGAGATAAGTAGACAAATACAAACGTTTTATATACACTAAGTTGTTCAGTCACTATCATGCTGGTGCTTAGATCTCCTATCTAATGATAGTTAATACAGCGATACTGATTTTGTCCCTGCTGTGTTCATTATTAACCCCAGAAGGTAATGGAAATCTTATTAGACTCAGTATTGGATATTAATACTGTGCCTGACTATGGTATGAAAAAAAATGAAAAAAGGGCCTGCAAACATTGGTAAGTTAATTGCCTGACTTGGAAGCCACTAATGTGCATAAGTAGCATTTACTCACAAAGATTGTCTCAGTGAATTCAAAATCCCTCCAATGACTGGTTGCAGAATAAGGCCATAAATCACATCTTTATGGAAATGTTAATGGGAGGCACCTGCAAGGTACTGTGGAAACTTAATAAGTTTTCAGGAACTGTATTTTATAGGCATGTATAATTAAACAAAGGTACTGGTCATTGTGTAAAAATAAAGAAGAACCTGAAGGTGAGCTTTGTTTGTTTATATACATTTCTTAAAAGCTAATCTGTGGCAGCCATCAGCTCACAATAGTTATTTCTATTCTATGTGACAACCACAGCCCCTCTGTCCATATTCTTTCAGACTTGGTACTTCAGACTCAGCGGCTGAGTCACATGCCTCCACATAGATTTTTGATTTATTTTTATGGGTGGCTAACATTGTAGTAGCATCAGTAGTTGGGCAGGTACCTGCTGTAGAGCAGCCTAGCACCCTGCTTTCACATAGGAAGCAAGACTGGGACAAACACTAAAAGTGCCTTTCTTATGGCTAAGTTGAAATGCGGTGATGGCCCATCAGCTGTGTCTCTGGGGGTGTTGGTTGACAGCAACTGAACATGAGCCAGCAGTGTGCCCAGGTGGCCAAGAAGGCCAATGGAATCTTGGCTTGGATCAGAAGCGGTGTGACCAACAGGTCCAGGGAGGTTATTCTCCCTCTGTACTCAGCACTGGTGAGGCCGCTCCTTGAATCCTGTGTGCAGTTCTGGGCCCCTCACCACAAGAAGGATGTTGAGGCTCTGGAGTGAGTCCAGAGAAGAGCAACAAAGCTGGTGAAGGGTCTGGAGAACAGTCCCTATGAGGAGCGGCTGAGAGAGCTGGGGTTGTTTAGCCTGGAGAAGAGGAGGCTGAGAGGAGAACTCATTGCTCTCTCCAGCTACCTGAAAGGAGGTTGTAGGGAGGAGGGTGCTAGCCTCTTCTCCCAAGTGACAGGGGACAGGACAAGAGGGAATGGCCTCAAGCTTCTCCAGGGGAGATTTAGGCTGGAGATTAGGAGGAGGTTTTTCACAGAAAGGGTCATTGGGCATTGGAATAGGCTGCCCAGGAAGGTGGTTGATTCACCTTCCCTGGAGGTGTTTTTAAGGTACAGGTGGACGAGGTGCTGAGGGGCATGGTTTAGTGTTTGCTAGGAATGGTTGGACTCGATGATCCAGTGGGCCTCTTCCAACCTGGTTGTTCTATGATTCTGTGATTCTTGTAAATGAATGGTGTAGTAAATACCTAATGGTGACAATGACAAGTTTATGGCCAAATACAAATCCTGCAAATCCTGTCTCAAGGAAGGTGACACTCAAGGGTAGTTATCACTCTCCTTTTAGACTACTTTATTTAGGGATCTGTAGCCAGATGCAAAGATACTTCAGAAGTGGGATGTGCACAGCTTCAAACTATGAAGCAATCATTTAGTAATCAACACACATGAGATGTATCTAGGATTTAACAAGCTACCAGGGTGCCACTGCTTTTAAAGCAGCTGGGGCGATTTTACTTGCTATGAAGGTGTTGGTTAGAAGAGGAGAGTATGTATTGTGACTCCCTGTGGTAGGTTCTTGGTGTTGTTGTGTTGTACCACTTCTTTTAGCACGTGTCCTCTCTCTCATCTGATGAACCTTGTTGGCCTAGCTAGATTTTGTGGTATGTTTGATTTGTGAGTGAGGCACTGGCATGGGTTGCCTAAGGAAGCTGTGGATGCTTCTTTCCTGGAGGTGTTCAAAGCCAGGTTGGATGGGGCCTTGGGCAGCCTGGGCTGGTGGGAGATGTCCCTGCCCATGGCAGGGGGCTGGAACTAGATGATCTTTAAGGTCCCTTCCAACCTAGACTGCTCTGTAATTCTGTAACTTACGTGTGAATGTTGGTTGCTGTTGTCCTATTGGGATTTTTAGGCTTGTGTCTTTTTTATGTGTTGGGTTTTTGTTGTTTTGTTTGGTTTTGGTTTTTTTCTGACTGTGAGGAAAGGGTACCCTGGGGAGGCCAGGGCTAACAATACCCCAGACAGAGCTGTAGTGAGACCTAGTGCAATGACTTGACCCAATTCACACTAGTCTACTGCTTGTGGATGTTCTGCCTTGCCTTTAGATGCCATAGACCCTGTGTCAAGTTGGAGAATTACTAGTTCTTGTTGGATGCACAGGCTCAAGATTATGCTTGCAAAGACCTCGGCTTATAAATTGTTGCATTAGCCTTCAGAAACATGGTTGTTCAGTTTGCTCTGCTTTCAAACAGTCAATGTATAAATGGGATGTTTACGTTAATGGCTGTTATCTCTTCATGTCAAGCAACTGAATTATTGGCCAGCAATGTTATGTGCTCATGTAGAAGGAAGCTTTGTGCAATGAAAGTGCAGGCACCTTTTATCTCCTTTAAAGATGTGATTGTGCTTTTTTAAAAAAAAGTCTGTTCTAAATAGAATAAGGAGCAGTAACCCTTGTTCCTAAATGTAGGCAGTAATCTAATTTGAGCTGTAGCAACTGACTTCTTGAGCATTTGGTGAAACTTCTAATCCTTCTGGAGAAATAATTGTGTGTTAATTAAGAGCCAGAATTCCATGAGGCTTATTAGCTGTCTAGCTGGATCTGAGAAGCAGAAGGTTGTACAGAGTCTAACTAAAATTTAGAACTGTTAATTAGTCTCTTTTCTTCCTGGTCTCCTTTCTATTTCCTTGTTTCTTGGTTTGTGTAGCGCACTTTGAATGACCCATGAGAAACTACTGTGCTTCTGACATGATAGCTCCCAATTGTAAATGCTGTACTTCACTAGCTGTGAAAGAATAAAGCTTTAAAAGAGCTTGGCTTCCCTTAGCTACAAGCTAGCTTGTTATGGGAGAAGTAATGACAGAAAGTGGAAAAAGCAGGCTGGCTAATCTTGTTAAATTGGCTGAATAATGTTGCATTCAAGACTCATGAACTCCATGCTAGAATGCACAGATGCTTTAATAAACTTTAGATGACCTGTCTTAGTTTAATGCTTTTTACAGGGTTCAGAAAATGTTTGATAGGCATGTGGAACCCAAGCATGAAACCATCTTCCTTATAGACCTCGACTTTGGTGGTTATGACTATGTGAATTTGTGAATGTGTGAAAGTTGTACTTTGCTGACATGTGCCTGTGCAAGATTGGGGAGAGGAAAGTAGACCCTGCAACCCATTCTAGTATCTATGAAAGTTAAACAGTACACAGATGTGAAGTTTCCCTAGTTGTTCATTTGGATGTTATCATTAAGTTTACTTTTTGGAGGGATGGGGGTGGTGGGTGGGTAGGCAAGGAGAATGCTAGCATGCAATACGAAACTCTGTGGTATGCTGTGAGGTGAGCTAAGCAAAACAGCTGCTATTTCGGCTCAATAGCCACTGTACCCCCCAGTGAAATCATTTTGAGCCTGCTGAGTAGGAATGGTTTAAAGCTGTGTTGTAAAAGACAAGAATTCTATTCATTAATTAGACTTGTCAGTCTGCTTTGTATTTCCAACAATGAATACTACTTTATTCCAGGGGTGTAGTTAAGCCCTTAAGCTAATTTGACTTCCGGCTCTAGTCCTCTTATTTAATGCCTCACTTTCTGATGTTTTGTTGTTGTAATCACCAAAATGTTTATATCTTCCTTTCAATTTATAACGTGTCTCAGCTAAGACATTTGCATTAATATGAATGCATTTGCCTACTATAGAGGTCATACGAATATGGTGTGCCTGTTTTTCAGTTTACAACTTTAGCATAGGCAGGAAGAGGGCCAAGTGGGAAAAAGGTCATTAAATGTAGTGGGTAACCTTCAAATTGTAAATGAAGAAACTATTTGGATTGGTAAAAGATGTCCTAATCGAGCATATTAGAGTACTTGTTCAGTATGACTGTGATAATTCTACAGTCCTATGGTTCCAAGAGTTTGGGGATGATGGATTTTATTTCTTTATTTTTTTCTACCTTCTGTATTTCTAGTTATTTTCCAACTCTTAAAATAGAGATTTACTTTTTTATTAAGGGTAGGCTAAGTATAATTCTTAAGCTAAATTTGAGGAGTACCTGAAATGGAGTGCGTGATTATAACTGTGAGAATCTAGGTATACATGAATAAGAATTCCAAAAGCTATGTTACAATCTATATTTATTCTGTGGGGTTTTTTTTTTGGCAGAGTTTGAATTGTTCCAGTACTAAATCTTGGGGGTGGTGGGCTTTTTTGTTACCTTACTAGCTTTTCTGTCAAGAATACTGCACAGCATCCTGATCTGACAGTCACTTGTAAAGAATGGTTTGCTTGGAACTGTACAAAATACTTCTAATTTTGTTTTAAAGGATTGTTTTCTGAAGGGTTGCTTTCAGCCCACATGCAGATAAAGCTCTCAGCTGTGTGGTTTTGGACAACTAAATCCTCTTGGCTTGAATAGGGAGGAAACCCAACTTTTAGGACTACTAGTGGACTTTTAATTCTGGTTGTCTTTATATGACTGATTTGGAGAATACAATACCTGGATGGACAGTGCTTGAGTATTAAGGCACCTTGCCTAACCTTTGCTTCTATGCCCTGTTACTTTGTAGGATGTTTGGGGTTTCTTTTTTAGTAACTTTCTGTTCCTATTTACCCTCCAAGACACTGATTGTAGTAATACTTGTTACCTCTAGGTTGGTGGAATGTTCTGGGAGTAATTTGTTCCTGTTTCTCAGTTAAACTCCTTTATACAAAATGTAACTACAAGCAAAGGTACTTCAGTGCCCTCACTTCATCAGTTCAAGATAATACATGCAGGGGCTATATAGACTGACAAAAGTAGTCTTAAGATTATAGCAGTGTCAACAAATAAAGCTGTATTGAATTTTAATGTCTTGAAGAAATGGCTTTATGGTACTAGTTAAGGTGTGAACCTGATCCTGTCAGAAAGCAGCCAGTTATTTCAAAAGATGACAACAAAAGATTATTTTAACACTGAAGGAGGGAAATTCCTCTTTGAGAAATATACTAGTAATGTGAATACATGGTATTGTGGAGCAGCATTTAGAATACCTACAATTACTTATTAGAACATAGTAGAGAAATATTTGTCTGTCTACTAGGAAGTGTACAAATATAAACCTAAATTACATGGAGCTATACTGTAAAGTTTCTGGGACAGTCTGGAGGAAGTCAAAGTAGTTAAGTGTTCCTTTTTTCTTCCACTACTTTAGGGTCCTCTGCATTGCAGGGTTATCTTGGCAGCAGTCCCTTGTTACAGCTGATGGACTTAGTGGAGCTATATAGAAAATGATGGACATTTACCTATACATAGATACTTTCACTGTGAATCCTAGGTTCATTTTCCTTCAGTCATCTGGAAGGAATATCACGAAAAGGTTACTATGAAACTAGCATCTGTTCTGTTTTCTGACTTACAGTGGGCAAAGGAACATTGGTCTTGCTCTCCATAACTGGCATATCCACTTTTTACCACTGTTAATTAAAAGTATGTCTTCAAAGAAGATATTAATGCAAGAATCTAGACCAACTGTGACTGTCCTGTTTAAAACCATGCCAAAGACACTGTGACCTTAGTTTCCTAGTCTTGTGTTGTTAATTTGCTCAGGGTAGTACCCTGTAATTCTCTGTGCTGAAGCAAGCTGAATTTCTGAATCTTTTCTGGTAAATCGAAGGTGCCCTTTTAGGATGTAAGTTAAGGACTAAATCTGCCTGCTTTTTGTGTAGAAAAGAGGAATGCTTGGAGCTTTATGGGGTAGCTTTTAAGTTTGCATAACAGTAGTACCCAAATAAGAAACCCATATCTATATATATATGAAGTGATGGCATTGGCTTTCTCAGTGTTGGAAAAAACAAGGATTGGCCCCACTTGGTCATCCAGGGAGTATCTTAGAGGTGGAAACTCTGTGCCAAAATAAGGAGATTGGCACATGGAAAGGCACCTTTTTTGTACAGCTCTGTGGGTATAAACCAAATTGTGAATCCTCTTCCTGAGAAGACAGATCATTACAGGTTTGGGTTTACCAGTAAATGGACCCCTATGACCTAACTCTTTTTTAACTCTTGCAAATTGAAGTCAGTTGAATTATAAAACTGGAAATCCTGCTAAACTGTTTGCTTTGTAATGGTTAAATAGCTTAAGGGCTTTAGAAAAATCAGGAGTTTGTAGAGTGTAAGTCACTGGTAGTTGAAAAATACTATGTCTCCATTCCAGTTCAGATCAGATCTGACAGATATGTTTAGCCTTTGCCTTAATGCTATTGCATATGTATGTGTATATAATATTCAAAATATGTTTTCGATGGAAATTGAATTTCAGTTAATATCTGCATTAACATCAGGGGTTCATGAGTGGTAAATTGTTCACCTTTATTTCCTGACCCGGGAGATGAACAGAAGAAAGCCAGTGATGATATGTTGTCAAGGTAAAATGACATTGTTTAGAAAAGAAGAATATTTGGAGTTCCTGTTTCAATGAATAACATCACTGGAATGTTCACCCCATCAGGCAGATCTGGAAAACAAGCTTTCAGAAGGTCACCAGCTCGAGCTTGTAACCTTGCTGCCATTTGTCTGGTGGGATCTCTCTTCATTGTAAACCTGAACGCGTTTATTAGGATTGCAATGAAGAGAGAGTCTGAAGAGAATATTAAAATAGTTGCTATTGTGCCAGGAAGAAAATGTTTATTTCTGCAAGTAGTGGAGCCCACAGAGCTGTTGAAATAAAAGGTCATTTTCAGACTGTGGAACTAAATAGCATATTCTTGTGGAAGAAAAGAGGAGAGATGTGAAGGGAACGGGGAATGAACATTGTTTCTGTTATTCCCACCAAAATGTTTAGATGTGTACTTTAAAATCTTTATTTTTTTTAAACCTATGATAACTAAAATAATGGGTTCAAATGTTCCTTTGGACACCTTTTTATTATTATTAGATACAGTGAGTTTGAAGAAAAAACAAGGATAAATGTAAATACTCTTGTTTAATCTGTTAAATTACTATCGAATCATAGAATAGTTTGGGTTGGAAGGGACCTTAGAGATCATCTAGCTCCAACCCCCTGTCATGGGCATTTCCCACTAGATCAGGTTGCCCGAGGCAACATCCCACCTGGCCTTGAACTCATCCAGGGATGGGGCAGCCACAGTTTCCCTGGGCAACCTGGGCCAGTGCCTCACTGCTCTCATTGTGAAGAAATTCTCCTTTCTGTCTAGTCTAAAGTATGATGCAAGAAGCCTTTAATATGGAGTTCACTAAAGCTGTTTCTGACTTTGAGGATTTCTTGAGTAAAGCAACCCACTTGTATTCTGTTTTAGGACTGGATCTTAAAATTGCAGTGGAGAAAATGACTACAACTGTTACGCCTATTTCACTTTAATAGGCCTCTGAAGCTGCAGAAGTCTGATCTTGTGCTGACAGTGGCAGGAAAAGTCTCAAAAAATGTTTGGAAAATATTGAGTTCCAAGGAGGAACTTTAAATATATTTAAGTAATTTTTCTATATACGTAAATTATGCATGTATATTATACATATATTTATATATAAAATATATATTATCTGATCATATTTATTATGCATATATTTGCTAAATCAGGATCCTAATATTAGTAAATAGTCTCAGTTTCAAGTTCTGCCTTAAAATGAGGATTGAAAGCATCCAGCAACACCTAGCACTTGACTTCCTATTTTCAGTAGGAAGTCATTTATATTGCTAAGACTGCAGGGAGAGAAGCTCTCCAACTAAAAGTAATGGATTATAAATTGATACCTTTAGAGTAAAAAGAGGGCAAACAAATGAGTGTACTTCTTTATCCCTGTATAAATATATATTTATCCCCTATATATGGTGTGGTGTGTTATCTGACAGAAGGAACCATGATTCCAAGAAGAAGGTGTCACATGTTTAGTCTCCTAGAATACCTTTGAGACCTAATTTTGTATGATCTGCTTTTAAGCAGTGAGAACCTGTCAGGAAACTAAACAAAAAAACCCAACTTTTTTCTCCAATGTGCTGTCAACTGGATCCCAATATAAAGCTCAAAAAGAAGAGAATGGCCAAATGCTTCTCCTTTTTCATCAGACAATAACCATTTGGGCCCATTATACAAGCTTTCTGTTTTTAAGCATGTGTAGCTACTACCCCTTAAAGGTCAAGATGGTGAAATCTGGCAGGTTCTCAGATCTTCCTCTGAGAAATCAAGTGCTACACAGTGGTAAGGGATATAGAATGATAGAGTCACCAGGTTGGAAGAGACCTACTGGATCATCGAGTCCAACCATTCCTATTGAACACTAGGACCTTCCCTCAGGACCTCGTCTACCTGTGCCTTAAACTCCTCCAGGGAAGGTGAATCAACTACCTCCATGTAGGTGGGGCCTGTTCCAATGCCCAGTGATCCTTTCTGTGAAAAGAATATGTTTGTCTGCTTCTGTAGATATATTATCAGTGGACAAACATTATCAGTTAGACTGTTGGTTTCATTGCATTAATAGCATTTGTCAAAAAATGAAGTGAAGATGCATGCTAGCTGTATCACTTAATTTCTTCACCTGCAGGTGAATAACCTGCTCTTCTTTATATATATTGCATAGCATTAGTTCCATTAGATGTGTTGATTCTCTTAGAAAGTGGTGTACTAAGGATCTTGTCATCTTAAAACAGCTTGCTTTTGTGTCTCAGTCAGGTGCTATATTGGTAAATTTGGGTGAGAAAGATGGGGCTGGAATTGCATGAATGATGCTGTGAAGAGTGGGCTCCGAGGGTGCTTCCTCTGCTTCCATGGATACAGTTCATGTGGAATTAGGCAGTTTCACCCACGCTCTGTGGAAAATCATCAGCAAGCTACAGTTTTTTTCTTTGAAATGTAAATGATTAGTGTCTCAACCACTTGAATACTAAGCCTGGCTAGATCAGAGTAAGGGTAATGCTGGATTCCCTTTAACTGTTTTCTGAAGTGTACTGTTTTGATTTTATTTTTCCACCATGTACTACTTGTTTTTCTGCCATATTTTGATTTATTTTGTTTAAACTTGTGTTAGTGAAACCCAGCATCCCCGAAAAAGCTTTTATTTTTCAGTAGGTTTTTGTGGGCACATTATAAGCAAAGTCACTTGAACACAGGTTTGCTGTTCTGTATTTGAGTCTGATGCTATGTTAGTTCCAGATCTTTATGTAAATGGTGTTAGCATAGTATATTTATTACCAGTGAAAAGACAGTGCAATCAATTTAAAAAAGCAAATGGTGCTGCAGTAGATCATGCACTTTCCTGGCTAAAAATAGGAAGTCAAATGCTAGAAGTTGCTGAATGCTTTCAATCCTTATTTTAAGGTAGAACTTTAAAATTGAGAGTATTTACTAATGTTAGGAACCTGGTTTAGCAAATTTAAGGGTGTCTTTCTGGCCTTAAGTCCATTGTTTATAGGGCAAACACTTAAATCTAAATCCTCTGTGGAAATACTGGCTGAATATTTCTGAAACTGGCAATGTATTTTAGAAAAGAATTGTAAGGTTAAGATCATGGGAGATTTTTAGCTCCTCTTCTCTCTTACCCCACCATTTACCAATACAAGTGTTTGTAACACCTGCTGAGAGAAATGGGATTGGTGGGTCGCTGATAGCCTTTAAGCTATTTGGTATCCAAGAGAACCAGCTGGCTAAACTAAAGACATTCTAGAATAAATAATGGGTTTTTTTTCCTGTATATTAGCAGCAACCTTTATAGAAATTGCATGCATACTTTCTCCTAAAGGTCGTTGTGCTAATTGAATTTTTTAGATTTTCCTTATGATATAAACATGCATAATAATCTTATTTGTTTTTTTGTCTAAAAATACTGAAATACAAATCATACTATAAAAAGTGGAGAATGTATTACTTCCATCAGCTTCATTCTGTGTGCTACGTCAAATGGGAACGATGATGGATTTCAAGTTACCTATGCCAGCTTTTTCTTGGCTCTTTACTACTAATATGAAAATACAGTGGAAGCAGGCCTGGTATTTCTTTGGAAGTAAAAGAACTGTAGGTGCTTGAGAGAGTTTGCTTAGACTGATGTTTGTTTAGGGGTTTTGTTTCGTGGGGTGTTTTTTTTCTAATGAGATGTTATTGGTAAGGGGACTCTTAAGGGAGTGTTCTTTTCTGCCTGGATGATTTCTAGCATGCCATAATATTGATTAAATTATCCTAAAGGTTGTTCTGACCTGAAGTCTTAAGTAATTTCTTACATAAGGCAAAATATCCTTCATATGTACCTTAGTTGTCCTTGGATTTCTGTATAACTCTTGCTGTGGTAATATTTTCTCTTCCTTCTGTGTTTTCATGTTTTTTTGTGAAGTTACAGTCTACAAACTTTTTTTAACTTTCTAAAGTCTGTGAAAGTCAGCTTATGAAATGACTGGGAAGGTACAGACACACAGGTCTTGCTGAATAGCCTATATCCTGGGTCATTTGCCTGATACTTACTCCAGTGCAGCTTTTTTGCAGTTGGTCCCCAGCTTATTCCCTTATAACATGGGGTGATTGGGAACTCCTTTGTGCAGGGTTATGGGTCTGCACCTTCACAGTTACCAAAGAACAGCTAGTGAAGACAGTAGTTCCTTGACACGAACCGTGTTTCCTTCAGCCTGGGGGCCTCCCAAGAGTCAAAGAAGTTATTGAACTTTCAGAATTAACTTTTTTCTTTGAAGATAAGTATCTTTTGGATTACAACTGTGTTGGCAAGTCTGGATTTTCCCTGCCATTACCAAAAGAAACACTTTTGGAGCTAATGAAAGCATTGCTCACTCTTCTAGTTATTTTGGTAGAGCACATATATGCTCACTCCTCCCTTTTCTGTTCTTGATATTCAGTATCACCTTTTCAGGAAACTCATCCAGTGTCTCATCTTGTATTCACATATTAGTCAGAATTCCTTAACAATTCAAAGAGAAAACAATGAAGCAACACAAAGCATAGCATTATGTTCTTATGTGATGGCAAATGCAAATCCTCAGTAACATTCACATGCAGAAGACTCAGTCTCATTTCTATCTGATGTTAGTATTTTGCTTTTTTTCTAGATTTGACAGCATGTTTCTTCTGAGAACAACAGAACTAATGCAAAACCCAAACATTTATTTAGCAAACTATGTTTAGAATGAGAATCTTATTTAAAATAACAAGCATTACAATAGCAAAATTGAGATGTGGAACTCTGCTGCCAGTTAAAAATGATCGTTTAACTTAATTTTTTTTTAAAACCAGCAGTACAATAGTGTCTCCTATTGATTTGTAGTCTGGTGCCAGACATTATTACTGCTAAAATATGGTCCATGTAAAAATCAATGCACGCATAGTATAGTATATTAATTACTGTAAGTTGTTTCCCAACTAGGTACTTACTGATTTCATATTAGGTCTCCAGAAGATAAAAATCTGAGCCTTTCCTTTGTAATCTGTAATGCAGTATTACTGTAGAACTGGTTTGCTGACTAACTTCAAACTTTATGGCAAGTTATGCTACCATAGTTGCTTCCCAGTTCTTGAAATTATTCATGTTTTTCAAAGACTAAAATGTATCCTTGAAAATCACTACAGGATTAGCTAAATGGAATGTATAGGTACCTGAAGTGAGGAACTACTAAAGATTTTAATTTTCAAAAATACTTTTCTTTGTATATTAAACTGTACATGTGCTTTGCTTGCTCTCTATCTATACTATTAACACCATTGGAAAGGAGTAGACAGATGTATAATTGACCATTTTTGTTCTTAAATGAATGGCCTTCTATTGTGGAGTTATTTGGAGAAATCATCTTGCATTAGGGCTTGTTTTTGTACATAACTATGTAGTATTTTTTAAGCATTTAATACCGCTTCAAATGGGCATAAAAAGCAGCTAATAAATGCACATAAACCAAAAACATGTATTGCAGAAACAAAGTCCCTTGCTATCCTGTAAATAGCTGCCCTCAAGAACCTAAAAAGTGTGTTGCTTAGTATTACAAGTGGAGTTAAAACAACTAATCAGAAAACATTTTCCTTTTTCTAAAACTGATATAGGTGAAGGTGATTTTTTACTTGGAAATAATTGCCATTAAAAAACCCTGCTGCACACTTTTTAAACCTGATGTGTTTAACCCTGCTGAGTGCACAATTTCTGACTTGAGTACTTTAATGCTCAACTTTCTTAAACTCATTTGGCTTAACTGTTTGCATATCTAGCTTCCTCACACATTGTGATATGAAAATGGTTTGAATGATGCAGTAAGCAGTTCATAATGTTCTTTGCATGGACTGATGTAATGATACAATTAATGAACTAGACATAAACATTTTCTGCAACCTTAATAAAAGAGGAGGATGCTTACTAAGTTGCATGTGTAAATCTGGGGAGGATCTTTTTAAAGGCATGTAGTAATAGAACTAGGGGGAATGGCTATAAACTAGAAGGGTAGATTTAGACTAGATATAAGGAGGAAATTCTTCACAATGAAGGTGGAGAGGCACTGGCACAGGTTGCCCAAGGAAGTTGTGGCTGCCTCATCCCTGGAAGTGTTCAGGGTCAGGCGGGATGGGGCCTTGGGCAGCCTGATCTGTGGGACATGTCCCTGCCCATGGTAGAGGGCTTAGAATTAGAAAATATTTGATTCCTTCCATCTCAAACCATTCTATACTTATATACAAGATGCTTTAGAAGTAAGAAATGTAGATTGTAATTGAAGAAGCCAAACAGGCAACCTGTCTGATGTTCTCAGTTTAATGTGGTGAAGACACACAGTATGAACTCTTCTCACAGAGTATTTCTATTATTGAACTACTATTTTTCTTGTCACTTTTATCTTTCTGGTCCAGCTAACCTTGTTGAGGGTGTATTTTTACCTATTTTTTCTTGTTTTTTCTATTAATTGATGAGTTAATATTAATGGAAGTGTATTGAGGTTTCTTTTGAGCTCTGTCATAGTTTAAAGATATGCACTGGCAAACTGAGGTTTTGAGTCCCTTGATCAAAGAACAGTATTATATATATGACCCTTAGAAGAGAACTTCTGATTGGTTTAAAAAAAGGAAAAGTATATTTCCACTCATTTGCTGTCAAAGATGATTTTATAGTCTGGATCTTGAGAGGATGGAGGCATTTCTTTGTGCCTGATCAAGTATCTAGGTGCCCTTCATAGGAGAGGTGAAATTTAGATTTAACCCTTTTATGCTTCCAGTTGGGATATATCTATATAGGTACCTAATTGGTGGGACTTGTTAAATTTATTTTATCATTCCACTTAGGAGAGTCTTGGCCATATTGCTGGAGGTGTACAAGGTTCCTATATCCCCAAAACTTATAAGACAGTATCTGCTAGAGATCTTGAGGGTAAGGCAGATGAGCGATGCTCTCCCTCTGGAGCCAAGACTCAAATCAGTGCATTGCCAACAATACCGATCCTGAGCTTAAACACTGACCCATCCACCAAAGGCGTAGTGGTGACAGACAAAAATTGTCCTTGTTGCATGAAGTGGATAGAAAAGTTGTTGGAACTGAATGAACATCTAAGAGTGCATGGGTGGAGAAAGATCTTGTTCCAGTGTGACAAATGTGGGAAGATGAATGTAAAACAGTCATGTATTGCCTGCCCCTTTCCAAAGTGTGAAGAAGAATTGATCTCAGTGGAGGGTTGTATCTGTGAGGAATGCTAGAGGATGCTTGAATCAAAAATTGACCTGAAACAATGTAAAACTTGGGCCCATCCAGCTGTTGGGAATATTGAGTGGATTATTGCATATTGCCCTAAAGAATGTACTATGGGATGGTTATGTTGACAGTGTTGGACTGAGGAGAAGGTGGAGCTATTATGGAGATTAGGTGAGTAGTATGATGGAATTTATAAATAGGACCAAGGTTGTGTCCCAGAGTCATGATATTTCCAACTTTGAGAACAATACATTTTATAGCAACTGAATTGTGTGTTAGAGGCATGCCTCACAGAAAACTCATTACAGCAGTACAATTAGAGGCCAGCATCTACTCCATGAGGGAATTTGTCAAGGGGCAGACAGAAGTCCCAAATGAAGTGTTTTAGGTATTGTCAGGCTGAAAATGAAACTTGTTCCCTTACTGGAAATTGTCCAGCTGTCCAAGAAGTAAGAATTAGAAAGCATAACCAACTTAGCCTCATTGTTTAGTATTTCACTAAGAGGAAAGAGTGGGTGGTATTTGAAGAACCATTATTAAGAGATCAGAAGAAGGAATTACATAGACTGTATTAGTTAGATGAAATGAGGCTATTGTTGTAGATGTCCTAATTGGGTAAGAAAGTAAGGCAGGCACTATCTTTGGAAATGGAAATACTAAGACGTGCTGACATTTAAAGGACCAAATCCACAAACTGATTAATGAAGACTCCATCAATTTTATGGGTTTCCCCCATGCCACATAAAGTGGCACGAAGGCAGTTTTGCGTTATCAGACCTGAGACTCTTCTTCCTCATAGGAGAAAGATACTTGATGGTCATCAAATTGAGAACAATTTGCTTTGGTTGACGTTATCTGTATTTTTGTAAGTCAAGTATGGTCAGTTGTAAGATCTTGGTGCAATTACTGTGCCATTATAACTGTAACTGTCAAAGTGGTGTGGTAGATGGAAAAGATTTCATAACGATTACAAGGTCATGATGTGTTCGTGCTGACCATAATAGGTGGATATACCACCTTTACTGAACATGGAAAAGGACCATATGCCTGTAACATGATCTACAAATAGGAGAAGCAAACATTCTTTTTCAGGAGTAAAATTCAACTTATTTTCCTTGTATTTCTGTCCTTCAGAACAGTGAAGTGATTGCAATTCATTGGTGATGAGCATATTGATGTAAGGTGCTCTGGGACTAAAATCTCTGTCCTGATTTCCTTAGTAAGGAAACATCACATGAGCAGTTTTCTTCATGTAATGCCTTGAGGTTGATCATGGCAAAAAGGACTTCATTCCTTCTTCATAAAATTAGGCTGTTGTTAAGTCACACAAGGAGCTTGTGTTCTGAAAATTTCTTTTTTTTTAAAAAAAAAGGGGGAGGGTGGAAAATCAAAAGATGAGTGAGAATTGGTTGAAGATGTTGTACTATGTGTTCCTTATTAGGTATCTAATGAGATGAAACTGCTGTCCGAAAAGTGGTAGATGGGAAGAGGCTTTGAAGTACAAGGTTTTAAAATTTGCATAATTTCTAGATTCTTTTTAATCCACGTCTGATATCGAGTCTATTTCTATACAAAGCAGACTGGAAACTCGCTTGAATTTTAAAACGAACTTTTTTTTTAAGATAACATGCCTTGAAAGGCTGAGATCATAAAAATAAAATTTTACAAAACCAGTTTAGGGTTTGCAGGTGACATAATTTTCTATTCTTCACATAATGGGAGAAACGTAGGAGGAGTTGTGATCATCTGAATCGTGATTTCTCTGCAGTGGAGTTGCATGTTCTTGTGACAAGATCAAAGATCCAGAATATAAAATTACAGATTAGTTATGCATATTTGAGAAGTCTTTAAAAGACTCACCAGGCTCTAAATTGTAGTGGAGTTGTTTCAATAATTGTTCAGAATTAATTTACGGAGCTTATGAAAGCTGAAGTTGACAAAGAGGCCATGATGGGATAGCATGGATTTCTGCATATACCACAATCTAAGGCATGTTCATTTGGAAGGCTTCTGTTTTTGACAGTGGATTTAGAGACCAAGTCTACATTTTCCAGTTGTTTGCCATGGGTGGGTGTGTTTACTTGAAATAGAGAGGAACTTAACCTTGGAGTAAAACTGAAATTCTATTCTTAACCAAACAATGACAGATAGTAATTACTTTTTTTTTTCAGAGGAGAATAAATTTGAAGACATTTTTAATATCTGATAAG